>CP115864.1:15117068-16388473 GCA_027920645.1 Caenorhabditis nigoni | reverse complement strand
AGGGCTGTTTCGGGATGGAGTTCCGGCTCTCGAAGAACCGGCTGACGCGTTTGGAGCTCCACCGCTTGCCGGGGCCGACCGGGACGAGACGGAGATGATAGCAGGATCGTACGGAACTCCTGACCCGGTCTTTGCCATCTTCGACTTGATCAAGTCCTTGATGTGGCTCGCCTTGAAGATGATGTACTCGTAGACATCGTCACGGGCAGCGACCGGGTTGGCGGTTGGACGATTCTCGGTTCCGAAGGAGCGAACTTTGGCCAATCCGTATAATTTTTCAAAGTGGAGACAGATAAATCCTTCATATCGGATGTTCAACGTGGAGATAAGACAAACTTTGCCCCCGATGTGCGACGATTGATTTGGGGCCTTGTATCTCAAACTGAAAACTGCTGGATCGGCCATCAATTCCTGAACTTTATTGAACTCTTCTCTTTCGAACGATATCAACGGCTTAGTTTCTCCATGACCAGCGAACGACCCAGACAGACTATTGATTCGAATTTTCACAAAAACCGTAGAATATCGTGGCCATCCAGGCGGCGTCTTTACATTGTCCACCCAGTCGTTGAACCCAGAAAGCGTGAAGATTGATGTCGTTTTCTCGGGTAGCTGAAAGACTCAATTCGAATTTTTACAATAATTTAATGGAACCCACAGATACTAGTTGCTCATACATGCCCGGGATAAGCAAGGTCGGATGAATTTTGAGATCAAATTCCTTGTAGGCATGAGATTGGTCATTAAAGTCTAACACAATTTGAGTTCCGGAATGATTGTAACAAGCCGCGAATTGAACTTTTCCATACGATCCGTCGTTGATCAAAAGTTCTGGAGGGATCTGAAACTCATCCTTCAACTTTCTCGCAGCGCCCATTTCAGAATTTGTATTCCTAACTTGAGCACCAGACGTTCTGTTGGCGACCATTTCCAGGAAAGCAATTCCAGGGTCCACATTGCTCGATGTTGATTTATTTTTTTGTAAACTATCCTTCAGAATTATAAGCGGCTGGAAATGTTAAATGGGATTCAAAAAGAGCATGAAAACCTTACACAATGATCCTGTTGCAGATGTGAAACGTATAGAAACTTGGAGCGATAATGATAATCGCGACAGATATCGCACGATTCGATTTTTGGGACCATATTCTGAAAAAAAAAACGCAGTTATTAGAACAATGGACGCTTGATTTCGACAAGAAAGGAGAGATCGGCAGAGGGCTAGAGTGAGATACTGACAGAAAACACTCGCGACAACATACTGAAAACTATTCGCAGAATTACCCGTGAAAATCCAAGCAGGCAAGAATTTTTGCAGCGATGATGGGGTAAAAAACCGTTTATTCCCGAAAATATGTTCAGATGATGTTTTGTTGGTCCCTGTTTTGTAGATCACTTTTTTGTTGGTCCCTGTTTTGTAGATCACTTTTTTGTTGGTCCCTGTTTTGTAGATCACTTTTTTGTTGGTCCCTGTTTTGTAGATCACTTTTTTGTTGGTCCCTGTTTTGTAGATCACTTTTTTGTTGGTCCCTGTTTTGTAGGTCATGATGTTCGCGAGGACAAGTTTTTCTTGGCTTCCCGAATGCATTTTCTAGGCCTTCTACCGAGCAGGCCTATCTACACATGGTGGCCTAGAAAACCAAACTTGCGAAAATTAGACCACCATGTCAAAATGACCTGGAAAACGCACCAGGTGCATGTCAGGACTTTTCTAGGCCATTTTGGGGTGGTGGCCTAACTTTTTCAAATTTGGATTTCTAGGCCACCACTTCAAAATGACCTAAAAACGCCCTAACACGACCCCGGTGTGTTTTCTAGGCCATTTTGGGGTTGTGGCCTAACTTTTTCAAATTTGGATTTCTAGACCACCACTTCAAAAAGACCTAAAAACGCCCTAACACGACCCCGGTGTGTTTTCTAGGCCATTTTGGGGTGGTGGCCTAACTTTTTCAAATTTGGATTTCTAGGCCACCACTTCAAAATGACCTAAAAACGCCCTAACACGACCCCGGTGTGTTTTCTAGGCCATTTTGGGGTTGTGGCCTAACTTTTTCAAATTTGGATTTCTAGGCCACCACTTCAAAAAGACCTAAAAACGCCCTAACACGACCCCGGTGTGTTTTCTAGGCCATTTTGGGGTGGTGGCCTAACTTTTGCAAATTTGGTTTTCTAGGCCACCACTTCAAAATGACCTAGAAAATACACCAGGATCCCTAACATGACCCTGGCTAACTACTTCCTATTGCATTTACTAGGTCATCCACCGCGCTGACCTAACTACCTCCGAACGCGTCCATAGATAGTTTTCAGGCCTTCGAAAATAGCACAAAAAAGTATCTAACTCATTCCGTTCTCTGCCAGTATCCTCCTAGCTATTATTCTCTCTTAAAAAATTACCTTCTCATCAGATTTCGATACAGAATCCAGAAGATCTGTAAGCCTTTCAGCCAGAAGGAAAAGAGCTTGGGTACTGTGTGCTGGGTCCCTCCGATTGTTATTAGTGTCCTTAATAGATGCTCTGAGATTCGATGAGCTCTTTTTCTCGGCCTTCTCCGTTGTAGTACTAGTAGATCCACTGGTTATCGATCCTCCAGACTTATTTATCAAACTCAACGTGGAATTTCTGGTGCTCTGTGATGCTTCTGATGATAAATTTGATATGGAGCCCTGCGTTTCGATTATCGGACTTTGTTCCACTGATCGAATACTGTTTGAATTTATAGAAGACGTTCCGTGGTCTTGTTTCACGACTAGTGTTCTTTTGAGCCACGTGGTTGTCTCCAATTGCCAGCCGACGATGGCGTTGACGGCTTCTGCGAGTCGGGAGCACACCTCTTGCACGTTTCGATACATGGCCTTGTCCTCGACGATATAGGCTCCGCCCACGCATTTCACAAAGTCGCTGAGCATTCTGGAAAAATTCTAATTTTATTAAATAACTTTGAACCTTTTTGCTGATTTTCATGTTGTGTAGTTTATAATCTCTGGGGTAGAATTGTGGGCAAAAAATGTCAGAATCTTCCCTGAAAAAATCACGGAAAACGCTCGAGAACAAGGAAGCTTTCAAAATGTTTTTTTCCTTTGAATTTAGGTGTGAAACTTTTTTACTGAGGCAAAGTTTTTATTTCATATCTGCAGTTTATATACCCCAGTAAAACCGAAGAGCACTTTGGTGTTTTACTGAGGTTTAGAGGCTACAAACTACAGAATATTCCTAAGCCTCAGTAAACATTTTGATCGTCGAAGATGGACAATTTTCAGAGAAAAAAACTCACACAAAAAACAAGAAAACCGCTCTAGCTGATAGTGCTGATAACGGCGCTTCCGAGAACAAGGATAACAGCGAACTCCAACACAATCGGAGCTGCGTCTGAAGCACCGCAGACACACAAGAATGCACCAATTCCAACAGGGGCTCTTCAGTGGGGAAATTCGTTTTGTCAATCGTAGTAATTCCCACTTTATTGGCCTTGAAAGACGCTTCTCGAAGTGTAGAGTTCACTGAAGAGATCAAATCCTCAAATGGGATCACTTGAAGGGAAAGGAGCAAGTTTGTAATGTCCAGTTGGGCACTAGAGTACTCAAAAGTGGCTCTATCCGGATCCTGTTTCCTCAGGGTTACTGTAGGTTTCGCGGTGCTTCTTGTCAGCCAAACCAACGCTAGAGAAGTGAGGAAAGCGTGTTTATGGTGCTGAGCAATCGGGTAAAGTAGATGGAGCACACGTCTTCTGAGCTGATTGTTGGTTCCAATGGGTACCAATGGATTCTGTGCTCTTCTGACTACTGTCCACACATTGCATACTGTAGCCAGACTATGCGGAAGGGAGGTGAGCATATCCGATTGCGCCTGCCTCCATCCATTTCCATGCTGTCTAGAACTCTCCATCTTCGAACTGAGGACCCCTGCAGAGTCTCCACTCATCGAGAACACCTTTCCTAGTTGGGAGAACAGCTCTGTGGCCACTTTGGAGCCCGGAATCACGGGCATTGCATGGCCAACCATTGAAGTGGAAGAGGGAGTGGTGCCATCGCTAGCGTTGTTGAGCTGATGGGCTCCTCCAGATGACGTCATGACTCCTCCAGAAGTCGTCGTGGTGGTTGGAGCACTGTCTATCACACAGAAATGCACCAGCGTCGTTAGAGATTCCAGTGTCATTGCTAGATAGTTGGCTGGGTAGCTATCTGGTTCGTCTCTCGTCTCTCCTGGAGAATCCACGACGACGTCGGACGTCGGAGGATTCTCATAAGCCAGACTCATCGCATTCTCCACATTCTTGCATAGTTGTTCGACGACGCGGCAGACGATCGTGGCCAGGGATCTGGAATTTTCGATTTTGGATGGATTCTTGTAGTTTGTAGTTCCTTTTTCATGCTAAAAATTGTCAAAATGGTTGAAAATGAAGCTAGATATGGCGATTTTAAGTTTTACCGAGGCTAAGTGACTACAAACTACAAAACTTTCTAATAGTAAGCCTCAGGAAAAAGTTCAAATCGCTGTAACTCGGCTCGTTTTCATCCGTTTTTGATGATTTTCCTGGAGATTTGACATGATGGCCTAACTTTTGCAAGTTGCGTTTTCTAGGCCACTGTGCAAAATTGCCTAGAAACACACACCATGTGAATGTTGAACAATTCCTAGGTCATTTTACCATAATGGCCTAGAAAACTCAACTCGAAAAAGTTCGGCCACCATGCTAAAATGACCTAGAAATCATACCTGGTTGTTATTAGGTCGATTCTAGGTCATTTTAGCATGGTGGCCTAGAAAACTCAATTTGAAAAAGTTAGGCCATCATGTCAAAATGGCATCAAAATGAGTTGATATCGACTAGGTGTGATTTCTAGGCCATTTTAGCGTGGTGGCCTAACTTTTGCATGTTGAGTTTTCTAGGCCATCATGCTTGAATGATCTAAAAACGACCAGATCATAACCAGGTGTGATTTCAAGACCATTTTACATGGTGGCCTAGAAAACTCAACTCTCAAAAGTTAGGCCATCATGTCTTCTAGACCACAAACTACAAAAAACATCCTAAGCCTCAGTAAAGCTTGTAACTCGGCTTAAAGACAGCTGTTTCAACTATTTTTAGGTAAAAATCCAAACTTTCTGGAGACTACAAACTACAATACTTTCTAAGCCTCAGTAAATATTTAAAACTATCGAAAATTCACGAAAATCCGGTAGTTTTTAGGCATTTTTGGACATAAATGTCTTTTCTAGACTACAAACTACAAATTCCTTAGGGTAAGGAGTCCTTACCTCTCCACCCACGGCAAAATCTGCACAACAAACTGCAGCCACATCTCGTGTCGATGTGGTTGCTTCTTCAACGCGTTGAGCAATATCAATAGGAACGCTCGGAGTTCCACAGTCGACGCATGACCATCCCGAGAAGACGTCCGATTGTTGAATGATTGATTAATCACTGATTGGATGATCGAATATCGATGTGTCGAGTTGGCATCGGAGAATGTCGAGAATCCTCGTTTGATATCACATTCCAACCGTATAGCATGTGATGTGAACGTCAGAAGACTCCTGTGATAAGCAGCTAGAAGAGGTGACAGTCTTCTGGATTCTCCGACAAGTCCTTCGTTGAATTTACTGATTGATACTGATAAGGGACCACCCAGCTTCCCATTCTCCATTGGATTATGGTCCACCGCAGTTAACAGAAGATGTAAAAGACACTTCTGAAGCTTCGAGCGATTCAAAATGGTCTGAACGAATTGAACGAATTGTTTGGATTCGTGCTCATTGAGCATTGCTGATAGCTCTCGGAATAGTTCACATAGGAATTCCAGTGCTGAGATTTTACACTTCCAGAGAGATGCCAAGTCGGCTTCGGTGACTGGAGAGATGGGAGAATTGAGGAAGTAGGAACGCAGGAAGTGGAGAGAGATCTGCAAATTGGAGAGACTATAAACTACACATTTTTTCTGTGTTTTTTAAAGCCAAAAACCACTAAAAACGGTTGAAAATGAGCCTAAAAACGATGCAGAATCATTTACTGAGGCTGAGGCAGGAGACTACAAACTACACATTTTCTGATTTTCTTCTATTTTCTAGTTCGTAGTCTCTGGTGTACAATTATAAGCAAAAAATTTGATAAAAAATCACGGAAAACTATTCAAAAAATTTTACTGAGGCTTAGGAAATTTTGTAGTTTGTAGTCACATAGCCGCAGTAGAAAAGAAGCTAGGTTTAGTGAGGCTGAAAGGCTACAAACCACAATTTTTCTAAGCCTCAGTAAAATTTAAGAGAGATTAGATACTTTTACTGAGGCTTTGACTACAAACTACACATTTTTCCAAGCTTCAGTAAAAATTGAAATCTTCGTATCTCATTCAATTTTCAACCGTTTTCACTCGTTTTTGTCTATAAATGACTGAATTTTGTGTAGACTACAAACTACAAAACGTCCCGAAGACTCAGTTAACTTAAGAATCGTCCAAAATCAATAATTTTCAGGGCGTTTTACATCATTTTCTAGCGAAATAATATTATCACTCAAAGACTACAAACTACACATTTTTCTAAGCCTCAGTAAAAATGAAAGTCACTGTAACTATGTTCATTTTCGTTCGTTTTCCGTGATTTTTAGCTCGAAAAAAAAACTAATTTTTCTGGAGCCTCTTCTGGACTACAAGCTACAAAAACCTACCGTAATCAACAGCTCCAACAGCGTAAAATGCTTGTGTTTCTCCTCATCCGGTGTCTGTCTGTCTGTCAGCTTGTCCCGATGTCTGAGATCCCGATTTTCTGTCTGTCTGTCTTTCCGGACGTCCAAAATTATATTTTCATATTGTTCTGTCTGTCTAGATGTCCAGGTGTTCTATTTCTGTAGTTGTGTATGTTTGTCTGTCTGTCCAGATGTCCCTGATTCATCTGGGGGATTCTGTAGACGGTCGGAAAATTCCCGAGGTGTCAAAGGCACATAGATCCTTCTCTGTCATGTTGAATATCGATTCCTGAAGCGAATCTTGTCGTCGGTGGCCTTTTTTGACTCTTTGTACTGCTGCGATAGGAGCCGGTCGATCTTCAGGGCTCTCCTCTTGCTTTTCATGCTCATTCAAGTTGAAATTGGCTCCTCTAAACTCTCCAGATGGCTCCAGATTGCTCAAATTCAACAAATCCTGTAGTCGTTCTCGTTCCTCATACTCTTGACAAACTTCTTCCACTAGAATCGCCGGAATACCCTTCACCACGTCTTCTGGACTCTCGTTTCCCATGGAGAGGGTGTCTAGGGAATCAGTGTCGTCGTCAAAGGCAGGAAGAAGCTCCGTGGATGAGATAATATGCGCTTGGAGCGCCTCTGAGGGTTCCTCGCCCGCCGAAGCTCTCAGCAATCGATTCCGAACCTCCGCCAGATTGGAAGAGGCTTCAGAATCCGCTCCAGAACCCGTCAGATGGTATAGGCGTTGTTTTCCATCGATAGTCATCAGGGTAACAGCTGCCACGTCAGCTGGAATCGCTGAGCAATCCTCGTTGGTCAACTTGGAGTCTTGTCGGATGTACTGAATCGAGATTCTAGCTGTTACCGGATTCATAAGCATCGTGGAGAGCATTTGAACGATTTTTGGGAGGTCCTGATGCTTAGAGCAGTCTTGAAACCAAGCGGAAGTCGCTGCTTTGAGCTCTGTCCTCGTTTTAGAGACACTTTCATCGGCCAAAACTCCTAGAAGAATCATCACAGCTCGATTGAAAGGCTTTCTGTGGATTCCACCAGCCTCTTCTAGGTTCCGCGTGAGCACCCAGACTCTATGGAACGTCCTTGCGGCTTCTGTACATACTAGGTCATCTGTAGAGGTTAGAGCTTGAACTACAATCGATTCCACGTCACTGGATGCTTCTTGAGGTCTTCTAGAGTGTAGCTCGACTAGAAGACGTGCTAGGCGTTGTTGCTCACAGCAGAATTTTCTAGAAGCGATTCCAAGCCACACGGCTTCTCCGCAAGTTCCAAAAACCTTTCCTTGTTCGATGAATTGGATGTCACGTCTTCTAAGAAGCGATTTCAGGAGCACATGAGTCATTTCATCGTAAAAATCATCTTGTGGACGATGGGCGGCCTCTTCATGCTGTTGTAGAACCGACACAGACTTGACGTAGATCTTGCAGAGGAGTTCTAGCAAAGATGCTCTAGCAGAAACATCTGAGCAATGTCCATTCCACATCTCCTTCAACCATCCGGGACCATCGATCACTTTTAGCATGTTCTTGAGCCATTGTTGAACTTCTGAAGGCACGTCTTCTGGATTATCGATGACGTCGAAGCCCAGATAGTAGATGGGGACTTCTAGGAAGGCGTTGAGAAGAGCTGTGGATGGAGGCGTCGATGAGGGGAATCAGAGAGGGATCACGACGAGTGGTGTAGATTTCGAAGATGGCGGAGAGGGCGGAGACACATTGGGTTAGACAGGCGTCTGTTTGACTTCGTTCTGGAAAAATAGATTTTTTGAGATTTTCAGCTAGATTTTTAGTAAGATTTTGGGCCTTTTTCAGCTGAAATTTCCAGCTTAATGTGTCTGTCTGTCTGTCTGTCAGGTTGTCCTCATATCCAGAATGTCAACTTTCCTTGAAAATCTGTTAATTTGACTTCTCAAATGTGAAGTTCCGTCTGTCTGCCTATCTGTCCAGATGTCCCAAAAAGACTAATTCTTCAAGAAAAAAGTATTTTCATGAAGCTCCTGCGATTTTCAGCGATTTTGAGGGATCTTTTGTCTTTCCAAATTCCCCACCTTCAATCGGTGATTGCGGATGAGCAGTCGAAATCTCCAACAACTTCTGGCACACCGTGTACAGCTTCAAAAGATCCTGCTGATCACATTCCGATATCAATGATTTATTGGATAACCCCTCCAGAATCGTCTCCACAAGACGTGGCAAGTGTTGTGTCCGTATGGCGGGGTCTGATTCCACATTGCTCATTTCTAGGCAGATGGAGACGACTTGCGAGAAGTCGTGGATCGATTTCTTGCCTTCTGAACCCTCCTCGACGATTTGCTGGTACCAGGTTCCCAGGAAATTCCATAAGAAACCAGGTTCCAGGGAGTTTAGAAGCATATTGAATGTCTTGGAGAGCTCATCGACTCGCCGGGATTGAATAGATGGCTCCTCTTCTGGAGCAGTAACGTCTTCTGAAGCTTCAGATACTCCAGAATGCAAAGAATTCAGGTCTAAATGAAGGCCTTCTCGATCTCCAGGCTTTCTGGGTGGTTTTGAATCCGGTCGTTTCTTAATCAGCTTCATACTAGATCCCTGATGAAATTCCGCGGATTTTTTCAAAAAATCCGAAAACACAGTCTCCAGAATCGTTCTTCCTATGTCAGCCCTGTCCTGTAGGTACAGTAGGAGTCGACACACTCTCACTTCAGCGAATTGCACTTGCTCCGCCTCCTTCCGATCACCCCATATCGATTGTTGCGGATTTGCAAATGGGGTTTCTATAATATCCAGAGCCAAGTATTGCTCCAGAGCTCCATGAACGAGTCCTAACACTCTCTCCTTGAAGAAAGAGAGCTCCAAACCATCATCCGGTCCACCTAATCCCGAAACGCCACTTGTCTCGCCGCTTCGATTGATGAGCCACGTGTAGAGACGACGATTCAGAGACATATCACGACGAAGGACTACAAATAGGCATCGACGGAGGAGTTGGACAAAGTCTTCGTCTGTTAGATTCGTGGAATCCAGTGGAAATGCGGCACACAGAAAGTCTAGAAGATAACGTTGAACTAGCGGGGAGCCAGTGTCATCGGCTACAGCACAGAGGGCGGCGACCTGGAAAATTTGTAGATTGTAATTTGTAGTTTGTAGTCTATGAATTAAGATTCATTTTCAGACAAAAACGAGAGAAAACGGTTGAAAACTAGCCGAGTTACGACGATTTCAAGATTTTACTGAGGCTTATGAAATGTTGTAGTTTGTAGTCTCTTAGCCTCAGTAAAACTTAAAATGAGCATATCTCGGCTCATTTTCAACCAGTTTTAATGATTTTTGGCTCAACAAATGCTCACTACAAACTACAAAAATTCATAAGCCTCGGTAAAACTAAAAACGTTCAAATTTTGCGAAAATCCCGTTTTTTGTCATATGAAATTTTTACTGAGGCTTAGAGATATTTTCTAGTTTGTATTCCACAAAATTTCATTTCTAGACAAAAACGAGCGAAAACAGTTCAAAATTAGACAAATTAAGACGATTTCAATTTTAATGAGGCTTAGACTACAAACTACAAAAACTCCTAAGCCTCAGTAAAACAAAAAATCGCTGTATCTCGGTTCATTTTAACCGTTTTCAATCATTTTTTAGCGATTTTTTGGCTCAAAAAGCTCACCATATGATTAACATGATCTCCAACCAAATGAATCTGATCATCCAGACTTTTCAGTTTATCAAATTTCGCATTCACATAAATCATGGCCGGTAGTCTAACAGGTGGTGATCCAAGAATGGCTTGCCATAGACAAGCGTAGAATGCTCGTGGACCAACTTTCTCGCAGACTCGATCTAGAAGAATGAATGATCTGAAATTTGTAGTTTGTAGTCATTTTGTAGTCTTTGTAGTCGCTCTATACCTCTCATAAAACTCTGTTCCCTCCTCCAACGCCAACAAAACACCGCCAAGGAATCCGGGAAGTGCTGGTCGTAGATTTGCTCCCAATGGCACCAAATAATTCTCAAAAATCGCAAAAAGCTCCGATTTCACTTTGATTCCACAATGATCCATTAGTGGGAATAGGCCAACTGCGAACAGATAGAGACATTCCGGAAGTTTCGATGGTCCCAGAATTTCAAAAATGATTTTGTACGTTTCCAGCGCTTTCAGATGGACACCTGAAACATTTTGTAGTTTGTAGCAGAGAAAAATAGAGTAATTTTGAGCCAAAAATCACTGAAAACGAGTGAAATTGAGCCGAGTTAGGGCGTTTTTCATTTTTACTGTGCCTAAGAAAATCTTATAGTTTGTAGTCTAAGCCTCAGTAAAATTGAAATCGCCGTAACTTGGCTAGTTTTCAACCGGTTTTATTTATTTTTGGGAGCAAAATTCGTGATTTTTTTCTGGTTTTACTCATCAAAAATTTATGTGGAAAGCCTTACCCATGGGAAGCGGATGTAGACATTGTGATAGACGTTTGGCGACGGTGACCCGATTCGGAATGGCACAATATTTCGCATTCGATTGGAATACCTGAAATTTAGCTTTCTTAAATAACAAAAAACAGATTTTATTCAAATTTTCGGGGATTTCTGAGATATAAAAATACGAAATCTCGCTTAAAAATGCCTATTTTCAGTCGGAAGACAGCAATTTTGGTTTTTTATATGGCAAAAATCGAGAAAAAAACGCACTTTAGCCAATTTCCCGAGTGCCGAAATCAAATCCGCCCACTCATTTGGCGTTTCGAACGTTTTCAGCGCCTGATCGACGGCTTTTGCGAATGCCCGATACTTGATATCCTTCTCACGACCCGCTGGTACATCTCCACCCGTGTTGTCCTGCCTCCAACTCCTGATAATGAGCCATCGGGATGAGGTCAATGGCTCATTATCGCGTGACGTTTACAATGAGCCGCCGGGATCAGGTCAACGGCTCATTGTTGCGTCGGAGTCGGCCGAGAGCCGTCGGGATAAGGGCAACGGCCCTCTGACCTCACTGAAAAATTTTAAATAAGAACTCAAATTGAATTTTTCTTAAGAGTTTTGCGGCAAAAACACGACGCATTCAAACGTAAATACCGGATATAAAATGGCAAGTTGCGATCGCGATTAGCTGAACAAGTTTTGTAGTCCTCCTGGGAAAGTTACAATTCTAACAATTTTTAGAAGATTTGAAAAAATGGAGTCTTTTTTGCTGAATTTTTTCTGAATTTTCAGAAAAAAAATTAGCTAAAAAATATTAGCCGAAAATACTGAATTTTAATGAGAAAACACTTTGAAAAGACGAAGAAAAGTGTGAAAAATAAACAAAAAATTCGTTGAGTCTTGCCGCTAAACAAGGCGCAGGCGGGATTTCGGAGTGTCGTTGCGAACCGAAATTCTGAAAATCGTCATCTAAAACGGCAATTAAAGACGAATTGTCGAGATTTTTGAAGAGAAAATACAAAAAGAAAACAGCATTTTCAGAAAAAATTGTTCAACGCTTTCAGAAATAAAATTTCGCCGGAATTCTTCAGAAAATGGAAAATTTTGATGGAATTTTTTCCTGTTCGAAACATTTCAATTTCTTAATCGGATTTTGTGAGTTCTTATTAGTTTTTCATCGTTCTTCTGATCTTTTTTCGGCTCAAAATACATAGAAAACCAATGATCAAAATCTAAGAACGACTGCGCAAAATTGGTGATTCTGCATTTTTCTGCGACGGTAAAAGGCAGATATTGACAAGAACTGACAAGAATTTTAGGATAGGTCAGGGTTATTTTCACCGTATTTGATAGTCCGAAAATATGCAAAGTTTATTTGAAAAATACAATTCACAAGCTGGCGAATGAACTGATCATTATTACAAAGCATGCTGAAACGTAATGGTTTAAAGAAGAGTCAAATATTTGTCATCAGAAGGTCAATTATCTCGGTACAAAAGAAATACGGGAATACGGAAGAAGACAAAGAGCAGGTGTCGCTCAACAAGAAAATAAGGTTGTTTCTTTTTAGAACTGAAAAACAATACATCACCAAACAATCATCATGAACTCGTATCGTCCTCGTCTTCTTTCGCTTTTTTCACTCTCAATGTATCTTTGCTCATCTACTACTCCTTCTGGAACCACAATCACATCTTCAATCTCCTCCGCATCGTCGTTGTCTTCTGAATTCCAAACTCTCAGAACACGATCATATTCTTCAAACATATGAGGTTCAATCGGCTCATTTTCATCAGTTACTTGAAAGTAACAATATCCGACGGTGGCCACTTTTCCATCGTTCCTTTTAATATCGAATCCCCCATGATAGTCCCATACTTGGCGGTTGTCGTTGAATCTGAAGTTCAAACACATACTATTTTAGTTCAAACTTGAAACTTTCTGCTTGAATCAAAAATTACCACTCAAAACACGACAAGATCAAACAATTGAGCCTAATTCAACTGAGTTCTAATACTGAGTTTTGAAATTCAATCCAGTATCAGCGATGGAGCTAATCTGATTGTTTCCCGACCATTGGTTCAAAACATAGTACGTGAATTTAGTCGAGTTAGCTATAATTTTGTAAATATTGTTGAGTTCTAAATTTTTATTTTTTAGTCAAACGGAAATTCCAAGTTTACACCATGTTATGCAACCGGAAAGTATGCTCACCTGAAGGTCCTTCTGACTGTTCTTAAATCTCTCAATTCAGCATCCAATCCTTCCAACATCTTCTTCCATTTCACTCTCTCACTTATTCCCAAATAAATCCAATATGCTCTATGATATGATTTTCCTTCTTTCCAGTCTTTCAGAAACAGATTCATATCTTCATTTAAAAAATATGTACCTGTAGAAGCCTCGACACAATCAAATCGTCTTAAAACGTTAAAGTCCACCCATTTCACACATTCGAATGTTCTCAAATGATCCACATTGAAGTCTACATTGCATAACTCTGAATCTTTGGCTTCGGCATCCATAATTCCAACATCCACTTTCCAATTCTCCAAAAACACTTTAAATGCGGGCCCATCCATGTTAGCGAGAAGTTTCGGGATCTTTCCTAATCTTTCATAGCTATTGAACCAACTCAAATATGATTTTAGCTTTTCTTCATCTATGGACGAACATTTAAAGTCAACCTGTCCGATCTCTGGTGCAAAAACATCTTGAACATGTTCCACGAGACTCCCGAAGGTTTCGACAGAATTCTCAGCAAAAACCGGATGATAAATGTAACTCCCATATCGTCGAAAGTAATCACATTCATTTAGAAGTTTGTCCCATACTTCTGGCGATGGGCAGATTGAAAATCTCCAAGATTTATAGCTCGTTTCCTCTGTGTGTGTTTCCAAAGAAATTTGATAGTATTCTCCAAGAGGCTCTAAACTCATTGAAGTTTTTGGTTTCTTCATGTTCTTTGAAATTGATTTCGTGACTTTTGAGAGTGTCGAGAATTTGTATCTGAACAGGAGAAACATATAGTACTCAATGAGATCTAGAGAATAAGACACTTACATTTCAAATATATCCCAATTCGAAAATACTTCATTTCGTACAAGTTGTGGAAAACGTAAAAGAGGGATTCGGGTTTTATTTGGAAGAGTAGAAGAGGATGACATTAATCTGGAATAGGTCAAATGAAAGAATCTATTCAACGGGGTGAAATAAAAGGTTGTGGTCTTCTGTGTGCACATCTTGAGGGACCTAGATGGCCTTGAGTGTAGAGGTCACCATCTGTCACAAAGGGAGGACTCATTATGGCAGAAAGAATCGATGGATGGGTACTGGGGAGAATGCACTCCTCCTTTCACAATATGCACACAGAAGACCACAACCTTCTATTTCACCCCGTTGAATAGATTCTTTCATTTGATTTCCGACATAGTCCAGAACAATGTCTTCGTCGTCTACTCTTCCAAATCGAACCCAAATTCCACTTTTACGGTTTCCACAACTTGTACTAAACGAAATTTATGAAAATTGGGATATATTTGAAATGTAAGTGTTTGATATCATTGAGTGATATATGTTTCTCCTGTTCAGATATCAATTCTCAACACTCTCAAGAGTCACCAAATCAATTTCAAAACAAATGAAGAAACCAAAAACTTCAATGACTTTAGAGCCTTTTGGAGAATACTATCAAGTTACTTTATCATCAAAAGACGAAGATGGCGGAACATGGTATCAATTTTCGAAATGCTCACCTATTGAGCCATCAGACCAACTGTTGAATGAATCTTATGATTATCATCCGATTTCTACTGAGAATTCGGTCAAAACGTTTGGAAGTCTCGTGGAACATATACAAGATGTTTTTGCACCAGAGACCAAACATGTTATCTTTGATAACAGTTCATACAGGCAAGTGGGTGAAGAAGAGCTGAAATCATATTTGATGTGGTTTAATGGTAACAAACGGTTGGGAAAGATCTCGGAACTTTATCTTGAAATTAAAGTTCCCGGATTCAAAGTGTTTCTGGAGAATTGGAAAGTAGATGTTGGGATGATGGATGCCAGAGGCAATGATTCAGAGTTATGCCCTGTAGACTTCAAAGTGGATCGTTTGGTAGTATCTGATCGTGCGAAATGGTTGGATTTCAATGTTTTACGAAGATTTGATTGTTGCGAGATTGCTACAGAAAATACATTTTCGAATCAGGATATGCATTTGTTGCTGAAGGACTGGAAAGAAGGAAAATCAAATGGAAGAGCGCGTCTTTTATGGTTGGGAATGGGTGAGAGAGCGAAATGGAAGAAGATATTAGAAGGATTGGATGCAGCATTGAGAGATTTAAGAACAGTCAGAAGGTCCTTCAGGTGGGCATTATTGAAAGACTACCAAACGTTTCATGTCTAATTAAAAATACACTATGGCTTAACTTCAGATTCAACAACAACAAAGAATTATGGGACTTTCATGGAGGATTCGATATAACTAGGATCGATGGAAAAGTGGCCACAGTTGGATACTGCTATTTCCAAGTAACTGATGAAGATGATCCGATAGAACCTTATATGCTTGAAGAGTATGATAGGATTTCGAGAGTTTGGAATTCGGTAGACAACGACGAAGAGGAGGAGATTGAAGACGTGATTGTGGTTCCTGAAGGAGTACTAAATGAGTATAATACTGAGCAAGGTTATATTGAGAGTCAAAAACGACAAAGAAAAGAAGGACGACGCGATTTCATCATGATTGTTTGGTGATCTATTTCCTTTCCATATATATGTTTAACTTTTAAATCAAATATCTCAACTTCTGTGAGAGATATCAAAAAGTTGTCAACTAATACAATAATGCTGATTTCATGATAAACATTTTATCAGTTGACAGTTTTTTGATATCTTCTATAGGAACCGAGATACTTTTGAATTGCTTCATTACACTCTTATTATTAATTTGATGATCCTAGATAATTTCTAGATTTTTTCTATGTTCTTATCATGTATAAATTTCAATAAACGTTTCATTTGTTCACAACTTTTCCTCAAATTTAAATTAGTACCTGAAGTCTTTACGATCTTTCAGATTCGCAAAAAAAAAGGTTATGGTCTACTGTGTACACATCGTGAAAAGAGGAGTGTCTTTCCCACTGCTCCATCGATTCTTTTTGCTATAATAGGAGTCCTCTTGATGTGACAGATGGTGACCTCTACACTCAAGGCCATCTGGGCCCCTCACGATGTGCATACAGAAGACCATAACTTTCTCTTTCGTCCTATCGTGCTAACAAAAGATTGATTTTTCATCTATTCCAGAATAATGTCGTCCTCTCCTACTACTCTTCCAAAACGAAAAGGAATTTCAATGTTACGATTTCCCCAGCTTGTACAAAACGAAATTTATGCGAATTGGGATATATCTGACATGTAAGTTATAGTTTAGTATGCAACTCTTGTCTGATAGTGAAATCAATGCGCATTAAACCGGGGGACCTTTATGAGAACTACAAGGCTCTTGAACTATTTTTTTGAATAAAATTTACGCTATTTTGACTCTTTTTCTTGTGTCTATCGGAAGAACCCAACGATGAAAATCGTTGGAAAATTAAGAAAATAGGCATATAGTTAGTTTGGTCTTGAGATCTTTGCTCAATTATCTCGGTTCCAATAAGAGATATCAAATGTTTGTAAACCGATAAAATAAAAATGATAATGTAGTGAATATTTTATTAGTTGAAACTGTTTTGATAACTCTCATAGAAACTGAGATAATTGAGCTCAAAGTGAAGGACTCCTATTAAAGCAATTACGGTCCTTGCCAACCGTATAACCGAGATTTCTGGTTTGAATTAGAGACTAAAAATAGAGAGAAATCGACAAGATTTACATAATCGAATTACGTAGGTATCACTCTGTAGACATTTTTGATTCCTTAACAAAGTCCGGGGTTTAACTGGAAACAATAAATCTCATTTTTAGATACCAATTCTCGACACTCTCAAAAGTCACCAAATCAATTTCAAAGAACATGAAGAAACCAAAAACGGTGATGAGTTTGGAGCCTCTTGGGAAATACCATCAAGTTAATTTGGCTAAGGATGAAACGAAATGGAAGCAATGGAGGTTTTCAATCTGTCCATCGCCAGAAGTATGGGAAAAATTCTTTAACGAGAACGAATACTATCGATTATCGCTCTTTAATGTTTATCATCCGGTTTTCGCTGAGAATTCGGTAGAATCGTTTGGAACTCTCGTTGAACATGTACAAGATGTTTTTGCACCGAAAATCGAAAAGATTAGCTTCTACAACGGTCTGTCCAGAGAAGTTGATGACGAAGAGCTAAAATCATATCTACATTGGCTTAATGGATACGAGAAATTGGGAAAGCTTCCGAAACTGTACCTTTCCGTTCAAGGATCCACATTCAAAGTGATTCTGGAGAATTGGAAAGTGGATGTTGGAATTATGGATGTCAGAGATAAAGCCTCAGAGGTATGCACTGTAGACTTCAAAGTGGATCATTTGACAACATTTGATTGTGAGGAATGGGTGGATTCCAAAGTTTTACGACGATTTGATTGTGTCGAAGTTTCTACAAGTACAAATTTCTCAAATCAGGATATGAATCTGTTCCTGAAAGACTGGAAAGAAGGAAAATCATATAATAGAGCGTATTGTTTCTTTTTGGGATTGAGTGAAAGAGCGAAATGGAAGAAGATGTTGGAAGGATTGGATGCTGAATTGAGAGATTTAAGAACAGTAAAAAGGACTTTCAGGTGATTACATAACTCGGTGGAAGTTTTAATATATGTTTAAACTTCAGATTCAACGACAACCGCCAAGTATGGGACTATCATGGAGGATTCGATATAGAACGATTTGATGGAAAAGTGGCAACAGTTGGATACTGTTACTATCAAGTCACTGATGAAGATCAAGTGCCGCTAAGACCTGAAATGTTCGAAGAATATGATAGAGTCGTGAGAGTTTGGAATTCAGAAGATAACGACGAGGAGGAGGAGATTGAAGGCGTTATCGTGGTTCCTGAAGGAGTAGTAGATGAGTATACAACGGAGCAAGAATACATAGAGGATGAAAAAAGACAAAGAAAAGATGGACGATTCCTTTTAATGATGATTGTTTGGTGATCTATAAATCTTTATAATAAATTATTCTAGTTTACATTTTTCTAGTGTTTTCTAATACGCCATATTGCAATTAAAGCATAGATAGACATGAAAATTACTAAAAGTCCAAAGATGATTAAAAAATTTTTGGATAGCAAAACATTTGAAGCTTTCTCGCAGATTATTGATATCCGGGAAGGAGCTGGTGGCTTGACTGGAATGATATCTGGGGGAGTTTCTGGGAGGTTTTCTGATTTATGGGATTTCTGGGGGAGTTGCTCTGGCTTTCTTAAAATCGACGACTCCTGAAGCCTTCCATTGGTATGAAGATGTCGATGTTCAATGGGTCGAGGGATGTATTCGATCTAGAAATTAGAACACAGTTAACTTTGAGGTTATCTCGGTTCCTAGTAAAGATAGGAAAAAGTAATCAACTAGTAAAATGTGTAAAATTTATTTTCTTAGATTTTATTGGTTTACCATAATCTTGTATCTTTTTTAGAAAATGATATAATCTAGGTTAAAGGGGCGGGGCTTTTGAACTTCGTGTCAGCGACCAGTAGGCGTATGCCCGCCCGCCGCTGACTTTAACCTCAATTATCTCGCTTCCTGGTAAATATACAAAATCTTTGTTAACTAAGAAATTGTAGGAAATGTCATTTTACACATTTTTATAGTTGATCGCTTCTTTGTTTCTTTCACGAGAACTGAGTTAAAAGCCAAAACCGAGCATTATCTGTGTCAAAATCCAAAATGGTTATTTGCGCGAATTTTTGAATATTCGCTGATTCTGCATTTTTCTGCTTTGGAAAAAGGCAGATGTTGACAAGAATTTTAAGATAGGGCAGGGTTGTTTTCACCGTATTTGATGGTCTGGAAATGACATAACGGGGCACTTCAATTGTAGGGGCCCTTCTTATACAGGTGTCACTGTTGTTATCATTTTCGTAGATGTTGTCGAGTATCGAATATGGATATCGTTATCTTGAGAACAAATGTTGCGAAAAATTTCCAAGTTTATAAAGAGAAACAATTACAAGGAGGCGAATAAATGATATTTACGAAAACAATTTTAGCAAGAACAAAACATAAGATGTTGTACTGATCATTATTAGAAATCGTGCAGAAATTTCATGGTTTAAAGAAGAGCATATAACTTGACAATAGAAGGTCACATGAGCTTAATTATCTCGGTTACTATGAAAGATATCAAAAAACTGTCAACTGATAAAATGTTTATCATAATACCACCAACATTTGAATAGCTGATTTCTTCTTGATGTCTCTCACAGAAGTCGAGATATTTGAGTTCAAAGCAAAAGAATAGAGATGGAGTTCTGCTAGAAGAAACATGAGAATACCGAACACCTAGAACAGGTGTCACTCAACAAGAAAATAAGGTTTCTTCTTTTTAGAATTGAAAAACAATACATCACCAAACAATCATCATGAACTCGTATCGTCCTCGTCTTCTTTCGCTTTTTTCACTCTCAATGTATCTTTGCTCATCTACTACTCCTTCAGGAACCACAATGACGTCTTCAATCTCCTCCTCATCGTCGTTGTCTTCTGAATTCCAAACTCTCAGAACACGATCATATTCTTCGAGCATTTCAGGTCTTAGTGGCTCATTTTCATCAGTTACTTGAAAGTAACAGTACCCAACTGTTGCCACTTTTCCATCGATCCTTTTAATATCGAATCCTCCATGGTAGTCCCATACTTGGCGGTTGTCGTTGAATCTGAAATTCAAACACATATTATTTTAGTTCAAACTTGAAACTTTCTGCTTGAATCAAAAATTACCACTCAAAACACGACAAGATCAAACAATTGAGCCTAATTCAACTGAATTCTAATACTGAGTTTTGAAATTCAATCCAGTATCAGCGATGGAGCTAATCTGCTTGTTTCCCGACCATTCGTTCAAAACATAGTACGTGAGTTTAGTCGAGCTAGCTATAATTTTGTTAACGCTATAATTTTGTTAACATTGAGTTCTGAATTTTTATTTTCGAGTCAAACAGAAATTCCAAGTTTACACCGTGTTATGCAGTCGGAAAGTATGCTCACCTGAAGGTCCTTCTGACTGTTCTTAAATCTCTCAATTCAGCATCCAATCCATCTAATATCTTCTTCCATTTCACTCTCTCACTTATTCCAAAATCCATCCAGTATGCTCTATTATATGATCTTCCTTCTTTCCAGTCCTTCAGAAACAGATTCATATCTTCATTTGAGAAATTTGTATCTGTAGAAGCCTCGACACAATCAAATCTCCGTAACACATTGAAGTCCACCCATTTCACACAATCAGATGTTCTCAAATAATCCACTTTGAAGTCTACATTGCATAATTCGGAACTATTAGGTCTCGCATCCATAATTCCAACATCCACTTTCCAATTCTCTAGAAACATTCGAAACCCGGGTCCTTGAATCGAAATGCAAAGTTTCCGGATCTTTCCCAACTTTTCGTAGTCATTAAACCAACTTATATATAATTTCAACTCTTCTTCATCTATGGACAAACATTTAAAGTCAGCCTGTTCGATATCTGGTTCAAAAACATCTTGAACATGTTCCACGAGACTCCCGAAGGTTTCGACAGAATTCTCAGCAAAAATCGGATGATAATTGTAATTCACATATCGACGAAAGTAATCATATTCATTTAGAAGTTTGTCCCATACTTCTGGCGATGGGCAGATTGAAAATTTGAAATATTTGTAGCCCTCTTCGCCTCTATTTGATGTTAAAGTAATTTTATCGTATTCTCCAAGAGGCTCTAAACTCATCACCGTTTTTTGTTTCTTCATTTGCTTTGCAATTGATTTAGTGACTTTTGAAAGTGTCGAGAATTGATATCTGAACATGAGAAACATATAGAGCTCGATGAGATTCGCAGAATAAAACACTTACATTTCAAATATATCCCAATTCGAAAATACTTCATTTCGTACAAGTTGCGGAAAACGTAACAGTGGAATTCCTTTCCGATTCGGAAGAGTAGAGGACGAAGACATTATTCTGGAATAGAAAATCGAATGAAAGGATCTTATGACCAAAGGGCGAAATATAAGGTTGTGGTCTTCTGTGTGGTGAGAGGGAGACTCTTCTTCCGAGGAGGAGTGTGCTTCCTCTATCGATTGTTGTTCCCTATAGGGACAGATGGTGACCTCTACACTCAAAGGGCCCCTCACGATATGCACATAGAAGACCACATCCTTCGATTTCAACCCGTTCAATAGATTCTTTCATTTGACCTTTTCCAGAATAATGTCGTCCTCTTCTACTATTTCAAATCGAACCCGAATCCCTCTTTTACAATTTCCACAACTTGTACGAAATGAAATATTTTCGAATTGGGATATATTTGAAATGTAAGTGTCTTATTCTGAAAATCTCATTGGGTGCTATATTTTTCTCATGTTCAGATATCAATTCTCGGCATACTCAAAAGTCACCAAATCAATTTCCAAGAACATGAAGAAACCAAAAACTTCAATGAGTTTAACACCTTTCGGAGAATACTATCAAATTGCTTTGGTAGCGGATGAGGATGAAAGAAGCTATAAATTTTGGGGATTTTCAATCTGTCCATCGCCAGAAGTATGGAACCAACTCTTGAATAAGAAGAAAAAGCACTATACAGAATCGTACACTTATGTTTATCATCCGGTTTTTGATGAGAATTCTGTTGAAACCTTTGGAAGTCTCGTGGAACATGTTCAAGATGTTTTCACACAGAAAATCGAACAGGTTGACTTATTTGATTGCTGGATGAACAGAGAAGTTGATGGCGAAGAGTTGAAAGCATATTTAAATTGCTTTAATGGCTACGAAAAGTTGGGAAAGATCCGGAAACTTCGTGTTATTTCTGGACGCGCATTTAAAGAAATTCTGGAGAATTGGAAAGTGGATGTTGGAATACTGGATGCCAGACCTATTGATTCAGAGGTGTGCCTTGTAGACTTCCAAGTGGATCACTTGATGACACAAGATTGTGTGAAATGGGTGGATTTCAATGTGTTACGGAGATTTGATTGTGTCGAGACTCGAGTAGATTCAAGATTCTCAAATCAAGATATGAACTTGTTTCTGAAGGACTGGAAGGAAGGAAAATCATATAATAGAGTATATTGTTTTGATTTGGGAATGTGTGAGAGAGCGAGATGGAAGAAGATGTTGGAAGGATTGGATGCTGAATTGAGAGATTTAAGGACAGTAAGAAGGACCTTCAGGTGAGCATACTTGACTTTGAACTTGGCAGTTTTTGTTTGAACGAAAGAAGATAAAGAGTAAAACGCTTTTGACTAGATTTCAGATTCAACGATAATCGTCAAGTCCGTCAAATATGGGATTTTCATGGAGGATTTGATATAAGAAGGATTGATGGAAAGGTGGCTACCATTGGACACCGTTACTTCCAAGTAACTTATGAAAACAGGCCGCCCAAACCTCATATGCTTGAAGAATACGATCGGGTTTTGAGCGTTTGGAATTCAGAAGACAACAACGATGAGGAGGAGATTGAAGACGTCATTGTGGTTCCAGAAGGAGCAACAAACGAGTATTACACGGAGCAAAGATACATTGAGAGTGAAAAAAGCGAAAGAAGACTAGGACGAAAGAATTTCATGATGATTGTTTGGTGATGTATTGTTATTCAATTTTCAGAAGATCCATGTTTCCTCTGGGATTTCCTTGTTGCCTTTATGAAGTTCTCCTGCCCCCAATATGTATAACAGTGATTCGTCCTTTCCCCTATTTCCTTCTAATATGTAAAAGTGCAATGAATGGATATTTACATTAATATAAGCTTTTCGTTTCTTTCTTTCCATCAAAAACCTCATGGATACTTGACCTCATCAAATTCCAGGACCTGAAAGATTATACCGACTTCAGATACTAATTTGAAGCTTTTAGAGACGAAGGAAACGTTAGGAACAAGTAAAAGTTTATTTAAAGAAAAAAACAGATAAATATGAAATTGTACATGATAAAAAATATTTTTCAGCAGCAAGAATCTAGAAATCATTAGAAAGCATAAAAATATTGAAAGGAGTGTAATTGAGCGATTCAAATGTATTTCGGTTCCTATAAAAGATATAAAAAACTGTCAACTGATGAAATATTTATCATAATATCAGCATTGTTTTATCAGTTTACAACTTTTTAATATCTCTCCCAGGAATCGAGATATTTGAGTTCAAAGTAAAAGTATATAAAAGGAAATATGTACATCACCAAACAATCATCATGAACTCGTATCGTCCTCGTCTTCTTTCGCTTTTTTCACTCTCAATGTATCTTTGCTCATCTACTACTCCTTCTGGAACCACAATCACATCTTCAATCTCCTCCTCATCGTCGTTATCTTCCGAATTCCAAACTCTCAGAACCCGATCATATTCTTCAAGCATTTCAGGTCTTAGCGGCTCATTTTCAGTTACTTGAAAGTAACAGTATCCAACTGTTGCCACCTTTCCATCAACTCGTTTTATATCGAATCCTCCATGATAGTCCCATACATCACGGTTGTCATTGAATCTGAAGCTCAGATATATTATTAAGTTTCCACTGAGTTATGTACTCACCTGAACGGTCTTCTGACTGTTCTTAAATCTCTTAATTCAGCATCTAATCCTTCCAACATCTTCTTCCATTTCACTCTCTCACTTATTAAAAAATCCATCCAATACGCTCTATGATATGATCTTCCTTCTTTTCAGTCTTTCAGGAACAAGTTCATATCTTCATTTGAGAAATTTGTATCTGTAGAAGCTTCGACACAATCAAATCTTCGTAAAACGTTAAAGTCCACCCATTTCACACAATCAGTTCGTCTCAAATGATCCACTTTGAAATCTACAGGACATAATTCTGAGGTTTCAGGTGTCGCAATCAGTGTTCCAACATCCAATTTCCAATTCTCCAGAAACACTTTAAATGCCAGTCCAGAAATGTTAACACGGATTTCCGGGATCTTTCCCAACTGTTTGTAGCTATTGAACCAATTTAAATATGATTTCAGCTCTTCTTCATCAATTCCTCTGGAGGAACAGTTGTAGAAGTCAACATGTTCGATATCTGGTGCAAAAACGTCTTGTACGTGTTCCACGAGACTTCCGAAGGTTTCGACAGAACTCTCAGCAAAAACCGGATGATAATTGTAATTCCCATATCGTAAAAAATAATCATATTCATTTAGGAACTTGTCCCATATCTCTGTACATGGACATAATGAAAATTTGAAATATTTGTAGCCCTCTTCGCCTCTATTTGATGTTAAAGTAACTTTATCGTATTCTCCAAGAGGCTCTAAACTCATCACCGTTTTTGGTTTCTTCATTTGCTTTGAAATTGATTTGGTGACTTTTGAGAGTGTAGAGAATTGGTATCTGAACATGAGAAAAATATAGCACTCAGCGAAATTCGCAGAATAAGACACTTACATTTCAAATATATCCAAATACGCAAATATTTCATTTCGTACAAGTTGTGGGAATCGTAACAGTGGAATTCCTTTCCGATTCGGAAGAGTAGAAGAGTAAGACATTATTCTGGAATAGGTAAAAATTCGAATGAAAGAATCTTATGACGATAGGGCAAAAAAGAAGGTTGTGGTCTTCTGTGTGCACACGGTGAGAAGGAGACTCTTCGTCCGAGGAGGAGTGTGCTTCCTCTATCGATTGTTGTTCCCTATAGGGACAGATGGTGACCTCTACACTCAAAGCGCCCCTCACGATATGCACATAAAAGACCACAACCTTCTATTTTAGCCCAGAATAATGTCGTCTCCTTCTACTATTCCAAATCAAACCCGAATCCCTCTATTACGTTTTCCACAACTTGTACGAAATGAAGTTTTTGCGTTTTGGGATATATTTGAAATGTAAGTGTTTTATTATGTAGCTCTCGTTGAGTACTGTATGTTTTTTTTTATTTTTAGATATGAATTCTCGACACTCTCAAAAGTCACCAAATCAATTTCAATGAACATGAAGAAACGGAATACTTCAATGAGTTTAGAGCCCCTTGAAGAATATCATCAGGTCACTTTAACATCAAATATAGACACAAATGACGAAACATGTTGGAAATTTTCAATCTGTCCATCTGTAGAAATATGGGACAAACGCATATATGCAGTTCATGATTATCGACCATCTGGGATATACATATATCATCCGGTTTTCGCTGAGAATTCGGTCAAAACCTTCGGAAGTCTCGTGGAACATGATCATATTTAAATTGGTTTAATGGCTACAAACGGTTGGGAAACATCCGAAAACTTCTCGTTTACATGGATGGGCCCGCATTTAAAGTGATTCTGGAGAATTGGAAAGTGGATGTTGGAGTACTGGATGTCAGAACTGAAACCTCAGAAGTATGCACTGTAGACTTCAAAGTGGATCATTTGATTACATCCGAATGTGAGAAATGGGTGGATTTCAACGTTTTACGGAGATTTGATTGCTGCGAGGTTTCTATAAATTCGAATTTCTCAAATCAAGATATGAATTTGTTTCTGAAAGACTGGAAAGAAGGAAGATCATATGGTAGAGCATACTGTTTGTTTTTGGGATTGAGTGAGAGGGTGAAATGGAAGAAGATGTTGGAAGGATTGGATGCTGAATTGAGAGATTTAAGAACAGTCAGAAGGACCTTCAGGTGAGCATACTTTCCGACTGCATAACACGTGTAAACATGGAAGTTCTGTTTGACTAAAAAATTAGAATTTACTCCAAACACCGCTTTCAAATAGACTAGACAAACTAGACTTGGTTTTGTTGATCTACTCGTGTTCTGAATTTTTACTTCAAACAGAGAGTTTCAAGTTTGAACTTCAGATTCAATGACAACCGTGATGTATGGGACTATCATGGAGGATTCGATATAAAACGAATTGATGGAAAAGTGGCTACAGTTGGGTACTGTTACTTTCAAGTAACTGAGAATGAGCCCCTAAGACCTGAAATGCTTGAAGAATATGATCGAGTTCTGAGAGTTTGGAATTCAGAAGACAACGACGATGAGGAGGAGGTTGAAGACGTGATTGTGGTTCCTGAAGGAGTAGTAGATGAGCATGACACGGAGCAAGATTACATAGAGAATGAAAACATTCAAAGAAAGGATGGACGATTCCTTTTAATGATGATTGTTTGGTGATCTATTGCCCTTCAATGATTCTCTGTCTTCCTTCAACAGAATACTATCTTATAATTTAACTTTGAACTCAAATATCTCGACTTCTGTTAGAGATATCAAAAAGTGATCAACTATTCAAATATTGGTGGTATTATGATAAAAATTTTATCAGTTGACAGTTTTTTGATATCTTTCAAAGGAACCGAGATACCTTTGAATTGCTCCATTCAATAATTTCATGCTTCGTCATCAATTCTCATGTACAGTTTCAAGTTTGTATGCATTCTGTATCATAAAATCATGTATCATAAATTCTGTATCTTTTAATAAATTTTTTATTTGTTAACAACTTTTGCATCATCTCAAAAAGCTTCAAAATTAGTACCTGCAGTTGGTACGATCTTTCAGATTATGGCATTTGATTAGGTCAGGTCTCCATGGAGTTATTGACGGAAAGAATGTAGAATTTAGCAAAATTATTTCAAGAAAAAAAAAAGTTTATATTAATTGGATAATTGTTCCAGTCAATGCAATTTTTATTGGAATGAAAAACTCAGACAGACATGCATTGAAATTCGAATTCAAAACAGGGGGCGGAATAGGACATATTAATATTATAGTGGGGGAATTTTGGACACATGACTCCGAAAACGACGTTCTGTTAAAGGCAATATGAAAACCCATAGGAAACATAGATTTTCTGTAAATTGAAGAACAATACATCACCAAACAATCACCATTAAACTGCAACGTCCATCATTTCTTTGTCTTTTTTTATACTCTATATAATCTTGCTCAGTATTATACTCATCTACTGCTCCTTCAGGAACCACAATCACGTCTTCAATCTCCTCCGCATCGTCGTTTTCTTCTGAATTCCAAACTCTCAGAACTCGATCGTATTCTTCAAGCATATAAGGTTCAATCGGCTCATTTTCGTCAGTTACTTGAAAGTCACAATATCCGACGGTGGCCATCTTTCCATCAATTCGTTTTATATCGAATCCTCCATGATAGTCCCATACTTGGCGGTTGTCGTTGAATCTGAAGTTCTTTTCAAGTTTCCACTGAGGTATGCAGTATACTCACCTGAAAGGTCTTCTGACTGTCCTTAAATCTCTCAATTCTGCATCAAATCCTTCCAATATCTTCTTCCATCTCGCTCTTTCAATCATTCTCAAAAAGAAACAATACGCTCTATGATATGATTTTCCTTCCTTCCAGTCCTTCAGAAACAAATGCATTTCTTGATTCGAAAAGTTTAAATTCACATTAGCCTCGCAACAATCAAATCTTCGTAGAACGTTTAAGTCCACCCATTTATCACATTGGAATGTGATCAAATGGTCCACTGTAAAGTCTACAGTGCATAATTCGGAACTGTCAGGTCTCGCGTCCATTATTCCAACATCTACTTTCCAATTTTCCAGAAACACTTTAAATGCGGGTCCAGAAATGTAAACATAAAGTCTCCGGATGTTTCCCAACTTTTTATAGCTATTAAACCAATGCAAATATGATTTCAGCTCTTCTTCATCAACGTTGCTGGACCCAAAAAATCCAATCATTTCAGTCTCCGGTGCAAAAACGTCTTGAACATGTTCCACGAGACTTCCAAACGATTCAACCGAATTCTCAGCAAAAACCGGATGATAAATGTATATCCCCAGTTGTCGACAGTAATCATATTCATTCAGGAGTTTGTCCCATATCTCTGTAGAAGGACAGATTGAGAATTTCCAATGTTTTTCGTCGTCTGTGCCTTTATTCGATTTCAAAGTAACCTGGTGGTACTCTTCAAGGGGCTCTAAACTCATTGTAGTTTTTGGTTTCTTCATGTTCTTCGAAATTGATTTGGTGACTTTTGAGAGTGTCGAGAATTGATATCTAAAATGGGAAACATATAGCACTTCATGAGATCTATATAATCAGACACTTACATTTCAAATATATCCCAATTCGCAAACACTTCATTTCGCACAAGTTGTGGAAATCGTAACAGTGGAATTCCTTTTCGATTTGGAAGAGTAGAAGAGGAAGACATTATTCTGAAATAGGTCAAAAATCGAATGGAAGAATCTTATAAATGGGATATAATAGAAGGCTGTGGTGTTCTGTGTGGTGAGAGAGGACTCTTCGTCAGAGGAGGAGTGTGTTCCCTATTCCTCTATCGATTGTTGTTCCCTATAGGGACAGATGGTGACCTCTACACTCCAGACCCCTCACGATATGCACACAGAAGACCACAACCTTCTATTTCATCCCGTTTGATAGATTCTTTCATTTGACCTATTCCAGAATAATGTCTTCCTCTTCTACGCTTTTGAATCCAACCCGAATTCGACTGTTACGTCTTCCACAACTCGTACAAAGCGAAATTTATGCGAATTGGGATATATCTGACATGTAAGTGTTTGATTATAGTTTAGTATGCAAACTCTTGTCTGAAATCAATGCACATGGGTCCTTTATGACAAATTTAAATTTGCAAAAGCGAACGAAATTATTTTTGAACCTATTTCTTTTAAATTTCCCGCCATGTTTACTTTTTTGTGTCTATTGGAAGAATGCCCAACGATGAATATAATAAAGGTGATAATACATATAGTGAATATTTTATTAGTTGAAACTTTTTTGATACCTATCATAGAAACTAAGATAGTTGAGCTCAAAGTGAAGGACTCCTATTAGAGCAATTACGGTCCTTGCCAGTCGTATAACCGAGATTTCTGGTTTGAATTAGAGACTAAAAATATAGTAATCAACATGATTTACATAATCGAATTACGTAGGTATCACTCTGTAGACATTTTTGATTCCTTAACAAAGTCCGGGGACAACAATAATTCTCATTTTTAGATATCAATTCTCAACACTCTCAAAAGTCACGAAATCAATTTCAAAGCACATGAAAAAACCAAAAACTGAAATGAGTTTGAAGCCTCTTGGGAAATACAATCAAGTTACTCTGGCTAAAGATGAAACTAACTACAAAGTATGGAGGTTTTCACTCTGTCTATCGTCAGAAGTATGGGACAAACTCATTAACAAGAACGATTACTATCGACTATCGCCCTTTAATATTGAGCATCCGGTTTTTGCTAAGAATTCGATTGAATCGTTTGGAACTCTCGTTGAACATCTACAAGACGTTTTTGCACCAAAAATCAAAGAGGTTATCTTCTGTGACTGGTCGTTCAAAGATGCTGATGAAGAAGAGCTGAAATCATATCTACATTGGTTTAATGGCTACGAAAAATTAGGAAAGCTCCCGAAACTGTACGTTTCCGTTCAAGGACCCGCATTTAAAGTGATTTTGGAGAATTGGAAAGTGGATGTTGGAATAATGGATGTCAGAACTGAAACCTCAGAGGTATGTACTGTAGACTTCAAAGTGGATCATTTGACAACATTTGATTGTGCGAAATGGGTGGATTTCAACGTTTTACGAAGATTTGATTGTTGCGAGGTTTCTGCAGATACAAATTTTTCAAATGAAAATATGAATTTGTTCCTGAAAGACTGGAAAGAAGAAGGAAGATCGTATCATAGAGCATATTGGATTTATTATGGAATAAGTGAGAGAGTGAAATGGAAGAAGATGTTGGAAGGAATGGATGCTGAATTGAGAGATTTGAGAACAGTAAAAAGGACCTTCAGGTGAGTACATAAGGAAACTTGACAATATATCTGAGCTTCAGATTCAACAACAACCGCCAAGTATGGGACTATCATGGAGGATTCGATATAAAACGAATCGATGGAAAAATGGCCACCGTCGGATACTGTTACTATCAAGTCACTGATGAAAACGAGCCGCTTGAACAACACGAAATTGAAGAATACGATCGAGTCGTGAGAGTTTGGAATTCAGAAGACAACGACGATGAGGAGGAGATTGAAGACGTGATTGTGGTTCCTGAAGGAGTAGTAGATGAGCATCATACGGAGCAAGAATACATAGAGGATGAAAAAAGAGAAAGAAAAGAGAGACGATGCCTTTTAATGATGATTGTTTGGTGATCTATGAATCTTTATAATAAACATTTTCATTTTCTATCTAGGATTTTCTTATACGCCAAATAGCAATTAAAGCATAAATAGACATGAAAATTACTAAAAGTCCAAAGATGATTAGGAAATTTTTGGACAACAAAACATTTGAAGCTTTTTCGCAGATTATTGATATCCAGGAAGGAGCTGGTGGCTTTTCTGGGATGATTTCTGGGGGAGTTGGCTCTGGTCTCCTCAAAATCGACGACTCCTGAAGTCTTCCATTGGCATTTTTCTATAAAAATCGGGATAAACAGATTTACAGATGGACAAGCTTACTTTTTTATCTCGTTTTTTGGCATCTCTTTGGTATTGTCGGAGGTGTCGAGGTTCAATGGGGCGAGGGATGTATTCGATCTGAAAATTAGAAACCGAATTTTGAGCTTTATGGTAAATGAGCTTTATGAGCTTTATGAGCTTTATGGTCGCTTCCTGGTAAAGATACTAAAAATTGATTAACTAGAAAAATGTGTAAAATTTAATTTCCTACATTTTATTAGTTTATCATATTCTTGTATCTTCACTAGAAAGTGAGATAATCAAGGTTAAAAGGGGCGGGGCTTCTGCACCCCCTGTCAGCGACCAGGCGTGTGCCCGCCCACCGCTGACTTTAACCTCAATTATCTCGGTTTCTAGTAAAGATAGAAAAAAGTGGTTAACTAATAAATTGTAGGAAATTTAATTTTACACATTTCATTATCTTACTATTGTTCCGTATCTTCACTAAAAAACGAGATAATTAAGGTTAAAGGGGGCGAGCGCCCCTACCCGTCGGGCGCGCTTACTGCTTTCTTCTACCTTAATTATCTTGGCAGCCCGTGAAGATACAAAAAATCTGTAAACTACAAAAATATAGAAAATTCAATTTTACACATTTTATCAGTTAACAACCTTTTTGTATCTTTTTTAGTAAGCGAGATAAGGAGCCAAAAGTGAGCATTATCTTGATAACCCACCGGTGGTGTTGGGAATGTTCTCCAAGTTGGTGGTCCATTTGGGTTCAACAAGCTTGCGTCTATTATTCGATTATTATGATTTTTTGAGTCCGAAAATACATGGATGGTCTGAAAATTTGAGACACATCTTCAAAAAAAAAAATGTGAATCCCATGTTGCGCTGTTTTGCGCTACCTTCTAACTTTGAGCTCAATTATCTCGATTGCTAGTAAAGATGCAAAAAAGTTGTCAATTAGAAAATTGTGAAAAATTCAATTTCACACATTTTTGCAGTTTGCTATGTTTTGCTATTGTTACTGATAAACGAGATAAGTTAAACCAAAGACAGCGAGGCACAGCGCCCCCTGCCGGCGACCACACAATTGTGCACTCACAGAATGCTCTCTTTAACCTCAATTATCTTAGTTCCTAGTAGAGACACAAAAAAGTAATTAACTAGTAAAATGTGTAAAATCAAATTTTACGTAATTTACTAATTGATTCCTTTTTTGTATCTGTTATAAGAACCAAGATAAAAGAGCCGAAAGAAAGAGTAGCCAATTTTTTGCCTTTTTTTGGTTTTATCCACTTTAAGATTGTTTCAAACCCAAAGAAAAGTGGAAGATTCAGGTTTTTTAAGCTCAAAATTAGTTTAAAAAACCCTTACATTTGCATGCACTGCCGGATGATACATTTGCCCGGACTCTGGAATTCCTTTATATCCCAATTTATCCTGGAATTAGAAAAATTTCAATTGGAACCTTAAAATTTTGAAATTTCTCACATAAAGGGACGAAAAAGAATTAGAAGAACTCAAATCTGGATGAGTAGCCGGGCGGTATAGTCTTCCGGATTCTGGAATTCCTTGATAGCCTAGTTCCTGAAAAATCCCAGAAAAATATCTAAAATTTTCTTGTAAAATCTTACAAATGGCTTTTCAGAAGCCATCCACATTTGGGCATTCGATGGGGCGGGTTTCCAGGGATGTTTGAGAGGTTTCTAGAACATTTTTATAGTTTTTAAGCTTTGAAAAGCTGAAAATACCCCTATTTGAAGACGTTGGCGTGGAGAAGGCGCCGAAAACGATCGGTAGGTGTGTCTTGAAGTATTGGGAACCATCTGTAACTTTGACCTTAATTATCTCAGTTCTTAGTAAAGATACCCAAAAGTGATTAATTAGTAAATTGTGTAGAATTTAATTTTACACATTTTTGTAGTTGATTATTTTTTGATAGCGTTTTTGGAAGGCGAGATAAACAAGCTTAAAAGAAGAAGGGCTTTCGCGCCCCTGCCGGCGACCGTGGGGCCGCCGACCGCTCACTTCTACCTTAATTATCTTGGCTCCTAAAAAAGATACCCAAAAGTGATCAATTAATAAATTGTGTAAAATTAAATTTTACACATTTTTGTAGTTAATTACTTTTTGATAGCGTTTCTAAAATGCGAGATAAACAAGCTTAAAGGAAGAAGGGCTTTTGCGCCCCTATCTGGCGACCCACAGGTGTCGGCTCGCCGACTGCTCCCTTTAAGGTTAATTATCTCGGTTCCTAGTGGAGATACCTAAAAGTGACCAATTAGTAAATTGTGTAGAATTTAATTTTACACATTTTACTAGTTGATTATGCTTTGATAGCTTTACTGGAAAACGAGCTACAAGCGATTGAAGTACTTCAGCGCGATTTGACGCTTTGATTTTCGAGCTTTATATTCACTATACGTGATAAAATGTCCTCGTTAAAAAATTCCACGTAATGGAAAAAAGTTCTCTGTGTAATCCGAAACTCTTTGAATCTTCATTGTTGGATAATTTTCACAGGCACCTTCTCCCTGGTAAGAATCTCTTTGCATTACGCTGCATTCATTTGTTGTCTCTTTTGCTTTTTTCTGTCGATTGGTCCGATGCGAAGAAAAGTACTAAAAGGCCCTAAGGGTCGCCATGTTCGGGTTCATGGCTAGGTGATTTATCACTGAACGTCCCCGAGTAGCAGAAGATTTTATCAATGATTAAAAAAATTGAGACAACAATGAAAAGCGATTTTGCGATGTGGCTTCTTATCGGGAAGAGAAGGAGCTTCTGAAAATTAACCAACAATGGTCTCCGAAAAAAAGGCGTTTTTCGGTGAACTTCTTGTTTTATTTTTTATTCGGAGGTGGGGGACCCCTCCCTCCACCTCCTATGGGTTTTAGAAGGTGATCCCATTGGTCAAATAAACCTTGTTTCTCTTTCATGTACTGAGCCTCTACGTGGCGAAAGGGATCAACAGACTAGTTTCTAGTCTGGCTAATCAGTACACTTTTCGAACTTTGTTCTTTTTTTTGAATAAATATTTTTATTGGAAATTGTGTTTTTTTTCTGTTGATTTAGATCATTTTCAGGAGCTAACTTCAAATTGTACATCTTCCTTATCATTCATATCTTCCTTATATATAAAACGCTACACGCGTCTGTCCTGATGAATGTCTGTCGACTTTTGGAAAACTTGAAAAAGAAATATAAATTTACGTGACCCTTTCAGAAAAAGTAAAGAACTGAGTGACCAGCCAGTCAACAATTAGGTTAAATTGCGCCGAAGGCGCACCAGCCTGCTGGTGTTGAATAAAGGAAGTTGCGTCTTTTCCGATCACTAAAATTAAATAAAAATTGAAAATTCAAGTTTTTCATAAAATTTGTAACATTTCGATACCAAATAAATCAATGAAGTACTTTTTTGAAACAGATTCAGAAGGTTCAGCTTCTAAAATTATGAAAAATTGACTTAAGCTGCTATGAACTTAAGTATCTCGGTTCCTAGAGAAAATACAAAAAAGTGATTAACTAGCAAAATGTGTAAAATTTAATTTTAAACATTTTACTAGTTGACCATTTTTTGATAGCTTTACCTAAAAACGAGCTATAAGCGATTGAAGAGAGAGTGAGTTTAGCGCCCCTTGTCGGCGTGGGCCCGCCGACTGCTCACTTTGACCTCAATTATCTCACTTCCTAGTAAAGATGCACAAAGTCGCTAATTGTTAAATTATAGGAAATTTAATTTTACACAATTTACTAGTTAACAACTTTTTTGTATCTTTTCTAGAAACCAAGATAAAGCGGCTTAAAGTAAACTACCCGGAATTTTAAGTCGCTGGTGATTTTCCACATTTTCAAGGAACCAAGATAAAATGGTCCAAAGCAACTTACCAGAAACATTTGTTTTTGGTGATTTCCCCCATTTTCAGCTGGTTTCTGGACCCCATAAGATGGATGAACCCGGTTTTTGGGCATCTGAAAGTTGAAGACATCTGGACAAACAGACATAAAAAGTTCCAAGACCCTCAGATTGAAATAAAACTCAAGAAAAAAGATTACGAAGTGACAAATATATGCAAAATATCTTTTAGAAGGGATTTCTTTTGCAAATGAGTAATACTCTACTAATTGGGCTCCGCCCACTTTTTTGTTTTCGCACTTCTAGGAGGGAAATCATCAAAACAATTAGAAAAGAAGATCATTGAACAGTTTAGGAGGAATTTCGAAATTTTTAGAGCTATGGATTTTTAAATTACCATTTCTGGGATCTAGGGGAAATTTGGAACATTTTGGTACCAAATAGGCTTATGAAATTTCAAGAGTGTAGAAGATAAGGCAGGAAAATCGACTATCCTAACTTTGAACCCAATTATCTTGGTTACTAAATAAGATACAAAGAAGTAGTCAACTAGGAAAATGTGTGTAATTTAATTTTCTATATTTTATCAATTGACTATTTTTAGGTATCTTCGACGGGACCTAAGATAAATGAGCTTAAAGATGCGCGCCTCCTTTCCGGCCCCTCCCTCTTTCCAGCGGCGCAGCTGTCGCCGGAGAAAAATGGAACCGCCCAATTTAGCTCTAATTATCTTGGTTGCTATTAAAGATACAGAAAGTAGTCAACTAGTAAAATATAGGAAATTTAATTTTACACATTTTACTAGTTGATCTCTTTTTTGTATCTTTACCGGGAGACAAGATATAAAGACCAAAAGTATGCTTATTATAAATTTTGGTGTATGCTGATTTTCCCCCATTTAAAACTATTTTTCAAACCCAAAAAGCGGGAGAACCTGGTTTTTTGATATCTGTAAGTAAAAACATATGAATTTTATCAGTAATTGCTCTGACATTGAGATTCGTTGAAAGTTTCGAGGGATATACAATTTGAGAGAAGAGGATGGGGGTGGGGGTAGGGTTAGTACAAAAAATTGTCAGCAGAATGTGTAGATTTTTTCAATTAGAGTTTTTGAAACGAAGAAATATTGATTAAGTTTGTCTTTTGCACCGTTTGCAACAAAAAATGTTGATGATGCAGGACCAGAATCCCGATGCTTCCTCTTGTCCGCGTTCTTGAGCCTCTGGAGCTGGAGCCGGTTGTGGGTTCTGAAAATATTGATGTTCTGGAGGAAGATACAAAATAGCAGTCAACTAGTAAAATGTGTAAAATTGAATTTCCTATATTTTACTAGTTTACATCTTTCTTGTATCTTTACTAGAAACTGAGATAATTAACGTTGAAGTGAGGAGAGTACTGTGAAATGCTGAAAGGCGGTGGCTCTCTTTCATTGCTTATAACTCATTTCACAGTAATGCTATCAAAAAGTAGTAAACTACAAAAATGTGTGAAATTTAATTTTCTACAGTTTTTTAGTTAATTACTTTTTCGAATCTCTGCTAGGAACCAAGATATAGTAAGCTTAAGTAGACATACCCCGCCCCAAGACCACAGGCTCCCCTCGCCAAAGGGGGGGGGGAGGTCGCCCTCGCTTGCAGCTCGCGTGCGCATATGTCTTTTTCAAGTCTGATTATCTCTATAACTATTTAAGCTAGATAAAAATATTTAACTACTAAAGTGTGTAAAATTAAATTTCCTACGATTCTCTAGTTGACAACTTTTTTGTATCTTTCCTAGGAACCGAGATAATTGAGCTCAAATTTACAAGCTCTTAATTTTTGCTTAAAGACGTTGTCTACTCGATTTTTAGGGTTTTTTTTTTTCAAATCAAAATTTAGATTCTGGATTATTTAAATAGAAGGCTTCCCACCTCTTCGGCTTGCACTTCCTCGGCAGCTGCAACTGCCGGAGCTTCTGGAGCTGGAACCGCGAATGGAGCGACGATTTCCATGGCTGGCACAACCTGAAAATCCTTTTTTAAAGTTGAAATTTTTGGTTGTCCGCAAACACCGTCACGTCAAAATCCACACAGAAAAATATATAAAAAATGCATACCGGTCCTGGTGGTGCGCGTACCAACGGAGCCGCTCGTGCTCGAACAATCATCTTTTGCTCGACAGGAGCCTCTGGAGCATCGGCTTTTGGTGGTTCTTCCGTTTTCTGAAAATTATTATAATGTATGATAAAATGCAACATTCTCCGCTGATTCTAAAAATATATATTTCCAAGCTCTAGCTTAAAAATGAAGCTAGTTATCATTGATTTTCTACACCTATCTAAGAATTAGTCATTTTTTCAGGTTAGTCACTTTCGAAGCTCTGAAAATTTGAATTTTTCAATTAAATTTTCATGTTCATATATATGTTTTGAATTATAAATTTTTCGAGCTTTCAAATGGTGCTAGAACCAAAATCCTAGCTTAAAATTGAAGCAAGTTAGGATCAATTTTTTGTAATTAGCCAAAATCCTGAGTTTTTTTAGGGCTAGCCATTTTTTAAGCGCTGAAAAATCTTGATTTTCAGAAATTTTTAGACGAAAATGTTAATTTTTCCGAGCTTTCAAATGGTACTAAAACCAAAGCTCTAGCTTAAAAATGAAGCGATTTATGAAGAAATTACTAAATTTTGCTGAAAATCTGAAAATTTTAAGATCCAAAAAAATTCTAACCTCTCCGACGAGCTCATTGTTGACGTGAGCGGCTCCTTCAGATGACGTTGGCATCTGAAAAGATCAATTTTACAATGGAAAATCAGAAATTTTGACTTTAAAGGCGCATGACCCAAAAAAATTCCAAAAAAATCTAATTTTTCAAAACCCCGCCTTGTTTATACTCATTTTAAAGCTCTTATGGAGCTGAATTCAATTATCTTAATATTTGTGAAAATTTTGTCTGAAAGTTCCAGATTTTCAGAAGACAAGAAAAACAGGAAATTACCTCGGTTTGGCGAGATGGGGCTGCTGTCCACCTCGATGCCTCCTGAAAATTAAAATTAATTTTTTTCGTTCGAAAAAGAAATTTAACTTACAAAACGAGGATACATTGGTCCTGGTGTCAGCAGCGGTGCCTGCCCTCTTGACGGTATTGGGCTTGGAATCTGAAAATTATTTTAGATTTTCAGAAAGTTAGCCATGTTCATATTTATCTTGAAGATCTTAAAAAGTTGAATCCAAAACTTTCTACAAAATCAAAATGGGACTAAAATAGACCAAGTTATGGTCTAAACAAGGTTTAGGCTCCCTTCCCCCGTTTTAGGCCCATTTTTGGTCAAAAACATGAGAAATTGCAAACCTAGTCTTGTTTATACTCATTTTGAAGCGTTAAATAAGTCAAATCTAGAAAAGTTCACAAAATTGGAATTGGACCAAAATAGGCCAAGTTAGGGCCCAAAAGACATTTAGGCCGAAAATCCAACACTTCTAAACATAGGCTTGTTTGTACTCATTTTGAAGCCTTAGACGAGTCAAACTCAAATTTTCATACAAAACTGAATTTGGGCCATAATAGACCAAGTTAGGGCCCAAACTGTATTTAGGCCGAAAAAATCAAAAATTGGAACATAAGTTTGTTTATACTCATTTTGAAGCTCTCAACAAGCTGATTTGAAAACTGTTTTTAAAATTGAATTAGGATAAAAATAGGCCGAGTAAGGGCCCAAATAGGCCGAAAGTCCAACACTTCTGAACCTAAGCTTGTTTATACTCATTTTGAAGCTCTCAGCAAGCCAAATTCAAAATTTATATAAAAATCGAAATTAGACCAAAATAGGCCAAGTTAGGCCAAGTTAGGGCACAATGAGGCCGAAAATCCATTTCTTCAAGAAATATGCTTGTTTATACTCATTTTGAAGCTCAGCTCAAAAGAAACTCAATGGAATATAATTCAGACTACAAACTACAAAATATTACCACGAGGAGCTTTTGAGACGGCTGACTGAGACGGCTGACAACGTAGACCTCAGAACGTTGAGCCGGATCTTGGGCATCCTCCTGAAATATAAAAAAATTGAAATGTAGAATTTTTAATCAATAATTACCTGTTGGGCTTCCTGGGAAGTTCCGTGCGATGTCTGAAAAAATGGGAAATTAGAGATTTTTGTTTAAAAAATGAACCTAAAAATTTGAAATTTTAGAAAAGGTCTGAAAACCCAATCTTCAAAAAATCTAGAAGTTTCCAGAAAAATCCGAAAAACCCCCAAAAATCTGAGATTCTAGATCCTTAAGAATATTGAATTTCGCGAAAATCTGAAAAACCAAAAAATTTCAAAATTCTCAAAAAAGTTCGGGAAATTCAGAAAATTCTGAAATCCTAAGAATCTTAAAATTCTAAAAATCTTAAAAACTCCAGAAACCCAAAACATCCCGAATTCTTAAAAGATCTAGAAATCAGAATTTTTGAAAAATCCAAAAAATCCGAAACCTAGAAAATTATGAAACGGAAAAATTTCAAAATCTAGAATTCTTGAGATCCTAAAATCATTAAATAAAAATTCTAAAAACTCTAGAAGTCCGGAAAAAAAATACAGAATGTGGAAAATTTAGAAACTTCTAGAAATTCTAATAATCCTTCAAGTACTGAAATTCGTGTCCTGAAAATTCTAAAAATTCTAAAAAATTCTCAAAGCCCGAAAAGAAATCTGAAATTCCAGAAATCCAAAAAAAACCCATTAAATCTGAAACTATTGTCCTGAAAATTCCAAAAAATTCTGAATTTTTTAAAAATGGAGAAAATCCTCAGAATCAAAAACTCCAAAAATTTCAGAATTCTGAAAAAAATCTCAAAAATCTTTTGAAAAAAAATCTAAAAATACAATACATTCCAAAATCTTCTATGAATCTGAAAATCTGGAAATCATAAAAATCCTGAAATTCTTGAAATATCCTGGAAATTCCAAAAAATTCTAGAATCCTAAAAATCTCAAAAAATGGTAAAAATCCCTGAAATTTTGAAATGCGAAAAATGAAAAAAAAGTTGGAAATTACCGAGAATCTAAGAATTCTTAAATTAAGAAAATCATTAAAATCCAAAAACCTTTATAAACTGAAATTCCCGAAATCTTAAACATACAGATCTAAAATCGTAAAATTCTAAAAATTCAAAATTCCTGAAGTCCCAAAATCACAAAATCTTCTAGAATCCAAAAAATCAAAAAATCCCAAAAATCCAAAATTACCGATGCAACATTCCCATTATCCATCTGGTAGAAACCTTGACCATCCGGATGGATCGGAACCTGTAATTATCAAAAAAATTAATTAATTAATTTTTTTTTCAAAATACTTACTCGGCTCTTGCGCTTCTTGGATCCACTCCGTACCTTGTGCTGCTGAAAAAAGTTAAAAAAAACTTTTTTTTTTTCGAAATTTTTTTTTCTGAAAATTTCGAAATTCTTGCTCACGTCATCAGAAGTCCGAGCTTCTGGAGCCGGCGACGATGGTCCCGATCGTCGGCTGGATGGTGGCGACTTCAATGGAATCGTGGAGAACACTTGTTCGGATTCTTTCATCTGGAATTTCAGAAAAATCGAAAAATCGAGAATATTCGGCTAAAAATTAGCCTAAAAAAGAGGAAAATGAAGAGAAAAAGAAGTATAAAGTTTCGATTTTTAGATTTTTAGGAGAGAATGAAAGCTCCGAGAAAATTCTAGAAAAGCCAAAACTTATCTCCAGAGACCACCTCTCGTGTTTTTTCTAGAGGAAAATTTTCGGAAAAGAAGAAAAAGAGAATTAGGTGAATCATCTGATTCTCATCATCTTAACTACTAAATTTGATGATATTATCGCTTTATGGTAATTAGTGAATTAAAGGGACATGATGATTTTCAAAAAAATTTTTTTTAAGGCGCATAGAAGGGGTACTGTAGTGTAAAATAGAAGTTGGAGGAGATATGGCTTGAGTATACTCATTTTGAAGCTCTTGATGAGGCGAATTCAATGGGATTAGTTTTGAACAAATCCGAGTAAGTTTCAGAGGATTGATCCTAATTTTTTTAAACCCAAATTTTAGAGTTTGGCTTGTGACGCGCTTTAAAATGAGTATAAGCAAGGCTAAGTTTGAAGAGTTGGAATTTTGGTCTAAATACCGTTTGGGCCTTAACTAGGCCGATTTCAGTCCGATTTCAATTTTGATAAAATTTTTGAGTTTGGTGTGAGACAAGCTTCAAAATGAGTATAAACATGTCTACATTTTAAAATTTTCTTTTTTTTTCAGTCTAAACTGGCTTAAACCTTGTTTAGACCATAACTTGGCCCATTTTCGCCCAAATTCAATTTTGATATTAATTTTAAATTTGGTTTGCTATGAGCTTCAAAATGAGCATAAACTTGCCTACTCTTGAAATTTTTCTATTTTTCGGCCTAAAACAGCCTAATCCTTGTTTGATCCTTGTTTGAGTCAAATTTTTATTTTGATAGATTTTTTGAGTTTTGTGTGGGACAAGCTTCAAAATGAGTATAAACAAGACTAGGTTTGAAATTTTTAAATTTCAATTTTTAGGTGTAGGTGTAGGTGTAGGTGTAGGTGTAGGTGTAGGTGTAGGTGTAGGTGTAGGTGTAGGTGTAGGTGTAGGTGTAGGTGTAGGTGTAGGTGTAGGTGTAGGTGTAGGTGTAGGTGTAGGTGTAGGTGTAGGTGTAGGTGTAGGTGTAGGTGTAGGTGTAGGTGTAGGTGTAGGTGTAGGTGTAGGTGTAGGTGTAGGTGTAGGTGTAGGTGTAGGTGTAGGTGTAGGTGTAGGTGTAGGTGTAGGTGTAGGTGTAGGTGTAGGTGTAGGTGTAGGTGTAGGTGTAGGTGTAGGTGTAGGTGTAGGTGTAGGTGTAGGTGTAGGTGTAGGTGTAGGTGTAGGTGTAGGTGTAGGTGTAGGTGTAGGTGTAGGTGTAGGTGTAGGTGTAGGTGTAGGTGTAGGTGTAGGTGTAGGTGTGCGTGTGAAGCGGATGTGCGCCTTACTGGAAATTCTTTAAAAATGGTTTTTCAGTCGGTTCCGTTCAGTAAAACACTATTAAACGTACTGTTAGGTTTCCGAGTTCAAAACACCGCACAAAAGTGTGTAGTTTGCTCTGAATTTTGCAAAACTTTTATTCCCTATAAAACAAAGTTCCGAAAGAACAACCCCATAAAATTTCAGAGTCCCTATAAAACCTCTTTCTCTTTCACCTGTAGTTTGCACTCGAAACAATGAAGCTATTCTCTGTATTCCTTATTTTTATTGGGATTACTGTAGTTAGCAGTATCATCATCGGAGATAGCAGATCCTCATCGTCCTCCGAAGAGAGCTACAGTGGTGGGAGAGGTCATGGCGGTCGACCAGGTGGCGGCCGACCACGGCCACCTGGTGGTCGGCCGGGGGGTGGCCGACCACCCCGACCACGCCCAACTGGTCCCAGATGCCCGGATGGTTGGATGCGGTTCAATAGAACACAAGGACCATGGTGTATAAAGGTTGGGAGGAGGCTACAAAAACTACAAAAACTACAAAAACTACAAATCTTCCAGGTATTCTACGCTCCTGGATACTATGTGACGGCTGAGGCCTTGTGTGCAGCTAATGGAGCAAAAGTGTCAGGATTCCAGGATTCGCATGAGAGAATGGCTGTGGCTAGTGAGTTAGAAGACTACAAACTACAAAAATTCAGATTTTTAGCTTCATTTTAAGCCATAATTTGTGCTTATAGCTCAAAAAGTAACAAAGTTACGGTAATCTTGGGGTCTCAATTTTTAAAACCACCGTAGCTTTGTTAGTTTTTGAGCTATTCAAACGACTTTTGGTTCAAAATAAAGCTGGAAATTTGAATTTTTAGAATTATATTATATAAACAAGTTTTCGAACATTTGAAATGTCAAAATTCAGAGAAAAGTTCAAAAAGTCCCCCTTAAAACTCACATTTTTGAAATCGGACTCTCAGTATTTCAAATCACTGTAACTTTGTTAGTTTTAGAGCTATTCAAATAATTTATTGCTTAAAATGAAGCTGAAAATTTGAGTTTCCAGAATATGTATATAATTCAATTTTTTTTCAGACGCTGGTCGCCTCGCAAACTCTCAAAACGGAGGCGGAGCATGGGGTGAGATATGGGTGGGAGCTCATCGTAATTCCTGGTGCCCAACTGCTCGATCCTGTGCTCCAATTGACGCATTCTCATGGACAGATGGACATACAACTGGAAAAGCTGGTTTCATGTGGGCTCCAGGGGAGCCAAACACCTGGCTTCCTACTGGAGGGTTAGTTGAGATTCTGTGGATTCTGAAATTTTGGAAAAAATTAAAATCTTTGAAAATGTGTCATGTTTATAGTCATTTTAAAGCTCTCAACAAGCCAATTTCAAAACTGTTTTTAAAATTAAGTTTGGGCAAAAATTAACCAAGTTATGGTCCAAACAAGGATTAGGCTGTTTTAGGGCCATTTTTTGCCGAAAACTTGAAATTTTTGAAACCTAGCCTTGTTTATACTCATTTTGAAGCAAATAACAAGCCAAGTTCAGAATTTTTATCAAAATCAAATTTGGACCAAAATGAACCAAGTTATGATCATTAGACCAAAAAATACATAAGGCTTTCCTTATTAATCCTCAATAATTAGAGCTCAAATTCTTCAAAGTTGGCCGTGTTTGGTATCAAAATGTTTAAAATTTAATTTTCTAAAACTTTCTGATGTTTTTAATTGTTCTAATCATCATTTCCAACAGCTACAGTAATCAGAAAAATTCTCTTCAAAATGACACTAAAATTGCAAAATTTGGTTCACTAGAACCATTGAAAACTAGGGCTCAAATTCTTTAATATTGCTCATATTTGGTATTAAAATGTTCCAAATTTTTTGTTCTTTCTATTTCTGACATTTTCCAGAACACAAGACTGTCTAATAATGCACACGACTTCATTTGATGGTCAGAGAGCAAGGTTCAATTTTGATCATGGAGCAATGGACGACTCGAGGTGCGCCTATACATGGGGAATGGTCGCGTGTGGAAAGAGACCGGAGACCAGATGATCCTCTGATTTTCCGGCTGAATTTTGAATGAAAAAAGATATTTTGATTTGTGAAATTTGGATCAGAATGGGCAAAGTAACGGCCTAAACCAGGTTTAGGGCCGTTTTTGGTAAAAAAAAACATGAAATTCTGGAATTCGGGAAAAAATGGACCAAGTTATGGGTTACACCAGGTTTAGGGTCATTTTTGGTCAAAAACATGAAGTTCTGAAACCTAGCCTTGTTTATACTTATTTTAAAGCTAATAATGAGTAAAATTTTAAAAAGTTATCAAAATTGAATTTGGTCTAAAATGAGCCAAGTTATGGGTTCAACAAGAATAAGGCTGTTTTATGGCCGTTTTTGGTCAAAAACATGAATTCTGGAAACCTAGCCTTGTGTATACTCATTTTGAAGCTCTTGAAAATCTAAAATCAATGTTTTTTACAAAATTGAATTCGGGCCAAAATGGGAAAAGTTAGGCCTAATCTAGGGTTAGGGCCATTTTTGGTCAAAAACATGAAATTCTGGAAACCTAGTCTTGTTTATACTCATTTTGAAGCTCTTAACAAGCCAAATTTAGAAATTCTATTGAAATAAGAATCAGACCAAAATGGGTCAAGTTATGGTCTACAAGAATTTGACACCCCCCCCCCCTTAGGGTCATTTTTGGTCAAAAATATGAATTTTTGGAAACCTAGCCTTGTTTATACTCATTTTGAAGCTCTTAAAAAGTTAAAATCAAAACTTGTTACAAAATTGAAATTGGGAATAAATATGCCAAGTCCAAACAAGGATTAGGCTGTTTCAGGGCCATTTTCGGCCAAAAACATGAAAAATTGCAAACCTAGCATTGTTTATACTCTTTTTAAAGCTAAAAATGAGTAGAATTCAAAATTCAAAAGTTTTATCGAAATCAAAAAAAAAATCTTATAGACCAACCTGATATTAGGTTGGTCCATAAGTTTCTTCCGATTTTGAATGTTCAACTTTGACAATTCATATCTGTTCAGTGGGACTGTTTTTCTTGGCGGATGTTTTTTTGTTAGAGAGAGTATCTCTCGGACTTGCCTTACATAATTTGCCTCATTCCCACTCCTTGTCGTTTGCGAGCATGGCGCTTGCTTCCGTCCCTCACCATCTACACTTTCAAAATGTCATTTCATTTTTATTCCTTCCTGGTTTGAATAATCACGATAATCAGAAGAAAATGAGAGAAATAGATGAAGAACCATCTCTTACTGTCCTTACCATCAAGCATTGGACCGATCGATTCGAAGCCAAAAATTTAGAATCAAAAGACGAATCTAGGCCCAAAAGTTGGATTTGGCCCTATTGAAACATAGTGGGGAAGCCGATCCGTTTCAAACCAGTCGTGAAATGTCATAGGCACTGACCGTTAACCAATCAAGTGTTGTGACCGGATTGAAGCCTCTTGGCAACTTCAAGAACTGGGTCAATTCGTACCTAATTTTTTGAAGGACTTTGGTATGGATCGCCATGTGGATATGAGCATGTTTCACCTATCATTTCTTCACACGTTCAGTTGGATGGATGATCTAATTACTGTAGATGATAAGTGGGTAAGCTGCTCTAGCAATGTGCGGAAGAGTCAGTCGATTGACAAAGAACATCTAGCTCTGGACAATCCGGAACCTAAATTTCCCGGGAAAAGGGGTATGCTATGTGTTTGATGGTCTGACAATGGAATGGAGACTGGTAACGTTTAGGTGGAAGTATCGCAATAACTGCCGCCTTGTATAGCTTATAATTAGCAAAATTTATTCTGGCAGTCGAATCGAAACAAGGAGAAAAAGCCGAAGCTGTTCCCAGCACGACAAAGCGAAATCGCACATTACTTGAGCGATCAACCAAAAATTCATGACGTTTGGCTGAACTAATCTTTTGCGCCTCTCGTATTTTCCTATTCTTGCCCTTTCTGACAAATGGTTGTTTGAGGCTCTTAAACATCATCTTGATAGGAAAAACATCAATTGAAAAGATGACACCAAAAAGGATATGTCCCACTTTTTCAATCGCAGCTCTCCTCGTTCTGGTCCCATGAACTCAAGAATTTACCAGAGTGTTATCAGACAACTATCAATGCTCATGGACATTACTTTGATCAACCTAGCCCCCTCCGCTTTGAGAAAAATTCGATCAAAAATTTTCCCAAAATCGGAAGAAACTTATGGACCAACCTAATAGCTTCAAAATTAGTATAAACAAGGGGTACTTCTTTTTTTTGGAATTCAGGCTCAAAGTGGTTTGAACCGTAGCTGGGCCTACTTTAGCCCAAACGGCTTGAAACTTATATTTTTGAGTTTATCACATTGAGAGCTCCAAATTGAGTATAAACAAGGCATGGTTTAGCTGAACTCGATGTTTCGTGTTGGGTCATGCGCCTTTAAATTAACTTTGTTTTTAGACCCAACCAAACTAGGGTGTATTTGGGCTCATTTTGAAGCTCAAAATCCGCCAAATTCAAAAATATAACTTGAAATCTGATGGAACAAAAACTGACATAGTTATGCCCATTTAAACAGAAGGAGACACGATTTTTGGCCGAAAATCTTGGTTCAAAATGTTTCAGGTCAAAGATAGGTTTGATGATTTTTGCTTTTTGCAAGTTTTACGAGTCACAACCATAGATCAGAAACCCCCTCTCATAAAAAATCGGGGGCTCTATAAAACCCACCGATTTTCACCCCTTTTTTGCTTCTACACAAATGAATCCTACTATTCCATTTCTTCTTTGGATTACTGTAGTTTCTGGTATTATTATCGGAGATGGGGGCGGATACAGTTATTCTGGCTCCTACTCAGCGTCATCTGAAGAAGATTATCATGGCGGCCATGGCGGCCACGGCGGCTACGGTGGCGGCGGCCATGGCGGTCGACCGCCCCGACCACCCGTCGTATCATCTAAATGCCTAGATGGTTGGACACGATTTGACAGGCCACAAGGACCGTGGTGTATGAAGGTTTAGCAACAAAAAAGACTACAAAAACTACAAATTTCAGGTATTCTACGCTAAGCAGAACTATCAAACTGGTGTGTCGTTTTGTGCAGCTATGGGTGCAAACGTGAGCGGCTATCAGAACGCAGAGGAGAGAATGTTTGTAGCTAGTAAGTTACTGCTGAAAATCCAAATTTTCAGCTTCATTTTGAGTCAAAAATTTCTGGTTTAGCTCAAAAACTGATAAAGTTATGGTGGTTTGAAAAATTGGAATCTGAAAATGGGCGCTTAATTTTTAAACCCCCATAACTTTGTTAGTTTTGGAGCTATATAAACAATTTTAGATTAGAAATGAAGCTGAAATTTTGAATTTTTGGAATATTTAATTTGATATTTTGTTTTTGTACTTTTACGTTGTCAAAAACTGAGGAAAATTCCCGAAAGTAACCATAAAACCAACATTTTCGAAATCTGAATATCTCAAAACCCAGAAGGGTTATTAGAAAGCGGTAAATCAGAAAAATAATTTTTATATAATTTGTAACTTATTTTTCAATTTTTCAGCTTCATTTTGAGCCAAAAATTTCTGGTTTAACTTGAAAATTAAGAAAGTTATAGTGGTTTGAAAAATTGAATGCCGAAAAATCCGACACTTTTTTAAAAACACCATAATTTTGTTAGTTTTGGAGCTATGTGAACAATTTTTAGCTCAAAATGAAGCTGAAAATTTGAATTTTTAGAATATTTATATTACAGACACCGGTCGGACGCTTCAAGCCCAACAGGGAAGCGAATTGTTAGGCGAAGTTTGGGTGGGTGCCATTCGCAACCCCGTTTGCTCGGCCCGCGGCGTTTGTTCACCAAGTGACCAGTTCCAGTGGACTGATGGCCATACAACTGGAAGTGATGGAATTTTATGGGGTCCCGGCGAGCCGAACGTGATTCATCCATACGATAAAGTGTAGGATTTTTGAAGAGCTAATAGAGAAGGATCCAAAACAGTTCTTAGAATCAATTTTGAACAAAAATGAGCCAAGTTATGATGAAAAATGCTCCAAATTTCTTGCTCTTCCTCCAATTGCTTATTATTTCCAGAACCCAAGATTGTCTAACCATGCACACGTCTGCTGCTGATGGTCAAATCGCTAGATGGAATTTTGGACACGGGCAAATGGACGACTCGCTTTGTTGGTACGGTTGGACACTGATTGCCTGTGGGAAGAGACCAGAGCCAAGATGATTACTCGATTATTTAGTTTTTAAATGAAGTTTTATTGTTAAGCTGACTGATTTAATCCAAATTTGAGCCAAAACGGAGCGTTTCAACAGAAATATTAAGGTTTTTGAAGAAGTGCAATTATCTTGATTCCTAAAAGAGATACAAAAAAGTGCTCAACTACAAAAATGTGTAAAATTTAATTTCCTACATTTTACTAGTTAAGCACTTTTTTGTATCTTCATTGGTAATAGAGATAACTAGAGATAAAGAGAGTATCTGTGCGCTGTCAGGGAGCCCCCCCCCTCCCTTTATGGGAGCCCGTGGGCATGTGCGCTGTTTTTAACGTCTCCTATCTCGTTTCCTGAGAAAGTTACAAAAAAGTGAATAAATGCAAAAATGTGTAAAATTAAATTTCCTATATTTTTCTAGTGGACTATTTTTGTTAAGATTTAATATTAACAGAGATAATTAAAGTTAAAGAGAACATAGGTGTCCGCGCGCTATCAGGGAGCCCCACCCCCCTTGGTGGGAGTGGGAACCCGTGGGCGTGGGTATGCGCCATCTTTAACGTCTCCTATCTCATTTCCTGGGAACAATATAAAAAAAGTTGTCAACTATGAAAATGTGTAAAATTAAATTTCACACATTTTTTTAGTTAACAACTTTTTTGTATCTTCATTACTAATTGAGATAATTGAGTTCAAAAACTTGTGATCCAAATTAACATGTTCATTGACCCAAAACAAAACAAAATCAATTAAGGTTTCTTTCCACATGCATACAATCTGAACGTATTTTGACAATGCTGATCATCCATATCACCATGTGCATATCCGAACTTTGCCACTTCCGAATTCCCACTAATCAATTCCACCAAACAGTTCTGTTGTCCCCACGGATTAGAATTGTGCCAGTTCGGATAAATAATTCCATTTGGCTCAGTTGGTGCAAATTTGAATCCAGCGGTGCCTGTTGTTGATCCATCTGTCCAATCGAATGTGTATAGTCCATTACAGGATGATGCAACTGGGCAAGTAGGTTTTCGTGTTGCTCCCAACCACACATCTCCTTGTCCACCTCCGTTTTGGTTGATTACCAGGCGAGCGGCAGCTAAAATGTTTCAAATTTTTAGTTTTTATTCATTGCAATGGATGTGCCTTGTCATGAGCTTCAAAATGAGCCGAAACACGACTAGGCTCCGCCCACTTTCCAACAGACACGCGACGCACGACCGCGACGCACCGGAAAAATCAAAGAAGGCGGAACCTAGTCGTGTTTGGGCTCATTTTGAAGCTCTTAATGTGACAAATACAGTAGAATAAGTTGTTTTTCACTATTTTGAATTTGAACATGGAATTGTGTAGTTTGTAGTCTGTTATACCTGCAATTGCCAATCTCTCCGTATTATCCTGAACTCCAGTGAGTACTGCCTGTTGAGTTTGGCATCCTTGTTGAGCAGCCGCATAATTTGTAGGACCATAGAATACCTGGAAATTTGTAGTTTGTAGTTTTTGTAGTCTTTGCAGTCCAAGCGCGCCAGTCATCCGTCAAACATCCGTTAAACGTTCGCCGAAGGATTTTATTTTTTGTAGTTTGTAGTATTTGTAGTATTTGTAGTCTCACCTTCATACACCAAGGTCCCTGTGCCCTATTGAACGTCTCCCATCCATCTGGACACCTTCTAGGAGCCGATGGGCGTGGCCTATTTGGAAATGGGCGGGGCTTATGCTTATGGCGGCGTGGCCTATGATGATGATGATGTTCTTCAGAAGACCAAGAAGAGGAGGAAGAGGAAGAAGAGAAAAACTCCTTTTTGATGATAATTTTCTTTTTTGGCTCAAATGATGACCCAAAAACTACAGTAATCCAAAAAATGAGAAATAGGAGAAAATGGGCGGGAAGATTCATGGTTTTTTGGGGACAACCAGGAAGTTTAGAATTCGTTTTTATACAGAAAAAATATTCCGAATTTTTATTTTTTATATTTTTATGGGGTCCCAGATTTTATGTACAGGTCAAAAAATCGTGAAGAAACTCAAGACGCGCCTATCATCTGCCCAACTTGTAGTCTTTGTAGTTTGTAGTCTTTGCAGTTTGTAGTCTTTGTAGTTTATATTCTTTGTAGTTTGTGCTCTTTGCAGTTTGTATTCTTTGTAGTCTTTGTAGTCTTTGTAGTCTTTGTAGTCTTTGTAGTCTTTGTAGTCTTTGTAGTCTTTGTAGTCTTTGTAGTCTTTTATATTCGAAAAAAGCACCATTCGTCCGTCACACGTCCGTCATACATCCGTTAGCTACGTAAACAGTATAGTTTGTAGTTTGTAGTCTACAATTGTAGTTTGTAGTCTTTGTAGTTTTTGTAGTCTGTGGTTTGTAGTCTTTGAAGCTTGTAGTCTGTTATATTCGAAAAAACGTCATACGTCCGTCATACACCCGCTAGCTACGTAAGCTTTATAGTTTGTAGTTTGTAGTCCACTTTTGTAGTTATTAGTGGTTAGTCTTTGTAGCTTATAAATAGGGACCACAACATTTTTTTCAAACAGCTTTTTCCTGAAATCTTTTTATATCACAATAATCCCCTCTTCGTAATTAGCATATTTCCAAATTTTCGTCTAAAACTATTCGCTCATTCTTGAGTTACAGCTCATTTTGTGCTCCCCATTTTCCTCTATTTTCTCCGCGAGTGGGCGGGGCGTCGCCACCGCAAGGCTGCGGCGCGGAAAAAGGCGAATATTTTCTCGACCCATTTTTTGCTGAAATTTCGGTTTCAGACAGATAAAAACAGAGAAAAATATGTCGGAAAGTGTGGAAAAAGGGGTTGTTGATTTTTTTATTGTGATATTTGACCTAATTTTAAGAATTTTCACCAGAAACTGGTTCGAAATCGGAAAAAAAGGAAAATTCCGAAGTTACTGAGAAAAAGGCTGAAAAGGAAAATTCTAAAAAGAAATCGTCATCAGTGAATCGTGTAGGTACCGATGTCATGCAGAAAATCTTATTTAATGTCAAAAAAAACTTTCAAAAGAAGTTTTCCAAAAGCGGAGTCGAACCCACATGTCTCAGAATAACACACCGCCTGCTTAACCAGTACACCAAACGCGCACACCAAGGAGAAGCGCATTGTTCAATTATAACACCACCACGCGCGCGCTCACTGGAAAAATTATTTTTCGACGAATTTTCAGGAGATTTCGATACAAATGTGCTTCGCATTTTTTCGGGCAACTTTTTGGGATATGTCATGAATATCATTTCATGTGAAATTTTCCGTAGAATCCGAATATATTAACAAAACTTGTGACACCCACATCCATTAAGGATATATTTGCAAAAAACTAAAAATTTTGAAGAGTATGCCATATTGCGACGGAAATGAAAGTACTTTCTAATCATCCAATTCTGTTCAAAATTTGTCTATGTAATGTTCGAGAGTAGTACTATCTATAGAAAACATAATTTTTATAGGTTGTCACTGAAAATTTTTCACAAAATTTACAGCCAGTTTGGCTGAAATGTACAATTTTCGGGCAACTTTTCTGAAATTTTCGTTATGATTTTCTTTTAGAAAAAGTCTCCAGTTACTGGAAACAACAAAGAAACTAAGTGACACCCACATCCATTGAATTTTTATAGGCATTTTTCTGCCGCCTACTTTACTTTTTCGCTTTTTCCTTTTTTCATGTGAGTTTTCCGATGAAAACAATTACATATTCATATTCTACGTAGTCGATTACATAAGGAGACAAAATTTCATAAAGATACTTCTTTTCTAGCCATAGTTACAGCCAATCAAACATCCCAAAACCGACCGCGGAGAAAAAAATTAGGCCCCGCCCTTTTGCTGTGGTCGCTATTTATAAATAGCGACCACAGCAAAAGGGGCGGGGCCTAATTTTTTTTCTCCGCGGTCGGTTTTGGGATGTTTGATTGGCTGTAACTATGGCTAGAAAAGAAGTATCTTTATGAAATTTTGTCTCCTTATGTAATCGACTACGTAGAATATGAATATGTAATTGTTTTCATCGGAAAACTCACATGAAAAAAGGAAAAAGCGAAAAAGTAAAGTAGGCGGCAGAAAAATGCCTATAAAAATTCAATGGATGTGGGTGTCACTTAGTTTCTTTGTTGTTTCCAGTAACTGGAGACTTTTTCTAAAAGAAAATCATAACGAAAATTTCAGAAAAGTTGCCCGAAAATTGTACATTTCAGCCAAACTGGCTGTAAATTTTGTGAAAAATTTTCAGTGACAACCTATAAAAATTATGTTTTCTATAGATAGTACTACTCTCGAACATTACATAGACAAATTTTGAACAGAATTGGATGATTAGAAAGTACTTTCATTTCCGTCGCAATATGGCATACTCTTCAAAATTTTTAGTTTTTTGCAAATATATCCTTAATGGATGTGGGTGTCACAAGTTTTGTTAATATATTCGGATTCTACGGAAAATTTCACATGAAATGATATTCATGACATATCCCAAAAAGTTGCCCGAAAAAAATGCGAAGCACATTTGTATCGAAATCTCCTGAAAATTCGTCGAAAAATAATTTTTCCAGTGAGCGCGCGCGTGGTGGTGTTATAATTGAACAATGCGCTTCTCCTTGGTGTGCGCGTTTGGTGTACTGGTTAAGCAGGCGGTGTGTTATTCTGAGACATGTGGGTTCGACTCCGCTTTTGGAAAACTTCTTTTGAAAGTTTTTTTTGACATTAAATAAGATTTTCTGCATGACATCGGTACCTACACGATTCACTGATGACGATTTCTTTTTAGAATTTTCCTTTTCAGCCTTTTTCTCAGTAACTTCGGAATTTTCCTTTTTTTCCGATTTCGAACCAGTTTCTGGTGAAAATTCTTAAAATTAGGTCAAATATCACAATAAAAAAATCAACAACCCCTTTTTCCACACTTTCCGACATATTTTTCTCTGTTTTTATCTGTCTGAAACCGAAATTTCAGCAAAAAATGGGTCGAGAAAATATTCGCCTTTTTCCGCGCCGCAGCCTTGCGGTGGCGACGCCCCGCCCACTCGCGGAGAAAATAGAGGAAAATGGGGAGCACAAAATGAGCTGTAACTCAAGAATGAGCGAATAGTTTTAGACGAAAATTTGGAAATATGCTAATTACGAAGAGGGGATTATTGTGATATAAAAAGATTTCAGGAAAAAGCTGTTTGAAAAAAATGTTGTGGTCCCTACTTATAAACTTTTATATTCTAAACTACTGAAAAAAGCGCCATTCGTCCGTCATACATCCGCTAGCTTCACAAACTTCTTACTAACAAAATTTATTTGAAAAACTAAATAATCAAATAATCATCTTGGCTCTGGTCTCTTCCCACAGGCAATCAGTGTCCAGCCGTACCAACAAAGCGAGTCGTCCATTTGCCCGTGTCCAAAATTCCATCTAGCGATCTGACCATCAGCAGCAGACGTGTGCATGACTAGACAATCTTGGGGTCTGGAAAAAATGAGCAATTGGAGGAGGAGCAAGAAATTTGGAGCATTTGTGATCTACTTTTCTAGAGTCTTACACCTTCTTTAGGTCATAACTTGGCTCATTTTTGTTCCAAATTGATTCTAAGAACTGTTTTGGATTCTTCTATTTTAGCTCTTCAAAAATGCCTACACTTTATCAGATGGATGAATCACGTTCGGCTCTCCGGGACCCCATAAAATTCCATCGCTTCCTGTTGTATGTCCATCAGTCCACAGAAACTGGTCATTTGGTGAACAGGAGCCAGGAGACGGGCACGCGGGGTTGCGAATGGCGCCTACCCAAACTTCACCCAACAATTCTTATCCCTGTTGCGCTTGTAGGGTACGACCGGTGTCTGTAATATGAATATTCTAAAAATTCAAATTTTCAGCTTCATTTTGAGCTAAAAATGCCTTGTGTAGCTCCAAAACTAACAAAGTTATGGGAGCTTGAAAATTTGAGAGTCCATTTTCAGATTTCAATTCTTCAAACCACCATATCTTTGCCAGTTTGTGAGCTATAAAAATGGTTTTTAGTTCAAAATAAAGCTGAAATATTGAAAAATAAGTTACAAATTATATAAAGATCATTTTTCTAACTTACCGCTTCTTTAACCCTTTGGGGTTTTCATATATTCAGATTTCAAAAAAAGTTGGTTTTATGGTTACTTTTTGGAATTTTTCTTTAGATTTTTACAACGGAACAGACCGTAAGCTTGTTTATATTATAAAAAATCTAAAAATTCAGATTTTCAGCTTCATTTTGAGCCAAAAATTATTGGTGTAGCTCCAAAACTAACAAAGTTATGGTGGCTTTTTAAAAAGTCGTCGGATTTTTTCGAATTTTTTCGGATTTCAATTTTTCAAACCACCATAACTTTATCAGTTTTTGAGCTAAACCAGAAATTTTTGGCTCAAAATGAAGCTGAAAATTTGAATTTTCAGCAAAAACTTACTAGCCACAAACATTCTCTCCTCTGCATTCTGATAGCCGGACACATTTGCTCCCATAGCTGCACAAAACGACACACCAGTTTGATAGTTCTGCTTAGCGTAGAATACCTGAAATTTGTAGTTTTTGTAGTCTATTTTTTTTCTTGCCTAACCTTAATACACCACGGTCCTTGTGGCCTTTCGAATCGTGTCCAACCATCTGGGCATTTGGATGATACGACCGGTGGTCGGGGTGGTCGACCGCCATGACCGCCATGATAATCTTCTTCAGATGGGTCCCTTTGTGGGGGTGGGCGAGCTGGGCGTGGCCTTGAGGGGCGTGGTCTAGAGGGGCGTGGCCTTCTCCCATGGTGGTGGTGACCTTCACGAGATTCAGAAGAAGAGGAAAAAGAAGAAGAATCATAGAACTTCTTGCCTTTTCCACGCCCTCCATATCCTTCATCATCTTCAATGAAGATTCCAAAAACTACAGTAATCCATAAAGTGAAAAGAAAAAGAAGACGCATGGTTTTTGTCACCAGGAACAAAAAATTGAGATTTCTTATATACATTCTGGGCCATAAAGAAGAGGAAAACTATAAAAAATTGAAAAAAAAACATCGTGGGTTTTTTTTTCTTTTTGCGAAACGAAAAAAACCACTTATCTGTTGATTTCTAAAAAATCGAACGCCTACAGTACCAGGTCAAAATTTTTGAAATCGGCTGAAAATTTCAGATTATACTAAACAAGCCATGAGCTTCATTTTTGTAGTTGCAACTTTTTTTCAAAAATCAAGTCCTGGGGAGATACGCCTAATTTTAAAGCACCCACCCCCTAGCTGCGGTGGGCGCATCACAAGGGTATGCATTCTTCCACGTGGCATATCTCCCTGGGACTTGGGAACCTAGCCGTGTTTGGGCTCATTTTGAAGCTCAGGACCAGGCAAAACTATCTCAACCACAATCTAAGCATTTTCATCTTCTGCTCGAGTGGAAATCAACAAATCTGGAAGTAAACATGGAGATGTTTGGATAGGAGCAAGACGGAAATCGACTTGTCCACTGAAAAAGTCCTGTGCAGGATTAGTGGGAATTCGGAAGTGGCAAAGTTCGGATATGCACATGGTGATATGAATGATCAGTATTGTCAAAATACGTTCAGATTGTATGCATGTGGAAAGAAACCTTAATTAGTCCTGTTTTTGTTCAATGAACATGTTAATTCAGATCACAAGTCTTTGAGCTCAATTATCTCAATTATCAATAAAGCTACAAAAAAGTGATTAACTAAAAAAATGTAGGAAATTTAATTTTACACATTTTCATAGTTGACAACTTTGTTGTATTATTTTTAGGAAACGAGATAGAAAGCTTTAAAGATGGCGTACCCCTCCGGCTCCCACCAGAGAGGGGGGGGGGCGCTCTCCTTGTCATAACATGCACCCCTTCTTCCACGTGGCATATCTCTTCATGACTTGATTTTTCAAAAATGTGGTCCACTACAAAAATGAAGCCCATAATTTGATTAGTGTATTCTGAAATATTTTTTGAAAATTTGCTTTTTTTAAAACTGATCTTCCTTGAAAATATATTTATTCTATCGATAGTCCCCAGAAAATCAATTCGCTTGTTTTCCGCAAGCATAAAACATGGTGGAATCACAATGACGATCATCAAATGATCCGTGTGGACAATTATTGTGACACCAGTTGGCGATATATTGTGTTCCGTGCAATGCAGGCAGCAATGCGATGCACGATGCAACTCTGTAGAAATTCTAATTAACACCTGATTATCTTTGTTAGGGATGGAGATACAGGAAAGTGATTAATAAGGAAAATGTGTGAAATCTAATTTTACACATTTCTCTAGTTGATAACTTTTTTCTATCAGTTTTCATAATTGAGATAAAATGTAAAAACATACCCATCCTGTCTTCCAGGAAGTCGTACTGCATCCGGATTATTGTACGACCATTGGTATCCCTCCACTCCTGTTGTATGTCCATCTGTCCAACTAAATGCATCCAATGGTCCACAGGAATCCCTATAAGGACATTGAGGCTTGCGACGAGCCCCTAACCAGATAGTCTGGCCCGGTGACGCGCCAGGTTGCTGTTGGAGGATTCGACCAGCGTCTGGAAAACAAATCCTCATAACTTCAGTCAGGATTTATGTTTTTCAAAAATTCAAATTGTTCTGAAATTGTGAAAATCTGAAAATTAATACTGGAAAATTTCAAACAACTAGCTTAGAAACCCCCGGATCTATGAGCCAAAATCTACCTGCTATCATAATTCTCTCCTTTGCATTCTGCACTCCAGTCAATTTTGCTCCTTGTGCTACACACAATGCTTCAGCAGTATCTGCCCTGACTGCTACACCAAAAACCTGAAAACTTGTTTTGTAGTTTGTAGTATTTGTAGTCTATTTGCTCACCTTAACACACCACATTCCTTGCGGTCTATCAAACGCCATCCATCCCTCGTCACACCTTTTTCTTGGAGGTGGGCGTGGCCTAGAGGGGCGTGGCCTACTTCCATGGTGGTGGTGTCCATGAGCCTCGTGTGATTCAGAAGACGATGAATCATAATACTTACTGCCTTTTCCACGCCCTCCATATCCTTCATCATCTTCAACAAAGATTCCAAAAACTACAGTAATCCATAAAAGGAACAGAAGAAGAAAACGCATGGTTTTTGACACCAGGAACAAAAAAGTTGAGGTTTCTTTTATACATTTTGGATCATAAATAAGAGGGAAACTATAAAAAGTTGCATCGTGCCTTTTTTCTTTTTTTTTGTGCAACAAAAGAAAAAATGAAAAAAAACATAAATTTTGATTTACCGAAATTCAAAAGTTTACAGTACCATGTCAAACTTTTCGAATTTGCCTGAAAATTTCAGAATATACTACACAAGACATGAGCTTCATTTTTGTAGTTGACAACTTTTTTTCAAAAATTAAGTCCTAGGGAGTTATGCCACATGGAAGCTCACTCCCCTTTAGGCGCCGCCGACCACTAGGCGCCGCCGCTCACCACGAAGCCTTCTCGGTTCTACGTGGCGTATCTCCCTAGGACTTGATTTTTCAAAAAAGTTGTCAACTACAAAAATGAAGCCCATGTCTTATTCAGTATAATCTGAAATTTTCAGGCAAATTCGAAAAGTTTGACATGGTCTTTCAGTCCTTTGAACTTTTAAAAATCAAAAATTTTTGGTTTTTTCGTTCCCCCGAAAAAAAACAGCCACGATGCAACTTTTTTATAGTTTCCCTCTTATTTATGACCTAGATTCTATAAAAGAGACCCCTCAAGTTTTTGTTCCTGGTGTCAAAAACCATGCGTTGTCTTCTTATTTTCCTTTTATGGATTACTGTAGTTTTTGGAGTGTTCGTTGAAAATGATGGAGGACATGGAGGGCGTGGCAAGAGCTATGATTCATCTTCTTCCTCTTGGTCTTCTGAATCTCACGAAGGTCATGGACACCACCACCATGAAAATAGACCACGCCCCTCTAGACCACGCCCCTCCAGACCACGCCCACCTCCGCGAAAAAGGTGTGACGATGGATGGATGGCGTTTGATAGACCGCAAGGAATGTGGTGTGTTAAAGTGAGCCAATAGACTACAAATACTACAAACTACAAAAAAGTTTTCAGGTATTTGGTATATCAGTTAATGCAGATACTGCTCAATCATTGTGTGCAGCACAAGGAGCAAAATTGACAGGAGTCCAAAATGCGAAGGAGAGACTTATGATAGCAGGTAGATTTTGGCTCATAGATCCGGGGGTTTGTAGCTAGCTATTTGAAATTTTTCAGGAATAATGTTCAGGTTTTCACAGTTTTAAAACAGTTTGAATTTTTGAAAATAATAAATCCTGAGTAAAGTTATGACTTATTGTTTTCCAGACGCTGGTCGAACCCTTAAACAGCAACCTGGCGCTTCACCGGACCAGGTAATCTGGTTAGGTGCTCGTCGTAAGCCTTAATGTGGCTCTAGAAACTCCTGTGGACCAATGGATGCATTTAGTTGGACAGATGGTCATACAACAGGAACTGAAGGATTCCAATGGTCAAATAATAATCCGGATGCAGTAAATATTGCTGGGCATGGGTACGTTTTATGTATAGAGATAGGAAAAAGTTGTTATTTTAAACATTTTTGTAGTTAGATTTTTTGAATTATCTCTAACAAGGGAAGTGTTTTCAGAGGGGCGTTGAGAATTTTCTCAAAATTTGAATACTTATAGTTCGAGACGTCCTCTACACGATGTCGAAAAGATCTAGGTCATAACCTCACCAGGAAGCTGAAAATCTTCGTCTGAAATTTTTAGACCGATTTCGCGCTCTCCCTCTCTCCTCTACCCCCCTCCCTCCTATACGCCCTCCGCGTCAGAGGAAATTGTCGGCTGTGTGGTGTTGTGGTAAGAGGGAGACTCATTAGGAGTGACTATGGTGGTTCGACCCCCACTGCGGTAAATCTTTTTTTGTTTTTTTCGAGACGAATTTTCGATATTCATTTTCGTGGTCTAGATACCAAATTATACTTATTTCTTGATTTCCCCAGTTTCTTCAAAGAGAAAAAGAAGGCGTTTGAAATTTTGAAGAAATTTTGAAAAATATTTTTTTCGACTGGTCCTATCGCCAAAAAGCGAAACTTTCAACTCTCGGAATTGCTCCGTCTTGCTCTTTTTCGAGTGAAACACTTCTAAATAAATCACCAAAATGATCTTCATATATTTCTGTATATTCCGTGTGATTTCGAGCAATATTTGAGAAGTTACAGCTTTTCGAATTTCTTGCAATTATCAGATTTTGGGAACTATCAGGGCTCACAGAAGGAATCGAACTGCAAAATTTTGTGAAAATTATGTTTCTCTCATTTCTGAATGTTTTGGAAGATATTTTTGCACTTTCAAAAAATTTTTCAAAAAATCACTTTTAGAATGTGGGGGACCCCATGAGGATTTTTTTCAAAAATTTTCGAAATTTTTTTTTTTTTTTTTTTTTGGAAAATGTCCAGAAACTGTTTCAGAAGATAGAAAAATGTTCAAAAATGAGTTTGGCACTCGAGAAGATCCTGAAAAACGAGTTTTAAACCTCGAAAAATGCTCGTTTTTGGTCGAAATTTAGTACTGAAAACACTTGGAGAGCCCATATTTTGGTTCCTATTAGGGTTATGACCGAGATATTGCTGAAATCGTATTCAGCATGTTCGAAAGTACCTTTGTACAAATTTTGAGCAAATTCTCAACGCCCCTCTAAAAACACTTCCCTTGTAAGGATAACGGAGATATTACAGTTATCGAGGACACCCTTATCCTCGCCCTCTCACTGGCCCTTGGGGATAGCTTTCTTCAATCTTATTTATCTCTGTTCCTATCGCAATTAGCAAAAATTTTTCAACTACAAAAATATGTGAAATTAAATTTCCTATATTCTCTCAATTAATCACTTTTCTGTATCTCCATTCCCAACCAAGATAATCAAATTTTTATCAAAAACTTTTACAGTGTGTCATCTTGCCTGCAATTACTTCCTGCAATGGACGGAACACAATATACGCCAAGTGGCGGCAACTGGTGTCATAATAATTGTCCACACGGATCATTAGACGATAATTTTTGTAATTTCAACGCTTTCTATGCTTGTGGAAAAGTTGCAAATTGATTTTTGTTGGAGGATTTTGCAAGAATTAATAAATAATTAAAATAAAACATATATTGGGCGGGGATATAGTTATCAGAAGATCTGCAAAGCAGATATTTTATTGGAAATTTCAAAATAGACTAATCAAACTATGGGCTTCATTTTTGTAGTTGACAACTTTTTCTGAAAATCAAGTCCTGGGGAGATATGCCACGTGGAACCTAGGAGGCGCCGTGGTGTCCGGCGGCGCCTAATGGTCGACTGCGCCAGAAGGGAGTGAGCTTTCACGTGGCATATCTCCCCAGGACTTGATTTTTCGAAGAAAGTGTCAACTACAAAAATGAAGCTCTAGTATTGTTTAGTATATCCTGAAAATTTCAAGCCGAACCAACAAAGTTTAAAGTATCTTTCGTTAGGTCCAAAACGACCTGGATTTTTGGGGAAAAATTTTTCTTGTAAAAAATTGAACATTTCAAAAATAAAAATTTTTATTAGATCACAAAAATTATGCCGCAAGTTTTCCACACGCATAAAGTCGAGCTGCTGTTTTGAAACACTGCTCATCATCCAGTGCAGCATGAGGATATCCGAATCGAGCGGCGACGCCGTCAGCAACAGACACGTGGATCTCGACGCAGTTTTGTTGTCTGGAATTTTTGATTTCTGAGAGTTTTTTCAAGTTTCGGTCTTACTCAATAGTAGTTGGCTCATTTCCTGGCCAGAACAAGCCATCGCTGCCCGTTGTCTGCCCATCGGTCCATCGGAATGTGTTTAATGGATCGCAATCCCATTTATTGGGACATTCAGGACGTCTCACGGCTCCGATCCAGATTTCAGCAAGTCCTCCGCCATTCGCATTGCTCACCACTCGACCAGCATCTGGAATTTTTTTTCTTAATAGCTTCTAGCCTCAATAGTTTTTTAAATAGCTGGTAGCCTTAGTAACGTTCAGTCTTAATAACTTTTAGCCTTAATAGCTTCCAATTCTAATAACCTACAGTCTCAGTAGCTGGTAACCTTACTTACCTATAGCTTTAATAGCTTCCAGCTTCAGTATCTTGTTGTCTTAATAGCTGTTAGCCTCAATAGCTTCCAATCTCAATACTGCAATCCTTAATAGGTTTTAGTCTTAATAGCTGCTAGCCTTAATAGCTTCAGTTCTTAACAGCCTCTTTTTCTCTCTGTTTTCTATTCTTACTAGCTCTCTTTCTCTTAATAGCTCAAAGTCTCAATAGCTATAGCCTTAATACCTTGTGCCTTCAATTCTATAATCTTAGCCTTAATGAGGCTTAGTCTTACTAGCTTGTATCTTTAGTAGCTCTTAGTCTCAATAGCATTTAGCCTTACTAGCTATTATCCTTAATAGCTTCTTATGCTTGTAGTTTGTAGTCTTTGTAGTCTCCACTCACTTGCAATCTGAATTCTCTCATTTGCAGTCTGTAATCCAGTCAGAGTTGCTCTCTGACCTTGACATAAGTTCTCGGCAGTGTAATAAGACAATCCACCTCCGTTGAATACCTGTAATTTTGTAGTTTGTAGTCCAGAATTTCCGAATTGCTCACCTTAACACACCAGGGTCCAGCAGGTCTCTCAAACGTCATCCATCCATCTTCACATTCTGGGTCCCTCTGTGGGGGTGGGCGTGGTGGGCGTGGTCGGTGTGGTGGGCGTGGCCTTGATGGTGGGCGTGGTCGGGGTGGTCTATGACCAGGTCCATGCTCTTCAGAGGAAGATGAGGAGGAATAGTCGCTGTTATCACCACCACCTCCTCCAAATCCTCCTCCCCCAAATCCAGGACTGATAATTCCAGAAACTACAGTAAGCCCAAAAAGAGAGATGAGCAATAAGGGGAGAAGCCTCATTTCTAGGAATAAGATTGGTTCTAGAATCGGGGCTTTTTATACTGCTATTCGTCTATTCATTATGTTCCTGCGGGGGGATGGAAGATTTTATTGCAAAATTGAAACCGACTTTTTTTGCAAAATATAATAATTTCTGTTTTCTTGGGGGTCGGGTTCAACTGAATCGGATAGTGCTTCAAAATTTTTCCTTTCTCCCAAATTTTTTTGAGTATACTAAACATGACATGGGCTTTATTTTTGTAATTGACAACTTTTTCGAAAAATCAAGTTCTGAAGAGATATGCCACGTGGAAGTGCCTTTCTTTTCAGGCGCCCGCTCCCTCACTGCGGTGGGCACCCTACCAGGTATGACTTCTTCCACGTGGCATATCTCCCTAGTACTTAATTTTTCAAGAAAGTTGACAACTACAAAAATTAAGCCCATGTCTCGTTTGGTATATTCTGAAAATTTCATAGTAATCAAAAAAGTTTTAGATACTACTGTAGGTTTTCAAAAAACACCCTAAAAAATTATTTTTCAGTTAAAAAAGCCACCAATTTTGAGAATCTTAAAAACCTAACTCAAAGTTATTCATGTTTTCTGAAAATTTCAGATTATATTAAACCAGACATGGGCTTCAATTTTGTAGTTGACACTTTTTTCTGAAAATTAAGTCCTGAGGAGATATGCCAAGTGGAAGTACTCTTCTTTTCAGGCGCCCATTTCCTCCCTGCGGTGGGCGCCCTGCCAGGTATCACTTCTTCCACGTGGCGTATCTCCCTAGGACTTGATTTTCCAAAAAAGTTGTCAACTACAGAAATGAAGCCCTTGTCCTGTTTAATACATTCTGAGATTTTCAGACAAATTCAAAAAGAATAACCTAGTTTTTCAAGGCTCCAAAGTTGGCTATGATAGGGAGCTGAAATTGTTGAACCGGATTCTTATACCAGTTCCAAAAATTCATATTTTTTTTCAAACAGTTTCTTTGAACATTTGCAATAAAATGCTTCCTCCGCGGACAAAAACTGAACACAAAGACAAGTATATAAAGAGCCCCGAAAATGATATTTGACCCAATCTTTTTCGAGAAATGAGACTTCTCCCCTTATTGCTCATCTCCCTTTTTGTGATTACTGTAGTTTCTGGAATTATTTATCCAGGAGATGGTGGATATGGAGGAGGTGGTGGTCGTGATAGCTACTATTCCTCATCTTCTTCTTCTTCTGAAGAGCATGGTCATGGCCATCGACCACCCCATCGACCACGCCCACCACACCGCCCACGCCCACCACGCCCACCCCCACAAAGGGACCCAGAATGTGAAGATGGATGGATGACGTTTGATAGACCGCAAGGAAAATGGTGTATTAAGGTGGGCAATTTGGGGATTCTGGACTACAAACCACAAAATCACAGGTATTTAACGGAGGAAATTTGGCTCAATACACCGCCCAAGCCTTATGCCAAAACCATGGAGCAAATTTGACCGGATTACAGACTGCAAATGAAAGAGTTCAAGTTGCAAGTGAGTGGAGACTACAAAAACTACAAACTAGAAAGATTAAAGGATGTTTAATCTTGCTAGCGCTTGCTGTTTGTCGCGCCTCCGGCGTTTCAAACAGCTGGATGGTGCGCCAAACCAAGGAACGTCTCCAGAAGGCTTCAAAATCAAGATTTTGAAAAACAAAAAAATGGGGCATCATTTCGCTGCTATTTCGGATAACCTGTAAAAATTTGAGAACTTTTGGTCTACTGGTTCCTTCGCTAGGGCCGGCGACAGAACTTCAGCTATCTAGAAAAGACTAATCTACTGATATCTCGAACCCTACCACCCCATTTCGAACTTTCAAATTGCTCAGATGCTGGTCGAGTGATAAGCAATGCGAATGGGGGAGGATTTGCGGAAATCTGGATCAGTGGCACTAGACGCCCTGGATGTAACCGAAGAACCGATTGCGCTCCAATGAACACATTCCAATGGACCGACGGACATACAACGGGCACAGATGGCATGTATTGGCCAGGACCAGAGCCAAATGCCTTTTGGAGAAACGATTGGGGGTAAGAACATGAGTTAGAGCAGGTTCTAGAATTCAAATTATTTGAGAACCCCGAATTTCCAACTTAATCCCAGGGAGTAGCACATCTAAGCCTTCTAAAATTCCAGAAATCAAAACTGTCTGGAACTCCATGTGTCTGTTGCTGACGGTCGTGCGGCTCGATACGGATATCCTCATGCTTCGCTGGACGATCAGCATTGTCCACAGACGGAAGTTCGACTTTATGCATGTGGAAAACTTGCGAAATAACTTCTTTTATTTAATAAAAATTGTGATTTTGGGGGTGTATTGACTTAAACCTTTTCTATCTCGCTTCCTAAAAAAGATACAAAAAAGTGGTCAACTACAGAAATGTAGGAAATTTGATGTTCTGCATTTTATTAGTTGACAACTTTTCGCTAGCTAAAACAGTTATAGAGACAATTAGAGTTAAAGACAACACATGAGTCCGGGCGCTGGTGGCGGCGCCCCCCCCCCTCTTTTTTCGGGAGCCCAGAAGGGGGGGGGGGTGTAGGGGTATGCCACCTTTACCCTTTTATATCTCGCTTTCTAAAAAAAATACAAAAAAGAAACCAACTACAAAAATGTAGGAAATTCAATTTTACACATTTTCCTAGTTGATCACTTTTTTGTATCTCTTTTTTCAACCAAGATAATTGGTGTTAAAGCAACCCAACCCAAAAACGTACCTTATTTTGGCTGCCCCGATTTTTCATTGCATTTGGATCAATGTTGTATGCATATTTGTCCATTTAAATAATAAAAATGGTCCAAATGCATTTGATTTTGAACATTAAAGCTTCTGACGATCCCCTAACCAGACATTCTGATCCAGTGAAGTGCCAGTTTGCTGTTGTGAATTCGCCTGGAAAACAAATAATCATAACTTTATTCGAAATTCACTTTTCCCAAAAAATCAAATTGTTTCAAAATTTTGAGTATCTAAAAATTATCCTTGGAAAATTTCAAACAACTAGCTTGAAAACCACCTGAGCTACGAGCAAAAATCTACCTGCTATTGCTTCTTTGTACTCCTGTCAGTTTTGCTCCCCACCTCCTCTGTTCCACGTGGCGTATCTCCTTATGACTTGATTTTTCGAAAAAGTTGTCAACTACTAAAATGAAGCCCATATTTTGATTAGTATACTCTGAAGTTTTCAAGCAAATCCAAGAAGTTCGAAGCATTTTTGTATAGGTTCAAAAATGCCCTAAATTTTTGGAAAAATTGAATTTTTCAAAACTTTAAAAATCAGAATTTTCATTAGATTTGAAAAGTTATTTAGCAAGTTTTCCACATGCATAAAGCCGAACTTCAGTCTGTTGACAGTGTTGATCATCCAGCGAAGCATGAGGATATCCGTATCGAGCAGCACGACCGTCAGCAACAGACACATGGAGTTCCAGACAGTTTTGATTTCTGGGATTTTAGATTGCTTAGAAGAGAAAATATCTTAGAATTAATTTAAAATTCGGGGTTTTCAAGAAATTTCACCCCTAGAACCTTAAAAACCAGTGGATTTTCGGGATTCCCAAGGTTCTGAGGATATATTTTCTCAAATTTAAGGTATCCTTACCCCCAATTGGTCCACACAATGGCATTTGGCTCTGGTCCTGGCCAGTACTGGCCATCGGTGCCCGTTGTATGTCCATCGGTCCATTGGAATGTGTTCAGTGGAGCGCAATCGGTTCTACGGTTACATCCAGGGCGTCTAGTGGCACCAAGCCAGATTTCAGCAAATCCTCAGCCGTTGGCATTGCTTATCACTCGACCAGCATCTGAGCAGTTTGAAATTTTGAAATGGGATTGTAGGCTTCGAGATAGATATCAGATTATAGACTTAGTAGCTCTTTGCCTTAATATCTGATAACCTTAACAGCTTGTAGTCTCAAAGTTCTCTTTTCTAAATAGCTGAGATTCTGTCGCCGGCCCTAGCGAAGGCATCAGTAGACCAAAATTCCTCTAATTTTTACAGATAATTTGAAATAGCAGCGAGATGATGCCCCAACTCTCAGTTTTTCGAAATTTTGATTTTGATTTTGAATTTTGAATTCTGGAGATGTTCCTTCGTCTTGCGCCGAAGGCGCGCCAGCCAGCTGTTTGAAGCGCCGGAGGCGCCGCAAACATTTTAGTCTTTCTAGTTTGTAGTCTTTGCAGTCTCCACTTACTTGCAACTTGAACTCTTTCATTTGCAGTCTGTAATCCTGTCTAAGTTGCTCCATGATTTTGGCATAAGGCTTCGGCAGTGTATTGAGCCAAATTACCTCCGTTGAATACCTATAATTTTGTAGTTTGTAGTCCAGAATCCTCAAATTGCTCACCTTAATACACCATTTTCCTTGCGGTCTATCAAACGTCATCCATCCATCTTCACATACTGGGTCCCTTTGTGGGGGTGGGCGTGGCCTTGGTGGTGGGCGTGACCGGTGTGGTGGCCGATGACCATGACCATGCTCTTCAGAAGAAGATGATGAGGAATAGTAGCTGTCACGACGACCACCTCCTCCATATCCGCCATCTCCTGGATAAATTATTCCACAAACTACAGTAATCCCAAAAAAGGAGATGAGCAATGAAACGAGAAGCCTCATTTCTCGAGTAGCATTCAAGGACCGTTTCTGGTGGTTTATAAATTTTATATTTATGTGTAGTTTGCTCCCGCGGAAGAAGCAGGAAGAAGCATTTCATTGCAAATGGTCAAAAAATGGTTTGCAGGAAAAAATATCTGATTTTTTGGTCCTAGTTCAACAATCGGGTTTAAGAAAGTTTATTTTAATTGGTTTAGCCTGAAAATTTCAAAATATACTAAACAAGACAAGGGCTTCATTTTCGTAGTGGACACTTTTTTCTGAAAATCAAGTCCTAGCGAGATATGCCACGTGGAAGCTCACTCTCCTTTTGGCGCCGCCGACCACTAGGCGCCGCCGCACACCACGGCGCCTCCTAGGTTCCACGTGGTTTATCTCTCTAGGACTTGATTTTCCAAAAAAGTTGTCAACTACGAAAATGAAGCCCATGCATTTGTTAGTATAACCTGAGATTTTCAGAAATATCGAAAATAATTAACCTAGTTTCTCATTGCCCCAAAGTTGGAGCCCGATTCTTAAGCTAGTACCAAGAAACCAGATTTTTTTGAAAACTTGCCATAAAACTCTTCCATCGCTGAAACAAATATAAAAATACGCCAAAAATGGTTCAAGATCCAATCTCTCTCCTTATTCTCTCTTTTTTGGGATTACTGTAGTTTAGGGGAGGATTTGGAGGAGGATAGGTCTGCTGGACTCTGGTGTGTTAAGGTGAGCAATTTTGAAATCCTAGAATTTCGTAGTTAGACTACAAACTACACATCCAGGTATTTAACAAACAACTAGATTAAAAACCATCCGAGTTATAGGCAAAAATCGTTCTGCTATTTTTGCTCCCAGAGCGCCACAATGCTTCAGAAGGACCACACGGACACTTCCACGTGGCATATCTCGCTAGGACTTAATTTTTCAAAAACGTTGTCAACTACAAAAATGAAGCCCTTGTCTTGTTTAGTATATTCTGAAAATTTCAGACAAATCAAAAAAGTCAAACATACTTTTGTAGGTCTAAAAAACTTGATATGGTAAAAATCTGAACTTTTATTTCATGAAGAATTATTTAGCAAGTTTTCCACATGCATAAAGTCGAGCTTGATCTTTTTGGCAATGTTCATCATCCAGTGAAGCATGAGGATATCCGTGCCGAGCAGCGACTCCGTCAGCAGCAGACACCTGGAGTTCCAGACAGTTTTGGTTTCTGGAATTTTAGAGGGCTTACAATTAGTAATGAAATATGCTAGGAATTGATAAGAAAATCGGGTTTTTTGAGAAATTTCACACTAGAAAGCTTCAAAACCATTGAATTTTTGGGATTCCCAAGAGTCTGGGGAACATTCTCTTACCCCCAATTCGTAAACCAAACTGAATTTGGCTCTGGTCCTGGCCAAAACATGCCAGCTGTGCCCGTTGTATGTCCATCGGTCCATTGGAATGTGTTCAGTGGAGTGCAATCGGTTCTACGGTTGCATCCAGCACGTCTAGTGGCGCCCAGCCAGATTTCAGCGAGTCCTCCGCCATTCGCATTGCTTATCAGTCGACCAGCGTCTGGAAAATGTGGTTAGAGCAATTTTTCATTCAGAGTTGGTTTCTTAGGGATTGACATGGATAGCGGATTAGTTTTTGTTTCCACAGCTTGTAGCCTTAATAGCTGATATCCTTAATAGCTTGTAGTCTGCTTGTAGCCGGCCCTAGCGAAGTCCTCAGTAGACCAAAATTTCTCAAATTTTCACCGATAATTCGAAAAAGCAACGAAAATATGCCCCAATTCTCCGTTTTTCGAAATTTCGATTTTGAAGCTTTCTGGAGACGTTCCTTTGTTTTGCGCCGAAGGCGCACCAGCGAGTTGTTTGAAGCGCCGGAGGCGCGGCCCACAGGCTGCTCTTTTTTTAATAGTTGTCTTGATCTTTCTAGTTTGTAAATAGCTGTTATCCTTAATAATTTCTGTCGCCGGCCCTAGCGAAGGCACCAGTAGACCAAAATTTATCAAATTTTCACAGATAATCCGAAATAGTAGCAAGATGATGCCCCAATTCTCCGTTTTTCAAAATTCTGATTTTGAAGTCTTCTGGAGACGTTCCTTGGTTTCGCGCCGAAGGCGCACCAGTCAGCTGTTTGAAGCGCCGGAGGCGCGGCAAACATTTTAATCTTTCTAGTTTGTAGTCTTTGTAGTCTCCCCACTTACTTGCTAATTGAACTCTTTCATTTATAGTCTGTAATCCGGTCAAAGTTGCTCCCTGGCCTTGACATAGTTCTTCGGCGTTGTATTGAGCCAATCCACCTCCGTAAAATACCTATAACTTTGTAGTTTGTAGTTTGTAGTTTGTAGTACAACCCCTCCCAATTGCTCACCTTAACACACCAACGTCCAGCAGTCCTATTAAACGACATCCAACCATCTTCACATTCTGGGTCCCTTTGTGGGGGTGGGCTTGGTGGGCGTGGGCGGTGTGGTGGGCGTGGTCTAGGTGGTCGATGACCATGACCATGCTCCTCAGAAGAAGAGGATGAGGAATAGCTTCTTCCTCCTCCATATCCTCCCACAATGAATCCAGAAACTACAGTAATCCCAAAAAGAGAGATGAGCAATAAGGAGAGAAGCCTCATTTCTAGGAATAACATATGATCTAGGACAGTTTCCGGCACTTTTATATACTTTCATTTGTATTCAGTTTGGTTCCGCGGAAGTAGCATTTTTATTGCAAATCGTCAAAAAAGTGGTTTGCACGAAGAACATTCTGAGTACAAACTACACTACGGAATTCTACGGAATTCTCAAGTTCAAATTTATTGGTTTTGTCTGAAAATTTCACATTATACTAAACAAGACATGAGCTTCATTTTTGTAGTTGACAACTTTTTTCAAAAATCAGGTCCTAGGGAGATATGCCACGTGGAAGTGCCCTTCTTTCAAGACGCCCACTCCCTCTCGCTGCGGTGGGCGCACAACTAGGTATGTCTTCTTCCACGTGGCATATCTCACTAGGACTTGATTTTCTAAAAAAAGTGTTAACTACAAAAATGAAGCTCATGTCTTGTTTAGTATACTCTGAAAATTTCAAAACAATCGAAAAAGATTAACCTAGTATTTCAAATCTCCAAATTTGGTTATGTTGGGAACATGTAAACATGCTTTTTTTTTCTTAAACTTGCACCAAAAAACCAGGATTTTATGCAAACCCTATTTCTTTCAAAATTTGCAATAAAACTCTTCCATCTTAAAACAGGTATAAAAAACGCTAAAAACGGTTCTAGATCCAATCTTATTCGAGAAATGAGGCTTCTGATTTTCCTCATATTACTGTAGTTCCGGGAACCAGCCAACTTAGACCTTTTCTATCTTGCTTCCTAAAAAAGATACAAAAAAGAAATTAACTACAAAAATGTGTAAAATTCAATTTTTAACATTTTTGTAGTTGACAACTTTTCGCTATCTAAAACAGCTACAAAGATAATTAGAGTTGAAGAGAGCATCTGCTCAGCCAGGGAGGTGGTCCTTCAACATTTAACCTTTAATATCTCGTTTTCTAAAAAAGATACAAAAAAGTGTTCAACTAAAAAAATGTAGAAAATTCTATTTTACACAAATTTCTAGTTGAGCACTTTTTTCTATCTCTATTCATAACCAAGATAATTAATGTCCAAGCAACGCTACCCAAAAAAAAACTTTATTTTGTCTTCTACGATTTTCAATTGCATTCTGATCAATTTTGTATGTCAATATCACAATTTTTATTTCATGAAAAGTTATTTTGCAAGTTTTCCACATGCATAAAGTCGAACTTCCGTCTGTTGACAGTGTTGATCATCCAGTGAAGCATGAGGATATCTATATCGAGCCAAGACTCCGTCAGCAACAGACACGTGGAGTTCCAGACAGTTTTGATTTCTGGAATTTTAGAGGGCTTAGAAGGCAACATTGCTAGGAATTGATTGAAGATTCGGGGTTTTCAGATTATTTCACCCTTAGAACCTTTCGATTTTTAGAATTCCCATTTACTTACCCCCACTTCTTAAACCAAACTGCATTGGGCTCTGGTCCTGGATAAAACATGCCAGCGGTGCCCGTTGTATGTCCATCGGTCCATTGGAATGTGTTCAGAGGGGTGCAATCGATTCTTCGGTTACATCCATGACGTCTAGTAGCACCAAGCCAGATTTCAGCAAATCCACCGCCATTCGCATTGCTTATCAGTCGACCAGCGTCTGGAAATGGTGGCTAGGTTTCGAGATATCAGCTGATTAGTTCTTTGTCTTATTAGCTAAAAGTCTTACACGGGAAGCCTCCCAACTGTTACCCGGGGATTCGAACGAAACCTATGCTAAACAGTAGTACACAGGCTATCTAAAAAAATCCCAAAACTATAGCGGCCCTCGTGAAGGTCTATTCAAATGGCGAGGCATTTTATGATTTTTCGTGAGTTTGGAGTCCACACCCTTCGAGCAACCATAACTTTGTTCATATTTATGGTAGACGTTCAAACTTTTTTTTATTCGAAAGGTGACAATTTGTTAAGCATTTTTGCTATTATCACTCATGCTCCATCTTCAAAGAGAAAATCAGGAACGCGGAAAATATGAAAATTGCGAGTTCCAACGAATTCAAAAAATGCCAATTTTTGAAAAAACGTCTCCGGGGGACCATGTCTATCAGGTTTCTCAGGACGAGTAACGCACGTAAACGTGCTCAAATATAGGTCAAGCCCTTGAGTTACGAGACTTATTTCAATTTTTTCAAAAAAAAGTTACAATTCATGTACCCCTATACATGTATTTTTGGTGAATTTTTTTTTCAAGTTTCGAAAGTTTTCTTTAGTGTTTCTGAACAGTATTCTGTTGCTTCTTCTTATTTTCACTTGAATCGTATAATTTTTCAAAACTTTTTTTTTCAACAAAAATGCATGTATAGGGGTTCATGAATTTAACATTTTTTGGGATAAAAAATGAAATAAGTCTCGTAACTCAAGGGCTCGACCTATATTTGAGCACGTTTGCGTGCATTACTCGTCCTGAGAAACCTGATAGACATGGTTCCCCGGAGACGTTTTTTCAAAAATTGGCATTTTTTGAATTCGTTGGAACTCGCAATTTTCATATTTTCCGCGTTCCTGATTTTCTCTTTGAAGATGGAGCATGAGTGATAATAGCAAAAATGCTTAACAAATTGTCACCTTTTGAATAAAAAAAAGTTTGAACGTCTACCATAAATATGAACAAAGTTATGGTTGCTCGAAGGGTGTGGACTCCAAACTCACGAAAAATCATAAAATGCCTCGCCATTTGAATAGACCTTCACGAGGGCCGCTATAGTTTTGGGATTTTTTTAGATAGCCTGTGTACTACTGTTTAGCATAGGTTTCGTTCGAATCCCCGGGTAACAGTTGGGAGGCTTCCCGTGTTAGTAGCTTACATCCTTAATTGCTAGTAGTCTTAATAGCTTTTTCCTTTAATATCTTGAGGTATCATTGCTTGCAGTCCTAGTAGCGTTTTGTCTTAATAAAGTTGATCTTAATAGCTTGTATTCTTAGTAGCTCTTTTTCTTAATAGCTTTCAGTCTTAATAGCTGATATCCTTAATAGCTCACTTTTCTCAATAGAGTTTAACCTTAAAAGCTTGTCTTCTTAATAGCGTTTATTCTTAATAGCTCCAATCCTTAATAGCCTGTAGTCTAAATATGTACATTTTTTCTTAATAGCTCTTACCCTCAATAGCTTTAAACCTTAACAGCCTCAAATACTCCAAATTGACCATTCTTAATAGCCCGCTTTTCTTACTAGCTCTTAGTCTCAATAGCTGCTATCCTTGTAGTTTGTAGTTTTTGTAGTCTCCACACTCACTTGCTACTTGAACTCTTTCATTTATAGTCTGTAATCCTGTCAAAGTTGCTCCCTGGCCTTGACATAATTCTTCGGCAGTGTGTTGAGCCAATCTACCTCCGTTGAACACCTAGAATTTTGTAGTTTGTACTCCAGAATTCCCAAATTGCTCACCTTAACACACCAACGTCCAGCAGTCCTATTGAACGACATCCAACCAGCTTCACATCGTCGGGGTGGGCGTGGCCTTGGTGGTGGGCGCGGGCGGGGTGGTCGATGACCATGTCCATGCTCCTCAGAAGAAGAGGATGAAGAGCTGCCTCTTCCTCCTCCATATCCTCCCACAATGAATCCAGAAACTACAGTAACCCCGAAAAGTGAGATGAGCAATAAGGGGAGAAGTCTCATTTCTAGGAATAACATATGATCTAGAACAATTTCCGGCACTTTTATATATTTTCATTTGTATTCAGTTTGGTTCCGCGGAAGTACCATTTTATTGCAAATGGTCAAAAAAGTGGTTTGCAAGAAAAACATTCTGATCTTTTGGCATTGGTACAAGAATCGGGGTTAACCTTTGAGCCTTGAAACACTAGACTAAAATTTTTCGATTGTTTTGAAAATTTGAGAGTATACTAAACAAGACATGGGCTTTATTTTTGTAGTTGACAACTTTTTTGAAAAATCGAAGCCTAGGGAGATATTCCACGTGGAACCAAGGAGGCGTCGCGGTGTCCGCCGGCGCCTAGTGGTCGGCGGCACCAAAGGAGAGTCATCTTCCACGTGGCATATCTCTCTAGGACTTGATTTTTCAAAACAATTGTTAACGAGCAAAATAAAGCCCGTGTCTTGTTTGAAATAGTCTGAAATTTTCAGACAAATCCAAAAAGTTTAGCATACTATTTTAGATCTTCGAAAAAATACCCCAAAAATTAATTAGTCAAAAACCGATCAATTTTGAGTATCTAAAACCCTATCTCACAATAATCCATTTTTTCTGAAAATTTCAGAGTATACTAAACAAGTTGCGGGCTTCATTTCTGTAATAGATAACTTTTTTTGAAAAATCAAGTCCTAGGGAGATACGCCACGTGGAACCTAGAAGGCGCCGTGGTGTGCGGCGACGCCTAGCTGTCGGGGGCGCAAAAGAGGAGTGAGCTTCCACGTGGCATATCTCCCTAGGACTTGATTTTCAGAAAAACTTGTCAACTACAAAAATGAAGCCCATGTCTTGTTTAGTATATTCTGAAATTTTCAGAAAAATCGAAAAAGTGGAAAGCTTTGATTTTTGGGAATCTTTGAGGAGGAAGTTTTTTTTTTGGTTTTTGATATTTTCCAAAACTATAAAAACGCTATAAGTTTATGATTGAAGAAAATTGTGTTTTCTAGATAAAACTAGCTAAAAATCTTGATTTTTTTAAAGTATTTTTAAAACCATGAAACTATCCTCCCTAGTTTTTGGAACACTTTTTGGGATTACTGTAGTTTTGGCAAACTCCCAATATTCCCAAAATGAAGAGGATTGCTCAGAAGAAGCGAAAACGTGTCAAGAAGGCTGGTTGGCCTTCAATAGGCCTCAAGGAACTTGGTGTGTCAAAGTAAGACAAGACTACAAAGACTACAAATACTACAAACTACAGGTTTTTCCAAATGTCTCCAATATCTGGGGAGCTGAAGAAGTGTGCAAAGCAGAAGGAGCAACATTGACAGGGGTGCAAAGCACAGAGGAGAGGATTATGATAGCAGGTGATAAGACTACAAACTACAAACTAGAAACTAGACTACAAAGACTACAAAAGCTTCCAGACGCCGGTAGAGAGTTAAATTTGAAGTTGGGAAATGTGACTCTGGAAGGTTCGAGGTTGAGCGTTTGGTTGGGAGCCAGAAGGAGAGCTGAATGCCCGAATAAAGGGGATTGCTCAGCTTTAACCCAATTTCTGTGGACCGATAAGCATACCAATGGAACGGAGGGTTTTGTGTGGAGTGAGACGAATCCATCGGGACCGGCGTGAGTAGAAGACTACAGACTACAAAAAAAATTCAAAATTTAATTTTTTTTTTTCATAAAAAATCGATTTTTTTCCAGAAGTCAGAAATGTGCCCAATTGCTCATCGCTATGGACCAGAAGAGATTGGCTAGAGATTGGTGTCGAAAGATTTTGTGTCCCCATGGATCCCTTGATGATACTTATTGTGAAAATAAACAGATGGTTGCTTGCGGCAAGGAGGCAATTTGAATTTTTCTATATTTTCCATGAATTCAATAAAGTCCTTTTTAAACTCCCTCGCTTTTTTTTCTCTGCGCCCCTTCTCCCTCGCGCATAGCCGCAGAGCGCGCTTGCATTCTCTATTTTTTTCAATTAATTTTTCCCATTTTTCAGCGATTTTCTACCAATTTTCAGCAAAAATGTTGCGTCAAATTGGTGAATTTTATCATCAGGGTGAGAAGGATGACACTAGTCGAGTTTGGATGACGTGCTGGCATCATGGAGGCCGAATTCTGGCGTCTTGTGGGGATGACAAGGCTGTCAGGGTGTGGAGTCTCGTTGGAGAGCCTGGTGGGTGGGTTTTTGAAGGAAACGGGTTAGAAAAATGGATTTTGGGATGCTAAAAATCTTGAAATGCTTCAAAAAATCCAAATTTTTCATGAAAATTGGCTGAAAATTGATTTTTAAAGCTGTTAATCTAAAAATCTTCAAAAACTCCGGTAAAAGTGATTTTTAGCTCATTTTCAGCAAGAAAAATGTAATCAAGATGTCTAAGAATGCTGAAAACAGCCGAAAAATGTCAAAAAAATCAAAAAAAAAATTTTGAAAAATTATTTTTTTTCGAAAAATTCCAATTTTCAGACTCAAAACTCCGTCTGGAATGTCGTACAACACTAGACGACAGTCATGCACGGGCGGTACGGTCCGTCGCATTTTCAAATGACGGAAAATTGTTGGTTTCCGCCAGTTTCGACGCTTCAGTTGTGATTTATCAGCAAGAAGAGTAAGAAATATGTCTTTTTTGTAGTTTGTAGTCAGTAAAACGCGATTTCTAATCGAAAAAATACGAATTTTCAGCGATTTTTGAGCTAGAAATCGCGTTTTTACACCAAAAACCTCTAAATTCTCCAAATTTTGTAGTTTGTAGTCTTTCTGATTTTCAGAGGCGAATTCACAGAAGTCAACAAGCTGGAAGGACATGAAAGCGAAGTGAAATGTGCAGTTTTCTCGAAAAGCGACGAATTCCTTGCCACGTGTAGTCGAGACAAGAGTGTCTGGTTTTGGCAGCGTAAGTGACTGGAAATTGCTGAAAATGCGGTTTTCTGATCTAAAAAACAGAAAAATCGGTCAAGTTTGACCCGAAATCCTTGAAAATTGCGATTTTTAGCGTATAAAATGAGAAAATCTAGCATTTTTTTCCAAAAAATGACCGAAATCCGACTAAAATCCCATGATTTTGAATTTTACTGAGGCTTACACACTACAAACTACAAAATTTTTTCAGAAGACGAAGACGAGGACTTCAGTGTATCATCCATTCTCCAGCCACACACACAGGACGTAAAACAAGTCGTTTGGCATCCGACAGAAGACGTAAGCACGTTTTACTGAGGCTTAGCGGCTTTTTCGTAGTTTGTAGTCTCAAAAACGAGCGAAATCGGTTGAAAAACAGCCGAGTCACGGTGATTTGAAAATTTACTGAGGCTTAGAAACAGTTGTAGTTTGTAGTGGGTTAGCCTCAGTAAACAAGAGATGAGGTTTACTGAGGCTAAGTGACTACAAACTACATTTTTTCTTAGCCTCAGTAAAATCTAATAACACCCCGAGAAAGGGTTTTCTCCTGAGGCTTAAGAAGTTTTGTAGTTTATAGTGTGTTAGCCTCAGTAAACATTTTTAACTCTTCACTGAGGCTGAGTGACTACAAACTACATTTTTCTCTAAGCCTCAGTAAAATGTGAAATCACTGTAAAAAAGCGAATTTTCAACCGATTTCGCTCGCTTTTTGGTTGAAAGTGGCTAACTACAAACTACAAAACCACCCTAAGCCTCAGTAAAATGTTGAATTTCCAGCTGCTCGTCTCGTGCAGCTACGATTCGTCGATTCGATTCTATCGATACGACGGCGAGGATTGGGTGACACAACAGAAAATCGATAATTGCCACGTGGGAACCGTCTGGAGTGCCGCCTTTGACGCAGAAGGACATCGGCTGGTTACTGTAGGAGAGGATCACGTTATTCAGGTAATTTACGACTACACAAAAATTTGGGATTTTTAGGACGATTTTGAGTCGAGTTGGGGGGGGGGGGGGAGGCTACAAACTACAAACTACACAACTTTAATTTTGTCATAACTCGGCTTAAAATGATGGTAGAAATACCATTTTCGAACATTTTTGTTTGTATTTTGTAGTCAATACAAAGACTACAAACTACAAAATTTGCAGCTCTTCGTTCGTGAGAATATCGATTCAAAGTCGGCAGATCAAGACACGTGGAAGTCGGTGGCCCGTCTAGAAGTGGAGAATACCCGATGGCCGTTGTATGCGGTGACGTGGAATTCTGAGAATGACGTCATCGCCACTGGAGGCGGAGATTCAAAAATTCGGTAAAAAATTCTAGGAAAATGTTCAACATTTAATTTCACTGAAAATTCCAGACTATTCAAAATCTCTTCAAAATCCTCGGATTCTCCGATTATCGAGCATCTAGGCGTCGTCGGAAGCCACGAATACGATGTAAACCACGTGGCATGGAATCCGAAATTCTCGAATATTCTCTCGTCGGCCTCAGATGATGGAACGATTCGTCTCTGGGAGCTGGAAATTTGAATTTTATAGCATTTTTTGCCATTTCCCCTATTTTGCCAACATGTTTTGTTAATTCTGTGTTAACTCTTTTCTACTGTGATGTAGTTTTTGTTTTCTCCATTCAAAATAAAATTTTATAGATCTTTAAACTACAAACTACAACAAAATGCAAAAATTTTCAGTTATTTTCAACGAAAAACGGGCGAAAACGGTTGAAAATGAGCCGCGAAACAAGGTTTTTGAATTTTACTGAGGCTTAGACTACAAACTACAAAAATCCCTTAGCCTCAGTAAAACTTCAAATCGCTGTATCTCGGCTAGTTTTCGACCGTTTTCGCTCGTTTTTGCTGTAAAATTACTGAAATTTGGAAGAAAATCTGATTTTCAGAGCTCTCAGCGAAATACGCTGAAAATTTGAGAATCTCCAGTCAAAAAAACTTATTTTCTGATTTTTAGATTTTTCTTCAAATTTTTATAACTTCAGACTAGAAACTACAAAAAGTACTGAAATTTTCAGTTATTTTCCACAAAAAACGAGAGAAAACGGTTGAAAATAAGCCGAGTTATGGCGTTTTGAAGTTTTACTGAGGCTAAGTCTACAAACTACAAAAAATTGTAAGCCTCAGTAAAAGTTTTAAACGCTGTATCTCGGCTAGTTTTCAACCGTTTTCGCTCGTTTTTTGTTTAAACTGACTGAAATTAGCCGATTTTCCTAGTTTTCAGCTAAAAGTCCCTAGTTAACAAAATGTTTCGTCGTTTAAATCATCAACATTCGTTTCCCTTCATAAAATTAGCATAAACTGGCCGATTTTTTCTCTAACACTCTCTCATTTTTGCACACTCTCTCACTCTTCGGTGCATCATCACCATCAGCACTATCATCATTTCGGTTGTAAAGCAACACAGAAAAAGTGGGCGGAGCTACGGAGCAGTGAGAGAGAGATAGATAGCGAGAGATAAGAGAGTGTTAGAGAAATCAGAGAAAACGGGCGGTCCGTGTTCGCTGAGGCTGAGAGGCCATTTTCTCTCTCGATTCGAAAACTTTCCGCAGAATTTTGCGATTTTAAATTTTCCTAAAAACGAACGAGTTCTGGAAATTTGGCTGAAAATTTCCACGAATATTCTTCTACTTTCCCCCTTCCCACCTGCTACAGTACCCATTTTTCACTTATTGCACACGACCTTATTTGGAATTAAAGATCTGAAAATATAAATTCAAAAAAAAATTTTTTTTGAAACATTTGAATTTCCCTCCAAACTCCTCCCTGAATCTCAACAACCATGCTACATAACTATGATGTGGCCGCCGATTTTGGCGCCAAAATGCAAACGGGAGCCCAGCAGGCGCCCCGGAATACTCTACTTAGTGTTGGTGAGTTGAAAAAGATCCGGCGGGAATTTGAAAATTTTGAAAATTCAAAATTTTTACTTCTTTGGAAAATGACCTATATCTCAAAAACCAAAAAAGCTAGCTAAAATTTGTCAACTGATAAATTGCTCAGCATAAAATTTTATGCATTTTTGTGGTTTTCAATTTGTGTCTAGATGTTTTAGAAATGGAAATATTTTGATTTGAAAAAATGTTTTTAAAAAATTTTGGCACATTTCTCCTACTTTTGAAATTTGCTCATATCTCAAAAACCAAAAACGCTAGCTAATTTTTGTCAACTACGGAATTTCTCAGCATAAAATTTTACATAATTTCAAAGTTAGGTTTTATCGTCTAGCTTTCTTAGAAACTGAGATTTCAGACCGGAAAGTTTAGAAATCCAGTTTTTTTTGGCTTCTCCCAAGAAATTCCTTATATCTCAAGAACAAAAAAAGCTAGCTAAAATTTGTCAACTGATAAATTGCTCAGCATAAAATTTTATACATTTTTGTAGTTTTGAATTTGTGTCTAGCTTTTTCAGAATTTCAGATTTTCAGCTTCAAAATTGGAAAAAAATTTTCTCCCAAAAAAATTTTTTTCGAGACAATTTTTTTCAAAAAGCACCTGTTCTAAGTATTTTTTACTAACTAGAAAATCCATAAAAATTCTGGCTCATAAAATTGTATTTTCTCCCTCTGTTCCCTGCGATTTCGCCAGATGAGAGCTCTTTACACATTTTTTGCTCTTCGAATCGCTTTTCTCTGTTTCTCTACGTCTCTCACTCTCTCGTTGCCAAAATCTTCTCATATATCATCTATCCGTCAAAACGACAACGCGTTTTGAGAGTTTAAAACTTTAAAACTAAAGGAAATATTGCAAAAGGAGGGATCAGGTGATTTGGTGATCAAAAATAGCCAAAATAGGGATATTTGGAATTTTGAAGATGAAAATCTCAATTTCTAGAAAAGCTAGCTACAAACAAATAACTATCAAAATGTGTGAAACTTTATGCTGAGCAATTTATCAGTTGACAAAAATTAGCTAGCTTTTTTAGTTTTTGAGATATGAGCAATTTCAAAAGGTAGCAAAAATTTTCAAAAAAATTATTTTTTCTTCAAACTTCAAACCGCAATATCTCAATTTCTAAAAACTCTAGCTACAAATTCTTAACTATAAATAAGTGCAAAATGTTATGCTGAGCAATTTACTAGTCGTCAAAAATTAGCTATATTTTTTGGTTTTTCGAGATATAAGCAATTTTAAAAAAGTGAAAAAAAAATTCAAAAAAAAAAAATGTTATTCTCAAATTTCAAATTTCAACAAAATATTTCAATTTTTAGGAAAGCTGGAAACAAATTGTTAACTATAAAATGTGTAAAATTTTATGTTGAGCAATTTGTTAGTTAACAAAAATTAGCTAGCATTTTTGGTGTTTCAGATATAAGAATTTTCTTGGGAGAAGCTGAAAAACTGAACTTCAAAACTTTCAGACTTAAATATCTCGATTCCTAAATAAGCTAGACACAAGTTGTCAACTAGTAAACAGTGCAAAATTTTATGCTGAGCAATTTGACAGTTGACTAAGATTAGCCAGCTTTTTTGGTTTTTTGAGATATGAGTCATTTCAAAAAACGTTGAAAAATTGGTTTTCGATGACTACTGTACTCCAAGAGTCTAATTCAAAACTAATCCACTTTTCAATCAAATCATTAAACCATTAGTTTTCTCTGCGTCTCTCTCTCTCTCTCTCTCTCTCTCTCTCTCTCTCTCTCTCTCTCTCTCTCTCTCTCTCTCTCTCTCTCTCTCTCTCTCTCTCTCTCTCTCTCTCTCTCTCTCTCTCTCTCTCTCTCTCTCTCTCTCTCACTCTCTCTCTCTCTCTCTCTCTTTCTTAACACAACACAAACAGTATGTTAAAACGTCTTGTAAAGTCCCCCAAAAGAGAGCCGATCAGCAAATAAAGATGCTCAAAAGAGAGCCCCCACTTAAACATGACAAGAACACAGTACCCCCTGTTTTCTAAGAAATCAAGAGAGATAATGAGAAAATTGGAGAGACGCAGAGAAATTAGAGATTTTGATACAGTGTGATAACATGTCGAGGATGAAAATCACACTTGTTTGTTTAATAGAAATGAAGAAGATGAACTTTTAGAATAGGAAAGGGAAAAGCAAGGGGGATTACTGTAGTTTCAAATATCGGGAAAAACAAAGAAAGCTGGATTTTCAGATTTTTCAGGATATAGAGCCTTTAGAAGTTATGAGAGTTTCACAGAATTTTACAAAAACTTTAAGCCAAAAATCAATTGAATCGGAGCACGGAGAGTCGAGATACAGCCATTTGAAGTTTAGGAGGTTAGAGACGCAGTGTGTCTCGTCGTCTGCGTCTCTAACCTTGGAAACTTCAAATCGCTGTATCTCAGTTCCTAGATGTGCTAGAAACGTGATTTTTAAACAGAAATGAAGGAAATTTTAACTGTTTTTTGATTAGAAACAAACTTTCACAAACTTCTTCTGAAAAAATTCAAAAATCAAAATTTTAACAAAACTAGAAAATTGAAAATAACTCGAAATCGTTCAATCTTGCTCAAAATGGCCAAAAATCGGAACTTTAGTTTTCTTGGGTTTTCTAAATTTCTGCATTTTTTGGTCTTTCGAAATTGAACTAAATGGATTATGAGAAAGATTTTAAAATTTAAGAAGAATATTTGGAATTTTGAAAAAATTGGCTGACATTCAATTTGGAAAAAAAACCAAAATTTTCAAAATTTTGTAAAATTCCTGAAAATGCTCCAAAATGATCAAATTCGGGCTCATTTTGAAGCCCGAAAAACGCCAAATCTTGTAAAATTGAAACCAAAAACTGCTTTTCAGATCAACAACTCCAATTAATGAACACAATCAACAATATGGTCCGTGCCAGTCAGTTCACCTCTCAACTCGCCAACACTATTTTCACACTCTGTGCTCAATTAAAAACTTCGGGTTCAATGCTGGAACAATCGCATAAAAGTGAGCAATCGATTTTTTTAGTCAAAATTAGTCTGGAATAACTTTTTCAGACAAAAAAAATTTTCGAAAAAAAAATTCCAAAAAAAAAAATTTTTTTGAAAATTTTTTTTTTCAAAATTTTTAAAAAGTAATTAGGGACTAATTAACCCTAATTAACTAAAAATTTCCAGATGAATTAAACAAAGTTTTCACTTCTCTTCGTCAAGCTTGCTGTCGAGACAACGGACAGCTTGGTACCCCGTGCCGTCTCAAGATAATGGAGCTCGTCGAGCTGCGGGCCATGAACTGGAGAACAAATTTGGCACACAGCCAATATTATGTGAATAGGCCAGAAGGGCGTAAGTTATTTGAAATTGGCTGGAAATTTAGAACAATTCAGTAGTTTGGTAAATTCTTGTAGCATTTCTGGAAATTGAGATATTCCAATTTTACCGATTTTTTGGCTTCTTTCAAGAAATGCGTTATATCTCAAAAACCAATAAAGCTAGCTAGTTTTTGTAAACTACCAAATTGTTCAGCATAAAATTTCATACACTATTGTAGTTAATGACTTGTTAGTAGCTTATCTTAGTAATTGAGATATTTAGGTTTGAAGTTTGAAAAAAATCCAAAAAAAATTTTTTTTGGAAATTTTAGCACTTCTCCAATTTAGCTTATATCTCAAAAATCAAAATAGCTAGCTAATTCTTGTTCACTAACAAATTGCTCAGCTTAACATTTTACATTTTCATAGTTTTCAACTTGTCTCTAGCTATTCCAGAAATCTAGATTTTTAGGCGCAAAAACTTCCAAAAAATTGTTCCCAAAATTTTGAGAATTTTCCAGAACACGACCCAGCGCCTACAGTAGGAATCCCACCGTCGTCTGCCACGTCACAATCTGCTCAGATGACGTCATCTGTGACGTCACCAGTCCCTCAATCGCCACAGCCACCAATGCAGTTCGTCCCGCCCAATCCAATGATGTTCCAGGATCCAATGGGTGGAGGACGTAAGAGTTTTTGTAGTTTGTAGTTGTTGTAGTCTTTGAAGTCCTTGTAGTCTTTGTAGTCTTTGTAGTCTTGTCTGCAAACTCTCTGAACCTTTACTGAGGCTTAGACACTACAAACTACAACTTTTTCTAAGCCTCAGTAAAATTTTGCGCTCTAAATTTCGAAACCCCGTAACTCGCCTAGTTTTCAACCGTTTTTGCTGGTTTCTGGCTTAACATGACTGGAAATTCTTCTTCTTTTACAATAATATAATTTCCAGCAAACCCCGGTGGAATCTTCTTCATCCCGGCCGCCTCAACATGGATGAATCCTCTAATGCCAATGCCACCGAATCCATTTCTACCACATTCAATGCTTCCACCAGATCATCAAATGTTCCTTCGACAACGAAGTTTGAACAATAAAAAACCAAATTTAATGAATAAAACCCTCCAATTACGTCATGAGATGATCATTCGGAATTCGGATTCTGGGAAAATCATGGGTGTCAAAGGAAGGAGAGTTGCCGCGGTGGAGCAGTTGACAAATACTGTCATTTCGTTTCAAAAAGTGGGTAATTAAGGACCAATTATGATGATAATCAAAAAATGAGCATTTTCAAACCCTAAAATTGTCATATTTTGGAAAAAAAAATTCGAAAAAAATTTTATTTTTTGAAAATTTTGAATTCCCGCCAAGCCATTCTCTTCTAGGTTGATGCCAAATCCAAGGAGAGAACGTTAACTATCACAGCATCGACAATGGAGGATATCGAGAGGGCAAAAGATATGATAATTGATACGATTCGCAGAAATATGAGTCCGATTAGAGTAAGTAAAATTTTTTGAAATACCGTAAAAACTCGCCACCCGTGCCATTCACTTTGAGCCTAAATATCTCACTTCTTTTAAAAGATATCAAACAGTTGTCAACTGATAAAATGTTTATCATAATATCAGCAATATTTTATTAGTTGACAACTTTTTGATATTTTTCACAGAAAATGAGATACATGCACGGTGTGTCAGATCAACTGGTCGAAAATCGCGCCCCAGAAAACCTTTAGGCCAGGCGAAATTAAACAATTTTAAAGTTGACGTGGATTTGACCTATATATTTTTAATCAACGTATTGCAACTCGCGATTTTTTCGCCCAACGTTTAAAAGTTTGATCCTCAGCCAGCCACGTTGCGCAGTGATTTTTCACGTTCGCTGGGGCGCGTTTTTCGACCAGGCTTCCTGACACAGCGTGTACATGGGCTCAAAGTTGACGATCCGGGAAGCGTCCTATCAGATTGTTTACGGGGATTCTCGATAATTTTCAAGCGTCTAGAGCTCGGCTGTCAGCTTTTCAATTACTCTAAAAATTTTGGAAAATGTCAAACAGATCTAGATTAAAAACTTTGCAATTACAGAATTTTTTGAAATTCTCTAGTTTTTTTCGATATCTACTGATTTCTGAAATGACCAGTTTTCAGTACAAAAATGGGAATTGGCGTATATCTCAAAAGCTAGAAATTTTCCTAAAATTCTGTGAATGCAAAATTCTCAATCTAGGTCTGTTTTACAGCCTCCAACTTTTTCAAAGTTATTGAAAACTAGACAACCGAGATTCAGACTTCTAAAAATAGGCCATGATCAACTGAAAAATACAATTTTTGTGGGAAATCGCCAAACTTGGGCGCCTTGAAAAACAACTTTGTACTAGTAAAATTAGTTTGAAAATTTTAGAGCATATTAAACAAGACATGGACTTTAATTTTATAGTTGACAACTTTTTAGAAAAATCAAGTCCTGTGGAGATATGCCACGTGGGAAAAGGCATACCTGGATGGGCGCCCCCTCACACCCTAGCGAGGGAGTGGGCGCCTGAAAAGAGGCATATCTCCTCAGGATTTAATTTTCAGAAAAAGTTGTTAACTACAAAAGTGAAGCTCTGGTTTTGTTTAGTGTATTCTGAACATCTCAGACAAGTTGAAACATTTTGAGCTATGTTATCAGACAACCAAAATCACTCACCTTCTACACAATGCAATAATTTATACTTACATTGGAAATATGGCCATAATTCCTTAGGACTTGATTTTTCGAAAAAGTTGTCAACTTCAAAAATGCAGCCTGTGTCTTGTTTAGTATAATCTGAAACTTTTAAAGAATGACATGTCAATGCCACCACCAATGCCAATCGCTGACCTCCATCAACCATCGAATCCCCAAGGAAAATCTCCAGAAGACGATGAAGACGAAGACGACGAGGATATTAAACTCGAGCAGACTTCAGACGGAAAGCTCACCTTCCATTGTGACGATCCAGAATTATTGGCAGCGGCCCAGGAAGCCCTATCGGCCTATTTGCGAGTCCGAGCCCGTCCATCAGCCGAGGAGCGAGAGAAAAAGAAGGAGCGGAGAAAATCAATGCCCCTCCAACAGACCGCCCATCATCAGCAGGAGCCGGTGATGTTGAAACCGTCGAAAACGTTCCATGGATCGACTCCAAACTTGGCTGATGGTCTTGCAGCGACAACTACTGTAGTTATGGCAACTACAGTACCGCCTACTCATATGCAACAGCAGTCGCAACCAGTACAAGCGGTTGGAGAGGTATGGTAGTTTCATGAAAATCAACTAATATTCGAAATTTCAGTCATTTTACATCAAAAACGAGCAAAAACGGTTAAAAACTCGTCGAGATACAGCGTTTTAAAGTTTTACTGAGGCTTAGAGAATTTTGTAGTTTGTAGTCTCAGCCTCAGTAAATCTTGAAATCGCTGTATCTCGGCTAGTTTTTATCGGTTTTCAATGATTTTTTGCCTAAGAAATCTGGAATTTTTTGTAGTTTGTAGTCTTGTATAACAGACTACAAACTACAAAAATTGTTTAAGCCTCAGTAAAACTACAAACTACACTTTTCATTTAGCCTCAGTAAAGAAAGTTTTGTAGTTTGTAGTTTTCAAGCCTCAGTGCACTTTACTGAGGCTTAGACTACAAACTACAAGATTTTCTAAGCCTCAGTAAAGCTAGATAACCCTAACTGTCAGCAAGCTGAGTTACAGCGACTTAAGGTTTTTACTGAGGCTTAGAAATTTTTGTAGTTTGCAGTCTAAGCCTCAGGAAAAGTTTAAAATCCCGTAACTCGCTTCATTTTCAACCGATTTTCATGATTTTTTCACTGAAATTAGTCAATTTTTTAGCAAAATTTCCAATTTTCAGCCTATCCGCTACAACCGTGACTCCCTGATGACGGCTCGCGAGACGATGCGTGCTCCAATGGCTCCAGAAATGCTCAAAGAGATCACTCGCGTTGCTCCGGACATTTTGATCGCTTAATTCATTTTGGATACAGTAGTATTTATTGATTTTTTCAGTTTTTTTTCTATCTTTTTTGTCTTAAAATTCTAGTCTCTCTCCTATTTTTTAACAATTCCCTCTGGGTGTGTGATACTATTCCATGAAGATTATATGAGCTGCTTAAATTTGGATTTTTTGTTAAATTTTGATTTTTCTAAATAAAACTTTTGTTTATTTTTTAAAATTTGAATTTGGCTCAAAATTTTGAGTATTTTAGTAGTTGGTCAAATTTTGATCGCTTTTCTAGAAATTGAGATATTCCAATTTTACCGATTTTTTTACTTTTTCCAAGAAATGCCTTATAATTCAAAAACCAAAAAAGCTAGCTAATTTTTGTCAATTAAGAAATTACTCAGCATAAAAATTTTACACATTTTTATAGTAAACAATTTGTGTCTAGCTTTTTCAGTTGTTGAAATATTTAGGTTTAAAGTTGAAAAATCGAAATTTTCAGATTTTTAAAGGAGGTGAGACAGCAAAAATTTCGGGGGAATTTCGGGGGAAAAAATCGCGCCGCGCTTATGTAGGCCATCGGTCGTCAGCCCCGTTTGCGCCCCCGTAGCTCAGTCGGTAGCGGCGCTGTACCACTGAGCTGCATGCCATGAGTTCAACCCCTCATGGGGGTTCTCTAGCCAAAATATCAGGGAAACTTTTTTTTTGGTGTCTGGCCTCCTTTAAACAATGTTTATAAAATTTCTCATATCTCAAAAACCAAAAAAGCTAGCTAATTTTTGTTTACTAGTAAATTGCTCAGCATAAAATTTTACACAATTTGATAATCAAAAATTTATTTAAAGTTTCCATATTCAGCTGGGAACTTTTCCACACGCATACATCCGCACCCAATTCGCCACCAAACAGTTGTCGTCATCCAGAGAAGCATGCGGATAATTATATCTCGCGTTTTGTCCGGCTACCACACTCTGATGCATAATTAGACAGCTTTGGGTACTGTAACACAAACAAATTTACGGGGGATTACTGTAGTTTGAAATGCCGGGAAAAACAAAGAAAACTGGATTTTCAGATTTTTCAGAATATAGAGCCTTTAGAAGTTATGAAAGTTTCACAAAATTTTACAAAATTTTTGAGCCAAAAATCAACTGAATCGGAGCACGGAGAGTCGAGATACAGTCATTTGAAGTTTAGGAGAGGTTAGAGACGCAGTGTGTCTCGTCGTCTGCGTCTCTAACCTTGGAAACTTCAAATCACTGTATCTCGGTTCCTAGATGGGCTAAAACCGTGATTTTTGGACAGAATTGAAAGGAAATTTTGACTGTTTTTTGACTGAAAAAAAAATCTCAAAAATCGACATTCTCAAATAAAGTTAGAATCTAGAAATTTTATCAAAAGCAAGAGGGTTTTCGAAAATCTCAATTTTGAGATTGTTTTCTAATCCAAAAACAATCGAAATTTCCTTTCAATTCTGTCCAAAAATCACGTTTCTAGCACATCTAGGAACCGAGATACAGCGATTTGAAGTTTCCAAGGTTAGAGACGCAGACGACGAGACACACTGCGTCTCTAACCCCCCTAAACTTCAAATGGCTGTATCTCGACTCTCCGTTCTCCGATTTAGTTGGTTTTTGGCTCAAAATTTTTGGTTCAAATTCCTCCGTACCCTCGAAAGTAATTCGGCTCATTTCCCGGATAATAAAACCCGGCGGTTCCAGTCGTATGTCCATCGGTCCATTGGAAAGTGTCCAGTGGAGCGCAACTGCCTCTTCTCGGGCACGACGGTTTCAGTGTGGCTCCGATCCATATCTCAGATAGTCCTCCGCCATTGGCATTTGAAACATCTCGAGCGGCATCTGGAAATGAGGCTTGTAGTTTGTAGCCTTTGTAGTCTTTGTAGCCTTACCTGCCACTCGAACTCTCTCCCCTGCAGTCTGGAATCCAGTCAGTGTTGCTCCCTGAGCCTTGCACATGGCCTCGGCTGAGCTTTGCATCATCATTCCGTAGAATACCTGAAATTCTTTTGTAGTTTGTAGTCTTTGTAGTCTTTGTAGACCTACCTTCACACACCACTGCCCTTGTGGTCTATCAAACGTCATCCATCCATCCTCACACGATCTAGGTCTACTGGGTGGTCTGTGTGGTGGGCGTGGCCTAGAGGGGCGTGGCCTATGGTGGTGTCCATGACCTTCGTGAGATTCAGAAGACGAGGAAGAAGAATAGCTCTCACCACGCCCTCCATATCCTCCATCATCTTCAATGAAGATTCCAAAAACTACAGTAATCCATGAAAGAAAAAGAAGAAAACGCATGGTTTTTGCACCAGGAACAAAAAGTTGAGGGGTCTCTTTTATAGAATCTAGGTCGTAAATTTGAGGGAAACTATAAAAAATTGCATCGTGCGCCTTTTTTTTGCCTTTTTTGCGAGGGATAAAACAACAAACATAATTTTTGATATATTAAAATTCAAAAGCCTACAAAAGTATGTCAAAATTATTCAATTCGGCTGAAAATTTCAGATTATACTAAACAAATCTAGGGCTTCATTTTTGTTGTTGACAACTTTTTGGAAAAATCAAGTCCTAGAGAGATATGCCACGTGGAAGAAGGCATACCTGAAGGCGCGCCCACCCGAGTGGCTGCCCCCGAGAGTGGAGGCATGGTGGGCGCGCACACAGGTATGTCTTCTTCCACGTGGCATATCTCCCTAGGACTTGATTTTTCAAAAAAGTTGTCAATTACAAAAATGAAGCCCGTGTCTTGTTTAGTATACTCTGAAATTTTCAGACAAATTGAGAAAGTTTGAGGCACTTTTTTACCAAGATTTGAATTGCCTCCCAAATAAAAGCCGAACATACATTTTTTTTTGGGTTGAAACATCTCGGACGAATTTTTATGTGACTTTTTGCAGAAAACTTAACTGTTTCTGCAAAATTTGGATTTTCGAGAATCCAGAAAAATTCCATAAAAAGTTTAATTTTCGAAATTCCGAAATTTCGAATTTTCTGAATTTTTTGAAATTTCAATTTTTTGAATTTTTCTTTTGAATTTCACATTTCCTTAGTATTTTTGTAAATCTTTAAAAATCCAGAACATTCTAAATTTTTACAGAATTTTACGAAAATTTCAAAATTTCCAGAAAATTCCAAAATAATCAAAAATTCTGAGTATTTTGGAATATTTGAGCTGATTTATCTTTGAACATGAAAGGTCTGTAGTTTGTAGTCTTTGTAGTCTTTGTAGTCTTTGTAGTCTTTGTAGTCTTTGTAGTCTTTGTAGTCTTTGTAGTCTTTGTAGTCTTTGTAGTCTTTGTAGTCTTTGTAGTCTTTGTAGTCTTTGTAGTCTTTGTAGTCTTTGTAGTCTTTGTAGTCTTTGTAGTCTTTGTAGTCTTTGTAGTCTTTGCAGTCTTTGCAGTCTTTGTAGTCTTTGTAGTCTTTGTAGTCTTTGTAGTCTTCGTAGTCTTTGTAGTCTTTGTAGTCTTTGTAGTCTTTGTAGTCTTTGTAGTCTTTGTAGTATTTGTAGTATTTGTAGTATTTGTAGTATTTGTAGTCTTTGTAGTCTTTGTAGTCTTTGTAGTCTTTGTAGTCTTTGTAGTCTTTGTAGTCAATTGCTGACCTCAATTTTTCACATTTTCAGAAACTCAAAAATTCCAAAAAAATCAAAATTTCCGGATTGCTGGAATATTTGAAATTTCAGCAAAAAAAATTTATCATCCATTCTACAAACTACAGTAATCCAAGAAAGTGTCATTTTTGGGGGAAAAATAGAGATCGAGTAGATCAAAAAATAATTATAATCACAATTTTAAAAATATGGAGAAATTTGGGGAAAATGGGATTTTTGGGATATGAAAAATATTGAAAAAAAAAGTAAATTTGAATGGGTAATTGACTGATAATTAACTGATAATTAGGGGGCAATTAGAGATGGCTACTACCACTGCAAAATCATATGAGCAATGAGAGTTTCGGGAAGGAAGATGAAGAAGAACACAATATTGATATTAAACGCAATTAGCTGAGGCATGGTCCATGGACGATGTCCCTGTGGGAAAATATAGAGCTTCCTATGGTAGATTGGGGGTTCTTTGGGATGTTGGACAATTTGATAAACTGGGAAAATGAATAAAAGCAGGACGAATAGGTAGAATGTTGCCGAGAAGTTCACCGGTGGATAGTAGTCTTCGAACTGCAAATTTTGGAGATTTTTGGAAATTTTCAGGTTGATAATGATTCAAATTACACTTAAAAACAGAAGAAATACGCCTTACAACAAGCCTAAACTAGACAAAACCTGTTATTTGCACTTTGAGCCCATTTATCTCGGTTCACATGCTAGATATCAAAAAATTGTCAACTAATAAAACATTTCTGATAATATGATAAACATTTTGTCAGTTAAACACTTTTTGATATCTTTTACAGGAAATGAGATATATGGGCTCAAAGGGCCCCCTTCTATTATAGGGTTTACGGTACCTTAAAACCTTCAGATTTTAACCAAATTTTCAAGATATGTTACTATTTTCCTATTTAATATTCTCTCCAATTTTTATGATCCTCCCATTAGTTTCAGCCGAGATATGATGATTCAAAATTATCGTCAGAATTCATAGGAACTCTCTAATACACAGCTCCTCGTAACCCCTGACGCCGGCTAGAAGAAGCTGAGAGCGCGTTACACACTTAATTGCCTTTCTAACAGGAGTAGAGTGTCCCGGCGTGGCGTCGGGGATGTGGTGGGGCACCACTGTCCGGAAGGTCCGGGGTTCGAACCCTTTTGTGGTTTTTTGGCTTTTTTATCTTTTTGAATCTTTTTCATTGTGTTTTTGATATCGAGGAAGTCTTTCGCGATATTATTTTTTATCAATTTTGAGATTTTCAGGAAAGATAGGACACATTTTTTTCTGAAAATTAATTTTTTTCCAAACTTTCAATAAAATCTTTTCATGTTAATTCCTTTTTTGTACTTTTTTAGCCTTTTTCTCATATTATAGTTCATAAAGCACTCAAAGACAGAAAACAATTCCAATTTTCGGGGAAAACATTTAGCTTTTTTAAAACGAAAATTCGAATTCCTTGGGAAAAAAGTTACCAATATTCAGAGTTTGAAAAATCCAGCTCACTTTTTTTAGATTTGCTTGAAAATTGCAGAATAGACTAAACAAAACTAGAGCTACATTTTTGTAGTTGACACTTTCTTCCAAAAATCAAATCCTGAAGAGATATGCCACGTGGAAAAAGACGTACCTAGAGGCGCCTATCCCTTGGAGGGCGCGGTAGCGGGTGGGCGCGCTTCCTGGTATGCCCTCTTCCACGTGGCATATCTGCCCAGGACTTGATTTTTCAAAAAAGTTGTCAACTACAAAAATGAAGATCCAGACTTGTTTAGTATATTCTGAAATTTTCAAAACAAACTGAAAAGTATGGAGTACTTTTGTAGGCACCCAAATTTGCCAATTTTTCAAATAATACCGTCAGGGTTGTGAATTTCATTTCAACTACTATGTGCTACAAGGCTGTTTAGATTACGGTACTTCTGATAACTGATCTACAGTAGTCTCAACATCTTCAGAATCACCTCAAATAACAATGAATACACACTAACATGCTCTGGTTTTCAGTGGTTCCGACGTACTGGCATGTCATCGTCATCCTCTGGAGCACCTCCTGGAGCTGGCTCCGCTGGTGTACCCTCTGCTGGTTCTGGTACAACTGGTGGTTGACCTTCTGGAGCCTCTTCGATCTCCATTTCTCCCATTTCTTGGTCCAAGTGTGAACCTAGCCAACGAGCCACGTTGTCTGCTGATGGCACTGGTTCTCCGTTGTCTTCTGGTTCGGATCCTTCTGGAAATTTTAATTTTGAAGGGATGAAATGAAAAAAGCTGAAAATTTCCAACATTTATATCCAAAATTCAGAAAAATCTGATTAAAAATAGTCGAGGTACAGGGGTTTGAACTTTTTGATGTGCAATGTTTGATCATGAAAACTTTGAATTCTTGTAACTTTTTCAAAATTCGGTATTTCTCGAAAATTCAAATTGTAAGAGATAAAACTTTTTAAGAGCTTTAATTTAAAATAAAATTTTAATAAGATTTATAAACACCGCAAATGGAAAATTTCCAAAAACTCTAAGGATTGATTTTTCAGTCGAAACAACTATCAACTTTGAGGATTTGAAAACCTAGCCCAAATATTTTCGATTTGTCTGAAAATTACAGATTATACTAAACAAATTATGGGCATCATTTTTGTAGTTGACAACATTTTTGAAAAATCAAGTCCTAGAGAGATATGCCACGTGGAAGAGGACATACCTAGAGGCGCGTTTCCCGGGGAGGGCGCGGTGGCGGGTGGGCGCGCCTCAAGTTATATCCTCTTCCACGTGTCATATCTCTCTAGGACTTGATTTTCCAAAAAAGTTGTCAACTACAAAAATGTAGCTCATGTCCTTCTTAGTCTATTCGGAAATTCTCAGGAAAATTGAAAACGTTTAACATCATCTTGTAGGCGTGTGCACCTTGCCTCCATCGGGCGCCCAGCTGTCCGGTAGCGGAGCACACTTTTACGCCGTATATCTCCCTAGGGCTCAGTTTTTAGAAAAAGTTGTCAATTACAAAAATGAAGCTCATGTTTTTCTTAGTCTATTCTGAAACTTTCAGAGAAATCGAAAAGTTAGAGATCTAGTTTTAGCCCATCTAGATTTGCTCACCTCCTTCTTCTTCCTCTTCTTCTTCTACTTCCTCATCCTCCTCATCCTCATCCTCATCATCTGCTTCCTCTCCATTCTGCGGTTCTGGACCCCCTGGAACCAGTGGCTCCGAACTGTATTCCCCACGAATCATATCCCGAATCGCTTGAATCCCGAATACCGGATCATCATCATCATTATCCACTCTCCCATTGGCTGTAGCTGTTCCAGTTGTCCTTTGGGTCGTTCTTGTGGTCCGTTGGGTTGGAACATGCCATGGAACAGCCCCCGGTGGATCCATCGCCCTCTCACGTCGATGCAGCCGTCGGAGACGTTCGAAAATCGCTGTGAAACTTTGGTCTTCGGGGTCTTGGCTGAAAAATAATCTTTTTTTAAATTGTGGCTCAAACTAGACTTCAAATTTCTTCTAATCTTCTGAAAATTTCAGAGTATACTAAACAAAACTAGAGCTTTATTTTTGTAGTCGACAACTTTTTTGGAAAATCAAGTCCTAGGAAGATATGCCACGTGGAAGTGCACATACCTAGAGGCGCCTCTCCCTGGTTATGCGCGGTGGCGGGTGTGCACGCCTTCAGGTATGGCCTCTCCCACGTGGCATATCTTCCTAGGACTTGATTTTCATAAAAAGTTGTCAACTACAAAAATGAAGCTCATGATTTGTTTAGTCTGTTCTCAAAATTTCAGAACAATTGAAAAAAACTGAGCAAAATCGGTTAAAAACTAAAAGAGTTACGGAGCCACAAAAGTTCAAAATTCGAAGTTTTGTAACTTTTTTCAAAATAAACATTTTTCAAAAATTCAAATTGTATTATCTAGATCTTATCACCATCTTCACTTACAGCATCTCATCCATATAATCAGTTGCATCGTCATAGCCAAAAAGATCCACATCAAGAGCAACATCTTGATCCTCGAAGTCTTCGTCGTCACCACTGGAGGACTCATCTCCAGATGACGATGGGAGGGAAGCGGGGATTCTGAAATAACATTTTTAGTGGTTTAAAAAAACGGAAAATTCGGAACACTTCTAGCTGAAAATCTGAAAAATCGGTTGAAAACTAGCCGAGTTACGGGGGATCGAACTTTTTGGTGGGTAATTTTTTAATCATAAAACTTTGGATGCTTATAACTTTTTTCAAATTTAGTATTTTATAAAAATTTGAATTGTGAAATATGGAGCTTTTTAAGAGCTTTAATTTGTTGTATTATATGGCTAAAATGCATGAGAATCAACACTTCAAATTTTGGAAAAAAAAGCTAACATCAATTTTTGGGTTCTTCGAAAAACGACAAAATTTGAGCATCTAAAAACCTCCCTCAAAATTATTCAATTCATTTGAAATTTTCAGAGTATACCAAACAAGACTAGAGCTTCCTTTTTGTAATTGATAACTTTTTTCGAAAATCAAGTCCTGCGGAGATATGCCAAATTTTCCAAAACAAGCCAAAATTTTGCAATTTTTAGTCAAAAACCCCCTTTGTCTGAAAACCAGCTGGAATTTTTCTGATTTTTTAGAAAACAAGATTTCTAGTGTTTTTCGAATACGCTGAATTCAAAAATAACAATTTCACAAGTTGAAACAGCCTGAAAAATACTGAAATTCGAGTTTCAAATCGACCTAAAATTTCGAAAAAAAAATTATTTAACAAAAAAAGGCTAACTTTGAGCATCTAAAAATTTAGCTCAAAATTATTCAATTCATCTGAAAATTTCAGAATATACTAAACAAAACTAGAGCTTCATTTTTGTAGTTGACAACTTTTTGGAAAAATCAAGACCTAAGGAGATATGCCACGTGGAAGACTCCTTACCTGCTACCAGCATATGGGTTGTACGACAACCCGTGTGGATACGGATTGTGGCGCAATCTGGACATTGGTTGTGCTGGGATTACTGTAGAAAAAAACTGGATAAACAGACACACAGATCGACACAAACCTTTTTTTAAGATTCTTCAAAAATCCTCCAGAAAAGTAGGTATTGGTTGGATACCCTAGATGGACCGATTACCTGAAAATTGTAGTTTGTAGTCAAGATAAAAAATTTCCAGAAAAATCTGAAAGAAGATGGGGGAATGAGAAGGGAGAGGAGGGGGTATCCATGGATACCAGGGGTTAGAGACGCAGAGAGACGAGAGAGAGAGAGAGAGAGAAGAGACGCAGAGAAAAAGAGCAGAACAAAAAAGCAAGAAACGTCGTCTTCTTGATCTCCGTGGGGTGTGAGTTTGAGTGCTTCTTCTTCTTCTCACTCACAGAAGCGAGAGAGTGTGCAAAATGGAGAGAGTGGTTAGAGAAAAAGAGAAGAGCAAGAAGAGGACAGCGTCCCCATCTACCACGCCATGGATTGCTTTCCTCTTTTTTCTCTCCAATGGGAAAAAAAGGAAAAAAGAGGAATCAAAAAAATGGAGAAGTCAAGTTTGGGCATCTGGAAAAGCATCTTAAAAAGTTCTGATTTCTCTGAAAATCGATTTTCTAGCATTTTCAAACATGCTGAATTTGAAAATCATGGTTTCGAATTTTGAAAACGTCTGGAAAGATCCGAAATTGTGGGCTCAAAAAAAAGTATACAAGAAAAACAAGGATCCACATTTAAAAATCTGAAAACGGATCTTAAAATACTATAACTTCTCTGAAAATTGATTTTCTAGCATTTTCAAACATGCTGAATTTGAAAAACATTAGTTGAAAATCTGAAAATTTCAGAAAAATCAGAATTTTCGATTTTCAGAATATGTCTGCTAAAAAAACAAGGTCCACTTTGGGAATCTAGAAAAGGATCATTATAGATTTCGGTTTTTTGTCCAAAAATTATTTGAAAGCATTTTCAGAATGCTGAATTCAAAAATCATAGTTTTATTACACCAACATTTTTATAAATAGCCGAAAAATTGGGCTCAAAAACAAGGAACTTGAAAAATCCAACCATTATGCTCAATAAATAACGTTAACTTGCAACATCTGAAAATCTACTTCAACTTTTATCAATTTGCCTGAAAATTTCAGAATACACTAAACAAAACTAGAGCTTCATTTTTTTAGTTGACGACTTTTTTGAAAAATCAAGTTCTAGGGAGATATGCCACGTGGAAGAGAACGTACCTGGCGGCGCGCCCGCCCGCCACCGCGCCCTCCCATGAAGTGGCGCCTTTAGGTATGTCATCTTCCACGTGGCATATCTTCTCAGGACTTGATTTTTGAAAAAAGTTGTTAACTACAAAAATGAAGCTCTAGTTTTGTTTAGTCGATTCTGAAATTTTCAGAAAAATCGAAAAAGTTGAAACCAATTTTTTTGATTTCCCAAATTTTATAATTTTTGGCTCCATTTTGAGCAACTAATGAAAGGATTTAGTTCTGGAAAATTGAAAAATGAAGAACTTCCAAGAAAAAACAAACTTTGATTTTTTCAGCTGCACTTGTAGGTTTTCAGCTAGTAGTCAACAATAAGATTAGGGATATTTGAGATTTTGACAATAAATAATAAAGAAAATGAGATTAGATTTTCAAACAAAAAAAAATGTACAAAGTCACATGCATGGGGCTGGGATTATACTTGGATTAGAATTCTTTAGATTTTGAATACAAAAATCACATATTTGATACTCAATTTTTTCTTGGAAAAGGGGAACAACAACTTTTTTTTTGAAAATTTGAATTTTTTCGAAAAGAAAAATTACCAACTCAAACTTTTTCGATTTTTCTGAAAATTTCAGAGAATACTAAACAAAACTAGAGCTTTCTTTTTGTAGTTGACAACTTTTTTCAAAAATCGATTCCTGGGGAGATATGCCACGTGGAAGAGGACATACATGGAGGCGCGCCCATCGTAGCGGGGGAGCAGGCGCCAAAAAAGGTAAGTTTGAGAATCTAAAAAAGATGCTTAGTATAATTTAATTCTTCTGAAAGTCGGATTTCTAGCACTTTCGAATGCGCTGATTTTAAAAATCATAGTTTAAAAAGGCGAAAACTTTTAAAAATACCTGAAAAATTAGGTTAAAAATGACAGCTTGAAAAAGAAATATTTCACTTTGAAAATGGCTAAATTTAGGCAGTTGAAAAACTACTTCAAACTTATTCAAACAGTCAGAAAATTTCAGAATGTACTAAACAAATTATGGGCATTATTTTTGTAGTTGACAACTTTTTCCAAAAATCAAGTCCTAGGGAGATATGCCACGTGGAAGAGGACATACCTGGAGGCGCGCCCACCCACCACCGCGCCCAGGGAGCGGCGCCTCTAGCTATGTCCTCTTCCACGTAGCATATCTCCCTAGATCTTGGTTTTTGGAAAAAAGTGTCAACTACAAAAATGAAGCTCTAGTTTTGTTTAGTATACTCTGAAAGTTTCAGAAAAATTGAATAATTTTGAGCTAGATTTTTAGATCCCAAAAAATCGGAATTTCCGAAAATTTTTCAGCTCAAAAATCAATTTTCCAAAAATGTATATTTTTCTAGTCAGTTGGATATACATATATGTATGTATGAAAAATTGTTTATGAAATGAGATAGAGAATGCCATTTTGCTACTCTTTGAAGAGAGAGAGAGAGAGAGAGAGAGAGAGAGAGAGAGAGAGAGAGAGAGAGAGAGAGAGAGAGAGAGAGAGAGAGAGAGAGAGAGAGTGAGTGAGAGACGCAGAGAAAAACGAAAAAAAAAAAGAATATTTTAAAAAACGGAGAGTATGGGTAGAGAAAACTGGATAGATAGTGCCGGGGAGAGGGAAAAAAAGGGACCTGGCGACAAAAAAATGGGGAACACGAAATAGTGGGGAAAAGTGAGAGGGTGGGTAGAGAAAACATAGAGATGGAAGAGATAGGGTAGGGGTAGGAACAAAGGGCGCGAAAAAAAAGGAATTTTGGGATAGTTTAAAATGAATTTCACAACAAAAAAATAAAAAAAGATACAAAATGTTCTGAAAACTTTCAAAAGTCTGAAAAAAAGCTAGAAAAAAAAAACAAAAAAAAGAAGGTGAAGCCTGAGAGGTAAAGGGGGAGGGGTTGTCCCTTTAAGCCTAATTATCTCAGTTCCTAAAAGAGGTATGAAAAATTAGGTAACTAACAAAATAGACATCATAATATAAGAAATATTTTATTAGTTAACAACTTTTTGGTATCTTAGACAGGAAGCGAGATATATAGCTTCAAAGTGAGCGGACTTCTCGAAGGGAACGAGGTAAAGGAGGGGGGGAGGGAGGCTGTCCCTTTAAGCCTAATTATCTCAGTTGATATGAAAGATATCAAAAATTGGTCAATTAGTAAAATGTTGCTCATAATATGGAAAGCATTTTGTTAATTGACAACTTTTTCATATCTTTAACAGAAAGCGAGATAATTAAGGTTAAAATGATAGGACCCTGGAGGTGAGAGGTAAAGGAAGGGGGAGAGGCCTGCCCTTTAAGCCTAATTATCTCAGTTCCTGCGAGAACTATCAAAAATTGGTAAACTAACAAAATATTCCTCATAATACAAGAAATATTTTATTAGTTAACAACGTTTTTATATCTTTCCCAGGAACCGAGATATTTAGGCTCAAAGTTGGAAATTAGGGATTTGACAAGGGTAACATTCCACAATTATCAAAAAATCAGCAATTTATAGAGCTTCAAAACGGCTCATCAGGAATCTCCTCATTGTCCTCATCTTCAATGTCGTCTTCTTCTTCTACGAAAAACACCATGTCCACGTCATCTTCGAATTCTGGCAATTCCAAATCATCTTCTGGCTCCTCGCCCCAATAATTCATCTCCATCTGTTGATTCAGGAGAAGCTGTTGATCTTCAAAAATGTCTTCCAAATCGAAATTCTCATTATCCAAATGATGATCCAGACCCTGGTGATGGAGCTCTAGGAACAGTTCCAGCTCCATTTCCAGTTGAGGAATTGGGGGCCAGTGAAGTAGATGATCAAAGTGGTCATGGAGAGGTTCCAGGTCTTCGAGATGTCTGGAAATTTAAATTTTGTTTAGGAGCCTGAGTTTTTAGTTCAAAAGTTCAGTTTGAAACATGATTTTTATACCAAAATGATCCTTGAAACCTAAGCTACAAGAATATATACATGTCAATCAACTTGAAATTCCAATTGTGAAGATTCTTAAGGCAACTAGCTTTCGAGGCACGTATGTCCCTTTAAGCCTAATTATCTCAGTTCGTGAGAGAGACATTAAAAAGTTGGAAATTAACAAAATGTTGCTGGCATTATAAGGAACAATTTGTTAGTTGTCCAATTTTTGATATCTTTTACAAAAATTGAGATAAATGGGCTCAAAGAGTTTTGACCTCCCGAGGAGTGAGAGGGAAGGGGGATGGGGCCACCTGTACCTTTAAGCCCATATATCTCAATTCCTGTGAAAGACATCAAAAAGTGGTTAACTAACAAAATGTTTCTCATGATATTAGCAACATTTTGTTAGTTGACAGCTTTTTGATATCTTTCACAGTAACCTAGATAATTAGGGTCAAAGTTGACAGTTAGAGAGGAGAGGGGCGGGGGTCATTCTGATATAGTGGTTACGGTATCAAAATTCTGATTTCTACTGTATTTCTTGATACCAAAATGATCCTCATAACCTAAGCACCAAGGTAAATTACATTTCGATGTGTGGTTCCGAGTTTTAAAGGTGCAAATGGACTTGGAAGGCAAAAGGATAGCCTAAACCCTGTTCTTTTTTGATATCAAAATGATCCTTATAACCTAAGCTACAACATTAGACATATTTCAAGACCTGATTACAAGTTTTAAGATGCTCAGCCAACTTTAAAGGCGCATGGGGACTCAACATTATCTCAATTCCATATCTCAACTCAACATTTACATTTTCAACTTTTCAACAATTTTTGATGTTAAAAAAATTTCCCTAAACTTCTATTTCCGTTCTAAAAACTCACCGAGGTCTTCTTGCTGCCAAAAACTCGTCTAAAACATGCTCCAAATATCGAATCAGGTGCAAATTCCCATCCCACGGCAATGGAGGGGGGACTGGCACATTTTCAGCTGCCTCTTCAGCCATTTTTAGGATTTTCAGGACTTTTTAGGAATCAGAAAACTCCAAAAAATGTATTCAGAACAGAAAAAATGTTGTGGAGGGGGGCAGATTAGGAGAAGCCGTTTTCCAGAGAAAAACAACAAATCGGCGACCCCGGAGTGCGGATTAAGGGCCGCACGACGTCTCCATGGAGATTCTGGAGGGATTAGAAAACGAAAAAAAAATAAGCTAGGTGTGTGTACGTGCCGAGTGGGAAGTGTTAGCTCTGCCATAAAAAGTGGGAAAAAAACGGAAAAAACGGGGAAAAATGAGCTAGAATTTGCATTGCTATATATAGCTGGAAAAAAATAACAATAACAATATTAATTTTTGGCTTAAAAATTGATTGAAAATCCTAAAATTTCTTTTAAAAAATAACTTTTTTTACTGAGGCTTAGAGACTACAAACTACAAAAAATTTCACCCAAAATGAGCCAAAAATGACTGAAAACGGTTGAAAATGAACCGAGATACAGCGATTTTGAAAATTTTACTGAGGCTAACTGAAAAATGTAGTTTGTAGTCTCTAAGCCTCAGGAAAACCTTCAATACGCTCTTCAGCTTTTACTGGGGCTAACAAGGTTTTCTAGACTGTAGTCACTTAGCCTCAGAAAAACCGCATGTGCGTTTCTATACCGTTTCCTGAGGCTAAGAGACTACAAACTACGAAAATTTCCTAAGCCTCAGTAAAAAACTAATCACTCGAAAAATGCCATTTTTCTCAGTTGCTTCTTCAAGTTTAAAATTTACTGAGGCTTAGGAGATTTTTGTAGTTTGTAGTCTTAACAAATTTCAGTTATTTTCAGCCAAAAACAAACCAAAAAAGGTCGAAAATGAGGCGAGATTTCGGGGTTTTTAATTTTACTGAGGCTAAGACTACAAACTACAAAACATTCCTAAGCCTCAGTAAACTCGGAAAAAAGGTGTTTTTTGTCGTTTTTTCTTCCAATTAGTAATTTACTGAGGCTTAGAGAAAGTTGTAGTTTGTAGTCACTACACAAAATTGCAGCTATTTTGAGCCAGAAAAATGACTGAAAATCCTAGAAATTTCAAATTTTCAAAAATTTTCCAAAAAAGTTTTTTTTTTCAAATTTTTCCAAAAAACTCCAAATTTCACATTTCAAAATCCCAAAATTTCTGTAGAACTCATTTATTGCGATACAATTGAACAGAGACAGAATAGAGTGTGTGTATAACCAGAAGAGGTAGCGAAAAATGCATTGAACCGGGACAAAAAAAGGGGCGGAGCTTAAGGAGGAGGGGGCGTGGCCAATAAATTGGGGGTAGAAACAATAAAAGTTAGCAAAAATAATGAAATTTGAAGGGAACGTTTAGAACCTAGAAAACATGGAAAAATAGTGATTTTTTGAAAATTGAAAAAAAAGAAATTTGCAACAAAAAAAATTAAAAATGAAGAAAAAATTCTATCTAGAAGACGTTGACGGCTTCATTGGGAAATTTGTGAATTCTGAAGTGAGCTCCAAAAAGTGTTGAACGCATTCTCGAAGTGCTTCGACGCCGCCGGCGTCGACGAAATTCTCGACGTCCGAGGATTCGACGATTTCACGGAATGCAACGATCTGAAAATTTGAAAATGTTTACACTACAAACTACAACATTTTCTAAGCCTCAGTAAAGTTTGAAATTAAAAATAAATCGCTGAAAACGAGTGAAAATTCGCCCCGTTACATTGGTTTTCAGTTTTACTGAGGCTTAGAGAAAGTTGTAGTTTGTAGTCTACGAAAAATTTTCGGAGACTACAAACTACAACACTTTCTAAGCCTCAGTAAAAATCAAAATTTGAAAAAAAAACGGCTGAAAACGAGTGAAAATTCGCCCCGTTACATTGGTTTTAAGTTTTACTGAGGCTTAGCAAATTTTGTAGTTTGTAGCCTACAAGCCTCCGTAAAACTGGATCAGACAGTTGGGGTTTTTGGCTTTTTTGCCTTCACTGAGGCTTAGAGACTACAAACTACAGAAATTTCGTTTTTTACTATTTTCGTGGCCTTCTGTCTCAAAATGACTGAAATTTTGTCGGAGACTACAAACTACAACATTTTCTAAGCCTCAGTAAAAGTTGAAATTGAAAAAAAACGACAAAAAACGTTTTTTTTTTTCGAGCGATTTGTTTTTCGCTGAGACTTACGAAAAATTTGTAGTTTGTAGTCACTAAGCCTCAGTAAAATTTAAAAATCACTTAACTCGACTAGTTTTCCCCCGTTTTCTTCCGTTTATGCCTTCATTTTTGAGAGACTACAAACTACAAAACCCCCTAAGCCTCAGTAAAACTTGAAATCACTGAAAAAAGGTTTTTCTCTAGTTTCCGGCTCAAATTTTCGGAATTATTACCTGCGGCGAGATCATTGTCAACGCCTTCAGAATCTCCACCGAATGTGTCGACGTCGGATTGTCGATCATCACGAGAAGCATCAATTTCTGCCAATGGATACCTCTATTCAACGCCAAAGCTTCTTGATTGCTCATCTTAGCAGCTACAGTAGGTACAGAGAATACAGTACGATCTGTAAAAATTGTAGTTTGTAGTTTTTGTAGTTTTTGTAGTCTAGATTCATCACTTTTCAACCCTTCCACCACCCCCCCCCCCTTTGGTTCAAAAACTCATTTTAAAGGAGGCCAGACACGAAAGTCTACGGGGTTTTCTCGGGGCGAGATCATGCAATCTGACGGAAAATCGCGCGATTGCGACCCAATGCGCATTACTTGACGAGCATTTATTTTTTTTAGAAAACACTAGATTTCTTCAATGTTTGGCAATTATTCCGGACTTTTTCTAGTTATTCGGCCATTCTATGATGTCGCCGCATGAACACAGAAAAGAAAAACGAAATCGGACTGATGGGAATCGAACCCGCGACCCGCGACTGATAGACAAGCGCGCTCTCCTCTACACCACACAGCGCCTGTCGGCTATCGCCGCTAAAACGATTATGAAGCGAGGAGTGGGCGCCGCTTGGAAGAACAGTCGCGTTCACGCTTGTACAGTAACAGGGAGCTATGGTTTGGTGTCTATTATTATTTTCTGACTGTACTCTGTCATATATCAAAAAACTAGAATTTTGAAAATTTTCATGTCTGGCCTCCTTTAAGCCATTTTTTGCTGCAAAAATTCAATTTTCAGGTCAAAATTTGTAGTTTGTAGTCTTTGTAGTCTCTAAAAACCCACGTTTCAACTCCTGATCCTTCTCCTTGGGCTCCAGGAACTGCTTCTTAATAAGTTCCATATTCTGCTGAAGCAGTCCAAACGTCACTTCCAAAACCGTCGAATCCGCCGTCTTCGCCATGTACAACGACGTCTTCTGAATCGCCACGTCATCTGGATTCTCTAAAAACTTGCGATGTGCCATGTGGCACGCCTTCTGAACCTCCTCTCTCGTTAGTTGTGTAACGTAGGCTGTCTGGAACTTGGAATTCAGAAGCCAATTGATCACCGACGCCTGATCCGTCTCCTTGAACATCAGAATTCGAAGTGCCACGTGGATTTCAGAAGGCGTCGTCGTTGTTGGCGATTTTTCCAGTTCATCAACCAAGAATCCACAGTACTTGGAGGCGTCGGAAATGAGACAGTACGCGAGGGATTTGGCGAGTTGATGGGGATTTTTCTGGAGGAGCATCAAGAAGAGAGACTTCATCCACGTGGATTTCTTTTCTTGGAGAATAGTTTCCACGTCATCTGAATCCGTGACGTCGTCTGCTTCTGAAGGAATGTGCTCAGCGAATTTGATGGCGTTGCAGAATAGACGAATCAGACGGCCACACTGTTTCGAGTCGATCGCGTCGCGGAGAGAAATCTCGTAGAGGATGCGGCTGGAAATTTTGTAGTTTGTAGTTTGTAGTTTGTAGTCAACTATTTTTGATTTTTAAAAAGTTAAAAACTAGTCAAGATGCAAGGTTACTGAGGCTTAGCGGAAATTGTAGTTTGTAGTCACTTAGCCTCAGTAAAGCGGCACACAATTTTTACTGAGACTAACACACTACAAACTACAAAAAATCACAAGCCTCAGTAAAAATTTAAACTGCCTTATTTTCATCGGATTTTGGTGATTTCAAATTTACTTTTTTTCAGAATATTCCAGAAATTTTTCGAGACTACAAACTACAAAAATCGTAAGCCTCAGTAAAATTCCAAATCGGCTCAATTTGACTGAATTTAAGCGATTTTTTGTTGTTATTTTGTAGTCCGAAAATTGTTCTATTTTGGCTCAAAATGTTCGTAACAATCCCATTTTTTGTAGTTTGTAGTCTTTGTAGTCTTACCCAATGAACAAATGCAGCAACATCTGATGATCGTCGTTCAATCCAGCGCTGACTTGCAGGAAATTCTCCTCTTCTTTATTCATCAACAGCATCAGATTCGCATCGGCCTTCTGTCTCATCAGAACGGCCCACATGTCGGCTGGTGACGATTCTCGAAGGAATTCCATCATCACGTCTACAGCGTCAGAAGGCGTCAGTGGTAGCGAATCGCCGATGACGATGCCCTTGTCCTCCAGAAGACGTTTCAGCTCGTTTGGACCAACTTTCAGGTCCAGGGCTTGACGGAAGTGGGATTTGATCTGCAAGGATTTGAATTTTTTAATGATGAGCAATGACTACAAACTACAAGGCTAATTTGAAGAATTTTGAGCCAAAAATGACTGAAAACGAGTGAAAGTTCATTTTTACTGAGGATTAGAAAATTTTGTAGTTTGTAGTCTCTAAGCCTCAGTGAAACCACGTGGCCTTACTGAGGCTTAGAAACTACAGACTACAAAGTATTTCTAAGCCTCGGTAAGTTCAAAATCTCTGTTGATCGGCAGCGATGCGGCGGTTTGTTTTACTGAGGCTTAGAGACTACAAACTACAAAAATCTTTAAGCCTCAGTAAACCCTTCAAGATCGCTCATTTTTACAGGATTTCAGTGACTTTTAGCTCATATTTTCAGCGATTTTTAGCAAAATCTCAAAGACTACAAACTACAAAACCTCCTAAGCCTCAGTAAAAATTTTCAACAGGCTAGTTTTCATCGGATTTTCGTGATTTTAATCTTATTTTTGTGGAATTTAATTAAGACTACAAACTACAAAAATTCGTAAGCCTCAGTAAAATTCCAAATCGGCTCATTGTTCTTGGATTTTCGTGATTTTTTTGCCAATTTCATCAAAAAACTCCAAGACTACAAACTACAAAACCTCCTAAGCCTCAGTAAAATTCTAAATCCGCTCATTTCGACAGTATTTTCGTGATATTAAGCTCATTTTTTTTTTGGAAATTCCTAGAAAATTTCCAAGACTACAAACTACAAAAATGTCCTAAGCCTCAGTAAAAACTTCAAATTGGCTCGTTTTCTTCGAATTTTCGTGATTTTTGGCTCATTTTTTCGGAATTTTTTCCGCATATATTTCCGCAGACTACAAACTACAAACCTTATCCACTCTCTTTCCTCCTCGCTCCTTGCTCTTCTCCTGTGCTTCTTTCAGTCCCATCGGCTTCTGCTCTTGTCTTATAGCTCTTCCGTGTGGCCTTGTCGGTACATCAATCATAATCGCTCTCGTTGGTCCTGGTTTTTTAGAATTCGTCGTTGATGATGACGTGGCAACCGATTCTGGAGCAGCATCAGAAGACGTCGGTGGTTCTTCAGGAGCCCGCGAACGGCTTTTTGATCTTCCACGTCGTAGAGGAATCGGATCGATCACCTGGATTCCTGGCGTCTTTTTCGTGTATTTTCGTTTTGGAGCACCTGCGACGTCTTCTGAAGCAACTTCTGAAGACGACGTCGCTACTGTAGGCGTGGCTTGACGCTTCAGAGGTTTTGAAGACGATGGAGCGGCTTTAGGAGCTGTCTGATGAGCACCAGAAAGGATATCGTCTAGGAAATTGTCCGAATTCGAAGCTGGTTTCAAAGTGGGCGGAGCCTGAGTTGTGGGCGGAGTCAAGCGAGCCGAGACACGTGGCTTTGGCTTTTCTTCTGGTTTCAGAGATTTTTGAAGCGGAGCCGCCGATTCGGTGGGCGGAGCTCCTCGACGTTTGTAGACACGTGGCTTCTTCTCTTCTTGCGATTCCTCGTGGATTACTGTAGCAGTGGGCGGAGCTTCGGATTGCTCAGCATCGTTCCGCGCCAAGAGGGCGGAGCTTGAAGTGGGCGGAGCTTCTGATTCCACATGACGTTTCGATGACTTTCTGGGACTCTTTTCCGAGGTTTCGGCTACTGTAGAAGTGGGCGGAGTTTGTGGAGTCTTTTTGGCTTCGGATTGCTCAGCCAAGGGGGCGGAGCTTGAAGTGGGCGGAGCTTCTGGTTCCACGTGGCGTTCTGATGGCTTTCCTGAGGTCTCTGGAGCTCCAGCTGGCTCCAATTCGGTTACTGTAGCAGTGGGCGGAGCCTGAGCGTTCTGGACTCCAGCTGGCTCCAATTTCGCCGGAATTTCTAGCTTTTTGGATACTGTAGAAGTGGGCGGAGCCTGTTTTCTCGAACGACCCACTGGAGCCTTCTTCGGAGCCGCTTTTTGATGTGCTCCAGCCAGGATATCCCCCAGAAGCTCGTCGTGAGCATTTAGGCCTGTTAGGAAAGTGGGCGGAGTCAGCTTTTTGGTGAATTCTGGAGCTATTGATGACGTGGATGGCGGTATGAATCTAGAAGATGACGTGGATGGAGTCACTTTTGGCAATTTTGGAGGCTCGGATGGCTTCGGAACTTCTGTATATCTTGAAGTCAGCGATTTGATTTCTGGAATTTTAGAAGACGTTGGTCCAGATGACGTCGGTCCAGATGACGTCAGAATCTTCAAATCCTCTTCCTCTTCTTCTTCAGAATCACTAAGATCCAGGCCGAATTTGGAAGCTTGAATCTGCTTGGGACTTTTCGCAGCCACTGACGTCTTCTTAACGTCTTCTGAATTCTCCTTGGGCGATGTAACAATGGATAAACCGTCGTCAGAGGATTCTGAGATGGTTCGAGCGACGGATTCTGGAGCTTTGACGTCAACTTTCTGAGATTCTGAATTTTTGACGTCTTCTGAATCCTTCAATTCCTGAATGGGCTCTTCTGGAGCATCCACGTAGATGCTAGAAACATCACTCGCCTCATCTGCTTTTTCTAGAACGTCTTCTGAAGATTCTGGAGCCGTCAACGCCTTCTGAACAGCTTCAGCCTCGACGATGGCTTTTGGAACGTCTTCTGAAGATTCTGACGCCTTCTGAATCGCCAACGTCGATGTTGAAGACGTCGCATCTGCTCCAGCTGGAGCTCTGAAGAAAGGAACGTCGTCAAATTCAGAATCCATCACGATGGATTCGTTAGAACTGGAGCTGATGTCTCCGAAAGTTGTAGATGACGTGGTCGGAACGTCTTCTGACGTCTTCTCCTTAGCCACTGTGACTTCTGAATCCTTCCTGACGCCTTCTGAATTCTTCTTCGTCACCACTGGAGCTTTCATCTTCTCCATCTGACGACTTCTTGTCGGTGGTCCAGCGTTTAGTGGAGCTGGAGCTGCACGCTTCTTAGATGACGTGGATTCTAGAAGACGTCGCTTCAGAACGTCTCCCGTCTTTTCGTCTTCTGGATTCTGATTCTTCGTGACGTCTTCTGAGACTTTTTTAGCAACAATTTTGACTGGTGTCAGTTGAATCTCCTCCTCCTCCTCTTCTTCCTTTTCTTGCTCATCCTTACTTTTTGCCACGTCACCACATCTGACGGCTACAGACTTCGTACGACGTCTTCCGCCCTTCTCCTCCTCATCCCAGATCTCACGGTAGACGGAACGAGCGCGAGCTCGTTCGCTACGTGATGTCGATGAGATTGATGGGCTTGGTGATGGGCGGCGCTGAAAAAAAAGACGATTTTTTGGGAGAAAAAAAGGTTTACTGAGGCTTAGAGACTACAAACTACAAAACTTTCCAAGCCTCAGTAAATTCTGATTTGAAAAAAAAACGAACAAAAACGCTTTATTTTCGAGTGAAATAGCTTTTACTGAGGCTTAGGTGAGTTTGTAGTCTCTAAGCCTCAGTAAAAAAATTACTGAGGCTTAGAAACTACAAACTACAAATCTAGATTTTTTAAGTTTTCAGCAAAAAAGGGAAGAAAATCGCAATTCTCCAGCTTTGCCACGTGGCAAAAATTTTCCTGAGGCTTAGAGAAGTTTTGTAGTTTGTAGTCTCTAAGCCTCAGTAAAATACTTTTTTTGCGGAAAATAACGAAAAATCTAGAAATTTCGAGTCAAAAACTGTCAAAAACGGCTGGAAACAAAGCTAAATACATCGATTTCTATTTTTCCTGAGGCTTAGAGACTACAAACTACAGAAAAACCGAAAACGGCAATTTTCTAGCTTTTACTGAGGCTTAGAAAATCTTGTAGTTTGTAGTCTCTTAGCCTCAGTAAACCTTCAAAGCTTTTACTGAGGCTTAGAAACTACAAACTACAAATCCAAATTCTACAAAAAAAGCGAAGAAAACCACATGGGCAAAAGTTTCCTGAGGCTTAGACAAGTTTTGTGGTTTGTAGTCTCTAAACATCAGTAAAAACTTGACACGTGGCTCTGGCGCAGGTAGTTTTACTGAGGCTAAGACTACAAACTACAAAAATTCATTAGCCTCCGTAAAAACTAGAAATTCGTTCGTTTTCATCGGATTCTCGAGATTTTGAGCTGATTTTTTAAAGAATTTTTCAGCAAATTCAAAGACTACAAACTACAAAACTCTCTAAGCCTCAGTAAAATTTAAAAAAAAACCCCTAAACCTCGACGAATTTTCAACTGTTTTCGTCCGTTTTTAGCTGGAAATGACTTTTCAATTTCTTAGAGACTACAAACTACAAAAATCTCCTAAGCCTCAGTAAAAACTAGAAATTCGTAAGTTTTCATCGAATTTTCGTCATTTTCAGCTCATCCTTTCCCGAAGTTTTTAGAAATTTTCATAGGCTACAAACTACAAATTTCTCTAAGCCTCAGGACACCGTCAAATCGCTCAAATTCGTCAAATTTCGATAATTTTCTTACCGAACTTGCTCTCGACGTTGCTCTAGACTCTGATCTTCTTGGTCGCCCACGACGTTTCGGTGTCGGCGGGGGCTCAGAAGTCGTTGGCTCTTCTGATGGTACCACAGCTTCAGAAGCTTCCGACAGTGTCCGACTAAGTCTCGTGGATCTTCTAGGAGCCTCCGATATCTCCAAATCATCGGCTTTCGAGTGCACAGAAACACTACGGCTTCTCGGACGTCCACGTCTTCTGGGAGAACTTTCTAGAACCACTTCTGACACATCTTTTGACGTCTTCTGATTCTTCTTCTCCGCTTCCGCACGCATTCTAGCCACCTTTTCCTTCACCGTCTCCTTCTTCATCATCTCCTCCTGTTGTTCTCGCACCGTTTTACCTTTCTTTCCATGGATTGTGGCTCCAGAAGCGATTCCAGAAGGCGCTGCAGATGACGTGGCACCTTCAGAATCCGGTTTTCTCGCTCCAGCAGCTGCTTTTTCAACACAATCAAAGTCAAACGTGGCAATTCTTCTTGCATGAGTAGTTCTTGTGGATAGAATACCTCCGTATTCAGTAGCCGACGGCTTCCTAATTCCCTCCGGCCACCTCTTCAGATTTCTAGTATCAATGATACGTGGCATTCTCGGCTTTGATGATTTCTTGACTTCCGCGGCGAATTCTGGACACTCTGAAGGCTTCGTTGACGTCGTCAGAAGACTCTCCAGCTTCTGAACATCCACGTCAACCTCGTCATCGTCGTCAGATAGACGTTGTCCGGATCCGAGAAGCAATGAATCGTCTTGTGGTGGACGATCCACTTCCATATCGTCATCTGAATCCTCGATTTGCGGGGGCGGAGCTGCTGATGACGTGGATGCTCCAGATGCATCTTTGTAGGGGTCGGAATTGAAGAATAGGCGGACGTCATCGCGTCGGAACACTTGGATGAGATCTTTGATCGGGTTTGGTTGTTGAGCGATGTTTGTGGATTGAGCTGAAATATCATTTTGAAGTTTTTACTGAGGCTTACAGACTACAAACTACAAAATTTTCATTTTTTCGACAAAAAAAAACCAGCAAGGACAAAAGCTGTACTTTGTAGTTTAAGCCTTAGTAAAAGATTTAAAGGTTTACTGAGGCTTAGAGACTACAAACTACAAAACGTATCTTTAGGAAAAAACGGGTGAAAATGAGAGATTTGGAATTTTACTGAGGCCTAGGTTAAAGTTGTAGTTTGTAGTCTAAGCCTCAGTAAAAGCCTGAAATGTTTGCTGAGGCTAAGAGACAACAAACTACAAGATTTTCTAAGCCTCAGTAAACTCCTGCCACGTGGCACTGCCGAAGCGGCTAGTTTTACTGAGGATTAGAGACTACAAACTACAACAATCTTAAGCCTCAGTAAAAACTTTTTAGCCTCATTTTCAGCCTTTTTTGACGGTTTTTGGATCTAAATTACCAGAATTTTCGGATTTTTCTTCTATAAAGGTTTTAGCTTTACTGAGGCTTAGAGACTACAAACTACAAAATTTTCTAAGCCTCAGGAAAAAATTTTTCCACGTGTCAAAGCGATTTTTCGGCAGTTTTTAGCCGGAAATTTGAGGTTTTTTTCCACTTTTTTTGTAGTTTGTAGTCTAAGCCTCAGTAAAACAATGGGAAGGAGCGCTTTACTGAGGCTTACAGACTACAAAATACACAACTTTCTAAGCCTCAGGAAAAGCTAGAAAATTGCGTCGCAATTTTTGCGATTTGCTTCGTTCTTTTTGTAGTTTGTAGTCTCTGAGCCTCAGTAAAACCACCAAGTGGTTACAGCATTTACTGAGGCTTAGAAACTACAAACTACAACTTTTTTCTAAGCCTCAGGAAAATTTCGAAACGACTTTTTTACCATTTTTCAGCTAGAAAAAAACGATTTTTTCTATTTTTTTTGTATTTTGTAGTCTCTAAGCCTCAGGAAAATTAGAAATCGGTGTACTTAGGCTCATTTTCACCCGTTTTCAATTATTTTTAGCTCGAAAAATCCAGAATTTTCGATATTTCCTCATAAAAAGGCACTTACACAACGAATCAATGACCCTAATCGCGGATTTATGATATTTATCCAGTTTTTTCGTCTTCTGCGCCGCATCGCTTTTCGCCGTCTTCAACTCGGCTATCTGATTCTGATAGGATACGGTCTTTTTCGTGACGAGACCCAAAGTTTTGACCGTAGCCTCGAATTTCGACTTGATATCGATGTTATTTTCCTCCAGTTTCTCGGCCAGACAGCACATTTCATCGTATTTGTTACGCCAGTGATTCGCTTGCTCTCGATGCTTCTGGAAATGGGGGTTTTTTGTAGTTTGTAGTGTGAAAACCCCGAAATTTTAGGATGGAAAAGGAGTTTTTAGTCGATTTTCTGTAGTTTTAATAGTGACGAAAATGAGATAATGGTCTTTTTGGGCGATTTTTTACAATTTTTGGGACATTTTTGACCATATTTGGGACATTTTTGACTTTTTTGACAATTCTCGGGATATTTTTGACAATTTGTGAGACTTTTTTGACGATTTTTGGGCCATTTTTGGGCGATTTTTAACGATTTTTGGGATATTTTTTACGGGTTTTGGGCGATTTTCGACGATTTATAGGTAATTTTTGACGATTTTTGGGACTTTTTTAACTATTTTAGAGCCATTTTGGACCATTTCACTTAATTCTCGGACTATTTTGAAGGCTCAAAAATCCATATTTATAGTCCAAAAATTCTGAAAAATAGGATTTTTTCAGCAATTTAATTTCCAAGCGATTTTCATCATCTAGAGGCTTCTAGAGCTATTTTTAGGTTACTTTAACCCCAGAAATCCATATTTTTAGGTTATTTTCCGCCATTTTCAGCCCCTAAAATCTCTAAAATCTTACATCAGCGTCATCTGCCTTCTCCTGAAGCATTCCACACTTCTTTCTCAAGTATTCCCAATCCGTTTGGCTCTGTTTCAGGCTAGCTTGTGCGATTTCTTTAGCATTGGTTGCTTCAAACGCTTTCTGTTCGTATTGTTGAAGCATAGCGTCGACGGAGGCTAGCTTCAATTTCAGCGTCTCGGATTCCTGGAAAATTGGATTTTATTCAATTTTTTGATAGTTTTTAGTGGAAAAAACTAGTAAAATCAGTATTTTCCAGGTTTTTCGAATCAAAACAAGGCTATTTTAGCGAAAACCCCAATTTTTCTTGAATTCCAGACCAATTATCCCCTAATTAACGCTCTACTTACCGCTTGAACTTTCGCATAATTATTCAAATCGTCTGCTCGCTGTCTGGTATCCCTCATAAGTTGCTTCAGGTTGTCCCGAACGTTGGCACAGCTCTCCAGCGTGCATCTAGCCTGGAAAAATCGATTTTTTGAATTTAAAATCGGAAAATTGAGGTTTAACTTACCTCAGAGGCATCTTCGTCCATTTTTGTCACCTTTTAACCTGAAAAAAATGCAAAAAAAATCGAGAAAATATACGAAAAACGGGGGTGGAAGAGAAGAGGTGGCCTAGAAAACGACAAAAAACTCGGCCACCGATTTTTGTTTTGTGAATCACATGCGATGAAGGAAAAGAAGGCAAATAAACAGAGAAAAGGAAAGAATTTATTTGAAAATTTAAAAAAAAAACGTTCGAAAAATGGGATCGAAAAAAAAATCGGATTTTCAGACAAATTTTAGCCATATTTGGCTGAAAGATACATTCAAAAATCGATGAATTATCTGAAAATTGAAAAAAAATTCTTTAAAAACTCAAAAAAAAAAAAGGTTTAAAATCGAAGGAAAAAATGCTGAAAAATGCGAAAAAGAAATTTCTAATATTTCCTACTGTAGTTTTCTTAAAGGCGCATGCCCAAAATTTGTTATTTGAGTCTCACCACGAAATCAAAATTTGTGAGTTTTAGAGGGAAAATTATTATTTTCAAAGATTTTTCTTGCTTTTTTTATGTTAAAAACTGTAAAAATTCTGAATTTTCATGTTAAAAACTACAAAAAACCTTTCAATTTTTCAAAAAAAAATCGAGGCAAAAAAATTCAAACACTTTTTACTGTAGATTTTAAAGGCGCATGTTTAAAACTTGTTCTTTGAGTCCTACCACGAAATTCATTATTTTTGAAATTTATGAATTTTTTGGTTTTTAACCCGATTTTCAGGCAAATTTCAGGTGTTTTCTGAGCTTATAAATCTGAAAAATGCCTTAAAATCAAAAAAAAATTAAATTTTTAAATAAACCGATTTAACCCGATTTTCAGGCAAATTTCAGGTGTTTTCTGAGCTTATAAATCTGAAAAATGCCTTAAAATCAAAAAAAAATTAAATTTTTAAATAAATTCATTCATTCTCAATTTCACACATAATACAAGAAAGAGAAGAGAGTTCAATGAATAGAAGAAGACAGTATGAGATGAGAAGATGTGTCACATAGCCGGAAAAAACGGAAAAAGAAAAATTATTCCTTCTTTTCCTCCTCTTTTCCTTCTTCCTTAGTTTTTTCCTTCGGTTCCTCCTTTGTCTTCTCCTTCTTTCCTTCCCCCTCATCCTTCGAGCAACGAGTCTTTTTCTGTAAAATTATAGTTTTTAATTCGAACAAAAATCAATTTTGCTAAATTTGAAATATTTTTTTCCTACCGCCAACCCGCCCCTTTCCCTCACTCCCCTCGCTCCCCTCCCCCTTCCGCGCGGCGCCACGCGCCACACCTTCCTATACGCCCTCCACCCCTGAGTCTCATGATGCACCCAGTGGCGCAAGTGGGAGCGCGCGCGCCCACCAATCCACCGAGTGGGCGGGGGTTGTTGGTTCGACTCCCTTGGCTGCCAAAGGGCGGGAAAGAACCCTAACCTTCTCCGGATCGTCTCCCCAATCACTCTCCACATCGTTCATCGTCTGATACTCCTTCTTATCCACCTTCTTTCCCTGAGCAATCAACTGCTCCTTGGCAGTCAATGGAATCTCGCGTGGCCGCAATTCCTCCTTCTTCTTATTCTCCTTCTTCGACTCTTCCTTCTTGTTCTCTTCCTTCTTCGACTGTTGCGGCTTCTCCGACTTTTCCTTCTTCTTCGATTCCTCCTTCTTCTTCTCACCTTCCTCCTTCTTTCCTTCATCCTTCTCATCCGAATTCTTCTTCTTTTCAGCAGCATCTCCTCCTTCCTCTTTCTTTTCTCCTTCCTCCTTCTTTTCCTCCTCCTTCTTCTCTTCTTCCTTCTTTTCTGCTGGTGCTTCTTCTTTTTTCTCCTCCTTCTTTCCAGCTGCCACGTCATCTGGTTTCTTCATCTGAGAAGCCGTCGCGGCGGGTTCTGGAGCACCCATTGTCGTCGTACCGAATCCAGACATTGGAACGTCTTGACGAATTTTCGCTGTTGGTTTCTTCTTCTTTGCGCATACGTGCATTGTGTCTGTAGGAAAAGGATTACTGTAGTTTGCGCATTTTCGGTGCATTTGGCGCTTTTCTAGAGCTTGGCACTGAAAATGCGCCAATGCACTGGAAATGCGCCAATACACTAGGAAGGCGCAAAGGATTCGAAATTAGACCAAAAACACCTTTCCGGTGCTCTAAAAAGACGCCAAGGCACCGAAAAAGTGTGATTTGCGCCTTTCTAGTGACTTGATACATTTTCAGTGCATTGACGTGTTTCTAGAGCTGAGCACGAGAAATGCGTCAAGGCACTAGAAAGGCGCAAACTATCTGAAAACAGCTACAGTAATCATTTGCGCCTTTCTAGTGACGCTTTTCCCGAGACTGGGTTGGCGCTTTTCCGGATCCCTGGCGCCTTTCTGATGCCTTGACGCTATTCCGGTGCCTTGACGCATTTCTCGTGCCAATGTTCTATAAAGACGCCAAGGTACTTGATTGCGCTTTTCCTTGACGGTATTCCGGTGCGTTGGCGCGTTTCTAGAGGTTTAGCACGAGAAAGGCGCCAAGACACTAAAAAGGTGAAAACAATCTGAAAACAAATACAGTAATCCTTTGCGCCTTTCTAGACTTTCTAGACAAGAAATGCGCCAAGAAACCGTCTTTTGCGCTTTTCCGGATCCTTTGCGCTTTTCCGGATCCTTTGCGCATTTCTCGTGCCTTGACGCATTTCTTGTGCCAAGCTCTAGAACGACGCCAAGGCGCCTTTCTAGTGCCTTGGCGCGTTTCCCGTTACTTACAAACACACGTGGCAACGTAGAACACAATCAACAAAATACCGTCCGTCATTAGTGAAACTGGTGAAATCTAAAATAAATTTTTTCAGCGAAAAATAAAACTACAGTAATCCTTCTCACTTGTATCAAAAGATATTGGCACTGTCTGTGTAATGAATGAACGTCTGGGAGAGATTGCCACAACTTTTGAGTTTGGGAATAATTTTTGGAATTTTTAAATTTCAAATTTTGTCGAGAAAAGGGGCGGAGCTTATTTAGAAAATAAGTTTACGTGGGAGTCCCACGGTGGGAAACAAATCGAAATATCTCCTCAGGACCTAATTTTTCGAAAAAGTTGTCAACTACAAAAATGAAGCTCTCGTCTTGTTTAGTGTACTCTACAATTTTCAGCCAGAAATCTCTGATAGTTTTTGTGAAATTCAATTGTTATTTTCCTACACTTTTTTCTTTTTTTTTCACCCATTTTCCTTCGCAAACGCGCTCTATCTGCCAAAGAAATTGAGCGGAAAAATTTGTTGGGGCGAAGGAAAATAGAATATTTTATCGAATTTGTCCCTTTTTATGTTCTTTTTTATTAATTTTTATTCGAATAATCGAAAAAAAAAAACTTTTTTATAAGCTACAGTACCCATTTGTTTAAAGGCGCATGCCTGAAAAATTTCGGCGGGCTACCGCAACGAAGAGTCAAAAAGCCACGATTTTTCCGGTTGGCGGCAAAATTGTTCAATTTTTTGTAAAAATCAGTTTTCTTTCAAACTTTTTTTTTTGTTTCAGCTCATTTTTATGATTTTTATTGAATTTTTTAGTAGATTTCATCCAAAAATCTGTAAAAATCGCTGAAAAAAAGCAAAAATTCGAAATTTCGCTCAAAAAAAATTGAAAAGTGATGTTTTTAGCCGGTTTTTCTTGTTTTTCCCTAAGTTTTCTTGCTAAAATTGAAATTTGGAACTTATTCTTCTCGAAATTTTCCAGTTTTAGAAAATTTCGAAAAAAATTTTTTTTTCGAAAAATTCTTTTTTTTTTCCGAAATTTCGAATATTTTTCGCGGAATTCCCCCTGTTTTTTGATTGGAAAAACATAAAATTTTCCCAAAAAATCCCCTCCAAAGCCCGAATTTCCGTTATGTTATGTTTTTTTTTCAATTTCCGAAAATTGTATTTTTCAACCAATTTCCGCTTTTTTTCAAACTTTTTTTTTTGCAATTTCCGTTTCTAGACATCACAAATTTATTGATTTCTCTCCCAGAAATTTTTTCCAAATCAAATATCAATTTTTCTGACACATTTCCTCATTCTTCATCGATTCCAGACTACAAACTACATCCTTTAGATGGTGCTCAGCGTACGGCTCGCGTTTTCCGTTGACTTGAATCCAGGGGAGCTGGAATTAGATTGCTCAGCTTAAAATTTCTTTAAAAATTACCCAAGATGATAATGGAGCCACATTGAAGCGATACGAGTTCTCGTCGTTGAGTAGATACTCACCCTCGTCGGATTCCGCACAAGTTTTTACACTGAAAAGCAGATTTTTGGGCTATTTTAGAGCAAAAATTTGGGATTTTTGAGCTTTTTTAAGCTTAAAATCTTACATTTTCCCCTCCTCCGCCTCTGGAAGACACTCTAGCGCCTTATTATAGCTCTTTAGACCCTGAATACATCCAATTATCTTCATCCAATCACCGGAAACGTGCTTTTTGGCGCACATTTGAAGCTTATTCAAATCACATTCTGTTTTTCCATGTAGACATCGGTTTCTGGAAGAAAATCCTTGAAAATCGGCAAAAATCAATCATTTCTGCGCAAAAACGGTTGAAAACCGTCGAAAAATATCCGAATTACAGTGATTTTTGAATTTTACTGAGGCTTAGGAAGTTTTGTAGTTTGTAGTCGCTTAGCCTCAGGAAAATCAATTTCTGTCCTTTTTGTTCATTTTTTCTTTATTTTTTTGGATTTTTTGTATTTTTCTGATTTTCCTAGTTTGTAGTCTTTGCAATTTCAGTCATTTCTGTACAAAAACGTCTTTAAACGGTCAGAAAATAGCCAAGTTACAGAGAATTTGCATTTTACTGAGGCTTAGACTACAAACTACAAAATTTTCTAAGCCTCAGTAAAACTTTTTTTTAAAAAAGAATTTTTCGAATTTACGAAAATTTCATAAAAATTTAAAAACAAGAATCGTTGATTTTACTGAGGCTCTGATCTTTTTGTAGTTTGTAGTCTCTAAGCCTCAGGAAAATCATTTTCTGGTTTTTCGTTTTTTTTTCTCATAGTTTTTTGTAGTTTGTAGTCTGTTAGCTCGAAATTATTTCTTATTTCCTTTAAAAATCGTCAAAATGAGCCAATTTAAAACTTTTTTCAATGTTTACTGAGGCTTAGAACACTTTGTAGTTTGTAGTCTATAAGTCTCGGTAAAATTTCAATGCGCTCTGATGTAATTTTATCCAGGTTTTCGCTGTTTTAGTTTACTTCAGACTTCGGACCGAAGCTTTTACTGAGGCTTAGTGAAAAGTGTAGTTTGTAGTCTGACTCACACATAGTGCCCATCGACGTTACTTCCTCCAGTGGGTACCGCATGAAAATCCAGCTTGAAATCCTTTGAGAAATTCGAGCTAAACTTCTCATAAAACGGAACGAGCTGATTTTTAACAAATTTCGAGGTATCTGGACATCTCGAAATTCCAAAAACCTCCACTAAATCGCTAGCGAAAATTTGGGACGCTGAGAAGAATATAAGGAGAATTAGAGGGATTTTTGTCATTTTAATAGCTAAAAAGAGGGAAATTGGAGGCCTTTTATTGAGATTCATTAGCATTTTTAAACAGGGAAAAAGTATGGAAAAAATATGCAGAAATTGCAAATTAGAATATTCTGTTGCTGGCAAATGATCAATCCTCCACTTTGACGATTTGCTCGAATCCTGGATACACTGGCATTTCTAGGCCATGCTCCTCCACCAATCCACGTGGCACAAAACGGCCACCTAGAAAGTGTGGACCGGTCCACGACTTCATGCACATTTTGGGAAGAGTCAGAGAAATGACTGCATGGGGATGAATGACGTCTTCTGAGGCTTCTGAAGGTGGACCATTCTCCACGTCCCATCCAGATGGAATGTCAATTGAGAAGACGTGAATGCCAGAAGCGCGAACGGTCTTCAGAATCTCGATGAACGGTTCACGGGCGGGTGGTTTGAAGGAGAATCCGAATAGAGCGTCGACGATCAGGGGGAAGGATTGAAGATCGGTTGGGAGAGTTGGCTGGACTGGGATTGACGACGTTTCGCATTGAATCACTAGACTCTTCATTAGCTCGTTTCGCGATTCTTTTGGGTAGACGATGGATGGGTTGAAGCCCTGAAAATAGGCGAAATTTTGGCTAGCAACTGATGGAATCAGGGTTTTGGCACACATTCAGCTTCATTTAGCTCGAAATTTCCTTCATCTTGCTCTAAAAATTGTCAAAATCCGATGAAAATTAGTCGAGATACAACGTATTTTATTTTTACTGAGGCTTAGGAATTTTTGTAGTTTGTAGTCATCAAAAATAAGCTCCTCAAAATTCTGAGCATTTCTAGCCAAAAATCGCTGAAAACGGCTGAAAATTAGCCGATTTATAGCGTTTTTCAAGTTTTACTGAGGCTTAGAAAGTTTTGTAGTTTGTAGTTGCTTAGCCTCAGGAAAATCTATTTACTGGTTTTTCGCCTTTTTTGCTCATTTTGTATCGTTTTTTCTGCGATTTCTTGGATTTTTCTATTTTCGGATTCTTGTAGTTTGTAGTTTGTAGTCTGTTAGCCAGAAGTGTCTCATATTTTGCTCTAAAAATCATCGAAATCCGTTGAAAATGAACCAAATTACAACTAATTTCATTTTACTGAGGCTTAGAAAGTTTTGTAGTTTGTAGTTGCTTCGCCTCAGTAAAACGCAAGTCACGAACGCTAGACGAAAGGCTTTTTACTGAGGCTTGGCGATTTTTGTAGTTTGTAGTCGCTTAGCCTCAGGAAAACCAACCTTCGCAGTTTTTGCTTATTGTTTTCACGGTTTTCAGCGATTTTTTGGTTTTTTTTTCTGATTTTTGTAGTTTGTAGTTCTTGCAATTTTGGTCATTCCTATGCAGTTGAGGGCCAAAATACGGATTTTTTGTTATTTTTCGTTTTAGCCAAATTCCCTGGTGCATTATTCTTTCTCGCTCTATTGAGAAAAACAGAAAAAACAAGGGGAAAACTCACAAATTGTTGAAGGTGTCTGGCGCACACGAATCCGTCTCCTCCGTTGTTTCCGGGTCCACACAAGACGGCTACTTTGCCTGAAAATATTTCTGTGGGTTTCTCTGCGTCTCCCACTATCTCTTACTCTTTGGATAATGTGCAGCGATCGCTTGAGCGGATGCCAAACCGGCGAGCTCCATGAGCTGCTCGACTTTAAAACCGTACTTGCTGAATAATTGCTCATCGATTTTGGCGGCGAGATTTTGTCCGATGAACGAGACGCTCTTTTTTGAGATGATGTGGACCATTTTGGGGGTTTTCTGGAATTTTAGTTTTTGGGATTTTTGAGTTTCCAAATAGTGTTTCAAGGCGAAATTTCAAAGAAAAATATATTTTTAAAAAATGGCGAAACCTCGAAAATAGGAAGATTCTGAATCTGAAAAAATCATTTTTATTGCTTCAAAATGTGTAGATTCACATAGTAACTAACATGGAATGACTCCCAAGTGTTACCCTTGAAAAAAATCGAGACCTATATGGTTGGATAGAGCGTAAAAAGTTATGCAAGAATCCAAATGGAATAGTTGGTAAAAATTTTTTTTTGGGAGTTATGGTCCAAAAAGTACAAAAAAATGACCAAATTTTCAAAAAATCATAACTTTGTCAGTTTATGTCCGTTTGTTGAAATTCAAAAAACGGTAGATAGAGAATCAAGTGAACTTTTGAAAAAATATTTTTTTGATTTTTTTTCCTATTGATTGGATTATTGATTTTTTGAAAAAATCAAAAATTTTTTCAAAATCTCAAAAATCCCAAGTTAACTTTTTTTCTCATTATGACCATTGAATTCAGCACATTTGATTTACTATAGTACAGTATCAATACCTCGGGGGAATTCATGCTCACACAAGTTATGCCAAAAAATATCGATTTTTGGCACTTGGCTTCTTTGAATTCGTTGTCCTCGGCGGCCGGTATAGAGAGGGGCATACTTCTTTTTGTGGTTTTTACATGCGTATCGTTTACCTAGAATGTTTGAAACACAATTCAGTAACACATGAAGTCGAATTTTCAAATTTCTTACCATTTCTTAAAATCAGCACTTGAAAAAAATTAAAATTTTGACCTTTCACAGGGCACATCTATAGTATAACTTGATGGAAACAGCCAAACTCTTTTTTTAACATAATCAGAAGAACATAATCTTATCAAGGGCTTGAACAGAATTTTGAGTTAGGCCCTAGAAATAAAAATATTTACAATTATTACAGCCTGACCCCTATTTTTGGAGAAGTGTGACATGTGACCGGGCACATATATAGTAAAACTTGATGGAAACAGCCAAACTTTTGTTTAAACATGATTAAAATGACAAAATCTTATCAACGGCTTGAACAGAATTTCAAATTAAGCCCGAAAAATGAAAATATTCACTGATGATGGGACACCTTTTGTTTTTGATCATAACTTGAGAACGGAAAAAAATATCAAAAAACTGTTAACGCCATTCGATTTAATATTGAAAAATAGAATTGAACAAATGTTTTTGGTTTGTTTCGTATCGTGAAAATAGGTTAAATGAACGATTTCCTGAAGATATCCTTCCAGCTTCGGACAGCCGAAATCAACCTTTTTCCATTTCACCTATTTTCACGATACGAAACAAACCAAAAACATTTGTCCAATACTATTTTTCAATTTTAAATCGAATGGCGTTAGCAGTTTTTTGATATTTTTTTCCGTTCTCAAGTTATGATCAAAAACAAAAGGTGTCCCATCATCAGTGAATATTTTCATTTTTCGGGCTTAATTTGAAATTCTGTTCAAGCCGTTGATAAGATTTTGTCATTTTAATCATGTTTAAACAAAAGTTTGGCTGTTTCCATCAAGTTTTACTATATATGTGCCCGGTCACATGTCACACTTCTCCAAAAATAGGGGTCAGGCTGTAATAATTGTAAATATTTTTATTTCTAGGGCCTAACTCAAAATTCTGTTCAAGCCGTTGATAAGATTATGTTCTTCTGATTATGTTAAAAAAAGCGTTTGGCTGTTTCCATCAAGTTATACTATAGATGTGCCCTGTGAAAGGTCAAAATTTTAATTTTTTTTCAAGTGCTGATTTTAAGAAATGGAAAGAAATTTGAAAATTCGACTTCATGTGTTACTGAATTGTGTTTCAAACATTCTAGGTAAACGATACGCATGTAAAAACCACAAAAAGAAGTATGCCCCTCTCTATACCGGCCGCCGAGGACAACGAATTCAAAGAAGCCAAGTGCCAAAAATCGATATTTTTTGGCATAACTTGTGTGAGCATGAATTCCCCCGGGGTATTGATACCTCACTATAGTAAATCAAATGTGCTGAATTCAATGGTCATAATGAGAGAAAAAGTTAACTTGGGATTTTTGAGATTTTGAAAAAATTTTTGATTTTTTCAAAAAATCAATAATCCAATCAATAGGAAAAAAATCAAAAAAATATTTTTTCGAAAGTTCAATTGATTCTCTATCTACTGTTCTTTGAATTTTAACAAGCGGACATAAACTGATAAAGTTATGATTTTTTGAAAATTCTGCCATTTTTTGGTACGTTTTGGTCCATAACTCCTTATAAAAATTTTTTACCAACTATTCCATTTGGATTCTTGGATAACTTTTTACGCTCTATCCAACCATATAGGTCTCGATTTTTTTCAAGGGTAACACTTGGGAGGCATTCCATGTAAGAAAAATGCTCAAAATTTTGAGAAATCACAAATTTTGGTCCAAACATCATTGAAAACAGTTGAAAATTAGCCGAGTTTCGACGATTTTGATATTTTACTGAGGCTAAGTCACTACAAACTACAAAATTTCCTAAGCCTCAATAAAACAATTGCGAAAGTTCAGAAGAATTTATTTTATAAAAATTGATTTTTTTTTGCCAAATTTGTAGACCTTTTTAGGTTTTTCAGCTATTTTTGAAGAGTTTTTTTTTCGATTTTTCCGGTTTTTTTTACTGAAATTCGATTGGACGTTGTTTAGGATTACTGTAGATTACTGTAGTGAGCTAATTTTCCTCGTAGTTTGTAGTTTTAAATACAATCACGTCAAAATGCAGACGAGAAAAGTGTTGCTTCTACAGTAATCTACAGAAATCCTAAACACTGTTCCATCGAATTTCATACAAAAACCGGAAAAACCGGAAGAGAATCTTCACAAATAGCTGAAAAACCTAAAAAGGACTAAAAATTCTGCAAAAAAATTGAAGAAAAAATTACAAATTGATGTTTTTACTTAGGCTAATACACTACAAACTACAAAACATTCCTAAGCCTCAGTACAAAAATTTTTTGCGAACAACCTCAAATTTTGTGTTTTCAACCAAATGTTCACATTTTTGGTATAATCTGTAGTTTGTATTTTCAAATACTACAAACTACAAAAATACTTAAGCCTCAGGAAAACAAAAAACTAAAATCCACTATAACTCGGCTCATTTTCGCCCGTTTTTAATGAATTTTGGCTCAAAATTTCTGGAAATTTTTGTAGAACCTGGAGTTTTCAATTTTGGCGAAAATTAAAAAAAAAGGTCCGAGAACCTTCCAGAAAAGAAATGGAAGCGTTTTTATGATTTTTTGTCCTCAATTTTTAGTGTATTGGAGCCATGGAGAAGGTCTGGAGAAGGATTACACTTTTAACAAAAAAAAAACGATCCCATAAATTTTTTCTCGCACCAGAAGATCATGTGATTCTTCTTCTTCTCCTTCGTATATCTATTCCAAAATTTCGCTGTGATTTTTGCGAACATGTTTGATACTAACACAAACATTGCCCCTCTCTCGGTCGATCACCCTCCCAACCATTCCATTCCGTCATCATTCTCTTAACTAATGACGTCAGAAACAGTCACTGAGCGGACAAAAATGACCAAAAAACTGAGAGAAACAAGCCAAAAACGGAAGAATATCTCCCGAAAAAAATGGCTGGAAAAGATTAAAAAAGAATTGCAGAAAGAAAGCACTGGATCGAACTTGCACAACAGAGACTCTATAGAGTGTAGGAGAAATTGATTTTTCTGTCGTTTTCCTATGTAATCAGTGATAAGGCGCCCCTGATACGGAGTTTTTAGCTTTTAAGGGGGGTGTTATATAGTTTATGATTAGCAATTTTTCGCCAATCAGAAACTCGGAAAATGCTTTTTTTGGAACTCAAGATTCTGGGAATTGCAGACCAAATTTTGAATTTTTCGAGAAATTTCGAATTTGGCGCGCAATTCAAGCCAATTTGAGGCTCTTACTGTATCGGAAAATTTTTACGATTTTTTTTCGCTGGAAATCGTAGAGTTTGTGGCTCTAAAACGAAATTAGCTGGAATTCGATTTTTTTTTCGGGCTAAAAAGTTTAAAATGAGCTTAAAATAGCTAAAAATAGTCTACAAATGGTCCAACAACCGTTTAAAAAGGCCAAAATGACCTGAAATAGTCCAAAAATAGTTCTAACATAGCTCTGAAATAGCTTAAAATAGCGTTAAAAACAGCTAAAAATAGCTTTAAATGGACCGAATAAGCTCAAAAATGGCTTAAAATAGCGTTAAAGTAGCTCTAAAGTAGCTGAAAATGAAGCAAAAATAGCTCTAAATAGCTTAAAAATGGCTTATAATAGTCCAAAATAGTCTCCATCACCTTATTCGGCTCCTTCCCCGTCTTCTTCTCTTTCTTCTTCATGTATAAACAACAAAAAACCGAAAATCGCACTTTTTTGTGTTGTTATTGTTATTAGTTGCTTTTTCTTTCTCGTTTTCTTTTCCTTCTCTTTTCCCCGTCCCCCCACAAAGATATCACCTTCCAAGGAACGTTATCAGCGTCTTCTAGACATCTGTAGAGAGAGCTATTAGAATTTTTCTCAGTAAGAAAGTGAGAGAGAGAGAGAAAAAGCTATATTGCTCATTTCTTACTTCTTCAACTCGCCTGAAGACGACGTCTTCATCGATTCCCTTCTTCTTGAGGCGCCCCCAGAAGACGACGACGACTACTTTTGAGATGTTGTTTCTCTGCGCCTCTCTCTCTCTCTCTCTCTCTCTCTCTCTCTCTCTTTTCCTTCAATTCGTCTGAAAACTACTAGAGATGCTAGAGACGCTAGTTTTCAGACGAATTGAAGGAGAAGAGAAAGAGAGAGAGAGAGAGAGAGAGAGAGAGAGAGAGAGAGAGAGAGAGAGAGAAAGGCGGCCTCCCCCTCCGACACGGGCGGACTCTGATTCTCTCGTCCCTCTCTCGTAGAACTTGTCTCTGCGTCTCTTCTCCCCTACCCCATCCCTCTGAATCTCTCCTCCTAGTACTGCTATGATGCTTACTTCGCTGTGGCTGAGGCTGCTGCCCTACCCTCAAGGCCTTTGGGGTGATTTGGTGTGGGTTTCGTGTGTTTCTCTGCGTCTCTCTACACTCTAGCATTTTTTCGATTTTTTTTTCACCCCCCGCCACGCCTGAGAGAGACGCTCCTCTTGGGCGCCCCATCGATTTTTGGCAGTAGGGGAGCGAGTAATTTTTGATTTATGGAGTTTTATCGATTGAAAGGTTCTGATCGTTGAAAAAATGGGATTTGACTCTGGAAAATTGAAAAAATAGCGCATTTTCCAATTTTAAGTGATATGATTGATTGAATGGGGGTCTGGATTTTGATCGATTCAAAAAATGCGATTTTTTTCCGATGATTCACCGAGTTTTTTTGTTCTAGAAGCTTCTAGAATGATTGCCTTTGCATCATGAGGTTTTTCCTCTTTTTCCTCCCTTTTCTCTTTTTTTCTGTGTGTTTCTGTACAGTATTATTGGGAAATCGAGGGAAAAACTGAAAACACTGAAGAAATCGCCATATTTGATGTTTTCCGGTCTAGTACAACGCTATATAACTGTAGGATTACAGTATATATCTTTTCAAAAATCGATTTTCATTAAAAATGAAAAAAAAAAACTTCAACATCTAAGAAAGCAGTCGAAAATTTCAATTTTTGAAGCTTTAAAACTATTCATCAGTTGAAATTTAAGCGTTCGCAACAAAAATAACGCTTTTCTACCGTAGATTTACCGTATATTCGCGTTGGAGCGCATTTACCCCGATGTCCCGAAAAACATGGTTTTTTGAATTTTGTTTTTGGCTCAAAATTGATTTTAGCCAATTTCAGGCTCTTACTGTATAGAAAGAAAGATTTTTAGCTTGAAATTCGATTTTTGAAAAGAAATTTTTCTATATTTTCAAGATTTTTTTTCCGAAATACGACATTTTGAATATTTTACTGAGGCTTAGAAAGTATTGTAGTTTGTAGCCTTTGAGATTTTAGTCATTGCTGTACAAAAACGGCTCAAAACCGTCAAAAACCAGGCATGTTATAGCGATTTTAAACTTTTACTGAGGCTTAGGAATTTTTGTAGTTTGTAGTCGCTTAGCATCAGGAAACTTTTTTTCTTTAGTTTTCGTCTATTTTTTTCATTGTTTTTAGTGATTTTCCGACACAGTCAGCTTTTTTTCTGAGCGTTAATTTTCCAATTTCAGGTAGAAACTCTCTAAAAATCTAGTCTTGAACTTTCAGAGTCTCAAATTTGACCTTCAAAATTAGCTTGAAACTCAATCAGCCGCGAATTTTAAATTGTTTGATCTACTTTTTATTTTGTTTGCCAAATACATGGATTTTCTAGACAAGGAACTATATATCCCTCCCCTCTTGGGACGTTGATAAATAATTATCAGTTTCCCCCCTTGTTTTGAGACACAATTATCACTAACAGAAATCTCTGCGTCTCTCTCACTCTCTCCCTCTCTCTCTCTTCGTCTCCCCCGTTTTCTCTTGTCGCCACAACCATATCTATCGATTTTCGCCGTTTTTTTTGTCTCTTTTTCTTTCCTTCCGTTTTTTATCATTTTTAATCATATCATTTTTTCCAGGTGGTACCCTCATCTCTCCATATATCCCTTTCGATTCGCCCTGTTCAATATTTCTGTGCTCTCCTGTCGTCTGCGTCTCTCCACTCTCCCTCTCTCTATACTCTCTCTCTCTTCTCACCAACTGACATACACACATAACGGAGCTCTCCTTCTGCTTCTTCCCCACTTGCTCCACACCAGACGTCTTCTACTCACGACGACGCCCCGTTGACGCTGTTTGGTGATGAATAAGCAGCTCTTGTCATGCTCGCTGAAAAGCGGCAAACAGGTTACGATGGTTGTCGCGTCTGTGGCCACAGATGGCGTTGATCAGCAGGTTTGTTAGGGAAATGGGTTGAAAATAGATGAAAAATATCGAAAAATCACTGAAAATCGGCTCAAAATTCACTAAAAACCCATGTTCCTCGATTTTTGAGCTAAAACAGACTCTTCCACACGTAATTACTAGGTTTAGAACCTTATTTTTGATTTTCATGGCTTTCTCTGTGTGACGTCACGCTTAATTTTCTCCTATATTTTTTTTCCGTTCTGCTGGCTGCCACGAATCGAAAGTGAGTCATCAGAAAACGTTGCACTATTTTTTCTCTGAAATTTGCCTCTAAAAGTCTGTGAAAACACAGTTTTTTACGTTTCAGAATACAGATTTTGATTGCTGAGAAAATATGACAGAGATCGACAAGAAATTGGTAGGGAATTTGAGCTAAAAATCGCTGAAAATTAGCTTTTACTGAGGCTTAGGAATTTTTGTAGTTTGTAGTCTAGACAAAATAGGTGAAAAAAATCATGGCAAATGAGTGTAAATTAGCTAATTTATAGCGTTTTTAACATTTTACTGAGGCTTAGCAAATTCTGTAGTTTGTAGTCTGTAAATTTCGACGGATTTTTAGCTAAAAATCATTAGAAATGAGTGAAAAATAGCTTTTACTGAGGCTTAGCTAATTCTGTAGTTTGTAGTCTAGAAAAAGAGTCGAAAATCGTTGAAAAAAGATTGAAAATTCGCTGATAGCGTTTTCGAAACTTTACTGAGGCTTAGAAATGTGTGTAGTTTGTAGTCTAAGCCTCAGGAAATTCTATAGAGAGGCACGCGCTTTACTGAGGCTAATAGTCTACAAACTACACAATTTCCTAAGCCTCAGTAAAGCTTCGAACCTTTAGTAAATTCTATAGAAAGGCGCGCATTACTGAGGCATATGGAATTCTGTAGTTTGTAGTCTAACCCTCAGGAAAAGTGGGCACGCTCTACTGAGGCTAATAGACTACAAACTACATAATTTCCTAAGCCTCAGTAAAATTTTGAAATCGTTGTAATTCCGCTGATTTTTGACATTTTTCGATGATTTTTAGTTCAAAATTTGTCAAATTTTGCAGACTACAAACTACAAATTTTGCTGTATTTCGAAAAATATTTTTTGTTAAACGTCTTCTTTCATTTTTTATTTTGCAGGTCGAAATCTCGTACTACGATCAAAAAGTGATTGGAAACGGATCGTTCGGTGTGGTGTTCCTCGCCAAACTGTCGACAACCAATGAAATGGTGGCCATCAAAAAAGTGCTTCAGGATAAGCGATTCAAGAATCGAGAACTGCAAATCATGCGAAAACTCAATCATCCAAATATCGTCAAACTGAAGTACTTCTTCTATTCGAGCGGCGACAAGAAGGACGAGTTGTATCTGAATCTGATACTCGAATACGTTCCAGAGACTGTCTACAGGTTAGTTGTAGTTTGTAGTCTAAAAAAGTTCAGAAATTTTGAGCTGAAAATCACCGAAATTGGTTGAAAATGAGCGAAATTACAGTGATTTCAAATTTTTACTGAGGCTTAGAGTTTTTTGTAGTTTGTAGTCTTGACAAACAGGAAAAATCGCTGAAAAAAATAGCTTTACTGAGGCTTATAGGTTTATGTAGTTTGTAGTCCATGGATTTGACGAAATTCGAGCTACAAATCACTGAAATCGGTTTTCACTGAGGCTTAGGAAATTGTGTAGTTTGTAGTCTGAAAAAATTGACGAATTTTGAGCTAAAAATCATCGAAAAGGGTCGAAAATGAGCAAAATTACAGCGTTTTTGAATATTCACTGAGGCTTAGGATGTTGTGTAGTTTGTAGTCTAGGTTATTCGACAGAATTTGAGCTGAAAATAATCGAAATTGGTAGAAAATGAGCGGAATTACAGCGATTTTAAATTTTTTTACTGAGGCTTATCTATTTTGTAGTTTGTAGTCTATTAGATTCTGAAATCTTGCTTTGCTTTACTGAGGCTAATAGACTACAAACTACAGAATTTCATAGGCCTCAGTAAAATTCAAAGTCACTGTAATTTGGTTAGTTTCGAATCGTTTCTAGCGAATTTCGATTTTTTGGAATTTCAGACTTTTGTAGTTTGTAGTCTCTGTAGTCTATGTTGTCAATCTCCAACAAATCCTTTTCAGAGTGGCCCGACACTACTCAAAGCAGCGACAATCGATTCCAATGATCTACGTGAAACTGTACATGTACCAATTGCTTCGCTCTCTCGCCTACATTCACAGCATCGGCATCTGCCATCGTGACATCAAACCCCAGAATCTGCTCATCGATCCAGAAACTGGAATTCTGAAGCTGTGCGATTTCGGATCTGCGAAATACCTCGTGCGCAACGAGCCGAACGTCTCCTACATCTGCTCTCGCTACTACCGTGCTCCAGAGCTCATATTCGGGGCTACAAACTACACGAACTCGATCGACGTGTGGTCCGCAGGAACTGTGATGGCCGAACTTCTGCTCGGCCAGCCGATCTTCCCAGGAGACTCTGGTGTCGATCAACTCGTTGAGATTATCAAAGTACTCGGAACGCCGACTCGTGAACAGATTCAAAGCATGAATCCAAACTACAAGGAGTTCAAATTCCCACAAATCAAGGCTCATCCATGGAATAAGGTGTTCCGTGTGCACACCCCCGCCGAGGCAATCGATCTCATCTCGAAGATCATTGAATACACGCCGACGTCGCGGCCAACGCCACAAGCGGTGAGTCAGAAGTCGTTTATTTCCGGATGTTTTTAACGGAAATCGGGTCGAAAATGTGGTCTAAAAAACTATAAAAATATAGTAAAATGATGAGTCAAGGATCCTAAAGCAATTTATTACTGTAATTAATTTCTTATCATCTTTCTAGATTCCGGATAATTCTTGAATATCTAAATTCCCAGATTCCTGGATTCTTAAGTTATTGAACTTTTGGATTCCTAGATTCTTGCAGTTGTAAATTCTGAAGTTCTGAAATTCGTGGAGTTTTGGATTCTTGGAATCTTTTTCAGAAATTCTAGGATTCTTAGATTTTTGGGTTTCCGAATTTTCGGATTCTCGGATTCTTAAATTCTCGAGTTCCTAGATTCTTGGATTCTCGGATTCTTGGATACTTGGATTCCTGGATTATCGGATTCTTATATTCCTAAATTCCGAAATTCTGAAATTCTTGGATTCTTGAATACTTGAATTCCTAGATTTTAAAATTCTTAAATTTTTGGATTTTCGAATTCCTGGATTCCTAGATTCTTGGAATCTTGGATTCATGGATTCTAGGATTTCTGGATTCTTGGATTCTTAAATTATTGGATTTTCGGATTCTTCGATTTTTCTAAACTTTATTTTTGAAATCCCAAACCTCCCGATCCATTTCCCATAATATTTATTTTATTTTCTATAGTTTTTTGATCACCACCGATTTCTGCAAAAATCTCGTTCTTTTTTGTAACAGCAGCTTCCCTTTTCCTGGGCTTTTTCCTCTCCGTTTTCTCCGTTTTGTAGTCTAAAAAATTGGATTCGGAGATCCGAATCCAGATTCAGATGCTAATCTCACTCATTTTCTCTCCATTTTTGGCATTTCTAGAAATTGAAATCGGCTAGAAAATCTGAACTGTTGGTCTGGGAATTCGATTTTTTTCTAACAAAAAATCCCACAATTTACACAGAAAGGAGCAAAATAAACGAATTTTGAGCCGGAAAAAAAGGAATTTTCAAAATTTTACTGAGGCTTACACCATTTTGTAGTTTGTAGCCTTTGCGCTTTCAGTCATTTTTTGTACAAAAACGGCGAAAAACTGGCCAAGTTTCATCGATTTTTTATTTTCACTGAGGCTTGGCGAGTTTTGTAGTTTGTAGTCTGAAAAATTTGTATAAATTTTGAGCTAAAAATCACTAAAAACGGTCTAAAATGAGCCAAGTTACAGCGGTTTTGAATTTTTACTGAGGCTTAGGAAATTGTGTAGTTTGTAGTCTAGGAAACCTAGCGGCGACTAAAGCTTCACTGAGGCTTATAGACTACAAACTACAGAATTTGGTTAGCCTCAGTTAGAACAGATGAAGTGGTTACTGAGGCTTAGAAAACTTCGTAGTTTGTAGCCTAAGCCTCAGTAAAAGTTTGAAATTGCTGGAGTTCTTCTCATTTTCGGTCTTTCTTCGATGATTTTCGGCTAAAAAATTTCAGACTACAAACTACATAACGTCATAAGCCTCAGTAAAATTTGGAATCACTATAATTTGGCCTATTTTCGACCTTTCGACGATTTTTAGCATTTTTCCGCATACAAGCCAAATTCGATATCTCAAAAACCTAAACAATCCTAAATTCCAGGCATGCCAACACGCGTTCTTCGACGAGCTCAGGAGTCCAGACGCACGACTTCCATCGGGACGAGCACTGCCACAACTGGAAATGGACGGACCGAATGAGGTGTCGGCGACGGGTGGAGATATGGCTGGACCATCGGCCTAAGAGGCTTCTTCCCCCGCTGAATAAATAAAAGTGTGGATTTGTCTTATTTTCCATTTGTTTTAACATCATCATCATCATCAATTTGTCCTCTCGCCTCTCCTTTTCCCCGTAAACCAACCCCCCAAAAGTCGCCTGATTTGTTCTCCTTTTCTAAAAGTTACTGGAGTCATAATACCCCCCTATCCGTTCTTCTGTAATGTGTTTTTTCCTTTATGCTTCATTCTCTAATTTTCGCGCCGTTTTTTTTGGTTTAAATTCTTTAAATTTTGTCCCCGAAAAGCAGCACAAATGGCCTGAAAACGGGAATTTTAGCATTATTTAGATGGGATTTTTGGATTTTTAAACAAATCTAGGGGCATTTGTGCTTTTAAAAATTTACACCAAAAAAAACTGGCTCTCCCCTCCCTCTTCTGTACATTCTCCTTATTTTTTTTAATTAAAAAACCCCCCACACTCTCCCAATGCGCCAAAAAATCTCTCTCCTGTCCTCTTTTAATCCCAAAAATGGTTTTTATTTTTCCCTATATTTTAGTAGGTTCCTTCCTCTCTCTCTTTTTGAATTTCCCGCCAATTAACCTTGTGCTTTTTTTCGTGTCTCTCTCTCTTCCATTTTCCCCCTTTTACCCCCCGAAAAATTGGGATTTATTTTAATTTTTTTTTTATTTAAAATTTATTTTATACCCCTCCCCTGTCCACACCCCATGATGGGGTCCCCACACCAATTTTATTCGAAAAATGATATCTTTTTGGTTTTTTTTTTCAAATTTCCCCATCCCAAAACCCCGCCCATTTTCCCCTTCCCACACCCCCGAATTGCTGGATCTTATTGGTGAAAAATTCGACGATTTTCTTTTTTTCTCTGTTTCTCTCCGTCTCTCCTCTCTCTCGCTCTCTGGAAAAATAAAAGTGGATCGATTTGTCCTGAAGACGAAAAAGTGTATACGAGATAATGATCTACTTCTTTTGGGGGAGGATTTGAATCAGAAGAGGAAGAAGAAGCGTAAACGCTTCATCTTCAGAAGACGTTGTGTTATTCTGGTGTTCCTATCCATCTAATTAAAACATAATTATACTTTTTAAACTAATTAAACTAATTGAAAAACATTCAAAACTGACGAAAAAGAAGCGAAGAAAACATGGTAAGAGACAGACTACAAACTACAAAAAAACGCCGAAATTTTGAGCCAAAAATCATCGAAAATGGATGAAAATGAGCTGAATTTCAGCGATTTGAAGATTTTACTGAGGCTTAGCAAATGTTGTAGTTTGTAGTCTAGGAAATTTTACAAATTTTGAGCCAAAAATCAGCAAAAACGATTAAAAATTAGCTGTGTTTCAGCGATTTTGAATTTTACTGAGGCTTAGGAACTTTTGTAGTTTGTAGTCTAAGAAATTTTACAAGTTTTGACCTAAAAATCACTAAAAACAGATGAAAACGAGCGGAAATACAGCAATTTTAAGCTTTTACTGAGGCTTAGCAAATTTTGTAGTTTGTAGCCGCTTAGCCTCAGTAAAACTTGAAAATGCTCTAATTCGGCTAATTTTCGGCCGTTTTCGGTGGTTGTTAGCCTAAAATACTCAAAAATTTTCAAGATTAGTAGGCTACAAACTACAAAAAGCTCTAAGCCTCAGTAAAAATTTTTAATCACTATAATTGCACTCATTTTCGACGGTTTTCGATGATTTTGAGCTCGAAATTTGTTAAATTTTCTAGACTACAAACTACATCATCCAAAACTTTGAAAATTTGACAACAAATTTTGAGGTAAAAGTCATATAGAAAACGGTTAACAATGAACGGAATTAGAGCGATTTCAAATTTTTACTGAGGCTCACAAAATTTTGTAGTTTGTATTCCACAAAATTTGAGTCTTTTCTAGACAAAAACAAGCTAAAATGGTTGAAAACTAGCTGAATTACAGCGATTTTCAAGTTTTACTGAGGCTTAGAAGCTTTTGTAGTTTGTAGTGTATGCCTCAGTAAAACTTGGATGCGCTGTAACTCGGCTAATTTTCATCCGTTTTCAGCGGGGTTTGGCTAAAACTGCTCTCAGAATTTTGAGGAGTTCATTTTCGGCGGAAAAATAAAAAAAAAGGAACTACAAACTACAAAACTTGCTGAGCCTCAGTAAAATTTTGAAATAGCTGTAACTTTGCTCGTTTTCAACCGATTGTCATGAATTTTGGGTCGTTTTTTATCATTTTTCAGGCGGTTTTCTGGAGAAGTATAAAAGATTTTTGAAAATTAAAGAATTCTCTGAAAAATAGGGTTTTTTTTTTCGTTCCAAAAATTTGGGGTATTTTTAGACACCAAAAATCTGCCAAAATTTTTGCACTTTTTTTCGTCTATTTACAAAATGACTAGTTTCTTTCTCCGTCTTCTTCTTCTTCCAATACTACACGAGGCTTCCTTTGGCTTCGCACTTTCTCTCTCGTCGTCTCGCCACCCTCCGCGCTCCACACACTCTCTCACCCATTTTCCACGTTCACATGAGAACGAGAAGAGAGAGAGTGAGAGACGCAGAGAGAGAGAGAGAGAAGAGAGGGAAAAATGGAGGGGAATTTCGATTGAAGTGTGTCTATGTATGTATGTCTCTACATGAGAATAATGCCACGTTGCTATTTCCATTTTTAGGTCACCAGCAGCCCTAAAAATCCACGTGGATTCTTAGATTTTTGGCCTTTTTGGGGGGATTTCGCCATTTTTTGGTCCTAATATTTTTTTTTTCAAAAAATAGATTATAACCTCAAAATGACCTCATTTTCCAGAAAATACTCGCGAATGGTGCTACGTGGCAGCTTCGAGAGTCGCTGATTACCTCGAAAAGTGGAATTATGAGATTTGCAGTCAAAACTAGTAAGATTTCGATTTTCAATGCATAAAATAGATTTTAAATGAAAAATATAGAAAAAAACGAGAAATTTTGAGCTAAAAATCATCAAAAACAGATGAAAATTAACCGAAATACAGCGATTTTAAATTTTACTGAGGCTTAGAAAGTTTTGTAGTTTGTAGTCGCTTAGCCTCAGTAAAACTTCAAATCGCTGTAACTCGGCTAATTTTCATCCGTTTTCATTAATTTTTGGCTCAAAATTTGTAAAAAAGAAAGCTTTCAGAATGCCAAAGATCTTTTTCTTCCTGAAAAATCTAAAAATTCTGAGATGAGAAAACAATTTTTGGAAATTTTGACATTTTTTTTTAATTTTTAGCAAACTTAAAATTTTTGGAACTTTTCAATGAAAAATATGAGAAAAACGAGAAATTTTGAGCCAAAAATCGCTGAAAACAGCTGAAAATCAGGCAGGATACTGCGTTTTGAAATTTTACTGAGGCTTAACGACTACAAACTACAAAATGTGCTAAGCCTCAGTAAAATTTGAAATCGCTGTAACTCGGCTAGTTTTCATCCATTTTGAGTCGTTTTTTAGCTCAAAGTTTGTCAAATTGTCTAGACTACAAACTACAAAATTCATTTATTTTTCGCAGTTCTCTCAATATGCATATGTCTTCTCATCTTCCGTACCGCCGATTCGGATTCTACCACCGGCGTCGTCGTCGTCGGAACGATCAAAACTGAAGAAGTGGTGGCGGTGAATAAGACTGATGTGTTGGGGTAGGTTTTTTGCTTTGAAAAATTGATATAAAATAGGCTGAAAGTAAATAGAAACGGTATCGGAGTTTTTACTGAGGCTTAGAAACCTTTTGTAATTTGTGGTTGCTTAGAATCAGTAGAAACGCATATAGACCAAAAAATTCTGAGCATTTCTAGCCAAAAATAACTGAAAACGGGTTAAAATTAGCCAAGTTACAGCGTTTTGAAGTTTTACTGAGGCTTAACGACTACAAACTACAAAAGTCTTTAAGCCTCAGTAAAACCCAAAACGCTCTATCTTGGCTCATTTTCAACGGTTATCAGTGATTTTCAGCTCAAATCGTCTGAAATTTCATTATTTCAAAACTACAAACTACACGATTTCCTAAGCCTCAGTAGAAATTGGGTGTCTCAAATCTTCGTGACTACAAACTGTTTCTGATTCTTATCCATATTTTTGATGAGGATCTGCAACACTTGAAATTTCTTGAAAATCTCGAAAATTTGAGGAAAAAACAAAAAATTTGATTTTACTGAGGCTTAGAAACCTTTTGTAGTTTGTAGTCTAAGCCTCAGTAAAACTTCAAGACGCCGTAACTCGGCTAATTTTCAGCCGTTGTCGCTGATTTTTAGCTCAAAATTCCTCTTTTTTCATCTTCCCTGAAAATCCCGGAAAAATTCAGAAAAAAAAGAAAATTTCGCATTTTACTGAGGCTTATGAAATTTTGTAGTTTGTAGTCTGTAATCTGAAATGCTGGAATTTCGACAAATTTCTAGCCAAAAATCATTGAAAGCAGATGAAAACTAGCCGAGCTACAGCGCTTTCAAGTTTTACTGAGGCTTACGCTACAAACTACAAAAATTCCTAAGCCTCAGTAAAACTTTAAAACGCTCTAACTCGGCTAATTTTCAATCGTTTTCAGTGATTTTTGGCTTGAAATGTCTCAATTTTTAAGCATTTCTTCTTGAAAATTCCCAAATTCTAAATTCCAAAAAGTTTCAGCGAAACCATCGACGCAAACGCGACAAGTCTCGAGCAACACGGTGCGGCGATCGTAGGAAATGTGTCGGAAGAGAAGAAGCGATCGCTGGCGATATTCTTCATTCTATTCGTGATAATGTTGGCGACACTCGTTGTCCATATGCTGATAGTGTCGAAAATCCATTGGATGCCAGAATCGCTAGCAATCGTGGCTCTCGGAGCACTAATTGGATCGATATTATCATATTCGCAGAGGGATTGGAGTGAAATTGAAGCGCTGAGTCCTGACGTCTTCTTTCTCGTTCTTCTACCACCGATTATCTTTGAAAATGCGTATAATTTGAATAAGGGATACTTCTTCTCGAATTTTGTGCCTATTTTAACATTTGCGATCCTTGGGACCACCATTTCCGCGATGATCATTGGCGCCGGGTTGTATATTTTGGGAGTGGTAGGTTATTTTTGAAAAATGCGCTCTATCGCACTTTTTTGACGGAGAAATACGAAAAATCGAGGGAAGTTCGATAGAGCGCGCTTGCAATTTCGAAAAATTCGAAATTTTGGGATTTTTTGGAATTTTGCAGTTTTTTTGGATTTTTTGAACAAAAGCTGTACAAATATTGAACAATTTTGCACAAAAGTTCAAACGGAAGCCGAAAAAAAGACATCCGGACATCCGGACAAACAGATAGACAGAGTTTTTCGGTTTCAGGATGTTTAGAAATTTTAGAATTTCAATTTTTCGAAATTTCTTAATTTTTGAAAAATCTGAATTTGAATTTCTTAAAAACCCCAAATTATGAAAAATACCGGACATCCGGACAGACAGACAGACAGACCGATTTTCTCAAATTTTATCGATTTTCAGAATTTTGAATTAATCTTGTTCTTGGAATTTCCTGATTTTTAGAAATTTCTACAGACTACAAACTACAAACTACAACATTTCAGAAAAAAACATTCAAATTTGTGGAATTTTTCAGTTAAAAAAACATGTAGAAATTTCAAAAATTCCATTAATTTTGAGCCAAAAATCATCGGAAACAGTTGAAAATGAGCCGAGTTACGTGGATTTTAAATTTTACTGAGGCTTAGACCACAAACTACAAAATGAAGAAATACATTTTTTGTAGTTTGTAGTCTAGAAAATTTGACAAATTTTGAGCTAAAAAACGTCGAAAACGGTTGAACATGAGCCGAGTTACAGCGATTTCAAATTTTTACTGAGGCTTAGACTACAAACTACAAAATTTCCTAAGCCTCAGTAAAATTTCGAAACGCGCTAACTAGGCTGATTTTCATCCGTTTTCAGCGGTTTTTGGCTAGAAATGCTCAGAATTTTTAGGAGCTCTCTTTTTGGTGCGACATTTACGAAAACAACAAACTACAAAACTCTCAAAATCAATAAATTCGTAAATTCAAAAAAAAAACCCGCCAAATCAAAAATCGAACCAATTTCATAAAACAATTGAAGAAGCCTTGAAAATCTCGAAAAGTTAAGAAAAATCGACTTTGCACAAAGAAAATTTTACTGAGGCTCATGAAATTTTGTAGTTTGTAGTCTCTAAGCCTCAGTAAGATTTCAAATCGCGCTAACTCGGCTAATTTTTAGCCGTTTTCAGCGATTCTTGGTTAGAAATGCTCAGAATATCTTGTGAAATATGGAGAAAACAAAGACTACAAACTACAAAAATTTGCAGATTGGCCTGATCTTCGAATTCACCTTCTTCGAGTGTTTCGCATTCGCCGCAATGATATCGGCTGTGGATCCGGTTGCCACGTTGGCAATATTTCAGGCAGTAAAAGTGGAATCCCTTCTGTATATGTTAGTATTCGGAGAATCGATGCTCAACGACGCCGTATCGATTGTGCTGGCGGCGACGGCGCTTCGCCACGCGAAACCGTCGTTCAATAAGCTTCCAGCATCGGAAATTATCACTAGCGCTTTTGTCACTTTCACTGAAATGTTCTTCTTTTCGGCATGCTTAGGAATTGGTATTGGATTGTTGAGTGCATTGGTAGGTTGAACAAAAATAGCGAAAAAATCGATAATTTATCGATTTTTATTGGACAAAATGGCTAGAATGAAACTCTGACGTCTTCTTACTCCTGAAAACGCAATTTTCGGGAATTTCCACATCGTTAACCCTCTTTCCCTTGCGATTCCCGTCATTTTGATACCCATATCGACCTAGTTTGGTGAAATTCTGAATTTTGACGTCTTCTGAATTCAGAATTCGCGAAATTCTTCGATCTAGGGCGATATGGGTATCAAAAAGTCGGGAATCGCATGGAAAAGTAGGTTAACGACGTGGAAATGCTAAAAAAATGAGTTTTCAGGATTCAGCAAAAAGTGAGATTCTGGAATTTCACGTCTTCTGTTTCCTGAAAATGCAATTTTTTCAAATTTTCACATCGTTAACCCGTTTTCTCGTGTGATTTCCGTCATTCTGATACCCATATCGCCCTGGTTTGAAGGATTTCGTGTATTCAGAATCCAGAAGACGTCAAAATCCCAAATCTCACCAAACTAGGTCGATATGGGTATCAAAATGACGGAAATCTCGTGAAAAAGAGAGTGAACGACGTGAAAATTTCAGAAAGCTGCGTTTTCAAAAGTTAGAAGACGTTAAATTTTTTTAATTAGCAAAATTTCGAATTCCTGCCAAATTTGAAACTTTAAAGTCGCTAAATTTTGAATTTTGCAGCTCTTCAAACACGTGGATCTTCGAAAGACGCCTTCTCTAGAGTTCGCCCTTCTCCTAATCTTCTCCTATATTCCATATGGATTCGCAGAAGCTCTAGATCTTTCCGGAATCATGGCAATTCTATTCTGTGGTATTTCAATGTCCCAATACACTCGTCACAACGTCAGTCCAATTGCTCAAATCACATTTCGACACACATTCCGGACGATTTCTTTCGTCGCCGAAACCTCAACTTTTGCCTATATTGGAATGGCATTTTTCACGATAAAATTGAATTTCGCGCCTTGGTTAATATTCTGGAGTGTCTTATTATGTCTATTGGGACGCGCTTGTAATGTATTCCCACTTGCCTATCTGGTCAATCAGTGTCGAAAAGATGTGCAGATTTCCATGAAAAATCAGATTATTATGTGGTTTAGGTGAGTTTTTTTGAAAAATTTTTTTTGTAAAATTTGAACTTTATTGATTTTGAGCCAAAAATGAGCTCCCGAAAATTCGGAGCATTTCTAGCCAGAAATCGCTGAAAACAGCCAAAAATTAGCCGAGTTATAGTGTTTTTCAAGTTTTACTGAGGCTTAGAAAGTTTTGTAGTTTGTAGTCTGGATCATGAAGAGCGAAAAACTTTACGTTTTTCTAACTAATAACCACCGAAAGCGGATGAAAAATAGCCGAGATACAGTGCTTTGAAGTTTTACTGAGGCTTAGACTACAAACTACAACTTGTTTCCTAAGCCTCAGTAAAACTTCAAACCGCTCTAACTCGGCTCATTTTCTACAGTTTTCCATGATTTCTTTACTGAAATGTTTCAAAATGATCGAATTTTTGTTTTATGACTTTCATTTCATATTAAATTACAAACTAAAAAACGATCCTAAGCCTCAGTAAATTTTTTTTGTTGTCGAAAAATCGATTTTTCTCAAATTTTCTATGAACTTTTCGAAATATACAAGGCTTCTCCAAATTTTCGGGTTTTTTTCGGTCGATTTTCGATATGGCCGTTTTTGAATTTTTGAATTTTATTGATTTTTAGCGTTTTCTGTAGTTTGTAGTTTCTTCCAAACTTTCCCCAAACGATCTCCTCGAAATTCTGTGCATTTCTAGCCAAAAATCGCTGAAAACGGCCCAAAATTGGCCGAATTACAGCGTTTATAAGTTTTACTGAGGCTTAGACTACAAACAAAATGATCCTAAGCCTCAGTAAAACTTCAAACGCTCTAACTCGGTGAGTTTTTCAACCGTTTTTCATGATTTTCTTACTAAAATGTCTCAAATTGTTTGAATTTTTGTTAAGGCTACAAACTACAAAAGCTTATAAGCCTCAGTAAAAACAAAATTTAATGAACATTTTTGCAGCGGAATGCGCGGTGCGGTCTGTTTCGCATTGGTTCTCTACATGGATCTGGATAAGGAGAAAAAATCGATACTGCTGACTACCGTACTCTTTCTGATACTGTTCACAACGATATTCTTGGGCGGTTCGGCGCTTCCGTTTATCTCATTTATCAATCGATGTTATCCGAATGAGAGACAACGCAAAAGGAGGAGGACGCAGAGAAGCAAAGAAGCAAATTCGAAGAATTCGTCGGCGTTGATGATGAGTAAAACTCAGGAAATGGTTCGTTTCACTTTTTGAATTTTCAAATTTGGTCCATTTTAAGCCTAGATAAGATTTTGAATTTTTATGTAGTTTGTAGTCCAGATCTTTCTACATATTTTGGTTTTTGTTTCATTGAATTTGGTCCATTTTGAGCTGAGATACGGCCGAAACAATTTTTACTGCGGCTTACACTACAAACTACAAAAAGTGATAAGCCTCAGTAAAATTTAAATTCACCGTAACTCGGCTCATTTTCAACCGTTTTCCTTGATTTTTTGCTCAAAATTTGTCAAATTTCCTAGACTACAAACTACATATTCTGTGGGAGTTTCAAAGAATTTTCTGAAAAAACTGAAAAATAGAATTTTACTGAGGCCTAGAAGGTTTTGTAGTTTGTAGCCTCTAAGCCTCAGTAAAATTCCCTACAAACTACAAAACCGTTTTAATTTTTAAGTTTGGTCCATTTTGAACTGAGATACGGCCAATACAAGTTTTCCTGAGGCTTAGACTACAAACTACAAAATGTTCTAAGCCTCAGGAAAATTCAAAAACGCCGTAACTCGGCTCATTTTCAACGGTTTTCAATAATTTTTTGCTCGCAATGTGTTATATTTTTTAGACTACAAACTACAAAAATGTATTTCTAATTTGTAGTTTGTAGTCTAAGCCTCAGTAAAATTTAAAATCCACGTAACTCGGCTCATTTTCAACCGTTTTCCTTGATTTTTGGCTCAAAATTCATGAAATTTTTTGCAGTCCTTCTTTGGCGACGACGATTGGGGACCGAAAAAGTCGGCGTTGGATGCCACGTCATCAGCGGGCCGCCTAATGCGATCCCTCTTCGTTCGAAAATTCACGGCAATCGAGCGACTCGAAAACCGGGATAAACTGGCGGCACTGACGAAACGAGCACTGGCAAGTGATCAGATGACTGATAGTGATGACGTGGAATTCGGCACGACGTCTTCTAGAAAAGACGAAATGACACGTGGCAGAAGTGCGTCGCGGAACAGCAGTGACGTCATTATCAGTGGAGGGGGCGGAGTCAGTGGAGAGCAACACTTGTTGATTAGTTCGGATAGTGATTCTAATGAACTGTGATAAAATTTTTCTAATTTTTCCCCCCTTCAACATGTATAATTTTTTTGATCTACCCTCCCGATTCCTAAAAATCAATAATACCTGTGATATTCTAGTCATTTTCCCTCCTATTTTTCGCTTTTTTCCCCTGTACAACAGATTTTTTTTTCTTTTTTTTTAAATCTTTTTTTTTCAAAACCAGTGCATTTTGAGCAATTTCGCTCTATTGAGAATCATCGAAAAAAGCCGTAAAAAATCGATTTTTTCGTTTGAAAATTCAAAGTTTTCGAGGAATTCGCAATAGAGCGCATTTGCAACTTTTTCACTCAAATTTTATGCTTTTATCGATTAGTTTTAAAATACACTCAGCAAATCACGGATAACACAACTCAAAATTCTCACACAGCAATTCCTCGCCGATTTTTCTTTGTGATTTTTTTTCCTTTTTTTTCTTGAAAATTCAAATTTTTTTGATTTTTTTGGTGTTTTGTGTGTTTTCCCAATTTTTGTGGGATAAAAAAATTCGGTTTTTTTTGTGTTTTCTGAGAATCGAATTCAGAAATTACAGTTTAAAAAAAATGAAAAATTGGCAATTCTAAATATGAAAATTTGATAAATAGAAAGTTCTCAAATTATCCAGATATTTCAGAAAATCAAAAAAGTGTTCACAAATTTTGAGAAAATTAAGGATTTCGATAAAATTAGAAATTATAGAATTTGAAAAACTAAAATTCCAAGAAAATCTAGAATTCTCCAAAATTGGATATTAGGGATTCTAGGAGTTTTGGATTTTTTCGGGAATTTTGGATTAGTTGAATTTTCAAATTTGAGATTTTTGGAACTTTTGGAATTTTCTACTTCAGGAGATTTCCTTTTTTTATCAGAATTTTCTAAAATCTTTTTTATTTTTAAAATCGATTTTTCTAGAAAAACAGGTCCTCTGAAAATCTGAAAATCACAAAAAAAGGAAATTCATGACCTGAAAAATTCTTTAAACTCATTTTTCTGTAATTCCTGAAATTCCCAAGTTGACCAACCGCCAACTTTGAGCTGCATTATCTCGATTCCTGTGAAAGATATCAAAAAACTGTCAACTGATAAATTGTTCATCATCATATCAGCAACATTTTATCAGTTGACAACTTTTTGATATCTTTCATAGGAATTGAGATAAATAAGCTGGAAGGGTCAGATACCACCTTTGCCTCTAACGTCTCGGGACATTGCTTCCAACTTTGAGCCAATTTATCTCGGTTCCTGTCAAGGATAGATAAAATGTGTCAACTGATAAAATGTTGCTGATATTATGATAATTATTTTATCAGTGGATAACTTTTCGATATCTTTTACAGTAACCGAGATAAATCGGCTCAAAATTATTGAGCCTCTCTAGGGGATAGGCAAAGAGGGGTCTCTCTTTAAGTTTGTATATCTCGGTTACTGTAACAGATATCAAAAAATTGTCAACTAGCAAATTGCTACTGATAATATGATAAACATTTTATCAGTAGACCACTTTTTGATATCTTTCAAAAGAACCGAGATATATGAGCTCGAATCTCAAATTCTATTCAATTTGTTAAACCTCTTCATCCTCTTTACTCATACATTCAATCACACAATTTACAATTCGCATTTCAATTGAAACCATTCAAGTTCAACTAAATCGAAATTCCGTCGATTCGTTCCAAAATTTAGAATTCTAAATCTTCTTAACGAATGGAACCTTATTCAATGCTTCGCCCAACATTGCCTTAACGTCATCTGGGATTTCTGACATTTGACGAAATTTGATTTTCAAATAAGTCAGGGCGGCACGAATCGCATAAGTGTAGAACATTGACATTGTGAAGCATCCGGCTCTTTGATCTCTCATTTTCTTGAAAAGTGCATCACAATCTGGCGCCTTTCCAGCCAAAACCATCTCAATGAGAATCGCGGTGAGGACTACGGTAGCCGAACGATCGAGACCCAAATCACACATCACGACGACGGGATCGTTTGGTTGAGTTCCCGGATGGATGTCCTGTAAGTTTTCTTTCTTTGGAGGAATTTGAAAAAAATCCCAAAAAATTATTTTTAATTCTAAAATTTCGGCTTTTTGAGCGTCTACAAAAGTAGTTTAAATTTTTTCGATTTAGCTGAAAATTGTGGAGTATACTAAACAAAAATAGATTTTCATTTTTGTAGTTAACAACTTTTTCGGAAAATCAAGTCCTAAGGAGATATGTCACGTGGAAGAGGACATACATTGAGGCGCCCACCCTAGCGAGGGAGCAGGTGCCAAAAAAGAGATGCACCTTCCACGTGGCATAACTCCACAGGACTTGTTTTTTCGAAAAAGTTGTCAACTACAAAAATGAAGCTCTAGTTTTGTTTAGTATAATTTAAAATTTTCAAAAGCATCGGAACAAGGCGAAATTTGAGACAATAAATTCTTCCAAAAATAAATCTTTTTTTCTGGAATTTTAGACAATTGCATTTTTTGGAGCATCTACAATAGTACTTCAAGTTATTAGGATTTAGCTGAAAATGTTAGAGCATACTAAACCAATTCAGAGCTTCACTATTGCAGTTGACAACTGTTTTGAAAGAATAGGTCCTGAAGAGATATGCCACGTGGAAGAGGACATATCTTGAGGCGGCCACACCCAAGCGAGGGAGCAGGAGCCAAAAAAGAGGTGCACCTTCCACGTGGCATATCTCGCTAGGACTTGATTTTTCAAAAAAGTTGTCCACTACAAAATTAAAGCTCTCCTCTTGTTTAGCATATTCTGAAATTTTCAGACAAATCCGAAAAACTGAAGCTAGATTTTCAGACAGTCAAAAATTGTCATTTGTGAACTAAATTTCAAATGTTTGACTTGCTTTGAGAAAAGTGGCATATCTCCCCAGAACTTGATTTTCACATAAAAGTGTCAATAACAAAAATGAAGCTCTAGTTTTGTTTAGTATATTCTAAAAATTTCAGAAATATCGAACCATTTTGAGCTAGATTTTCAGTCAGCCAAAAATTGTCATTTTTGACCAAACTTTGCAAATTTTGTTTTTTTTCACTTTTTTTCTGAATTTTTGGAAAAAAAACATTCTTCATTATAATTCGTATTGTACCTTCCACGGTGCTCTAACCAACGCCAACAACTTCTTCTCCTCATTCGGAACCTTCTTCCACGGCCACGTGGTGCAGTTGAAGACCCGAACGTAATTAGCCTCACTACATCCATCAGCCACAATCTCAATGGTATAAGTGTTGACCCATGTCTTATCCCGTTCGTCAATTTCAATTCTTTGCGTATTGATAAGCCATCCGTTGAGATTCATGTAGTGTTCCGAGTAGAGGGGGAAGAACGACTTGATTTGGGTGGATTCGCACTGAAAGTTTGAAATTGAAATTCTAATTTTTGAATTTCCCAGATTTCAAGGATCCGTTTAGTTTTTGAACGAAAAAAATTGGACCATTTTGAGCCGAGTTAGAGCGTTTTTAAGTTTCACTGAGGCTAGCCGATTTTTGTAGTTTGTAGTCTACGCCTCAGTAAAACTTCAACTGCACGTAACTCGCTTCGTTTACAACCGATTTTGATGGTTTTTTGGTCAAAATTTTTGCAATTTTGTTCTTTTTGATTAGGTTTATTCATATTGTTGTCTAGCGCCGTTTCCTAAACCTCAACTGGACGCCGTTTGCGTACTAGTCAGGTCATACCAATTCAGTCTTTTCATTTTTCTTTTTTTTTTTGAATTCCTCAAGTCCCCAGAATCTTTTCAGTTTTTGAACCAAAGAAATTGGTCCATTTTGAGCCGAGTTAGAGTGTTTTGAAGTTTTGCTGAGGCTTAGAACTCATCTGTAGTTTGTAGCCGCTTAGCCTCAGTAAAACTTAAAATCACCACATCTCGGCTCCCAGCGAACCAAATTGAATGAAACAAAAACCAAAGTATGTAGAAAAGTCTAGACTACAAACTACAAACTTACTCTAACAGAATTGTTCACAATTTGATCACGAGTTTGAGGTTTTGCCTCGTCTCCCGGCTGAAGCTCAGTTGCAGAAAGGGGCGTGGCCGGAGATGACATCACACTTGGAACCTTATTCCATTCAGCGATCGACTCGTCGACAAACGGCTGAAAATTCGAGTTGTCAATGGAGCGAAAATGCATTTTTTGTAAAAATTTGAATTTGCTGAGATTCTAAAAAACTTCCAAATGTCATAACTTTCGTAATTTTCATCCGATTTTCTTAATTTTTAAACCAAAATGTTCCAAATTTCAAGGCTAATCACCTCAAAAATAGTGATAACTCTCAAAGCCTTTCGTTGAGACACCATTCTCCAAAAATCGCGGACCGTCTCCCACATGGGATACTGTGTCATGATGAATTCCGTGTCGGACCCATCAAACTTCACAACACTGGCATTAATGTATTCCGAATCTTCTGGAGACTGACATTTCAACTGAACACGTGTCTTATCATAGAGTTTTTGATCTTTTGATCTATTCTTTGACATATTTTTATCCCATTCCGTCGACGTTTGATCAGCGGGTTGATAGCGGGCCAAATGCTCATCGAAATAGGTGCTCAGACTGGATTCTTCTGGAAGTTTTGAGATTTTAGAGGCAATTTAATGTAAAAAAAACAAAAAATTCTGATGATTTGAGTTTTTGAATTTTCAACTTGAGACCATTTTCAGCCGAATTACACCCTTTTGAAATTTCTCAAAAAAACGGGTTTTGATTTTTTACTGAGGCTTCGAGTAGTTTTGTAGTTTGTAGTCTAGACTTTTCTACATTATCTCGATTTTTTTCCATTCAATTTGATCCACTGGGAGCTGAGATATAGCGCTTTGAAGTTTTACTGAGGCTTAGACTACAAACTACAAAACTTCCCAAGCCTCAGTAAAACTTCAAAACGCTGTAACTCGGCTAATTTTCATCCGTTTTTGGAGATTTTTTCACTAAAGGGTTGAATTTTTCAAAAAAAAAATTAGAAAAATCAAATAATACAAATTTTCAAAATTTTCAGATTTTTAGATTTTCAGGAATTTTTTCCTTTTTTTCGAATATTTCATTTTCCCAAACTCACTCATATCAAGAAGATATTTACAGAATGCCTTAGCAGCTTTTGCGATTTTCAGACTTTCCGGTTCTTTTTCCTTCTCCGTCACCTCTGCCGACGATTTCCGTTTTTCCTTAGAAGTCCGCTCTTTTTCTCTCGATTTTGGCTTTTTTGGCTCAGCCGATGTCGATTTTTTGTCCTCTTTTGAGGTCTTCTTCTTCTCCGGCTGATCATTTTCATCCTCCACAATTGTATCTTCACATTTCTTTCTTTCTGGCTTCTTACGAAATCCGTTCCTTTGTAGCTTTATCGCTCCTTTTGCTGGGCTAAAATTGTGTTATTTGAATTTCTCGTAATTTTTGGGTTTAGAAACTTTTCGAATTTTCAAAATCGGGTAAGTTTGAAGAGAGTTACAGGTGTTTCAAGTTTTAGTGCGCTACTTAAGAGGGCGCGCGCTTTACTGAGGCTTAGAGTTCCTCGGGTGCGGGTCTGCAACTTTTGGTCAGAAGTTGAGAGGGGTTCAGCTTCTGGTCGGATCTTGGTCAGATCTTGGTCGGCTTTAAGAAGCGTTGCATATGCGACGCGTGCGTTTCTCATTCTTATTTATTTTTTCGAAACTGTTTTTTTCCTGACGTATTACCAAAAGAAAAAAAGTTTGTTTTTGAATTGTCGTTCTAATTTTAAAAGTAGTTTTTCAGACAAATAAATTCGGAACTATGCGAGTTGATTTCTTCATCTCTCGAACATAAAAAATTACGAGGTTAGTTGTTCTCTAAATTTCTCTCAAAGAAATTGAAGTTTTCAGGAAAATATAATTAATGTCAACATTTCAACGCCGAAAGTTTACGACTATTGACAGGTATTTTTTCCCGAAAAAATCTTTGGATTTTTGAAAGTTTTTCTTCCAGGAATCGAAAAATAGTCAACAACTGGATGGTAGAATAACTGGGAGAGAAACCGAAAAGTTAACCAGGTATATTTCTACATTCTGAATTTAAAATCACCGTAGAACCTTTATTAAATGAGCTGGTAATTCTATTGTAATTCTATTGAGAAAGGACGGAAATTTTCAAACAACGCATTTTGAAGAATGTTCCTTCTGTTTTTAGAAGCTCCTCTCGGAGATCCGTTCTATTAAAGGGGCCTTTCTATTAAGGGGCTTTTCTGATATAGCTTTCCCGATAATTTTTTTGCGATTTCAGGCAGCGTCATATCAGCACAACACCTTTCTCCTCACTCAAGTCAACACAAAAATATGATCTTCGATAACTAAAATTTAATATTTTAAGTTTTGTTCGTTTTCCTGTAATCTTTTAAAATTTCATTTTCTTTTCATGTTAAGTTTTACTTGTAATAAAGAAATGTGGATACCGATCGCTGTCTTGCTTTTAAAAATAATCAATAATGCGAACGGAACCTGGCCCCTGCCGTTATGAGGTCAGAAGTTGGTCGGAAGTTTGTCGGATCTTGGTCGGCTTTAGTAGCGGTCTTGTCCATAATACGACCAATCAGCGACCAGAAGCCGACCAAGATCCGACCAAAAGTTGCCGGCGACACCCGAGTCTTTTGTAGTTTGTAGCCATTTAGCCTCAGTAAAACTTAAAATCGCCGTATCTCAGCTCCCAGTGAACCAAATTGAATGAAACAAAAACGAAAAGATGTAGAAAAGTCTAGACTACAAACTACGAACGCTTCACACTTCTTTTCTCATGCCTCTTCCTAAATTTGCAGATTTGCGGGCTGTTTGACTGAGTTAAAATTTTGTTATTCGAATTTCTCGTAATTTTTCAGTTTGGAAACTTTTTGGAATTTAGAAATTGGTTATGTTTGAAGCGAATTATCAGTGTTTTAAGTTTCAGTAACTACTTAAGAGGGCGCGCGCTTTCCTGAGGCTTAGTGCGTTTTTATAGTTTGTAGTCACTTAGCCTCAGTAAAACTTAAAAGTGATATATCTCAGCTCCCAGTGGACCAAATTTGATGAGAAAAACAAAAATATGTAGAAAACTCCACACTACAAACTACAAGTTTCTCACATTTCATTTTTTCGTCCCTCTCTTTATAAATTCCCTTTTTTGCAGTTTTATGACTGATTTTTTAGAGCAAATTCAATGTTTGTCGAATTTCCCGCAGTTTTTGAGTTTAGGAATTTTTGAAAATTCAAAATCGGTTAAGTTTGAAACGAGTTACAAGTGTTCCAAGATTTATTGCTTTTTTGTAGTTTGTAGCTTAAGCCTCAGTAAAACGTGGGTCGCCGCCGCCCGCTTTCCTGAGGCTTAGCGCGGTTTGTAGTTTGTAGCCTCTGAGCCCCAAATGTTCAATGATGGTGCATCTCGGCTCCTAGTGGACCAATTTTGAAATTTCAAAAAAGGAAAATACTTTAAAAATTCCGAAAAATTCATTCTTGTAGTTTTCAAACCTACTTTGTTTTCCGATTCATTGTTTTCCGAGCACTATTCCTCGAAAATTGGGGCGATCGATTTTGAAACTGACCGTTTTCGGGGGAGTTGGTGGCTTTTTGGCTTTTTCTTGAGTTGGCACATTTTTGTGGCGGCCTAGATTAGATTTTTTCAGGCGACACAGTTTGGCACGTTCTTGGAATTTAAGTTTTGAAAATTTAAGAAATCTGAAAAGTATGAAAATTCAAAATTTTCGATTTTCCTCAAAAAATGGTAGATTTAGGATTTTTAAGAATTTAGGAAACAATTTAAAATCCTAAAAATAAAAAAATTCTGAAAATTTCCAAAAATTTCCAAATTTCTAAATTAAAAAAGGACCTTCTGGATTACTGTAGTTCTCCTTTTTTTCCTATTTTTCAATTAATTTCCTTTTTTGAGGAATGTGTGAGAAATCATTTTTATGGCCAAGAATAAATCAAATGTCAAAAAGAGAAAAAGGAAATTTGCCGAAAAATTTATGACCCATCAAAAAAAGATAATTAGGAAAAAGAGAGATAATTGGGTGTGGAGGAAATTGAGAAAATTGGCTACATTCCTGAGATGAAAATAGACCAAAAATTTAACAATAATTAGGTATAAAACTGAGAAAATTAGAAAAATAATAGTTTAAAAATTTTCAAAATTTGAAGATTTTCAGCCAAAAATTTTTAAGTTTTTTTTTCAATTTTCAATAAATCTGAAATTTCGGAATTTTTGAATTTCATTTTGTTTCCAAATTTTAAGAATTTTGAATATTCAGAACATTCCTAATTTGCCAGGTCTCGAAAAATTGAACAATCCGAAATTTCGAAAAAAAATCCAAAAATTCCAAAATGTTGGAAATTTTCAATTTTCAATGGTTTCGGCATTTTATATTTTTGAAAAAATAGAAATTCCAGATTTTCCAAAGTTTCCGGAATTCTGAATTTTTTGAAAAATTGGATTTTTCAAGAACCAGCCTGTTTGCCGCGCCTCCGGCGCCTCTGGCGCTTCAAGCAGCTCGCTGGCGCGCCTTCGGCGCGTAACTAAGGAACGTCTTCAGAAGGCTTCAAAATCAAAATTTCAAAAAACCAAAAATTGGGGCATCATCTCGCTGCTATTTTGGATTATCTGTGAAAATTTGAGAAATTTTGGTCTACTGATGCCTTCGCTAGGGCCGGCGACACGAAACAAACGGACACACACACAGAATTTGGTGATTGTTAATAGTAAAGATTCCCAAAAAATAGGATTTTTCAAAATCTCACAATTTTAACTTCATGAAAACCCCTTTGAAAATCCTTTTTTGAAAAATGTTTAATCAAAATTTCAAATTCCCGCCTCCTGTCCCTTCAAATAGCATAGTCAAATTTAATTTCCCAACATATTTCATCCATCAAACGTCTCGTAAATAACCTTCTCGAGATTACCATCAGAATTCCACTCTAATTCCAATTCAGAAGACGTTAACGTCTTCTAGAAAATGGAAAAACCGAGAGATAACATCAAAAATGTTATGAAAAAAGGAGGGAAAGAGAGAACGCCCCAAGGTCGATCCGCCTCATTTTTTTTGGCTTTCTCTTCTTTTTTCAAGAAATTGATCTATCTTTTTTTCCGCCTTTTTCTAATAAATCACACATTCTTGGGGTTTAGTTTTTTCTTTTTTCCCTTTTTTCTCTGCGTCTCTCTATCTTTTTTCTTATGGTTATCAAGTCTGCAAAACGTATAGTTATATTTGATTTTGATAATGTTGCCGCCGAAATTTCCTGATTCACCCGAAATTTTGAAATTTGCCAACTTTGAGCCAATTTATCTGGGTTCATATAAAAGATATCAAAAAGTGGTCAATTAATAAAATGGTTAACATAAGATCAGCTATATTTTATCAATTGACAACTTTTTGATATCTTTTACAGAAAATGAGATAAGTAGACTTTAAGAGACATGTCCCCCCCCCCTTTTTGCCTCTCACTTCCTCGGGGATATGATTACTTTGAGCCGTGTATCTCATTTCCTGTAAGAGATATCAAAAAGTTTTCAACTAACAAAATGTTTATCATAAAATCAGCTATATTTTATCAGTTGACAATTTTTTGATACCTCTTACAGAAAATGAGATAAGTAGACTTTAAGAGACATGCCCCCCCCTTTTTGCCTCTCACTTCTTCGGGAGGTCCGCTTACTTTGAGCCAATTTATCTAAGTTCATGTAAAAGATATCCAAAAGTAGTCAACAGTCAAAATGGTTATCATAAAATCAGCTATATTTTATCAGTTGACAACTTGTTGATATCTTTCACAGAAAATGAGATAAATAAGCTTAAAGGGACCTGGTCCCCCCTCCCATCCTTCCTTTGCCTCTCCCGCTTTCGGGTACGTCCGCTTACTTTGAGCTCAATTATCTCGGTTCCTATAAGAGCTATCAAAAAGTTGTCAACTGATAACAAACTATTGATATTATGATAAAAATTTTATCTGTGGACCTCTTTTTGATATCTTTTACGGGAACCGAGATATATAGGCTCAAAGTTGTCGGTTTAAAACGGGGGAAGGTCATTTCAATGACCAACTTGGAACACCTACAAAACACAGTTAAGCTTTTTCGATTTTACTGAAATTTCGCAAAGTTACTAAACAAAAATAGAGCTTCATTTTTGTAATTGACAACTTTTTTGTGCAAACGCGCTCTAACGAAATATAACGCTTCAAAGTGGTGCGGCAGATGTTTCGACACTTAGTAGTTTTCAGCGTTATATCTCATTAGAGCGCATTTGCACAAAAAAGTTGTCAACAACAAAAATGAAGCTCTCTTTTTGTTTAGTATACTTGTAAATTTTCAGTAGAATCCCACAATTTCTAATATATTTTCAGACTTTTCCAAGTTACACTATACTTTTTCTTGGTTTTGACATTTCCAGACATTTCAGACTTGTCTCCCTTTTTGTGTGTGGTGAATAAACCCATTTCACACGTTTTTTGCTCCGGTATTTGCTCTTCTTCCGTTGAATTTCTTGTTTTTCCTATTCTCTTTAGTTTTCCAATGATTCTTTAGGTAAATATTGGGGGACTGAATAGCAACAAAAGGTGCTAGGTACCAAATGAATTGGTTAGTCAGTATAAGAAATTTGAGAAAAAAATTAAAAATTTAAAAAATTTTTTTTAAATTTTTTTTTTTTTTTGAAAATTTTCGGTTCCAAGTTTCCCAAATTTCATCATTCTTCCCCTGTTTTCTGGTCATTAGTTGACCAAAGGAGAACCTTGGAACTTTAATTAATTCGAAAAAAACCAAAAAAAAACAGAAAAAGATACAATCTCTTTGTTCCAGAAGAAGAACCTTTGTCCATTCTTGTCCTTGTGAATTCTCCTCCTCTCAACGTCTTCTGAATTCTTCGAAAATTATCAGCAACTGAAATCTTTACATACTAATACCTATAAACCTCTATACACATACCTTATACTGTATTTTTCTTGATTTATTTGCATCTCGTTGTGTAATTTTACAACGTATTTTTAGAGAGGGAATTTCTGTTCCTCTCTCTCTCTCTCTCTCTCTCTCTCTCTCTCTCTTTCTCTCTCTCCCTTTCCCTATAGATCATAGGTTTTGATTTTGAACCGTTAGTTTGAGAACGAACTAAGTTTTTGGAATATTTCTCCAAAATTTCGCAAATTCTAAATTTTTGCAGTAATTTCTTCAAATTGCAGTTTTTCAAGATTTCAGATAATTATATTAAAAAAATTTTTTTTTTGATTCATAGCCTCTGAAATTTCCAGCATTTCTAGCCAAAAACGACTCTGATAGCTTGAAAACTAGCCGAGTTATAGCGTTTTTAAGTTTTACTGAGGCTTAGAAAATTTTGTAGTTTGTAGTCTCCTAAGCCTCAGTAAACCTTCCTAGTCGCGATGTGGGTTACTGAGGCTAATTGTGTTTTGTAGTTTGTTTTCAAGTAGCCTCAGTAAACCTCTCTCACCGTTATGTGGTGAATTTTTACTGAGGCTTAGACTACAAACTACAAAAGTTGGTAAGCCTCAGTAAAAGTTCAAAAGCCTGTAACTCGCTTCAAAATGGACCAATTTTGAAAATTCAAAAAGCGAAAGGTTTAGAATTTTTTGTTTTGTTTTACTGCAATAAAATCAAAATTCTTGAATTCACTTGAATATTTGAAAATTTGATATTTGTTAATACTTCATTTTCAACAGATTTTAAACATTTTTTAGTGAAAAATTCGTATCTCTTTTCAAAGTTTGAAATCCAAACTACAAACTACAAAAATCGCAATTTTCTAGAAATATGAGAACAACCTATACCTTGTACCTGGCCATCTTATTAGCCTAAACCACTGAATCTTCAATTTGCCCTCTAACTTTTCTCATAATTTGAATTTTCCAAAATTTCAAAAAACCATCCTGACCCTCAAAAATCGACAAATTCAAATTTCAAAGTTTCATAAAAATCTGACGACTACCAAAAAAGTTATGCTCTGTTTAGTAACTCCATAACCAACCCCACGGGTTGTCAACAAAAGGTGTGGTAACCTGATACCTATTCTATTCCCCAAAAAGTATACTTTTAGGCTCAACTAGTCTTTTCCCGAGAACAAGAACATTGTATTTCTTCACCCAACAAAAAATGGACCTGGTTTTTGACACCTTACCCCTCTTTATTTGCCATGTCTTGTCTCAAAAAATGCTCCGAGAAAAAAAAGCCACGTAGATTTTTTTCCGAGAAGATAAATCCTATTGTTTCAAAAGATAGTTTGAAACAGAACACACAGTTTTTTGAGCATTTCAAAGAGCATTTTCTGCCATGAGCACAACTTTTTTGTCTCTATTTGCTCAACAATTTCTTCTTGTGTTCTCTAATATTTGACACCCTCTTCAAAGGTTATTTCCGGTGCCAGTTTTTGGGATTTTTTTGCAGGAAAAATGTGTTCTTAGGTGTCAACTAGAGGCCAGAAATCTTTACTTCCAATTTTCGAGAGTTTTCTGGCGACATTTTAGCGATTTTTAGAGTCTTACTGTAGTTTATTAATGATCCCCTCCCTTCTCAAGCCGTCAACTTGGAGCCAGTTTATCTTGAATCCTGTGAGAGATATCAAAAAGTTGTCAACTGATAAAATATTTATCATATTATCACAAATATTTTATTAGTTGACATATTTTTGATATCTTTTATAGGAACCGAGATAAATGGGCTCAAAGCTAACGGCTTAGGGGAGTGGGGGAGGTGTATTTTCCGTTAAAAATGATAAATTTTGAATGCCTACTAAACATAGTCAACTTTGTTGGATTTTCTTGAAAACTTACAGGTATACTAAACAGAAATAGAGCTTCACTTTTGTAGTTGACAACTTTTTTCTAACTACCGTAGTTTTTGAGTTATGCGCCTTTAAAGTGGGTGCATCACTTGGCCCAGCAGGAAGACGCACTAACTTCAAAGGCTCATATCTCACAAACCAAAGTATCTAAAAAGTTTTAGTCTATTGAAAAAATGTAGGAAATTCGATTTTTCACAATTACCTCGCTTGTTAAAGTTGTCTAGCTATTTTGGTTTTTAAGTTATGAGCCTTTAAAAGTACCTCATTAGAGCACTTTGTTTCTCCCACCTAGCCAAAAGACGCGCCCATTTTAAAGGCGCATAACTCAAAAACTACGGTAGTTAGAAAAAAGTTGTCAACTACAAAAATGAAGCTCTATTTTTGTTCAGTGAACTTGCAAATTTTCAGCTCAATCCAAAAAAGTGTACTGTATTTTTAGACTCTGAAAGTTGGCGATTTTCACTGAAAATAGTTTTTTTTTGGTTTTTTTTAGCCAAGCGCTGGTACAGTAATTTTTCCCGAATTTTCTACAATTCTGGTAATTTATGAACCTTGTAGCTCAACTTGCTCTAATTTTTGTTCTTGTTTAACCAAGCTCCTTGAATGATCGCTTCCAAAACCCCTAGCTAGAGCCATAGGCTTCCATTTTCCACGTCATTTCTTTTTTTTGTGATCTGATCTACAAAAGAAAATCTTGATCTCTCTTTTCTCTTTCTCAATGATTCCAAGATCATGCACACGCGATTTCTTTTTTGTGCTCTCCGCAGCTTTTTGAGCCGCGCCGACGTAATGCCATCCAATAGTTTGTGGAGAGAGAGAGAGAGAGAGAGAGAGAGAGAGAGAGAGAGAGAGAGACGCAGAGAGAGAGAGAGAGAAAGAGGAATTGGTTACCCAATACTACGCATGATATCCCTAGATTCAGGTCTGACCAGTTGAGATTTTCCAGATTCTTCTATTCCATTTTATAGGATTTTTGAATTACCGCGGTCACACTGTCAAGTTTGAGCTCAATTATCTCAGCTCCTACAAGAGATATCAAAAAGTGGTCAACTGATAAAATGTTGCTGATATCATGATAAACATTTTATTAGTAGACCACTTTTTGATATCACTTACAGCAATTGAGATAAATAGGCTTGAAGAAATGGGTGCCCCCCCCCCTTTCCTCTCACCCCTCGGGAGGTTCACTTATTTGAGCTCAATTATCTCATTTTCTGTAAGAGATATCAAAAAGTGATTAACTGATAAAATGTTGCTAATATCATGATAAATATTTTATTAGTTGACCACTTTTTGATATCTTATATAGAAAATGAGATAATTAGGCTCAAAGTGTACGGTCCGGGTGGCATTCTATTAGAGAGTTTACGGTAGTTTTTAATTTCTTTAGAATTACAAATTATCAATTTCGACAATTTTGTGATATAAAAAAACTAAAAACTAAAAAAAATGCCGTTTTTTCACATTTAACTACTTTTAAAGATCTTGAAATTCAAAAAAATTGAATTTTTGAAAAAAAATATTTTTTTCAAAATTTCAGTTTTTGAAGAATTTTTGATTTTTTTCAAAGAAATGAAGAAAATGGCATCATCTAACTGCTATTTAAAATTTTCTGTGAAAGTTTGAGGAATTTTGGTCCACTGGGGACTTTGCTAGGGCCCGCTACATACAGAATTTGGTGATTGCTAATGGATTAGTTAATAGTTAATAGTTCTTTTTTCTCATATTATTTCATTCCAAAAAATCTGTAAAACAGTTTCCAGGGTCCCAGAATTTCCATAAAATTCCAAAAATCCTTTTTCCCAGATTTTTTTTCTCGATTTCCTGCTTTTTATTGTCCATTTTGATTCCAAAATTCCCTCATTTTTCAAGTGCTATGTCGATTCTCCTCTATTCAAATTCCTAAAAAAAAATGTCTGTGTACTTCTTTTTTTTTTGCTCTTTTCCGCCGGAACTTTCGCTCAAATTTCACAGCCGCCTCTTCAAAAAGTGCGTTTCTCTGCGTCTCTCATACTGTACACACTCTCTCATTCGCTTTTTGGAGGATGAGACATTTTTTTACGGAAAAGAACACGTCTTGACGGAAGAGGAGGCAAAGATGACATGAGTTCATTTTAATGCTCATCTTTTGAGGGGGTTACTGTAGTTTTTTGAATTTTTGAAATTACCAAATTTCATAGAGTAGAAGCCCACCGCAGTCTTCAACTTTGAGCTCGATTATCTCGCTTTCTGTGAAAGATATCAAAAAGTGGTCAACTGATAAAATATTTATATCAGAAATATTTTATTAGTTGACAATATTTTTATATCTTTCATAAGAAATGAGATAATTAGGCTTTAAGGGACAGCCCCCTTGCCTCTCACCACCTCGGCGACATCCTATTACTTTGACCTCATTTATCTCGATTCCTGTAATAGATATCAAAAAGTTGTTAACTAATAAAATACTTATCATAATATCACCAATATTTTATCAGTTGAAAAGTTTTCAATATCTTTTACAGAAAATGAGATAAAAAGGCTTTAAGGGACAGCCCCCCCCCCCCTTTGCCTCCCACCCCTCAGCGAGGTCCTATTACTTTGACCTAATTTATCTCGGTTCTTGTAAAAGATATCAAAAAGTGGTCAACTGATAAATTGTTTATCATAAAATCAGAAATATTTTATCAGTTGACAAATTTTTGGTATCTATTACAGGAATCGAGATAATTGAGCTCAAAGTTGTATGCGAATTTTCAATTTTAATGATTTTTTAAATATTCCGAATTTCCTAAATTTTTTCTAATTTTCAAATTTTCTGAATTTTCTAGGTTTTTGTATGTTTGGATTTAAAATTTCTAGCTCATTTAGATTTCTTGAATTTTCTGAATATCTTGATTTTTCGAATTTTCAGAATTTTCAAAATTTTATATATATTTTTTTCAATTTTTCGATTTCCTAAACTTTCTGAATGAGAAAACTTTAAAGCACTACGAGCAAGGTTATTGTAGAAAATACCGGTTTACTGTAGATTCTTTTCGTAGGTTTAGGATTTTTCGATTTCTCGAATTTCCGAAAAAATTTCAAAATTTTAAACTTTTTGAATTTTTGATTTTTCGAATTTTCTGAATTTTTGAACTGTCTAAGGTTTTGGATTTTTTAGATAAAAATTTAAAGTTTTCAGTATTGAAAAGGATTACTGTAGTTTTAATTCATTTTTGGGTTTTTTTTTAATTTTTGGAAATTTCAAATTTAATAATTTTGGAATTCTCTCCGAATTTTTGGAAATTATAGGTATTTTGGGCTATTTCCGAACTTTTGAAATTTTTTGGAATTTCAGATTTTCGAAATTCCTGATTTTTCAAAATTCTTCCTTTTCTCTAATTCTCTCCTCCTCCCATACTATTTCTCCAAACTTCTTTTTAAAAATCATAAGTTCATCTAGAAACTAATACCAATACTTTTTTTTTGAATATTTACTTTTTCCTTCTCCTCCCCCATCTGTAAATAATCTCTTCTCGTTTTCACTTTCTCCGAAAATGACATAATAGTCTTCGAAAGTACACAAGAAGACTAAGGGTACTTAGATACCCCCTTTTCTCACTTTTCTACAAGCCATAAAAACATTAAAAAACATTTTGCCACCGAGAGGAATCGAACCCGTGACCTCTTGAACCAAAAGCAGCTGTGCTAGCCAGTAGGCTAGGCGTGCAAGATAAGGAAGAGGATGCGGAATGCGTATAAGAAAGGGGGAGTTTCGGAAGGCGCGTGGTGGTGGAAAATTTTTTAAAAGGAACAAAAATGAGGAAATGGAAATTTGGAATTCCCATTAAATTAGAATTTCGGATGATTTCTACCTTATTTTTTGCCTATTTTCTTTCTAAAACCAATAGAACCGAATTCTATCTTCTCCTTTTACTTCTTTTCTACCATTTTTTCTGTACAATTACCCATCAATCAAACGGGGAGGGGTCATTGAGGGAAAAGAAAGGAATTCCTCAAATATTGTACTTTTTGAAAAAATTTTTTTTCAAAATCAATTTCCTTTTCTGGAATTCGATGTACATAACTGGTTTCTTGCGTTTGGTTCCTTTAATGGAATTTTGATTGAAAAGAGACAATATTTCCATTGGTTTTCGATCTGTCTAGACAGTCTATAAATATTTTTGGGTTTTTAAAAATTTAGAAATTGTAGAAATTCGATTTTCTGAATATAAAAAAAAATGAAAAATTTCATTTTTGAGTTTCCCAAAAATGTTCATTTCCTCCAATCGCCCCACCACCAGCTCCCATTTCCTCCCCATTCCTATATGCGTTCCACCACTACTCCTCCAACTGCGCGCGTGGCCTACTGGCTACCACCCCTGCCTTCTGTTCAGAAGGTCCCCAGTTCGACTCCACCCCCGTCAAAACTCTTTTTGCTTCTTTGATAGTGTTAGATTACAACTTCCTTTTGCATTTCATTGATACTTTTCCTGTTTTCCCGACATCCGTAAACTTGTTTATTTACCTTACCCATTCCCAGTATATAGTTAACCCAGTTGACACGAATCATAGAGCATTTGGATCATCTTACCCGGTATATAAACCCATAGAATTTTGTTAATTTTCAGCAATCTAAACCAAAAAATGTTTCGATGGTGTCTCCTAATACTCTGCGTCTCTGCACAACAGCCGTCTCAACAGCCGGTTCAACAGCAACCACCATCAGCAAGTATCAATAGTTCTAATATTCAAGTGAGTTTGAGAATTTGGATTTTGTTACAGTAAGATAAAGCAAGTAATTCTAGAAATTTCAGTTTTTGAATTTTCAAAATTGGACCATTTTGAAGCGAGTAAGAGCGATTTTAAGATTTACTGAGGCTTAGCAGATTTTGTAGTTTGTAGCGTAAGCCTCAGTAAAACTTTGAATGCACGTAACTCGGCTCATTTTCAACCGATTTTCATGGTTTTTTCATCAAAATGTCTGAAATTATTCCAGCAATCCATCTATGACGTCATTGTTGTTGGTGCAGGCCTAACGGGCCTAACAGCGGCCCGAAACATTCAGCAATCCAGGCCGGGCCTATCGGTTTTAGTCCTAGAGGCTCGGGGACAAGTTGGTGGAAGAGTACGGTATGCAACGATGCAGACCAGGAATGGAGTGGAATTTTTGGATACTGGTAGGTTGTTCGGTGGAGCGCATTTGCATTTTTTTGCAAATTTCAAACTTTCAGGATCCCAATTTATTTCTCCAACTGACACCGAATTATTGGCATTGATCCAACAGTTGAATGTTCGGACCAACCAGCAATTGACATGTGGAAATAATACCGTATTCCAGCAGACGAGAAGGAAAAGGTGAGGAGACTACAAAGACTACAAACTACAAAATTAAAAAAAAAAGATTTTGTGAAGAAATAAGGTTGAGGAGAGTTTTAAAATTTGAACTACAGTAATACTACAAAGACCAAATTTTATAGTTTTTGGCGCCTTTGTAGTTTGTAGTTTGTAGTCTTCGTAGTCTTTGTAGTTTTTGTAGGTTGTAGTTTGTAGTTTGTAGTTTGAAACATTTATTCAGTGTTTCTGAGAAAATTGTTTTACGGAATTAAAAAAAATTTTGTGGATTGTTTTTTGTATTTTGTAGTGTGTAGTTTGTAGTCTTTGTAGTTTGTAGCCGAAAAATTCAGAAAATTCGAAAAACTTCAGATTTTTTTTTTCGAAAAAAGTTTATTTTTTGAAAAAATTTTAGAAATATTTTGTGGATAATTTTCTTGTAGTTTGTAGTTATTGTAGTTTGTAGTCTCCAATTCTTACAGACAACTATCTCTCCAACAACAATGGAGCACCACACTCTTCTCGGATCTCATCAATTCTCCAGAACTCATTGGAAACCTCACAAATACCTCGGTGGCTGCCATGTCCCAACAATTAGACACCACTGACGCCGATTCGGTGAATCGATTGATGCAGGTATTCATTTTTTAGGTTTTTTCAGATTTCCAGACAAATTTCAGTTTTTGAACTTTTGAAATTGGACCATTTTAAGCAAAGTTATGGGGAAAATAGGGTTGGATGACCTAGAAATGTTCAAATTTGGAGAGCTAGGCCACTGGGATTTTTGATTTTTCTGAAAATTTATTCTGAAAATTTCAAAAAAAAATTCCGAAAAAATTTTTTTCCAGACTTTCTTCGACGCTCCAGGAGAGCAAGTATCAGAAGTTCAACTAGCTCTAACATGTTCCAGTCAAAATGCGACTGCTGTTGAGCTTTTAAGAAGATTCGGTCATGGACAAAGTCTTTTGGCTCAAGGAGGAATGAATGAAGTCGTCAGGCGGCTGGCAGATGGTCTTTTAATTGAGTATAGCCAGCGAGTGGTATCAGTTAATGATGGTAAGTTTTCAGAAAATGAAAAGGCAAAAAATTTGAGACATTTCACTGAAAAAATCAACAAAAACGGATGAAAATGAGCCGAGTTATAGCGATTTGAAGATTTACTGAGGCTTAGACTACAAACTACAAGGTGTTCTAAGCCTCAGTAAACTTGAATCGCTCGTAACTCACTTCGTTTTCAACCGATTTTCATGATTTTTTTCAGAAATTAACATTAGAGCGATTTCAAGGTTTACTGAGGCTTAACAAATTTTGTAGTTTGTAGTCTCTAAGCCACAGTAAAACGCACGGAGAAGTATGCTCAGTAAAAGGTGTGTTTTAAAGAGGCTTATACTAGAAACTCCGTTTCTTTAACCTCAGTAAAGCTCTATTCTACACTGCTATGTGAATATTACTGAGACTTAGACTACAAACTACATGATTTCCTAAGCCTCAGTAAAACTTCAAAGTGTTACAACTCGGCTCATTTTCATTCGTTTTTGATGATTTTTCTTGCAATATGTTTGGAATTTCAAGTGTTTTTCAAGTTTGAATATTCCAGAATTTCGAAGAAAGAAAATTTCAAAATTTTGGCACAAACAATGGAAAATTTAAAAGTTTGTAGTCAGAAATCCAAAATTCCACCAATTTGAGACATTTTGGTGAAAAAACCATCAGAAACCGTTTAAAACCAGCCGAGTTAGAGAGCTTCGAAGTTTTACTGAGGCTTAGACAACTCTGTAGTTTGTAGTGTAAGCCTCAGTAAAACTTAAAATCGCTACATCTCGACTAGTTCTCAACCGATTTTGATGGTTTTTCCACCAAATTAAATGGATTTTTTTTTGCTTTTCACATAAATAAATAAAATATTTTTTATCATTTTTCAGCCGCCTTCCCAGCCGTTGTCCAAACATCAACTGGACGCCGTTTCAGTGCCCGTCAGGTTATTGTAGCCGTACCGATTCCAACATTGGAGAATATCGATTTGGTACCAACTCCAGAAGCACCATTTCAACAACTGATTCGTGAGATTTTAGAAAAAAATTTGAAAAACTGGAAATCTGAAATTCAAAAATTCCAAAACCCAAAAATTTCCAGAAAACTATGGTCCAACTGGCCACGCCTACTACTTCACAATGTCTTTCCAACGAGCCACGTGGCGTCTGAATGGGCGGAGCGGAAAAGTGATTTATACATCTCAAAGTGGTCCAATGGTATGGCTGACCACTTTTGATACGACGTTTGCATCAAGTTGTGGTACGGTAACTACAAACTACATTTTTCTGAAAAATAGAAAAAATTTCCATCATTTTGAGCTAACAATCGTTGAAAACGGTTGAATATGAGCTGAGTTACAGTGCTTTGAAGTTTTACTGAGGCTTACACTACAAACTACAATATCCTCTACGCCTCAGTAAAACTTCAATTGCGCGTAACTCAGCTCCCAGTGGACCAATTTGAATGAAACAAAAACCAAAATGCTGGAAATTTTTTAGACTACAAACTACAAGTTGATTTCAGACAATTCCACATCGGCTTCATCTTCTCTCTGGGGAATCGCTCATTTCTCATATGATGTTCCGTTTGAGACAAGAAAGAAGTTGTACATTCAGGCGATTATGTATTCTTTGAGATTTTCCGATTTTTCACCATTGGATTGCACGTGAGTATAGTTTGTAGTTTTTGTAGTCACTACAGTAATCCCCTTTTTCAGTGATGTCAATTTCGCCACTGATGATTTGGCTAAAGGATCAATTCCAACGCTGAGACTGAATATTCCAATGGAATCTTTGAAATATTTGAATGATTTCCATACTTTGTACCAAAATGTGCACATTGCAACAGCTGATATCTCATCGAATAGTCTTGGTGAGTTAATTGGTCAATTAAGAAATTGATTACAGGAATTTTGAGCTAAAAATCATTGAAAACGGTAGAAAATTTGCCGAGTTACAGTGTTCTGAAGTTTTTACTGAGGCTTATAACTTTTGCTGTTTGTAGTCAATAGAATTTTTTTGGATTTTTGAAACCTTTAGAATTTCAAATTTAGGATTTTTTTTTCGATTTCTAGAATTTCAGAATTTCAGCATTTTCAAATTTTAGAATTTAGAAACTTTTGGAAAAATTTCGAATTTTAAAATTTTTCTGAATTTTTTTAGAGATTCTAAAAGTTCTGGAAATTTCAAAAAAAAACATCCTAATTTCAGAAGTTTTGGTGCGAAAACCATGAAAATTGGTTAAAAACGAAGCGAGTTATGTGCATTTGAAGTTTTACTGAGGCTTAGAGAACATTGTAGTTTGTAGTCTAAGCCTCAGTAAAGCGCGTGTACCTTTACTGAGGGTTACACTACAAACTACAATACCTTGTCTAGGTTTTGACATTTTCTAGAAGAAGCCAAAACTGGTCAAGTTACGACTCCTCGTAGTTTTCACTGAGGCTTAGACTACAAACTACACAATCTTCTAAGCCTCAGTAAAACTTAAAAACGCGATGTCTCGGCTCATTTTCGTCCGTTTTCGACGATTTTTTTAGCTAATTGTGGGAAATTTTTTGTAAAATTCATTGAATGTTAAAATTCCTTTAGGTACCATGAACGGAGCAGTGCATTCTGGCTCTGCCGTGAGCAACTACGTCCTTCAAATGCTGTCAGCCGCGGATGCTCAAAGAAATGAGCTGCTCAGAGATACTCCAGTAGAATCCACGACTCCATATGTCTACAGTACCTCTTCTCACTATCCACCAGCCATGTTTGCTGCTGAAATTCCAGCACAAGTTCAGAACCAGACGAGAGTACAGAATTCTCCTCCGACGTCTTCAAATTCCACGTCATCTGGAACATTCCGATATGAGACAAGTTCACAGTATCCAAGTACAGTACAACCACCAACCACAACCACCATGAAACATTTTAGCTTTGGAAATTTGGGTCAGTTTTTTCAAAAAGGCTGAAATTTGAAACAAAAAACTTTTTTTTAAAAATTGATTTTTTTGGATTTTTTTTGAGTTTTAATGAGATTTTAAGATTTTAGAATTAGAATTATCAAAGGTTTACTTATTTTTAATTATACAAAACAGCAATTTGCTTTTGGTGGCCTAGAAAATTCAAAAAATTCGGCCACCACCTATGAAAATTAGAATTATCGATTTTTTCTTCCAGACAACTCTACAAATAACGAAGAACCAGCGGCAGTTCTCTACGATAGTCCACCGCAACAGGCTCAGCCAACTTTGGTGAGAAATTGAAGCATTTTAGCAATAGAGCGCATTTGTTCAGACGCTCAGATTTGAAAAAAATATCGATTTTATTGATTTCTAATTATTTTTTGAAAAAAAAATTCTCAATGGAGCGCATTTTCTAATCAAAAAATACTTTTCAGAATTACTCAACGACGTTCGCGTATTCCACTTCCAGTGTAATGCCGCCAGTCGTGCCGATCGAAACGACAACGATTCGCCATTTTAGTAATGGGAATTTGAACGAAACGAGTACAGCTCAATCGCCAGCTGTACAAAGAGGTGAAAATAGAGAAAATTTGCGAAGTTTTGAGCTAAAAACCACATAAAACGGTTGAAAATTAACCGAGATAGAGCCATTTTAAGTTTTACTGAGACTTAGGAATTTTTATAGTTTGTAGCGTAAGCCTCAGTAAAATTTAAAAACGCTCTAACTCGGCTCATTTTCAACCGATTTTTATGGTTTTGCACCAAAATGTTTAAAATTTTTTTGCGGTATACTACAAACTATAAAAATGGAAAAAATCTGATTCCGAAATTTGAAAAAAAAATTTTTTTGGAAAATTTTCATATTTCTGAACTCCAAAAAAGTTCTAGACAATGGAAAAAAGAGAAAATTTAATGGTTTTTGAGCTAAAAATCATTGGAAACGGTTGAAAATGAGCCGAGATAGAGCGATTTTAAGTTTTACTGAGGCTTAGAGAATTTTGTAGTTTGTAGTCTTAGCCTCAGTAAAACTTAAAATCGCTTTATCTCGGCTCATTTCTCACCGTTTTCAATGATTTTTAGAGCAAAATTTCTGGAATTTTTTGTAGTTTGTAGTCTGTAGTCTGTAGTCTACTTATCAATTTCAGACGACCCTTCAATTCTAATAAACCAGCAGCAAAATGGATATGTCTACTCAACATCCACCCACTATCCAATTCAATTATCTTCGAATAGGAATAGTAAGTGGAATTTTGTAGTTTGTAGTCTCCTAAATATCGATTTTTGCAGTAAATGCCCGTGCAACACCATCTCCAGAAATCGTTCAACAACTTCAAGAAGTTTCTGAAAATGCCACGAATTCCACGTCACTTCAGTTGGCTTCAAGTTTGACACAACTCGTACAGTCCCTTCTGACGACGTTACGTCTTCAGTGACCTAGAAATTTATTGATTTTATTGATTTTCCCACCCAATACGTGTTTGCAAAGCTTTTCTCCCGATTTTTTGTCTGTCAACCTGATTTCTGTATTTTGCTTCTTGTAAAAAAAATAAAATTTGCTTATAAACTGATTATTTTTATAGCTTTTTTGCTAGTTTTAGAGCTGAAAATATCTGAAAACATCTATAAATTGCTTTTGAATAATTGCTGTTTCCCGCGCATTTGTTCTCCTGTGTGCATTCTGACGTGATGGTGTGGATACGCCATATCGTACGACACCTTAAATTTATGTCAATTTTTAATAATTTTTTGCCTTAGAAAGCCATTTTCTTCCGTTTTTTTCTAGGGTTTTCTTGTTTTTAAAGGATTTCTAGCATCTTTAAAATGTTTAAAAACGATTTTCAGTCGAAAAATTCCCCAAAACTCCCTGAAAAATGGCCCCGGCAAAGCGAAAATTGAATTTCGATAATTCGGCGGACTCAACGATGAACTTTGAAACAGACGACAATTTTCCAAGACAAGTGAGACACTACAAACTATACAGAACGCAAAATTGTTCATAAAATATCGATTTTCAGTGGAAAATCCAAGGAATCGATATCGACGAACGAGTTCAGCGTCTAAGAGATGAGCTACGCGCTCAGGGGCATCATCCAGCACAAAATGCAGTTGTGGATCCGAATTCCAAATTTCGCACAGGTTGAAAAATCAAACTTTTCTAATTTTTCCCAAAAAAATCGATATTTTTCAGAATATCGACGAATTCTGACCGCTCACTCGATTATCACCGATGCGATTCGCTTGAATCAAAAGGAGATCAGTTGGTGTGCGTATTCCAGAAAAATCCCGAGAAAAAATTTTAAAAAATCACGAATTTTTAGTCAAAAATCATCAAAAACGGTTTTTACTGAGGCTTAGAAAATTTTGTAGTTTGTAGTCAATCTGAAAAAGCTGAAATTTTGACACATTTCAATCTAGAAATCACTGAAAACGGACAAAAAAGAGCCGAGAACAAGCGTTTTTGAGTTTTCCTGAGGCTTAAAGGATTTTGTAGTTTGTAGTCTAAGCCTCAGTAAAAGTGAACCTTCTGGTTTACTCAGGCTAATGACTACAAACTACAAAACTTTCTAAGCCTCAGTAAAAATAGGACTGCTCGTTTACTGAGGCTAATGACTACAAACTATAAAACACGGTTAGCCTCAGTAAATCTAGCGAGAGGAAACTTTACTGAGGCTTAGAAAATGTTGTAGTTTGTAGTCTAAACCTCAGTGAAAATGGAACTGCTGGTTTAATGAGGCTTACACTACAAACTACAAAACAGTTAGCCTCAGTAAACCTAGCACAATGAAAGTTTACTGAGGCTTAGAAACGTTTGTAGTTTGTAGTCTAAGCCTCAGTAAAGCGCTGGAGCCTGTTGCCTTTACTGAGAGTTATAGCGATTTGAAGATTTACTGAGGCTTAGACTTCAAACTACAAAATTGTCTAAGCCTCAGTAAATTTTCGAAATGCTCTAATTCGGCCAATTTTTCTCCGTTTTTTGTGAATTTTGAGCAAAAGTTCTCTTTTTTGTAGTTTGTAGTCTGTTAGCCTCAGTAAAATGGGATTTTTTCAGACAAAAACGCGACAGAGATGATGGCCAACGACATAGACGCGCTGAAGTTCCGTCGTGAGCATTTGGATAAGAGTGTGGAGGATTTGAAGAATCAACTGTCGAATCTAGAGTGGGAATTGGCTGAAAATTCTGGAAAAATCTGAAAATTTGCAGATGCAGCGTTGGAATTCTGAAGTCTCAACAGCTGGCAGTGAAGAGTGTGTTAGATTTGAGAGAGGACGAATATATGGGCGGTGATGATGTGGATTCGAATTGGCCAGATGATTATAACAAGTTTGGGAAGATCAGCAAGCTGTGTGTGAGTGTGGTTTTTTTGGAATTTTTTGGATTTTTTGAAACTCAGAAAAATTGTAAAATCGGTTGAAAATGCGCTGAAAAATCGATTTTTCCTAATTTTTTTGTATCAAAATGTGTCGAAAAATCGGTATATTCATACAAAACCGGAGAAAATTACTTAAAAACCGCCTAAAAATTGAAAAATCATAGATTTTTCGCGAAAATTTCAGACCTTTTTAGGTTTTTCAGCAATTCTTGAAGATTATTTTCCGATTTTTCCAAATTTTTTGTCTGAAATTCCATGGAAGATTACTGTAGATTACTGTAGAAAACGACTGAAAATGGTTGAAAACTACGCGAGGTACAGTTTTTCTAGTTTCCCCAAAGAAAATGCTTGGTTTTAACGATTTTAAGTTTTTACTGAGGCTTACGGAAGTTTTGTAGTTTGTAGTCGACTCAAAATTTGGGTCATTTCTAAACAAAAACGAGCGAAACCGGTTGAAAATTGAGCGAGAGATGCCAAGATTTCAATTTTACTGAGGCTTAGGGATGTTTTGTAGTTTGTAGTGCTTTAGCCACAGTAAAAACAACTTTTCGAGAGCAAAAATTGATTTTTTCTGCAATTTTTCGCGAAATTTTATAGACTTTTTTAGGGTTTTCAGCTGTTTTTGAAGATTCCTTTTCGATTTTTCCGAATTTTTTGTCTCAAATTTGATGGAACGGTGTTTTGGATTACTGTAGATTACTGTAGTTTGTAGTTTTCGTTCTTGCAAACGCAATCACGTCAAAAATGTGGAAAAAACGACTACAAACTACAAGATTTGCTACAGTAATCTTCTATGGAATTTCAGCCAAAAAATTCGAAAAAAATCGGATAAGAATTTTCAAAAATGGCTGAAAAATCTGAAAAAGCCTAAAAATTGTGCAAAAAATCGATTAAAAACCGCAAATTTTCGGAATTTTCTGTTATTTTTCATTTGACGTCTTCTAAATTCTAAACACGCAAAATTTCGAATTTTTCACATCGTTAGCCTTCTTTTCTATGCGATTTCCGACATTTTGATACCCATATCGGCCTAATTCGAAAATTTTCGAGTTTGAAGAGAATTCTGAATTTTCAGTTTTGGCGGGAATTCAAAAAAAAATACTTCAGAAGTTGAAAAATCGATTTTTATACAAAATGTCAATTTTTCCAGGAAGTCGCTCTAAAATCGTACGACGACGTCAAAAAGCGCACGGAGCAACTTCAGAAGACGTTGATGACTGAGCGGAATCGCGAGAGACGACAGCGGGAAACGATTCTGAATGGGATGGATGAGAAGGAGAGGACACGTGTCGAAGAATTGGATGAAATGTTCAAAGACTTCTCGTTGGATCAGCTGAAGGCGTTGAGAGATCGAATGAGAATCGCCAGACAACAGAATTGATCTAGAAATATTGATTTTTATTGATTTTTTCCTCTTTTTTATTATTATAGCAGTGTTCTATGTTTAATTTCAAGTACCGGGTTCAAATTTCAGACCGAGATCTCTTCTCTGTCACAAGTTATGGGAAATCAAAAGTTTTCAAAAATTGATTTTTTTCATCTGTAAAGTTTTGTAAACTTTTCAGACCTTTTCAAGTTTTTTAACTATTTTTTTTTGGATTCTTAATCGATTTTTCCGATTTTTTTTGTCTGAAAATTACTGTAGAAAACGACTGAAAATGGTCGAAAACTATCCAAGATACAGTTTTTTTTCTAGTTTTCCATAAAGAAAACACTTGATTTTAACGATTTTAAGTTTTTACTGAGGCTTATCAACTTTTGTAGTTTGTAGTCGACACACAAAAATTGAATCATTTCTAAACTAAAACGAGCGACAACGGTTGAAAATTGATCAAGAAATAACAAGATTTCAATTTTACTGAGGCTTAGGAATGCTTTGTAGTTTGTAGTGCATTAGCCTCAGTAAAAACAACTTTTTCGAAAGGAAAATTGCTTTTTTCTCCGATTTTTTTAACATTTCTATGTAGATTCCTATAACAATATAGAAAAAACGCATCGAAAACCAAAGTGTTAACTGGTGGCCGAGTGCGAGTTTTCTAGTCCTTTTTGGAAGAAGAATCGCGCGCGAATTCGAATTTATCTCTTGATTTTCGGCGGTTTCTCAGATTTTTTCAGACTTTTCAAGTTTTTTTATTAATTTTCCCGTCTTCCGTGGTTGTTTTTTGTTCCGTTTTTCATCTTTCATCAAAATATCAACCTTGAAAATTTGTCTGAAATTCCAGCCAAATTTTCAAAGTCGATATTTTGATTCCACATTTTGGCAATATGTTTCTTATAGTTTATTCCAGTTTTCCCCGAAGTTTCAGCCAGATTGGAACACTCTCCGAGTTCTCGCGTAGTTTTTTCCTTTTTTGAGATGCAACTTAGGTCATCTATTGTCTTTTCTTCTTCACCTTGCCACAGGCATGTCAAAACGTCGCTCACAATCTCGGTTTATTGCTCGCTTATCTGATTACTTATCTGATGACGTAGACAACACCTAAACCGCTCGCAAGGGGGCGGAGTTTCCCCAGGGGCAGGTGTGCTAAACCCCGCCCCTCTCTCTCACGTATATAAGGGCAAGAAAAATCGGTAGGACACAGTTCGATGATGTTTGTGAGGTGGGCCTGGTGGGCACTGGGCTAGATGGTCTAGACGGTCATGCGGGCTACGGTTTGCTGGACGTTCTCTATCACTAGACCAGGGCACATCCACGACCGCTGATGATCAGACGGAGGACACCGTTCGATGTTTGTGAAGTGGGCCTGGTGGGCACTGGGCTAGATGGTCTAGACGGTCATGCGGGCTACGGTTTGCTGGACGTTCTCTATCACTAGACCAGGGCACATCCACGACCGCTGATGATCAGACGGAGGACACCGTTCGATGTTTGTGAAGTGGGCCTGGTGGGCACTGGGCTAGATGGTCTAGACGGTCATGCGGGCTACGGTCTGCTGGACGTTCTTTATCACTAGACCAGGGCACATCCACGACCGCTGATGATCAGACGGAGGACACCGTTCGATGTTTGTGAAGTGGGCCTGGTGGGCACTGGGCTAGATGGTCTAGACGGTCATGCGGGCTACGGTCTGCTGGACGTTCTTTATCACTAGACCAGGGCACATCCACGACCGCTGATGATCAGACGGAGGACACCGTTCGATGTTTGTGAAGTGGGCCTGGTGGGCACTGGGCTAGATGGTCTAGACGGTCATGCGGGCTACGGTCTGCTGGACGTTCTTTATCACTAGACCAGGGCACATCCACGACCGCTGATGATCAGACGGAGGACACCGTTCGATGTTTGTGAAGTGGGCCTGGTGGGCACTGGGCTAGTTGGTCTAGACGGTCATGCGGGCTACGGTTTGCTGGACGTTCTTTATCACTAGACCAGGGCACATCCACGACCGCTGATGATCAGACGGAGGACAATGGGGTTTTTGGTTGGTTTTTCCCCGGTAATAAATCATTTTCCCTTTCTATGTACTGAGCCTCTACGCGGCGAAAGGGATCAACAGACTCTATTTGTCTGGCTAATCCAGTACAAGTCCAGTACAAAAACCTCGATATTCTTGAAAACACAAATGCTCAAGTTCTGAAAAATATCGGAAAATTATAAAAAAAAAAGAAGTTTTCAGATGAATGTTACGGACCATCTGATGTCGAGATGTCTACTAGGCCTGCTTCAGTGAACTTTGTGAACTTTCTTGTTTTCTTTCATTTTTTGCGCGATTTTCTTTTGCTCTCGTCGTCGGGTTTTCTCCTCGTGGTGTTGTATGGTGTCCTCTAATTTTGACGTCTACTCTGTTGTTCTTCTGTTGCCGCGATTCTTTTTTCGTAATCTTCTGAATTCACTGAATTTCCGTCATACTATTCGAAAACACACTCTATTGTCGGATTAAAAAAAAGTGGGACTTGAAAATTGCGGACGCACCGCTCGTGTCGATTTACGAGGGGGCGGAGCAAAAACGGATACTGTAAAAAACAAATTAGTTTCTGTGAATTTAGTGGGATTTCCTGAACAAAATTTAGATTTCTTGGTGTGAAAATGATCGCTAGCATCTCTAGAATCTGTTTTTCATCAATAAACCGAACTTAATTACGAAAGTAGCTCACAGGAGGCAAACTTTAGAAATATTGCGTTTTTGCCGCACTTTCTCGTAGATCAAAAAAATTTACGCCTTTCAAATTTTCCGGTCCCACTTTTTTTAATCCGACAATAGGCTGCTTTATCACGGTGGCCTAGCTTTTTCAAATTCGATTTTCTAGGCCACCTTGGTTGAAATGGCCTGGCATGCACCTGGTGCGTATTCTAGGTCATTAAGAAGTGGTGGCATAACTTTTGGAAATTGAGTTTTTTAGGCCACCCTTTCAAAATGACTTTGAAAACACACCAGGTGAATATTAGCAAATTTTTTTCATAGGATTTTTCAGGTTTTTTTTAAATATGTGCATGTTCCTTTAATACCGTATCCTTCACGTTGCTCTTCAAATGTAAAAACAAGTCATTCAAATCGTTCATTCTCAGTCAATTTTCAAGTAAATTTCTAGAAAAAAATTCCAGAAAAAAAAGAAAATATTCGAGTTCACTCAATTGTTGTCCTCGAAGAATGTGAAATCGATGAGGAACACCGACGAGATGAGCAACAACTTCAGAATGGGTGGCAAATCAACCGGAACTGCAAAAATCGATAATTGATTTTTAAAAAAATTGAAAATCGTTTTTATACTTTTTTCTGGAATTTTACAGTTTTTTTCCTTAAAATCATATAACTAAAATTGTGATAATAAACAACTTGAAAATTACAAAAGATTAATTTTTCAAAAAAGTTTTTTTTTCGAAATTTCAAAAATTCCTTACAATGAACCAAATAAGTGTCCGCATCAGTTAGATGCTCTTGAAGGAATCCGGGGTACAGACGAACGATTTCTCCAATTTTGACTCCTGTATACGTGCAAACCGGGAAAATTTGAGTTCCACCACAACTGGCACAACATGGAGACATGATGAGCAATGGTTGGTTGCATCCGGCTCCGAGAAGATTGAACTGAAAGTATGAAGAGGCTACAAACTATAAACTACAAAAAATTTGACACTTTTTGAGCTAAAAATGAGGGTTCAACGATGATTTTGAGCCAAGTTATGAGGGAAAATGATTTTTACTGACAAGGGAACCTTTTAAGTTGACCTTCTAATTTGCAGAAACTAACTTCACAGGATGAAAGAGCGTCCTTTAAAACCTATAAATCCGTTTTCAAAATCTGCTTAAGAGACCTCCAAAGTGCTGAAATTTCAGTTTCAGTACCAAAAAATACCAAAAAAGTACCAAAAATCACTTTTTCAGTGTACAGGGTGGCTTTTAATTACCCGCACACAACTTTGGCGCCATGGTTCTCGGTGCTGGCGCGCAGTTAGTGAATCAAATTTTTCTGAATGATTAATTGGTTCATAACTGACATGTTTGCCAAGTTTCAGCTTTATTGGTTTAGTTTCAGCTAAATGGCGAGACCTAACGTCCACCATGCGACTGTCATCAGTCTGTTGAGGTAGGGCGCTAGTCGAAACGAGGTCTCCAAACGCCTTGGCATTGCAGACATTTGGTTTTTTGAAACTATCAAAACATTCACCAAGTCTGGATCTATATTTGGTCGCGTTGTGAGAGTATAAAAAGCAACGGTGATATCTCCAGAAGAGGTCGAAGCTGTTCGAGATCAAACCAGGAGTTACCTACATGAACTCCCCAGAAAATTGGCCATGGTTATCCCTATATTTTGGGATTTAGTTTAAAAGATAGCCCGAAAAACGCTTAATCTAAAATGCTATTGTGCTCTAGGATACGTCATCTTGTCGGTGAGCAATAAGCAATAGCGTCTGGAGGCGGCTAATTTTTTTCTTGATGGCACGCAGTGAGGTGACCACTTGGGGCCCGTTTTCTTTGACGAACAGTGGTTCACGATTGAAGCCGAATTCAAGTCTCAAAGTTATTGTGTGTTAGCCAGGGATATCAATGAAGCTTCTGAGAAGGAAAACCCCATTCCAGGAGTTTTCCACCCGGCCAGCATTACGGTTTTTGGTGCGATATGCTCAAATTTCAAATTTTATAGAATAAAACGTCCGTATGACCAAGGAAGTGTATATTAAGCAAATTTTGAAGAAGCATCTGATCCCACGCACCAAATGCCACTTTTGACGGAAACTTTTGGTTCACCAACATGACGGAGCGCCAGCCCACACCGTCAACTTCATTCAGCCGTGGTTTGAGGCGCACCTGCCTGAGGGGACAAATGGCCGACCTACTGGCCGGGTTTGAAAGCCCTTGACTATTCCTTTCGGAATTTTGCAGAAAAAGGTCTGCTCCAGACTCCATTCAAAGTTCGAGACTCTGGGAGAAACAATTTTCCAGAAATGGGGCAAAGTTACGACCGTGCCACCATCAACGTCTACCCAAGAGGTCTTCAGACCGTAACTAAGGCGAACGATGACTGAATCAAAAAATTCTTTTTGATAATAAATTTTGTGCGTCCAAATAAATATATTGTTGAGTTTCATCCGTTTTCGGCTTCTAGTTTTTGAGAGAAACTCATTCAAAGATGTGCGGGTAATTAAAAGCCACCCTGTAAAGTATGCAATTTTCAAATGTGATTTTCTCCACTCCTAGGAGGTTTTAGATTTTGAAACTTTTTGTGTTATACTTGGAATGAGTTGAAATTTTTATTTCAATATGTTTTTCAAAAAAATGTTCAGAACTGGAAACTTGGGCACACCCAAAGTGTAAGCAAATTTTGAAAATTTCCAAAACTTTTCTGAAAAGTTTTTTTTGGAAAAAATGTTAAAATAAGAAACTTCAACTCATTTCAAGTATAACACAAAAAATTTCAAGATCTAAAACCTCCTAGGAGTGGAGAAAATCACATTTGATTATTGCATATTTTACACTGAAAAGGTGATTTTTTGGTACTTTTTTGGTACTGAAACTGAAATTTCAGCACTTTGGAGGTCTCTTAAGCAGATTTTGAAAACGGATTTATATGTTTTAAAGGACGCTCTTTCATTCTGTAAAGTTAGTTTATGCAAATTAGAAGGTCAACTTAAAAGGTCCCCTTGTGAGGCTTAGCATTTTTGTAGTTTGTAGTCAAAATCTCAAACCTCGTATAACTTGGCTCAGAATAGTTGTAGGAAGCTCATTTTTCCACTAAAATCGTTCAAATTTCATGGTTTTTATATATAACTTGTAAATTTTTGTTTTTTTGAAAAGTCAAAATCGTTTTTGAGAATAATCCAAAAAAAACTTTTTTTTGAAAACTGAAATTTGGAATCCCAAAGTTTCAAAAAATGTGGAAAAAGTAATACACTACGAAAACTACAAACTACAAAAAATTTGACAAATTTTGGGCCAAAAATGAGAGCTCTACGATAATTTTAAGCAAAGTTATGAGGGAAAATGATTTTTACTGAGGCTTAGGATTATTGTAGTTTGTAGTCAAAGTCTTTTAACCTGTATAACTTTTAACCTGTATAACTCGGCTCAGAATCGTCGTAGAAAGCTCATTTTTGGATCAAAATGTGTCAAAAAATTTTGTAGTTTTTGTAGGCTACAAACTACAGACTATAGATTTTGGAGAAACGCTTTTTCTAGAATTGTTTTAAAAATGCAATAAAACAATTCAAAGAGCTTTTTTCTTCAAAATTCAGGAAACGTCGAGAAATGCAAAACTCAAAAATCCAAAATTCCCGCAAAAAAAAAAACTAACATGTCCATCACAACACTCCCGCTTCATCAGTCCAATTTGTTGTCCTTGAAATTGCGTTCCCAAGTAGTCAGTGCAGGAGAAGCACGGGTTATCTCTGGAAAAAACGATTCTTGATGGTCCAGGGCCGATGACGAAGCTCTAAAAAACAGAAAAAAACGAAAAGCTCCCCAGGGGGTTCGAACCCCGGAGTGTCTGTTCCAAAACCAATCGCGTTACCGCCTACACCACAGCCGACACAAAGGGAGAAGGCGCGGAGGGCGTATAAGAAGGGGAGGGTGGTGGCGCCTGGCGGCGCAGCCGATGGGTAAAAAACTCGAAGATGAAATTTTTTTCAAATTCCGCATTTTTTGGAAAATTCAAATTCCCACCCACCTATAACATCTCATAAGCTCCGCGCCAAAAACATCTCGAATATCCATACTAAAGTTTCTTCCCGATCCACAACACTCGCGAGAGATAAAATTCGATCTTTCATTGCAAAACAGCATGGGACGAAGGTACATATCATGAACGACGTATCGATTCGGCGTCTCGATTCCAGTGAAAATTTCCAATGGTTCTGTACACTGAACAACCATCAGACAGTTGGTAAGTGCAATTGCATCGAGTACGGTGTGAGGGACCAGGCTCACGAATCCCTGTAATTCAAATTTTTCGTAAAATATTCGAATTGAATTAGAAACTACAAAAAATTTGAGAAGTCTTGAGCCAAAATTGAGCTATCTACGATAATTTTGAGCCTAGTTATGCTGGTTTTAAGATTTGGACTACAAACTACAGAAATCCTAAGCCTCAGTAAAAATCATTTTCTCTCATAACTTGGCTCAAAATCATCGTAGAAAGCTCATTTTTGGCCCAAAATGTGTCTAATGTTTTGCAGTTTGTAGTCCTGATTGATTTTACAGGAAAATGAGAAATTTTCAAATTTTCAGATGTTTCCATATTTGCAGTTTTTTGTCTAGTTTTTTAATTGTTGAAGCTGTTATATCACAAATCTGAATATTTCAATTTAGGAAAAAAAATCCTAGTTTATAGTCGTTGTAGTTTTTATAGTCCAAATCAAAAAAGTCCCAATACGTTGACTCTAAATTCGTATAAAACCCTTATTTTTGGTTCAAAATTTATCAACTTTTTGTAGTTTGTAGTTTTTGTAGTCTCGTAGGGACTATAAACTACAAAACAAAATTGAGAAAATTTGAGCCAAAAATGAGGTTTCTACGATGATTTTGAGCCGAGTTATGAGATTTCCAAGATTTAGACTACAAACTACAAAAACCCCTGAGCCTCAGTAAAAATCTTTTTCTCTCATAACTTGGCTCAAAATCATCGTAGAACGCTCATTTTTGGCTCCAAACGTCGCAAATTTTTTTGTAGTTTGTAGTCTCTCTTACCGTCATCACAATTGGCATTGCCGCTACTTGATTCGGAACACAAATTGGCTCGGCTCGAGCCACCGGCATCGGTCCGCCACGAAAATTGGAATTTGAGGAGCTAGGCCACTGGGATTTTAGATTTTTCTGAAAAATTAATTTTTAAATTTTGAGAATTTCAAAAAAAAATTCCGAAAAATTTTTTCCAGACCTTCTTCGACGCTCCAGGAGAGCAAGTATCAGAAGTTCAACTAGCTCTAACATGTTCCAGTCAAAATGCGACAGCTGTTGAGATTTTAAGAAGATTCGGACATGGACAAAGTCTTTTGGCTCAAGGAGGAATGAATGAAGTAGTCAGGCGGCTGGCAGATGGTCTTTTAATTGAGTACAGTCAACGAGTGGTGTCAATTAATGATGGTAAGTCTTTGGAAAATGAAAAAGCAAAAAATTTGAAGCATTTTAGTGAAACAGTCAACAAAAACGGATGAAAATGAGCCGAGTTATAGCGAGTTGAAGATTAACTGAGGCTTAGACTACAAACTACAAGGTGTTCTAAGCCTCAGTAAAACTTGAAACGCTCGTAACTCACTTCGTTTTCAACCGATTTTCATGATTTTTTTTCAGAAATAAACATTAGAGCGATTTTAAGATATACTGAGGCTTAGCAAATTTTGTAGTTTGTAGTCTAAGCCTCAGTAAAACGCACGGAGAAGTATGCTTAGTAGAAGGTGTGATTTAAAGAGGATTATACTAGAAACTCCATTTCTTCAACCTCAGTAAAGCTCTCTTCTACACTGCTATGTGAATTTTACTGAGGCTTAGACTACAAACTACACATTTCCTAAGCCTCAGTAAAACTTAAAAGCGCTGTTATTCGGCTCGTTTTCAACCGTTTTCGATTATTCTTTCTGCAAAATGATTGGAATTTTGCATGTTTTTCAAATTTTATAATCTTTTGAATATTCCAGATTCCGAAAAAAAAGAAAATTTCCAAACTTTGATTCTCCTAGCTCAAAAAATGGAAAAATTAAAAGTTTGTAGTCAGAAATCTGAAATTCTACTAATTTGAGACATTTTGGTAAAAAAAACCATCAAAATCAGTTGAAAACGAAGCCGTTTAGAGCGCGTTGAAGTTTTACTGAGGCTTAGAAAATTCTGTAGTTTGTAGTCTAAGCCTCAGTAAAAATTCAAAAGCTCATAACTCGCTTTGTTCTCAACCGATTTTGATGGTTTTTTCACTAAATTAAATGGATTTTTTTGCTTTTCACATAAATAAAAAATAATTAATTTTCATCATTTTTCAGCCGCCTTCCCAGCCGTTGTCCAAACATCAACTGGACGCCGTTTCAGTGCCCGTCAGGTAATTGTGGCTGTACCGATTCCAACATTGGAGAATATCGATTTGGTACCAACTCCAGAAGCACCATTTCAACAGTTGATTCGTGAGTTTTTAGAATTTTAAAAAAATGTGAAATTTTGAAAATCTGAAATCCGGAAATCATTGAACTTTCAAAATTCCAAGGATTTCTGAAATTCCTGGAACTTATAAAATTTTCAGGAAATTGGAGGATTTAGATATTCCAGAAATAATATTTTAAAGAATTTCCGAAAATCTTAAAATTCCAAAACCCAGAAATTTCCAGAAAACTACGGACCAACTGGCCACGCCTACTACTTCACGATGTCATTTCAACGAGCCACATGGCGTCTGAATGGGCGGAGCGGAAAAGTGATTTATACATCACAAAGTGGTCCATTGGTATGGCTGACCACTTTTGATACGACGTTTGCATCAAGTTGTGGTACGTTCACTACAAACTACATTTTTCTGAAAATAGGACAAAATCCCGTCATTTTGAGCCAAAGACCATTGAAAACGGTTGAAAATGAGCCGAGTTACAGGACTTCAAAGTTTTTACTGAGGCTTAGAGTGTAGTTTGTAGTCTAAGCCTCAGTAAAAATTCAAATCGCTGTAACTTGGCTCATTTTTAACAGATTTTGATGATTTTTTCAGTGAAGCTATCAGAATTTTTGCGGCTTTAAATGTTTTCTCAAATTGATAAAAATTCAAAATTTCCGAATTTCAATTTTTTTCCCCAGTTTTTTTCAATTTTTATTTCAATTTTTTTTCAATTTTTTTCGCAGTGGACCTTTAAATGAAACAAAAACCAAAATTATGTAAAATGTTCAAGATTACAAACTACAAATTGAGCAAAAAATTCTGCCATTTTGAGCTAAAAGTCGTTGAAAACGGTTGAATATGAGCCGAGTTACAGTGCTTTGAAGTTTTACTGAGGCTTACACTACAAACTACAATATTCTTTACGCCTCAGTGAAACTTCGATTGCGCGTAACTCACCTTCTAGTGGACGAATTTAAACAAAACAAAATTGAAAATATGTGAAATTTTTTAGACTACAAACTACAATACATTTTCAGACAATTCAACATCGGCTTCATCTTCTCTCTGGGGGATTGCTCATTTCTCATATGATGTTCCGTTTGAGACAAGAAAGAAGTTGTACATTCAGGCGATTATGTATTCTTTGAGATTCGCCGATTTTTCACCATTGGATTGCACGTAAGTATAGTTTGTAGTTTCTGTAGTCACTACAGTAATCCTTTTTTAATTTCTGGGAATTTGGAACTTATTGAATTTTCCCGATTTTTCAACTTTTTCTGACTCTATTTTAACTATTTTTGCTAATTTCTCACTACAGTAATCCCAATTTTTTCAGTGATGTCAATTTCGCCACTGATGATTTGGCTAAAGGATCAATTCCAACGCTAAGATTGAATATTCCAATGGAATCATTGAAATATTTAAATGATTTCCATACTTTGTATCAAAATGTACACATTGCAACAGCTGATATCTCATCGAATAGTCTTGGTGAGTTAATTGGTCAATTAAGAAACTGATTATATGAATTTGGAACTAAAAATCATTAAAAACGGTTGAAAATGAGCCGAGTTACAGCGTTTTGAAGTTTTTACTGAGGCTTAGAAATTCTTGTAGTTTGTAGTCAGGTAAGGTCTAAATTTTTGAAATCTTTAGAATTTCAAATGTAGGATTTTTTCGATTTCTAGAATTCAGCATTCCAGCATTTTAAAATTTTAGAAATTCAGAATTCAGAAACTTTTGAAAAATTTAGAATTTTAGATTTTGTTCAAAATTTTTATTTATTTTCAGAGATCCTGAAAGTTCTGGAAATTTCAAAAAAAAACGTCCTAATTTCCGAAATTTTGATGAAAAAACCATAAAAATCGGTTGAAAACGAAGCGAGTTACGTGCATTTGAAGTTTTACTGAGGCTTAGAGAATCTTGTAGTTTGTAGTCTAAGCCTCAGTAAAGCGCATGTACCTTTACTGAGGCTTACACTACAAACTACAATATCTTATTTAGGTTTTTAGGAAGAAATTTTTTATAACAAGCCAAAACTGGTCGAGTTACGACGTCTTGTAGTTTTCACTGAGACTTAGACTACAAACTACAAAATCTTCTAAGCCTCAGGAAAACTTAGAAACGCGATATCTCGGCTCATTTTCATCCGTTTTTAATGGTTTTTCGAGCAAATTGTGTGAAATTTTTTGTAGAATTAGAAATCAAGAAAAACCAAAAAATCAGAATTTCAAATTCAGGTACGATGAACGGAGCAGTGCATTCCGGCTCCGCTGTGAGCAATTACGTCCTTCAAATGCTGTCAGCCGCGGATGCTCAGCGAAATGAGCTGCTCAGAGATACTCCTGTAGAATCCACGACTCCCTATATCTACAGTACCTCTTCTCACTATCCACCAGCCATGTTTGCTGCTGTGGCTGAGGCTCAGAACCAGACGAGAGATCAGAATTCTCCTCCGACGTCTTCAAATTCCACGTCTTCTGGAACATTCCGATATGAAACAAGTTCACAGTATCCGAGTACAGTACAACCGCCAACCACAACCACCATGAAACATTTTAGTTTTGGAAATTTGGGTGAGTTTTGAACAGAAATTTCTAAATTTGAAAAAAAAATTCGGATTTTCGAATTTGTTGAGTTTTTATGAGATTTTTAAAACTAGAATTTGCAAATTTTTACTTATTTTTAATCATACAAAACACCAATTTGCTTTTGGTGGCCTAGAAAACTGAAAAACTCGGCCACCACCTCTGAAAATTAGAATTATCGATTTTTTCTTCCAGACAACTCCACAAATAACGAGGAACCAGCTGCAGTTCTCTACGATAGTCCACCGCAACAGGCTCAGCCAACTTTGGTGAGGAATTTAGGCAGTTTAGCGATGGAGCGCATTTGTTCAGACGATCAGATTTGAAAAAATATCGATTTTATTGATTTCTGATTATTTTTTTGAAAAAAAAATTCTCAATGGAGCGCATTTTTATTCAATAAGGAATTTCTTTTCAGAATTACTCAACGACGTTCGCGTATTCCACTTCCAGTGTAATGCCGCCAGTCGTGCCAATCGAAACGACAACAATTCGACATTTTAGTAATGGAAATTTGAACGAAACGAGTACAGCTCAGTCGCCAGCTGTACAACGAGGTGAAAATAGAGAAAATTTGCGAAATTTTGAGCTAAAAACCATTTAAAACGGTTGCAAATGAGCCGAGATAGAGCTATTTTAAGTTTTACTGAGGCTTAGGAATTTTTGTAGTTTGTAGCCTTAGCCTCAGTAAATTTTCAAAACGCTCTATCTCAGCTCATTTTCACCCATTTTCAATGATTTTTGGAGCAAAATTTCTGGAATTTTTTGTAGTTTATAGTCTATAGTCTGTAGTCTACTCATCGATTTCAGACGACCCTTCCATTCTAATAAACCAGCAGCAAAATGGATATGTCTACTCAACATCCACCCACTATCCAATTCAATTATCTTCGAATAGGAATAGTAAGTGGAAGTTTGTAGTTTGTAGTCTCTAGAATATCGATTTTTGCAGTAAATGCCCGTGCAACACCATCTCCAGAAATCGTTCAACAACTTCAAGAAGTCTCTGAAAATGCCACGAATTCCACGTCACTTCAGTTGGCTTCTAGTTTGACACAACTCGTACAATCCCTCCTGACGACGTTACGTCTTCAGTGACCTAGAAATTTATTGAATTCATTGATTTTTCCCGCCCAATACGTGTCGTTTTCAAAGCTTTTTCACCCGATTTTTTGTCTGTCAACCCGATTTCTGTATTTTGCTCCTTGTAAAAAAATAAAATTTACTATAAATTGGATTTTTATGAATGTTTTGCTAGATTTCAAGCTGAAAATATCTGAAAACATCTAGAAATTGCTTTTGAAAATTGCTGTTTCCCGCGCATTTGTTCTTCTGTGTGCATTCTGACGTGATGGTGTTTACACCAGGGAATGCGCTATATTGTACGACACCTTAAATTTATGTCAATTTTTTATAATTTTTTGCCTTAGAAAGCCATTTTCTTCCGTTTTTTCTAGGGTTTTCTTGTTTTTAAATGATTTCTAGCATCTTTAAAATGTTTAAAAACGATTTTCAGTCGAAAAATTCCCCAAAAATCCCTGAAAAATGGCCCCGGCAAAGCGAAAATTGAATTTCGATAATTCGGCGGACTCAACGATGAACTTTGAAACAGACGACAATTTTCCAAGACAAGTGAGGCATTACAAACTACACTAAACACAAAAATTTTCAAAAAAAATTATCCATTTTCAGTGGAAAATCCAAGGAATCGATATCGACGAGCGAGTTCAGCGTCTAAGAGATGAGCTACGCGCTCAGGGGCATCATCCGGCACAGAATGCCGTTGTGGATCCGAATTCCAAATTTCGCACAGGTTGAAAAATCCAAAAATCGATTTTATGGCAAGAAATCGATGTTTTTCAGAATATCGACGAATTCTCACCGCCCACTCGATCATCACCGATGCCATTCGTTTGAATCAAAAGGAGATCAGTTGGTGTACGTATTCCAGAAGAAAATCCTCAAATTTTGAGCCGAAAATCATCGAAAACGGATGAAAATGAGCCGAGTTAAAGCCATTTGAATTTTTACTGAGGCTTAGAGAATTTTGTAGTTTGTAGTCTTTAAAAAAGCTGAAAAATTGACAAACTTCAGTCTAGAAATCACTGAAAATGGACAAAAATATGCCGAGATAAATCGTTTTTAAGTCTTACTGAGGCTTCGGTTTTTTTTTGTAGTTTGTAGTCTGTAAGCCTCAGTAAAGAGCCCTTCCCATTTATCGATTTTACTGAGGCTAATAGTAAGACTACAAACTACAACCTTTTCTAAGCCTCAGTAAAACTTCTAAAAGGGATTTTTCAGCTCTAATTTTTGAGATTTTTGTAGTTTGTAGTCTAAGCCTCAGTAAAGCGCCCCTTTTTTGTGTTTACTGAGGCTTAGACTACAAACTACAAAATTTTCTAAGCCTCAGTAAATTTTCAAAGTGCTCTAATTCGGCCGATTTTCGGTAATTTTCAGTGATTTTTAGAGCAAGTTTTCCGAAAAGTTTTGTAGTTTGTAGTCTGTTAGACTCAGTAACATACGATTTTTCCAGACAAAAACGCGACAGAAATGATGGCCAACGACATAGACGCGCTAAAATTCCGTCGTGAGCATTTGGATAAGAGTGTGGAGGATTTGAAGAATCAACTGTCGAATCTAGAGTGGGAGTTGGCTGAAAATTCTGGAAAAAAATCTGAAAATTCCAGATGCAGCGTTGGAATTCTGAAGTCTCAACAGTTGGCAGTGAAGAGTGTGTTGGATTTGAGAGAGGATGAGTATATGGGCGGTGATGACGTGGATTCGAATTGGCCAGATGATTATAACAAGTTTGGGAAGATCAGCAAGTTGTGTGTAAGTGGGATTTTTCGGATTTTTGGAATTTCAGAAAATTGGAAAATCGGTGGACAATTGGCTGAAAAATCGATTTTTCTGACTTTTTTTTTGGTTCAAAATGTGAAGAAAAATGTGTAAATTCGAATAGAAACGGAGAAAATATCGCAAAATTCGAAACATCGCTTAAAAATCGAAAAAATCATTGAAAACTCGGTAAAATTTGCGATTTTTCGAGAGAAAAATTGATTTTTTCCTCGATTTTTTACAAAATTTTTAGACCTTAAATGAAAATGGTGTAAACTGAAAAAGGTGTAAAACATGTTTACTTTGGAAAATTTGTAGTTTGTAGTCCACGAAATTCCAGCAATTTCTGTCTAAAAATGACTGAAAATGGTCGAAAACTACCCAAGATACAGTTTTTGCTAGTTTTCCTCAAAGAAAATGCTCTATTTTAACGAATTTAAGTTTTTACTGAGACTTAGCAACTTTTGTAGTTTGTAGTCGACACAAAATTTGAGTCATTTCTGAACAAAAACGAGCGAAAACGGTTGAGAATTGGTTGAGAAACGCGAAGATTTTAATTTTACTGAGGCTTAGGAATGTTTTGTAGTTTGTAGTGTATTAGCCTCAGTAAAAACATCAATTTTTAAAAGAAAAATTGATTTTTTCATCGATTTTTAGCAAGATTTTTAGACCTTTTTAGATTTTTCAGCCATTTTTGACGATTCTTTTTCGATTTCTCCGAATTTTTTGTCTGAAATTTGATGGAACGATGTTTTGGATTACTATAGATTACTGTAGAAGCTAGTTTTCTTTTGTAGTTTGTAGTTTTGCTTTTTGCAAACAACACAATCACGTCAAAAATGTGGATGAAAATCTTTGAGATCTTTGAGACTACAAACTACAAAATTTTCTACAGTAACCTACAGTAATCTTCCTAAGGTCTCAAAATTTTGCGAAAAAACGGAGAAAAAATCAATTTTGATTCTCAAAAAATCGCTAATTTTTCGAAAATTTCGGTTTTTTTACTTTACGTCTTCTAAATTCTAAAAACGCAGAATTTCGATTTTTCACATCGTTAGCCTTCTTTTCTATGCAATTTCCGACATTTTGACACCCATATCGCCCTAATTAGAAGATTTTCGAGTTTAAAGAGAATTCTGAATTTTCAGTTTTGGCGGGAATTCAAAAAAAAAATACTTCAGAAGTTGAAAAATCGATTTTTATACAAAAATTCCATTTTGTTCCAGGAAGTCGCTCTAAAATCGTACGACGACGTCAAAAAGCGCACCGAACAACTTCAGAAGACGTTGATGACTGAGCGGAATCGCGAGAGACGACAGCGGGAAACGATTCTGAATGGGATGGATGAGAAGGAGAGGACACGTGTCGAAGAATTGGATGAAATGTTCAAAGACTTCTCGTTGGATCAGCTGAAGGCGTTGAGAGATCGAATGAGAATCGCCAGACAACAGAATTGATCCAAAAATCGGCGATTTATTAATTTTTTCCTCTTTTTTTATTATTATAGCAGTGTTCTATGTTTAATTTCAAGTACCGGGTTCAAATTTCAGACCGAGATCTCTTCTCTGTCACAAGTTATGGGACATCAAAAATTTTCAGACTTTCAAATTCGGAAAAATCTGGAATTTATAATGCTTTATTTTGTTTAGAATACTATGTAGATTCCCATAAAAATATAGAAAAATTCGAAAAACGCATCGAAAACCCCAAAGTGTTAACTTTTGGAAGAAGAATCGCGCGATTTTTTTTTTCAGATTTTTCAAGTTTTTTTGTTAATTTTCCCGTTTTCCGTGGTTTTTTTGCTCCGTCTTCCGTTTTCCGTCTTTCATCAAAATATCAACTTTGAAAATTTGTCTGAAGTTCCAGCCAAATTTTCAAAGTCGATATTTTGATTCCACATTTTGGCAATATGTTTCTTATAGTTTATACCAGTTTTCCCCCAAAGTTTCAGCCAGATTGGAACACTCTCCGAGTTCTCGCTTAGTTTTTTCCTTTTTTGCCAAGAGATGCAAATTAGCTCATCTCTTGTCTTTTCTTCTTCACCTTGCCACAGGCATGTCAAAACGTCGCTCACAATCTCGGTTTATTGCTCGCTAATTACTTATCTGATGACGTAGACAATACCAAAACCGTTCGCAAGGGGGCGGAGTTTCCCCAGAGGCAGGTGTGCTAAACCCCGCCCCTCTCTCTCGTATATATAAGGGCAAGAAAAATCGGTAGGACACAGTTCGATGATGTTTGTGAGGTGGGCCTGGTGGGCACTGGGCTAGATGGTCTAGACGGTCATGCGGGCTACGGTTTGCTGGACGTTCTCTATCACTAGACCAGGGCACATCCACGACCGCTGATGATCAGACGGAGGACACCGTTCAATGTTTGTGAAGTGGGCCTGGTGGGCACTGGGCTAGATGGTCTAGACGGTCATGCGGGCTACGGTTTGCTGGACGTTCTCTATCACTAGACCAGGGCACATCCACGACCGCTGATGATCAGACGGAGGACACCGTTCAATGTTTGTGAAGTGGGCCTGGTGGGCACTGGGCTAGATGGTCTAGACGGTCATGCGGGCTACGGTTTGCTGGACGTTCTCTATCACTAGACCAGGGCACATCCACGACCGCTGATGATCAGACGGAGGACACCGTTCGATGTTTGTGAGGTGGGCCTGGTGGGCACTGGGCTAGATGGTCTAGACGGTCATGCGGGCTACGGTTTGCTGGACGTTCTCTATCACTAGACCAGGGCACATCCACGACCGCTGATGATCAGACGGAGGACACCGTTCAATGTTTGTGAAGTGGGCCTGGTGGGCACTGGGCTAGATGGTCTAGACGGTCATGCGGGCTACGGTTTGCTGGACGTTCTCTATCACTAGACCAGGGCACATCCACGACCGCTGATGATCAGACGGAGGACACCGTTCAATGTTTGTGAAGTGGGCCTGGTGGGCACTGGGCTAGATGGTCTAGACGGTCATGCGGGCTACGGTTTGCTGGACGTTCTCTATCACTAGACCAGGGCACATCCACGACCGCTGATGATCAGACGGAGAACACAGTTCGATGATGTTTGTGAAGTGGGCCTGGTGGGCACTGGGCTAGATGGTCTAGACGGTCATGCGGGCTACGGTTTGCTGGACGTTCTTTATCACTAGACCGGGGCACATCCACGACCGCTGATGATCAGACGGAGGACACCGTTCGATGTTTGTGAAGTGGGCCTGGTGGGCACTGGGCTAGATGGTCTAGACGGTCATGCGGGCTACGGTCTGCTGGACGTTCTTTATCACTAGACCAGGGCACATCCACGACCGCTGATGATCAGACGGAGGACACCGTTCGATGTTTGTGAAGTGGGCCTGGTGGGCACTGGGCTAGATGGTCTAGACGGTCATGCGGGCTACGGTCTGCTGGACGTTCTTTATCACTAGACCAGGGCACATCCACGACCGCTGATGATCAGACGGAGGACACCGTTCGATGTTTGTGAGGTGGGCCTGGTGGGCACTGGGCTAGTTGGTCTAGACGGTCATGCGGGCTACGGTCTGCTGGACGTTCTTTATCACTAGACCAGGGCACATCCACGACCGCTGATGATCAGACGGAGGACAATGGGGTTTTTGGTTGGTTTTTCCCCGGTAATAAATCATTTTCCCTTTCTATGTACTGAGCCTCTACGCGGCGAAAGGGATCAACAGGCTCTATTTGTCTGGCTAATCCAGTACAAGTCCAGTACAAAAACCTCGATATTCTTGAAAACACAAATGCTCAAGTTCTGAAAAATATCGGAAAATTATAAAAAAAAAGAAGTTTTCAGATGAATGTTACGGACCATCTGATGTCGAGATGTCTACTAGGCCTGCTTCAGTGAACTTTGTGAACTTTCTTGTTTTCTTTCATTTTTTGCGCGATTTTCTTTTGCTCTCGTCGTCGGGTTTTCTCCTCGTGGTGTTGTTTGGTGTCCTCTAATTTTGACGTCTACTCTGTTGTTCTTCTGTTGCCGCGATTCTTTTTTCGTAATCTTCTGAATTCACTGAATTTCCGTCATACTATTCGAAAACACACTCTATTGTCGGATTAAAAAAAAGTGGGACTTGAAAATTGCGGACGCACCGCTCGTGTCGATTTACGAGGGGGCGGAGCAAAAACGGATACTGTAAAAAACAAATTAGTTTCTGTGAATTTAGTGGGATTTCCTGAACAAAATTTAGATTTCTTGGTGTGAAAATGATCGCTAGCATCTCTAGAATCTGTTTTTCATCAATAAACCGAACTTAATTACGAAAGTAGCTCACAGGAGGCAAACTTTAGAAATATTGCGTTTTTGCCGCACTTTCTCGTAGATCAAAAAAATTTACGCCTTTCAAATTTTCCGGTCCCACTTTTTTTAATCCGACAATAGGCTGCTTTATCACGGTGGCCTAGCTTTTTCAAATTCGATTTTCTAGGCCACCTTGGTTGAAATGGCCTGGCATGCACCTGGTGCGTATTCTAGGTCATTAAGAAGTGGTGGCATAACTTTTGGAAATTGAGTTTTTTAGGCCACCCTTTCAAAATGACTTTGAAAACACACCAGGTGAATATTAGCAAATTTTTTTCATAGGATTTTTCAGGTTTTTTTTAAATATGTGCATGTTCCTTTAATACCGTATCCTTCACGTTGCTCTTCAAATGTAAAAACAAGTCATTCAAATCGTTCATTCTCAGTCAATTTTCAAGTAAATTTCTAGAAAAAATTCCAGAAAAAAAGAAAATATTCGAGTTCACTCAATTGTTGTCCTCGAAGAATGTGAAATCGATGAGGAACACCGACGAGATGAGCAACAACTTCAGAATGGGTGGCAAATCAACCGGAACTGCAAAAATCGATAATTTATTTTTTTTTTTTTTCGAAAATTTCAAAAATTCCTTACAATGAACCAAATAAGTGTCCGCATCAGTTAGATGCTCTTGAAGGAATCCGGGGTACAGACGAACGATTTCTCCAATTTTGACTCCTGTATACGTGCAAACCGGGAAAATTTGAGTTCCACCACAACTGGCACAACATGGAGACATGATGAGCAATGGTTGGTTGCATCCGGCTCCGAGAAGATTGAACTGAAAGTATGAAGAGGCTACAAACTATAAACTACAAAAAATTTGACACTTTTTGAGCTAAAAATGAGGGTTCAACGATGATTTTGAGCCAAGTTATGAGGGAAAATGATTTTTACTGAGGCTTAGCATTTTTGTAGTTTGTAGTCAAAATCTCAAACCTCGTATAACTTGGCTCAGAATAGTTGTAGGAAGCTCATTTTTCCACTAAAATCGTTCAAATTTCATGGTTTTTATATATAACTTGTAAATTTTTGTTTTTTTGAAAAGTCAAAATCGTTTTTGAGAATAATCCAAAAAAAACTTTTTTTTGAAAACTGAAATTTGGAATCCCAAAGTTTCAAAAAATGTGGAAAAAGTAATACACTACGAAAACTACAAACTACAAAAAATTTGACAAATTTTGGGCCAAAAATGAGAGTTCTACGATAATTTTAAGCAAAGTTATGAGGGAAAATGATTTTTACTGAGGCTTAGGATTATTGTAGTTTGTAGTCAAAGTCTTTTAACCTGTATAACTTTTAACCTGTATAACTCGGCTCAGAATCGTCGTAGAAAGCTCATTTTTGGATCAAAATGTGTCAAAAAATTTTGTAGTTTTTGTAGGCTACAAACTACAGACTATAGATTTTGGAGAAACGCTTTTTCTAGAATTGTTTTAAAAATGCAATAAAACAATTCAAAGAGCTTTTTTCTTCAAAATTCAGGAAACGCCGAGAAACGCAAAACTCAAAAATCCAAATTTCCCGCCAAATCGAATTTTTAAAAAACTAACATGCCCATCACAACACTCCCGCTTCATCAGTCCGATTTGTTGTCCTTGAAATTGCGTTCCCAAGTAGTCAGTGCACGAGAAGCATGGGTTATCTCTGGAAAAAAACGATTCTTGATGGTCCGGAATCGATAAAAATGCTCTAAAAAACGAAAAAAAAAACGAAAAATCCCCCAGGGGTTCGAACCCCGAAGTGTCTGTTCCAAAACCAATCGCGTTACCGCCTACACCACAGCCGACACAAAGGGAGAAGGCGCGGAGGGCGTATAAGAGGAGGGTGGTGGCGCCTGTCGGCGCAAGCCGAGGGGGCGAAAATCGATAATGAAAAAAAGGTTTTTCAAAATTTTCGAAAATCCTAATTTTAAGGATTGCTCACCTATAACATCTCATAAGCTCCGCGCCAAAAACATCTCGAATATCCATACTAAAGTTTCTACCCGATCCACAACACTCGCGAGAGATAAAATTGGATCTTTCATTGCAAAACAGCATGGGACGAAGGTACATATCATGGACGACGTATCTATTCGGTGTTTCGATGCCAGTGAAGATTTCCAATGGTTCTGTACACTGAACAACCATCAGACAGTTGGTCAGTGCGATCGCATCGAGTACGGTATGAGGGACCAGACTCACGAAGCCCTGGAATTCAAATGTTTCGAAATATTCGAATTGAATTAGAAACGACAAGAAATTTGAGAAGTTTTGAGCCAAGATTGAGCTTTCTACGATAATGTTGAGCCAAGTTACGGGAGTTGGAAGGTTTAGACTACAAACTACAGAAATGCTAAGCCTCAGTAAACTGGGCATTCGCCAGAACTTGGCTCAAAATCATCGTAGAAAGCTCATTTTTGGACCAAAATGTGTCTAATTTTTTGCAGTTTGTAGTCCTTAATGGATTCTACAGGAAAATGAAAAATGTTCAAATTTTCAGATGTTTCCATATTTGCAGTTTGTAGTCTAGTTTTTTAATTTTTGAATATAAGCTGTTATATCACAAATCTGAATATTTCATTTTTGGAAAAATTCTAGTTTATAGTCTTTGTAGTTTTTATAGTCCAAATCTAAAAATTCCCGATACTTTGACTCTAAATTCTTATAAACCCCTTATTTTTGGTTCAAAATTTATCAACTTTTTGTAGTTTGTAGTTTTCGTAGTCTCGTAGGGACTACAAACTACAAAACAAAATTGAGAAAATTTGAACCAAAAATGAGGTTTCTACGATGATTTTGAGCCGAGTTATGAGATTTCCAAGATTTAGACTACAAACTACATAAACCCCTAAGCCTCAGTAAACTGGACATTCGTCATAACTTGGCTCAAAATCATCGTAGAAATCTCATTTTTAGCTCAAAGTTTGTGAAATTTTTTGTAGTTTGTAGTCTCTCTTACCGTCATCACAATTGGCATTGCCGCTACTTGATTTGGGACACAAATTGGCTCGGCTCGAGCCACCGGCATCGGTCCGCCACGTCGCATTCGTCCGGCTCTGGCACGGACCACCAATTGTTTCTGAGAATTTTCATTTTCAGAATTCTCAGAAGACGTGACGTCATCAGATTCAGATGATGATATCAACGATTTGAGTGGTTGTTGTCCCGGTTGAATGTTCATTTTTTTGAAAAATCTCAAAAAATTTTCGAATTAAACTTTTTTCAGAAATTTCCACATTTCTCTGACGATTTCTCTGAAAAAGCCAAATTTCAGAGAAAAAATCGATTATCGATTTTTGCAAAAAAGTTATTCCAACATTTTCTTGTGAAACTTTTTTTGTCTGGCCGAATGAAACGAACATGATGCTTTTTATCGATTTTCTCTTTATCCTCAACACGTTCTCCATGATTACGGTAGGGAATACGCAGACTACAAACTACAAAAAGTTTGACGAATTTTGAGCCAAAAATGAGGTTTCTACGATGATTTTGAGCAAAGTTATGAGAAAAATGATTTTTACTGAGGCTTAGGATTTCTTGTAGTTTGTACTCTAAGCCTCGGTATTTTTTAATTCTCAACAAGACTACAAACTACAAAAAATTTGACAAATTTTAAGCCAAAAATGAGCTCTCTAAGATCATTTTAAGCCGAGTTATGCGATTTTTAAGATTTAGGCTACAAACTACAAGAATCCTAAGCCTCAGTAAAAATCATTTTGTCTCATAACTTGGCTCAAAATCATCGTAGAACTCAGATTTTTGGCTCAAAGTTTATCAAATTTTTTGTAGTTTTTTGTAGACTACAAACTACAAACTACAGTAATCTTTGCAGGGTACAATATTCATCATAAGTTTCTGCACAAATCCAATCAAGAAAAAGAACGAAAAATGTAATGTGAGATCGCTGACTAATTCGATGAGAGCGGTAAGGATTTTTTTTTTGAATTTCAATTTTTAGATTTTTTTCGGAAATTTGTAGTTTGTAGTCTTTGTAGGCTCCCGAATCAGAAGCAATTCCTAGTAGCACACGAACGGCGCTGGAGGAGAAAAAGAAAAAAGAAGAGTCGAAGAAATCGAAAAAATCGAAAAAGAAGAAAAATAAAAAATCGATGGAGGCATCGCAAAAAATTTCGAAAAAATCCAAAAAAAGTAAAAAATCCAAGAAACAGAAGAAATTGGAAAAGAAAAAGGAACAGGAAATGAAGAAGATTCCACAGGCAATTGTTGAAGAAGACGGGGATGTAAAGTCTACACAGAGATCGGCGGTAATTTGAATTTTTTAGAATTTTTGATTTTAAAAAATTTTGAAAATTCGAAAAATTGTTTTTTTTTATTTTTTCGGTCCTCGGCGGGCGCCGCCAGGCACCACCACCCTCCCCCTTTTTATAGGCGCTACGCGCTCTCTTCTCCATGTGCAGGCCGTAGTGTAGGCGGTAACGCGTTGCTTTTGGTGCGAACACTTGGTGGTTCGAACCCCCGTAGAATCATTTTGTTTTTGCTTGTTTTTTAGAGCTTTGTGAAGGATTCCGGACCTCTTGGGACATTAAATTTTCAAAATAAAATGTTTCTTTAAGATATTATCCCATTTAAAAAATGTATTACAGAAATCCGAGCCAAAAGGTTCTGCTCTCCCATCTTCACAAGCCCCTCAACAAGCCAAGAGTCTACAGTAAGCCAAAAAAAAAACTACAGTAACCTAAAATTTTGAAAATTGTAGAGCAAAAACTCCGAAAAGTGCGAAAAGTTGTCCGGTGGGACCAATGGCAACTCCAATACCTACAGTATCCCCGGTGCCACATACACCTGCAGTTGATAGTAAGGCTACAAAGAATATAAACTACAAAAATCAAAAATTTATATATTTTGGGTCCAAATCTTAGCAATTTAGAAAAAATATCGGAAGAAAAATTTCAAAAAAATTTTTTTTTAATTTTTTCGAAATTTAGAATTCATCCAAATATGGTTTTCCGTAGTTTATAGTTTGTAGTCTTTGTAGTTTGAAGTCTAAAATTTTCAGCGCAATCGCCAAGATCCGCTCCAATGCCCAATTCATCCGAAGCCAAAGGACTCAAATCGATGCCAGCCTTTTGATTTTTTTTTCAATAAATTTTCTATAAAATATCGATTTTCTTTTCGAATTTTTAGAATTTCTAGATTCAGCTCGTTTTTAGCTTCAAAATGAGCCTAAACACGACTAGGTTCCGCCCACTTTGAAATTTCTCAGAGACACGCGACGCACGACCGCGACGCGTCGGAAAAAGAAAAGTGGGCGGAGCCTAGTCGTGGTGGGGCTCATTTTGAAGCTCGTGATCTCAAAATGTGTTTGCAATTAGTTTCAGGAGGGTTTAATCAAAATAAGAGGGTTTATGATCATTTAGAATTTTTTAAGGCGAAAAAAAGCTTTTTCTGAATTTCAGAGAATTCCAAATTTTCCAAAAGTTAAATATTCAAACTCAGCTCAATTGGACGTTTGAGATGAGTATAATCAAGGCCTACTTTGAAAATTTCAGATTTTCAGACAAATTTTCAGACATGCGCCTTTAAATCCAAGATCTATGATTTTTTGGTCCGGGAAAGTAGGGGAAAATGGGTCAAAACAAAATAAATAGATATTGTTTTCAAAGAGAAGGGGGAGGATTTCGAGGAGACTAATTAGTGAAAATTTTGGAAAAGAAGAAGAAGAAGAAGAAAAATGTTTTTAAAATTTTGAAAATTTAGGAATCGCTCATTTTAGTATAGTAAATTGACTTTAGCCGGCATTTAATACTATTGTTATACTATTTTTTTTTATTTGAAATTCTACAAAAAATATTCTAGAAAATATTTTTTAGAATCGGAAGAAAAGGTAATGTTTAAAAAAATTTAAAATTTTAAAATTTTTAAAAATTAAAAAATTAACTATGTGAATTGAAAATTAAAACATTTGAATAATTAATTTTTAAAAAATAAAAATAATAATGAAAAAAATTTAAATGTTAAATTTTTTCAATAAATTCAGAAATGCCCAATACGGTCCACACATTGAAATTCGAGGAAGGAGGAATCAACGCCTACGCAAGAACCGAGGAAAGAGAATATCCAATCGATTGGACGATTCCAGAGATTATTTTCACTATCCTATTCTTCATTTTCTCATCTGGAATTTTAATTTTTATAATTTTGGAAATTGGATTTTTTGAAATCCAACCGATTGGTGTCAATTTATGGACCAATAATAGTATTGTGTGTTCACCTAGGTGGAGATATAGGAAAAATCCGAATTGTGGAGATTATGATTATTTAATTAATTAATTAGGATTTTTTACTTTTTCAAGAATTTTTGTAATTTATAATTTGATGAATTTTTGAATTTTTTTTTCAATTTTTTAAACAATTTTTTTTTCATTTTTCTGAGTTTTTTCTATTTTGGAATGCTATTTCAACTATGAATGAACATTTGAATTTTTTTTTGTTTTTGACCTAAATTTTCAGAAACTTCCAGAAGCTCAAAAATTCAAACTGAACCCATTTTGCACCTTCCTTGCAGAAAGATTCGTAGTTTGTAGGCTTCATGCTAAAACTGTAACCTCTTTTTTATGATTCCAGCGGAACAAAACGATCAAAAGTTTTCAAAAACAAAGTATAAAAATGGAAAATTTGGAAGAAGTTTTGCAGAACTTTTCTTCTTTTATTTTTTTGAAAATTTAACGTTTTGGAAAAATCCCCAATTTTCAGAACCATGGGATCCCTCAAAATTCTCGAAATCGCTCTATTCCTCTCTCTTCTCATTTCTACAGTAGCCAGAGACTTCGGAGATGATTCCTCATGTGATTCTTCTGAAGAACACGGAGGACACGGAAACCACGGACCTCGACCGCCTCGACCGCCACCAAGACCGCCAGTACCTGGTGGTCCGGATAATGCGAATCGTCCAAAATGTGGACAGGGATGGTTCACTTCCTATAGGCCACAGGGAATTTGGTGTTTGAGAGTGAGTTCTTGAAATGGCTACAAAAGGATTTCAGGCTTTTTCAATTTGTCTGAAAATTTCAGAACATGCCAAACAAGACATGTGCTTTCTTTTTGTAGTTGACAACTTTTCTGAAAAATTAGGTCCTGAAGAGTTATTCCACGTGGAAGCTCACTCCCCTTTTGGCGCCGCCGACCACTAGGCCCCGCCGGACATCACGACGCTCCTTCGGTTCCACGTGGCATATCTCCCCAGGACTTGATTTTTCGAAAAAGTTGTCAACTACAAAAATGAAGCCCTTGATTTGTTTAGTAGACTCTGAAAATATCAGATAGATTGAATAAGCTTAAGCGAATTTTCAGCAGTTTGAAAATATTGATTTCTCGAAAAAAAACTTTTTTTTTCGAGATTTCTTAACTTAGCTAATTTTCAACCAATTTTCATAGTTTTTGGTTTGTAATGTACTAAATTTATATAGCTACAAACTAAACACGCATACTTATTCAACCTTTGAACCATCAAACCCATTTGGAACCAAAAATAGGTATTTGGTCTTTGAGAGTCAGCGTGCGGAAGTTTTTAATTTCTTAACGCCTACAAAAGCGTGTCAGACTTTTTAAAATTGTCTGAAAATTTCAGATTATACCAAACAAGTCACGAACTTCATTTTTGTAGTTGACAACTTTCTCAAAAAATTAGGTCCTGGAGAGTTATGCCACGTGGAAGGGACCTCCCAGGTGGCGCCCCAAAAGGTTAGGAGGAAGATAGCGCCGGAAAAGAGGTGCACTTCCACATGGCATATCTCTCCAGGACTTGATTTTCAGAACAAAGAGTCAACTACCAAAATAAAGAGCCAGTCTTGTTTAGTATATTCTGTAAATTTCAGACAAATCAAAAAGATTTGAACTGGATTTTTCAATGGAATTCAAAAATATTGATTTTTCCGATAAAATGGGATGACATTTTTTCAAATCGCTATAACTTGACTAGTTTTCAACCAATTTTTATAATTTTTGATTCAAAATGTAGCAAATTTCAAAATCTGCGAAATATATAAAATTGTTCCAAACCATCAAACTTCCCAATCCCAAAAAAAGCTCATAAAATTCCCGCCCCCTTACCTTGGCACCTAAAACTTTGAAGCTCCCTAACTCAACGAATTTCTGTCCAAATTTTCTGATTTTTCGCTTGAAATTAAGGAAATTTCCTGTTCTACAACTTAAAAACATGTATTCTCGAAAACATTCCAGGTAGGAATCGGAAAGATGGATTACAACGGAGCAATTGCTCAATGTGCCACCTTTGGAGGTGTTCTCTCCGGAGTTCAAAACGATTGGGAACGTTGGCTTCTTGCTCAGGAGGCAAATCGTCAGACACTCGCTTATAATGTTCAATATTCTGGAATGTGGCTTGGAGCACAAAGAAATTCCGAATCCAACACTTTCTATTGGACAGATGGACATACTACCGGAACTGAGGGACTCCGTTTTGGGCCTGGACAGCCGGATAATGACAATACTGCTGGCAGAGGGTACGGTGTAGTTTGTAGTTAAAAAAAATAGAAATTTTGAGCCAAAAACGAGCAAAAACGAATGAAAATGAGCCGAGATAACGCCATTTGAAGTTTTACTGAGGCTTAGGAACTGTTTATAGTTTGTAGTCTCACTACAAACTACAAAAAATCTAAATTGCCACATTTTGATCCAAAAACCGCTCAAAACGATCAAAAATTAGCCGAGTTACGGCGCCTTAAAGTTTTACTGAGGCTTAGACTACAAACTACAAAAGTTGCTAAGCCTCAGTAAAAACTTCAAATAGCGTTATCTCGGCTCATTTTCGCTCGTTTTTAACTATTTTTGGCTTAAAATTTCTGGAATTTTTTGTAACTTCCGATTTTCCAGTCCTCAAAACTGTCTGCAATTGATTTCCCTGTCTCCTGGCTACTGGAATAATCCTGGAAAATTCGCCAGCTGGACAACGTCTTCTGGTCTTCTGGATGACTATTGGTGTGATGTTACCGAAGAGCCAAGTCAACGAATGTACGCGTGTGGAAAGAGAGGACCACCAGAGAATACTGCTGGATAATATAAGAGATTACTGTATCTTTTGGGATTACTGTATTTTTGAATTTTGTTGAAAAATGAATTTTTGTGAATTTTTCAATTTTTCAACAATAAAAAATGGAAAATTTATATTTTTTTCAAAATTTAAGAATTCTGAAACCTGAAATTTTAGAATTAAAGAGAGGTTTTGATGAATTTTTCAACGGAAAATTTCAGGAAAAAATCGAAAATCCTGCCAAGAACTAGAAAAAAAAGTTTTCAAAATCAAAAATCAATATTTCGCTAGCGAAGTTTTGTAGTTTGTAGTCGCTAACCCTCAGTGAATTTTCATGACTATAGGAAAATGGGTTTGTCAAGAAAAAGAGAAAAATATACAGTTTTTTATTGGAAAAAAAGCTGAAAATCAACAAAAAATATTTGAACAAAGTCGATATTCAAGAAAGAGCAAGATACTCGGGGGGAGATCAAAAGGAGATCAAAAAGGGATATTAAATGAAAATTGGGTCTAATTAGTGTGAAAAACTGAACTCTCAAAGGAAAATTACAAAAAAAAATCGATAAAAATCTCAAAAATTTCCAATTTATCGATTTTGTCTAAAATCACAGTAAAAATGGTTGAAAAAATGGGAAAAATCATCGAAATTTGCAGACTTTAAAGACTATTATTCGCAATTTTCACAATTTTTATAACAATAAATAAAGCAATCAAACACTGAAATTATCAAAAAAAAAAGCTATTAAAAATATTTCAATCTTGTGAAAAATCCTCTATAATTCCGGATAACAAGGAATCTAAAGATTCTGGAGGCGTCGTTGTGGCTTCTGAAGACGTCAACGTGTTCAATGAATCCAAAAATTCCGATGATTCTTCTCGAATTTCAATATTCGCTGTGCCATGTGGCGCCGCTGTTTGACTGAAAATTATTGACTTCGAACGATATAAAAAATTTACTGAGGCTTAGAAAACGTTGTAGTTTGTAGTCTAGAAAACATTTGAGATTTTTTGAACAAAATACAACGAAAACCGGTTGAAAATGAGCCAAGTTAAAGCCTTTTTATGTTTTACTGAGGCTTAGAAAATTTTGTAGTTTGTAGTCTCCTAAGCCTCAGTAAAAAACAAAAACCAATAACTAACATTTGTGCTCGAGTACTTCCTGTTGGTCGCAATTGTGCAATATTCGATGGTCCAGGTCTGAAATATGCAGACTACAAACTACATAATTTTCGATTCAAAAACGAGGATTTTGAGCCAAGTTACGAGGGTTGGAAGGCTACAAAGACTACAAACTACATTGTGAAAAGTTGTATTTTGTAGTTTCTGTAGTTTTTGTAGTCCAACTTCCAAACCCTTGTATCTCGGCTCCAAATCATCCTAGAAAACTCATTTTTTGACTAAAATTTCTGAAACTTTTTGTAGTTTGTAGTCTTTGTAGTTTTTAGTCTTACAAAGGAATCGCCACTTTCCGTTCCAGAATCGGGCGGCGCGGTGGATTCGTTGATGTGATAGGCGGAATCTTTTGGTATAGACTGTGAAACATCTGGACTGCCGGTTTCGATGAGCTGGAAATTGTTTTTACTGAGGCTTAGAGACTACAAACTACAAAAAATCCGAAAAAATACGAAATTTTAGCTAAAAATCAACAAGAAACGACGTATTTTAAAAACTTTACTGAGGCTTAGAAAATTGTGTAGTTTGTAGTCTCTAAGCCTCAGTAAAATTCAAAATCGCTGTAACTCGGCTAGTTTTCAACCGTTTTCAGTGGTTTCGAGCTTAAAATGTTGTCAAATTTCAGGTTTTTTTGTAGAGACTACAAACTACAAAATTCCTAAGCCTCAGTAAGAAAAGAAACCTACTCTGATTTTGCTGGAATTGGACGGGCAGCAGTCACCAATAGTGACGGGAATGTTCGTTTGCTGAAAAAAATAGAAGACTACAAACTACAAAATACTAAGCCTCAGTAAATAAACTTACGTTGGTTGTGGCCTATAGATCTGAGAGATTTTGGGTCGAAATTGTTGAGGATCGTAGGGGCTGAAAATATAATGTTGTTTTTTTACTGAGGCTTAGAGACTACAAACTAGAAAATCTTCTAAGCCTCAGTAAAACTTACACAACTGGCTTTTGCGGAACCTTTTTCGGTGGTGGTGGTGTTGGCTTCGGTGGCTCTTGAGATCTGAAAATTTCTCTAGACTACAAACTTCAAAATTGTCTAAGCCTCAGTAAAAATTTCGAAACGCCGTAACTTGGGTTATTTTCATCCATTTCTAGTGGTTTTTAGTTCGAAATCTGTCAAAAAAAAATTTCCACGCCTACAAACTACAAAAATTTTCTAAGCCTCAGTAAAATCCCGATACTCACACTGGAGCACGAATACTGGCTTTCGGTAGTCGTGGAACCTGTGGACCTTGTGTTCTGTACATTTCCGACGAGTTTGTGGGCGGAGCTTGATCGGAATGGGCGGGGCTTCAAAAATAATCGATAATTGGGGGTTTTTCAATTCGAAAATCTACCGAATCAACGTATACTGTCTTTTGAGCGTCGGCAGAGTTGGCACTTTCTCAGAAGGCGATTGGTCAGCATTTTTTCGGGCTGAAAATTTTTTAGTTTGTAGTTGTTGTAGTTTCTACAGTAATCTTTTCAAAAAAGAACGAATTTTCGATCAAAAATGAGCTTTCTACGATGACTTTGCCGATTACTGAGGCTTAGGAATTTTTGTAGTTTGTAGTCAAAATCTCAAAAACCCCATAACTCGGCTCAAAATCATTGTAGAAGTCTGATTTTTGAACCAAAACGTTCAGAATTGTCTCTAGTTTGTGGTTTTTGTAGTTTCTGTAGTCACCCGTCGGATCAAACCGCCCATCCGACAATCGGACTCTCGACAGAGCGTGTTGATGTCTAGATTCATACAGATACGCCTGTCGTTCAACGGGTATCACTCCAGAATCTTCTTGACGTCCTCTCATTTCACGTCTTCTTAGAATTCTCACAAACTGGCGTGGATTCACAGGAATCGGCTTTCCACCATCATCTTCTGCCACGTCATCTGATGCATCGATTCGAATTGTTTCCTGGAAAATGTGTAGTTTGTAGTCTGTAGTTTGTAGTATCTAATTCTAGAAACCAAAAAATTTTTGGGTCAAAAATAGTCAATTTCAAAATTTTACTGAGGCTTAGCAACTTTTGTAGTTTGTAGTCTTACATTGAAATTGGCTGGAAATCGGGTCGTTTTTTGTGCGGCTCGCTGTGTGTATCGCTGGGGTACTGTAATGAGAACTTGTGCAATTTTTATGTGAAAAAAAGTCGTAACGGTGTTTACTGAGGCTTAGCAGTTTTTGTAGTTTGTAGTCCAACTTATGAAAACTACAAAAACTATAAACTAGACAAAATTTGAAACGTTTTGGTTCAAACACGAGACTTCTATGATGATTTTGAGCCAAGTTATGAGAGAAAATCATTTTTACTGAGGCTTAGGATTTTTGTAGTTTGTAGTCAAAATCTTGAAAACTCTATAACTCGGCTCAAAATCAACGTATACAGCTCGTTTTTTGACTAATTTTTTTCAAATCTCATGTAGTTTTTTGAGGTTTTCAAGGTTTAGACTACAAACTACAAAAAATGCTAAGCCTCAGTAAAAAATATATTTGACTATAACTTGGCTCAAAATCGTCGTAGAACGCTCATTTTTTAATCGAAAATCGTCAAATTTTTTCTAGTTTCTTGTCTGCGTCCGCAAACACCAGAAATGACGCCAAAATATTAAAAATGCTCACAATTAGGGGTAAATGACGATTTTTCGTAGGTATTTGTCAGAACATTCTGAAGGGCGTCGGCAATATTTGTTGGATTCGATTTTTGGGAATTTTTCAGGTCCACATTCGATATTTTCGAGTTTTCCGGGTTTTTCGTGTTCAAAGACTCGTCAAGATCATCAGAAAAATCGTAAAATTCAGGGGTTAAACTTTCTAGCGTTATAGGATCTTCTGAAGACGTTGAAGGTCCCTCTAACGACGTCACAGCTTCTAAAAGATTCAAATCGTCAGCAGGCGGGCTCGGTGAACGGGAATGCATCGGAATATTCAAATCGTCGGCGGTAGGGGACCGTATACTCCGGTTTAGACGGTCCAAAATAGACCAATCCAGGTCAGGCTCGGCCTTGTTGACCGGTATTTCTCGAATGGGTATTGGTTTTCGGTTAGGGTAGGCGACACGTGGCTTGGCGGGTCCAAGACAGTAGGGTCTGAGAGCATTTTTACGCGGAAAAATCGTTTTAGAAGGTCCCGGAAAACTGGAAATTTCCGGTTTTCTGCGAATCGCTGATGTCGTTGGTGAATTCATAGATCTCTCCTCTCCTTCTAACCACATCCTCTTCATTTTCTCATGATCGTAAAACCCTTTTATTGGTTCCGATTGGAGCGCATTTGCTCTTCCTTGAGCTTCTACTGTTCCCGGACCGGGACCCGCGTCGGATACTCCTCGCATTCTGAAAACTATCAATTTTAGAAAAAAAATAAATTCTCAAAGTTTTGAGTCAAAAACAACTCAAAACGGACGGAAATTAATCGATTTACAGCGATTTTAAATTTTACTGAGGCTAAGCAAAATTTGTAGTTTGTAGTCACTAAGCCTCAATAAAAACTTTTAGGCGCTGTAACTCGGCTAGTTTCGAAGCTAGAAAAGTCATTTTTAGCTAGCTAAAAGCTAATTAGCTAGAAATTTCTCAAATTTCAGAGATTTTTAATTTTTGAAACTTTTCAGGTTTCTTTACAGATGAAAATTAAATTCTAGAATTACAGCTTATTTTTGTAATCTGAAATTCATTTTTTTTGCTCAAAATAAGATTAAACTCCAATTTTTTTCGGACTTTCATGCTGAAATATGGAAAATTCTAAACATTTCTAGACAAAAATTTTCCGAAAACTGACAAAAATTGACAGAGTTTTGAAGCCTGGAAGTTTTTACTGAGGCTTAGACTACAAACTACAAAGTTGTCTGAGCCTCAGTAAGCTTTCAAATCGCTGTGTTCGGCTAGTTCTTTCCAATATTTGCGACTAAAAACAACTGAAAAAACAGAGATTCAAAAAATCATTTACTGAGGCTAACATCATTTTTGTAGTTTGTAGTCTCTAAGCCTCAGTAAAGACTTCAACGTGGCTAATTTTCGTGATTTTTCCAAGATTTTGTCAGCAAAAATCGATGCCTTTGAGCCAAGTCATAGTCAAATATATTTTTTTACTGAGGCTTAGCATTTTTTGTAGTTTGTAGTCTAAACCTTGAAAACCCCCAAAAACTACATAAAGTTTGAAAAAAATTAGTCAAAAAATGAGCTTTATACGTTGATTTTGAGCCGAGATACGAGATTTCCAAGATTTTGACTACAAACTACAAAAATCCTAAGCCTCAGTAAAAATGATTTTCTCTCATAACTTGGCTCAAAATCATCATAGAAGTCTCGTGTTTGAACCAAAACGTTTCAAATTTTGTCTAGTTTATAGTTTTTGTAGTTTTCATAAGTTGGACTACAAACTACAAAAACTGCTAAGCCTCAGGAAACACAAAATATCCCAAATTTTAATGAAAAATACATAAATTTCAGGAATTCAACCAAAAAATTGAGAAAAATTCAAAATTTCATTACACAATCAACACAAAAAATTCCTGAAAAAAAAGAGAAAAAAGTCACTGGGATTTGTGCTAAAATAATAATAACGGAGGTTTTTCGAGTTTCAATATGTTTCAAAAACGGCAAAAAAATAAACAAAAATCAATGAAAAAAAATCAACAAAAAAAGAATTAATTGGTCAATTAAGTAATTAGTCATGGTGCTAAGTCGGCGCTCTGAGTCCTGGGAGGTATTTCGTCGCAATTTGGAGTTTTCTGGAATGAGTTTTTTTTTCTGAAAAAAATTGAAAAAAATAAAAATTTTCAAAAAAAAATTTTTGTTCAATAATATCAATTTTCGCATTTTTTTTCAGAATTTTTAGAATTTTCACCGCCCACTCACCTTCCAATGCCTTCGTAAACTATCCGGACTCTGATAACAGTATCCACATTTCGGACATTTATAGGCATCCGCATTCTTATGTACTTGTATATGGTGTTTTAGTCTTCTCTCCGATGTGTACTTCTTACTACATTCCGGACAATGATGCACGATTCGATTCTGGAGACTCTGGAAATGTTTTATTTTTGAATTTTAAGAAAAAAAAAATTTCAAAAAAATTTTTTTTTCGAAAAGTTTTCCATTTTTCATCTCGAAACAATTTATAATCCCCAAAATCGTCTCGAAAATCTCAAAAATTGCGAAAAAATGAGCAAAAACAATAAATTTTGAGTCATTTTAAGCCTATTTGAGTTTTACTGAGGCTTAGAGAATTTTGTAGTTTGTGGTCTAAGCCTCAGTAAAAATGAAATCGATCATAACTCGGTCAGTTTTGAAGCTAGAAAAGTCATTTTTTGACGAATTTGTGTTGAATTTTCAGAGTTTTCAGATTTTCAGAAAAGAAATGCTACAAAACTTAACTTTTTTTTTCGATAATTTTTAGAATTTTATTTTTAATTTAGAAATCTAAAATCTCTAAAATTGTTTCAAAAACCATGAATAAACCTGAAAATTGAGAAAAATTGCGAAAAAACGAGCAATTTTGAGTCATTTTAGGCTTATGTGGTTTTTACTGAGGCTTATAACATTTTGTAGTTTGTAGTCTCTTAGCCTCAGTAAAAACTTCAAAGCGTTGTAACTCGGCTAGTTTTCGCTCATTTTTAATGATTTGTGACTCGAAATCTCTGTTTTTTTTTCTAAATTTGCAATTTTTCGTGACTACAAACTACAATTTCTCTCTAAGCCTCAGTAAGAAACGTATAGCCTGAAAATGACTCTAAAATGCTTGTTTTTCTGGCAATTTAGTCATTTTTTTCGGATTTTTATGAAATTCAAAATCTCACATCTTCCACAAAATCGTCCTCCTCGTGATCTTCTTCCTCTTCTTCTTCTGCCACGTCAGCAGGTCCAGGATTCGGAGAAATTGAAGACGGATTTTGGAATTTTTGAAAATATTGAGGAGTTTGGACATTCTGAGAAATTTGAAAATTCCCAGAAACCGCGGGAATCGGTGAATTTTGAAAATTCTGTATAATATGTCGAATCGGTGTCGGTCTTGGCTGTGCTGTCGGCTGAAGGCGTGGAACAATGACACGTGGCACATTTGTGGGCGGAGCCTGTGGAATTTGGGCGGGAATTTGACTGGGAATCAGGTTTAGCATTTGAATCCGCTCCGATTCAGACACATTATGATAAACCAGCTCGTATACATCGCTTTTCACCTCTGCAAACATATTTCTCATGGTTGCCAGCACTTTGGGACCTTCATCTTCCTCTTGGCATGTGTGAAAATAGTTTTCTTCCTGAAAAAATTTGAAATTTTAGAATTTTTTGAAATTCCCGCTTTTTTCTAAACCTCTCTTTTCCCGAAATTTAAGGGAAATCCCTCTTTTCTCTCTGACATCTGCAAAAAATTTAATTAAAACATTTGCAAAAAAAATTCTCCTACCGTAATCATTAAAGGCGCACACTCCCAATCGTTCCGTTGGGTCCTGCAGCGAAATTTAATTTTTTGCTGAAAAAAGTTTTAAAAATCGATTTTCTGTCTTAAATATCAACAAAAGTTGTTTTTTCAAAGAAAAGAAAAAAGCAGCTGGCCTAAAAAAAACATAAAATGGCCGAGGTTTCCTCTGCGTCTCTTCAAACTTTTGTTCTCTGTTTGTTCTTTAGATATTAGTGGAATTCCTTTTTCAGCGACTTTTAGAATCTTTCAATTTGATTTTTCTCTAATTTTTTTCTTCGATTCCTTCTTTAAAAACTTCAATTTTCCCTCTGTTTCCAGCAAATCTCCTTAAAATTCAAAAATTTTCACTAGTATGCATGTGCGCTCCACCTGCACGCGCGAGAGAGTGAGAGACGCAGAGAAATGGAATTATTGGGATCTTCCTAAACGGCTTCTAATGCCTTTTTCTTCGATTTTTCTAGCAATTTTCTCAAAAATTCAAGTTTTTTGTAGAAAAATTCGATAAAAATGGATAATTGGGCCGCCTATCATCAAGCGCAGCCGGCAGAGAATGGTGAGAACTTATCTAAAATGGACAAATCACAAATTATTCAACATTTCCGAGGATTTTAGCCGGAATTTGAGCTAAAATTCGCGGGAAACGCTCATTAAAAAGCCAAATATATAGCTAAAACGGTTAAAAAAAATTCACTGAGGCTTAGAAAAATTTGTAGTTTGTAGTTTCTAAGCCTCAGTAAATTTGGAATCGGAAGCTAGAAACTTCGTTTTGAGGTGGAATTGTGTAAAATTTTCAGATTTTCGAACGAATTTTGGTTTTTGTTATGAAAAATTAGAAAAAAGTCAAAATTCGCCAACAAACGTTATTTTCAAATTTTACTGAGGCTTAGGGAAATTGTGTAGTTTGTAGTCTCTAAGCCTCAGTAAATTTGAAATCGATCTGGGCCTTATTTTATTGAGCGTAAAAAAAAGTGAGATTTTTTTTTTCGAAAAATTAGCAAAAAATTTTACTGAGGCTTAGAAAAATTTGTAGTTTGTAGTCTGAATTTTCAATTTTTCAGTCGATTGGGCTCAATTGGCTCAACAATGGATGGCGATGCGAGAATCGGGACGGCCTCCTCAGCCACAACAACAGGATTACGGTCATCAGAATCCACCAGCGCCGTGGCATCAGAATCCACGTCATCATCATTTTCAACAGGGACCGCCCGGACCTCCTGGACCACCGAATCATCAAAATTATCATCAGAATAGTATGCCACGTCATCAGAATCCTCAGAATTTCCAAAATCAAGATTGGGGCGATTGGTCGAGCAACGATGATCAATGGAATTCGGGACCGCCGCCAGGTGGCATTGCTCAGCATAATTTCCAAGATTTTCGGCCTAACCAAGGCCCGCCTCCTCCACAAGACACGTGGCGAGGTCATGGACAATTTTCAGGCCGGCCTGGCCCCGCTCCGGGCTGGTCAGGTCCGAATCCCGGCTATCCAGGCCCTCCTGGACCTCCAGTAGGCCATTCTGGACCGAATTCGAGCTTTTCCGGGCCGCCAGGACCCCCAATAGGCCATTCCGGACCAAATCCAGGCTTCTCAGGCCCGCCAAGAGCCCAACAAGCTCCGCCTCCTCCGCCCCGCCCACTTTTCGCGGCAGCCGCCGCTTCTGAAGAGGCCCCGCCCACGTTTTTTGGGGATTCTAGGCCATTGCCAGCGAATCCTAGGCCACCACCACCACCGCAGCTACACTTCTTCCAAGATACGCCACGTGTCAAAAGTCATGAGCAAGCTCCGCCCCCTCCACCGCCACCTGTAGGCGTTCCACCACCATCTGGAGACTTTTCAATGGATAAGGAGGCACGGAAACGATTGCCAGCGTGGATTCTGGAAGGGTTGGAAAAGGCGGAAAGAGAGAAACAGAAACAGGCAGAGAAAGAGGAGAAATTGAGAAGAGCCGAGGAGGAGAAGGCTAGAAGACGTGCGGAAGCGGGAAAATCAAAGTTTGATTCGTCGTCGGATGAGGAGGAGAATGGAGAAGAAGACGTTGGGGAGAGGAATGGGAATTCTAGAAAGTTCCAGGAGAGAATTCCAGAAGATAGAGAAGACGACTCGGAAGATGATTCTGAAGAGAGAAGAGAGCAATTTGTAAGCTAGATTTCTAGCCAAAAGTCATTGAAAACGAGCGAAAATTGGCCGAGTTACAGCGATTTTTAATTTTACTGAGGCTTAGACTACAAACTACACAATTTCCTAAGCCTCAGTTAAAATTTTAAAATGCTTGAAGTTTCACCGAGGCTAAAGGATTATTGTAGTTTGTAGTCATTGACCCTCAATAAATGTAAACGTTGCTTACTGAGGCTAACTGACTACAAACTACAAAATTTCCTAAGCCTCAGTAAAACTGAAAAGCAGTGTAATTTGACTTTTTTTAGAATTTTCCGAACTAAAAAATGTTATTTTGTGTGAGAACTCTGAAAGATCTGAGAATTTCACACAATTCCATCTAAAAAAGACATTTCTAGCTTGAAAACTAACCGAGCTATGATCGATTTCAATTTTACTGAGGCTAAGAGACTACAAACTACACAATTTTTCTAAGCCTCAGTAAAAATTCGAAAAGCTTCAAATTGACTAGAAAATTCTATTTTTCGCCTTTTTTCTCAAATTTTCGTTTATTAGAGCTTTTAGAAGAGCTTAAAGATAGACTACAAACTACAACACTTCCTAAGCCTCAGTAAACTTCAAAAAACTTATTTTTCACCCGTTTTCAGTGACAACAAAATACAAAAATATGCTAAAATCATTTCCAGATGCGCTGTGTGAAATCGCTGATGATGAATGTGCTTCTGGAGACGTCGAACGACGCGATTATGCGGATAATTCAGGAGGAAATTCGGGATTTTCGGAATCGAGAACGAAAAATTCCAAAATCGGCAGCGCCGAAAATCATTGGAAACAGCTCAGCACTCGCGGCTCTCGCAGCTTTTGGTTTGGCTATTTTTTGTTGAAAAATTGAAAAATTCAAATTTTCAGAAAATTGAAAAAATCGATTTTTCGAAAATTTTCGAAATTTCAATTTTTAAAACTTTTGTAGTTTGTAGTCTAGCTATGGAAAAATCATATTTCTAGGCGACGGAGACGACAGTGATGATGACAGCGACAATGGGACGCCTCCACGTGGAATCGATGGACGATCAGATGACGTGGAATCAGACAGATCAAAAGGGGCGGAGCCAAGCAGTTTGCAGGAATCCGGAGAATTTAAGGCTCCCGTGGGTATCCCAAATCATCGAAAGTTTAGTGTTAAGACAGATCATTCATCTCCTACACCTCCAAATGACGGTGACGTTGTTGTTAGTGAGGAAAAACAGCCACAGCGAGGTAAGGTAAAAAGTGGGCGGAGCCTAAACTTTTAAACTATTTTTTTTTTAATTTTTTTGCCTAAAAACCCTTCAATTTTCTTATTTTTCCCTGATTCATCACTTTTTATCACCTTTCCAGACCTCAAATTTTCATTAAAAATTCCAGAATAATCTTGAAATTTTCAGACAAATCTGGAAATCGGAAAAAATCAAGATCCCCGGAAAAATCCAGTAAAAGAGAGGAAAAGATGAGCAAAAAGAGCCGAAAACGGTCGAGAAGTCGTGAACGACACCATCATCGTCGTCGTTCGAGATCCAGAAGTCGTTCAAGGTCTCCAGAAGACCGACGACAACGACGACGAAGATCTAGAAGTTCGGAGAGACGACGTGAATCCTCTTCTTCCTCTTCGTCAACGTCTTCTTCTAGAAGAGATAGAGATCGCAGATAACTTAATTTTTTCGAAATTTTCTCATTTTTCCCCGTTTTTCCAGGTTGTTCTCATAAATTTTTGTTCAAAACTTTTTTCCCGAAAATTTCCCAATTTTTGGAATTTTTTGTTCCAGATAATTCTATATTTTCTTGTTATTCTGTTGGGTCGATTTTCGCCCCGGATCTTGTGAAATGTATTGGTTTGATTATAGTTTTTTTTCGGGTTTTTACCAAAATCGAATTTTCAGGTTTCTGAAAAAATTTTAGCTTTTTGGAATTTTTCGAAAAATATTAAAATTCCAAAAAAAGTATTTAAAAAAACCCAAAATTTTTGCTTAAAAGTTTCAAAAACTTTCGAATCCCGAAAAATCGAAATTTTCAGGTATTTTTTCAAATAACAAAAAAACAATGTGGGGGAGAGTTGAAAGGCACAACAAAAAGAGATGATTTGATGATGAGAATACTAATTTTCAGATAGAGAATTCTAGAAATCTAAAAAAACCAAAAAAATATATAATTTTTGAGCAAAAACAGAAACAAAAAATGGGACCTAAAATTAAATGAAAATCCTAATGAAATTTGAATTTTTGCGAATTCCGCGGCGCCGACGGTGTCAATGGAAGCGGCGAGATTCGTCGAAGACTATTCATGTACACGTATCTGCAAAATAATAGAAATTTAGGAGGGAAAAAAAATAGGAGAAATTTTTGGATTTTTTGAATTTTTTAGGGGTTACGGTAGATAAAATGCTCAAAATCAAATTCCTCGCAAAATTTGGGTCCTTGGCGCCAAAAACTAGAAGTTTCTAGAGATATTTTGAAATTTTGGGATTTTTTCCGGGTTACGGTAGGTTGAAAAGTACGCAAACACCGCATGAGCTCAGAATCCTTATTTTTCAGTTTCTAGACGGAATTTTTGAACTGGAGACCATTTTTGATGTTAGGAACGCGTTAAAATGCCCATGAAGCGCAAAAACCCAATTTTCCGGGTTACTGTAGGTTGAAAAGTACGCAAACACCGAATAAGCCCAAAATCTCTAGTTTTTGAGTTTCTAAACCAAATTTTCAAGGAAAGCTGAAATTTTGAATAATTTTGGATTTTCGAAATATTCAAATTTTTTTAAAACTAGACATTTATGGCTCCATCGGTATTTGCGTACTTTTCAACCTACCGTAACCCGGAAAAATACAAAAATTCCAAAATAACGCTAGAAACTTCTAGTTTTCGGCGCCAGGGACCCCAATTGTGCGGGGAATTCGATTTTGAGGCCCGTTTGGTCTGTAACTTTGGCCATAACCAATATACCGATTTTTCTGCCTTCAAAAACGCTGAAATTCAATATTTTACCTGCTAAAAACGATGAACAACGCGCGAAACCAGACGAATTGCGATCGATGAGCCCACATTGCTCTCCAACACGCGGCGACATCCCGAAAACGAGCCATATAGAAGAATGGAGAGCGTCCGAATGAGAAAAGAGCATCCCACATTCCAATATACTTTCTCCACAGAGGAATTGAATCCAGAACGAAGATTTGAACGTCTCGTGGAACGCCTCCGTTACTGTACGCTGTCTGAAATACAGGATTTGATAGTGAAAATTCGAAAAATCTTAAAAACTCCCAATTTTGGATAATTTCAGTATTTCAAAATCCAATTTTTTATTATTTTTTTGACTTCGCAAAAGTTCCAAAATCCCTCTTTTTTAAAGCTGAGCAATGCCTCTAAATGTACCTGAAGAGCATCGAAACAACTCGAATGATTATGATGACCAGAGACACCGTACGAATCGAACGAGATTACGGTATCCGCCGACAGTACTTCCACGTGGCGCATCACAATTTGACATAGAGCATTCCGGTTCCACGTGTCACCGTCTCGAAATTCATCATAATCCAGGCAGATGACGTCACTGGAGGAGATTCCGAGTGCAGAAGCGGCACGGGACAGCTCACGAGCACGGATTTTGCCCTGGAAAAACAAAATTTTTATGGGAAAATTAGGGAAAAATCCTTAAAAAAAACTACTTTTTCAGGGCTTCAAAAGTTTTACTGAGGCTTAGAAAATCGTGTAGTTTGTAGTCTGGAAACAATACACACCAAAATCCTAGTGTTTCTAGCGAAAAATCATCAAAAAACAGACGGAAATTGACAAAAATACGACATTTATAAGTTTTTACTGAGGCTGAGACTACAAACTACAAAATGTTCTAAGCCTCAGTAAACAATTCAAAGCGCTGTAATTCGGCTCATTTTCGACAGTTTTCATCGATTTATAGCTCAAAATACGTGGAATTCGTCGGTTCTTGAAATGTGACTACAAACTACAAAAACTCCTAAGCCTCAGTAAAGCTTTTTCGGTGGTTTTGACTCGTTTGGAATAGTTTGTGACTAGAAAAATCAAGAATTTTCGAGAAAATTTTTACTGAGGCGTAGAAACTACAAACTACAAAGTTGGCTTAGCCTCAGTAAAGCTTAAAAACGATGTATCTCGCCTAGTTTTGAGCCGTTCTTGATCGTTTTTTGGTTAGAATGTTACTTTTTACTGAGGCTTAGAAACCTTTTTTCTAGTTTGTAGTCTTTAAGCCTCAGTAAAACTTAAAATCGCTGTATCTCTGCTAGTTTTGAAGCTTTTGGGCTCATTTTTGGCGCTGAAAATATAATGAATTCTGACTCAAGAACACAATTTTCCTTTCCAAAATCATCTCAAAAAAACTCACCAATCCATCAAAATTGCCATTTGAAACGGAAAGAATAAAAACTCGGTGTCCAGCGTGCGTCAGCGCTCGAATCGTCGGTGAGAAGAACATTGTTTCGTCGTCAGGATGAGCAATGAGAAGTAGAATACGTGATTGGGGTAGGAGAGGAATCGGATAGGAGCGAACGGCGAAAAATAGTAGAATCACAAAGAAAAGAATGAAAATTAGAAGGAGAAGAGGGAGCATTTTGTGGTGTTGTCGGGTTTTCCGGAAGATTGAAGTAGATGAAGATGGATTCAGAAGACGTTGGAGAGTCTGGAAATGGAAAAAATTGAAAATTCGCCAAAAAAATGAGCCAGAAATATCATAAAACTATGCCTCAAAGCCAAAATTTGAAGCAAAAAATCGATTTTTCTAGATTTTTTATTCAAAATTCTCATTTTTTAGACAATTGAAAAGGTCTCAAAATCATGGAAAATCGAAATTTCTTATTGTTTTTTTTTCTCAAAAAATTCAGATTCAGAGGAAAAAAGAGCGAAAAAAGGGGGGAAAGAGATAAAACTAGGGGATCATAAATCATTTATACATGTTTCTTCTTCTTTTTATTCTTTGCTAGCTAAATAGAAAAAAAAACGTTTAAATACATTTTTTTTGGTTAAAGATTAAAAAAGCAGTGATAGTTTGAAAAAATTTTTTTTGATTTTTTTTTTTTGAAAAATTAGAGATTTTCGGCTCAAAATCTTCCTAGAAAGAAACGAATTTTTCAGCATTTTCATTAAAAAAAAAACCGCCAAAAAACCTTAAAATCATAAAAAATGGAATTTTTACTGAGGCTTCCATTTCCAAGACTACAAACTACAAAAAATCCAAAAATTGATGCCAAAAACGGCAAAAAAAACGGGGTTGAAAAACAAGAGTTTTAGGATTTTACTGAGGCTTAGATCATTTTGTAGTTTGTAGTCTCTTAGCCTCAGTGAAACCACCGCAATTTTTTCACTGAGGCTAATTGGACTACAAACTACAAAAACTTCTAAGCCTCAGTAAAACTCAAAATCGCTTGAAATTCTTTTTTTTTTCGAAAACTTTGTAGTTTGTAGTCTCTAAGCCTCAGTTAATCGAGTTTTCTGTCATTTTTGGAGCTAAAAAGTCGTTTTTTCAGTGTTTCCCTCGTCAAAATATGGAAAATAGGGGTAAAAACACAGAAAATCGTACAAAATTCTGTAATTTCCGCTTTTTAGAGAGCGAAAAATAAGAAAAAAAAACGGAGAGAGAGAGAGAGAGAGAGAGAGAGAGACGCAGAGAGTGAAAGAGGGAAAATATGAATTGTAACATAATAAAACGGACCCCAAGACACCAAAGACATCACAAATTTGAATAACAAAATACCACAAAAAATAAATAAAAATTCGTCTAAAAACGTATTTTCATGTCTGCGTCTCTCTGCTTCTCATAATATCCCAAATATGTTCAAAAATCGGCAGTTTTCAATGAAAAATGTCTAAATTGCTGGAAAATTCATGGGAAACTGCTAGAAAATCAGAATTTTTCAATTTTTCAACAAAAAAGTGCCTAAATTGCTATAAAAACTGATTTTCCATTCGAAAAAAACAAGTATTCTAGTCCTGAAAAAACATAGAAAATCAAAGAAAAAAGTCCAAAAAGATAGGAATTTCTTTTTAAAAAAAAGGAACCTCTTGTCATTCTTTTTTTTGGGGGGAAGTGTTCTTCACTAAAAAAATATTCCAACAGACACTCTGTCTGTCTGCGTCTCTCACTATCTCTCACTCTCTCGCTCTCAGACGTTCGTACGTTCTCGTGTTCTCTTGAGAAGAAGATAGTCATCATAACAAGAAGAATAAGAAGAACAGAACTACGTGGAACAGACCTAGAGGGTCTCTAGGAAGAACAAAGAGGAAGAGGAAGATAGAGAGAGGGACCAGCTGACCGATTGCACCTGGGATTGCACCACCGATCATATTGATTTTGGAAAAAGGTTGCCACGTGGCATACCTGCCTACCTAGATGGGCTGAACCTGAATGAGCTGGAATTTCAGTGTTGAAAATTCCAAAAATTGCCCGAATAGACATACTGACACCAAAAAATCTGATCCTCCCCGTTTTGTGAGATTGAAGGCTCAGATTTTCAGATTTCCAATGAGAATCGCAGTTCCTAGAGATGCTGACTAACGTTTTGAACCAGGTTCAAGAAGTCCAATTCGTTGAAATTCGTGGTTTGAAATGATTTTCTGCTGATTTTTTAGAATTCAGCTCTTTTTGGACGCAAATTATCCATTTTTTAGTTTTTCCGGATTTTTTGGGTCATTTTTCATCTAGAAAACCAATTTTACCTTTTAAAAAATCCGAGATTTCGAGAGGATTTTCCACGATTTTTCGGCGTAAATTTAAGACCTTTTTAAGTTTTCCAGCTATTTTTTCAGATTCTTTTTCGATTTTTCCAGTTTTTTTTCGTCTGAAATTGCATGGGATGGTGTTCTAGAAGAAAGGTTACTGTAGATTACTGTAGAAAACCTGAATTTTTGTAGTTTTTTTTGCATTTTTTCTGCATTTCGACGTGGTTTTTCTTTTGCAAAACTACAGTAATCTACAGTAATCCTTATGAACACCGTTCCATCAATTTTCAGACAGAAAACCGGATGAAAAACCTAAAAAGGTCTGAAAATTGTGCGAAAAATCGAGGGAAAGATCAATTTTTCGCTAGAGAAATCACATTTTTGCTTTTTGAAACCATTTTTGGAAGTCTTGCCGATTTTTTTTCTTCGTTTTTTTTTAAATGTGAATCAACCTATTTTTCTATCCATTTTGACCCCCTTTTACAGCCAATTATCCCAATTTTTACCTCTTTTATTCGATGTTCTGACAATTTCCCTCGTTGTTCTGGTCCTCTTCAGTGACACCCGTCTTCGTTTCGATACTTTTAATAAATTCCTCAAATGTCTGTGAATTTGCGCTCTGTGGCAATCGAATCGAATCGCCAAACGCCGTTTTCATCGCAGCGCCAAATTGGCGAGGAGTATTCACTTGGAGAAGAGCGGAGACCCCGACGATGAGCAATGTGAATCCGGATACGGTGATTACTGTAGCCACGCCGAGCGCTTTTCCAGCGAATGCCGCTCCCGAGAAGAGCTGCAATTTTTTGGGAATTTTTAAGGTCATTTTTCCAGAAAATCTAGAATTTTCAGAATATTAAAAAATCTGAAATTTCGATAAAGATTTTTTTTTCGGATTTTTAAATTCAAATTTTATGAAAATTCTGTATTTCTGAATTTTTCAGAATAAAATAGTAATACTAACCTGAGCAGCGGCCAAATCAGCGGCTTCCGGCTGTCTTGAGTGCTTCCAGGCACTTCGAATACCCAGAAGAAGTGTGGCGAGCGATGTTCCGCCGATTACTGCAAAAAATTCCCTTGTTCCGATTTTTACTGAGGCTTATAACATTTTGTAGTTTGTAGTTTTGGAAAATATCTTTTTTTGAACGAATTTAGAGCCAAAAACCCATGAAAAACGGCGGAAAAAGGAAGCGCGATACAGCTTGCTCAAGGTTTACTGAGGCTTAGCGACTACAAACTACACAAATTCTTAAGCCTCAGCAAAAATTCAAAGCGCTGTAACTCGGCGCATTTTCAATCGTTTTTCTCGATTTTTTGCTCAAAATTCGCGAAATTCGCCGGATCTTAAAAATGTGACTACAAACTACAAAATATTCAAGGCCTCAAGGAAAAAATTACTTGTAACTCTGAATTTTTCACCGATTACTGCAATAATTTCCGTTTTTCTCAAATTTTACTGAGGCTTAGAAGCTTTTCGTAGTTTGTAGTTTCGTGAAAAACACATTTTAAGCAAAATTAGAGCCAAAAAACCATCACAAATTGTGGAAAATAAGCTCACTCCAGGTTTACTGAGGCTTAGTAAAAGTGTGTGTAGTTTGTAGTTTCAGAAAAAAAAACTAGAAATTTCAAGTATTTCTTGTCAAAAAACCGCCTAAAAATCTCGAAAATAAGCTGATTTACAGTGTTTTTACGCTTTACTGAGGCTTACGAGTTTTTTGTAGTTTGTAGTCGCTTAGCCTCAGTAAAAGTGATGCTAGCTTTACGAGAGGCTGAGACTACAAACTACAAAAAATCGTAAGTCTCAGTAAAAGCCGTTTTCATTGATTTTTGCTCAAAATTCGTGGAAATCGTCAGTTTCGGAAAACTGACTATAAACTACAAGAAATCGTAAGCCTCAGTAAAAAATTCAAAACGCTGTAATTCGCCTCATTTTCGATCGTTTTTCGTCATTTTTTTCTTCTTAAAATTCGTGTTTTGCTGGACTACAAACTACAAATTTTCATAAGCCTCAGTAAAATTTTGAATTGCTGTAATTCGGCTCATTTTCAACCGTTTTTCTCGCTTTTTAGCTCAAAATTCGTGGAATTTTTTGTAGTTTGTAGTTTGTAGTCTACAGTACACGGACCAGTCTTCACAAAACCAGCCGTATTGCTCGTATCGATCTTATCCAAGGTGACCAGCGCGTGTCCCGACAGTGTGGACGGTTGGCTTATCGTCGTCGTCTTCGTAGTCACGTCTCCCATACACCTGGAAGTACCGTTCCACGTGGCAGAAGGGGGCGTGGCCTAGGGGGGTTTTCAGATATTTCTAGGCCATTTTAAAGGCGGAAAATTGGAAAAAAAGAGAAGAAAGATCGATTTCAGCAGTGAAAAAACCATATTTAATAGGAAAAATGAAGTTAGAGTGGGGGGAAAAACATTAAAAATGGGGGGAAAATAGTGAATTTAAAGGGACAGGAGACCATTTTTTTAATCGAATAAATGAATAAATATTGAATAAAAATTGAATTTTCAGCGAATTTTTCAGATTTTCAATCACTTTCGGATCCCGACGCTGAGCTTGAACGACGTCTACGGTGCTTCTTGGATTTCTTTTCCTGGAATTTTCGCAAAATTAGCAATTTAAGCTCATTTTTGCATTAAAATGTGTAGAAAAACATGTAGATTCATATAGAAACAAAGAATAAATGAATAAATAGATGTCAAAATCTCGAATAATTGGTAAAAAAAATATTTTTACATGGTTAAAGTCCCGGTTTTTAACTCAAAAATTCAATTTTTGCACTCAGAAAAACCCAGGGATATTACTTTTTGCAGTCTGAAAATCGATTTTTAGCTTATTTTCTAGCTCTTCTTTGACTAAAAATTGTCGATATTTCTAAGTGTTTTTTCTAATTTTCTGGGTCATTTTTTGTAGAAAATCAAATTTTTCTACGATTTTCGGCGAAATTTTTACACCTTTTTAGGTTTTTCAGCTATTTTTGAGGATCTTTTTCGATTTTTCCGAATTTTTTTCTGAAATTTGATGGAACGGTTTTCGTGACAGGTAGATTACTGTAGATTACTGTAGAAAACTTTGTAGTTTGTAGTGCTTCTTACAAGTTTTTATCTGCATTTTAACGTGAAAAAAAAACAACTAAAAACTACAAGGATGTCTACAGTAATCTACAGGTAATCCTCGCAAACACCATCCCATCAAATTTAGACAAGGAAAACCGGGAAAATCGAAAAAAGAATCTATAAAAATTGCTGAAAACCTGAAAAATGTCTTAAAATTTCGCCAACAATCGTAGAAAAATACATTTTGTATCTCGAAAAATTTCTAATTTTCCAGAGTGTTCAATTTTGGCGGGAATTCGAAAAAAAAAGTTTTCAAAAAGCGATTTTTCGAATCTTTGACACTGCAAATTCGGAGCAAAAACTGAATTTTTAGTATAAAAAAATGAAATTTAACGAGATTGAAACTTTTAAAAATTCGAAAATTGGCTAATTTTTCAGAGTTTATAGTTTTGGCGGAAATTTCAGTGCGATTTTTAGATTTTTCTACACATTTGAATCCAACTTTTCAAATATTCACCTTCTTATGCTTTCTAGCCTTCCTCTCCTTCTTCGCTCTCTTCCGACGACGTTCCTCCTCTTCTGAATCCGTCGAGTCATCTGAATTATCGTTTGGACGACGTCGTTTGGCATCTGGAGACGAGGAGCCGCTCCGACGACGATATTGAGCCGGAAGTACTGGACTACTCTTCTTTTCTGTGAATTTTCTGGGACTTCTGGATGACGACGATTTTCTAGCTGCACCTCTTCTAGGTGATTCAGAAGGCGAACGTCCACGTCGTGCTGGAGAACGTCCTCTAGGCTTTCGCGCATCTGGAGACGACGATGGAGAACGTCTTCTGGGCGGTACTCCAGGGAACGTTTTACGTACCGGTGCAGGACGTTTTCTAACTTCTGGAGACTTCTGACGTCGTGAAGGGGATCCAGAAGGCGATCGACCTTTTCTAGCGCCACGTGGCGATCCAGACGGAGAGCGTGCAGGTTTTCTGGCAGCTGGTGGCGAACCAGAACGACGTCTTCTAGGGGATTCTGGAGGAGAACGGCCGAATTTGCTAGCTGGTGGAGGAGATCTTCTACGTGGAGGTGATCCAGATGGACGTCTTCTGGAGACTTCTGGAGACGCTTGACGTCTTTTAGGACTTCCAGAAGGAGAGCGTCCAGGTTTTCTAGCTTGTGGAGATGTCTGTCGTCTTCTAGGACTTTCTGAAGGCGAACGACCTTTTCTAACTGCACGTGGCGATCTAGATGGACGTCTTCTAGCTTCTGGAGACTTAGCTGGCGGTCTTCTAGGGCTACCAGACGGCGAACGACCTTTTCTAGCTCCACGTGGTGGCGATCCGGAAGGCGAGCGACCTTTTTTGCCACGTGGAGGCGATCCAGATTGACGTCTTCTGGCTTCTGGAGATCTGCCACGTGGGGAACGTCTTCTAGGAGATCCACGTGGACTTTTCGAACGTCTAGCTTGTGAAGCGATGGCTTTTCGACGTAGTTCTGCTTCTTCGTGACGCTTCTTTCTCTCGATTTCTCGTCGTTTCGACTCCTCTTCCCTCTCTTTCTCATCACGAACCGGCCTACTACGATCACCGCCACGTGGCGATCTGGAACGTCTTCTTGGTGGACTTCTACGTCTGTCATCTCGTCTAGGAGACCTTCTAGGGGATCCACGTCTCCCACGGTCATCTGGAGATCTTCTACGCCCTCCCTCCGGACTCGTATTCCTTCTTGGCGGCGTCTTTCGTGGACTCAACGCTCTCGCTGGAATTCTATCGTCTCTGACTTGCTTCTCTCTGGCTGGTCCTGTGTATCGCCCGTTGCTAAGTGTCTTATAGCGATTCGTCCAATCGTTATCCTCCTTTACACCTTCTTTAGAGTCTCTATCATCGCTCGTCTTCATTTCGGCCATTTTTTTGTTGACTAGCGATGCTGGAATCCCATCTTCCGATTCGTTGGCCTCGATGAACAGACTCCAGAGCTCGCCGACAAATTCACGAGCGCGGCGGGCGTTTAGGAAGCCGGTGACGCTTATCTGAAAGGTTTATGGTTGGGAAAATAGGGAAAATAGCAAAAATTCGGTGAAAAATCCATTTTCCTTGGATTTTTCCCTAGAAACTGAGGTTTGAAGTTGAGAAAATAGGTAAAAATCATATTTTTCTTGGCTTTTCCCCTTTTTTAAGGTTTCTTACCTGCAACAACTTTGGATTAATATCCTTCTCATCCAACTGCGATAGAATATACTCCACGACGACGTCATCCTCGATTCCCAGTATCTCATTGACACGAGCGGTGATCCACGGCTTGATGACGTCCATATTGATTCGGGTCAGGTCGATCTTGAAGGAAAATATGAGAGAAGAGCCATCAAACCTTTAATATTCCAGATTAGAAAAGTTTTGGGTCATTTTTTGAAATTTTTAGCCAATTTTAAACAAAAAATCGCCATTAAACCTCATTTTTAACTATATTTCCTACCTTTTTCTCTAGCTGCTGCTCGAATTTCATTGTTTTCAACAACTTTTTCTCTTTGTCCGAAAATCGGCCATCCTGCTCTGAGCTGGCGCCGCGGAAGTAGCCAGCGTCCATTCTGAGATAGAAATTAGGTTAAATCTTCGATTTTTATAAGAAAAAACGAGGTAATTGGTAGAAAAACCGGCGAAAATCAATAGGAAAAAAACGGAAAAAAGCGATTGGCTCGACACGAAAAACGCGCCAGCTCCTTTCGTTGGCGCACTTTTGGTGAGCAAGCTGGCGCGTTTCCCGTTTCCGGCGGGAATTTGAATTTTAAAAGAAGAAGCTGAGAAAATATTTATTTTCCGGCTTTTTTAAAGTTATTTTTCCAATTTTTCCCATTAAAATGCAATTTTTCAGAATCAGGAATACAAGTATTTTATTTTGTCTTCAATTAAAGGCATACATCAAGCACCAAAACCAGAAAAAATGGTTTTTCAGGGGGGAAAAGAAGGGGAGAAATCAGGGAAAAAAAATCAATTATTGCCATAAAAAATACGTCGATACATAGAAACATGTAATTAAGAGAGTGAGAAAACAGGTGAAGAAAACTTATTATGACATATGAGAAAGCGAGAAAAATGCAAATTTTTGAATTATGAGGTTGTGCAAAATGCGCTCTATTGCTAAAAATGGGTTCATAGAAACAAAATGCAATAGAATTGAGGAGAGAATGGGTGAATTTGCGTAATATAAAACAATCGAAATAATAATAAAGTTAGTTAATCAGGTTGAGCGGGAAATTTGAAAAAATCAAATTCTCAAATTTTCGGGGGGAATTCGAGTATTCAACGAAAAAAGGAGGATAGAAAAGGATAACACACAAAGACAGAGGACAGGAAAATGAGAAAAACTGATAATAAAACTTATCAGTCAGGAAAATTTCAATTTTCGAGGAAAAAATAATTTTTCAAAAAAAAAATTTTTTTTCGAAAAATAATTTTTCATCTCAAAAAATGAAAAAATCTGTAATTATTAAATTGAGACAATAATTATTATAACGAGTAGAAAAAAGAACATTGCAGTGAGAGAGACGGAGACGAAGAGAGAGATGATAATTGCACGCGTATCGATTTTTTGAGACAAATTTCTTCTTTTTGAAGGCGGGAAATTCAAATTTTTGGGTGAAAAAAAACAACAAAATTGAGGTCTAGAAAATGGGTTTATGGAGCCGCCATGACCATTTGTTTCGTTGGTGTCGACTGTGCTGTGGCGAGCGATAGCACGTCGTTTAGCGATGAATTGAAGTCGGACATCGTGGCGCTCGTGTTGTGCTCCATGCATGCCGGATTTCTCTGCAAAAAATTGAATTTTGATAGTCAGAAAGTGTGCTCTAATGAGGATTACTGGAAAAAACGCAGGTAAAACCAAGAAAATCGAGCCATTTTAAGTCATTTTGCGGTGAAAATGAGTTTTACTGAGGCTTAGGAAATTTTGTAGTTTGTAGTCGAAGTTTGCAAATTTTAAGCAAAAATTCCACGCTTTTTAAGCTAAAAACCATCGAAAACGGATGAAAATGAGCCGAGTTACGGCGATTTGAACTTTTACTGAGGCTTACACTACAAACTACAAAAAGGTTCTAAGCCTCAGTAAAATTTCTAAACTCGTCATTTTCAATCGTTTTTCGTCATTTTCGGCTCAAAAATTTTCAATTTTCCTGGAATTTATTTTGTAGTTTGTAGCCTGGCCATTTTCTAAGCCCCAGTAAAACCCCAAAACTCTTGATTTTCAGCCGTTTTTTGGTCGTTTCGGTTTTTTTTTCTGAAAATTGAAAATTCTAGAATGATCAACATTAAATTTCCAGCCGATCTGTGCAATTTTCATAGAAATCGGTTCAAAAAGATAGTCAGAAAGTGCGCTCTAATGATAAAAAAGCGGATTTTTAAAAAAATTTTGTAGTTTGTAGTCTCTATATTGCTCACCTGTCTATGCAATCGTAGTCCATTTTGTGTGGTATAGTTGGTACCACACCCACGGCACTGATAGGCGTCCGGATTCAGATGGATCTTTTGATGAAGCATTAGGGCGTGCTTTTGGGTGTACGAAGCCTTGCATTTGTCACACTGAAAATTTGTAGTTTATAGTTTGTGTAGTTTTTCAAAAAAGTTCGAAAAAAAAACGATGAAAAAATCACGAATTTTGAGCCATTTTTCAGCGAAACCGAATTTTTACTGAGGCTTAGCCGAAATTGTAGTTTGTAGTCACTAACATCTCGCAGCTTTCATCAGTTGAGATTTTCCTGAGGCTTAGAAACACTTTTAACTTGTAGCCTAAGCCTCAGTAAAAAGGCAAATAGCTTTCCTGAGGCTAAGCGACTACAAACTACAACATTTTCTAAGACTCAGTAAAAACTTAAAATCGCTGTAACTCGGCTATTTTTCGTTCGTTTTTCGTCATTTTTCTACAGAAATGTCTGAAATTTTTTATAGAATAAGATAAACAGCTAATCTAGAATTTTTCTTCCAAAGGGTTTCAAAAAAAAGACGAAAATTAGCAAAAATTTTGATTTTTAAAAATAATTTTCTCAAAAATTGGAAATGTTATTTTGTCTGAAAATCTAAAAATTCCAAAATTTTCACACAATTTCATCTACAAACGAAATTTCTAGCTTCAAAAATGAAAAAGTTATGATGGATTTCAATTTCACTGAGGCTAAGTGAGACTACAAACTACAAAACTTGATAAGCCTCAGTAAAAACTTAAAATCGCTGTATCTCGGCTATTTTTCGTCCGTTTTCAATGATTTTTGGCTCAAAATTCGTCAAATCTTCTGCTTTATTTTCTGCTCAGTAGAAGTTTTCAATAGAGCGCACTTACATTGAATCGCATTCCGATGTGCGTGACGAAATGGCGATGTACAGATCCTTTCTCTTTGAATATCTTATTACATCCTTCCATCGGACACACGTATCCTCCATTTTCAGATTTCGGCACCTTAATCGGTGTGTTTTTTCGCTTCTTCGCCTTATTTTCAGCTGACGTCGTGGCATCTGCGGGATTCAGGGATTCGGCCATCAAGGATTCCAACATTGCTAGTGTATCGAATTGCGAAGGGTCCATTTGTGATAGATCAGCCGGTGGTGACGGTTGGGATGACGTGGAATCCGTTTCACTGGATCCTCCTTCCATTCCAGCGACACCGTTCTGATTATTGGCGAACAGGATCTGAAAATCAATAAATTTTGAAAATTAGGGTTTTTGTAGTTTGTAGTTAGTTTTTCTGAAATTCCAATTCGCTAAATTTTCGAACTTCGAAATCTGGAATCCTAGGTTTTCAGATTTCTCCAAATTTTCAATTTTTCAGAGATTTCAGAGATTCCTATTCAGAAATTCAAGAATTCAAATTTAGATTCTATAAAAGTTTTTAGATTTCAGGCAATTTTTAAAAATTCAAAAAATTTGCAAAAAGAGACTACAAACAGAAATTTAGAGTCTGTATGTTTACTGAGGCTTAGGGATTTGTGTAGTTTGTAGTCACAATGGACTAAGCGTCGAATTCCACGTATTCTGAGCAAAAAATATCAAAAACGGATGAAGGTGAGCCGAGTTACAGAGCTCCGAATTTTTACTGAGGCTTAAGAACTTTTGTAGTTTGTAGTCACTTTTTAAAAACACTGAGAATTGCACAAATTTTGAGCCAAAAAAACCTTCGAGAACGGAGAAAAATGAGCCGAGTTACAGCGTTTTGAATGTTTACTGAGGTTTAGGATTTTTGTAGTTTGTAGTCTCTAAGCCTCAGTAAAAATTCAAATCTCAGTAACTTGGCTCATTCGTATCCGTTTTTGATAGTTTTTAGCTGAAATTGCGTGGAATTCGTCGCTTTTTGAATTTTGACTACAAACTACAAAAATTCCTAAGCCTCAGTAAAAACCATTTAGGCTCAAAATAGCTCATTTTTCTTCGTTTCTTTCTGGGATTTTCTGGAATTTTCCCTAGAATACAAACCTGGAAAAAGTTGCTGAGCAATGCGTTTGATTCCTGATTCTCATCCTCATTATTTTCATCGGAAACCGTCGGTGGCATATCAATCATCGCCTTCATATCCGGAAGTCCCAATAACGAATTCTGGAGGAATTGATCGAAAAGTGCCGTATTATTGCCATCTGTTGCCATCGGAACAACGTCTTCATGCTCCTTCCTCACGTCTTCTTTCTGAATCTCTGATGACGTGGATGTCGTCGTGGATAGAATCGTTTTCATCACCAAATCGTGCTCCTCTTCCTCCTCTTCCACCGTTTTCGAAGCTCCGCCCTCTTTGATCATGTCCGCTACCAACGTCGTCTCATCGTCCTCCTGACTCGACACCGATCGGATACTTCTGGAGCCTAACGACGAGCAACCGTCGTCGACGTCATCCATGTCTTCTGAATTCTTTCGACGTGGCATCATTGGCTCTTCGGATGATCGATGTGACGTTGTTGTGGTTGTTGACGTGGCACTGTCGTGACAATCGGCTAGGAAACCGACAGATGTTGAGCCACATGTTGTACATTTCTGGAAAATTAATGGGACGTTAATAGACGAGGAGGGCATGTAATTCAATTGTGTGCGCGGTCCTAATTGCGGGGGCGTTTCGTGTCAATTGCGCTCTAGCGAAATTTAATTTTTTTTTCTCAAAAATGTTCAGTAGAGCGCGTTTAAAACCAAAAATTCAAATTTTCGAAATTTTCTCCGTAGAGCGAATTTGCATTTTTAGCCAAAAATTAGGCTTTTGTTCATTAGAGCGCATTTTCTTACCATTTTCCCGCTGAGCACATCGTTCAACGTCTTATTATTCTCCATACATCTCTCTAGGGCGCCGGTGAGCTTCTCCAGTGTGCAGATGACGTCGGTGGGATTCTGAAAAGAAGACTACAAACTACAAAAAAAATGCAAAAAATTTGAGAAAATTTTGAAAAGCGATTTTACTGAGGCTTAGAAATAATTGTAGTTTGTAGTCTAAGATTCAGTTAAAAACAATTTTCATCGGGAAATGCTTCAAAATGGCTCATTTTTCTTTATTATTTTTTTTGAAAAATTCTAATCTCAAGACTACAAACTACAAAAATTTCCGATAGAATATTTGAGCCAAAAATGACGAGAAAAGGTCGAAAAGTGATTTTACTGAGGCTTAGCGAGTTTTTATAGTTTGTAGTCTAAGCCTCAGTAAAAATTCTAAACGATGTAACTCGGCTAGTTTTCATCCGTTTTCAATGGTTTTTTCTGGAATTTGACTACAAACTGCGAAGCATTTTTTAATGAGGCTAAGTTACTACAAACTACATAAACTCGGTAAGCCTCAGTAAAAAACTATTTTCATCGTAAAATAGCTTAAAATTGCTCGTTTTCCTTCGTTTTTTCTGGAATTTCTGGAATTTCTCACCTGTTGCTTCTCCTCTTCTGGCACCTCGTTTCCATGCTTCATTCCGTTCATCACACGCTTCAAACACGTCACCGCCTGCATCAAATCCTCGCTAACGCGTTGTTCGGGCGTCGTTTCCGCTCCCATTGCTGTTGGATGGTAATCTAGTCTAATGAATAGCTGAAAATGATAAAAATTAGGAATTTTGTTACAGCTAAAGTCTGAAAAAGAGAGAAACGTGGAGATTTTGAGATCAAAATGAAGGGAAAGTGGGTGAAAAATGACTGGAGAAATCCAAAAAATCTGAAATTTCCCGAAATTTCAGTTTTGGCGGGAAACTCAAATTTTCGAAAATTTTGCAAAAAAAAAGCGCCAAAACTGAAATTCCGGGAAATTCGAATTTTCTGGCTAAAAACCTCCCTAATAATATACAAGGACCCAATTTCTTGCCTCCTCCCATGCAAGGTCAAGTACCTCTTTTCCTCTGAAAAGACAGCCTTGATTATGGGGTTCCCGTATAGAGAAAATGTATTAGAAACATCTGTCCTTTTAAAAAGGGGCCCGACGTTTTGGAGCCAAACAGTGGAGCCAAAAACTAGGTGAAAAAAATCAGAAAAATGAGAATTTTCAAGAAAAAAACTGGAAAAAATCGTCGAAAAATTGAGAAAATGAGAAAAAACATCAAATTTCCAGAAATTCAAGCCAAAAACCACTAAAAACGGTTGAAAACAAGCCAAGTTACAGCGCGTTGAATTTCTACTGAGGCTTAGAAGTTCTTGTAGTTTGTAGTGTAAGCCTCAGTAAAAATGAAAAACGCTCTAACTCGGCTCATTTTCACCCGTTTTAAATGATTTCTAGCTCAAAATGTGTGGAATTTCTCGTTGTGTCATTGGGAAATGGAAAATGACACTACAAACTACAAAAATGGCTAAGCCTCGGTGAAGAAGCATTCGCAAAAAGTTTCTAAAAATTTAAAGCCAGAAACCAACAAAAAAAAAACGGTAGAAAACAACCAAAAGACTGCACGTTGATTTTTTACTGAGGCTTAGAGTTCACTTGTAGTTTGTAGTCGCTAAGCCTCAGTAAAACTTCAAATCGTTGTAACTCGGCTCAAAGTGGAGCGTTTTCAATCATTTTTGGCTAGAATTGTTGGGAATTTTTTGCTTTTTTTCGCTCCAACGGAGATAGGGAAGGTGGAATAGACCAGAAAATTTGGATTATTGAGCGGAAATTTGAGAACAATGGGACTAACAAAAAGAAATGCCTCAAAATTCCAATTTTCGAGCTCAAAAGCCTTAGAAGGAGTAGTCAACTAGAAAACTTCTATTTCTGTGTTTCTAGCGAAAGAGATGGCTACTGGGTGGGTGTTCAGGGTCATCCGATTCACCGACAAAAAACACACACTTCTCCGTTTTTCTCTGCAATTCGTCGGGGCAGGCGACGACGCTGAATTCAAGGAGAGAGACAGGAAACCATCGAATCCGTCCGTCACTAACACACACACACACACATGGTAGATTTAGAGGACCGACGGTGACTGACTGCCGGGACATCGGTGCCCGGCGCCCACCGACACTCTCTGCCCATTTCGCCCCGCCGTTTTTTTTTTCCGAGTGACCTTCAAGGTGTCCCCCTCTACTTTTAGACACCACCACATACATTTTAGCAGTTAGCGAGTGACACGGAAATGTTGAAAAAGTAGTGGAAGAGATCTAGAAATGTTTCTGTGTGTGTGTCCTCGAAATTAAGAAACAAGGGATTTCGAAATTTTAAGGTTACTCAGATTGGCTGGAATCACGGCCTAGAAATTCTAAGGTTGGAAGTTCCACATTGGAACCTTCCAGAGCAACAAGTTCTGTGCCTAGAAAGCTGGACTAGCTTCCTAGCGTAGCTAGATTCTGTACGAGTTCAATTCGGAAGTTCTACAATCGCGGAAACTAAGGGAAATTCAAATTTAGCGCCAAAATATGAGCTTGCCTTCAAAGACCCATATCTAAGCTTCTAGTGGTCCAATTCTAACGAAACATATACCGATCGATAGGGTATTTTTTGAAGATCAATTTCAACCGAATTTTAGACATATTGGAAAATTTCCAGATGTTGGAACTTCCGTTTAGCCTCTGCTAGACAATAGATCTTTCTTCAATAGATCCCAATCCGCAGAAAATGGGTGTCCCCAATCTCCATCTCCCAACTTCTTCTACCATTCTATTCATCCCCTTCTCCAGGGGCTCTGGACCCGAACAGCCGTTGAGCTGTCTCCGATGGGCTCTCTCTTATTTCTCAAACTAGCTGACCAGCGGGAAATAGTGTGTGAGTTGATGAGAGAAGGATCCATCTATTCAAAAAAAAAACGGACCGCCTGTCTTCTTCTTTCTCCGACAATATATTCAAATGCAAATGGCTAGGAATAGGGGGTTGTTAGGGGGGACACTAGGAGCCGCGTCCTCTCCCCGATCGGAGGGAAGAATGGAGAAGAAGCATATGTGCTTCTTCTTCTGCTGTTGACCTGTCAGAGAGGGTCGTCTGTCCCGGGGAGAGCTCATTTTCAAGGCCATAACTTTCACATTTCCTGTGTCAGCCGGGCTCCGAGGCTCCGTTGGCAACCGTCTCTAATGGGGGACATTGAGAGAGAAATCTATGAATTGAATGTCTGGGACTCCCAGATTGGGAGAGCCTAGAAAATAAGAGAAAATTGGGGTTTAATTAGCCCCCTAGATCAGGAGAAATCGGCTAAAATCTATAGGAATTGCGAGAAATTGGAAATGCTAGCCTAGAAGATTCTAGAAGACCTTGAAAATAGGGGAGGATTCTGAAAGTGGAATTTCTACCAAAAATAGAAGAAAAAGGATACTCAGAAAAGCTGGCAATTTCTAAAAATGTTCAGAATTGGAAGGATTGAAGACTGAAGAAGTTTCTGGAAGAATAAGAGAATTCAGGAATATGCCAATAATGGAAATTCTAGGAAAAAAAGGATAAATTAATTTTAAAATCGAAAATTTTGGAAATTCTAGAAGATTCCTCTGGAGTCGCCACGAAAATCTAGGTTCGGAAAATCTTTAAAAATAAAGAAAAAAATCAAAAAAAGGGCGAATTTTTGCTAAAATTATGACAATTAGTATTTTACTGAGGCTTAGCAACTTTTGTAGTTTGTAGCTGATCAAGGATTTCAGATAACGAAAATTACAAAACTACAAACTACAAAAAGCTCAAAAAAATGGAAAAAAAAATTCAAGATGACAGCGACGAAAAAAGGGTGAAGGGATTTTACTGAGGCTTAGCAACTTTTGTAGTTTGTAGTCTCTAAGCCTCGTAATCAATAAAAAAGTCGGAAAACAAAAAATCGAGAATTTTCCAATAAGTGCTGTTTTTTTCAGAAAAAAACACAACGCAAAAAAGGCAATTAGGCTTTCCTGAGGCTCAGAGACTACAAACTACAAAAATCTTCTAAGCCTCAGGAAAAATAAAAATGCTTCGAAATGGCTCGTTTTTTCTCGATTTTTCAGGAATTTTCAAGGATTTTCAAAGCTCGAGGGGTTGCAAAAAAGAAGGAAAGAAAAATACAGTAACCAAAAATGAAAAAAAAAGCAAGAAAATGCAGCAAAAAAGGGAGGAAGAAGGACACACTTTTTTCAGGAGACAATTTCATACATTTTGGGGGCCAGCCTGCAGCAGGGGCTGGAAGGCCATGTGGTGTTGTAGAGAAAGTAGGAAAGGGCATTCCGTGTAGTAGTAGTGGTAAGTTCCAAAAGGCTCTAGAGAGTGTATTGGAAATCGAGAGACGCAGAGACAAGGGCAAGGGGGGGGGGTCGTGTGGGGAGGAGGGTGGGAAGTAAAGAAAGACGTTGGGTGAGGGTGTTGGTTGGAATAGAAGGGACAGATGAATGGTTAAAGGATGGATGAGGGGAGGAGGAGGACTCTAACACAGTGTGAAAGGGGGAACAATGACCCCCCACGAACCATCTGGATAGCCGTATTCTAGATCATTCAGAAGAGGCTAGATAGATAGATGTAGGGAAGCCAAGGGACTTGGAATCGTCTGGAACGTCTGAAGACCCATCTATCATATTCTGAAGGACCAAGGTGCCAACTAAAGGATCTAGGTGGGTAAACAGCTGAAGGATCTGAAGGATCCAGGTGGATCTAGGTGACAGAACGTCTAGAGTCTTCAGAAGCACTTGGACCAAAGTCTGGACTCTGGAGCAGAGACTGGAGGATCCAGGTAAAAAGGATCTAGCAATTCCGAAGACTCCAGGTAATCTAGGACAGTTAGAATCAGCCAACAGAGCTTCGGCTAGATTCCAAGCCTAGTTTGTTAACCTAGATGATCTAGATTCGTCTAGAACCACTTCAGAGTTCATGAGTGCCTAAAGGTCAAAAACCTGGACTACCTCGAAACCTAAGTCACCTAGAAACAACCTAGAAGAACGGGAAAATCGAAAGAAACGGCTAGATTCTAGGCCCAGAGCAGTAAATCTAGACCACATCTCTAGAACAGTCGAGACGCTCTTTTCTGTTTGTCAAGGGTCTCTATATGGGATTAAGATATTAGCACACACAGTATTACGGTCTGTAAGAGATTGCCTAAGGCCCAACAATGATGGATTCTAGATCTCAAGGACAGCTACACAGTTAGAACAACGCTCTGGGGAATGTTTTAGGACCCGAGACCCCTCTGCTGCCTTCTGTTGGGGTCTGTCAATTCTAAAACCTAATAGATCTCATGAGATTCAGAGTCTACGGTCCTCGGAGACCTTTGGGAAAGAGTCCTCTGGGAAATCTCAATCTCTAGGCACTATCTAATCTAAAAACGACTTTGTTAAAATCCAAGATCAGGTAGAGGTCCTATTCTATACTTCTCGACTCTCTAATTTTCGAATGCCTGAGACTTCAAGATACTCCAACTATATCATACTCGAGATAGAAAAGTAGTGAGGGATTATCCCCGCTAATTAGGGGGTAAATTTTCGGAAGAGGCGAGAAGGTGAGCTCTTCAGGTAGGTGACTAATGAACCACGTGGTGAAGATGAAAAGTAAAAAGTTAGTTTGAGCTCTTCAGGTCCTCCAGGAAGCTTCTGGAACATCCAGGGGAGTTTCTAGAACATTCCCGAAGCATCTGGTCTCTGATTCTTCTGCTGCAACGTGTATACCTGTTGTTCTAGAACAATCAATCTCTTCTGATTCTCATTATCCCTTCAATTCCCATTCTCTTCACCCCATACAGTCTCTCTTCCTCCGTCCATTGTGTATCTGACTGGGGCTGGATATGCAGCCAGAAAAGATATATACAAGGCCGCACACACACTGTATACAGAGGGTCTCTCTGCCTCTCTCATTGAGGTATTAGAGAGTGCAACTGGCCGGATGGAAAGGGCAGAATGGGAGAGACTGACAGCAGCAGCAACGGGAATGACCCTCTCAAACATCCCGTCTCCTCAAATCCCACACTCTCTCGATCTATTGAATCGCTCGGGGAGAGGATAAAGAGTGAGAGGGAAATGAGAGAGACCACCAGTGGTGGTGGTGGGGGTGACCTCTGTCCTACTCTCCTGATTTGACACACTATTTCGCAAATATTCCGATAAATTCAGCCGATCGGAAAGAGGGTAGGGAGAGAGAGAAAGAGGGAAGCCAACAACTGACAGACTACTGAAATTGTTGACTCGCGCAGCCCTTCCCGATCGGAGAAGGAGGACCGATGGGTTTTAGAGAAAAAAGACAGCCAAGACGGTTCTGGTGCTGCTGGTGCACAAAATTTATGGCAAACATTAGGCTATGTGGGTAGAGGTGTATAGTCTTGAAATTGACCATTTGATGGGCTAGCACAGGGGTATTTCAAGAACGAAAATTGAGAATCCAGGATTCTGAATCCTCCACCTCTAGACTGACCATCGGAAAGCTGAGAACTCGAAACTTCAGCCATGTTAAGGATCTTTTGAAGTGCGGAGAACATATATCTTAAAATAACGAAATCAAGGAACTGTATCATAGTTCCAAAATCTCAATTCAAACACTCTAGAGTCCCTAAATTTCGACCCTAAAATCTACCGTATTCCCGCTAATAGAAGGCCACTCAAACCGTCAACTTTGAGCTAAATTATCTCAATTCCTATGAGAGATATCAGAACTTTGTCAACTAATAAATTGATTATCATAAAACCATTAAAATGTTATCAGTTGACAAATTTTCGCTATCTTTCACAGAAATTGAGATAATTGAGCTTGAATTTTACGGCTTGGATGGGAATTTATTAGAGGAAATACGGTATACATTCAAAACTTGAGAATTCGATATTCAAGCCATTAAGGATCTAGGATCTTTGAAGAACTCATACCTTTAAATTCTGAGCATTTTGAGATCTGAAGGTTTGATCCAGAACCCCAGAAGCTTGACTAATCAAAAAGGAGCCTAAAATCTGTATCTAGCCCTAGTACCTCTAAAAATCAAGCTCTAAACATTCCAAATCTCGCTGAAAGTTCCCTGAACCCCATATCACCTTAAAACAAACAAAACATCTGATATCAACTCATCATTTCGTCGTTGTTCATTTCCGACACGAAAGAATCAGCAGAAATAGATCAATCAAGCCTCCCCCGCTCTAATTGGTCATCTATCTTATTTTCTCTCTCTCTCGAAATCAATTTTCATCATCACGTTCGCTAGAAAGATCAGATCATTTGGTATCTTGTTGTTGGGCGCTGATTTCAGAGGATTACAGATCAATGTTTGCCCAAGACCCTTGACCTCTGTGGGCCCCTTTAAGGGGGATATTGAGATGATGAATGACAGTAACAACGTTTACTAACAAGAATGTCTTCAGAAGGCTTCAAAATCCAAACTTTCAGAAACCGAATGTTCGGGCATCATCTAGCTGCTATTTCAGATGATCTGTGAGAATCTGAAAAGTTTTGGTCCAGTGGGGACTTTGCTAGGGTCCGCTACACACACACACACACACACACACACACACACACACACACACACACACACACACACACACACACACACACACACACACACACACACACACACACACACACACACACACACACACACACACACACACACACACACACACACACACACACACACACACACACACACACACACACACACACACACACACACACACACACACACACACACACACACACACACACACACACACACACCACACACACACACACACACACACACACACACACACACACACACACACACACACACACACACACACACACACACACACACACACACACACACACACACACAACAACACAACACACACACACACACACACACACACACACACACACACACACACACACACACACACACACACACACACACACACACACACAACAACAACAACAACAACAACACAACACACACACACACACACACACACACAACACACACACACACACACACACACACACACACACACACACACACACACACACACACACACACACACACACACACACACACACACACACACACACACACACACACACACACACACACACACACACACACACACACACACACACACACACACACACACACACACACACACACACACACACACACACACACACACACACACACACACACACACACACACACACACACACACAGAATTTGGTGATTCTCAAAATGACAGTAACCCGAAAAGTACTCTAGAACCTCAATTGAACACTCAAAACTATAAGAAGATGACGTGGATTATAGAATACCAGTCGGTTTACGCCCCTCCAGGGCTAACCACGGTATGCTGTGATGAAACCAAGGAACGTCTTCAGAAGACGTCAAAATCAAAATTTCGAAAAACGGAAAGTTCGGGCATCAACTAATACACATTTCTGATCTAGCTGTCCAGGTTTCAGCTTAATCGGTTAACTTTGAGTGGGTGTAAAGGCGCGCTACATACATACGCACATACAGAATCTGACGGATGTTATTAGTAATGATGCCAAAAATGACAGTAATCAAGAAAGTTCTGTTTAGGACACCAGGAGGCTCTATATCTAGGTCACAGATATTCTAGAGTCTCTACGAATGGAATATGTTCTAGAAAAGAGCACAAAACCACCCCCCCCCCCCCCAAAATAAGCGGACACATGACAAAAAGTTTATAATAGGGGGGCGTGCGGCTTTTTTTCCCCGGCCAAATACATAGGCAAACTCTCCTTCCACACACATACATGCAAAAGGTCCGGTCCCTTTTCTGCCAATCTTTCATGGCTCACAGAGCCAACCCCACCCGAAATTTGAGCCCCCCGTTTTTCGGCGCCCCAAAAACTGGAAAAGAAGTGGAGACGTCCTTTTCTAGTCCTTATTTTTTGTGCTTCTTTTCTAGAAAAAGAAGAAGAAGTAAGAAAAAAGTATGAGCAATAAGAAAACAGCAAAGGAGGAGAAGAAGAAGAAGGAGAAGACAAATTTTCGAGATAAAGGTTTGTGAAACATTCTAGAAATTTGAAAAAGAAAATGTAGTTTGTAGTCTTCAGACAATCCCAAAAAACAGTTGAAAAGGCGAAGTTTTGTAGTTTGTAGTGTGTCGTGAAACCTGAAAAAATATTTTTAAAAATTGCTTAAATTTCTTTAAAAAAAAGAAAAGATTCGAGCGAAAAATTGCAAAAAAAAACAATAGTGAAAACTTTTACTGAGGCTTAGAAAACATTTGTAGTTTGTAGTCTCTAAGCCTCACTAGGGAACTATCTGCACGGGATTCCAAGTTACACCTCATGACCTATATCATTAGAAAGCCCATAAAATTCTGATTCGGACGATGATTTCTGTTTTTGCGAAACGGCAGTGAGCTTCGAGAAAATTAGGTTACAAGACATTTTAGTGCTGTTCAAACCTGTTGATTTTTCATTTAAAATCGACGTGACGGTTTTCAATGCAAAATCAACAGGCTTAAACAGCACTAAAATGTCTTGTAACCTAATTTTCTCGAAGCTCACCGCCGTTTCGCAAAAACAGAAAACATACTCCGAATCAGAATTTTATGGGCTTTCTAATGATATAGGTCATGAGGTGTAACTTGGAATCCCGTGCAGATAGTTCCCTAGTCAGTAAAAATTTGAGTGAAAAATACACAAAATTTCTAGAAAAAATGACTGACGAAAAAACCGTTGAAAACGGATTGTATGAGGCTTAGAAAACATTTGTAGTTTGTAGTCTCTAAGCCTCAGTAAAAACCATTTTCTCCGTAAAAATGGCTTTAAATGGCTCATTTTTTTCTGTAATTTCCTGGAAAAGGCTCCGCTTGTCTCACGAAAATTACAAGACTACAAACTACACAAAATTCCAGAAAATGTGAAACTTTTTGAGCCGAAAAACGGTAAAAAATAGGTTTTCGAAGTTTTACTGAGGCTTAGAAAACCTTGTAGTTTATAGTCTAAGCCTCAGGAAAGTTTTTTACGAGTTAAGAAAATTGAAAATGAGCTATTTTGAGTTATTTTTCAGCGAAACTTAGTTTTACTGAGGCTTAGAGGAATCCTGTAGTTTGTAGTCTCTAAGCCTCAGTAAAAAAAGCAAACCCCCGGTATTTCGCTTCAAAATGGGTCAATTTCAAATTTGAAAAAAGTGACGATATCCTCGAAATCTCAGTATTCTAGAAGAATGATAAAAGACTGATAAAATTTTCATCTTCCCTGATAACTTTTCATCACAATTTTTTTTCGAGAAACCGGTTTTTTTTCAGAATTTTGATTTAACAAAAAAAGAAGAAAAAAAAAAGAAGAGATAAATCGCAAATCAAAGGGGAGGGGGACCACAAATCTCTAGAGAGAGTCAAAAAGAAGAGTCTCTCTTCTTTTCGCTTCAAAATCAATTTTCCCTCGTCGGATAGAGAAAGTAGATCATCATTATTTCGGAAAAAGAAGAAGAAGAAGGTTTCTGCTGTAAACCAGCCAGTCCGCTTGGGGTTTAAGAGGTCAGATTTCGAGCTCTGGACAACTGCCGCGTCATCGGGGCGATGGGCTCATAAAATTGTTTCGGAGAAGTTTCAGCCTCATTTCAGAAGGAGCAACCCCTTGAAAAATTGCTTCTTATCAGAGAATTTCTTATCAGCTGCCAAAAAGTGCTGCAATTTTCAGCTAGAACAGAAAACCACCAGACCATCTGGATCATTTGATCTTGTTTTCTTTGCTTCAAATCAGTTTGATCTACCAAGAGATCGCAAAAAATTGTGATAAAGTGTTATCAGAAGAACCACGAAACACAGTTCTTGATCATTTTTTAAGAAAAATTGTGAGAATATCGCCACTTTTTTCAAATTCGAAATTGGCCCATTTCGAACCGAAATACGGTGAATTTTCTTTTTTTTTCACTAAGGCTTAGCGACTACAAACTACAAAATAGTTCTAAGCCTCAGTAAAATGGCTCATTTTCGAATTTTCAAAATCAAGTATGATCGTTTAAAAAAAAGCTAGAAATTACGTTTTACTGAGGCTAAAAAAGAATTTGTAGTTTGTAGTCTCTAAGCCTCAGTAAAAAAAACAATTTGCTGTATTTCGCCTCAAAATGGGTCAATTTCAAATTTGAAAAAAGTATTAATATTCTCAAAATCTCAATTATCAAAAAGATAAATGATAAGAGACTGAATTTCATGTCTTCGTCTCTGATAACTTTATATCACAAAATCAACTTTTTTAACAAGTAGATAAAAAAATTGCTCAGTTCCCTATGCTAGATGTTTCTGGCGTTTTGGCTCATCTAGGAACGAAGCAAACTCGCTCTAATGAGACAGGTAGATCAAGGGGGTTTTTGGCTCAAAAAGTTCGCTCTACTGGAACCAAATCTATTCCAAACTTGGAAAAAACCAAAAAACCTTCCCCAAAACAGTATTTTCCAGAACAAAAGGAGTGGTGAAAGTGAGATCTAGAGGGTGGTGATGTGTCATGTCAGAGGCCTTTTGTGATCCAGAAAAAGGAGTGAAAACCGATTGCGGAAACAAGAAAAGATATTGTGTTGTATCTGTCTCTCCCATTCCACTGTTTTCTGTTCAACTGGTTTGATCCGTGGTCGCGGCGGACGCGCGGTCGAAAAGCCCCCGCTAGCCTTCAACCCCCCTAGGGGGACAACGGAATCTAGGTCAAATCGCAGAAAAGTGTGTGAGGAGGGGAGAAGAGAAGAAGAAGACTGTTTCTGGCTGAATGGTAGTAGTCGTGGTGGTGGTGGTGGATTTGACCTTGTTGGAAAAGAGAGACGTGCGACGGGCTGGAAAAACTGGAATCTCGTTTGATCCGATCAGAGGAGACATTTCGAAAGGGACGGGAAGGGAGACAGACATTTCTAGAAATTCCAACAAGAAGACAACATCTCAAACATCGAGAATCAGCTTACCGTATTTCCTCGAATAGAAGCCCAGTCACGTTGAGCTCAATTATCTCGATTCCTGTGAAAGATATCAGAATTTTGTCAACTGATAAAATTTTATCGATTTTATGATAATCAATTTATCAGTTGACAAAGTTCTGATATCTCTCATAGGAATCGAGATAATTGAGCTCAAACTTGACGGTTTAGATGGGCTGCTATTAGAGCAAAAAAGTGTTATCTTTGAGCTTAATTATCTCGATTCCTGTGAAAGATATCGAAACGTTGTCAACTGATAAAATAGTTATCATAATATCGCAAAAACTTTATCAGTTGACACATTTTTGATAAATTTTACATGAATCGAGATAATTGAGCTCAAAGTTGACGGTTTTGAGTGGGCTACTGTCAGAGGAAATACGGTAGTTCTAGGTCAAAGCCAGGTGGCCTTTTCCAGCTAGTTTCCGATCGAAGTAGATTTTGGACCGAGTTCTAGAATCTATATATTTTAGAACCTAGATTTTGAATGCTAGAAGATTCGATTTGAAACTTCTAGAATCTAGGTTCTACCTGATCTGACCTAGAAGCAAGCCACGTTGATTTCGCTTGAAGCACACCGATCAGCCAGGTACAGATCAAAATCCACGTGGATTTAAGGGCCGAATATCAGAATCTAAGCTTCAGAATCCAAATTTTAAATTCTAGAAGATTCTATTTGGAGTCCAAGTTTGAACCTTCCAGAATCTCGAAAAAAGACAAAATCCCGATTTTCAGCTATGGTATCTTCAGACCTAAAGGCAAGCCACGTGGCATAGGAGTTAAAAACACAGGAATCTGAATTCTGGACATTCAAAAAAGCTTCAAAATATTTTCCGAGAAAAAAGAAACCCCGAATGACTCTGCCAGAGCACCCACAACGATTTCCAGATGTTTCTTCTTGAGAAAACAAACAAGCTTAAAAAAAAAAAACCTTTTTCTGTAAGTTTTTTTTGTTCAGAATCCCCAGATGATCGTCGTCACGTCTTCAGCCACCGAGAGAAATGGTCAAAACCATTTGGCCCTAATTCGGCAACACTGTGTCTTCTTCTTCTCGCTGAAAATGTCGGTCATTCGGGAGAAGAAGATCTTCTTCTTCTTCTTTTCGAGAACACATTTTATAGATAACAACAAAATTCTCTCTTCTTTTGGGGGCTGTCATATCAAAGCCTTATTCCTGCCATCTCTCGGGATCACTCACTATTTCTCTTTTTTCGTTTCAATTGAACGATGAAAAAAAAAAATTCTCGCCGAAAATCATTATCGCCTCGTGATAAGAGAGGGAGTAATTGACTGGAAATTGGCTGGAAATTTTTCAGCGAGACGTTTTTCAGGTCGTTTCGTACAAATTTGCAGAAAAAAACGATCATTAAAACAGAACAGTCGGAAGTGCACTTTAAGACAACTTGAGGACTTGTTTTGATGGAAAAAAGGTCACTAACTAGACAAAATTCGAAAAATCGGAAGACACCGGATCCAGGGGACTGGAAATCGATAGAAGAGACGTAGTCAAACTTTCAGAAGTCTAGAAATTCTGAAATTCCAGCTCTTTGAAGCCAGAAATACAGTGTGTCTGATGAGATTCATTCTGGATAAATTTCCATAGATTTTGGACAATTTTTCATAGGCTTTGATCCATTTCTGATGGATTTCGGATAGTTTTCCATGGATTTTGGACCATTTTCCATCGATTTTGGGTCATTTGCAACCGACTTGTCGAGTTGGTACTGATGTTTAAAGATAGATTTTGGAACGAATTTCGAAATTCCAAAAACCCGAAAAATCCAACAGGATGATCTGGTGGATTCAGAATACCAAGATCACAGCCACTGGCACTTCAAAAATCAACGATTTTTGGAATTTAGTCCATTTTGCTGTGAGTTCCTAAAACCTCCTGATGCTCTAACAATAAGAGCAAAAATTCAAGAGGAATTTTAGGTGGAAATTTCGTAGCAGGAAGACAAAGGTGGCATTTTCCAGAACTACAGACTTTTATAGCTCTGGAAGATTCTGGAAATCGATTATTCCAGCGCAACTGACAACCATAGACAAGTTCTGGCGTTTTGGCTAGCTTAGCACATCCTGGACGAGCTTGAATTACCGTATTTCTAATAATATACACAAGCCCATCTAAACAGTCAACTTTGAGCTCAATTATCTCAATTCCTGTGAAAGACATCGAACATCTGTCAACTGATAAAATATTTGTCATAATACATATCACCAATATTTTATCAGTCGACAAATTTTTGATAGCTTTTACAGGAATCGAGATAATCGAGCTCAAGATTGGCGGTTTGGGTGAACTTTTAATAGAGGAAATACGGTATCCGAATCAGCGCTAAGGATGATGTGGAGCAGAATTTTTCACGATCACCAATCCGGGACATAAGATATGATCCTACTGATCTTGGTACCGATATGCTTGATCTACCTTGATCAGGGAACGCTCTGAAATTCCAGGAAGGACCGGAACCTAGAATCTGGGTGACACCGACCGAGTCAAAAGTCCCTAGGCTCTAGAAATGTGTCAAAATCAGCCGGTCACCAGACCCCTGACTCTAGAACTTTGGTGGTCGCTAGACTCCAGCAATAGACCGTGCTGATTGATAGATTCTGAGGATCCTGATATCTCCAAATCAGCACATAATCTAGATCTAGTAGACTAGTGAGCTTGTCTAGAACTTTCTGGATTCCAGATCTCACAGGAACCTGGGATCTCGGTGGTCTCAATCAGCCGAGATTCTGAGGATCCTAATAGCCAGACGATCATCTTGAGGTAGAAGACTAGTCAGCTTAAACTGGCTAGATTCAAAGATCCCGTTGATCCTATTGATCGATCTAGTGTGTCTTAAAAATATACAGTTGGTAGGGGGGTTTGGGTGAGTTTAAGAGAAGCAAAAGAGCGCGGAAAATTTGTGAACCGTCACCGCGCGCACCTCAGAGAGAAGGGTCTATTTGCTCTCTCTTTTTCGGTGAAGGTGCTCTTTTCAGTGCTCTGCTCACAGCGAATGAGAGAGAGAGGGAGAGAGAGTACACAAAACAGTCCGTTTTCACTTCCCGTGTCGGGTGGAAGGGGTATGGTATGTTAGCATAGGGGTCTCTCTTTTAGATGTTTCTCGATTTCTCGTGACTGACACTGTCCAGCAACAGGGCTATAAGTAGATTGCGCAGAAAAAGAAGAAGAAGGGGATGATGATGATGATGATGTTGGAAAAGTAGAAGACGAAAAAAGAAGAAGAAGACGTCGTCGAAGAAGAAGAAGGAAGAAGAAGACCAAAGTCCGGTGTCCCACCCGACCCTTTTTTTGACCACTTTTTTGTGTGTCTTGCAGAAGGTTTTTTTTGCTGTTGCGCTCGAATTTATTTTTTTTTTCAAGTAGCAATACGAATGGGATGAACTTGAAAAAGGGCGCGCGCGCGAGCGAAACCTTGGAAAGTTCTAGAAGACGTCGAGTATAGAAGGCGTCAGAAGAAGACGCCATACAGAAAATCTAGAAAAAATTGGATTTTTCCATATTTTTAGACAGAAATTCGAAATTTCCCTGGAAATTTTCTAAATTCTAAAACTAAAATTTTCATAATTTTTCCAGAAAAAAAGAGAGATCAAATTTCAGATTTTCTTCCCCTCCATTTTGCTTTTTAAACAAATAATCCGTCTTTCCTCAGAATCCGGAGAATAAACAACCAAAAATTTTCGAGCTAGCTACTCATTTTCAGCGAAAAAATCAGCAAATAAAGAGAGGAAAAGGGCGAAAAGTTCCGACTTTTTATGTACTAAACGAATGATAAAAAATTGGAAAATTCTAGAAAAAAATAGGAACATTTTCAGGCAAAATTTTCAGCAGAAACCAAGGAAATCGAAAAGAAATTCAAAATGTTGTAGTTTGTAGTCTCTAAGCTTCAGTGAAAACTTGAAAATAATTGCTGAAAAATTTGCTAATAGTGAGGTCAGGACACTACAAACTACAAAAATTTGAATTTTCGGCACAAAAACCCAAGAAAATCGAAAAAAAAACTGCGGAAAAATATTGAGAACATTTACTGAGGCTTAGAAAAAATTGTAGTTTGTAGTCTTGGCGTTTTTTCAGCTAAAACCGGTCGAAAACGGTCTAAAATACGCCATAGTTCATCTTTACTGAGGCTTAGACAACAATCTAGTTTGTAGTCACTTAGCCTCAGTAAATCAGTGCGATTTTTACTGAGGCTAAGCAACTACAAACTACAAAACTTTCTAAGCCTCAGTAAAATTTAAAATCGCGTTATCTCGGCTAGTTTTCAACCGTTTTTGGTGGTTTTTGGATGGAAATGACTGGATTTTTTTGTGGAATTTTTTATATTAAGAAAAGCAGATCCCATTGCTATGAAAATCCGGAAAAAAATCGGCGCGAAATTCAAATTTTCGAATAAAAAAGAAGAAGAAGAAGAGAGAGGGGACAGTATGTGCCTAAAAGTGCAACTTTTTGGGGGTAGTTAAAGGTCAGAAAACCCTTTCTTCAAACTCGTCATTTTCCCATAACGGGAGGGACATACAGTCTCTATCAGACACCCAATTTGAAGAGGTGAGTAATATATAATGAGAAAATGGGTTCTTTTTTTGAATTTACAGATAGGGAGAGTGATAATTAGAAATCCGGAGAGGGTAGAGAATTGGAATTTTTTGAAAAAATTGTTTTCGAAAAAATGATTTTTCAAATTTTTCAAACAGAAAAAAAAAATTCTTAAAGATTTCAGCGGAATTTTCAGAAAAAATAAACCAAATTTTTGAATTTTGAGCATTAAAAATCACAAAAGTTGATGAAATAGCGCTAAAATCGAGGGGATTATAGAGAAGAAAAGTTTTGCTGACTACAAACTACAAGATTTTCGACATTTTTCAAAAAAAAAACTGAAAATCGGTTGAAAATTGGCAAAAATCTTTTTTCAGAAATTTTGAATTTCGCGCCAATTTTTTTTCAGATTTTTGTAGCAAGATTATCTGCTTTTCTCCTAATAAAAATTCTCCAAAACATTCCAGTCATTTCCAGCCAAAATCCAACAAAAACTGTTAAAAACTAACAGAGATAACGAGATTTGAAGATTTTACTGAGGCTTAGAACATTTTCTAGTTTGTAGTTGCTGAGCCTCAGTAAACAGGTGAGGTTTTTACTGAGGCTATTGACTACAAACTAGATTTTTGTCTAAGCCTCAGTAAAATTGAAAAGCTCAGCTTATTTTCAGCCGTTTTAGCTGAAAATGGATCAAATTTTTTGAGATTTTTCGCTGGAATACAAACTACAAAACTTTCTAAGCCTAAGTAAAAAATCGGGAGTGCACAGAAGTTTCTCGCGGGGGCCCCGAAAAGAAAAAAGTGCTATTCAGAAATTCATAAAAAGTGCGTACGAATCAAAGGGAGAGTCTTCTGAAGGAGGGGACCTCTTCAGAAGAAGACGACGAATTCAGAAGGATTCAGAAAAGTAGAAGATTCTTGAAAATATTCTCAAAAGAAAAAGAAAAAAAGACTGCAAGATAAAAGGAAAAGATGGACAAGAAAAAAGGACACGAAGAAGAGCAATGAAATTAATTTCAGCACGAAAAAAGGGAAAAAAAGAAGTACTTCTTCTTTTTTCACTGACATACTTTTTTTAGAGAAAAAAGACATTCAAAATGCACAAAGAGCACAAAAGGGGGCTTTCAGGAAGTGCTCGGGACAAGTTTCAGATGAAGCGTGACAAAATAGAAGGCGTTGTGCTGTGAAAATAGCTTGAAAATGCTGAAAACCCGAAGAAATTTGAACTTCCCCGCGCGCATTTTCAGTGGAGCGCGCTTGCTGAAAACTCGAAAAAATTGGTTTTTAGAGCTTTCAAAGTGTTTTTTTAAATGGAAAATCGACAAAATCAAAGATTTCAAAAGGATAAATAACCTTAAAAATCTGAAAAAAGAGAAAAAATCTTCAGAAAAATTATTTTGGCTAAAAATTCTAGAAGGCGGCTGAAAATGAGAATTTCAGATTAGTTTTTTTTTCTCCGTCTCTTTTTATGCCCGACATGCGACAATTTTTGACATTTTTGCACTTTTTTTCCGGAGAAAGATTAAAAAATTGGCGCGAGCGGGAATAATTAATTTTTTTTTCAGAAAAAAAAACTGGAAAAATCGGAATTTTTGATGAAAAATAGGTATTTCTCTGTGATTAGAGCTGAAAAAATCGAAAAAATTGAAAGTTTGACAAAAATTTCGAAATTAGCGCTCGCGCTTCTCAGTGGAGCGCTCTTGGCGGAACTTTCGAAAAATCGAGATTTTCAGCGATTTTTGCTGAAAATATGACTTTAAACGAGGAAAAAGCGGATTTTTCGGGTATTTTGATCGAACAATCGATAGAAATTCAGAAAAAAAAACTCAAAATTCAAAAACCAAAAATGTGTTTTTTTTTTTGAAAAATCCAATTCCAACCAAAAGAAAAAAGGTAATAAATCTTGCTCAAGGAGAAAGTGCTCTCTCTCTCTAATTTTGGTGTCCTCCTCCTAAGCTCCGCCCACTTTTTCCCTCTTCATGGCTCTCGCGCTTTTCCGTTTCCGTCCACCTGTCCGCGCTGGTCATAATTATCCTTTTTCTCTTTTTATATGCGTCCAGATTTATAGGGGATAGGGGACACCAGATGACCAGTTGGGGTAGGAGTGGAAAATGGATAGGGGTAGAATTCTAGAAAAATCTAAAAAAGGGAACGCCACCCGAATCGTCAAATTTGAGCCCATTTATCTCATTTTCTGTGAGAGATATCAAAAAGTGGTCAAATGATAAAATTTTGCTGATATCATGATAAACATTTTATTAGTTGACAACTTTTTGATATCTTTCCAAAGAAGTGAGATATATAGGCACAAAGTAGACGGTCCGGTTGGCGTTATATTAGAGTGTTTTCAGATCTTAAAGAGCTTACAGATCTAGAATCTTGAAGGTTCTAATCTAGTAATACTCTTATTTCTGATACAGATAATATAAAACATTCTCGATTGGACATTGAAGCTAGACAGGAGTCTGGAAACCCCGGAATTCGGGTCCAATGCTAGACCAAAAGCTTCAAGCTTCCTGGGATCCAAAGGGGCTGTGGAAAACAGGGTTGCGGATTTTTGGTTTAGGGTACTTTTGGGATAGGTAGTGACTTATTTCCAACAGAACGGTCAGCTTGGCCTGGGTTTTTTGGATTTTAACATTCCAGAGCAGAATGGTAGGTAAAAACCTGCATCCAGCTAGCAAGATGGATCAGACCAAAAGGTCTACAAGCCTGAAAGTGAATGTCAAAAGATCGGAATCTGGAAATGTTAAAACCAACCGTTTTCGTTAAAAACTAGCAAGGTTGGTCAAAAGGGACAGAAAATCTAGGAAATTCTAGAATTCCGCCAATAAGACCAAACTATCAAAGAGCTAGAAGACTTTAGGATCCAAATGTGAGCTCGAAAATTCTAAGCTAGAATTTTTGGAACCAAAAGTTTAGGCTCAAAAAGAGAAGTTTGGTCCAAAGGGACTTTAAGGACTCCTTCCTCTCGTCTGAAACATTTCGCCAATTGTTTGGTTGGAAAAGCATGTGTGTGTGTCTTTTGAGAAGTCACACAGAAACTCTTTCTTTTCCTTCCTTTTCTTTTGTTGGCGACTCTTCTTCTTCTTCTTCTTCTTCTTTTCCTCTGCGGAAAACGAGTCTTGAAGGCTCCCAGGGACCTCTGAAACCCCCCTCTCTTTTCTCTCTTTTCTCTGAAACTCTTTGAGAAGAGACGCAGACAGTTTATTTGGTTGTGGTGGTCCCATCGGAAAGAGAGAGAGAGAGAGAGAGAGAGAGAGAGAGAGAGAGAGAGAGAGAGAGAGAGAGAGAGAAAAGGGCATGTTGAAATGTTGTTAGAGAGTGTATGAAATCGAGAGAGTAGAGAAATTGGGACTGCTCTGGAAATTTAGTGAGTGTAGTTTTCGGGGGTACATGGAGTCTTTCGGGTGAACTTCGGGGTCGAATTGGATGGGGAGGAAGGAGGACCAAGAAACTGGAAAAGAGGGAATTTTAGAGGAATGGAAAGTTTTTTGTAGATTCTGGTCCACTAGTGTTCTTTGAAAATTCTAAATTTCCTGAAAATTTCCTAGTTCCGGATTCTAGAAATTCAGATAATCTAGGAACTTTTGAAAAATTAAAAACGTTAAAATTTCTTATATAGTTTTTTTTTTTTTGAAAATTCTGAATTTCAGAAATTTCGGAAATTTGCAGATTCGAAATTCTGATTCCTGCTTTTCTGCAAATTGTCAACTTCCACGTGGCGTATCTCCTCAGGACTTACATTTCCAAGAAAGTTGTCAACTAAAAAATTGAAGCTCTAGTTTTGCTTAGTGTGTTCTGAAATTTTCAGCAAAATCGAACAAATTTCAGCAAGAACCGCCAGGGGAGGCCCCTCGGGAGAAGGGACGCTTCCACGTGGCGTATCTCTTCAGGACTTGAATTTCCAAAAAAGTTGTCAACTACAAAAATAAAGCTCATGGTTTGTTTAGTCTATTCTGAAATTTTCAGAGAAATCTGAAAATTCTAAGCCAATTTTCTGAAACAAGAAACAAAACATGGACATCTGGACAAACATATTTACTGGGGAATTTTTGAAAAAATTCAAATAGGATGAGGAAAAACCGATGTGTTTGGAGATATTCGAGCAGTTGTAGCTTCCACTGGAATAGTGTAGATAAATTGTTTTGTGCTGAAAAAGAAAAAATAATTCGAAAAATTCCTTTTCTCAAAATCTCACAAATTTTCAAATTTCTCAACTATCAAATTTCGAAATCGTCGATTTGATAGAATTAAGACTGCAGAGGAAACCATAGAATGAGCAGCCATCACGAATAAAGTGTTTGTCGCGATTTCTGAAAAATTCTATTTTTAAAAAACCTGTAATAGAAGGGCCCCCCTCCTCCCACTATGCTAACTAGGGAGCTATCTGGAGTCGTCTCCGAGTTACACTTCATGACCTACCGTATTTCCTCTAATAGAAGCCCATGGGCTTCTATTTTTCAACCTCTCTCTCAAGGTGGGCTTCTATTAGAGGTGGGCTTCAATTAGAGGGTGGGCTTCTATTTTTCAATGAATAATTTTCAAAAAAAATGTTGTTAAAAAATTAAAGATTTGACAATTCGGAAGTTAAGAATTCTGAATTTCGGTGTTTTTTTTAATTCGAAGTTTTCATTCTGCAATTTTATACACCGAAATTCCGAATTTATGAAATTCTGAGATTCCAGACCTCAGAAATTGGGTAATTTTTGGTTCAAAACTTGAGAAATAGAAGCCCATGGGCTTCTATTAGAGGGTGGGCTTCTATTTTTCGAAACACCTCGCGGGGTGGGCTTCTATTAGAGGTGGGCTTCAAATAGAGGTGGGCTTCAAATAGAGGTGGGCTTCTATTAGAGGAAATACGGTATATCATTAGAAAGCCCATGAAATTCTGATTCGGAATATGTTTTCTGTTTTTGCGAAACGGCGGTGAGCTTCGAGAAAATCAGGTCGAAAGATAATTTTCTGTTGATTTTAAGCTGTGTTTGGCTATTGAAATTTGAAAGAAATATATCACGTGTCTCGCATCGAATTTCAATGCAAAATCAGTACTAAAATTTTCGAAGAAATTATCTTTTGACCTATTTTTCTCGGAGCTCACCGCCGTTTAGCAGAAATTGAAAACATATTCCGAATCAGTATTTTATGGGCTTTCTAATGATATAGGTCATGAAGTGTAACTCGGGGACATGTTCAGATAGCTCCCTGGTAAGTTTGATCTTGATTATCTCAGGTCCTGTGAGAGATATCGAAAAGTAGTCAACTGACAAAATGTTTGTGATATCATAATAAACTTTTCATCAGTTGAAAAATTCTTCATAGCTTTTTCAGAAATTGAGATAAATAGGCTCAAAAAGACAGGTGCCCCCCCCCTCAACTCAACCCTCAGGAGATCCAGTTACTTAATCTAATTTATCTCGCTTCCTATAAGAGATATCAACAAGTTGTCAACAGATAAATTGTTTATCACAACATCAGAAATATTTTATCAGTTGACACCTTTTCAATATCTCTCACAGTAACCAAGATAAATTGGCTCAAAGTTAGGGTGCCCTTCTATTTCAGGTTTCTCAGTACCTTGAAATTGCCACCAATCATTGTAGACCACTAGGAAAATGAAATTAAACGGGATTATGATACAAACTGTTGGGATAAGACTCTGAAATTTTTGACTTCAAATTACAAAACTTGCTAAGCCTCAGTAAAATTTTTTTGGAGAGAATCGCCTTGATTTTTCAGTTTTTTTCTTCAGCAACTCGAATATAGCAAAAATATTTTTTAAAAAGATCTACAAAAATTTCAGTCATTTTCAGCCAAAAACCGACAAAACCGGTCAAAAACTAACCGAGATAGCGCGATTTGAAGTTTTACTGAGGCTAAGCGACTACAAACTACAAAACTTTCTAAGCCTCAGTAAAAACTTCGAATCGCGCTATCTCGGCTAGTTTTCAACCGTTTTTCTTGATTTTTGGCGCAAAATTTCTCAAAAATTTCGCCAAAGACTACAAACTACAAAAAACCTGTAATCCCAAATTAATCATAGCAGTTCTATGAACGGCATATGTTTGACGGGAAAGATGAAATCGAACATTTCGAAGTATATACATAGTATGGAAGCCGAGAAATGCCCCAAATCTAGAAATATTCAGATTTTGGAGTACTGTAGTCTGGAAAACGCCTACAATGAGAATATAGTAATATAGGTCAAGGCAGCTACACCAACAGCGGCGCTCCAGAAGTTGCCACTTGGATCGTAGATCACAAATCCATCATTTTCAAACACATGCATACATTTTGGCCACGCCTACAAACTACAAACTACATTTAACAATTTTGTGTAGTTTGTAGTTACCGTAGCCACGATTTTCAACATCTCTTGATGGGTTAACCCAGAATTCAACAGGCAAAAAGCTATGACAAACGGGAAAGTGTGACATGTGGCAATGACCCAATTTATAAGAAATCGATTAAGTTTGAATTTCTGAAAAAGGGGAAAGTGTTGGTGGCCTAGAATTTTCTAGAATCTTCTAGGCCACCTGATCCAAGTCGGCCGCTGCGTTTTGGCGATAAATGAAGCATAACAAGAGACTGGGAAGCTCGAAACAGAACTTGAAAGCGCCAAAAACCTGGAAATTTTGGTTTTTTAGAATTTCGAAGTTTTTTAATGTTTCAAAAAAAAATTTTCAATAATGTTTTTTTGTAAATTTTTTCTCTTTTTTTGAATTTTTTAAGCAATTAAAATTAAGTTTTTTTCGAAATCAAAAATACAGTAATCCCAGAAAAACTACCGTATTCTGATGTCCAGTAAAAAATCGACTAGTTATAGCAATATTATATCCGCCCATCATTGGGAACAAATAATAACCGGGACACACCCAAGACATGTCAATTTCCACAAAAAATGCGACAATCTGAAAATCTAGTTTGTAGTTTGTAGTCTGCAAACTACAAACTACAAACCTGCACATACAGTAGGCAATACCGGAATTTCGAGTCTTTTGGTGTATGAAACCAAACCAAGTAGAAGCACAAAAAGTTAATGGGGACTGAGAAAAATCCAATAAAATGTAACATTGTTAAATAGTAATTAGGTGGCCCCGCCGGACATTGCCACGTGGCAGAACCCATGGTTTGTAGTATGTAGTTTTCTAAAAATATATTTGGCTGAAAATTAGAAGAAGAGCCTGAAATTTTGAGCCAAAAATCAAGAAAAACGAGTGAACACGAGCCGAGATAGCGCGATTTGAACTTTTTACTGAGGCTTAGAAAGTTTTGTAGTTTGTAGTCGCTTAGCCTCAGCGAAACATCAAATCGCGCTATCTCGGTTAGTGTTTGACCGTTTTTGTTGATTTTTGAATGAAAATGACTGGAATTTTTTGTAGTGTGTAGTCTTATCATTAGCAGCAGTAAACCACAAGGACTACAAACTACAAAAATTCTCTAAGCCTCAGTAAAAATTTAAAAAAAACCTAGATTTTTGTGAAAAATTTGAGTTTTCCAAATATTTTTTCTTAACAAAGGATTTCAAAATTGTTCTTTTTTTCGAAAAAATATAAAAAATGATGGAAAATAAAATTATTTAAATCTTTGAAAATCAAAAAGTGTTTTTTTTTTCAATTTTTGGTTGCTGAAAATGTCTGAAAATGTCTGAAAATAACTGAAAATGAGCAATAAAACAGCTGGAAAATTATACACTTGGGTGGTTGTCACCTGCTCCTTTGTTATATGTACCTGGAATTCAATTTAGTAAGAAAAGTATTTAATTTGGTAGGCAGGTTTTTTGATCTATCAAAAAATTTTGATTCTTGATCTACCACTTCTTTGGTGACGAAAATTCTTAAACTGCCAGAAATTTTTTTCTAATTTTTCTCAAATTTCCGACCCCGAAATGTTTGAAAATTCCTATTTTTGCCGTAGTCCTCATAGAACTACTGTAATCCTCATTTGTTCAGAAAACGACAGTAACCTTCAAATTCTCAAATAACTCCTGTAATATTCATAAGAAACCATAATCCTCGATTTTGAAAACTACCGTACTCCTCATTTATTTAAAACTAGGACTTCTCGAATTTCAAAAAACTACCTTTATCCTAAAATCTCAAAACACTACAGTAGTCCTCGAATTTCAAAACTACCGTACTCGTCATTTTTCAAAAAAACTACCGTAATCTTCGAATTCCAAAATTACCATCATTCTTAAATTTCAAAAAAACTAACTTAATCGTCAAATCCAAAAATATAACTACCGTAATCCTCATTTGAAAAACTACGGTAATCCTCGAATTTGAAAATTACAGTAATCTTCGAATTTCAAAACAACCGTAATCCTCATTTTTCGAAAACTACCATAATAAAATCCAAAAAACTACCGTAATCCTTATGGAAAACATATTCAATTTTCTAATTTTTTTTGAAAAATTCTATTTTTATGATTCCCAGCGATTTTACACCGGAAAATCTAGTTTCAAGCTGTTTTGTAACCCAAAAATTCAAATTTCGCGGGTCGAATTGTCCACGAGGAGTACAAAATCGAAAATCAAATTTCAATGATTTTCAGTCATTTTTTCGCCGATTTTTTATTTAAAAAATGTCAGAGTTCACTAAATTTTCCCATCTGTCTGTGTGTCTGCCGTCTCTTCAGAAAAATGGATCCCTCAGTTTGATAGGCATCGCTTGAACTCCATCATCCTTACAAATCAACACTGACACGGATTCTGATGATTGCTTCTCGTCAATTTGAAAATTATAGACACGCCCATTTTCGTGATGAAAAATCACTACGGTATGAAACTTCCACGGTGTTCCAAGTGCTGAAAATTAGAGAGACTACAAACTACAAAAATTGGAATTTCGTTCAAAATTTGAAAATTCATCTAAAAAGTTTTGGAAAATTTCAAAAACTTCAAAAACCCAAAAATCTGAATTTCAGAAATTTAGACTACAAAGACTACAAAGACTACAAACTACAAAAATTAAGCAAAATTTTTTCTTCAATTTTGAAAAATCACGAAATTTATATTTTCAAAAAAAATCGTATTTTAAAAATTTTTCACAAATGGAGGCTACAAAAACTACAAAGGATACAAAAACTACAAAGGATACAAAGACTACAAAGACTACACATTTTTTAATTTTCTTTAAATCATGAATTTTTGGTTTTTAAAATTTTCGATGTTTTTCAAAAATTAATAACTACAAAGACTACAAACTACAAAAACTAGGAAAACATTTTTCATCTTAGAGAAATCAAGAATTTTTCACTTTTTTCGAAAATTAAAAAAAATCGAAATTCAAAATTTTCAAAAATGCTGACTACAAAGACTACAAACTACAAAACACCTACGCTCTTTTTGTCCATCGTAATGAATTTCGAAATTGGTCAGTGGTCCCAGAGATGGCTGATTGGTCATCACAAACATATCGGTCTGGAAAATTCGAAAATTTAGAATACAAATATTTTTCGAAATTTCTAAAAAACTCACATGTCCTCTCTGAAAAGGCGTTGGATGTGTATGAGAGTATCTCAGCGCCTGCTTATCAGTGGCTCGTCCCTCATCATCTCTTATCATCACTGATATCTTTTCCACGGGACCATCTGGACAAGAATTGGATGAAGTACGAATTAGAATTGTGAATGATGCTGGCGTATCATCTTCATCATATTTACTACGAACTGATGATCCCATTTCTTTCAATGGCTCCGTCATGTTTTTTGGGATTTTTTGAAATTTTCCAAAAACTCCAAATTCGGCGGGCTTTCAATTAAAAATGAGGAGTTTTTAGTGGAATTTGAGATTTCCATTTTTTTTGTTGCAAAAATTGGGAATTTTAAAGAAATTGACGCTAAAAACCAGATAAATAAGCTTTTTAGGTTCAAAAGTTCAAATTTGAGATACTGCAAAAAATAGAGGGCGCTCCCCGCTCTAGCCTACACACTGTCAACTTTGAGCCTATATATCTCGCTTCCTATGCAAAATATGAAAAAGATGACAACTGTTAAAATGTTTATCATAATATCAGAAACATATTATCAGTTGACAACTTTTTGTTATCTTTTACAGAAACTGAGATAAATTGGCTCAAAGGGACAGGTGCCCGCCCCCCCCCCCCTGCCTCTCACACCATAGGAGGTCCAGTTACTTTGACCCAATTTATCTCGGTTCCTGTAAGAGATATGAAAAAGTTGTCAACTGATAAAATATTTATCATAACATCAGTAATTTTTATTAGTTTACAAATTTTTCATATCTTTTACAAGAACCGAGTTAAAATGGCTCAAACTTGCCCATGCGGGGTAGCTCAAATTTGAGGGATCCGATGGGCAGAGCCTAAATTGCGTGGGCGGAGCCTACAACTTCCGGAAAAATCAACACAGATCACTTTCAAAAATCGGCAGATCAAAAAAACCAAAATGTGACGAGTATGGTGGTCATAAAGTTCCTTTTGCAGCAAACACTTTTTTACTACTTTTTCCGTTTTTTCAAAAAATTCGAAGCGGGTATAAAAAGGCGCTCGGAAGCATTGGCAAGGTGTTGGAAGGCAAAAATGAAATCGAAAATTTTGGTATTTTTGTGTTTTTCGATTCTTCTAGGATCCCTGGATGCTCGTTTCTCTTCAAGTAGTTCGAGTAGTTGTGAAGGTAAGAGGATTTTTAATTTTGGAATTATAATATTTTGGAGCTCTGAAAATCTAGCTGAAATTTGTTCTATTTGCCTGAGAAATTTCAGAATATACTAAACGAAACTAGAGCTTCATTTTTGCAGTTGACACTTTTTTCTGAAAAAATAGGTCCTGAGGAGATATGCCACATGGAAACGCCCCTTCCCTTGGGCGCTCCATGCTGGCAGGTGGCCCCAGTTCGAGTGTCTGAAAATCTAGGTCAAACTTTTTCGATTTGTTTGAAAATTTTAGAGTATACTAAACAAAACTAGCGCTTCATTTTTATAGTTGACAAGTTTCTCGAAAAATCAAGTACAAGCGAGATATATACTTTTTCAGATGACGATGGTCATCACCACCACGGAGGTGGTGGACACCATGGTGGAGGAGGAGGCGGCGGTGGAGGTAACAATGGAGGCGGAGGAGGAGGCAATAATGTAAGCCAGACTACAAACTTCAAAGTTTGTAGTTTGTAGTAAATGTAGTCTTTGTAGCGTGGCTGTGGATCTGGTTGGCAACGATTCCGTCGTCCACAAGGGGACTGGTGTATGAGAGTGTATGCCGGAGGAGACAGTCAAGCAGAAGCCGACACTCGGTGTCGTGGTCAAGGAGGCGTCGTCAGTGGAGTTCAGAATCAAGCAGAGGCTAATGCAGTTGGAAGTGAGCATTTTGTAGTTTGTAGTCGTTTTCGTTAGAGAAAAATTGGTTTAAAATGACGATAACTAGGTCAGGGCAAAGTTAAGAGCAGTAGAAGGACCCAACATTTTTAGCGCCCTACAAAAGATATTCAAAATTTTTGAATTTGTCTAAAAATTCCAGAACACATTTAACAAAAATAGGGATTTATTTTTGTAGTTGACAACTTTTTTGAAAAATTAGTCCCTGAGGAGATACGATACGTGGAAGCGCCCCTTCCCCAGAGGGACCTCCCACTGGCGGTTGGGCGCCCAAAAGTGTTTTTCGGCTGTCTGCCTAGCTCAAATATGTTCGATTTTGCTGAAAATTTTAGAGTACACCAAACAAAACTAGAGCTTAATTTTTGTAGTTGACAGATTCTTTTAAAAACCAAGTCCTAAGGAGATACGCCGCGTGGAAGTGCTCCTTGGCGTTGGGCGCGCCCAGCATTTGATGACTACAGTACTTTTAACCGGCATTATCTTCATTCAAGGTAGAGTTTCAAAAAGTGGTAAACTATTAAAATGTGTAAAATTAAATTTTACATATTTTTATAGTTGACAACTATTTTGTATCTCTGACGAGAATTGAGATAATTAGAGTCAAACTAGAGCGTCGGGATGTACTCCTTGAAGATGAGCCTCCTTCAAGATGGAGGATGCTTGCCACCTTGTCTTTTGAACTAAACGGAAAAAAAATCCCAAAATTGTCTTCCAGGAATGGGCGTGGGCATCCTGGCAAGCAACCAAGCTTCCGGCTCTATCAGAATCGGTCTCAGAAGACGTGACGCTTGTGCGACGTCTCCGATTTCCTCATCTTGTAACTCAATGAATTCATTCTGGTGGTCCGATAGAGTCACAACTGGAACAGATGGTCTTCTCTGGAATCGTAATCAACCAGATAATGCTCACGGAGCCACTCAACAGTGTGTGGTGCTCCTTGCCTCCCGGACAGCTACCATAACCGATAACTGGACGTGGCAAGCAAATCGTCTGGATGATGTTGGATGTGACAGAGTGGCTGGAAACACTCCAAGACAAGTTCGAGGAGTTTTGTGTGGAAAGAGACCTACTAATTGATTTATTTTTAAAATTTTTTTTTTTGGGAAATAAAGTTTACATTTGTTAAAGGGACATGAAATGATTTTCATTAAAGTTTTGTGAATTTTTTTGAATCAATGCGAGCTACTTTGTTAGCCAAGTCTCTTTTCCTGATTTCAGCCTCCAGAACCGCCGGCTTCACATTTTCCTCTAGCCAACGCTTCATCGATTCGGAGTCTGAAAAAAAAACCGAATACAGACAAATTGTATATCATTTTGAAGCTCTTTTTCAGACCTACATTATACATTTTAAATTTGTCAAAAATATTGATTTTGAGACGAGTTACAAGCCTTAGAAGCGAGGTGGTCCTACTCATACGATCCTTATCAGGTTAGCTGTAATCAACAATTTCCTCTGTACTATTAAAAGTAATAATTATGATGTTGTGTACCATTTTGAAGCTATTTTGCAGCCAAACATTTTGCAGTTTAGATTTTTTGAAAATATAGACTATGAGCTGAGTTACCAGCCCTTGAAGTTTGATCACCTGAAACTTGTGATCCATCGGATTAGGTGAGGCGTATGTTTAGTGGCTCCCCCTCTATTAGTGAGAAATTAATTGTAATTGAATATTGTATTATTTTGAAGCTCTTCTAAAAACCTACTTGATACATTTTGAATTTTTTCAAAATCTTAATTTTGAGACGAGTTAGAAGCTGAAAACTCACTTAATCCGTTTTCAAACTTCATTGGCTGCAATTCCACTGACGACTCCTGGACCTTCACCTTCCCCCTATTACGGATCCGCTTGGGCTTCTTTGGAGGTGGCTGAGACGAAGATGATGTCATCGACAATGAGGACGTCCCTCTCGAGAAGACACGCTTCCTAGAGCCATCAATAAGTGTTGTTGGATCCTCAATACCGTAATCCTGGAACTCATCCGATGAAGAAGAGAAGGATCCGGTTGCAGAATGGATTCGGTGATAAGGATCGAATGGGATGCCTTGAAACTGGTTGTATAGGTCCTGACAGCCGTCGAAAAATCCTTGTAGACTCTGAAGGTGCTGCAGCTGGCAGTAGGGATCCTGATGATAAGTTGGAACGACAGGGAAATAGTGGCTGCTAGATGTTCCGGGATTACTGTAAAGCTGCTGACCCAGCTTTTGGCATATGGATGCTTGATCCTGGCTATGTTGGTTGCTAGATATTCCGAGTTGGTTTTGGATCTGCTGACCCGGATACTGGTATCTGGGTCCTTCTGATTGGTGAGATAATCCCCAGTAGAGTCTGGGATTTTGATTTGGCGCCAAATTCAAATTCCCCATGGATTGATTTAGGTCGTGAGATGTCTCGTAGCCATGCAACGATCTTTGTTGGCACTGTGCCAAGTCGGATGGATTGTAGGCGTTCATTGCCTTCTGAACAATTGTCGCTGCTGATTGAACTTCTGTGCACTGAGCAATGGCTGCGTCAGACCTCGGCAGAGTTCTTGGCTTGGCTCGAAGCTTCGACTGTGTAGTTTTTACCGGGCTCCGAGGTGGACAGGTACCTATTGGACGGTGCTGATAGGTTGGCGCAGATGATCTAGGTTGGATGGATTCTATGGAAATTTGCTGACAGCTCATCTGGCTCCCTGGAATGCTTCCTGATAGCTGGCTCTGAAACGAAAACTTGAAGATTTGAATTTTCTAAGTCCTGAAAGCTAACACTAGCTTTCAAAAATGAAACCAAAAGCTCCAGAAACATAAAAAATGCTTTAATCACGAAAGTGTGGATTTTCTGTCAGAAATTGATACCTGATTATTAACAAAACTGCTCTGCTGGCTGGCTTTGTGATGTTTAGGCGGCTGGAATGGTCCCTGATGTCCTTCCTGAGGGGTTCCCAATTGCCAATTCAGCTCCTTGACTGATTGGGATGGTTGATTACAAGAGGAAGCTCCTGGTAGATCACAAACGTTCTTGAGCCACTTTGGAGGGTATGGAATGGCTGCTGAGAAGCTTTTTTTAGCTTTAAATCCTTTTCGATAACTCGGAAGCAGTGGTTGGCCTTGGAGGAGTCCTGATGTCCCTTTCGTCTTTGTAGGTGCCAAGTGCCTTGCCGCAGGCGCTGAGGTTCGAGGCTTCTTCAAAATGTGCGGAACTCCTTGGGATCTTTGGACGGGCTTCTCCGGGCGGTTCTCAATCTCTTCGCTAGGCTTTCGGACCTCTGGGAATCGAAAATCCGGCTGTCCCTCTCTATCTCTGTTCCACATCTCGTCTGCAGTCTCATTTCTTGTTCGGTCCAGGTCTAGGATCTCAAGTTCATCATCCTCGTCGAAAAACGAGAAACCGACAAGGGAGGTGAGAGTTAGGAAACGAATTTTCTGGAAATTTAAGTGAATAATGGTGGCCTAGGATTCTAATGACGTAAGATAGAGGATCTTAACAGGGACCTAGATTCCAAAAATCGGAATTAGGATCTCAAAAAAGATGTAGATTGCAAAACAATATGGACTAGGATTTCGTGGATGATCTAAATTACCAAAGAGACTCTAAGAATTGACCAATATGAAACCGGAAAATGAGTACTAGGGGATCTTACGGACCAGCATAACCTCGCCCGCCCCCTCTTTCAGATAATTAGTACGAAATAATGAGACACCTGTCCTGTCCCATCTGTCAGATGGATCAAAAAGGGGGTACAAAGAGAACTATGCACCTGAGTGATACGATCTAATAGGGGGAATAGGAGTAATTAAAGGATTTAGTGAAGGGGTAAGATCAAAGGAGCAAGATTTTAGAGTAATTAGGCTCACAGAAAGCTAGACAATCCAAGATCGGTTTGCGGCGGAAGTAATCTAACTTTAAGCCAATTTATCTAGAAAAACTGAGAAAGTCGAAGTACCTAGAGCCTTGAATCGTAAGCCAAAGAGTTCAAAGCTAGAAATTCAAAGATCGGATATCGGATGCGGGAAAATTCCTGTAACCTCAGGCTTAGCCAAGAAGACCTAGGCTAACCTTCGGCTTGTAGGGCGACAAAGGGTTTCCTGGAATTCATAGAAGAGTCAGAATTTCTCATTAATGTACCCACCTGGAGAAAATCCTCAGGGCGTGGCAGAACCCCCTGGATTGGTTATAACTGAATCAATTTCTCAACTTCTCTCGATTCCACACACTGTCTTTCGCTAATGATGCTTTTCCATTGCTTCCAATCCGTCGTCCATGCCTTCTCGGGACCACCAGTGTCTAGGTTAGACATCCTAATCTTTTCTCTGCGTCTCCTAGTTCTCCTGTATCTCTCGTTGTCCCCAGGTCCTTCTAATCGTGCAGCTTCGTCATAATATTTGCAGGTGGCCTTTGGTCTTCTGAATTAGGAACAAATGGAAAGAGTGATATGCTTCAGAAGGATTCAGGGACATCCTTAGGAGTTCAGAGGGTCTGAAATGCTGAAATTTGCGTTCTAGTGGATACTGCAAGCTTTTAAGAAGTACCAGGAACCCACAATAAGTTCGGAAATTGCAGCTTTTTTTCCTCCAGCATTTCAGAGAGCGTTGGAAAGTTCAAAATTGTTTTAGAATGTTCCAAAATGCTCTAGGATCTAGGATGTTCCAGAAAGTTCAGAATTCTTTAAAAACGCTGTTCTATAAGTGTGTCGCAGAAGCCTAAGGAATTCGAAGGTCTCAAAAATGAATTTCAGGAACATCCAGAAGCTTCCAAAAAGTCTCAAAATGTGCCAGAAGGTTCTAAATATGATATGTGTTCTAAGATTCCATTATCTTAATTTATCATAATTTAAGGATTCCAGGACCTCCCAGACTCCCCAAATTTCGTCTCTAGTTTCTTCCAGATCCTTTTTTTTCTAGAAAAAATCCATCTGCAAAAAATTTTCCGCAGCAAAAACCCTATTTTATTACCCCTCACCACCCCAAAAAATTATTGCTCTCTGCAAAAAATTATTTCTATAAAAACCCGAAGAAAGTGTTCCATTTCCCAGTTCTGCAGAAAACTCTGAAAATGAGAAGCTTGAATATTCTTCTATTGGCTCTTCTGGTCGGTGTCGTCGTTTCTCAGAGAAGTAAGGAGTTTGGGGGGTTTGGCGGGAATTTGAATTTTTTGAAAATTCTAAAAATTCAAAAATTTCAGACAGATACAGTGGTGGAGGTCGAGGAAATGGAGGTAGATGGAATGATGATAATGGGAATAGTAACAGGGTGAGCAATAGACTCCAAACTACAAAAATTCCTAAGCCTCAGTAAAAAATAAATACCTATGTAACTCGACTCAAAATCATTGGAAGAAAAACTCATTGTTACATCAAACTTCGTGAAAATTGTGTATTTTCTAGTCCAACTTTTGTAGTTTGTAGTTTTTGTAGGGTTGTGGCTCTGGATGGCAACGGTTCAATCGACCATCCGGCGGATGGTGCATCAAGGTCTTCCGAGGAGCACACACGCAATCTAACGCCGAATCCAGATGTCAAAGTGTTGGAGCAAGATTGACAGGAGTTCAAAGTCAATCCGAGATTCAATATATTACAAGTGAGATTTCAGATCTTGTAATTTGTAGTCGCTAAGCCTCAAGAAAAGCTTTTAAAAAGGTTGTTGTTCGTTACCAGGCGTCGCTGAATGCTATCGGGGTGGCAAAAGAGCCATAACTTCCTCCAAACTTGATATTTTTGGATAAACTAAACTGTAAAATGAAGCTCTTGAAAAGTTCTATAAACTGATATGATTTTTATTAACGTCAAAACTAGTCTGGACTTGGCTAGGGACCGTTAAACAGCAGGGGAACGGTACACCGCCCTTGCAAAGGGAATCTCGTCACATAACGGATTGTAACTTCCTTCAAACTCAATATTTTTGAAAATTCTAAATTGGAAAATGTAGCTTGTAACGTGTTCTTGAAAGAAATATATTGTTCATTCAAATTTACATTAGTCTAGATGAGCCTAGATGCCATCAAACAGAAGGGCTCTTACACCGTCCTTGCAGAAGGTACACGTCCCATAACGGGTTGTAACTTCTTTCAAACTCAATATTTTTAAAAGCCTAAATTGGAAAATGTAGCTCTTCAAAAGTTCTACAAAAAACCGATTTTCAGGATCCGCCCTAGACCTAATCTCCCAATCCAGTGGATCTGTCTGGTTGGGTGCCCGTAGAACATCTCAATGCGCAACTTCCAAACTCTCCACATCCTGCAGCTCCATGAATTCCTTCCGTTGGACCGATGGCTCCACAACTGGCACCGCTGGCCTCATCTGGAACACAAATCAACCGGATAATGCACATGCTCAGCAGCAACAGTGTATGGTTGTGTTGGCCACTCGTGGGTCATCAGTTACCGATCAATGGACATGGTATGGAAATCGATTGGACGATGTGAACTGTGCTGGAAATGTTGGAGAGAATGCAGTCAGAACGATTAGAGCTTATGCTTGTGGAAAGAGAGCTTAAATTGGATTGGGATCTTCTTAATAAATGTGATTTATTGTGTAAATTTATATCTTGTATTAACAGTAGATCAAATTGTAGATCAAATTAAACTCAATACAGCCTGTTTGCCGCGCCTCCTGCAAACAGTTGGCTGGTGCGCCTTCGGCGCGATCCAACCTATTTTACTTTTTCGTCGCTTCGATTTTTCCATCTTATTCCATCCACGTCACGAGAAGGTGAGAAAGCGGCAAACACTTAACCGCCTTCCGCACAGCTTAAAAATATCGGCAGCGCGGTGTCATGGATGTGGGCGGTGCCACTGTGCGCAAGGTCAGGGGTTCGATCCTTTTTGTGGTTTTTCCCTTTTTTCTTGCTTTAAAGTTAAGATTTTATAATTTTCTAACTTGCACAATGAAGCTCTTAAAATTCTCTATTCCAAAAAAAATTTTTTTTAATGTGTGGCAATTTAGGCCTGCTGGGAAGCCACAAGCGATACCAAAGGGATATTAATTACAAAACTTCTTGTAACTTTTTATAATCAGAATTTCAAAAAAATCTAAATGTAGCTATCAAAATTATCAACAGGCTGACTTAGGGAGTTTCAAACAGCAGGGGTTCGGTTCTATCCAAGGGCACTAGTCACAAAAGAGCTTGTAACTTTTTTCAAACTCAATATTTTTGAACAACCTAAATTGGAAAATGTAGCTCTTGCAATGTTCTACAAAACTGTATAAAATTTATGTATGTTAACGTTAGTCCAGGCTTAATCAGGGACCCCCAAACAGCAATGGTCTAGGTACACCGTTCTTGCCAAGGGGCACTAGTCACACATAACCGCTTGTAACTTCCTCAAAACTTAATATTTTGAAATGATTCAAATTGTAAAATGTAAGTATTAAAATGTTCTACAAACGATATAATATTCGTATATGTGAACATTAGTCCAAGCTTGGCCAGTGACTGTCAAACAGCGAGGGGTTCGGTGCTTCGTTCTTGCCAAAAGGCACTAGTCACATAACTGCTTGTAACTTCCTCAAAACTTAATATTTGGAAACGATCTAAATTGCAGAATGTAGATCTCAAAATTTTCTACAAAGTGATGTAAATTTCATTTATGTTAACATTAGTCCAGGCTTGATCAGGGACCGTCAAACATCCGTCAAGCGGTATTAGCCATAAAATAGACTCTAACTTTCTTTACACAAATTTTTATGCAATTTTCCAATTGTTTATTTTTTTAAATCAATCTAAATATTCTCTAGTTATCTTTTATTCTTCACCTCCGCTTTTTTTTTTGAAGCAAACATCGAAATCGTATATTTTTGCAAAAACTCCGAAAACTTTTTTCCCTGAAATTCGCTATTACTTTTGCTATAAAAATCTGGAAATATAAAAGAAAGGGTTTTCAAAGTTTTGCAGATTTTCCGCCTCAAAATGTTCAAAAAACATTTTCTCCTACTTTCCCTTTTCTTTGGTATCGTATCAGCTGGCTTCTCATCATCTTCGTCCAGTGAATCTTGTGAAGGTTCGTGTAGTTTGTAGTTTTTGTAGTTTGTAGTGTGGCAAACTTCAGATGATCATAATGGAGGTGGTGGTGGAGGACACAACCATGGTGGAGGTGGAGGCGGAAGACCGAATGTAATTTTTAGTTTTTTTATTTTTTTTGTAGTTTGTAGTCTGGTTTCAGGGTGGCTGTGACGCTGGCTGGCGTCGTTTCAACCGTCCCAATGGTGGATGGTGTATTAGATCATTCGGTGGACGATTGACACATGCTTCAGCTGAAGCTCAATGTCAATCCTATGGAGCTACACTGTCCGGACTTCAGAATATGGAGGAGGCTAGATATGCGACTAGTGAGTTAAAGGGACATAACTTGGTTCAAACTTGAAGTTTGGAAATAATTTAGATTGCAAAATGTAGCTCTTGAAAAGCGCTACAAGTTGAGAAAACGTTCGTTTATGTTGAAATTAATCTAGAATAGACCACGAGCTGTCAAACAGCAGGGGCATGGTAAGGCAACCCGTCCTCGGAAAGAGGTACTAGTTGTAAAACAGACTGTAACTATGTTCAAACTTAACATTTTGAAACTATTCGAATTGCAAAATGTAGCTCTTAAAAAGGTCTACAAGACCATGTAAATTTTATATATTTTGCACAACACATACCGTAGCTGCGAGGCGTTTTAACAAAGAGGGTGCGCTTTCTCTTAGGAGCACTGGTCACTTAATACTTTCTTCAAACTCAAATATTGGAACTGAACTAAATTGTACAATGTAGATATTAAAAAGCGCTACAAGCTGGTATATTATCCATCCATATCAAAAGCAGTCTATCCAGGCTTGATCAAGGACCGCCAAACAGCAATGGTCTAGGTACACCTTCTTGCCAAGGGGCACTAGTCACATAACTGCTTGTAACTTCCTCAAAACTAAATATTTTGAAACGATCTAAATTGCAGAATGTAGATCTCAAAATTTTCTACAAACTTATATAAATTTCACTCATGTTAACATTAGTCCAGGCTTGATCAGGGACCGTCAAACATCAGAGCGCCAGGTACACTGTCCTTCCCAAGGGTCACAAGCCACAACTTCCTTCAAACTCAATATTTTCCAACAATCTCAATTTCAAAATCTAGCTCTTTTTCAGGCTCCGCCCTCCCTCTTATGTCCTCCTCATCCGGTTCCCTTTGGCTCGGTGCCCATCGTACAAACGCTTGTAACAGACAACGTGTAACCACTGAATGCACTCCCCAGAACTCATTCCGTTGGACCGATGGCTCCACTTCAGGAACAGCTGGATTCTTGTGGAGTCAAGCTCAACCAGATAACGCTTATGATTTGAAGCAGGACTGTATCATTATCACAGCCGCCCGTGGTCCGCTTACTGTAAAGAATGTAGTTTGGCCGGAGAATCGATTGGATGACGTGGATTGTGCATTGGATTCGACTGAAGTGTCGCCAAGAGCCCTCGCTGGATATGTTTGTGGAAAGAAGGCACGATAAATGGATACAGTATCTTTTTTGGAAGATTTCGAATAATGAATTTTGTTAAATAATGTATAGAACGTTTAAGGACTTTTTGAAGTAACAGCTAGAAGTGGACAGAGCTTAAGTTTAGGCTCATTTTGAAGCTCTTAACAAGCAGAATTTGATAAAAAATGATGAAATGTCGGCTTCGTCCTCTTTGAAGGTCATTGCTCATCCTTAACACTAATAGAGAGAATTTCCTTTCTAGAATTTTCCAAGATAATGGGACCACATACTCTATTTAGTCCCCTAATCCTTCGTATTCTTCTTCATTTCCATAAGCTTCTTCTTCTCCAAATTTCTAAAGAAAATAGGAAAATTTGCCTTTAGGATAGAGAAATTAGAGAAAAATGGAAATTTGATGTGCTCTTTCTTCATTTTCTTTAATATTTTGAGTTTTTGAAGGACCAATTTTTAATGTAGATCAAATTAAAATAGTGAAAATTTGATCTACCGCGAGTTATGATTGTTTGAGGTTTTTAAAATTATCTTTTTTTTAATACACACATCCCATATTTGAATTCCCGGCGACAGGAGAAGCTGAGAAAGCGGCACACACCTATAAGCCTTCACCAGCTCTGGGTAATGTCGGCGCCGTGGTGTAGGGGATGTGGCGTGCGCTAGTGTGCGCAAGGCCCGGGGTTCGACCCCTCTTGTGGTTTTTTCCTTTTTAAATCTTTTTTTAGTTCTACTTTTCATCCAGAACATGGGCTAGATCATTTTTCGCCAAGTTTTATCAATTTTTTGCAATTTTCCGACCTATCTGAGAGGGTTTTCAGACAGTAAAGTAGAATAATTCATATTTTTCGTATACTCGAAAAAGTGTCCCATGAGTGTGGAGAAAATCGGATTAATTAGATTTAGCTCTGGAGAAGGAAAGAGATCTTCACTCCTTATTAGTTTTACTCATCTTCCCCCTTCTTCTCCAATTCTCTTCTTTTACTGAGGCTTAGAGAAAGGCTTTTTTGTAGTTTGTAGTCCAAAAATAGCTTGATTTAAAGTTCAATATAATCTATTTAAAGAAGTATGGTAGCTACAGTACCCTGCCTGAAGAGTCTAACTTAAGAAATTCTCTCCCAGAATTCTCATTATAAAACTCCTTAATAACGGAAATGGTCCCATCCTAAACACTTTTGATGCTCATCCTCTAAATAGAAATGAGAAGATGTGTGTATGGGGGGTCACAATGTAATATCCGGTACTTCTTGGGGGAAACAACAAGAATAGAAAGAGAGGGGGTAATTTAATTAAGTCCATCTCCTATCTTGAGAAAAGAATCCCAGGAGTAAATAACCAAGCAAAGTACATGACGGCGGTCTTAGAAACTAAAAATTTTCCTTTAAAAACTACTATTTTCATAACGGGTATACGTCTGAGCAATTAGAAGTTTCGCTTTTAACATTAATTTTATAATTTTATGAAGTTAGAGGTTTCTGCCCAGAAAAATGTGCTTTAGAAGCTCAGATTTGTATGCAAATGGTCACTATTGACCTATTTAGAAACATTTCCAGTTTTTGGAACTTTCCCGTTAGTTTCAGCCGAGATATGATGTTTCGAAATGTTAAGTACTGAATTCCGTTGAATTTTTAAAAATACACACTTACGATCTCTAAAGGCTCGCCGACAGGAGAAGCTGAGAAAGCGGCACACACTTGATTACCTTCCTAACCTATTTGCCAATGTAGCCCGTGTGGTGTCAGGGATGTGGTGTGCGCCACTATGCTCAAGGTCGGGGGTTCGATCCTTCTTGTGGTTTTTCTCTTTTTTTTGTTTTTTTTTTGGTTTCTCGACATCATTTTTCATAATCTAGCTTTTCTAGAGGGTGTCCGAAGCAAAATTTCCACTTTTCCAGATCAGAGTAATTCACTGGTTCCTTTAAATTTAGGTTCTAAAACCCAAACAGTATTCGATAAGAAACTTTGATCTACTAAAAATTATCTATTTCAAACTGTTTTTTAAATTTGATCTACTGGAAGTTCAAAATTTCCTTTTTTCACATAATTTTTGGAAGTTTTGTTGGAATTTTTTAGTCTTTTATTGCGTTCTCCAGATTTTGAGCTTTTAGGATATTTTCTTTCCTAAAGACTGAAAATTAGACTGAAAAAATATTTGGAACCCTCCTTTGAAAATTTTGTTCTCCTTTTTTTTCCAATAATCCCATGGGTCCCATCTGGTCCATATAGTGACTCATCCTTCCTTTTACCAATTTCTCAAAAAAAGAATGAGCCTTTTGAGCCTTTTTTTCGTCTTAAAATAGGAATATTTCATCATCTTTAATTCAAAACCCCTCAAATTGGTACCAATGGGACAAGAAGAGAAGACAAGGAAAGAATTTCGAAATTTTCAGTAAAATTCTAAAAAAAAACAAATCCCATAACGACTCTCTCGGCCCCAGCAGAAGCGGAGAAAGCGGCACACACCTATACGTCTTCCTCGCCTCTGGTAAATGTTGGCCGCGTGGTGTCGGGGATGTGGTGCGCGCCACTATGCGGGAGGTCCGGGGTTCGATCCTTCTCGTGGTTTTTTCATTTTAAAATCTTTTTTCAGCCTTTTAAAGCTTTAATTTTCCAATTTTCCAGTTATTTTTTGAGTTTTTGAAGATATAACAAGGTTAAAAGTGCGCTTTTCGGGCGTCTACTATCCCATATTTCTCATTTTACTCGCTTTTTCTTCTCCTTCTTCTTCTCCACATTTTTGTTTCCTAAATTCAATTTCGAAACATCTCCTTATGTATAGTGCAATTTTCCTGAAGACGTCTCTCTTTCTCACTCTTCTTAACGTCTTCTGAGCGCTTCAGAAGACGTTGACTCTTCTCGAGAAGAGCAAAAAAGAAGGCGATAAATTTCGTATAGGAATAGGAAATGAAATTAAATGTCACCAACCAAGCACCCAAAATTTCTGGGCAGCTTCAATTTTGATGAATTTTCTAGGTGATGAAACATTTGGAGAACCAAACATTTCAAAAAAAAATTAAAAAAAATTTTTTTTATTCAAATTTTTCAGTAGTGGCAACGTTAATTTTGTTCCAGAAGACGTCAAATTCCGAATTTTTGAAAAATTCAAAAAGTCTAAAAAATCTACAAACAATTTCCTAACAATCAGTATAATTTGCATGGAAATCTGAAAAGTATTAGTGAAGTTACAGTATTCCAAAAATAGATCTACGAAAAAATAGGTCAATTTTTGAATATTTTCTATTTTCTTCTGGGATTTTTGAGAATTTTTGAAAATTGTTGGTTTTACTTTTTTTTTTCGAATTTCTTTGCTTTTTTTATTCTATTTTTAGCCTATTTTTAGCCTATTTTTAGCCTATTCTTACCCCATTTTAAGCCCTTTTTAGTCTATTTTTAGCATTCCAGGTACGATTCTTCAATCTTCTATAACATATTTATCCCTATCCCCTTCTTGTTTTCCAAAACAATCCTTTCTTTGCGTCTCTCACTCTCCCTCTCACTGGTCAAGCAAGCTCCGCCCACTTTTTCTGTCTGCGTCTCTCTCTCTCTACTTTTGAAGAGCATTGTGCATGTAGGGAGAGGATCATTTCTGTTCGGGAGGATCCAATTTTAGAAAATGGACCCATTTTTTCTTTTTTTTTCGGGGGTTTTTTTATGAGTGGACCCCCTTTTAGCCTAATATCGTTCCAAGATACGATGATTTTAAAGTTTTTTGACTTACTTTTTGACCTATTTTATTATAAATGGGAATAAACGCCTTTTCCCCGTTTTTAGAACAATTTTGGCACTTTTGAGAGTCCAGATAATTGAGCTTAAAAATTTCCTTCATTTTTTTCTACTTATCTCGGCTCTCAATTAAGATATCCAATTTTGGTAAATTAGTAAAATGTGTGGAATTTAATTTCCTATATTTTATTAATTGACCATTTTTTGTATCTTTTACAGAAACAGTGATAATCTAGGTTAAGTTTAACAGACCCTAAGTACGCCGTTAAAATATGGTTGGAGGAGCCACAACAGCACTGACTCTTTGAAGGACCATATTTCAGCTAGGAAAAAACTCTATCAAAAATATTAACCTGATAATTATGTAAAATTGAATTTCCTACACTTTACTAATTGACAATTTTTTGATATCTAAATTGACAGCCGAGATAATTATGCTCAAAGATTTTTTCTTTCTGAAATTTTTGGAATTTCTAAATGATTTGTTTATATGTGTTAGTTAGTGGTTCTAGTAGTTTAAAAGGGAACACATCTTTAGAAATATAGGGATATGTACCTCTCTCTTCATGTTCCTTTTATTCCGTTTCCCACTGAAAAGAGTCATCATCATCCATTATTTACCACTACATTACTCTCTCTTCCTCTTCCCCTTTGCTTTTCAATAATTTTCTAAAGGATCCTCGTTTAACTAGTAAACTACAAACTAGAAAACCCGTTTTTGGATTTTTGAAATTTTCAGAAATTCACAATAGAGAGCCGAGATAATTAGGATGAAACTCAATGTAATTTTGAGCTCAATTATCTCGACTCTCAATTAAGATATCAAAAAGTTATCAACTAGTAAAATGTAGGGAATTTAATTTTGCAAATTTTATTCGTTCAGAACATTTTGATAAATTTCCTCCTAGCTGAGATATGATACTTCAAAGAAAAAGTACTTTTGTGGCGCTCCCTCCCCCTTTTAAGGCGCGCCTGCGCGGTTTGTTAACTTTGGACTAGATTATCACCGTTTTTTTTAAGTATACAAAAAAGTTGTTAACTACTAAAATGTAGAAAATTTAATTTTACACATTTGATCAGTTTATCAATTTTTAATAGCTTTCACCCTAGCTGAGATAGGGTACTTCAAAGAGGCTGTACTTTTCTGGCGCTGCGCCATTAAACTGAAGGCATTACATGTTTAAGCTCAAATATCTGAGCTCCTAATTAAGATATCAAAAAGTAGGTAATTAATAAATTGTAGGAAATTTAATTTTCCATATTTTACTTGTTTACTACTTTTTGGTACCTTTTTTCTTAGCTGAGATAGGGCGCTTCAAAGAGCCAGTACTTTTGTGGCGCCTCCCCCGCCAACTTAGGAGTGGGCTAGGCTTAACCTAGATTATCACCGTTTATGTTAAAGATACAAAAAAGTTGTCAACTGATAAAATGTAGGAAATTTAATTTTACACATTTTATTAGTTACCTACTTAATTGTATCTCTGCTAGAAATTTAGATAATTGGGGTTGAAGTAGACGATGCGTTGCGCCCCCCCCCCCCCCTCCTCCTGTAGAATTGCACTTTTTACTGTATCTTTATCTATTTCAAGTTCTGTAAAAGGTATCAAAAAACTGTTAACTATTAAAATATTGGAAATTTAATTTTACACATTTTGTTTATTGACACCTTTTTTGAATCTTTGCTAGAAATTGAGATAGTTAGTGTCTAGGAGAGTGATGGCCCAATTCCTGGACCTCCTGCTAATTGAGCAATTAATAACTCTAAATTTCCACGAAGTTTTTTCTTGTTTCCTCCCCCTTCTTCTGGTCCATCTAACACCTGTCTTTCCTTAGATAGAGAGCTGAGCAATTTGTTGTTGGTTGGGTGTGGTCCGGTCCTTAATAATTACCCCTCCGTTGTCTTCTGTTCTATAGAGGAAGAATTAGAAGAATTAGGAGAAGAGGAAGAAGACGTCAAGTGAGCACAGGAGAACAGGAGCACCTGTCCTTGTCTCTAGAGACATGTATGAAGGTGAAAGTGAGAGAGAGAGAGAGAGAGAGAGAGAGAGAGAGAGAGAGAGAGAGAGAGGAGAGAGGAGGAAATTAAATTTTGACTTCTACTACTAATATAAAGCTCTAGAGAGCTCGGAGCTCCATGGGGGTTCATGTTTCTCACTATATTTGTTCTTTTCTTGCCGGAACGTTTGAAAAGGATGGCAAGGCGTTTAAGTAGCTGAAAAATTGGAAATTCTTGAAATTTCGAAAATTCCTGAAAATTCAAAAATTTATACATTATTGAAAATTTCGAATGCAGAACTTCCGAAAAATCCGATAATCCGGAAATTCCGAAAATTCGTAAAATTCAGAAAATTCATAAAATTCTGGAACATTTGAAATTTCTTAAATTCTCGAAAGTTGCTGAGAAAGTTTGGAAAGTCCTCTGAATCTTACAGATTCAATAAATTGTGTAAAAAATTGGAAATTGTGAGTTTTGAAATTCCGAGAATAAACCATAAAAATTCAAAAATTCTGAAAATTTTCAAAAAACAGGTTACCGTAAAAACTCTATCAGAACGCCACCCGCACCATCCATTTTGTGCCTATATATCTCACTTCTTTTAAAAGATATCAAAAAGTTGTCAACTAAAAAAATGTTTATCATAATAAGACAAATATTTTATTAGTTAATCACTTTTTGATATCTCTTATAGGAGCTGAGATAAATAGGCTTAAAGGGAACGATCCCCCCCCCCCTCTTTGCCACACCTCTCGTGAGGTACGACCACTTCGAGACCATATATCTCGGCTCCTGTCAAATATTTAAAAAAAGTGATCAACTGATAAAATATTGCTGATATTGTGATAAACATTTATTAGTTGGCAATTTTTTGATATCTTTCAAAAGAAGTGAGATATATAGACCCAAAGTAGACTGTCCGAGTGGCGTTCTATCAGAGTGTTTACAGTATTTCTAGAAAATTTAAAACTCCCTTTTTTATTCAAATTGTTCCAAAACTTTCCCTTTTCGGTCCCTTTTTTCTCCCCGAAAAAAGAGTCCCCAATTCATCAATGCCATCTCCATTTTCCTCCCCGAAATGGTCCCCCACCCTCTTTTTGGACTTTCACTTTCCCATTTGTTTTCTCTAGCACTCTCTCTAAATTACACACTATTTCTCTTTTCTTTTTTCCCGAAAAATGAACATCCAGGGGATTAGTTTTAGGAATGGAATGGAAACTATGTGATGGGGAGGGGACTTTGGGTTTTGGGACTTTTTGAATTTTGAAAAAAAAAGAAATAAGAAATCTGTCTGTTTGTCCGGATGTCCAGAATTTCAATATAGCTGCTCAGAAATTTGCAAAACCCCAATTTTCTTAAAAGCAAAATGATTTTCTAGATGTTCCAGAATTTTCGGATTTCCAGACTTTCGGATTTTCTGATTTTCACAAATTTCTTTTTTTTTGGGATTTGGATTTTTTGAATTTCGGAAGTTCTGAATTTCTTGATTTTTGTGTTTCTGGGTTCCAAATTTTCCCTTTTTTAGATTTTCAGGATTTTTAGAATTTTATGAAATTCCTGATTTTCGGGTTTTCAGGATTTATCGAAAAATGATAATTTCGGAAATTCTAGAAATCCTGAAAACCCACAAAACTCAAAACTCGGATATTCAAAAAAAAAAAAATTAAAAATCTCAACCCCAGAAATCCAAAAAATCTTTATAATCCAAAAAAAACTAAAGTTATAGACTTTCAAGAAATCCTGAAAATCCAACATTAGGATTTCTGAATTTCAGATTTACAGGGTTTTTGGATTCCCTAATTTCCTGGTTTCAGGATTTTATTCCTGAAGTTTCAAAATTTTCAAGTTTTGGAATTTCCCGATTTTGCTGAAATTTCGAAATTTTAGTACAAATGTCAAATTTTCCAAAATGTCCATCTATGTATAAAAGGACCACCCATCATCATCATCTTGTCATCATCATAGACTTCTTCTTCTTCTTCTGAATCCAATTCAATTCCCCATTTTCTTCTTCTTCTTCTCTCTAAGCTCCGCCCCTTTTCCCCCTTCCTCCACGCCCCCTATTCCCATCATCAACCACTTCTTCTTCTTCTTTTTCTTTTTCGAGTAAACGAGAAGTCAACGAAGAGCTAGAAAGGCATTTATACTTTTTTATTATTATTTTGGAATAGTACAAAAAAAATTTCGAAAAAAAATTTTTTAAATTTTTTTTTTTAATTTTTTTTTTTGGAATTTTTTTTGTAGATTTCCATATCTAGAAGCCTTGAAACTGTATCAGAAGGTATTAAAATACAAACAATTCTACATTTGATTCCCTGAAATTCGGCTGAAAAAATTATTTACTCTTTGATTTTTTTTTTTGGAATATTTAAATTTTTTTCTAAATTTTTAACATATTTTCAGACCCCTCCAAATCTACTCTACTATACAAATGGAAGCCCCCAGAAGGATAAAACTACAGTAATCCTAGAAATTTTCCAAAAACAAAAATGCGAAGGAAGAATTTGGGTCCATCGGGTTTTTTCAGAAAATTCTGGAATTTTCTGAAAATTTTAACAATTTTAACTTTATTTGGTCAGAATGGAGTGGCGGTGAGTTTTTTGAATTTTAAAAAAATCTGAAAAAATTATAAAAAACAATTTAAAAAACCGTATAGAACCTGTATAGAAGCCCCCCCCCTGATTTTCAACTTTGCGCCAGTTTATCTCGGTTTCTGATAAAGATATCAAAAAGTGATCAACTGATAAATTGTTTATCATAATATTCTATACATTTTATCAGTTGACAACATTTTGATATCAGTTACAGTAATCGAGATATATGAGCTCAAACTTGAAAGTGTGGGGGCCCTTCTATTACAGGTTTCACGGTATCCAGAAAAAGCTCTAAAAAGTATCAAGAATTCCAAGATTTCCAAAAATGTTAATATTTTCAAAAAAAAACTATTCCAAAACTCAAAATTCTATCTGTAGTTTCTGAAATTTCCAGAATTTCTGGAAATTTGAAATTTTTGAATTTTTGAAAAAAATTGAAATTCCAAAAAGTCCCAAAAAATAGTTCCTAACAATCCAAACTATAAAACCTTGTAGTTTGTACTTTTTGTAATTTGTAGTCTTCCTCAAAGCCCAATTCCAAATTCACGCCTCATTCCCGATTATCCCATCCAAAAAAATTTTTTTTTGAAGTCTCAACCCCCAAAAAATGGTTTTCCCATGCTAAAATGTACAATTTCCACGCATCATCGAGAAGCGGTTGATGGAAAAAGCGCGCGAAAAGTGTAGTAGGTCAAATCCCCATCCCGAAAAAGTGAGAATTGTAAAACAAAAAAGAAGAAGCCAGATGGTTTGGGAAGAGACAGATGTTTTGAGGTGTCGCTTTTTATGCATAGAAATGTCATAAAAATTGCGAATATTTTTTGGAATTAAAAATACTGCTAAAAACAAGCTAAAACCACAAAAAGCCCAATGAAAATAGCTTGAAATCGAGGGATTTTGAAGCTAGAAAGCTAGAAATTCTATTTTTTGGGTTAGACAACTTTGAGCTCTTGGAAATCTAGCTCAAACTTGTTTTATTTATCTGAAAATTTCAGATTATACTAAACAAAATATGAGCTTCATTTTTGTAGTTAGCACTTTTTGCTAAAAATTGAGTCCTGGAAAGATATGCCACGTGGAAGCGGCCCTTACCCCGAGCGCCTTTTCCTGGCAGGGGTGTGGGGCATACCCCCTCCCCTTGCAAGTGGGCGCCCGGAGGTGGGCTGTTCCACGTGGCATATCTCCACAGGACTTGATTTTTCAAAAATCTTGTCAATTACAAAAATGAAGCTTTCTTTTTGTTCAGTGTACTGTAAAAATTTCGAAACTATCGAGAAAAGTTGACCTAGATTTTCAGAAAGTCAAAAAAGTGTCATTTTTGGCCAAAATCGCAGTTTTTTGCTTGTTTAAAAAATTGTGCCATATCTCTCTAGGGCTTGAAAGTTGTCAACTACAAAAATGAAGCTCTATTTTTGTTTAATATACTCTGAAAGTTTCAGACAAATCCAAGAAATCTGACCTAGATTTTCAGACAACCAAAAAAGTGTCATTTTTGACCGAAATTTTAAGATCTTGACTTGCTTCAGGAAACCTGATGTATCTCTCTAGGACTTTATGTTTTAGAAAAGTTGTCAATTACAAAATTGAAGATCTATCTTTGTTTAGTATATTCTGAAAATTTCAAGAAAATCAAAAAATCTTGACCTAGATTTTCAGACAGCTAAAAAATGTCATTTTTGACCAAAATTGCAATTTTTAAGACTTAATTTTCGAATTATAACTTATAATAATCGGCGTTTTTTTTGCTGTTTTAAGTGTGTCATGCCCTAGATAACCTTTTCCTCATTGTTATCCATATTCCATTCCATTTCATTATTATCTCTCGCCTCGAGAGACGCAGACAGAGTGCGGGAAAACCAAGGGGTATAGAAAAATCTGTGCATAAGCATAAGCATATGTTTATGAGTGCTTCTTCTTCTTCTCTGTGGGGTCATTCGATTCTGAAGAACAAGTAGTAACCAGTAGCTTTTATGATCTGTCTCTCTTGTTGTGTTGCAGGAAGCCTTCCGAGAGGAGACATGCTCACAGAGCAAATTTCAAGTGGAACAGAACACAGAGGAGGAAATGAGAGGGAACACATGGACAGAGATTATATAAGGGTCACTAGGTTTTGATCTTTTTAGATAAAAGAGGGGAGAATGTTTTCCAAAAAATATCAGGCATGAAAAAAAAACCAAAAGATTCCAGAAATTTTCAAAATTGAGCCTAACTTCACGGAACTGAGAAGCTAGCTCAAATTTTCGGATTTGTCTGAAATTTCCAGAATGTATTAAACAAAACTAGAGTTTCCTTTTGGCAGTTGACAACTTTTTTGAAAACTCGCGTTTTGAGAAGATGTGGCAATTTTCCGAAAGCAAGTAAAAATGTTGAAATTTTGGAAAAAATGTCATTTTTGGGCTGTCTGAAAGTCTAGCTCAAATTTTTTGGATTTTCCTGAAACTCTCAGAATACACCAAACAAAACTAGATCTTTCTTTTTGTAGTTGACACTTTTTTCTGAAAATGAAGTCCTGAGGAGATATGCCACGTGGAAGCGCCCCTATCCTCAAGCGCGTTCGACATCCCTCCAGGCAGTTGGGCGCCTACAGGTCTTTTTTAGCTGGTTGAAAATCTAGCTCAAATTTTTTGGATTCATTTGAAATTTTCAGAATATACTAAACAAAACTAGAACTTCATTTTTGTAGTTGACTAGTTTTTTGTACCTTTCACGGAAATTGAAATAGTTGAGCTCAAAAAGTTTGTTTTGGGCGAAAGCAACCTTTTCTCTCTTCCGAAATTTGGAGAACTTTTAAATACCCAGACTTTTACAATATTAAAGTTTTTTTTACAAAATTTTTTAAAAATCGAGTTTTAGAATTCATAAAAATAGTTTGTGGTTCAATCCCTTAAGTGTGCTAGACCCCTGGCGCGCCTTGCGCGCTTTTCTTCTCTCGCTATTTCAGCTCAATTATCTCGGTTCCTGTAAAACAAATCAAAAATTTGTTAACTGATAAAATGATTATCATGATATCACTAACATTTTATTGGTTAACAACTTTTTGATAGCTTGGATAGGAACCGAGATAACTAGGCTCAAAGTTGATGGAGCCTTGTGCCTAGGCTAATGGTGCCTTGCGAGGGAATTCTGTTGAAGGGAAAACATTTTACGGAGTTTTTGTAGTTTGTAGTCTCTGTCTAACTGTAACATTTCTGTATTACTGTGTTTTATAAACAACCAGTTAGCTGGCTTTTTTATCCATTAAGCATTTTTGGCATTTACCCTATCCAAAAAGTCCATTATCTCTCTTTTTGCCACACAGAAAAATCCAAAAACACAGACAAAAATCCATTATATCCATTGGTCACAGTAGCCGATTGTATATCCATTTAGATTTGACACCTCCTCTATCTTTCTCTGCGTCTCTTTCCTTTTCCCACTCTCTCGCTTTCTCTCGCAATACAGGCAGATGGATAGGCAGGGAAGGGCTGCTTTTTCCTGTCTCTTTGTGTACTCCACCCGGACGGACAGGGACCAGATGTTTCTAGAACAGATAGGATTCATATAATATATAAAAATCGAGAATGTGTTAGATTTGGGGATATTAATATATAAAGCGTTAACAGTGTTTTGAGTGTTGCACCCTAGAAAATTAGATTTTTCAGATTTTCTGTGAGAGATACAAAAAAATTGTCAACTAGTAAAATGTAGAAAACGTAATTCCACACATTTCACTAATTGACTACTTTTAGAGATAGTAATTAACAACGGAGATATGATCACTCAAAGATGGGAGCGCGCGCTTCCTCCTTCTGACGCACGCATAAAGGTGTATGAGCTTTGACCTAGATTAACACAGTTTCTGTGAAAGATACAAAAAAGTTGTTAACTAGTAAAATATAGGAAATTCAATTTTACACATTTTAATAGTTGACAACTTTTTGATAGCGTCATCAGCAACGAAGATATAATCTTTCAAAAATTAGGTGATTCTGAATAGCGCACGCCTCCTCGCGTAGGGGTGCATTAGCTTTGACCTAGATTATCATCGTTCTTGTAAAAGATACAAAAAAGTTGTTGACTAGTAAAATATAGGAAATTCAATTTTACACATTTTACTAGTTGACAACTTTTTGATAGCGTTATCAGCAACGAAGATATAATTTTTCAAAAATTAGGTGATTCTGAAGAGCGCGCGTCTCCTCGCCTATGGGTGCATTAGCTTTGACCTAGATTATCACCGTTCCTGTAAAAGATACACAAAAGTTGCTGACTGATAAAATGTAGGAAATTTAATTTGCTACATTTCAATAGTTGACCATTTTTTGTATCTTTTACAGAAATTGAGATAATGCAAGTTTAAGGCGAAGCAAAAAGAGCAGCTATTTGAAAATTAAAAATTCCTGAAAACATGTTTCTTTTTGATATTCATGGGAAAATTCTTGAAGAAGGGAAAACTTTCAAACATAAGACGGGAAAGAGAATTTTGAAAAAAAATAACAGGGACTACAAACTACAAAAAAAATTTCGAATTTTCTCAATTTCCTAGATTTCCACCATTTTCAGTATGTCTATGGGATTTTGGAACTTTTCAGATTTTCTACAGCTCTAGAATAAGCTGGATTCTTACAGGACTTTCATGATTTTTTGTACTTTGTAGATTTCCTGGAATTCCTAAATTCTCAAAATTCTGGGATTTTCTAAATTTCCAATTCTTGCAAAATTTCCCTAATTTTCTTCTCTTTTCTACATGTTTTCTGAATAAGTTAGAAATTAGGAATTGAGAAAAAGAGAGAGAGAGAGAGAGAGAGAGAGAGAGAGAGAGAGAGAGAGAGAGAGAGACGCAGAGAAATGGAAACCCTCGGAAAACGAACACAAATATATCAAATGACATGAATTATGGAGTGAAGAGAGAGAAGGGGTATTCCCAGCTCTCTAAATTTTATGCAATTTATGAAATTGAATATATCCTCCAAAATTTTGGAAATTCTGGGGGTCCGAAAACCTGGAAAATCTTGAAATGGATTTTGTTAAGAAATTTGAATTTTCGCGGACTCTCAAATTTTGAAAATTTTGAAAAAAAAATAATCAAAATTTTCTATTTTTCAGGCTCGAACACTAATCAATATACCATCAACAGCACCAACGGGTTGGCTAATTGGAGACCTTCGATTTCAGAATTTAATTGGAAATTCTGAAAATGCCACGTTGCAAAACTCGATTTTCAGCTCGTATTTTGAAGTGGAGAATGGAGATAAGGTGGGCTTTTTGTAGTTTTTGCAGTCTGAAATTTGACATTTTCAGTTACCGTAAACACTCTAATAGAACGCCACTCAGACCGTCAACTTTGAGCCCATATATCTCAGTTTCTATAAGAGATACCAAAATGTGGTCAACTGATAAAATGTTTATCATAATATCACCAATATTTTATCAACTGACCATTTTTTGATATCTTTCACAGAAAATGAGATATATAAGAACAAAGTTGACGGGTTCGGTGGCGTTCTATTGAAGTGCTTACGGTATTCCGTGTTTCATCATGGTTTCAGACAATTTTTAAACGTTTTTTCTCAAATTTCGATTTTTTCTGAAATTATTGATTTTTTTTCAGATCATCACCAACTCTACTATCTCCCAACTCCGTGGAGAGCTCTTTGAGCTCTTTCTCAACATCCAAGAGCAAAATTTCCACCGTCTAGTGACCGTTCACATCTATGTGGAGCCTCCAAACCAGATTGCTCATCTTAGAAAGTTCCTATCTACCGTATACCGATCTACAGTATACACATCTCAACCACCAGGAACTACAGTAGTCTTTTCGAAACCCATATCGCTGGAAAATCCAGGAAATTCTTCGAATTTTCAAATTGCACCAATTTCGAAAATTCCGGGACAGTTTTTGGTGAAACCACGTGGCAAATCCATGGAAATTCTGATGATGAAGACGTCGTTGGAAGCAGAAGACGTTGGGAAACACGTCTTCTATTTGGCAGCGTTCTCGGAGAATCAAATGGTGAGGGAATTAGGAAAAATTTGGATTTTTAAGAACTTTTCAATTTTCAAAATTTTTTCAGATTGCTCAGACTAAAATCATCGTGGATATTGTGGATTCTGGAGACGTCAATTTCCTTCTGATGTCTAGAAAAATGATAGCAAAGTTTGCAACGAAGATTCCAGAAAATACAACGATTTATCAAGTGGAGAAGAGGTAGGAAATGTAGTTTGTAGTCTTTGTAGTATTTGTAGTCTTTGTAGTCATTGATTAAACTTAAGCATCTCAAAATGAGTTCATTCGCCAGCCATCCGCCAGGCGCCCGTTGGTCATTTTTCGGTCGATTTTGTAGTTTGTAGTCTTTGTATTTTTTGTAGTTTGTAGTTTGTAGTTTTGTAGTTTTTGTAGTTTTTGTAGTTTTTGTAGTTTTGTAGTTTTGTAGGTTGTAGTCATTGATAAAGTTAGAGACATCATAACATCTCAAAATAGGTTGATCCGCCAGGCGCCCGTCGGTCATTTTTCGGTCGATTTTGTAGTTTGTAGTCTTTGTATTTATTTTTGTAGTTTGTAGTTTTTATAGTCTTTGTAGCCTTTGTAGCCTTCGTAGTTTCTGTAGTTTGTAGTTCGCGGTCTCCGATGAAGTTTGAAACAGCCTAAAATAAGTTCATCCGCCGTTCCCCCGTCAGACACCCACCAACACTTTTTCGGTCAAATGTGTAGTTTGTAGTCTTTGTAGTTTTTGTAGTTTGTAGTCTCTCAGCCTTTAAATTTTTCCAGAAACATCTCCGAACCCCTTCTCTTCCACCTCGATCAACCATCTCGATTCTTCGAAATTGATCAATTCTCTGGAAAAGTGTCTACAGTACTCCCAGTGGGTTACGGTATCTACCATATCCGTGTGGTAGCTAGAAACAGTAAGAAACAGGTTGGTTTTTGAAATTCTCAACAAAAAATGGTTTTTTGAAAAAAAAGTTTTTTTTCGATTTCCAAAATTTTTGGAAGTCTGAAAAACCTTTTGGTTCCAAAATTTGAAAAATCGGATTTTTTTTTCAAAGTTTTCAAATTTCAGCGCTCCGACGCATGGCTTCAAATCATCGTCAGTGGACATTTGAAGGATTCGGAGAAGTCAGTAATTCAGAAGACGTCAAGATCCCGACGTCATCTGGATGACTTGATTTTTAGGATTCCAGAAAATTCGACAATGGAAGAAATTGAGAAGAAGAAGATGGTAAGATTTTTCAAAGTTTTTATTGATTATTTTTGAATTGATGAGATTCTGAGTTTTCAAAAATATTTGAAATTCTGGAAATTCAAAGAATTCAAAAAATTTAAATTTTCCAAAAGAAACTTATCGTAAACACTGTAATGGAACGCCTCCCGATTTGAGTCCATTTATCTCATTTTCGGTAATAGATATCAAAAAGTTGTCAACTGATGAAATGTTGCTGTTATCATGATAAACATTTTATCAGTTGACAACTTTTTGATATCTTTAACAGAAAATGAGATAATTAAGCTCAAAGTAATTGGACCTCCCGAGGGGTGAGAGATAAGGGGAGAGAGGGAGACTGTTCCTTTAAGCGTATATATCTCATTTCCTTTGAGAGATATCAAAAAGTGGTCTACTGATAAAATGTTGTTGATAACATGATAAACATTTTATTAGTTGACAATTTTTTGATATCTTTCAAAAGAAGTGAGATACATGAGCTCAAAAGGGGCGGTCCGGGTGGCGTTCTATTAGAGTGTTTACGGCAATTTTTGAATATTTGGAGTTCCAGGAATTTCCAAGAATTTCTAAAAAATAACTTTTGACCCTGGTGGCCTAGAAAATTCTTAAAATTCTTCCATTGTTTTCCAGAAAATTCCACTATTCCCCGGTGAAACGATTGGAGAAATCAGTGTTGCCAAGGAATGGCTGAAAATCGACGAGGAGGGAAAAATTCGAATTTTGAAGCCGTTGAATTTCGAAAAAACGAGTTCTATCATCGCTACAGTACCCATTAATGGTCTTCAGAGCAGTGAGTTTTTCTTTTTTGTAGTTTGTAGTCTTTGTAGTTTGTCTGGTCCCAAAAAGTCTGAAAGCTTGAAATTTAAAAAAGCTTCTAAAAAATCTAAAAAGCTGAGAACTCTTCAAATTCATTTTCCCGTTTTGTATATGTTTTGAAGTTGTAGTTTGTAGTCTTTGTTGTCTTTGTAATTAGTCTGATCCCAAAAATTCTAGAATTCCAAAATTTCAAAATTTCAAAAAAAAAATATCCGAAAATCGAATTTTTTGATAAATCTGGAAATGCCCAAAATCCTTCAAATCCATTTTTCCGTTTTTGATCATTTTGAAATTTCTAGTTTGTAGTTTTTGTAATCTATGTAGTCTTTGTAGTTTGTCTGACCCCGAAAACTCTAGAATTCTGAAATTTCACAATTCAAATTCTCAAAAATCCCGAAATCGAATTTTTTGGAATTTCTTAAAATCCCCAAAATCTTTCAAACTCATTTTTTCAGTTTTGAACTTTCTGGAAATCGTAGTTTGTAGTCTTTGTAGTCTCTCTGGTCCCCATTTATCAAAATTAGGTCATTTTCTAGTAAATTCAAGCTGCTTCCACCTGTTAGCTAGATCATCATCAATCATCATTATACCTCTTTTCTGGGTTCTCTCTGACTTCTCTGTGTCTCTCTCTCTCTCTCTCTCTCTCTCTCTCTCTCTCTCTCTCTCTCTCTCTCTCTCTCTCTCTCTCTCTCTCTCTCTCTCTCTCTCTCTCTCTCAGTAAGATTGCCTTATGTTCAAAAATGTTGAGCAGTATAAAATTAGTATGATGGCAGCTAATCAAATCTCCCCTCCCCTCTCTGACAGACAGCATCTTCTAAATATCTTCAGAAGACGTTGACGTCTTCTGAATACCCAAACCGGATGTCAGTCAGTTAGAGGTCATTTCTGTGGGGCTCTTTTGGCTCTTTTTGGGGGTTCTCAAGGGACTTTTAAGAGGGAAAGAGAGAGGAGATCCTAATATAATTACGGAGAAGTAGGGTAGGGTGGGGACGGGTTCTAATTTATGGACTGCCCAGACAGGGAGGGAGGGACCAGAAGATTCTAGAAATCCTTGAAGGTATCAAATATTAAAAGGGAAAATTCCAGAAAAATTGAGCAAAAACCAACTAAATTCCGCTATTTTTAGTGGAAAAATAGCATATATTTTGACTATCTACAAAAACATTTCAAACTTTGCCGATTCAGCTGAAAATTTCAGAATATACTAAACAAAACTAGAGCTTCATTTTTGTAATTAACAACTTTTTTGAATAATCAAGTCCTGGAGTGATATGCCACGTGGAAGTGTCCCTAAAGGCGCGCCCACCGCCGGGGGGCGCGCCTTGGAGAGTGTTCGATTCCACGTGGCATATCTCCACAGGGCTTGATTTTACAAAAAACTTGCCTACTACAAAAACGAAACTCTAGTCTTAATTAGTATAAATTGAAATTTTCAGACAAATCCAATATGTTTAAGATAGAGTTTCAGATATCCGAAAAGCCCCATTTCTAACCGAAATTTCAAAATTAAGGCTCATTTTGGAAAAATTAGCATATTTCCATAGGACTTGATTTTTCAAAAAAGTAATCAACTACAAAAATAAAGCTCATGTCTTCTTTAGTGTACTCTGAAGTTTTCGGACAAATCTAAACAATATGAGTTAGAGTTTTAGGCAATCAAAAAATGACGTTTTTGATCGAAATTTCTAAATTATTATTAGACTTGTATTCGGATATATAATTCGGAATTTAAGAGTCCTAGGCTCAAAATCTATCAATTATAAGCATTTTTCATGTTGTTTTTTTTGTATAATTTTATTTGAAAACCTTATAAAACGATTGCTCATTCTTAAAATGCTCCTTTTTTCTGACTTTTCCTCCAAAATGCAAATTTTCCCCGAAAAGCGTTAAGCAAGATAAATGAGTCTTATGTCATTTTTCCTGAACAGATTGTGTCTTTTTCTTTTTTGGCGGCACAAAATCCCCTCTTTTTGAGCAGCGTGTTTCCGCTCGTTTTGAGTCGAAAGGACACAAGAGCATAATCTATTTGATGTGTGTAATGAGCTAAATCTAGTGGTAGGGGAAACTGGGCAAAACAATGGGACACAGAAGACAGTTGGAGGGGGAAAGGGACCAATTTTGAAAAGTCTAGGAAATTTTTTAGATCTTAAAACTTTTTTGATTTTTCACTAGATGAAAATTGGTTGAGTTTGAGTCTCTAAAAACCCCGAAGATGAATTTTGATCGTTTTTTGAAAATTGGTGTTTTTGACTGCCTCAAACGTTAGCTCGAATATTTTGAATTTGTCTGAAAATTTCAGAGTATACTAAGCAAAACTAGAACTTTATTTTTGTAATTGGCAATTTTTTGGAAAAATCGAGAGCTAGAGAGATATAGCATAATTCCTAAAACTAGTGAAAATGTTCAATTTTGATCAAGAATGACACTTTTCGGATGCCTGGAAATCTAGCTCAACCTTTTGTGATTTGTCTGAAATTTTCAGAATACACTAAAAAAAACATGAGCTTCATTTTTGTAGTTAACAACTTTTTCGGAAAATCAAGTCCTGGAGAGATATGCCACGTGGAAGTGTCTTCTCTTCCTGCGCACAGGAGGTGGGCGCGCTTTGGAGGATGTTCACTTCCACGCAGCGTATCTCCACAGGACTTGATTTTCCAAAAAAGTTGTCAACTACAAAAATGAAGATCTATTTTCGTTTGGTATACTCTGAAGATTTTAGACAAATCCAATAAATTTAAGCTAGATTTTCAGACAGTCAAAAAAATAATAATGCCATTTTTTCCAAAATTGCAAATTCCTGTGAAACTATTCTAGTGCCTCTATTTTTTTTTGATTTTTCCTGTTTAAAACAGAGCTCTTTTCCACCCATAATTAGGCTTGTGTAGTCACTGAAGCGGAATCTAAAAGGATCATCCCTATTCGTAACAAAAACGGATCAAGTGAGAGAGAGAGAGAGAGAGAGAGAGAGAGGCGCTGAGAAAAAGGACCAAGGGGGTAATCCCTCTTGTGTCCGCTTCTTCAAATTAGGTGTCACTTGCATCACAACTGCCCCCCAAAAAAAATAAATACGAACATCTGCTCCTACCATTCCCCCTTTTTCTGGAGAGCTATAAAAATGGGGGATCTCGGCGTAGAGGGGCCTAGTCGAACTTGGAGCTCAAATATCTCAGTTCCAATAAGAGATATCAAAAAATGGTCAACTACAAAATTGTTCACAATTTTATGAGGGTCATTTTACTAGTTTACAGATTTTTGATACCTTTTACATGAGCCGAGATAATTGAGCTACAACATTTGTACTCTGAAAATTAGGCGAAATTCCCTTATCCTGGCCTTCCTGAACAGGAGCCCCCAAAAACAGGACACAGGATAAGTAAATTGAAAAACTTGAGCCAATTTTTCTAAGTGAGCACATTTTCCATTGTGACAGACACCGTTCGGTACCCGGGACGGGCCAGTTTAATTGCTCTCTGTCAGTGGACACTCACTTCTCACTTTTTGGGAAGAGATTGAAAGATTGATGGGTATGGAAGGCTTGGAAAGAGCCAATTTTAGGGGGAAAGTAACCGGAAAAAAAGACAGCAGATGCTAAGAATAGAAAAAGGGACCTAGAACTGAAAACATCTACAAACAAGTCACTTTAAAATTGGTAGATTTTTGAGCCTAGGAATCCCAAAGTTCGAGTTAAAATTCGAGGCCTAGAAACTCTAGCTTAAATTGATTAGATTTGTCTGAAAATTTAAAAATACACTAATTAAAACTAGAGCTTCATTTTTGTAGTTGACAATTTTTATAGAAAATCAAGTCCTGAGGAGATAAACCAATTTTTTCAAAACAAGTCAAAATTTTGCAAATTTTGGTCAAAAATGAAGCTTTTTTGGGTGTCTGGAAATCTAGCTTAAACTTTCTCGATTTGTCTGAAAATTTCAGAACGTACTTAACAAAACTAGATCTTCATTTTTGTAGTTAACAACTTTTTTGAAAAATCAAGTCCTGGCGAGATATGCCACGTGGAAGTGAACACCCTCCAAGGCGCGCCCACCTCGAGTGGGTAGGCGCCTAAAGCCGCTTCCACGTTGCATATCTCTTCAAGGCCTAATTTGTCAGTAAAGTTGTCAACTACAAAAATGAAGCCCTAGTTTTGTTTAGTATACATTAAAATTTTCAGACAAATCCAAAAAGATTTAGCTAGAATTTCAGACAGTCCAAAATTGCAATTTTTGACCAAAACTTGAGCTCCTCACCCTTTTAAAAGTTGACGAACTTTGTCAATCTGTTCATAGTTCTTTCTCTGTGTCTCTCTATTTTCTATACTATTTCTCTCTGTGTGTACAAAACAATGAACATATGCTGAGCAATCGTGACCCGCCGCGCGCATATTTATGCATAAGTGAAAGCATATGGTAATCTCTTGTAAAGATGAGCAATCGAGAATTTGGGAAAAAGGGGACCAGAAGATTCATTTTTTGAGCATATTAAAAATTACAAAAAAAGTTAAGTAGTCAATTAGGCGTAATTAATTATTTAATTAGGCAATTACTCAAAATCCGGATCATCAAATGGAATCAGAACATCATCTCCAATTGTTGGTTTTGAAGCTCCGCCCCTTAAACGCGTCCCAAGGGCTCTGGCTTGAATAGGGAGCTGAAATTTTTTGAATTTTTTTTTGAAAATTTCGAATTCCCGCCAAATCTAAATCTCTAAAAAATTCGAGAACTCACCGCCGAATGCACAAAACCGGCTCCATTCGGAGAATTGACTTGAATTTGAAGATTTGATAATTCAGTAGTGGTTTTTAGTTTTCCAGCGGATACAGTAGTAACTACAGTAATCCCGAGAAATATAGAAATAGTAATCAAAAATCGCATGATTTCTGCTTGATAAAAGATAAGAATGGAGGAACTTGGATGTGGTGGTTTTTGTTGATAAAAAATGATAAGAGATAAAGAGAAAGTGACTAGTTTTTCTGGTTTTGTTAGATTAGGAAGAATACTATATGTTTTTTGGATGTGAATAATGCAACTTTGATATGCAAGATAGTGGAAAAACCCAAAAAAAATGATTTTTGAAAAAAAATCTCGAAGAATTCAAGTTTTCTAATTTTGGTCAAAAATCACATTTTTGCCTATCTTGAAATCTAGCTCACACTTTTTGGATTATGCCGAAAATTTCCGATTATACTAAACAAAACTAGAGCTTCAATTTTGTAATTGACAACTTTTCTGAAAAATCAAGTCCTAGAGAGACATGCCAATTTTCTTGAAGCGAGTCAAAATCTTGAGTTTTTGGTCGAAAATGACGGTTTTCGGCTATCTGAAAATCTAGCTCAAACTTTTTGAATTTTTCTGAAATTTTCAGACTATACTAAACAAAAATAGAACTTCATTTTTGCAGTTGACAACATTTTTGGAAAATCAAGTCCTGGGGAGATATACCAATTTTTTAAAACAAGTCGAAATTGTGTATTTTTGGTCGAAAATGACATTTTTCAGATGCCTGGAAATCTAGCTCAAATCTTTTTGATTTTTCTGAAAATTTCAGAATATACGAAACAAAACAAGAGCTTCATTTTCTTAGTTGACAACTTTTCTGAAAAATCAAGTCTTTGGGAGATATGCCACGTAGAAGTGCACCTTTGTCCGGCGCCCACTCCCTTGCCTGGGTGGGCGCGGCGCTTGATATGCTTCCTTACATGTGGCATATCTTTTCCGGCCTTAATTTTCCAGAAAAGTTGTCAACTACAAAAATGAAGCTCTGGTTTTTTTTAGTATATTCGGAAATTTTGAAACAAATCGAATAAATTTGAGCTAGATTTTCAATCAGCCAAAAAATGACATTTTTGACCAAAATCGCAAATGTTGTCCTCATTTTGGAAATTAGGCTATATCTCTTTAGGACTTAATTTTCTGAAAAAGTTGTCAACTACAAAAATAAAGCCCTATTTTTGTTTAGTATATCCTGAAATTTTCAGACAATTTGAAATAGTTTCAGCAAGATTTTCAGACAGCCAAAAATGCCAGTTCTTCCGAAATTGTGGCATTTTTGCTAAAATTTCAAAACTTTCTATCTCCTTTTGTTGTAGTCCAATCCAAACCAAATAAAAAAGACTACAAACTACAAAATACTGTAATTCTTCAGGTCGCACCCAAACGATTCGAATCCACGTGGAAGACGTCGATGAGCCGCCGAGTTTTGTGAATTCTCCCCTACCGATGCTGGCAGTTGTTCCGTTGAATCCAACAATCGGAAGAATTATATATCAATTTGTGGCCAGGGATGAGAATGGAGATGGGGATTCGAATGTACAATATAAGGAGATTGATGTTATTCGTTAGTTTTTTTCTTAATTTCGAAAATTCCTAAAAATTCTGAAAATTCCCACGCTCTGAAAATACAAAAATTGATTGAAAAGTCCTGAAAATCGTAAAATTCATAAAAGTCATGACCTAATTTTTTTTCTAGGTCATGACCTACTTTTTTTTTCTAGGTCATGACCTAATTTTTTCTAGGTCATGACCTAGTTTTTTTTTCTAGGTCATGACCTAGTTTTTTTTTCTAGGTCATGACCCAATTTTTTTAGGTCATGACCTACTTTTTTTCTAGGTCATGACCTACTTTTTTCTAGGTCATGACCTAATTTTTTTCTAGGTCATGACCTAGTTTTTTTCTAGGTCATGACCTAATTTTTCTAGGTCATGACCTACTTTTTTCTAGGTCATGACCTAATTTTTCTAGGTCATGACCTACTTTTTTCTAGGTCATGACCTAATTTTTTTCTAGGTCATGACCTAGTTTTTTTTCTAGGACATGACCTAATTTTTTCTAGGTCATGACCTAGTTTTTTCTAGGTCATGACCTAGTTTTTTTTCTAGGACATGACCTTTTTTCTAGGTCATGACCTAATTTTTTTCTAGGTCATGACCTAGTTTTTTCTAGGTCATGACCTAATTTTTTTTTCTAGGTCATTTTTTTTCAAATTTTTCATTTTCAGCAGCCGGTTCATTCTCAGTGGACTCGAAATCCGGAGTCGTTCGAACGGGATGGAGCAAATATGAGAAAGGAGAAACCTACCGTATCTCAATTCAAGCCATTGATATGACACCATCTGATAATTCAACGTCACAGTTATCAGAAGTGGCGATTTTGGAGATTCTGGCTGATGAACGGCCTCCACAATTTGCAAAACAAGAATATGAAGTTGCGATTTCCGAGGATAATTTGGTGGATTATAGGTTAGTGATTTTATTTTTGAATTTAAGATTCTGGAAATTTCTAGAAACCTAAACATCCAAAAATTTCCGAAAATCCGAAATTTTTGAAAATTCCAAAAAATCTGAATTTACATGTTTTCTTTTTTAAGAAACTTTTAGAACTCAGTCCTTAGAGCCCTAGAACACTTTGGATCTCTCAAAATTCCTCCCAGAATCTTCTAGAAGCAACTCTAAAATTTGAGATTCTGAAAAATTTTGGAAATCTTGGAATCCTAAAATGTTTTCCAAATATTCTGAAATAATTTTCTTTCTTCAAGAAACTTTTAAAACTCAGGCCTAGAAATCCTTAGAGCCTTAGAACACTCTGTATCTTCCAAAAATCCCTCCGAGAATCCTATTTTCAGAATATTCTAAAACCTGTAATAGAAGGGCTCTATAACTTTCAACTTTGACCTAATTTATATCGGTTACTGTAAAAGATATGGGAAAGTTGTCAATTGATAAAATGTTTATCACAATATCGCAAACATTTTATCAGTTGACCACTTTTTGATATTTCTCATAAGAGCCGAGATAATTGAGCTCGAACTTGACACAGGTTTTATTGAGGCTAAAAAGCTACAAACTACAAAATTGTGCTTAGCCTCAGTAAAAATTTCAAAGCGTTATAACTCGGCTAGTTTTCGAGCTATCAGAGTCGTTTTTGGCTAGAAATTATGGAAATTTAAACGGCTACAAACTACAAAACATTTTTTATTTTTTAAAATTTTCCGAATCTTTCAGTGTCGTTGATGTCAAAGCTCAATCGTTCCGATCAATCGAAGATGGTAGATCAAAAGGACCAATAATTTATTCACTGGAATCAGGAGATTCTTCGTCTTCAGATGAAATGAAATGGTTTCGAATCGATCCATCAACTGGAATTGTTCATTTGACGAAAGAATTGGATTACGATGATCCTGCACTTCCAAAGAGCCATCAATTCAAAGTCACCGCCAGAGAAGACAACCGGGAGAGCCACGTGGCACTGAAAATTCGAATTGAAGACGTCAACGATAATGTTCCAATGTTCACACGACCATTGTATACGGCACAAGTCAGAGAAGATATTCCATTGAATCAGACTATACTCAAAGGTTGGTTTGAAGCTTACAAATTTTCAAGTGTCTAAGAAATTGGTTCAAGCTTTTTGGATTTGTCTGAAATTTTCGAAGTATACTAAATAAAACTAGCGCTTCATTTCTGTAATTGACAACTTCTTGTACAAATCAAATCCCGAGGAGATATGTCAATTTTTCTGAAGCAAGCCATAATTCTGAATTTTTAGGCAAAATAAGACATTTTCCGGCTATCTGAAAATCTAGCTGAAACTTATTAAATTGTCTTGAAACTTTGTGAGGATACTAAACACAACTAGAGTTTCATTTTTGTAGTTGACAACTTTTTTGAAATATTAGGTCCTGTGGAGATACGCCACGTGGAATTGTGGACACCAGGAGACGCCCCCAACGCTCACCAGCGAGTGGGTAGGCGCTTCCACGTGGCATATCTCCTCAGGGCTTGATTTTTCGAAAAAGTTGTCAACTACAAAAATGAAGCTCTAGTTTTGTTTAGTACATTCTAAAATTTTCAAACAAATTGTAATAGTTTAAGCTAGATTTTCGGGCATTCAAATGATGAGATTTTTGACGAAAATTGCAAAAATGTTGACTTATTCGTAAAATTGTAGAATCTGTTTAATTTTGAATTTTTCAACAAAAAAAAGTGTCACCTAGATTTTATCAGAATTCGTGAAATTTCTCAGAATTTCTGTAAATTTTAGAAATCAAAACTTTGAGAAAATTGGAGTTGTTTAAATATTCTTTCCAAAATTTAACTTTCCTAAAATTTGGAAATTTTCGAAATTTCATGAATTCTTTGGATAGACACTACAAACTAAATAATACACTACAAAAACTACAAAGACTACAAACTACATTTAACACCAAACATTTGCTGACGGATGTTTGGTAGACGTTTGGCGGATGAATGACTTATTTTAGGATTTCAAATTGTTTGAAACTTTGAAAAAAAAAACTACGAACTGCAAACTACAAAAACTACAAAATTCTTTCAGTAACTGCTATCGATAAGGATTCTGGAGACAACGCGCGTATCACCTATTCCCTGGATAATCAGAATTTCTCAATAAACGAAAACGGAGAGATTAGTGCCAGAATCCGTCTGGACGCTGATCAATTCAACGAGAGACATTTCGTTTATCGATTCAATGTGACCGCCCGTGATCATGGAACAAATCAGCTGAGCAATACGGCAATGGTACACATTCGGACAGAGAATACCAACGATGAAAGCGCCGTTTTCTTGCCCACGAGTCAGTATACAGCATTTGTGGCCGAGGATGCGCAGGGAGGGACACCAGTGATACAGATTCAGGTATTTGTAGTTTTGTAGTTTGTAGTCTAGAAAATTGCCAACATTTTGAGACACAAATCATTTTCCTAGGACAATTTTGAGCCAAGTTATGACAGAATTTAGAAAAAAAGTGAAAATTTTGGAAGTTTAAAAGTTCCGGTTTTTTTTCGAATTTTTTCTGGAAGTTTCTGATTTTAATAAAACAGGGATTTGTGTAGTTTGTAGTCTCAAAATTAGTAATATTTTGAGACAAAAATTAGGGGTGTAGGATGATTTTGAGACGAGTTACAGGCAAATTTAGAAAAAAAATATGAAAAATTCGGAAATTCCAAGTTTTTGGTTTTTTTTTCCAATTGGGTTTTTTGAAAGTCAGAAACCAGTATTTGTAGTTTGTAGTTTGTAGTCTATAATAATTTAAACATTTTGGTACAAGAATGGGGGTTCTAGGATGATTTTGAACCGATTTATTAGCAAATTTTGAAAATTCGGAAAATCGAAATTTCGATTATTTTTCATTCAAAATTTTTATTGAGAGTCGAATATTTGTAGTTTGTAGTCCAAAAAATTTCACACTTTTCGGTACAGGATTGAGGGATCTAGAATAACTTTGAGCCAAGCTACAGGCAAATTTAGAAAAAAAAAGTAAATTCGGAATTTTCGATTTTTTCGATTTTGTCAGTAATATTTTTGAAAGTCAAAAAACAGGTGTTTGTAATTTGTAGTCTAGAAAATTTCCAACATTTTGAGACAAAAATGAATGGTCTAGGATGATTTTGAGTCGAGTTATGGGCAAATTAAGAAAAATAGAGGATATTCAGAAAACTCAATTTATCTGCTTTTTTCCGATAGATTTTTGAACTTGAAAATTCCGACAATAAAACACTAGAGTTTGTAGTTTGTAGTCTAAGAAATTTGACAAATTTTAAGGCACAAATGAAGGTTTTAGGATGATTTTGAACCAAATTATAGCTGAATTTAGAAAAAAAAAATGATAATTCGGATATTCAATTATACTTTTTTTCTGATTTTTGGGGTTTTTGTCATTTTTTAAAACTCAGTTTTTGTAGTTTGTAGTCTAAAAAATTTCCAACATTTTGGTACAAAAATGATCAAACTAGGATGATTTTGAACCGAGTTATTAGCAAATTTTGAAAATTCGGAAAATCGAAATTTCGATTTTTTGATTTTTTTTCAGTTAGATTTTTATTGAGAGTCTGAAAACGAATTTTTGTAGTTTGTAGTCCAAAAAATTTCAAACTTTTTGGTACAGGATTGAGGGATCTAGGATAACTTTGAGCCAAGCTACAGGCAAATTTAGAAAAAAAAGTAAATTCGGAATTTTCGATTTTTTCGATTTTGTCAGTAATATTTTTGAAAGTCAAAAAACAGGTGTTTGTAATTTGTAGTCTAGAAAATTTCCAACATTTTGAGACAAAAATGAATGGTCTAGGATGATTTTGAGCCAAGTTACAGACAGTTTGTAGTTTGTTCCAAAATTCGAAAATTCCAGAAATTCTATTTTTGAAGATTATTCTAATTTTGACTACATATAACTCGGCTCAAAACGATCCTAGAACTTTCAGTTTACAACCAAAATTTCTCACATTTCTTGTAGTTTGTAGTTTTAACACTCTCAAATTTTCAGGCCCGTGACGCTGACCGTGACGAAGTCACCTATTCATTCATGGACAAGAATCAGCGATCAACTCAAACAATGAATCTATTCACAATTGATCAACACACTGGACTAGTTAAATTGAGGCATGGAGTGACTCCAATCGATTTGGCAGAAGCTGAAAATCCTATTAATTTGACTGTAATTGTGGAGGACGATGGATCTTGCTGTGTTTATCCATCCAAAACTCACACTTCCTACGCGACATTGCTCATTGGAATTGAGGATGTCAATAATAATAAGCCAGAGTTTCCAGGTGAGAAAATGTTAATCTATGATTTTAATCTTAAAATTCTCTTCATTTTGGTACAAATTTCATAGAAATCGGTTCGCAATGAAGGCTGTAGTGGAAAATTCATTGGAAATTGAGAAAAAGCGAATAGACTTCCTTCAAAGCTAATTATCTCAGCTTAAAAAAAGATTTTAAAAAATATCATTCATTAAAATATGTAAAATAAAATTTTACACATTTTACTAGTTTACAACTTTTGTGTATCTTAACCCGTAATTGGAATATTTTTGTTTAAAATTAAGATAGCGAAATTTCACTAAAAATCTCGTCTTCTAACTTTGGTCTTTTGGAGATCTAAGCCAAAGTTTTCGGATTTTTCTGAAAATGTCAGAGTATACAAAATAAAAATAGAGCTTCATTTTTGTAGTTGACACTTTTTTCTGAAATTTGAGTCCTAGGGAGATATGCTTTGTGGAAACGTCCTTCCATGGCGCCACCTTTCTTGGTGGGCGGCGCCCTCTGGGCGCCCGCGTTACTCGAAAGAAGGTTACTTCCACATGGCATATCTCACCAGGACCTTATTTTTTCAAAAAGTTGCCAACTACAAAAATAAAGCCCACAATTTTGTTAGTATACTCAAGAAGTTTCAAGCTAATTAAACTAGTATGAAATTATTTTGTAGGCTATTGAAAACTACCTACTTCAAAACCCTATAACTTTTTTCATAGCGAACCGATTTAGTTAAAGTTTATATAGGAAAAAAAAAATGCAATTTTTGGAAAACAACGCTAAAAATTTCAGACTGCGCGCGATACTCGGAGATTGCGAAAATCATGGAAGGCACCTATAAATCGGATCCGCCAACAATTGTAAAAGTGGAGGCAACCGATGATGATTCATCAGCAAATGGAGATATCGTTTATTCGTTGTATTATACACAATCGGAGAGTCGAAAAGCATTTGTAATTGATAGACATACAGGAGTATTAACACCATCTCCACATGTTGTATTCGATCGGGAGACACGCCCACGGGAGGATGTTACGGTTAAGGTAAGGCTACAAACTACAAGAATTCTCCTGGAAGAATATTCTGGAAGGTTCAGTTTTAGCAATTCTAAAAAATCGAGATCGAGCAATTGAATAAAATTCTGAATTTAGAAATTCTGAAGATTTAGCCTGCAATTTAAGATCCTAAAAATGCTAGAGACCGCGTTTCCTTCAATAAAAGCCCACCCAACTTTAAGCTCATATATCTCGGTTACTGTAAAAGATATCAAAAAGTTGTCAACTGATAAAATGATTGTGATATTATGATAAACAATTTATCATTAGACAAATTTTTGATACCTCTCACAGAAGTGGAGATAAATAGGCTTAAAGGGACAGGTGCCCCCCCCCCACTCACCCCTTGGGGGGGGGGGGGTCCGATTACTTTGTTCCAGTATATCTCGATTTCTGTGAAAGATATCAAAAATGTGTCAACTGCTAAAATGTTAGTCTTGCTATGATGATCAATCTATCAGTTGGCAACTTTTTGATATCTTTCACAGGAATTGAGATAATTGAGGACAAAGTTGAATATCAGTCATTTTATTCCAGGCAACAGATCGAGGTGATCGCCCATTGATTGGATTTTGTCAATTCTCGGTTGAAGTCGTCGACGTGAATGATAATGCTCCACAATTTGAACGTCCATCCTATGAGACTTCTGTCTCCAGATTCGAAGCAATTGGAACTTCTGTGATTACTGTATTCGCTTTTGATAACGATGCAGCACACAATGCAGAGATTTCCTATAAGCTGGAAGTGGATACGACAGCAGGTGACTACGAACTACACAAATTTCTACAAATTTTAGTCAAAAAATGAGGTTTCTAGAATGACTGTAAGCCGAAGGATAATCTTAAGAATAACCTTGTAAAAAGGAAATTTTAAGAGTTTTAGAAGATTCGACCTACAAAAGTAGGTCAAATTATTTCGATTTGTCTGAAAATTTCAGAGTATACTAAAAAAGGCATGGGCTTCATTTTTGTAGTTGACAACTTTTTTGGAAAATCAGATCCTGGAGAGATATGCCACGTGGAAGTGGTATTCTGAGGCAGGTGGGCGGCGCCCACCAAGGAGGGTGTCGCTCCGAAAGGACACTTCCACGTGGCATATCTCCCTAGGACTTATATTTCAGAAAAAGTTGTTAACTACAAAAATGAATCGTATGGTTTACTTAGTATATTCTGAAATTTTCAGACAAATCCAACAATTTTAAACATCTTTTGTAGCAAGGCTAATTTTTCCAGGAGAAGAACATCAAAACGACATTGAATTCTTCGAATTGGTCAATAGAAGATCCGGAGAAATCACTCTAATCAAGCCAATCCCAATGCGGACCCAAAAATTTGTCTTCAATGTGATCGCCGATGATAACGGTGTCCCAGAATCCCTAGAATCCACGTCACAAGTGATTCTGAATGTCCTGGATAAGCAACAAAAAGCCCCGAAATGGCACAGCTCCCCAGACTGCAAGCCGGGGATTACTGTAGCTGAGAATGTGGAAATGAATAAAGTGATTCTCAGATGTCGTGCCACGTCATCTGGAGACAATAAGAAGAGTGACGTCATTTACAAACTGACGGCTTCAGCCGGTGGACATGGAAATTCGAAGGCGGAGTCGAAATTTCGGCAATTTAACAAGTTTGAAAATGGAAATGAATGGGTTGAAGTGGCGATAATGGAGCCATTGGATTATGAGCAAATCAATAATTATACATTGACACTAACGGCTACGGTAGGAGTTCTAGATTTTGGAAAAAAATATATTTTTCTCAAAAAAAAAATTTTTCTGAAATTTTTTTTTTCAAACATTTTTTTCAGTCTTAACCCAAAAAATCAATCAATAATCGAATTTTGCAGGACATGACTTCCCATGTGGCTTCAACGAAGACATTTATAGTGGAAGTGATGGATGTGAACGATGTGGTCCCTCAATTTACGGTGGATTTGTTCACAGGGACCATTGATGAGGAAATGACACCGAATGAGTATTTGGAGAAGTGAGGAATTAGTGAACTCTTTGAAAATCTGAAAATAGAATGAAATTTCTGAAAAAAACAAGATTAATTTCCAAGAAATTGGTTCACTAGAACCCGAGTTATGACATTTTTCAGGGTTAATTACTTTGACTCTAATTATCTTATGCCTTAATTAAGATAATCTAGAATAATAAAATTTTAAAATGTGTAACATCATATTTTACACATTTTACTAGTTGACAACTTTTTTGTATCCTCTTTATTAATTGAGATAATTGAGCTCGAACTCCTCTAACCCGCAATTTTGGGTCAAGCAACTTTGACCTCAATTATTTCAATTTCTAGCAAAGATACAAAAAAGTGGTCAACTAATGAAATGTAGGGAATTTGATTTTACACATTTTACTCGTTAACAATTTTTTGATACGGTTTTTAGGAAACGAGATACAAAAGGGGACAGTTGACCTAGATCTGCGCCCCCCATGCTCCCACCAAGGGGGTGCGCCCTCCCTGAGGTCACATATGCTCTCTTTAACGCTAACTATCTCTGTAACTTTTTTAGCTAGATTAAAGTACTCAACTAATAAAATGTAGAAAATAATATTTTACACATTTTACTAGTTTGCAGTTTTTGGTATCTTTTTTAGAAATTGAGATAACTCAAATTGAAGTGGACTGTTTTAAACACGGCGTTAATTGGGGCAGGTAACTTTTACCTCAATTATCTCAATTTCTAGCAGAGATACAAAAAAGTGGTCAACTGTTAAAATGTGTAAAATTAAATTTTACACATTTTACTAATTTACAATTTTTCTGCATCTTTGCTAGAAATTGAGATAATTAAGATTTAAAATGTTTAAATAATTTTCACAATTTTTTGCTGTATCTTTTTTGCCAGATCACTGAAGACGTCGGAATTCGATTTTTCTGGAAATTTAAACTCCCATCTAGAATTTCATAAAAATTTTCATAAAAATTCCTATAAAAATGTCTAAAAATGAATTCCAAAAAGTTATAGAAAATAGAAAATCTGAAATTCAGGAAAAAAAGTTTTTTCGAAATTATTTGAAATTTTTCCGGATTACTGTATCCCCCTAAAAATTCCCAAATTCTTTCAGAATGAACGGAAAACCAATAGTAACCGTAAAAGCAATCGACACGGATTCCGATGGTCCACAGAACGAAGTACACTATCGAATTGTCGGGGAAGCTAATGGAGAAGAAACCAAACATTTTCGAATCGATGAATTGACTGGAGAAATATTCCCAAATGAAAAGTGAATTTATTTATCTTAAAATAGAAAAATTTCCTACAAATTTATGTAAATTTCAGAAAAATCGGTTCACTATGAAAAAAGTTATGGGGAATTGAAAAAAATATAACAAATTTTGAAAAAACTCGAAAAAAATTTTTTCAATTTTCAATTTTTTAAAACAATCAATTAATCTAATTAGGCTTAATTGATGTAATGAGTCCTAATTAAATATTTGAAGATTATTGCTCATCCTTAATTATCCCAAAAAATCTCTAAAATTCCAGATTCGATCGTGAAAAAGTGGACATGTACATTTTGACAGTTGAAGCTAGCGATCGCTCGGTCTCGGCGTTGCCTGGAGCGAATGGACCAAATAAGGGTGAGACTACAGACTACAAACTGCAAAAACTACAAAAAATCCGGAAAATTTAGATGCATAAATGAGTTTTCTACGATGATTTTGAGCCGAATTATGGCTCATTTTTAACCGATTTTTAATTTATTTTTTGGAGGCTACAAAGGCTACAAACTACAAACTACAATTTCAGACAATGTAAAAGTGCAAATTGTTATCAATGATGTGAATGATAACGCGCCATCGTTCGAAGAGTCGAAATATATCGGAAGAGTCAAAGAGTCCGAAGGCGAAGGACATGACGTCATCACAATCAAGGCGCACGACTTGGATAAGCGTAAGTGCGCTCTATTGAGAATTCTTTGATATATTTTTTCGAAATTTTGAGTGAAAATAGCGCAAAATTGCTCAGTTACCCGATAAAAAACTAGTGATCTTGAGGCGATTCAAGAATTTTCAATTGATTTCAAGAAGCAGTTTTCGATTGCCTACAATAGTAGGTCAAATTTTGTGGATTTGTTAGAAAATTTCAGAATATACTAAACAAAACTGGAGCTTTATTTTTGTAGTTGACTACTTTTGTGAAAAATTAAGTCCAAGGGAGATATGTCATGTGGAAGTGAGCACACCAAGGAGGCGCGCTCACCAACGCCCACCAGGAGCGCCAAAGGAGGGACACTTCCACGTGGCATATCTCTCTATGACTCAATTTTTCAAAAAAGTGGTCAACTACAAAAATGAAGCTCTAGTCTTGTTTAGTATACTCTGAAATTTTCAGACGAATCGAAACAATTTGAGAGTCTTTTGTAGGCACCTAAAAGATGGTGCAGTTGAAGCTCAATTATTGAGCTCGCCTATTTCAAATTAGCCTGTCTAGCAAATGCGCTCTATTGAACCCCTGAAATTTTTTTCAAATTAAACTTTTTTTTTAGATTCCAACCTTCGATACCATCTAATTGGCTCCGGTGGCGGTCGAATCCCATTCGGTGTCCGTACGGATTCTGGAACAATCTTTGTCAAGGAACCCTTGGATTTTGAATCGTCAGATCAATATCATTTAATCCTGATTGCCTCTGATGGAAGACACAACGCAACGACAAATGTCTATATCCATATAGAAGACGTCAATGATAATGCACCACAATTCGAACAACAAAAATATGCAACTACAGTAATCGAAGAGGATGTGGATGTTCCCAAAGTGTTGTTCAATGTTCGGGCGACGGATGCGGATCAGGATGAGAAGAGTAGTCGAATTGTGTATCGATTGGAGGGTCAGGGAGCGGAAGAGGTGTTTAGAATCGGGAAGTATTCTGGAATGATTGAGCTGGTGAAGCCGTTGGATAGAGATCCGCCCACCGGGGTGCCTAGCTGGAATTTTGTGGTCCAGGCGATTGATGATGATGGAATGGGGCTGGTGGGGTATGCTGATGTGCAGGTGGGTGGATTTTTGGAATTTTTAAGATTTTGAAAAATTCTGGAATACTTAATTTGTCTGAAATTCTCTATTTTCCAGGTCAACGTCCGTGACATCAACGACAACTCTCCAATATTTCCGGAACGTCTTTTTGGATTCATCGAAGAGAATCGAGAACCCATTCGTAAGTAATTTTTTTTTTGAATTCTAGAAATTTTTAGAATTCTAGCAATCTTTTTGAAGTCAGGAAATTCTGTTTTTTCTGATCAGAATTCTTAGAATCCTCAAATTTTAATATTTCAGATTCTGACGGCGTCTATTTCATGGATGTGCAGGCTCGTGATTTTGATGATCCGACCACTGAAAATGCGAATATTGAATATGGAATTGTTAGAAATAAGCTGATTGATGGAGAGCCAGTTTTTCGAATTGATCAGAATACGGGAAAAATTTTTGCAATGGTGAGTCTAATAGTAAATTTTTCGATTTTGTATTTTTGACGACCTGAAAATCCTGCTCAATCTTTTTCAATTTTGCTGAAAATTTGAGAATATAGTAAACAGGAATAGTGCTTTATTTTTGTAGTTGACAACTTTTTTGAAAAATTAGGCCCTGAAGAGATATGCTAATTTTTCCAAAATTAGGCAAAATTTAGATATTTTGGCCGCAAAATATGGCATTTTTGGGTTGTCTAAAAATCTACCTCAAATTTTTCCAATTTATCTGAAAATTTTAGTATATACTGAACAAAACTAGGGCTTTATTTTTGTAGTTGACTACTTTTCTGGAAAATTAAGTCCTATAGAGATATGGAAGCGCCTACCCCCTTGCTGGTGGGCGTAGGTGGGTGCGCCTCTTGATGCTTTCACTTCCACGTGGCGTATCTCCCTGCAACCTAATTTTTCAAAAAAGTTGTCAACTACAAAAACAAAGTACATGTATTTTTTAATATACGCTGAAATTTTCAGACAAATTGGTAAAGATTAAATTACTATTGTAGGACTTTCAACTTGCAATACTTTTTTCAGCATTTTACCTCACTGAAGCTTCGAAATTCGCATATTCTCATGGGGATTTTGGCTTAATTGTACTCAATTTTTCTTATTTTTTTTCCAATTTTCAGCGTTCCCTGGATCGTGAAATGGCATCCGAGCGCGAATTCATCATTGAAGTGCGAGCGAACGATCGAGGTGTTCCATCACGAGAGGGATTCGCGAATGTCACTATTAAAGTGACTGATATGAATGATAACGCGCCGTTTTTCGAGAAGGTAAGTTCCAAATCAGAAAGCAATGAAAATTTCTGAAGTTTTGAGCCAAAAATCGCTAAAAACGGATGACAATGAGCCGAGTTACAGCGCTTTGAAGTTTTTACTGAGGCTTAGACTAGAAACTACAAAAGTTTCTAAGCCTCAGTAAAACTTAAAAGCGTTGTAACACGGCGAGTTTTTATCCGTTTTTAATGATTTTTGGCTCAAAATTTAGCTAATGAAAAGGAGAATCTGAATCGACCATTAAAAAAAATTCAGACCCGTTACGAAGGCTCCGTCGAGGAAACTGCTCCGATTGGAGCAGCCGTAATGAGTTTCTCGGCGTTCGACGCTGATGAAGAAGCCAAAGATAACGTGTTCACTTATCAATTGGCTGAGGAATCCGATTATTTTTATGTGACAACTGATAAGGATTCGAAGCAATCAGCTGTTGGAGTTTTGAGAGTTAAGCAGGTTGGTTTTTTTATTCTTTGGGATTTTTTATTGTTAAAATACAGGTGACACTAAAAAAGGCTTTTTTGAGAAAGATTTTTTGGGTTGGTAAGTTTGAAAAAATATAAGCATAAGCACTCTAATAGAACGCCATCCGGATCGTCTTCTTTGAGCCAATTTATCTCGGTTACTGTAAAAGATATCAAAAAGTTGTCAACTGATAAAATGTTGCTGATATCATGATAAACATTTTATCAGTTGACATATTTTTGATATCTTTCAAAAGAAGTGAGATATATAGGCTCAAAGTGTACGGTCGGGGTGGCGTTCTATTATAGTGTTTGCAACTTTTTTCGAAATTTTCAAAAAAAAATTTTTACATTTTCCTGCAAACTAGGTGACGCATGAGCAATTAGAATAAATCCACCCAATATACAGTACTTTTTTCTAGAATAATCTGTCTAGTTTTTTGTCTTTTTCAAGGCCTTCTAGAAGACAGCTGTCCTCTTTTTTTCCTTTTTTTTCCTATTCTAATTGTTCCTCCTTCTTTTTTCTTGTATTCTTTCAACATCATCAATTTTCTTATTCTCTCTCCCTCTTTTCTCAAAACTACAGTAATAAATCATTAAGAGATGAAAAATGAGCAATGGACGGTCATCTGGAGACATTAGAATATGAATTAGGAGGGGAGCAATTAACATATTCAGTTATAATTTTCAATGTTCTGTAGTTTGTAGTTTGAAAGTTTTGGGAATTATAAAACTTTTGAAATTTTTAGTAATTTAGGAATTTTACGATTTTTTTTTCGCAAAATTTTGAAATTTTGAAAAAATCCAATTTTCGAAATTTTTCAAAATTTTAGGATTTTTAACCTATTTTCTGGCATTTTATATTCTTTTTTAGCTTATAATTTTCCAATTTACTCGTTTTTCTTACATTTTTTTCCCCAAAAAACGTAATTTTGGCCAATTTTCCACTTCAACAGAGCCTAAAACTACTAAAAAAAGTGGTCCATAATCCATATTAAATCCACTTGAGAAATCTTTCCCTCTCCTTAAATGAAATAAATAAAAAACTCTAATTATCCTTCTCGTTTTCTATATTTTCTCCTCGAATGCTTCTTTTACTGAGGCTTAGCACTTTTTTGTAGTTTGGAGTCTTATATTTTATTTTCAATTATCATTTTACAAATAGAAAAGCAAAAAATTCCATGAATTTCGAGCTAAAAACCATTGAAAACGAGTGAAAATGAGCTGAATTAGCGCGATTTGAAGTTTTACTGAGGCTTAGAAAATTTTGTAGTTTGTAGTGTAAGCCTCAGTAAAAGTCAAAATCACCCTAACTTGGCTCATTTTCACTCGTTTTTTCTCGTTTTTGGCTCAAAATGTGTCAAATTGTTTGCTTTTTTGTAGTTTGTAGCCCCTAAGCCTCAGTAAAATTTCAAATTGCTGTTAATCGGCTAGTTTTCAGCCGTTTTCAGTGGCTTTTGGCTCAGAATACTTCGATTTTTTTTTGAAATCTTGTAGTTTATAGTGTCTGAAAGAAGTTTTACGATTTCGCGCAGCGGCAGCTGCTCTTCTATTTCATCACAATCAGAGAGTGGGGGTTATAAATAAATCTCTTTTTTACAATCGGAAAAATAAAAAAGAAATTTGTAAAAAATAAAACAAGTGGTGAGTAGTGAGTGTGTGTGGAGGAACAACTGTCACTCTGAGACGACTCATCGGTTGGGGAAGAGGATGGAAACATTCATTGTTGGACCAACAAACATTTTTTTCTTTTTGTCCTTTTTTTCCTGAAAATCCTGAAAAATCGGTGAAAAAATGCTGGGAAATCGCTCAAAATCTGTTTAAAATAATTTTTTTCCATTTTCATTGTCGAAAAATTACCTAAAACTCGTTTTTCTTGATGTTTTTTCCCAAAAAATCTATAAAATTCGCTGTAAAAAAGATTCTGTGCATATTCCCGTCGCGGTGTTTCGAAAAAACACCATACCTGACGAGCAAAAGCCTGCGCGCGAACTTCGATTTTTTGAATTTTTCAGCGATTTTTTGTATTTTTTACAGCGATTTTCCCATGAAAAACCCTTATTTTTTCACCACGATCATCATGAATCACCTCCCCGACTAAGTTTTAGTATGACATTCTCACTCGATCGTCGTTGATTGACACACACAGCTGATTTGATCTACAAAAGACCCGGCGTCCCGCCCGATTTTCGTTCGATTTGAATCTTTTTTCTTCGAGATTGGCGTCATCTCCATTCTTTTCTTCAGAATTCAGAATTCTCCGGCGGTGTTCCACTCTTTTTTCTCTCAAATTCTGCGTACAAAAGAATTTGATCTCCATTCACTCCTTTTATTGTCATTTTATCGTCTGGAAAGTTCTATATAGCCGTTTTCTACTTCCTCGAAAACCGGAGACACTTTTTTCCCTAGATTTCGCTAGATTTTCTGATGTAGTTTGTAGTTTCCAAGCTTCGACAGCATTTCAAATTGAAAGTTCTGGAAATTCCCGAAATTTTGAGCTAAAAATCATTGAAAACGAACGAAAATGAGCCGATTTACAGCGTTTTTAAATTTTACTGAGGCTTAGAAGTTTTCGTAGTTTGTAGTCTAAGCCTCAGTTAAACAGTTTCCGCACTCTTGCTGAGGCTTATAGAGCGCTGTAGTTTGTAGCTTCTTAGCCTCAGTGAATTGTGCCGGCTGCTGTTTGATGCTGTTTTACTGATGCTAAGTGACTACAAACTACAAAATTTGCTAAGCCTCAGTAAAATTTCAAAACTCTCTAAATCGGCTAGCTGTCAGTTGTTTTTGGCGATTTTTGGCTCAAAATTTTGCCGAATTTTTTGTAGTTTGTAGTTTCTAAGCCGCAGGAAAAATGCGACTTTTTTGATCTACCAAAGTTTTTGGACCCAAAAAAAGTCGGAATTTTTTTTACTTTTGTCCGAAAATGACGCTTCCTTACTGAGGCTTGAAAATTTTTGTAGTTTGTAGCCTAAGCCTCAGTAAAGGTTCCAAATGCTGTAAACTGGCTAGTTTTCAATCTTTTTTGATTTCTTTTTGATTTCCGGTTCAAATTTGTCAATTTTTGTAGTTTATAGTTTTGATTTCCCATGTTTTTGGTGATTTTTCGTTTTTTGCGAAGCTCTTAAAAATATTATACAATTTTTACTAAAAACTTCATATACATGTTTTGGAAAACCGAAAAATCCCCAAATCCCAGAGATTTGTCGGCGGGATCTTCCGGAAACTTTGATGATTAATGGTTTTACACGCTTTTCTCGTGTATGCCTTGTCATAGTACAAATGCCCCACACCGCCGCCGCCTTCTTTTTGCAAGAAGGCAACAATTTTCGGCAGAGCTCCTTCTCCGACGTCTTCTTCTTCTTCTTCTGAAGTCGTCTCTCTCTTTTTGATGGGATTTTGACGAGCTCCCCAGAGGAACGTATACAAGGTTTTCCGTCCTATTCATATCTCCCCACGACAAGTGTGTGAGTACGCCACGAAGGACAAGAGAGAAGAGTCCTCTCTCCTGTCACCCATAAAACTTCTTTCTCCGGAAATGCCGTATTTTATTATTTTTGGGGTACTTTTCGTTTTTGGCCCAAAATTTTTAGGCACAGAAATTCAGATCGCGCTCTACCGACAATTCTTTGAAGTCGAAAATGTTGGGTTTGAAGCGATTTAGTATAAGATCTTGTTGAAGTTGGATTTACTGAGGCTTAGGATGTTTTGTAGTTTGTAGTTCTTCATCAAATCCCCAACAATTCTAGCCAAAAACGAGCCTGATAGCTCGAAAACTAGCCGAGTTATAGCGCTTTAAAGTTTTTTACTGAGGCTTAGGGGCTACAAACTACAAAATGTTCTAAGCCTCAGTAAAAACTTTTCGTCTGTTTTTTAAGGGTTTTGGCTTAATTTTCGTTTTTTTTATACGATTTGAAGTTTTTGCTGAGGCTTAGGCATTTTTGTAGTTTGTAGTCTTGTGCTCCATTTTTCAATAAAAAAACAAAAAAAATCCACAAATTTTGAGCTAGAAATCATTGAAAACGAGTAAAAACGAACAAAGTTAGGCCCATTGTCATTTTTACTGAGGCTTAGAAAATTTTGTAGTCTGTAGTGTAAGCCTCAGTAAAGATCACGTTGAGATGAAGAATGGTGATGAAGGTTTACTGAGGCTAACGAATCTTCGTAGTTTGTAGCTTCTTAGCATCAGTAAAACAGCTTCAAACAGCCATAGGCTCAGAGACTACAAACTACAAAACTTTCTAAGCCTCAGTAAAAATGAAAATAACTTCAATCTGGTTCATTTTCACTCGCTTCTGCTCGTTTTTGGCGCAAACATTTCCAAATTTATTGCCGGTTTTTTGTAGTTTGTAGTCTCTAAGCCTCAGTAAAAATTCAACGCGCTATAAATTTGCTCGTTTCCAACCGTTTTCAGTGGTTTTTTTGTCTAAATTCCTGGAATTTGTGACATCTTTTGCGTTAAATTGAATAATCAAAGAATGCGGATCTTTGGGATTTGAATTTCTAGATTATATAGTTTTTTGGGTAAATTTGACTAGTTGAAAAGTTAAGAATCCGTTTTTTTTTGTTCGAAAATTCGGCTTCCACCTAAATCTTTCCCTCCCTGTTCCAGTTCCAGCCTCATTTTCTACGTCGTTTGAAGTTTTGAAGAAGCAATGATTCATTCGAAATTCGTTCTCAATTCACAGCTGGACATATAGATATATAACTGGACATTCAGTTGGCTGTCTCATACCCAAGACGCCGTTCTACTGTCTCCAACCGATTTTCGTCTTCTTATTCCTCTTCTCGATAAGCCAGTTTCCTTCCAAAACTTGGAATAAGAAAGAGAGAGATTAGATGCGAACGATTATGACCCGAAGGATGAGGTTCTATTATGGATTTCGCAGCGAAATTTATATGTTTGAAACGATAACTACAGCGAGAATCGCCCGAGGAGATTAGCCACCATCATTTTATCACTTTTCCTTTGTGTCTAATTTTCCCTTTACAAGTGATTTCTGGAGTCTAAAGCTTAGCTACTCAGCTGCCAATGGAGTTTTACATGTTTGAAACGAAAGTTTTTGGTTTCAAATCTTTCTAGATTTTTCTCTAGAAAATCCAAAAGTTTATCGTCGTCGCGGGGCAGGCAAGATGATCCGTTTTCCGCCTCAAACGACCGCCCGTTTAGCTTTGTTGTAGCAAAATGCCTAGGAAACTTGATACTCCCAAATACGGTGCACGAGGAGAAATCGGAATTTCCGCTTGTTTCTCTCGAAAGAATTTTATTGGCTCATGGCATTGCTAAGCCGTTTTTGAGCGAAAAAAAAACGAGCTTTCGTTGAAGAGCCACGTGGATTGTAGGCGGATCTTCCTTGAAATATTGGCCAACAGTTGGACAGCAGACCCAGCTGAGTAGCTGAGCAGTTGCCACGTGTCTCTCTGCTGTCTGCTACAGGGAACCAGTAAATCAAAACTTGTTGCGTAACCCACGTGGCAAGTTGAGCAATCAGCTAGACCTGCAAGCTAGCTAGCCAGACCGACTTTAAAATGTGCTCCTGCATTCAAGCTACAGTATCTATAGCCTACGAATCTCAAGGATTATTTAAATCTATGTGGCAGTAGCTTAGTCCCTATCTCATCTAGCGAACTGAAAGCTCAATTTTCGGCTTTGAACCACATTATTTCGGTGTCTCTCTTATCACCCAATTGTGATCTTTTTGAAAATGGGCGAATTGCAGTAGCCACCGCCCGAAGAGAGTGAGGTCATTAGAACTGATTGATTTACGATGTGCTAAGCACCCATCGGATGCTTGGGGTGTGTGTCTTTTTCTCGCCGAGTGCCGATGACCCCCCGCACTTTTTCTTCTTCTCATTCACACCTCCAACAACTGCTAAACCACACATTCAAATGGCCTGGAGACGGGCGGTCTGTTTCTATAGGTTCATTGAGTTTCAATTTGATCTACGGTACCTTTTTGGTTAGCAAGATAGCTCAAGAACTTGAAATAGCTGATTTTTAAGTTTTAAGGACTCATTTTCCATGTCCTAAATACGCTTTGGGCTTCTAGGACCTTCTTCCCGGCTCAGTGGAGGTTGGTCCGTTTTCAGAAGTTATCTGAAAGTTGGAAAGTCTTCTAGAACCTATTTTGATCAGTTAGGACGGTTTTTTTTGTGTATTTGGGAGCATTTTATAGTACTTTAAGGTACTATACAGTACTCCTAGGACCTTTAGACACCCTGACCAGGGTCCCTGTCTCTTTGAATGGCCTCTATTGGCAACCCATTGTCTCCTAAGGCCACCATTTTTTGTTCTCTATCTCCGAGACTCGGTATATGTAATTAAAAGGCGGTGTCTAGGGTTTTTTTGTTTTCTTCTTCTTCATTTCTTTGGAAAGAATAAAGAAGGAATAAGCCCCACCGAACCGAACCGAATGAACGCCAACTGGTTTTTTATTCTTGCTGTTGTCTTTTGGAAGAGGTCTCTTGTTGATTTTTACCAAGTATTTCTATAGTAATGACACGGCGAAAGAGTAATACAAGTCGCGAAAGTTCTCGAATTTCCTTGGTTTTCCAATGGCTTCTGAAGCTGTGTACACCTTCTGAAGTCGTCACACGCACTTCTTTAGTTGGAAATTCCAAATTAGGTGCCGTTAGAGCGAATTAATTACATCCCCAGGTTGTTGCATTCTAATGAACTTCAATTTGAAGTGACCTAGTTTAGTAATGGCTGTCAGAACCAAATTTCAGGTTCGAAAGTTAATGGTAAACGGACCAAGACCAATAGAAATGGCTGTGAGAATTGACCTAAGCCTTGAGTTAGCGTCTCAAGATGCTGGCAGAGCTTATGGTACTGGCCGAGAAGAATCAGAAGAATCCATTCTAGAATCTTCCTGGATCCTATTTTGATGATATCTCTTGTTTGTTATAATTGGTACACTTGGATGATTAGTATCTAGTAATGGAATGTGTACTATGTATGCGCATGTTGTTATTGGGTGAGAAGAATAGGAGGAAAGATCTAATCTTTAGGATACTCTTTGATACTTTTTAGATATATGATTTCAGTAATTGGATCCTCCAATTATTGGAAGTTCCCAAATCTTAAGAAATTCTGGAAATTCGATTTTTCGGTTTCAAGATTTCAGCTGTTTTTGAACTTGTATGAACTTCTTACTGTTAGCAATTTGATAATATTAACAGAGAAATTCGATGTTTGACAATAAATTCTATCACGATCTTCCTAGAGAACTGAAATTTGGACCAAAATGATCAGCAAAATGTGAGTAATCGTTTGAACTAGGAATCTCAGTTTCAGCTCAACTTAACAACCGTGGGATCAAAGCTGACACTCAGATTCCTAATTTAAACGATTCCTCACATTTCGCTGATGATTTTGGTCCAATTTCCAGTTCACTAGGACTATTTTGACAAAAGTTATTGTTAAAAATTGAATTCCTATATCTAGAAAAGTTAATTTTTGACAATAACTTGTGTCAAATTTGGCCTGGAGAACTGGAAATTAGACAAAAATGATTAGCAAATTGAGAGAAATCGTTAGCAATGAGAATCTTAGTTTCAGCCAAATTTAACAGTCGTTGAAGTCGAGCTGAAAGTTAGATTGCCTAGCTCAAACGATTCCTCACATTTTGTTGATCATTTTGGTCTATTTTTCAGCTCTCTTGGGCAATTTTGACAATAGTTATTCTGAAAATTCGAATGTAACTTTTTTTCAAATTTGTCCAAGAGAACTGAAAATTGGATCAAAATGATCAGTGTAATGTGATCAATTGTTTGCACTAGAAATCTCAATTTCAGCCAAATTTAACAGTTGTTGAAGTCAAAATGAAACTAAAATTTATAGTTTAAACAATTTCTCACATTTTGCTGATCATTTTGGTCCAATTTTCAGTTCTCTAGATCAATTTAGAACAAAGTTATTGTCAAAAATCGGAACTAGCTTCTAGAATCATCTAGAAAGTTGTCCAACTCTTTCTTCTGCCGTAAACTACCAACTGAACGCTTCCAGAATAATCTAGAAATCTAGTTTTCAGTAGCTAGGATAACTGTCAGTTTTCGATTATGCTATGCCGTAAGCTTATAGCATCCTCTAGAATCTATCCCCCCTGAAGAAAAAGTGCAATAATTCGTGGCAATTAGGTGTGTCTCTCTTCCTTTCTGTTGACTGGGTTGCATGCCGTCCACACATCATTCATTCCATCCTTCTCTTTACAAGTAGCCACTCCTCCTCTTCCTAGAAAAAAGAACTAGGCCTACTGGTCATTTTCTCTCTCAGTTTGCTTTAGCCTCTTCTTCCTGAGAGACCCTGTCATGTCAACATTTGAGTCAAATCGGCTCCCCCTCCCGTTTTGTGTATTTATTCGGAGTTCACACTCTCAGAATGGTTTCGGTCGTTTTTTTTTGGGGCTATGTTTTTTCAATGAAGAGCTGTTTTCCCCTATATGCTCTCTCTCTCTCCATTTTGAACCTCCTTGAAGGGGGACTTGAAGAGCTATGGAGGAGGACAATGACCAGATTTTTTTTGTGCCCCTAGAGCCTTCCTTTTTTGAAGAACATGGTCTCTAGTACCATGTAGACCATGTTCCTGCTCTCTTGATGACTGTATGTATGCTGCTTCAAGCTGAATGAATGACACAGATCCACGTCATTTTGGCATGAATAGCAGCCTTTTTGTTTTAATATAGGTCATTGTAAATCTAGCTCACTGTAGAATAGACCTGTCTATTTCTGAGTCATAACTTTTGTCAAAATTGCCCTAGAGAACTGAAAATTGGACCGAAATGACCAGTGAAGTGTGAGGAATCTGAAATTCTAGTTTAAGCTTAGTTTTGAAATTTCTAAACTGGTGAAATTCTAGCCTAAACGATTGCTCAGATTGTGCTGATCATTTTGGTCCATTTTTCAGTTCTCTAGGATGATTTTGGCACAAGTTATGCGGCTTCAAACTTTTGGTTTACTGAGGCTTAGCCATTTTTATAGTTTGTAGTTTCTTAGCCTCAGTAAAAGTTTTTGGGCAATGTACTTTTTTCGACCTCGAATTGTAAATATTAAAAAATGCTGAGAATTCCATGAATTTTGAGCTGAATATCATTGGAAACGGTCCAGAAATAACCGAGTTACAGCGATTATAAATTTTACTGAGGCTTAGACTACAAACTATACAAACTTGCTAAGCCTCAGTAAAATTTCAAAGCGCTGTAACTCGGTTATTTCTGAACCGTTTTCGATCGTGTTTAGCTGGAAGTTAGTCAAATTTTCCGCTTTTTTATCGAGACTACAAACTACAAAGTTTCCTAAGCCTCAGTAAAGTCTCAAAACTCTGTAACTCGGCTCATTCCACTCGTTTTTAACGATTTTTGGCTCAAAAATCATGCAATTTCCTTTTCCCTATTTCGCCTATTTTGAAATTCCAAAGGTTGTGGAGTCGAATAGTAATGCAAACACTATCTTATCAGTCACTCTCTCTATCGGCAGAACACCCAAAAAGGAATGTTTTTGCTCTTTTTGTTGTGTATAAGTATGTGTTTCTCACACCCCCATATACTTGTACATCACCATCATCATTATCATCACAAAAATATCAAAAATCGATAAGCGAGCACAACTATCACCTATCACCTAGTGACTCATCAGAGTCGTCCTTTTTCCGGCCGCCACAGGTGATAAAATGGAAATGTTTGCGTTCATTTCATGCTTCATGCATCGCTTTTCTTCGTTTTGAAACATTTCACATTAGATTTACGAACGATTTATACATTTTTCTGTCTAGATCTTTTGATTTGAAATGCTTCGAAGAATTATATTGTCGGTAGACTAGCTTATACTAAACAATAGAACCCAACCAACACGAACACCTTGTGTCAGGAAAAAAGAGAAAGAAATCCTGAGGGGAATCATCTCCGGATGTTAAACGTTTTTAATGCATTTTGTATAGCTGTTCTCTTTATCCCTGGAATATGTTTTTTGTTGGTTTTTTTTTCAGTCGAAAAGCAAGAAAGTAACATTTCGAACCCTTACTTCAAAATTCAGGAAAAATTCTCTCCATTTTGAGCCGAAATTCGTTGAAAACAGTTGGAAATGAACCGAGTTACAGCGATTTTAAGTTTTACTGAGGCTTAGCAAGTTTTGTAGTTTGTAGTCTAAGCCTCAGTAAAATTTTCAAATCGCTATAACTCGGTTGTTTCTGAATTATTTTCGATGGGTTTTTAGCTAGAAATCAGTCAAACTTGTTGGCTTTATTAGATCCTGACTACAAACTACAAAATTTCCTAAGCCTCAGTAAAAAATTAAAAATCACCGTAACTCGGTTAGTTTTCCACCATTTTTAGTGGTTCTTAGCTGGAATTGTGTCACATTTTCTGGACTACAAACTAAACTTCTTAAATTACATAGTCTGGGTCATTTTTAGGAACTCAAAATTGTGCAAAAACGATTAATTGTGATTTTTACATTTTTTTTTAAAATTTCAACCTAAAATGTTTTTTCCTCTGCCAGGTGTGTTGGTTTTGTGACTTTGATGTACTATACAAACAAATCCGAACGAATGTACAACGTCTTCTTTTTCTTCTTCCACACCTGGTATGCTGCATATGCATACTTCTCTCCTTGTACCTTTTCTTGTGACTCATCTTCTTCCTCCCCCATTCTTATTTCCCTCCATCACCCCCTCCGACCATACTTGGAGAGAGTGATGGTATTCATCAGAGACAGAAATAACTGGACTGTCAGGATGAGTCAGCTCTTTTTTCTCGCTCTTTTCCCGCCGCTTTTCCTTGACCTACTTATTACTGGAGCTTTCAAAATCCTGTTGTAATTCGTTGTCCAAAAAACCTGATGAATTTTGAGCCAAAATTCATCAAAAAACGGTCTAAAACCAGCCAATTTATGATGATTTTAAGTTTTTACTGAGGCTTAGCAAATGTTGTAGTTTATAGCCCAGGATTGAAAAAGCGGAAATTTGACGAATTTTAAGCAAAAAAAATCACTGAAAAAGCTTGACACTAGCCGAGTTATGGTGATTTAAAGTTTTTACTGAAGCTACAAACTACAAAATGTGCTAAGCCTCAGGAAACATGGAATTGCTGTATTTCAGCTAGTTTTCAGCCGCTTTTCGTGCTTTTTGGTCCTAAATTTTTAATGCTATTCAAAAATTACGAACCTTTCGAATAAAATTAGGCTGTCTAATTTCTGCTATAGACCTCCTTAAATTCTCTTCAACTCCGCTATTTTTTCCTGAGGCTTACAAACTCTCTGTAGTTTGTAGTCCTAAAAATTTTTTTCATTTCTAGCCAAAAATGACCCAGATTGGTTGAAAACTAGTCGAGTTATGGTGATATCAAGTTTTTCTTAGAATACAAACTACAAAATTTTCTAAGCCTCAGTAAAATTTCAAAACGCTGTAACTCTTCTTGTTGTTGAGGTATCATAGTCGTTTTTTGGCTGGAAATGCTAGAACGTTCCCCGGAAATTTTATAAAGAGAGTTCTAGGACATAAAATTTCTAATTTCCTTTTTTCCCATTCCGTACTATTCACATATTTCCTCTTTCGGCTCTTTTTACTCCTCTCCAAGTTTGTCCGAGTTTCCCAAGGCCATAAAAATGAAATGAACCTTTTTTCTTTCCTCTTTTTCGTATCTCGGATTGAATGACCCATTTGAAAATGGGAGAGAGAGATGGAGAGACGCAGAGAAACTCATTTAGCACCACAAATAACAAATTGTTTAGGTTGAAGTTTTTGAATTTCAAATTTCGCGCGCCTTTTTTAGGTGCATTTTGAGCCACCACTGGGACCGCCCATAGCACTAAAAGTGAGTCGCCTCGCCCCTTTTTTTTCATTTTTATTGAGTATAAAGAGAGAAAGAGGAGCTACTACTACTACTCGGAAGGAAGGGATCTTCCAATTTTCCATTTTATTTTCTTTTTATACGACCGACTTGGTTAAACGGAAAGGCGGCCTCCTGGGGGACAAGAGGAAGAAGTAGACGGAGTGAAGCACTTTTCTCACCTTTGTCGTAGAGACAACTGACCGCCCATATGGAAGCAGAGGTCTGAGCCGTGATTTTTGACCAATTTTCTATTTTATTTATTTTGTAACTTGTAGCCGTTGAAATTTCCAGCATTTCTAGCCAATAACGACACTTCTAGCTGAAAAACTAGCCGAGTTATCGCGCTTTAAAGGATTTTACTGAGGCTTAGAAAGTTGTTGTAGTTTGTAGTCGCTAAGCCTCAGTAAAACTTGAAGTCAGTGTAACTCGGTTAGTTTTCATCCGTTTTCATTGGTTTTTGGTCATTTTTTTTCCAAATTTCGAATTCTAAATAAAAATTATCCGTTTTCCTTTGGAAATCCTTGAAATTCGGGGATAATGCCTAAAATTTTGAGTTTCCTGAGAAGTTTTGCGATTTTTTCCAGTTCTTCCAGCTTTTCCAATGTGTCCGAGTTTCAGAATCTTCTAGAATTGCCTCTTCATTCATTTTGTCTCTTTCCGCTCGAGTAACTCTATCAAACAAAGTGTCCCTCCCTTTTGCTCCGCGCAATGTTTTTTTTTCCCAAGAAAATAGTGACCAGAGAAATGAATGAGCAACAAGAAGAAGACAAGACAAAAAATGCCTCCTCATCCTCATCCATCCATCCGCGTATCTCTCTCTTTTAGAGGTTCTTCCGCCGCCGCGCGGCTCGGCTCTGCGCTTGCTCATCACAATCCACTCGACACTCCTCCGCGTGTGTCCATCCCACCCGAAGTCCACTTGATAATAATAGTAGTAGTAACCAAAGTGTCCCTTCCTTAGCTATGCGGAGAGCAAAAAATGACCGACAAAAGACTGATGGATAGGCACCTAGAAGGTCTAGTACCCTCTGTTAATTGGTCAATTTTATGTTGAAAACGGCCGAAAATAATATCAAAGGATTTTCTGAGTCATATCGACAGCAGAAAATGAAACTAGAGCTTGAATTTATGAGCTTGTTTGAAGAATCAAGCTCTCGAGCTAGTTCCACGTGGCATTTTGGCAGAATTTTTGTGTTTTCGGAAATCTCTAGCTTGTCGAATTATGACCGCGCTGAAATTTCCAGCATTTCTTGCCAAAAACGACTTTTCCAGCTGAAAAACTAGCCGATCTAAAGCGATTTGAAGTCTTACTGAGGCTTAGAAAGTTGTTGTAGTTTGTAGTCGCTTAGCCTCAGTAAAACTTCAACGCGTTGTTAGAAGGTATGATTTTCACCGTTTTTTTCTCGTTTTGGACCCTGAATTTTCGAATTTTGAAGATTTCTAGCTTCCCAACTTTGCTCTACTGCAATTTTTGATCTACCTAAACGCTTCGATGTAAATAGCTCCACTTGACCCATCAGATTTGGGGGCTCTAGTTTTTTATCCTTTGTTTCCTCTATTTTTTGTCCTCTTGTTCCTAGCCTTCTGACAACGACGTCTCCTAACAAGATTCCTCTTTTTCTCTCTCATCTGACGCGTTTTTTTTTGCCTAGTACTTTTTACCCGGGAGAAGCATTACAGATGTCTTTTGTCATCGTCGTTTAACTGCCTTCTCCTTTTTCTGCGTAAAACCTTGATGATGGAAGACGTCTTCGTATTCGTTTTTCCACGTTTTAGAATTCAGAAGACGTCGCGTCGCGGGTTTTATGCAAAACGTGGCGAAGAAAAGAGCAAAAGAGGAGAGTAAATGGGTGGTCCCTAAGAGTTTTGCGGGAGAGAAAGGGCGCGGGAATTTCCGCTTTTCGACTAATTTTCACTACCGCGATTTTCACACGCACACACCGAGAAACTTCAGAAACTCCAGATTTTGCCATTTATTACTTTTTGACCTACTTTTAGTGATTTTGAAACCTTTTGAAATATGAATTTCGCGAATTGCGAAATTCGCACAGCATTTTAAGAGCTCCGCACTTTAATTTTAATCATCCTTAGGCTTAAACTATTTCATCGTTTGTAGCCAATGAAATTTCTGACATTTCTAGCCAGGTTTGACCCTGATAGCTCGCAAACTAGCCGAGTTACAGTGCCTTAAAGTTTTACTGAGGCTTAGACAGTTGTTGTAGTTTGTAGTCGCTAAGCCTCAGTAAAACTTTAAGGCGCTATTTTTGGTTCATTTTTTTCGGGTTTTCTCTAAATTTTGATTTCTGAATGGAAAAAAATCTTCAATTTCCCTAAAAAGTCCCAGAAATTCGAGAAATTTTCAAAAACTTTGAATTAAAAACTGAAAATTTGTTTTAATTTGTTTTTTTTTAAATAACTTCGATGTTTGTAGTCGCTGAAATTTCCAGCATTTCTATCTAAAAACGACCCGGATAGCTCGAAAACTAGCCGAGTTACAGCGCTTTGAAGTTTTTACTGAGGCTTAGAAAATTTTGTAGTTTGTAGCTTCTTAGCCTCAGTAAAACTTTAACGCGTTGTAACTCGGCTCATTTCGATCCGTTTTCATTTATTTTTCGTTCATTTTTTTGGATTTTTTTCTAACTTTTTGAATTCTGGGCAACAAATGCTACAAATTTTCCTAAAAATCCAAGATTTTTGCATTTTTTTTAAATTTTAAAATTGTTTCTTTGCCCTTCACAAAACCACACCGAACTGGTTTCTCCTGACACATCTCCTCCTCCGAGCCAATCCATCTCAATAATGTCCTCTCCGTCACAGAGTGTCGCGCGCGGACGGCCGAAAAAACGGCCTCCAAACCGATTAGCGGTGTCGTTACCCCATATCTCTGCGTCTCTTCTCTCTCACTCTCTCTCTCTGCTCTACCTGTGCATTTTCTCTGCGTCTCTCCTCCCTCTCTCTTTCCCCTTATACAGTCCACTATCGGTCATCTCGGGTCCCCCATCCCCGCGCACACTCCTATTTCTTACCTTACCTTTGGTGGGCGTGGCTTATAGCCCCTGCTGGACACTCTCTCGTCTGTCCGCGCATCTTCCAATTCCACACTCTCTCGCTCTTGACCGAGCGCGCGCATCCCCCTCTGTTAGTTCTGTATCTCTTCTTCTTCTATTTCTATTTCTCTTTTTCTTCTTCTTCTTTTTGGTGGAGAAGAAGAAGAAGAAGAAGACATTCACGTTTATACTCTCTCTCTCTCTATCCTTAGACTCTCTCTGCTACTTTTCATTCATCCCAACAAATCTCTCTCCTCTTTTTTTTATATAAAACTTTTTTTGCTACTTTTTAGGGCCAATTTCAGCTCTTTTTTTAGCTTTTTAGCCGGCGTTTTCAAACCTGTTTTTGGAATTTTTAGGCCAGAAATTGATTTGACCTAGTTTTGGAAAAAAAAATCCGTTTTTTGGAATTTTTCATTTTTAGCCAATAATTTTGGCGAATATCAACCCTGAAATATGTTTTTTTTATCTTTTAAATTTGCCTGAAGAAAAAATTGACCTACTTTTTTCGAAAACAATTTTTTCCTTCAGTTCAAAGTCAATATCTCTTGATCTTTTGAATTTCTTTGGAAGAAATATTTGACCTTCTTTTTGAGTGGTCCATTCATTACACTCCGAAACTCTAACATAAAAAATTACTGAAAATTCCATTAATTTTAAGCTAAAAATCGTTGAAAACGGTTCGAAATGAGCCAAGCTACGACGCTTTGAAGTTTTTACTGAGGATTAGAAAGTTTTGTAGTTTGTAGTTAATTAGCCTCAGTAAAAAGTTCGAATTGCGATAACTCGGCCATTTTTGAACCGTTTTCCATCGTTCTTAGCTAGATTTTTGTCAAATTTTTTGCTTTTTTTATGCTCAGGCTTCAAAACTACAAACTACACCAAATTTTCTAAGCCTCAGTAAAACTCATTTTCCGTCGTTTTTAACGCATTTTTACTCGAAATTTTTGGATTTTTCTCGCTTTTATAGCTCAAAATCGTGTAGTTTGTAGTTTCTGGAATTTTTTTAGCTCAAAAAATTTTTCCTGTCGAAAAAAAAACAAAAAATTTACTTTTTGAATAATCCGACGCCGCCCTTTCTCCTTTCCCAAATCCCGTTGAAATCCCGTTAAACTCTCACTTTTTCGGGTTTTATGCAAAATTTAACGATTTTCACACTGAATTTGCAATTTTTGACCTATTTTTTGACTAGATTTTCGTAATTTTTCCTCATTTGGGTCATATTTCAAGCTTGATTTAGCTATTTCTTCGTTAAAAAATCTGAAAATTTCTCTATATTTCTCTCGCTCGCTCCCTCTTGCTTCTTCTAATTCTCTCTCAAAATCTCTGTTTTTTTTTCAGTAGAAAGTGCGTCTAACGCAAAAGTCGGCCTAGCCGCACTCAAAACAACATCAGAACAGCAACAACATCGCCAAGAACCAAAAAGAACCCGAAAAAACCCAAAAAATCTCAAAAAGCCTAGTGTCACCTAACCCCCCTTCTAGGAAAAATCCCGACGAGTAGACATCGGGACACACTGACAAACAGAATTTCTAGCCACTCGACTACGAGGATCCGTCGCAACGTGACGGCTTCTCGCTGCGGATTCGCGTCTCCGACGGACGACACGATGCAGAAGCGGCGTGCCACGTGGCACTCGTCGATCGCAACGACCACGCGCCACACATTCACGGAGCCACAGAGCACAGAATCAGAGAAGACGTGCCGAGAGGAACAGTCATTGGACAGTACACGACGAGCGACAAGGATGCCGGTGACGTGGCAAGGTAAAGGGGGGCTCTGGGTGACACTGATGGGGTTGATGGCGCTGATGGGTTGTTTCATTGGTCATGCGGAGGCGTTTACGGACCTTTCGCTGCCTTTCGGACTTGAACCATCGGTTGCCAAGTCGCGGTTCTCATCGCTTGTCGGTGGAGTACGTGCCAGGGATATTCATGTGTTTGTGATGAAAAATATCAGTGAGGATACGCCGGTTGGAACGGTTCTTGAGACTTTTAAGGCTCACGATCCGAGTAATCCAATGTACAACTTCTCGTAAGTCTTTTGTTTTGGGTGGGAGGGCTGGGATTACGAATTACCCTGAAAAAAGAACAAATTTCCAACATTTCTGTCCAAAAACGACTTTTCTAGCTAAAAAACTAGCCGAATTAGAGCCCTTTTAAGTTTTACTGAGGCTTAGAAATTTTGTAGTTTGTAGTCGCTAAGCCTCAATAAAAAATAGGCACGTGAAAATTCTTTCAAATTTTAACTTTCACGTATTTTTTCTCAAAAAAAAATCACATGTAAAAATATTTTCCTGAGGCTTAGGGTTTTTTGTAGTTTGTAGTCGCTAAGCCTCAGTAAAAATTGCGAATCTTCGTAACTCGATGATTTCTGAACTATTTTCGACCGTTCTTGGCGAGAAATTAGTCTAATTTTCAGCTTTTTTAGATCCTGACTACACACTACAACATTTCCTAAGCCTCAGTAAAAACTTCAAATCGCTGTAATTCATTTTCATCCGTTTTTAGGGAATTTTTTTGGCTCAAATTTTGTCATTTTTTCTCAGGCTTTTTGTAGTTTGTATTCACACCTTGTAAGCTATTGATTTTTGTCCTCCTCGATTTCTCAAAACGTTTCTTCGGGCTTTTCCCTTTTCTTTGAAATTTTCGAAAATCGCCCCCCTCCGATGATGATTCATCAGATAGTTATCCTTCATCTTCTTCTCCTTCGGAAGACACATCATTGGAATTCCTCCGCGTTTTTATGGAAATTATGAATCTATGAAAAGTTTGAAGTCGTCACGAAGAGCGATGATGATGATGTGAATTGTTGACAGTAGAAAAGTAGAATCTGTCATTTTGGATTTTTGTCAAAAAACGGTCTTCTTCTTGACGATGATCTACTTTGCATATATACACGCCAGACGCATAGTATTCGGCCATTTTCGCGCATTTTCGGTCGTCTCCCTATAGTGTCTTGTTTCGGCGGGGGTAATGGTGACCTCGTTCGTCTCTCCTTTGGCTTCCCCCCGTTTTACCTACATTTTGGGTGAAAGGAGAGGGGGTGACTTTGGTGGTTGGGAGGTTTTGTTTGGCCTTTTCTCTCTCCCACTGGCGGCTGCAAAAAGGTGGCCTTGGGATTTGCTGGCTTCTCTCTCCAACGGAATCCATTTGGGTTTTGTTGGATGATTTGCCAGTGAAGAGGAAGGAGAAACGAAATGGAATTGGAATCGGTTGTGTAACGGTTAGAAGCCCTTCTGAAGGGGTAGAGAAGGACAGGTGCTAAAAGGGAGGGATCTAGAAGGGATCAAAAAGGATGATCCTTCTGAAGGATCTAGACAGCTGACTGATCTAGTAGAAGTTTAGAACTCTGAAAATCCATCTCCACCAGCAGCTGCCTCGAAAGAGTTCCATCCAAAAAATTCAGTGACCCGTAGAAGAGCCCTATCACACCACACGAGTCTCTCTTCCTCCATATTTGCACAGTTTTTGTCACATTTGAGTGACCCCCTATGGGTTTCTTTCTTTCGCGCGCACACAGGAAGTGTGTATGTATAGAGATAGGGATCGTTAACTTTATCCTACGTTAGGATCAGTTTTTTGAGCTAATTTCAAGTGTTTCCCTAATTTGAGAGGGTCTAGGGATCTCAAGATTCGTCAAGCTGAGTTTATAGAGCCTAGATGTCTGAGGTAAAGGGCCTAGGGACTCTTAACGGTCCAGGGACTAGATTAGAAAGCTCTGAAAGCTCATCGACGATCTAGAGAGGTCTAGAAGCTCCGATCTCAAGATCTTGGTGTATATGAGCCTCTAGGGATCTTAAACTAGTGATCTATAGAGTCTATTGGTCTAGCAGATTGGCCTAGAAAGCTCTGGAAGCTCCAGAAGCTCTAGAGGCCTCACTCTTAAGATTCCAATGCTCCTGGATTCCTAGAAAGGGATCTTTAGAGCCTAGATCACCCCGGAGAGCTCTGAAACCTCCGAGATCCTCAAGGATGGGATTAGAGAGCTCTCTAGGGATGTCTAGGTGTTCATTGGATCCTCTCACAGCAGGCGGTCCGTCCTTGGAACCCCGATTCTTCTTCTTTCATTCATTCATTTAGAAGAAATTCCATCTCGTTAAGGGGAACGGCTGACCTTCAAGGGAACACACATCCCCTTTTCCTTCAAATTGCTAAGGAATTACTATGTATATTCCCATGGAAAAGGAAATTTGACAAGTTGATTAGCGGTCTATTCACTAGTCATAACAGAGTCATAAGGTCCCCTTCAGCACAGGATAAGGATAATTAGGGGTTTTCCACGTCCCCTCTGTTTCCATATGGATGGAATATATGCCAAAGATGGTGGACATGATAATTGTGGTACTGGATAGGTGTCTATTGGAGCGAACTTGTTGATTTTCGGCTGCCAAGCCAACAAGAAGAAGAAGTCAGGAAGTGTATGTACTTGACGCCCAAGTGGATTAGATCGTAGTGTAAAGTTGCGCCGCCGCCCGGAAATGTTTCTGTTTCTTTGCGCTGTTCGCCTGCCTCCAATCGGTGTCGTCGTCCTCCTTGTCTCCTAGTAGGAGTCCTAGACCCTATATACATGTTGTTGAATTGTTTACATGAAGAGAGAAGGGTGCGAGCATTTATACATAGGGGGGCAGAAGAGTCAGTCGACTTCTTATTGTTTCTATTGGGAATCAAAGACATGAGGAAACTTGAGAGCGGGCCAATACAAGACAAAAGTTTTGGATGAATTGGGGAACTTGAACTTTGATGATTCATCTTGAACAGTGGATTTGGAATATAGAATTTTGATCTACAGTATTCTAAATTCCAAGTCTTGGAATGGCTTCTGGAAGACTTGAGATAGCTCCAACTGGCTCTAAAAGATGCCTAGTTAGAGTTGCCATCTAGCTAGCTGGCTATAGCTCTAGCCTGGCACACTGCTAAGAAGCTAAAACCACGAAGACTATGAAAGAATAGCTTGTGCTAGCTAGCTTGAATGGCTCTAGCTTGAGCTTGAAGCTTTGCGAGATTCAAGAGAACACCTATTCAAATACTAGGATAGAACATGCATTCCTGCCTGTCTCCTCTCCTCCGCTCTCTCTATTCCTTTCGATTCATGATAATTCTGTTTGCCGAACGACGTGAGCCATAGATTAGAGTGATAATAATAGGCCACCACCACCTTCCTTCGGCCAATCGGTCCAATGTTTGTATTTTGAATCAAACAATATTTTTCTATAGATTTTTAAATTCCAAGGGATCAAATTGGGTCTGGGAGCGTCTGGAAGGCTCTGGAACCTTCTGAAAGGCTCTCGAAGCTTCTGGAAGTATCTGGAAGGCTGTAGAAGGATCTGGAAGTATCTGGAAGCCTCTAGCTGGCCAATTCCACCGATTTTCAACTCTAGGATCCCCTCTATGTTTTGGGTGCATTGGACGGATTAACTGTCCTAAGAGTGACCAGATGCCAGGGGGGCTAATTAGGTGGTTGACTAGCACTCCACACACAGAGACACACTAGTCCTTATATAACGGAAACAAGTGTGTAATGGAGTGAATCCCCTTCGTCGTTAGAATTGGGTTTTCCGGGGGAACATCTTCTGACATCTTCTTCTACACGACTACTTTCGAAGTAGTACATAGTAGTGTAAGAAGTTATTGCATGGTTAATGAGGCTTGTGGCGAGCCACGGGAAGATAGAGGAAAAGTAATTACGCAAGTGTACACACTCGGAGAACCTATTTTGAATTTGGAGGTGAAGGGACATGTAAAACGATATCTTACTGAGTCTAGAATGGCACCGCTTTGAGCTTTTACTGAGGCTTAGAACTCCTTGTAGTTTGTAGTCCAGGAAATTTGACGCATTTCTAGCCGAAAACCACTCGAAACGGTTGAAAACTAGCCGAGTTACAGCGATTTGAAGTTTTTACTGAGGCTTAGACTACAAACTACAAAAACTTCTAAGCCTCAGTAAAATTTCAAAACGCTGTAACTCAGCTAGTTTTTAACTGTTTCCAATCGTTTTTGGAGAGAAATTAGTCGCATTTTGAGCCATACTACAAACTACATAAATCGTAAGCCTCAGTAAAATTTCAAAACACTCTGTTTCGGTTGAATTTCAACTGTTTTTAGCGATTTTTTGGCTCAACATTTGTCTGAATTTTAAACCAATTTCATGATTGGTCGTATTATTTGTCAAGTACCTCCTCTAGCACATACACCTAGCACCTTCATGGAACACGACACCTCCGCTTCCCAATTGGCTATTCGTTTTGCTTGACCGCTGGCCGAATGCGGTTTTGCTTATACAAGCAATGACATGGCTACTTGAGAAGGGTCAAATGGGGTGTGGGGATGGACACATTGTGAGGGGTCAAAAAAGTGATGAGAATTGGGGGAATTTGAAAAAAAACCACGATAAACTACAAATTTTAACCCAAAAACGACAAAGAACAATGGAAAACTAACCCAACTACAACGTTTCGAAATTTTACTGAGGCTTACAAATTATTGTAGTTTGTAGTCTCGCATCCGAAAGAGCAGGAAATTTGACGAATTTCTAGCTGAAAACCACTCAAAACGGATGAAAACTGGCTGAGTTATAGCGATTTGAAATTTTTACTGAGGCTTAGACTACAAACTACAAGAATTTATAAGCCTCAGTAAAATTTGAAATCGCTGTAACTCGGTAATTTCTCAACCGTTTTTGCTCGATTTTGCTTTAATTAATCTTGACTACAAACTACAAAAAATTTCCTAAGCCTCAGTAAAAAATCCCTATAGAAAAATGGGCATACCTCGACTAGTTTTGAAGCTATTAGCCCAGTTTTTAGTTGGAAATGTTGGAAATTTCTATGGCTACAAACTACAAATCGCTAAGCCTCAGTAAAATATTCACAATCCAATATTTTTTTGCAGATTCCGCATCAACCGTCAATCCGATCCAAAACGTCAGTTCACCATCGACCAAGATGGAACCCTTCGTGTTGCTCATTCCCTGGATCGAGAGGATATCGCAGTGTACAATTTGATTATAGAGGCTTATGATAATTGTGAGTTTTAATGTCTGGGGCGCTTTTGGCGCGGTTTTAGCTCAAAAATCGAAATTTTGAGTGATTGTTAGCCTAACTTTAGGCTAATTTCAGCCGTAATAACCCCTTTTTTTCCAGCCAACAACATTGGCCGTCAAATGGTTGCTGTCTACCTACAAGACGTGAATGACAACGGACCGGAACCCTATACAGTGCCACGACCATGTATTTTCCGCGAAAATACCCCAGTCAATCAGTTGGGCACGTGCGAGATTCGAGCAACCGACAGAGATACGGCGTAAGTTTGATAGACTACAAACTACACTAATTTCGAGCCAAAAACGAGATTTCTGGGGCGATTTTGAGCCAAAACTCACTTTTAGACCAATTTACACAGACTACAAACTACAAAAATGGATTTTTCAGTGAATTCGGACCACCATTCACGATGGAAGTGTCGCCAAACTTCAAGTACAGTCAATACCTGAACGTAGTGTTCAATCCGAATGGAGACGGTGGAAATGGATCGATGACAATCACACCGCTTCAAGAATTCGATCGGGAGGCTCCGGTACCCGGAAAGATTCTGGAAATTCCGTTGGTTTTGGCCGATAGAGCTGGACGGAGGAACGAGGCGTCGGTTCATGTCATTATTGGAGACTTGGTAAGGCTTTTTTCCTTTTTTCTAGAGAATTTTGCGATTTTTTACACTACTTTTTTCATTTTTGCCTGAAAATCAGTCGTTGTCAGCCCGAAAACTGGCCATTTTAGGCTTTAAAAACTAATTTTTGAGCTAAAAATGATGAAAAACAACTATTTTTAATTTTTACTGAGGCTTAGGAGATTTTGTAGTTTGTAGTGTAGACCAAAAAAGTCGAAAATTCGACAAATTTCTATTCAAAAACGATCGAAAACGGTTCAGAATTAACCGAATTATAGCGATGCGGTTTCAAGTTTTTACTGAGGCTTAGCGACTACAAACTATAAATTTTCCTAAGCCTCAGTAAAAATGAAAACAAATTCTCGTTTTTGCTCATTTTTCCCATTTTTTTTCATATTTTTGCACTTCTCAGTGGTTTTAGTGTAGATAATTTTAGACTTAAAATCCGTCACTTTAAGCACTTCAAACGTCAATTTTTTGTCTGAAAATTGATGATCGGCTTCATGGCTTCTAGAATTCAGAATTTTCTAGAAGACGTCATCTTTAGATTTCACTGTATTTTCTTCCTCTTCTTCTCCATTTTCCGCTAAAAATAGGTTAACGATGCCTCTCCATGCCTCTATTTCTCCTTTTCTGTGGGGGTGTCAAACGACCCAAACGGGCGGCCCGCCCGTAAAAAAGAAAAATGACCGTAATCCCTGCGACAATGACACATTAAAGGGACATAGGCCTCTTTTTTAGATGAGATGCCGCGCTCCTCTAATTTGTAATAACCGTCTCTAACCTCGTAATAGTAACACTAAACATATAGGGGATTAGAGAAATGAGATTTTTCAGCGGAAATAGGTTTTTAGCCATTTTTAGCACCTAAAAACCAGAAATTCAGGTGGAAATCTGAAATTTTTAGCTCAAAATTCGGCTTATTGAGTCAAAAATTCTAGGATTTTCATTAAAAATCCCATTTTTGACATTGCAATTAGAGCTAAATGAACCATCTGGGGGAGGCAGGGGCTTTGTATAATATTCTCTCCATTTTCTCCTGTTCAAAAAGTCAAGAACGTCTTCTGAAGGCTCTTCTTCTTCTTCTGAATATGTAAATGTGATGAGATTTATGCAAATGTTTAGTGCTCCTCTTAGCGTTCAGAAGACGTTAAGAAGAGGAAGAAGACGTTGAGAATGACCTTTTAGCCAATTAGGGAAATGGCTTTGCCTAGCTTCCGTTCCACCATTTTCCTGGGACCATCTTCTTCATTAAAATTTGAAGAGAGTTGAGAAAAATGGGAAATGGGGAGAGGAAAATCCCGAAATTTTGATTGATTTTCAGTCAAAAACGATCGAAAACGGTTCAGAAATCATTGAGTTATCGCGATTTGAAGTTTTTACTGAGGCTAAGACTACAAACTACAAGATTCCCTAAGCCTCAGTAAAAACTTGAAATCGATGTAACTTGGTGATTTCTGAACTGTTTTCGATGGGTTTTTGGCTGATAAAAGTCAGAATTTCGGGGTTTTTTATAAGTCGGACTACAAACTACAAAATTGTCCTAAGAAAGTGGAAATTTCGAATAAAAGCGCTCTGAAATTCGCGCCAAAAGCGCTCCAGCCACCTATAAATGTCATTAGAGGTGCGGCGAGCACCTCTTTGATGTCATCCAAGACACATACACACATTTTTATTAGAATCACATCAAAAGAAGCGGCCCCTTCTCTTCCGATGACACCGTGAGAGAGGTGACAGAAAACAAATAGGGGACCCGCCATGCGCAAGAAAAAATGAGCATATTTATACGACGCTCATGAGAACAGGGGGTAAACAATAGATTTAGGCAAAAAAAACGCTAGAAAATCCAGAAAAATAGAGTAAAATGAGCTGAAAATGACGATTTTAAACTTTTACTGAGGCTTAGGAATTTTTGTAGTTTGTAGTTTAGCCGAAAATTTGACAAATTTCGGTTTAAGAACGATCGAAAATGGTTCATAAACTGCCAAGTTCTCGCGATTTGAAGTTTTTACTGAGGCTTAGACTACAAACTACAAAAATGTTCCTAAGCCTCAGTAAAATGTTTATTTTGTGTTTGTTTTACCGAGGCTTATAAAATTTTTGTAGTTTGTAGTTGCTTCGCGTCAGTAAACACTCATGATAACCAGGGGTTTACTGAGGCTTAGACTACAAACTACAAAAATGTTCCTAAGCCTCAGTAAAATTTCAAAACGCTCTAAATCGGCTAGTTTTCGCTGGTTTTTTTTTGACTAGAAACTGCTATCTTTTCCCGTTTTTGTAGTTTGTAGTGTCTCCACAGACAAATCATGGGTTTAAAATTGGTAAAAATTGATTTTTTTTTGCTGAAATTGATTTTTTACTGAGGCTTATGAACTACAAACTATAAAATCTCATGATTTGCAGAATGACAACACAATGCACGATGGTCGTATGACGATTCATGTGAATTCGTACCTGGGCCGCCTGAAACAGACTGTCATCGGACGTGTCTACGTGGATGATGCAGATGACTGGGATCTGGGAGACAAGACGTTCTCATGGAAGGACAGTCGTCCAGGATTCGAGCTCTCCGACAAGGGAGACATCACAATGGCAGCTGAAATGGCCGCCGGAACTTATACAATGAGTGCAAATGTACATGATAACGCCAGAGACGAAGACGCCGTCGGATATGTGACTGTCATCGTAAATGCGGTCCCACAGATTGCATTTGATAATCAGGGAAGTGTCCAGTTGCTGATAGCCGAGGAGACGCCACTTCAACTACCCGACGACTTCATTCGAGCTGATTCCAATGGACAATCACTGATGGACACGTTCAAACAGGAGATGGCCGCGTATATGGGTGGAGATGTCACTGTTGACGTCTTCTCCGTGCAGGTAATATTTTAATGGAATTCGGAAATCGGTGAAATTTTGGAAATTTGCAATGTGTGCACCTAAACCAAAAATTCAGGTCGACTGGGCGAGTCGGCTGGGAAAAGTGGTAATTTTTGGTATTTTGGAATGTTCTAGACGTTTTTGTGAATCTAGATTACTATCTCCACAGCACGTAGCAAACGCGCTCCACCGGAAATTTCCGAAATTTTCCGAATTTTTCCGTAGAGCGCACTTTCTTCCGAGCACCGCCTTGCCCTCTAATTTCTCCCTAAATTCCCTATTTTTCAGGTCGGAATCGCCACGCTCCAAACTAGAGATGTCCCAGTCCTCAATGTCCGATTCAATGCACGTGGCAACGCCTACAGAGACACCGCCCAACTCAACGGACTCATCGCAGCGCATCGTGCGGATCTTCAGAGGAAACTCAACGTGGAAATTGTAGGCGTCGGAATCGATATGTGCAAATTCACCCAATGCGACGCTGGATGCCAAACGCTCAACTCTGCGGACTACGACGGTATTGTAGTCTCTGCCAATTCCACTGTAGTCGTTGGTGTTAATGCCACGTCACGCGACGATTGTACTTGTCCGGTGTGGAGGGCTCCACCGGCATGCCAGCACTCGTTGTGTCATAATGACGGAGTGTGCCATAACACGAATCCTGGATTCTTCTGCGAGTGTAGAAATGATGGATTGAAGGGATCCAGATGCCAGGGAACGACGAGAAGCTTTGGAGGAAACGGATTCGCGTGGTACAAGCCGATGCCCGCTTGCACTAGCTTGAACATCTCGTTTAGCTTTATGACAACGTAAGTGGCCCAAAAATTTGAGGGATTTTGAGCTAGAAATCATCGATTTCAAATTTTACTGAGGCTTAGGAATTCTTGTAGTTTGTAGTCCAGGAAATTTAACGGATTTCTAGCCAAAAATCGTTGAGAACCGATGGAAACAAGCAGAGTTACAGAGATTTTAAGTTTTACTGAGGCCTGACTACAAACTACAAAAGTTGCTAAGCCTCAGTAAAAAAAAAAAAAAAACTTTTCTAGTTTTCGTCCGTTTTCAATGATTTTTAGCTATAAATTCGTCTTCCAGCATTTTCTGATTGCAGACTACAAACTACAAATTTTCCTAAGCCTCAGTAAAATTTCAAAACGCTCTAAATCGGCTAGTTTTCGCTGTTTTCCTATCTGAACTACAGCGATTTCAAATTTTACTGACGCTTAGGAAATTTTGTAGTTTGTAGTCTAGGAAATTTGACGTATTTCTAGACAAAAATCGTCAAAAACGGATGAAATCTAACCGAGATACAGCGGATTCAAGTTTTACTGAAGCTTGAAAGCTTTTGTAGTTTGTAGTCCAGGAAATTTGACGAATTTCTAGCCGAAAACCATTAAAAACGGATGAAAAACAGCCGAGTTACAGCGATTTCCATTTTTACTGAGGCTTAGTGACTACAAACTACAAAATTGCTAAGCCTCAGGCAAAACGCTGTAACTCGGTTAGTTTTTGCTCGTTTTCGCTCGTTTTTTCCCGTTTTTTTGCTAGAAAATGATCTTTCAACATTGCTCATCATAAATAAAATCATTTTCAGACAATCCGACGCGCTTCTCTTCTACAACGGACCACTGGAGACGCAACGCAACGACACACACATCGAGTATTCCGACTACATCTTCATCCAACTACGTGGCGGTCGAATTTCTCTGGAAGTTTCGATGAACGGACAATCGAGAAGCTCTCTGGAAGTAGCATCGACAGCACTGAACGATGGCACGTGGCACGAGATTTCAGTGAATCAAGAGGGAAAACGAGTCGAGTTGGTTGTCGACAACTGCCGATTCTTGGGCGCCGGAGCCGATGATTCGAGTTGTCGTGCCGAATTGTACACTCCAGATGACGATGAACGTCTGAATATAGTGACTCCTGTGCAGATTGGAGGCCTCGCACCGCTTTCCGGACAAGACTACCCACAAACAATTCCACGTGGCGGATTGAATGGATGCATTCGGAATTTGTACGTTAATGGAGATCAATATGATTTGGCGACGCCGGCATTCGAGCAGAATACCGAGAAGGGATGTAGACTGTGGGGATCCACGTGTGATTCGAATTCAGTAGATTCTTTGAATCATTGTATCCATGGAGATTGCTTTGCGGATGTTCAAGGATCTGGTGCCATGGTTGCCAAGTGTGTCTGTGATCCAGGATGGGGTGGACCAAGATGTGAACGCAGAATGGAATGGATTCAATTCGCGCAAGGAGCCTTCATCGAGTACTCGCCGAAAATCGCCTTCCCAGAACAGGTGTCAGATATTGAACTGCTGTTTATCTCTGGAAAAGTCAACGGCGCGCCAGCCGAGCTCTCATTTGGAACGGATTCTCAACAGAGCTACGTTTCAACAAGCCTCGAATCGGGACAGAATGGAGTCACTGCTGCCGGGAAGTTTGATATTGGAAGTGGAGGAAAACGGGCACGACAAGAACTTCGGGTTTCCGAGGTGTTGCTGAAGGAGAATGCGTCGTATTGGCTGCAATTCACCAGGAACCCCACTAGAGCCAGTTTATCGATTGATAACGCTTATACGGTATCCACACAACTGGACAAGGGAGAGCCATTCTCGCTTCAAGTCAATCAGATCACACTGGGAACGCAAGGGCAGAATAAGGGATTCCAGGTGAGAAATTTGACATTTTGCGAATTTTTCAGAAAAATCGATTTCTGAAATTCCTGAAAATTCCAAATGTTAAAGCCCTGAAAATTGTCAATAATTCGATCCAAAAACGACTTTTCTAGCTGAAAAACTAGCCGAGTTATAGTGATTTTAAGTTTTACTGAGGCTTAGAGAGTTTTTGTAGTTTGTAGGCTAGCCGGAAATTTGACGAATTTCCGTTAAAAATGATCAGAAACGGTCCAGAGACAACCTAGTTATAGCGATTAAAAGTTTTACTGAGGCTAAGCGACTACAAACTACAAAACGCCGTTAGCCTCAGTAAAACGTTTACTGAGGCTTAGCGAATTGTGTAGTTTGTAGTGTGAGCCTGGGGGAAATTCGGAAAACTTGAAATCGTGCGGAAAAGAAATTCACGGGACTACAAACTACACTAGAAATTATCGATTTTCAATTTTACTGAGGCTTAGAAATTTATGTAGTTTGTAGCCGCGAACATTTCCAGCATTTCTAGCCAAAAACGACTTTTCTAGCTGAAAAACTAGCCGAGTTATGGTGCTTTTAAGTTTTACTGAGGCTTAGGAAGTTTTTGTAGTTTGTAGTCTCTAAGCCTCAGTAAAAACTTGGAATCGCCATATCTCGGTCATTTCTGAACCGTTTTCGATTGTTTTTGGCTAGAAATTCGTCAAATTTTCGGCTAGACTACAAACTACAACACTTACTAAAAAATTGATTTTTGAAAATTATAAAAATTCTGAAAAATCCAAAAATTTGCAGGGTTGCATCGGAACATATCGTTGGTCGAAACAGAACCTTCCCCTGAAACGTGGCGGCGCTCTGGACGAAAACGAAGAATCGATTGTATCGATTGAGAACATGGCGGGCGTTCGTGATGGTTGTGATCTACGCATCACTTGTGCCGATCTACCAACCAACTACTGTGGCGGCTCGTTCGCCTGTGTCGACTTCTGGAAAGGACCATTCTGTACGTGTAACGACGGTGCCAACGCGATTCTGGGTGACGATGGACAAGTTGTGGGGTGTGGAGAGACGTTGGCGGTGTCGAAATTGGGCATCAGCTCACCGGCTATCATCCTAATTATGATCTCGATCTTCCTGTTGGCCTTACTCGTCCTCATGATGATTATCTACACAAAACGATCGCCTGCCACATTTGAAACCGTTCAACCCGGAGATATGAATCGCGACAACTTGAGACCGTATGCAGTGGAAGGAGGAGGCGAGGCTGATAATGATCAGGTTAGTGCTGAAAAATGACGAATTTCTAGCCAAAAATCACTGAAATTGGATGAATTCGGCACAGTTTGGTTCAAAAATCAGCTTTCTACGATGATTTTGAGCCGAGTTATGAGAGAAAATGATTTTTACTGAGGCTTAGAACATTTTGTAGTTTGTAGTCTCAGTCATACATTTTGAAAACAGCTCCAAATTTGACACATTTCTTAACAAAAACGACTAAAAACGGATGAAAACTAGCCGAGAAACAAGGATTTTAAGTTTTTACTGAGGCGTAGCAAATTTTGTAGTTTGTAGTCTTCCAATTATTCTGGAAAAAAGGCCTACAAATTTGCCACATTTCTGGCCAAAAATCATTGAAAACCGATGGGAACTAGCCGAGATACAACGACTTCAACGTTTACTGAGGCTTAGACTACAAACTACAAGGATTTTTAAGCCTCAGTAAAATTTCAAATCCGCTGTAAATGGGCTCATTTTCAATCTTTTCGCGTCGTTTTTGAATAGCATTTCGTCAAATCTTTCGGGAAACATTTTTGGGACTACAAACTACACAGTTTTTTAAGCCTCAGTACATATTTTAATGCTAATTGTTAGCTCAAATTTTGTCGTTTTTCGTCAATTTTTATACTAATTTTCAATTTTTGCAGTACTCAATCGCCGGACTACGTAAACCAGTGATGCCTCTGGACACTGGAATGGGCGGTGGAATGGGCGGAGTTCCACCATTGTATCCGCCACGTGGCATGCATCCACCGAAAGACGATCTGGAGCTGAATTCGAAGATCAAGGACCTGGAATCGGATCAAAACGCGGCGCCGTACGATGAGCTGAGAATCTATGACGATGAGCGGGACAATATTTCGGTGGTCACTTTGGAAAGTATCGAAAGTGCCCAATAATTGAGTTCCCTTAATTTTTATTGATTTTTTTGTATGATTTTGCGCTCTATTGCGACTATTTGTCGAATTTGAAAATCTGAAAATTTTGAAATTTTCAAAAAGTCCAATGGAGCGCACTTCCTCTCCTCTCACTCATAAACTTCCCCATCTCAACCCTATATATCTCCTGGCCCCTGCGATACTCGTCCAACCGGTGTGTTGTGCTCTGTTCTTCTTGTTGTTTTTGTAATTTTTATTTGAAATTTGAATTTCGCGGGTTTTCTCTGTTTTTTCATTTTTTCTATGTACACCTTTTTTATGCACCAACCATCCCATCCCCCAGAATTGCTTTCACAAAATTTGAATTTTTTGGAATTTTTGCTCATTTTTCTCTTATATTTTTCCTCTTACACATAATCACTTAAAATTCCCCAAAATTTCACCTAAAATTTCACTTATCTCTAAATATTTATATGTATTTTTCCTATGCCCCGCCCCCTCCCCTTTTTTAGTCTTCTTGCCACCCAATTCTGAATTTTTTGAACAATTTTACCCCCTAATTTTCACACCACACACTTTTTCTCAAAAACGGGAAATTTAACAACTTATACCTTTCTTCACTGTCATTTTTTTATCACAAAAACCCAATCACCTCGATGAAAACACATAATTTTTGAGTTATATATAAAGAAATTTGAATTTTAAAACTTTTTTCACCTAAAAAAAGTACAGTTTTCAAAAAAAAACTTCGAATTTCGAAATTCTTAAAATTAGAAAGTCAAAAAAAAAATTAAATTTTTGAACTCGGCTCATTGAGAGCTTCAAAATGAGCCCAAACATGATGCATTTTGAACGAATTTGAAAATTTTCGACAATTTTTGGACCCCTATGCGCCTTTAAAGTGAAATAGGCCGACGAGGGGAGGAAGAATTCTTAAAACGCAGCTTTCTGAAATTTTCACGTCGTCAACTGCGTTTCCCATGTGATATCCGTCATTTTGATACCCATATTGACCTAGTTTGAGGAGTTTTGAATTCAGAAAATTCAGAAGACGTCAAAATTCTGAATCTCACCAAACTAGGGCAATATGGGTATCAAAATGTCGGAAATCACATGGGAAAAAAGATTGACGGCGTAAAAATTCTTGATAATTGAGTTTTCAGAATTCAGAAATCGACCTATTTGAGAATCTGAATTTTGACATCTTCTAAATTCCGAAAACGCAAATTTTTGAAATTCTCACATCGTTAACATTCTTTTCCATGTGATTTCCGTCATTTTGATACCCATATCGACCTAGTTTGAAAAATTTTCTTATTCTGAATTCAGAAGACGTCAAAATTCCGAATCTCACCGAACTAGGGCAATATGGGTATCAAAATGTCGGAAATCACATGGGAAAAAAGATTGACGGCGTAAAAATTCTTGATAATTGAGTTTTCAGAATTCAGAAATCGACCTATTTGAGAATCTGAATTTTGACATCTTCTAAATTCCGAAAACGCAAATTTTTGAAATTCTCACATCGTTAACATTCTTTTCCATGTGATTTCCGTCATTTTGATACCCATATCGACCTAGTTTGAAAAATTTTCTTATTCTGAATTCAGAAGACGTCAAAATTCCGAATCTCACCGAACTAGGGCAATATGGGTATCAAAATGACGGAAATCACATGGGAAAAAAGGTTGACGATGTGATAATTTCAGAGAATTGAGTTTTCAGAAATTAGAAGATGTAAAAATACAGATTCTCAAATAGGTCGATTTCTGAATTCTGAAAACTCAATTATCAAGAATTTTCACGCCGTCAATCTTTCTTCTCGTGCGATTTTCGTCATTTTGATTTCCATATTGCCCGAGTCTGAAGAATTTCGAATTCAGAATATTCAGAAGGCGTTAAAGGTCTGAATCTCACTGAACTAGGTCGATATGGGTATAAAAATGACCAAAATCGCATGAAAAAGAATATGAATGATGTGAAAATTTCAGAAAGTAGCGGTTTCGGAAATTAGAAGACGTCAAAATTCAGGTTGTCAATTAGGTTGGTTTCTGAATTCTGAAAACTCAATTTTCATGAATTTTCACATCGTCAACCGTTTTTCCCATGCGATTTCCGTCATTTTGATACCCTTCTCGACCTTATTTGAAGAATTTTAAATTCAGAATATTCAGAAGACGTCAAGATTCAGAATCTCCTCTCTCATTATTTGGTTCAAATTTGTTGCTGTTGCACTTAAAATGTGTGTTTTAGTCTAATAAACAATTCGAATAGAAGACGTTTTCAAAAACAAACCGAAAATTGGTAAAATTTCGCTGAAAACCGGTTTTCTTCAGAACAAATTTCGAAAAAAAAAATTCTCACCGCGCGCAACCGCGCTCCGCTGAACAAAACCCTTGCAGCTCATATTTTCAACTGGGGAGAGCGTGCTGAGCAGTGAGCCTTATCGAAAAATGATTTGTCGACAAACGCCCTTTTCGACAAATTTATCGACACATTTACCGGGAAATTTATCGGAAAATTACTGACAAATTGTCGATACCATTCAATTTCAGGCCCAAATCTCTTCTTTAAACAAAGTTATTGCGAGTTTTTCAAGGCCTATACTTAAGCCAACATTTGGTTTCAGGCTTTTGTGTATAACTCCTGAAAGAGAAGACATCCCGGTCTGAAATTTTGATCCGATACTTAAAATGGAATGTATAACGTTTTCATAATAAAAAATCTCAAAAAACTAACAAAAATTTTTTCGGTCGAAAAAAAAAGCTAAGTCTAACATAAGGCTTTTTTTTCGAAATCCCAAAAAATTATGATTTTCTATTTTTTGTTATAAAAATGTTCTATATTCAGTTATCAGTTATATCACTTAATTTCAGGCCCAAATCTCTTCCTTAAACAAAGTTATTGCGAGTTTTTCAAGGCCTATACTTAAGCCAACATTTGGTTTCAGGCTTTTGTGTATAACTCCTGAAAGAGAAGAGATCTCGGTCTGAAATTTTGATCCGATACTTAAAATGGAATGTATAACGTTTTCATAATAAAAAATCTCAAAAAACTAACAAAAATTTTTTCGGTCGAAAAAAAAAGCTAAGTCTAACATAAGGCTTTTTTTTCGAAATCCCAAAAAATTATGATTTTCTATTTTTTGTTATAAAAATGTTCTATATTCAGTTATCAGTTATATCACTTAATTTCAGGCCCAAATCTCTTCCTTAAACAAAGTTATTGCGAGTTTTTCAAGGCCTATACTTAAGCCAACATTTGGTTTCAGGCTTTTGTGTATAACTCCTGAAAGAGAAGAGATCTCGGTCTGAAATTTTGATCCGATACTTAAAATGGAATGTATAACGTTTTCATAATAAAAAATCTCAAAAAACTAACAAAAATTTTTTCGGTCGAAAAAAAAAGCTAAGTCTAACATAAGGCTTTTTTTTCGGAATCCCAAAAAATTATGATTTTCTATTTTTTGTTATAAAAATGTTCTATATTCAGTTATCAGTTATATCACTTAATTTCAGGCCCAAATCTCTTCCTTAAACAAAGTTATTGCGAGTTTTTCAAGGCCTATACTTAAGCCAACATTTGGTTTCAGGCTTTTGTGTATAACTCCTGAAAGAGAAGACATCTCGGTCTGAAATTTTGATCCGATACTTAAAATGGAATGTATAACGTTTTCATAATAAAAAATCTCAAAAAACTAACAAAAATTTTTTCGGTCGAAAAAAAAGCTAAGTCTAACATAAGGCTTTTTTTTCGGAATCCCAAAAAATTATGATTTTCTATTTTTTGTTATAAAAATGTTCTATATTCAGTTATAATATATACCACTCAATTTCAGGCCCAAATCTCTTCCTTAAACAAAGTTATTGCGAGTTTTTCAAGGCCTATACTTAAGCCAACATTTGGTTTCAGGCTTTTGTGTATAACTCCTGAAAGAGAAGAGATCTCGGTCTGAAATTTTGATCCGATACTTAAAATGGAATGTATAACGTTTTCATAATAAAAAATCTCAAAAAACTAACAAAAATTTTTTCGGTCGAAAAAAAAAGCTAAGTCTAACATAAGGCTTTTTTTTCGAAATCCCAAAAAATTATGATTTTCTATTTTTTGTTATAAAAATGTTCTATATTCAGTTATAATATATACCACTCAATTTCAGGCCCAAATCTCTTCCTTAAACAAAGTTATTGCGAGTTTTTCAAGGCCTATACTTAAGCCAACATTTGGTTTCAGGCTTTTGTGTATAACTCCTGAAAGAGAAGAGATCTCGGTCTGAAATTTTGATCCGATACTTAAAATGGAATAAGGAACGTTTTCATAATAAAAAATCTCAAAAAACAAACAAAAATGTTTTCGGTCGAAAAAAAAGCTAAGTCTAACATAAGGCTTTTTTTTCGGAATCCCAAAAATTTATGATTTTCTATTTTTTGTTATAAAAATGTTCTATATTCAGTTATAATATATACCACTCAATTTCAGGCCCAAATCTCTTCCTTAAACAAAGTTATTGCGAGTTTTTCAAGGCCTATACTTAAGCCAACATTTGGTTTCAGGCTTTTGTGTATAACTCCTGAAAGAGAAGAGATCTCGGTCTGAAATTTTGATCCGATACTTAAAATGGAATGTATAACGTTTTCATAATAAAAAATCTCAAAAAACTAACAAAAATTTTTTCGGTCGAAAAAAAAAGCTAAGTCTAACATAAGGCTTTTTTTTCGAAATCCCAAAAAATTATGATTTTCTATTTTTTGTTATAAAAATGTTCTATATTCAGTTATCAGTTATATCACTTAATTTCAGGCCCAAATCTCTTCCTTAAACAAAGTTATTGCGAGTTTTTCAAGGCCTATACTTAAGCCAACATTTGGTTTCAGGCTTTTGTGTATAACTCCTGAAAGAGAAGACATCTCGGTCTGAAATTTTGATCCGATACTTAAAATGGAATGTATAACGTTTTCATAATAAAAAATCTCAAAAAACTAACAAAAATTTTTTCGGTCGAAAAAAAAAGCTAAGTCTAACATAAGGCTTTTTTTTCGGAATCCCAAAAAATTATGATTTTCTATTTTTTGTTATAAAAATGTTCTATATTCAGTTATAATATATACCACTCAATTTCAGGCCCAAATCTCTTCCTTAAACAAAGTTATTGCGAGTTTTTCAAGGCCTATACTTAAGCCAACATTTGGTTTCAGGCTTTTGTGTATAACTCCTGAAAGAGAAGAGATCTCGGTCTGAAATTTTGATCCGATACTTAAAATGGAATGTATAACGTTTTCATAATAAAAAATCTCAAAAAACTAACAAAAATTTTTTCGGTCGAAAAAAAAAGCTAAGTCTAACATAAGGCTTTTTTTTTCGAAATCCCAAAAAATTATGATTTTCTATTTTTTGTTATAAAAATGTTCTATATTCAGTTATAATATATACCACTCAATTTCAGGCCCAAATCTCTTCCTTAAACAAAGTTATTGCGAGTTTTTCAAGGCCTATACTTAAGCCAACATTTGGTTTCAGGCTTTTGTGTATAACTCCTGAAAGAGAAGAGATCTCGGTCTGAAATTTTGATCCGATACTTAAAATGGAATAAGGAACGTTTTCATAATAAAAAATCTCAAAAAACTAACAAAAATTTTTTCGGTCGAAAAAAAAGCTAAGTCTAACATAAGGCTTTTTTTTCGGAATCCCAAAAATTTATGATTTTCTATTTTTTGTTATAAAAATGTTCTATATTCAGTTATAATATATACCACTCAATTTCAGGCCCAAATCTCTTCCTTAAACAAAGTTATTGCGAGTTTTTCAAGGCCTATACTTAAGCCAACATTTGGTTTCAGGCTTTTGTGTATAACTCCTGAAAGAGAAGAGATCTCGGTCTGAAATTTTGATCCGATACTTAAAATGGAATGTATAACGTTTTCATAATAAAAAATCTCAAAAAACTAACAAAAATTTTTTCGGTCGAAAAAAAAGCTAAGTCTAACATAAGGCTTTTTTTTCGGAATCCCAAAAAATTATGATTTTCTATTTTTTGTTATAAAAATGTTCTATATTCAGTTATAATATATACCACTCAATTTCAGGCCCAAATCTCTTCTTTAACCAAAGTTATTGCGAGTTTTTCAAGGCCTATACTTAAGCCAACATTTGGTTTCAGGCTTTTGTGTATAACTCCTGAAAGAGAAGAGATCTCGGTCTGAAATTTTGATCCGATACTTAAAATGGAATGTATAACGTTTTCATAATAAAAAATCTCAAAAAACTAACAAAAATTTTTTCGGTCGAAAAAAAAAGCTAAGTCTAACATAAGGCTTTTTTTTCGGAATCCCAAAAAATTATGATTTTCTATTTTTTGTTATAAAAATGTTCTATATTCAGTTATAATATATACCACTCAATTTCAGGCCCAAATCTCTTCATTAAACAAAGTTATTGCGAGTTTTTCAAGGCCTATACTTAAGCCAACATTTGGTTTCAGGCTTTTGTGTATAACTCCTGAAAGAGAAGAGATCTCGGTCTGAAATTTTGATCCGATACTTAAAATGGAATGTATAACGTTTTCATAATAAAAAATCTCAAAAAACTAACAAAAATTTTTTCGGTCGAAAAAAAAAGCTAAGTCTAACATAAGGCTTTTTTTTCGGAATCCCAAAAAATTATGATTTTCTATTTTTTGTTATAAAAATGTTCTATATTCAGTTATAATATATACCACTCAATTTCAGGCCCAAATCTCTTCTTTAACCAAAGTTATTGCGAGTTTTTCAAGGCCTATACTTAAGCCAACATTTGGTTTCAGGCTTTTGTGTATAACTCCTGAAAGAGAAGAGATCTCGGTCTGAAATTTTGATCCGATACTTAAAATTGAATAAGGAACGTTTTCATAATAAAAAATCTCAAAAAACTAACAAAAATTTTTTCGGTCGAAAAAAAAAGCTAAGTCTAACATAAGGCTTTTTTTTCGGAATCCCAAAAAATTATGATTTTCTATTTTTTGTTATAAAAATGTTCTATATTCAGTTATAATATATACCACTCAATTTCAGGCCCAAATCTCTTCTTTAACCAAAGTTATTGCGAGTTTTTCAAGGCCTATACTTAAGCCAACATTTGGTTTCAGGCTTTTGTGTATAACTCCTGAAAGAGAAGAGATCTCGGTCTGAAATTTTGATCCGATACTTAAAATGGAATGTATAACGTTTTCATAATAAAAAATCTCAAAAAAACTAACAAAAATTTTTTCGGTAAAAAAAAAGCAAAGTCTAACATAAGGCTTTTTTTTCGGAATCCCAAAAAATTATGATTTTCTATTTTTTGTTTTAAAAGGGTTCTATATTCAGTTATAATATATACCACTCAATTTCAGGCCCAAATCTCTTCTTTAACCAAAGTTATTGCGAGTTTTTCAAGGCCTATACTTAAGCCAACATTTGGTTTCAGGCTTTTGTGTATAACTCCTGAAAGAGAAGAGATCTCGGTCTGAAATTTTGATCCGATACTTAAAATTGAATATAGGAACGTTTTCATAATAAAAAATCTCAAAAAACTAACAAAAATTTTTTCGGTCGAAAAAAAAGCTAAGTCTAACATAAGGCTTTTTTTTCGGAATCCCAAAAAATTATGATTTTCTATTTTTTGTTATAAAAATGTTCTATATTCAGTTATAATATATACCACTCAATTTCAGGCCCAAATCTCTTCTTTAACCAAAGTTATTGCGAGTTTTTCAAGGCCTATACTTAAGCCAACATTTGGTTTCAGGCTTTTGTGTATAACTCCTGAAAGAGAAGAGATCTCGGTCTGAAATTTTGATCCGATACTTAAAATGGAATGTATAACGTTTTCATAATAAAAAATCTCAAAAAACTAACAAAAATTTTTTCGGTCGAAAAAAAAGCTAAGTCTAACATAAGGCTTTTTTTTCGGAATCCCAAAAAATTATGATTTTCTATTTTTTGTTATAAAAATGTTCTATATTCAGTTATAATATATACCACTCAATTTCAGGCCCAAATCTCTTCTTTAACCAAAGTTATTGCGAGTTTTTCAAGGCCTATACTTAAGCCAACATTTGGTTTCAGGCTTTTGTGTATAACTCCTGAAAGAGAAGACATCTCGGTCTGAAATTTTGATCCGATACTTAAAATGGAATATAGGAACGTTTTCATAATAAAAAATCTCAAAAAACTAACAAAAATTTTTTCGGTCGAAAAAAAAGCTAAGTCTAACATAAGGCTTTTTTTTCGGAATCCCAAAAAATTATGATTTTCTATTTTTTGTTATAAAAATGTTCTATATTCAGTTATCAGTTATATCACTTAATTTCAGGCCCAAATCTCTTCTTTAACCAAAGTTATTGCGAGTTTTTCAAGGCCTATACTTAAGCCAACATTTGGTTTCAGGCTTTTGTGTATAACTCCTGAAAGAGAAGAGATCTCGGTCTGAAATTTTGATCCGATACTTAAAATTGAATATAGGAACGTTTTCATAATAAAAAATCTCAAAAAACTAACAAAAATTTTTTCGGTCGAAAAAAAAGCTAAGTCTAACATAAGGCTTTTTTTTCGGAATCCCAAAAAATTATGATTTTCTATTTTTTGTTATAAAAATGTTCTATATTCAGTTATAATATATACCACTCAATTTCAGGCCCAAATCTCTTCTTTAACCAAAGTTATTGCGAGTTTTTCAAGGCCTATACTTAAGCCAACATTTGGTTTCAGGCTTTTGTGTATAACTCCTGAAAGAGAAGAGATCTCGGTCTGAAATTTTGATCCGATACTTAAAATGGAATGTATAACGTTTTCATAATAAAAAATCTCAAAAAACTAACAAAAATTTTTTCGGTCGAAAAAAAAAGCTAAGTCTAACATAAGGCTTTTTTTTCGAAATCCCAAAAAATTATGATTTTCTATTTTTTGTTATAAAAATGTTCTATATTCAGTTATCAGTTATATCACTTGATTTCAGGCCCAAATCTCTTCTTTAAACAAAGTTATTGCGAGTTTTTCAAGGCCTATACTTAAGCCAACATTTGGTTTCAGGCTTTTGTGTATAACTCCTGAAAGAGAAGACATCTCGGTCTGAAATTTTGATCCGATACTTAAAATGGAATGTATAACGTTTTCATAATAAAAAATCTCAAAAAACTAACAAAAATTTTTTCGGTCGAAAAAAAAAAGCTAAGTCTAACATAAGGCTTCTTTTTCGAAATCCCAAAAAATTATTATTTCCTATTTTTTGTTATAAAAATGTTCTATATTCAGTTATAAGTTATATCACTTGATTTCAGGCCCAAATCTCTTCTTTAAACAAAGTTATTGCGAGTTTTTCAAGGCCTATACTTAAGCCAACATTTGGTTTCAGGCTTTTGTGTATAACTCCTGAAAGAGAAGAGATCTCGGTCTGAAATTTTGATCCGATACTTAAAATTGAATAAGGAACGTTTTCATAATAAAAAATCTCAAAAAACTAACAAAAATTTTTTCGGTCGAAAAAAAAAGCTAAGTCTAACATAAGGCTTTTTTTTCGGAATCCCAAAAAATTATGATTTTCTATTTTTTGTTATAAAAATGTTCTATATTCAGTTATAATATATACCACTCAATTTCAGGCCCAAATCTCTTCTTTAACCAAAGTTATTGCGAGTTTTTCAAGGCCTATACTTAAGCCAACATTTGGTTTCAGGCTTTTGTGTATAACTCCTGAAAGAGAAGAGATCTCGGTCTGAAATTTCGATCCGATACTTAAAATGGAATGTATAACGTTTTCATAATAAAAAATCTCAAAAAAACTAACAAAAATTTTTTCGGTCAAAAAAAAAGCTAAGTCTAACATAAGGCTTTTTTTTCGGAATCCCAAAAAATTATGATTTTCTATTTTTTGTTATAAAAATGTTCTATATTCAGTTATAATATATACCACTCAATTTCAGGCCCAAATCTCTTCATTAAACAAAGTTATTGCGAGTTTTTCAAGGCCTATACTTAAGCCAACATTTGGTTTCAGGCTTTTGTGTATAACTCCTGAAAGAGAAGAGATCTCGGTCTAAAATTTTGATCCGATACTTAAAATGGAATGTATAACGTTTTCATAATAAAAAATCTCAAAAAAACTAACAAAAATTTTTTCGGTCGAAAAAAAAAGCAAAGTCTAACATAAGGCTTTTTTTTCGGAATCCCAAAAAATTATGATTTTCTATTTTTTGTTTTAAAAGGGTTCTATATTCAGTTATAATATATACCACTCAATTTCAGGCCCAAATCTCTTCTTTAACCAAAGTTATTGCGAGTTTTTCAAGGCCTATACTTAAGCCAACACTTGGTTTCAGGCTTTTGTGTATAACTCCTGAAAGAGTAGACATCTCGGTCTGAAATTTTGATCCGATACTTAAAATTGAATAAGGAACGTTTTCATAATAAAAAATCTCAAAAAACTAACAAAAATTTTTTCGGTCGAAAAAAAAAGCTAAGTCTAACATAAGGCTTTTTTTTCGGAATCCCAAAAAATTATGATTTTCTATTTTTTGTTATAAAAATGTTCTATATTCAGTTATCAGTTATATCACTTAATTTCAGGCCCAAATCTCTTCCTTAAACAAAGTTATTGCGAGTTTTTCAAGGCCTATACTTAAGCCAACATTTGGTTTCAGGCTTTTGTGTATAACTCCTGAAAGAGTAGACATCTCGGTCTGAAATTTTGATCCGATACTTAAAATTGAATAAGGAACGTTTTCATAATAAAAAATCTCAAAAAACTAACAAAAATTTTTTCGGTCGAAAAAAAAAGCTAAGTCTAACATAAGGCTTTTTTTTCGGAATCCCAAAAAATTATGATTTTCTATTTTTTGTTATAAAAATGTTCTATATTCAGTTATCAGTTATATCACTTAATTTCAGGCCCAAATCTCTTCTTTAACCAAAGTTATTGCGAGTTTTTCAAGGCCTATACTTAAGCCAACATTTGGTTTCAGGCTTTTGTGTATAACTCCTGAAAGAGAAGAGATCTCGGTCTGAAATTTTGATCCGATACTTAAAATTGAATAAGGAACGTTTTCATAATAAAAAATCTCAAAAAACTAACAAAAATTTTTTCGGTCGAAAAAAAAAGCTAAGTCTAACATAAGGCTTTTTTTTCGGAATCCCAAAAAATTATGATTTTCTATTTTTTGTTATAAAAATGTTCTATATTCAGTTATAATATATACCACTCAATTTCAGGCCCAAATCTCTTCTTTAACCAAAGTTATTGCGAGTTTTTCAAGGCCTATACTTAAGCCAACATTTGGTTTCAGGCTTTTGTGTATAACTCCTGAAAGAGAAGAGATCTCGGTCTGAAATTTTGATCCGATACTTAAAATGGAATGTATAACGTTTTCATAATAAAAAATCTCAAAAAACTAACAAAAATTTTTTTGATCGAAAAAAAAGCTAAGTCTAACATAAGGCTTTTTTTTCGAAATCCCAAAAAATTATGATTTTCTATTTTTTGTTATAAAAATGTTCTATATTCAGTTATAAGTTATATCACTTGATTTCAGGCCCAAATCTCTTCTTTAAACAAAGTTATTGCGAGTTTTTCAAGGCCTATACTTAAGCCAACATTTGGTTTCAGGCTTTTGTGTATAACTCCTGAAAGAGAAGACATCTCGGTCTGAATATTTGATCCGATACTTAAAATGGAATGTATAACGTTTTCATAATAAAAAATCTCAAAAAACTAACAAAAATTTTTTCGGTCGAAAAAAAAAAGCTAAGTCTAACATAAGGCTTTTTTTTCGAAATCCCAAAAAATTATGATTTTCTATTTTTTGTTATAAAAATGTTCTATATTCAGTTATCAGTTATATCACTTGATTTCAGGCCCAAATCTCTTCTTTAAACAAAGTTATTGCGAGTTTTTCAAGGCCTATACTTAAGCCAACATTTGGTTTCAGGCTTTTGTGTATAACTCCTGAAAGAGAAGACATCTCGGTCTGAAATTTTGATCCGATACTTAAAATGGAATGTATAACGTTTTCATAATAAAAAATCTCAAAAAACTAACAAAAATTTTTTCGGTCGAAAAAAAAAAGCTAAGTCTAACATAAGGCTTCTTTTTCGAAATCCCAAAAAATTATTATTTCCTATTTTTTGTTATAAAAATGTTCTATATTCAGTTATAAGTTATATCACTTGATTTCAGGCCCAAATCTCTTCTTTAAACAAAGTTATTGCGAGTTTTTCAAGGCCTATACTTAAGCCAACATTTGGTTTCAGGCTTTTGTGTATAACTCCTGAAAGAGAAGACATCTCGGTCTGAATATTTGATCCGATACTTAAAATGGAATGTATAACGTTTTCATAATAAAAAATCTCAAAAAACTAACAAAAATTTTTTCGGTCGAAAAAAAAAAGCTAAGTCTAACATAAGGCTTCTTTTTCGAAATCCCAAAAAATTATTATTTCCTATTTTTTGTTATAAAAATGTTCTATATTCAGTTATCAGTTATATCACTTGATTTCAGGCCCAAATCTCTTCTTTAAACAAAGTTATTGCGAGTTTTTCAAGGCCTATACTTAAGCCAACATTTGGTTTCAGGCTTTTGTGTATAACTCCTGAAAGAGAAGACATCTCGGTCTGAAATTTTGATCCGATACTTAAAATGGAATAAGGAACGTTTTCATAATAAAAAATCTCGAAAAACTAGCAAAGATTTTTTCGGTCGAAAAAATGCTAAGTCTAACATAAGGCTTTTTTTTCGAAATCCCAAAAAATTATGATTTTCTATTTTTTGTTATAAAAATGTTCTATATTCATATTTTTAAATTTTTGTGTCAAAACTGTGTAGTTCGTAGTCTTTGTAGTCTCTGTACTCTAAAAAAATTAAGAAATTTTTTTATTTCAAAAAAAAAGTACAGTAATTTTTTCTGGTAAAAAAAGGGGCGGGACTTAGATTGGGAGAATTTTTTTAATTTTCGAAAAAAAGAAAATAGTATAGAAAAATAAGAGAGACGACAGAGAAAAAGAAGCTCAAACAGAAAAAAAAGTGGGCGGAGTCAGGAGGGTACAAACTACAAAAAGCTAGTAGGACCGAAACGGAAAAATTAAGACAAAAAAGTGTTTTTGGAGGGAACTTTAAATTTTTAAAAATTAAAAAAAAATTTTAAAAAAAAATTACAATTTTTTTTAAATTTTTTAAATTTTCGAAAATTTTCAATTTTTCAAAAAAAAGCAAAAAAGCGTATAGAAAGTATTTTCAAGGGTGATGGGATTACGGTAGGTACACCGGTACAGTATGAAAACAAAAATATGGAAAAAAGAGAGAAAAAAGTGGGCGGGGCTTAATGGGCGGAGCTTAGAGGGGTTTTTTGATTCGTTGTGGTTGGTTTTTTGGTTGTTTTTTTTTTGGGAGAAAGTGGGCGGGGCTTATTTTGAAGGGGGATTACTGTAGTTTGTTATTGTACTGAGCAACATCCACACTTCTTCTTCTTCACATGTATCAATTCGACTTTTCCAGCTGGTGGCAGCTCATTGACATATTCTTCGGAGCTGAAAAATTGTAGTTTGTGGTTTTTGTAGTTTTTGTAGTTTTTGTAGTTTTTTGGCTCAAAATCAATCATTTTCATCCGAATTTTTTCGAAATTTATTTCAGAAAATTCTAGAAATTTTTTCTCAAAATCTTACCGATGGTGCTCGGCGAGCAGAGGCTCCGAATGGTGTGCATCATTGTTTTTCTCATTTTGCACCAATTGCTCTTTGCTCAGTCCGTTTTGAAGGTACAGCGGAGACTCGTTGGTGGTTGGTGGTGGTGTGGCACTGGAAAATTCATTTTGCAGTTTGTAGTTTTCATCGAAAACAGTCAAAAATTCGCTCGAAAATTCAATCAAAACACTTTGACGTCTTCTAACTTTTGAGAACACAATTTTTTGAGCTTTTCACGTCGTCAACTCTCTTTTTCAAATAATTTCCGTCATTTTGATACTCATATCGACCTAATTCGGTGAGATTCTGATTTTTGACGTCTTCTGGATTCTGAATTCCCTTCAAATTAAAAATTCTTCAAACTATGGCATTATGGGTATTGAAATTTCGGAAATCGCACGAGAAGGAGGTTTAACAACGTGAAAATTTTAGAAAATCGCGTTTTTGGAATTTCGAACACGTCAAATTGGGAATCTCCTTAAACTTTTACGGCTTCTGAATTTTGAAAAAGTTAGTTTTAACAATTTTCACGTCGTCAGCTCTTTTTTCCAAGTGATTTCCGTCATTTTGATACCCATATTGCCATAGTTTGGTGAGATTCTGGTTTTTGACGTCTTCTGGATTCTGAATCCACTTAAAATTCAAATTTCTTCAAACTATGGCAATATGGGTATCAAAATGACGGAAATCACTTGGAAAAAAGATTTAACAACGGAAAAATATCTGAAAATGAGGCTTCAAAAATTTCGAAAGCGTCAAATATTAGAGATTCAAATTTATGACGCCTTCTGAATTTCGAAAACGCTATTCTCTGCAATTTTGAAATTTTCACGCCGTTAACCCGTTTTTTCCATGCGATTTCCGTCATTTTGATACCCATATCGACCTAGTTCCCTAATATTCGAAATTTTGACGTCTTCTGAATTCTGAATTCACTTCAAATTCAAAATTCTTCAAACTATGCCAATATGGGTATCAAAATGTTGGAAATCGCGCGAAAAAGAGGTTTCACGTCGTGAAAATTTCAGAAAATTGTGTTTTCGGAATTTAGAAGACGTCGAAAAAATTTTTTCGATTTTTCAAATTTTTCAAAATTTCAAAAAAAAAAAACTTACGCCTGAGTGAAATGTTGCTGTTTCGTTGGTGTATTCTGGGCGGAGCCAGGACGACTCGGTGGGAATGGTTTATGGAGATATTGCTCAACAATCGGGTCCACCTCATGATACAGTATCTCCTCTGGTCGGAACGGATTTTCAGCGTCCGTCATTTTTCTGCAAAATCGACATTTTTTATTGATTTTTTTTCAAAATTTATCTTAAATGATAATTCTACAATGGACCAGCTACTTTCATATTTTGTGACACAATTGTTTATTTGAATTTTTCAATTTTCAACACAGGTGATGATAATAGGCCACGCCCACTTTTTTGGGACCACACACAGAAAGAAAAGCCACGTGGATTTGTGAACAAAAAGCACTAAGAATAGCTAGAAAACAAACCGGAAATGAAGATCCATTGGTCTGAAATTTGATTTTTCAATATTTTCAAAATTGAAAGCTACAGTAATCCTTCAATATTTCAGAAAAAATTTGGAAACCTAGATTTTTGAACTGAGCACATTGAGACCTTTGAAATGAGCCTAAACACGATGCATTTCGATCAAAATTGAAATTTTCGAATTTTTTGGACCCCTATGCGCCTTTAAATTGAAAAATTCAAATTTCTCCAAAGTATGGCATGATTATGCTCATTTTGATCGGCTCAACTAGCTGAATTCGAAAATCTTAAATTTTTTGACTTCCGGCAAGAATTGAGCAAGTTACAGTAGTTTGAAATTTGGAAATTTTTCGAAAAAAAATTTTTTTTGAAAATTAAAAAAAAAAAAAATCTTGGAATCTCAAAAATTCAAACTTACTTTGATGGAAGTGGCGGTGAGACGGCAACTCGTCGAACTTCTTCGAATTGTGCTGGCGGTGGGATTGGAGATGGTGCTTCTGGAATCACTGTCTCCGAAGTGACCACTACTCGAGACACTGGCGCGTCGGCACTGCAAAAACAACGTAATTAAAAACGAGAATTTTAAAAAATTGAGTTTTCAAGGATTTTTAAAGTTTTTAGCTGATTCAAAATGGATGGAAATAGCCAGAATTAAGATGGTTCCAAAATATTTCCAAAAATTCCGAAAATCGAATTTTCTACAATTTTTCAAAACGATTTTCAGCGAGGGATAGGGGATTTAAAATTCCAAAGTTTAAAAATTCGAAAATTAAAATTCCCAAGATTTTCAGACATTTTAGCTTATCAAAAACGGCTGGAATTCATTGAAGCTGAAATTTTTCAAAATCCAAAACAGGGAAACATAATTTTAATGCTTATATACCGTAAGCACTCGAATAGAACGCCACCCGAGTCGTCAAATTTGAGCCCATATATCTCGGTTACTGTAAAAGATATCAAAAATGTGTCAATTGATAAAATATTGCTGATATCATGATAAACATTTTATTAGTTGACAACTTTTTAATATCTTTAGAAAGAAGTGATATATATAGGCTCAAAGTGGACGGTCCGGGTGGCGTTCTAAATATTAGAGTGTTTACGGTAGGTTTGAAAGTAATAGAAATTTAAAAAGTTGAATTTTGAGCAAAAATCTCAAATTATGAAAATTTAAAATTTGAGATACATGACAAATTGAAATAAAATAAGGGAAGAGATGAAAGAGGAAGTGACAGATGGTTTTAAATGGAAGCTGGTAATTGTAAGGGTAATTAAAATTCTGTCCCTTTTCTAAATGGACCGGGACTCTATTTAGGATGAAAAAAGACATTCCGAACATTTGAGATAGGTTTTGAGCTCAATTATCTCGGCTCATGTAAGAGCTATCAAAAAGATGTAAACTAGTAAAATGTAGGATTTTTTTTATTTTACACATTTTGTCATTTTACCGCTTTTCAATAGCTTTTTTCGTAACTGAGATTAGGGCAGTTTAAAGGTTCAGTGCTTTTGTGGTGCCCGCTTTGTTCGGACTGGATTATCACTGTTTCTGGGAAAGATATCAAAAAGTGGTCAACTAATAATACATGTAAAATTGAATTCCACACATTTTACTAGTTGACCATTTTTTGATATCTCGTATAGGAACCCAGATAAATTGACTAGAATGTTTGCACTTTTTCTCTAATGCTCTAATGCTCTGCGTCTGTCCATCTATGGTCCTTTATGACTTCCGATCCAAGCGGGGGAAAAATAGATATTTGTCGCAGATGACAGGGGAGGGGACCCTTTTATGAAAAGAGCAGGTGTTGGTTATGTTGTGCTCTTTGCTCTTTTTCTCTCTTTGCTCCATCCATTATGTGCTCCACACATGAGTGATCACTTTAGGAAGAAGAGAACCGTTGGAAAATGGGACATGTTTGATTGATTTTGAGAGAGAAAAGTGAGAATGAAAACAGAAAAACAAGCAATAAATCCACTGAAAATGGCTCAAAAACAGCTTCAAATTTAAAATGGCCTAAAAATCTTCAAAACAGTTCAAAAATAGCCCTAAAATTGCTCAAGAACTCAAAAAAAAAGTCTGAAATATCTAAAACGGCTTACAAGCAGCCCAAAAACAGCTCAAAATAGTTGGAAAATGTTGAATAGTAAAATCGCTAAAAATAGTTGAAAAATGAACCAAAATGGTTCACGAACGGCTCAAAAATGGCCCAAAAATGATCGTGGCTCAGTAATGGCTCAGAGATGACTCAAAAATAGTTCGAAACAGTTCAAAATAACCCTGAAATGACTCAAAACCCCTAAAAAGAGCCTATATCTGAAACGGCTTACAAGCAGCCCAAAAACAGCTCAAAATTGTCATAAAATAGTGAATCATGAAATAGTGGAACGGCTCAAAAATGACTCAGATCGGAAATAGCTCAAAAATGGCCCATAAACAGCCTCTAACTATGCTCAAATAACTCAGAAACGGCTCCAAAGTTGGCCATAAACCGTTTCACCGAGTTCTGCTCAAAAATAGCTCTAAAAATGGCTTACAAACAGCCTGAAACTAGCCTCAAACGACCCAGAAACGACAGTAAAATCTGGCATCGTAAAATCGCTCGAAAATAGCTTAAATTGCTCAAAAATGTCTGAAATAGCTTTAAAAATACACATCAAACCTCCCAAAAAGAGCCGAAAATAACAGGAAAATTCCTTTCTGGTCATTTTAGGCTCATTTCGGTCACAGCTGCCCCCAACCCCAACTATCTGGTTGTACACTTTTAGATAGAGATAGACATCGATGTGCACTATTAATTAGATTACTTGGACCAGGGACCCCGAAAAGCTTCAAAATGGGACAATATAAAATGGACCAAAAGAAGACGAAGAAGACCACTAAATTTCCAAGAAACCGCGCATTCTTTTCTCCCCCAAAAAGGAAGACTTAGTCGCCGTTTTCTTCTCATTCTGGGATTAGTTTGAACGACTTCATCTTTTTGGGGGGAATCTTCGAGAAGAAGAAGTTTTAGTTAGAAAAGAGAGAGAGAGAGAGAGAGAGAGAGAGAGAGAGAGAGAGAGAGAGAAAATAGGAAAATTGACTGCTAGCTAAGGCTGCTGAACTTCCCCAAAAATAGTCAAAGAACTAGTTCAGAGGATTCAGAACGTTAACAAGGGCAAAAATGGAATTTTCGGCCTGTTTTTTCAAATTTCAAGTCGAAATATCTAGAAAAAGGGTCGGAGCCTAATTATTTTCTCCGATGGTGTTTCGGCTGTTGGAATAGCTGTAACTCTGGCTAGAATGCTTTTTAGTCAAAAATCGGGGAAAAAACCTCAGTTTTTGCACTCTTTTCAGTCAATTTAGAAGCACTTTTAGGAGATTTTTGGATCATTTTCAGTGCCGAAAACCTGCAAAAAATGTAAGAAAGCTGCCAAAAGATTGTTAGCTCATTTGGGATCGTTTTCAGGGAACAAAACCTTTAAAAAAATGTAAAAAAGCTGCCAAAAACCGAATTCGGCACATTTCCAATCAATTTAGCACCATTTTTAGGTCTTTTAGGGCCATTTTCAGAGCCAAAATCTGCTAAAAAGTTTAAAAAAACCGCTATAAGACCATTTTGACACATTTTGAGTCAGTTAAAATCCATTTTCAGGCTCATCGTAGACCATTCTGAGGATTCTAGAGCGGTTTAATTCAGTTTTGGACTATTTCCAGAGCCAAAAACTGCTTTATAATGTAAAATAGCTGTTTATATCCGATTTTCTGGTCAATTAAGGTAATTTTGAAGCCCTTTAATTCAATTCTGGACCATTTTCCAAAAGCTAAAAAATGACAAAAAAAAGTTTACAAACTCTCCAGAAAAAAGTGCAACAAACAACTTAAGTCTCGGGGACACAAAAAAAACGGAATGTGCTTCTTCTCGGAGCCCCCGGGTGCTCCGGGAGCTCCGGAGAGAGCACCCAGAATACATACACACACAACAAAATGAGGTCCGAATGGAGCACAGAGACTGAGAGAGAGAGAGAGAGAGAGAGAGAGAGAGAGAGAGAGAGAGAGAGAGAGAGAGAGAGAGAGAGGCTTTTCAACCCAGCTGAGAGAGTGTGAGAGACGCAGAGAGACAGAGAGAGGGTCCCTCTCTCTCTCTGTGGGACGAATGCAATTAGAATGCATATGCCCTCCTCGGAACCACTGGATGGGTGAGAGAGTATTGGAAATGAGGAGAGTGGTTAGAGAAAACATAGAAAAGAGAATGTCACAAAGTGGGTTGGGGTCCCCCGGAATGTGTCTCTCTCTTCCGGAAAAGGAGAGAGACTATGGGGATGGGTTGGGTATAGTTTTCAGCTTTCGGAGGACATCCGGATACACAGATGTACAGAAATCGCGAACTTCCTCTAAGATCGTAACTTTGAGCTCAATTATCTAGCTTCCTGTAAAAGATATCAAAATGCTGTCAATTGATAAATTGTTTATCATAATATCAGCAATATTTTTTTAGTTGACAAAAATTTTATATCTTTTACAGTAACCGAGATAACTGGCCTTGAAGTTGAGAGTGGTGTGGAGGGCTTCTAATAGAGGAGATAGGTCATTAAATTGGATTTTTATAAATTTTTATAAATTTTCATAAATTTTTTAAATTTTGGAAATTTTGGGGCTTATAGAATTCTTACAGTTTTCTACAAAACTCACCATGCTCCTTCTTTTTCGCTCATTTGTCGAAAAATTTGAAAATTCGAAATTTTCAAAAAGATGAGAAGTTCCAAAAGTTGAAGAAGGAAAAGAAGAACTAACTAACCAAAAAAAAGGTCACAAGACAATTTTTTTCGCAAAATTTGATACTAGACATCAACGTTCAGAACTTTCTATTGAAAAGGAAAACCTGTCACATTCAATATTGATCAAAAAAAAATTTTTTTTCCAAGTAAACCTTCTTTCTGTTCAAATTGAAGTGAGAGAGAGAGGGAGGGAGAGACGCAGAGAAAAAGAGAGAATTTGACAATTCAATTTTGTCCCTCCTTTTTTGTTTACCCAAAACAAAACCCTCTTTTTTGGGAACCACCCAAAAAAGAAGAAATTCTTGGGATGTCTGTTTTTCTGAAGACTACAAACTACAAAAATACTATTGTGATTTGTCTGAAACTTTCAGATTATACAAAACAAGACATGAGCTACATTTTTGTAGTTGACAATTTTTTATGAAAATCAAGTCTTGGGGAGATATGCCACGTGGAAAACACCAAGCAGCGCCACCACCTACACATAGGGGGCTCCCGAGTGGGGGAGGTGGTGGCGCGCCGCAGTCCGTTCCACGTGGCATATCTCCTCAGGACTCAATTTTTCAGAAAAGTTGTCAACTACAAAAATGAAGCACTAGTTTTGTTTAGTATATTCTGAAAATTTCAAACAAATTGAAAAATTTTGAGCACGATTTTTACTCAAGACAAAAAATGCCTCATTTTTCACTAAAATTGCAAAATTTTGACTCATTTCGGGAAGTTAGCATATCTCCTCATGACTTGATTTTCAGCAAAAAGTGTCAACTACAAAAATGAAGCACTAGTTTTGTTTAGTATATTCTGAAAATTTCAGACAAATCGAAAAAGATTGAGGTAGATTTCTAGATTTTTCAAAATCACTCATTTTCAGTGCAAAAATCTCAAAAAATGAGATTTTTCGAAGCGAAATTTTCACTGATTTTCATAGAAAAGGATAAAAATATTTGGTAAAATCGGATTAAAAAGTGAAAAAGAGAGACAAAGAGATTTAAAATCCCCAAAAAAATTTTTTTAATTGAAAAAGAGAGATAGAGAGAGAGGGGAAAGAGGATTTCTATTTACTTTTCTCTTTTTTTTCATTATTTAGTAAAATAAAAATGATGAAGTGGAGAGGGAGAAAGAGGGAAAACATTAAATAAACATTTAAAAATGCCTCTCTTTTTCATAGAAACCCAAATATTTGGATTCCAGATGAGCAAAATGAGCCAGAAATTCCCGAATTTTCAGCCAAAAATTGACCCGAAAATGGTTGAAAAAGCTGGAAATTTGAGTAAAATTTCAGATTTTCAAGGTTCCCAATATCTTCGGAACCGAAAATGAGCCAGAAGATGGTCTTAAAAAGCTGGAAATTTCAGAAAAATGTTCCAGAATGTCAAAATTGCCTATTTTCCCAATTTTCAGCATTTTTCAGTCTAGAAACTTCCCCCAAACTTCAAATTTCTCGGGGGGGGGGGGGGGAAATTGCGAAAAGAAAAAGAAGTACAACCTAACGAAAAGTTAAACTCGATACCTTTCCGCCTGCTCCTTGACACCTGTTTTCTCTAACCACTCTCTCATTTTTCAGTACTATTTCCCTTTTCAAATTATCAAAGAGAAGGAGAATTTACAATTTGTGCGAGAGAAAATGAATGAATTTCACTTCTCGTGTTCATTTCACTCGACGAGATATGAATTGCGGCGGCGGGAAGCAGTGTAAAAAGTTTGGAGAGACATCTGGATGCACAGATCAACAGATGCATTTTTTGTCTCCCTGAAAATCAACCCCAAACTTATTCGATTTGTCTGAAATTTTTAGAGTATACTAACGAAGACATGGGCTTCATTTTTGTAATTGACAAGTTTTCAGAAAAATCAAGTCCTAAGGAGATATGCCAAACTTTCCAAAATGCGTCAAAGTTTAGCAATTTTGGTAAAAAAAATGAGGCATTTTTCGCCTGTCTGAAAATCAACCCCAAACTTATTCGATTTGTCTGAAATTTTTAGAGTATACTAACGAAGACATGGGCTTCATTTTTGTAATTGACAAGTTTTCAGAAAAATCAAGTCCTAAGGAGATATGCCAAACTTTCCAAAATGCGTCAAAGTTTAGCAATTTTGGTAAAAAAAATGAGGCATTTTTCGCCTGTCTGAAAATCGACCTCAAACTTTTTCGATTTGTCTGAAATTTGTAGAGTATACTAAACAAAACAAGAGCTTCAATTTTGTAGTTGACAACTTTTTTTGAAAATCAAGTTCTGGGGAGATATGCCACGTGGAAATTGCCCTCCTTGGGCGCCCACCCGCCACAGGGGTTAGGGAGCGCCACCGCCTGTGACAGACGGTCGCGCCAAGAACGGTCTCTTCCACGTGGCATATCTCCCCAGGACTTGATTTTCATCAAAAAGTGTCAACTACAAAAATAAAGTTCTAGTTTTGTTTAGTATAATCTGAAATTTTCAGACAAATCGAAAAAATATGAGCCTGATTTTTTTGACAGGCAAAAATGCCTCTTTTTTAACCCAATTTTTGACGCACTTCGGAAAATTTGGCATATCTCTTCAGGGCTAGAATTTCAGGAAAAGTTGTCAACTACAAAAATAAAGTTCTAGTTTTGTTTAGTAAATTCTGAAAATTTCAGACAAATCGAAAAAAGTTGAGCTAGATTTTCAAGTCTTCCAAATTGCTCATTTTCGGTGTAAAATTCTCCAAAAACAATTTTGTTGGCACAAAAATTTTTGACAGCCAAAACAAGATATAGGCATTTCGGAAACCGGATAAAAAAGATATAGGAAGGTAAGAGACGCAGACAGAGAGAAAATGTGAAAATTTTGGTTTCAAGGATTACTAGGGCCATTTATTTACTGTTTTTGGGTTTTTGAATTTCGATTTGAGATAAAACTTGGATTTTTGAAAAATTCAAGATGGTGAATACAGCCAAATTTAATATCATTTTGTAGATATTTTTAAATCCTACATTTTGCTTTTTGATTCAAACTGAAATTCCAATTTTGAGCCAAGTTCTGAAATTTCTAAATTATCAGAGGGTCTTTTTGTTGTCTCTTCTAGCTAAGATCCTTGTTTGTCGCCATTTCTAAGACAAATTCCCACGAGGAAACCGAACTTTGACGTCTTCTGATTCTTCCTCTTCTCTTTTTCTATTGAAACGTCTTCAGACACTTCTCAGACTTCTCAATAGACCCTAAAATGTCTTCCTCTGTTGGGCTCAATTTCTCTATTTTTCGAAAAAAAAGCATGAAACATGGGCGGCTCAGAGAAAAAACAAGAAAAAACACACATTTTTGACATGTTTTCTGTTTTTTCTTGTCATTTTTTGTGTTAAACGGATCCCAAAGATTTTCTGGGGTGGTGTAAACAAGTGTGTCTGTTTTTTGGGATGTTTTTTTTTTGAGAACTTTGGAACTTTTCAAAAAAAAAACGAAATCACAAGAAAAGAAGAGATCTTTGGAATGTTTGAAAATACAACTTTCAAACTTGGTGTCAGTTATTTTTTTTATCAAAAATCAAAATGACAACAAAGGCTCTTAACTCATGAGACAACAAAAAAGCCGCTAGAACATTTTAAAAAGCTCATAACTCGGCTCAAAGTTGGAATTTCTGTTTGAATCAAATTGCAAAATGTAGACTTTTTAAAGATCTATGAAATGATATAAAATTTCACTATTGTTGAATTTCCCAGTTTTGAGCTAGAAGCTGTGAAACCGTTGGGTCCACGGAACAGTTTCAGAGGTAGCGTTGGTTATACTTTTCAAAGGAGCATAACTCGGCTCAAAATTGAAATTCCAGTTTGAATCAGACAGTAAAATGTAGAACTTGGACAGATCCACAAACGAAATTAAATTTGATCATATTTGAATGCCGAACTTCCCACCAAAGAAGCCGCCGAACCGACGCTAACTGATGGCGCTTCCACAGACCTGTCGCTTTTAGGGCTTCTAGCTCAAAACTAGGAAATTCAAATATAGTGAAATTTTATATCATTTTGTAGATCTTTTTTAGTTCTACATTTTCCTATTTAATTTAAAATGAAATTCTAAGTTTGAGCCAAGTTATGCCTCGTTGAAAATTAGGAATCAATCTAGGCAAATCTATAAGCAAGACATCCTGGGACAAACTATTCAAAGAGGCATAACTCGGCTCAAAATTAGAATTTCAACTTAAATAAAAATGTAAAATGTAGAATTGGACACGATCTACAAAATTATATTATTTGACTACAGTAAAATTCCGAACGTTTAAACCACAGGGCGCCGAGGAGCCGCCGAACCAACGCTACTTCGGGGCGCTTCCCCCCTATCCTTTAGTTTTAGGGTTTCTGGCTGGAACTGACTGTTTAAATATATTTTTATTATATATATAATTTTATAGATCTTGTAAAGTTCTACATTTTCCTATTTAATTCAAAATGAAATTTCAAGATTGAGCCAAGTTATGCCCCGTTGAGAATTAGGAATCAATCTAGGCCAATTTATAGGCAAGACATCCGGGACAAACTATTGAAAGAGGCATAACTCGGCTCAAAATTGGAATTTTAGCTCAAATCAAAAAGAAAAATGTAGAATTTGTAACGATCTACAAAATGATATTATTTGACTACAATAAAATTCCGAACGTTTAAACCACAGGGCGCAGAGGAGCCGTCGTACCAATGCTACCTGGGGCGCTTCCTTCGACCCACAGATTTTAGAGCTTGCAGGCACTATTTAAATATTTTTGCGTTTTATATCAGTTTGTATATCTTGTCAAGTTTTACACATTTATTTTTGATTCAAATCAAAATTCCAATTTTGAACTGAGTTATGCCCACTTGAAAATTAGAAATCAATCTAGGCCAATCCATAGGCAAGACATCCGGGGCTAACTATTCAAAGAGGCATAACTCGATTCAAAATTGGAATTTCAGTTTGAAATAAAATGTAGAATGTAGAACTTAAAAAGAGCTACAACATGATACAAAATTTGGCTGTAAAATGCATTTAGAAGGTCCGGACTGTGCCCTATTCCAAACTGGATCCTGTTTCAGCTTATTTTATAGCTCTCAACTAGCTGAGCCTTAAGATGTGGGTTATGATGGTATTTTTATAATGCTCTACCTATTTTTGTCACTCTATAAATTTCATTAAAAATTTTTTTACTTTTTTAAAAATAAATTTATAAATTTCAACACAAAAAAAACTCACTTTGTCATTTTCTGTCAGCCAGAGAGAGTAAAGTGAATACAAAAAGAATTGAGAGGCTTGTCTCTTGGATTTTCGAAAAGAGATAAAGAGAAAGAGAGTGAGACTGAGGAAGATTTCTGTGTTGAGTTAGAAATGAGAAGAAAGAGCAAGAGCAAAAAGTGAGTTCTTTTTCTCTGCGTCTCTACACTCTCTAACTGTCTTAGAGGGTGGAGTTGATAAGAAAAGTCGGTTCGTCAGAAAAAAAAACTGACACACACAATGACTCAAAAACATGATGACACCACAAAAAAGATGAAATATTGGCTCAAAAACAGCTGATTCCTTTTTTTGTGTTTTTTGTCGAATTTTGAGGATTTCAGAGGCTGAAAATTGATAAGAAAATCAATTTTTATCAGTAATGGACGATTTTTGAAAATTTACAAAAAATTCCATTTTTTTCGATTTTTCAAATTTTTCAAAATTTTTCAAATTCCCGCCAAAACAAACTAACTCGGTGAATGGTTGCCTTGGCATCAGTGGGGTCGCATCATCGTCCTTCTCGTAGACAAATGTGTGGTCGTCGCCGAAGGAGACTCTGAAATTTCAGAAAAATATGAATAATTTGAAAAGTTTGATGTGCAGGTTTCGGTACAGTAATCCCCCCTTTAGGTTTTCCATAGTAAGATGTGAAGGGTACCGTAATCCTAAATTTCGTATTTTTACTTTTTGTGCTTTTTGGAGTCTCGGAATTTTAAGATTTTTGGAAAATTTTCAATTTTGGGGTTTTTTAGATTTTTCGAATTTGTCAAAGTACTTTTTTGATTTTTGACATTTTTAGGATTTTTGGAATTATTGAACCTTTTGGAATATTTAAAACTTCGGACATTTTGGACTTTTTGGAACTTTATAATTTTTAGACTTTCTCGAAATTTAGACTTTTTGAGATTTCCGGAAGTTTTTGGGGTTTTTATTTGGATATTTTGGTACAGTACTCCCAAAGCTACCAATTTACTATAATATGCCTCAAAGTACAGTAACCCAAAAGTAAAGTAATCGTTTTGGACTTTTTGAGATTTTCGGAACTTTTCGAATTTTGTGTTTTTTGGAATTTTTCGAATTTCTCAAATTATGCGATATTTTCAATTTTTAATTTTATCTGCACAATTTTCGTTTTTTGGTCTAGTTGGATGTGCAGGGTACAGTAATCCACAAGCTACATGAAAAGTACAGTAATCCTCCCAAATCTTACGTTTTGGTACGTTTTCCAATTCCAAAGTGTTTTAATATACTTCGCATGTTTTTTTAATTTTTTTTTCTGAAATTTCGGCATTTTGAAAAAAAAAAAAGAAAAAGAGATTCAAGAAAAATGAAAAATACGGAAAAATTTTCAAGACAGCTGATATTCTAAATTCAAATTTTCTCAAACTTTTTGGTTGTCAACATTTTTTTTTCAAAAAAAAAAAAAACAAAAAAACAAAATTCCCATTTTCTTCTACCTCAATTAAAATCTTGAAATGGTCGGTCAGAAAAGTGGGCGTGGCTAATTCTTAGAGACTATGAGATTCAAAGAGACGCAGACACAGGAAACCGGTACAAAGCAATTATAGCTGGAGAGAGAGAGAGAGAGAGAGAGAGAGAGAGAGAGAGAGAGAGAGAGAGAGGCAGAGAAAAGGAGAATTCTCCAATTGAATAGAGAAAAATGATGATTTTGTGACCTTGAAAATCACTTTCCTAGGCGGCCCAACATGGGGGACAATAAATAAAGAAATTGAGAGAGAGAGAAAGAGGAAATGCGCGAAAATGGAAATGACAGATTTAAAGGAGAGAGAGAGAGAGAGAAGAGAGACGCAGACCGTTAGAGACAATTTCATGATTTCTAGGATTATTAGGAAGCTGTTAGAACTTTAAGGTTTATTTTTGAAAATTTTGGAATTTTAAGAAAATTAGGGTGATTAAGAATTTTTTGCCAATTCTGGGATTTTCAGGATTTTTGAAATTTCAGATTTTCAGACTTTTTCGAAAAAAATGGTCTGAAATTGATTTCTTTTCCACCAAAAATAAAAATTAATCAAATTTTACATAAGGCTAACTACAAGATATATAATTCTGAGAAAACAACAATTTTGCACCTGTCTAATTGGAAAAATATGAGAAAATCAGAAAATCAGTGAAGCTTGAAAATTTCAGATTTGCTTCAACAAATTTATTTTCTGCAAAAAAGTACAAAATTCTTTTGCTTTGCTGACTTTTTCTGACACAGCAATGCAGCAAAATATATGTTTCCCCTCTTTCCTTTCCCCGAGCGTTCACTTTTTTGTTACGGTTTTCTTACTTTTTTTTCGATCATCAAATAAATAATATTTTTCTCTCTCTCTCTCTCTCTCTCTCTCTCTCTCTCTCTCTCTCTCTCTCTCTCTTTCTCACTGTGTCGTTATTTTGAGAATGAATGATATTGTACTACTGTACAGAGAGACTACAAACTACAAACTTTTCTAAGCCTCAGTACACATTTTGGGACTGTAACCCTATTTTTTCAAGAAAAAAATTTGGTCATTTTTGGGCTGTCCTGAAATCTAGCTCAAGTCTATTCAATTTGTCTGAAAATTTCAGAGTATACTAAACAAAACAAGGGCTTAATTTTTGTAGTTGACACTTTTTTAGAAAAATTGAGTCCTAAGGAGATATGTCTATTTTCCTAAAACCAGTAAAAATTTTGAAATTTCGGTCCAAAAGACGTTTTGGACGGTTCAAAAATCTAGCTCAAAATGTTCCAATTTGTCTGAAAATTTCAGAATATACTAAACTAAATGTGAGCTTTATTTTTGTAGTTTACACTTTTTGCTGAAAATTGAGTCCTGAGGAGATATGCCACCTGGAAGACACCGTAGCTCGCCACCACCCCTACCTCCTACTCTACAGGGTGGTGGCGCTCCTTACTCACTTGGTGTTCCACGTGGCATATCTCCCCAGAACTTGACTTCCAGAAAAAAGTGTCAACTACAAAAAGGAAGCTCTAGTCTTGTTTAGTATAATCTGAAATTTTCAGACAAATCGAAAAAAATTTGAGATAGTTTTTAGACAGCTGAAAAACGCCTAATTTTTGACCAAAATCGAAAAATTTTGACTCGTTTTGAGACAATTAGCATAACTCCCCAGGATTTGATTTTCAGCAAATATGATTAACTACAAAAATGTTGCTCATGTCTTGTTTGATATATTCTGACGATTTCAAACAAATCCAAAAAGTGAGAACTAAATTTTTAGATATCCAAAAAAAAAGCCTCATTTTTGACGAAATACGCAATTATTTGACTCATTTTGGGAAAACTAGCATATCTCCCCAGGCCTTAATTTTCAGAAAAAAAGTGTCAACTACAAAAATAAAGCTCTAGTTCTGTTTAGTATAATCTCAAAATCTCAGGAAAATTTAAAAATTTTGAGTTAGTTTTTCTAGAGCTCAAAGTTGGCCATTTTCCTTAAAAGTTCGTTTTTCGGTATCAATTACCATTATCTCTCAATTTTTACATTTTAGACAGTTTAAAGCGCTTTTTTTCTGCGATTTTTTACAATTTTAGACAAATTCTGTACTTTTTTCGATTGATTTCAGTCAATTTGCGGCTACTTTCACGGGTTTTTTGAACCAATAAACCCTGTTTAATCATTTTTTGACCTTTTTTCCTATATTTTTTTTGCGATTTTAAATATTTTGACCCCAATTTTTTGAATTTATAAACAATATTTGATCTCCCACCTCTTATCCCGATTATTTCCCAATGGCGATAGCGGGGGCGACGTGACGGCGACGGCGGACATTCGAAGTCTTGCTTCTTTCCTTGCGATCCCCTTTTCTATATGATCTAAATACAATGCGGGAATCCTTCTCCTGTGAGTTGCTCCAGATGCTCCTGTGCACGAAAAGAGACCCAGTTTCGTTCTCTTCTCTGGAAAAATGAGCATTAAATTAATGACGGGTGTTTGGGATTGGGAGGAGAATAAGAAGGAGAATGTTAGGAAGAAGATGGAGAAGAAGAAACGGGTGGAGCAAAAAAAAGAGAGAGCACAAAAAGCAAAAAAACAATAGACTAGGATTGTTGGGCAATCAATCTGAAAATAGGGAAAAGAGAGAGAGAGAGAGAGAGAGAGAGAGAGAGAGAGAGAGAGAGAGAGAGAGAGAGAACGCCAAAAAGTCTCAAAATCCCAAAATCTCCAATATCCCTGAAAATGTTTATTTAGTTTTATGAGATTTTTGGGAAATTGGGCTTGTTGGAATTCTAGGGGTTTTTTAGATCTTTTAGGAATTTAAGGATTTTTTCCATTTTTAGGATATCGGAGTTTCCGAAGTTTTCGAGTTTTTGGGATTCGGCCCATGAAGTCCCCTAAATCCCAAAATCCCAAGAAATCAAAATAATCCCAAACTTTCTAAAATGTCAAAATTTGAAAAAAAAAATCACATAAAAGTCCCGAGATTCCTTAAATTATCTTATATTAAAAAAATACCAACAAAAAAAATAAAATTTCCGAAAAAGTTCCTGATTCACAAAAATCCAGATTTTTCATTTTCAGGAAGAAGAAGGTTTTTTTAAAAATAATTTCTGAGAACTTCAGATTTTTTCAAAATAGTAAAAATGTGTCAGAAGCAGTCAGAATCTTCCAGGATCTCAAAATATTGAAATTCAACTAAAATATAGAAATTTTCTCACCTAATTTTAATGATTTTATGGGAAATTTCCGAGTGAGGAAAACGGAAAGGTGTGTGGAAATATGAAAATATGGAAATGGAAATGAAACAAACACATAACATAATATGTAATAAACGGAGATAAGAGAAGGTGAGAGAGAGAGAGAGAAAATTGAAAATTAGGTGTCAGAATAACAATAATATAATTCTAAAGATATTAGATTTGGTCAAATTTGGAGGGTAAAAAATTCTAGAAATTCTGAAAAAACGCCTCCTGATTCTTGAAAATTGAAAAAAAAAACCTCTTACTACTCTTGAAAATCCTAAAAACCTTGAAATTTCGATAAATAACAAAACTCCTAAAATCCTGAAAATCCAAAGAGCAAATTCAGAACTTCTGAAAATCCCAAAAATCCCAAAAATCACAAAAAATCTGCCTAAAATCTCATAAAAACCTAAAGATGTGCTCTAAAGCCTCTCTCTGACACCAATAAAATAATAAAAAAATGTGTGGAGCTGCTCTCCAGAGCTCAAGGATGAATTTATCCCTCTAGTTCTCTGCGTCTCTCTCTCTCTCTGCGTCTCTCTCTCTCTCTCTCTCTCTCTCTCTCTCTCTCTCTCTCTCTCTCTCTCTCTCTTTTTCTCAATAGCTCATGAAAACAGCTGGTTGAACTCTCTAAAATGACAGCTGGGGCGTCATTTTTGAGAAATTTGTGTGAAGAAGAACATAGAACATCAATTTTTACGATTTTCGGAACATTTTGGCAAGTCAAGAAAAAGGAAAATCGGGGACATAGAAGGATTAGATATATATTCCGATGAAAAGAGAGAGAGAGAGAGAGAGAGAGAGAGAGAGAGAGAGAGAGAGAGAGAGAGAGAGAGAAGCGGAGAAATAAGAAGACGTGGTAGGGGGAGATTAGGATATGGAGATTAGACAGGATTGGAAGAGAAGGATAAGGAGGCGTTATCAATTGATATCCTCGGTTAGTCATTGATTAAGAAAGGAGGGAGAGGGAGAGAGACGCAGACAGTGAGAGATGGAAAAGCAAGAATTTTCAGCAGTTTTAGAGCTGCAATACGCTGAAAATTACGATTTTTGACATCAAAAATGCTTTAAAACCCCCCAAAAAACCATATTTCGATCAAAAAAGTCGATTTTTCGAATCTTTCGAAAAATTGCCCGCATGGCCTAGTGGGATTTTTCACCAAGAAATTTCCGATCTAGGGGCTGCAGGTTCGAATCCCACCGGTGGCAATTAGTTGTTTATGAATGTTTTAAAGGTTTTCAGATGCGGGAAATTCAAAAATCGAGGTCTAAAACTTCAGAAAATAGGTTTTCGGACATTTTTGGTCCAAATGTAGAAAAAAGTTTGGAATTTTTCACTTTTTCGGCTTGAAAATCACGATTTTTGAGATCAAAAACAGTTCTATACCCCTGAAAAACCCATATTTTCATTTAAAAAGTCGATTTTTCGGATTTTTCGAAAAATTGCTCGGATGGCCTAGTGGGATTTTCAGCCGAAATTTCGGAGCCAAGAGGTCGCAGGTTCGACTCCCACCGGTGGCAACTTCATTTTTAGTGTATTTCTTGGGGTTTTCATGGGCGGGAAATTCGAAAATCGAGGTCTAAAGGCTCAGAAATGCTTCCTAACGGCATTTTTTGACGAATTTTCAGCCATAAAAGCCTTGAGATCAAAGTTGGCCTAGCTTTGCCCGAAAAAAAACCTAGGCCACCATAAAAAAAGAAAACTCTGTGACCTTATCGCCTCGAAAAACCAGTCAAAAATTGTTCTGCCTGTCTCTCTTCCCAAACTTTTCAATGTTTGTTCCCGATTTTCCAAAAAAAAAAGAGAGAGTTTCAATCAGAAGAGACGCAGAGATAGAGAGAGATTTAGACAGTTAGAGAATACTAACACGTCATCTTATCGGAAAAGAAGGATTACTGTCATTGAAATTTGTCTATTTGTGTAAATAAGGGATCTAGTACGATTAAGGTGGGAGTATATTGGGAAAGAGAGAGAGAGAGAGAGAGAGAGAGAGAGAGAGAGAGAGAGAGAAGGTAAATAAAATGTCTCGGGAGGAAATGCACGTAAATTTAGATAAAACTAGAAATTAGACTCTCTAATTCTCTGCGCCTCTCTCTCTCTCTCTCTCTCTCTCTCTCTCTCTTTCTTTTCTAATAGCTCTAAAAACCCGAACCTGAGCTTTCTACATCATCTAAATTCTATTTTCTAGACCATCAAACTTTCTGGACTGCCCAAAAAATAAAATTCCATAAAATTCTACTTTCCCATATAAGGAATGGGAAAAAAAGAGAAAAAGTCAATGTCACAAAAAATGGGAAAATGGAGAAAAACGAAAAAGAACTAAAGCAAAAAAGAATACAATGGACACAAAAAATGAGAAAAAAAGAAAAGGAAAACTTTTCTTTTTTATGTTTTCAGGTGGTTTCCAGGAGACGCGAGATTAGGAAGTGAGAGAGAGAGAGAGAGAGAGAGAGAGAGAGAGAGAGAGAGAGAGAGAGGCTCAGACATTCTGAAGGGTGCTGAATAATTTTTAAGGGTCCTAACGGAATTTGGAGAAGTCTGGAAGAGGCTTACAAACCTAAATGTCTAGAATTAATCAGAATTTTCCAATTCTGGACTTCAAAATAGTTAAAGGTCCAAAAAATCGTCCAATTAGCCTCATAAGGGATTTCGACTGCCGAAATCGCTGAAATTTCGAAATTTTCGGTTTTCTGAAATGTCCAGAAAACCTCGAAAAACCTTCTAGCACACTTTCAGAATCTTTCAGAAGCTCTTAGAATCTTCTAGAATCCTCCAGGACCCGCCATTACCATCTGTGAACCTCTAAGCCCGATTAAAGCGTTTTAGAATCATTTAGAATCCTTTAAAACTCTTTAAGATCGCTCAGAAATTTTCAGGAGCTCCTAGGATCCACTAGAATGTGTCCTCAAAAAACTTTCAGATCCCTCTAGACTCCTCCAGGCGGCACTAGGAGGATCCTCCAAGATTCTTCAGAATCCTCCAGATCGCTTCTGACCATCTAAATCGAATGTATGAAAATCTAGAGAAATCTACTGCTACTTCAGTGCTGATATATAAATAAATAATCCCAGAATGAGATTCGGAAGTAAGCTATGTGTATGTGTATGTCATGTAGTTGGCATGGGTGACAAGCGGCTTAGGCTTACATATATATGTGTACTAAAAATGAGTCCCCCTTCAGATATATGACAACATGAAAAAAGAGAGAGAGAAGAAGAACTAAATTGGAATAGTTGGGGGGCGGAGGGATTTTGATGGAGAGAGAGAGAGAGAGAGAGAGAGAGAGAGAGAGAGAGAGAGAGAGAGAGAGAGAGAGAGAGAGAGAGAGAGAGAGAGAGAGAGAGAGAGAGAGAGAGAGAGAGAGAGAGAGAGAGAGAGAGAGAGAGAGAGAGAGGGAGGGAGAGAGAAATCTAGAAAAAGAAATGTAAGTGACAGAGCTCCGCAAAACGGAACAATGATTAGGTATGTCTAGGAGTCTAGGACGCCAAAAATTAATTTTTGGAATTTTTAGATTTTGGGACTTCTTGGATACCTCTGAATTTTAGGAATTCCTGGGCTTTTTGAGTTTTTACAAATAGAAATTTTAGGAAATTCGGATTTTTGAGATTTTTTGGAATTTTTACAAAAGATTTTTTAAAAATTGCGGATTCTGATTTTCCCTAGAATGTGATTTTTCCCATTTCCTCTATTTTTTGTATTTTCTGTTTGTATGTATACAAATAGAACGACAAAATGGAAATGAGGTAAAATGGGAAGGAAGGTAGGAATTGAATTGAATTCACCGAATTTATCGAAAGAGAGAGAGAGAGAGAGAGGCAGAGAAAGAAAGGAAATCGTTCCTTTTGGAAATTGTGTGGTGGTCGGTAGGGGGTGCATAATAATTAAAATGCCTCCTCGTTGCCTATAATTTTCCATCCATTTTACCCACTTTTCACAGATTTCCATAGAGATTCCAAAAATATGGAAATTCCAGAAAAAAACTTTGAATACTGAAAAATAGCCTTAGAAAGCACGAAAATCATGTCAATATGGACTAGATTGGAAACTTACTAATCCACAAAAATCTGAAAAAAAACCAAAATGTACATTTGACATCTAGATTCTAAGTTAGCTTTAAAAGTTTCGAAAATTAGTCAAAAAATTTCCCTTTCCAGTTTTCACGAATTCTCACGACTACACAACTAGGTTTCAATTCTGAATACTCTTCTAATACCTCCTTGGGAAACTTCTCCATGGAATTCTCCATGGGGGTTCATTAGGGCACATTTCACACCCCTTTTCCCAGGTACTAATTTGACCGAATTGTGTCTAAAAGACCAAAACCAAACTGCAAACTGAAAATTTTTGATCTTAACCGAACAATTTTCAAGGGTTAAAGAATTTTCCGGAATTTTTTCGGGGCATTTTTTCTTGCCCTTTTCTCGGTATCCCTTTTTTATGTGACCGCCACAGATTTCTTTGAGATTTGAGGGAAATGAGATTGAAACTGTAGATATATGTTTATATATGTATGGTGGCCTTAACCTCCCTCCTCTTTTTCCTCTTCTTTTTCCAATTTACCGCGTTTTTGAGGTTTTTTGCCTTGCCGAGAAGAGATTTGACCTCTAAATTGATCCTTTTTATAGAAAACCGGGCATATTTTGGTAATTAGGATGTAACTCATTCAGATTAGAACTGATTTTGTGGAATTTTCAGTGAAAATTGAATTTAAAAGTACTGAATTGATTGTTATAAGAGTTACAGCCTGAAAACTTTCAAGTAGAAAATTCGACGCTTTACAAAAGTTGCTCGAACTTGTTTGATTTGTCTGAAAATTGCAGAGTATACTAAGCAAAATATGGGCTTCATTTTTGTAGTTAACACTTTTTTCTGAAAATCAAGTCCTGGGGAGATATGCCACGTGGAAGACGCCAAGGAGCGCCACCACCTGTAGGGGTGGTGGCGCTCCTTGGCGTCCCCCACACCCCCCTCCTCAAGGTGGAGGTGGTGGGTGGCGCTTCAGTATCTTCCACGTGGCATATCTCCTTAGGGATTAATTGTCATGAAAAGTTGTCAACTACAAAAAGAAAGCTCTAGTTTTGTTTGGTATATTCTGAAATTTTCAGACAAATCGAAAAAGAATAAACCACTTTTGTATTGAAGAATCCCGAAATTCCTAAAAATAGCCCTAAAATGCCAAAAAAGGGATTTTTCCTTAAATTAACAACTATTTTTATAGCTGTTCCCCCATTCAAAATGGTCTCAACTACTTTAGAAAAAAACCAGTATCCAATTAGAAAACGAATTCAGAATTCCAAATTCGGAGAAAAAGACGAAGAAAAAGAGATGGGGAGAAGAGGGTAAAATGGAATTGCCAATGGCAAAAGACAATGGGAGGAATGAAAATAAAAGAGTCCATAAAATTACCATTTTCAAGGAAGACGAAGAAAAAGAATCGTCAGTCCATTAGAAATGGAAAACCACAAAAAAAGGGAAGAAAAATCCAGAATCCTTGAAATCCGAAATAAGGGATTGTGATCTGAAAATTTGAAATTGGGGATAATTATAACTATCTTTAAAAACGACTAAAAAAAGAAATTCGCGGATAAAGAACCAGAAAATTGAAAATAGAGGAGAAAATCAAGTTTCCTAAAGTTATAAAAAAGTTTCAAATGGAAAATCATTACTAATTATGTAGCGCGCCCTTACACCCATTCAAAGTTAAGCGATTGAGCTGAAACCTGGACAGATAGATCAGAAATGTGTCTTAGTTGATGCCCAAACTTTCCGTTTTTCGAAATTTTGATTTTGAAGTCTTCTGAAGACGTTCCTTGGCTTCACCACATAACTGGCGGTCAGGAGGTTTAGCCCTGGAGGGGCGTAAACCGACTGGTAGAAAATATCAGCTAATTTCAGATTATTTGAGTTTCAAGAATTCCAGGTTTTCTAGATTTTCAGAAAAAAGTTCAGATTTGGCAAATAAGCAAACTACAAAGATAAAGAAAAAAATGTCCCCACTTCAAACCCCCCCCCCCCTCTTCACAAAATTATGACCTCACAAAAACCTTTGCAGTAGCTATTGACTTTTTTTTCTCTAGTCACTTTTTTTTTCTAGTTTTACAAAAATGATGTTTGAGGTCAAAACCTAGAATTCGAGTTCTAAAAAAACCGTAAAACCTGTAATAGAAGCCCCTTCCTCCACTGTCAACTTTCAGCCGTTATATCTCGGTTACTGTAAAAGATATCAAAGATGTGTCAACTGATAAAATGTTACTGGTATTATGATAAACATTTTATCAGTTGACAACTTTTTGATACCTCTTACAGGAATTGAGATAAATAGGCTTGAAGGGAAAGGTGCCACTCACACCTGCCTCTCACCTCTCCGGAGTTCCGATTATTTTGAGCTAAATTATCTCGGCTCCTGTAAAAGATATCAAAAATTTGTTAACTGATAAAATTTTCCTTATATTATGATAAACAATTTATCAGTTGATTACTTTATCATATCTTTCACAGGAACCAAAATAAATTAGCTCAAAGTTTGAGAGGGGGCTCTATTACAGGATTTACGGTAATAGGATCAAATTGGTATTTTTTGGAATTATTTTTCAAAAATTATAAAAGTTGATAAGCCGCATATGATACTGATAAGTCTCTATCTCTTTATCTCTCTGTGTAAATTCAAAAAAGGAGGAGGGAAAAGCTGAGCAATGGAAATCTCTCTAGGGGAAAAGAAATATGTCATACTAGGGGGTCAATATTTACAAGTGGGAAGGGGTTAAAGGGAGGAGGAAGAAAAGGATGCAAAACGGAACATACAACCAACACTCGAAAATGCGCGAATAAGTGGTTTCAATGAGTGTGTATTGGATTTTGGAGGATGGGACAATAGACAAGTGTAAATGAGGTGGAGATGATGAGTCAACTATGATAACATACCTTGCTTACTTTGAGGTAGTATATCTCGGTTCCTGGGAAAGGTATTAAAATGTTGTCAACTAGCAAATTGTTAATCATAATATCAGAAACATTTTGTTAGTTAACAACTTTTTGATATATCTTATAGGAACCGAAATAATTGGGCTTGAAGGGACAGCCCCTTATCCTTAACTTCGCACCTCCAGTGGTCCTATTGCTTAGAATCAAATTATCTCGGCTCCTATAAGAGATATCAAAAATGTGTCAACTGATAAATTGTTTATCAGGAAACCATCAATATTTTATCAATTAACCATTTTTTGATATCTTTCCCAGGAATCGAGATAATTGGGCTTAAAGAGGCAATCCCCTCCCCGCCCTCGCACCTCCAGGGGCCTATTGCTTAGAATCAAATTATCTGGGTTCCTGGGGAAGATATTAAAAAATTGTCAACTGATAAAATATTGGTGATATTATGATAAACAATTTGTTAGTTGACAACTTTTTCTTATCTTCTACAGGAACCGAGATAAATTGGCTCAAAGCACACGGCTGACTTCTTGCCGCCGCCTAGCTAGCTTCAAAATTGGAATTTTGGGGTCCAGCTGTTTTAGTACCTCCGGTTCAAAATTTTGATATTTAATTATAGTTAAATTTAGTATCATTTTGTAGATCTCATCAAGTTCTACATTTCCATTTTTGGAGAAATCAAAAATTAGAATTTTGCATCGAGCTACGCGGCTCAGAAGAAGGAGAAGAGGAGTGAGCCCAGCTCACCTAAGTGCCTTGAGCCAATTTATCTCGGCTCCTACAAGAGATATCAAAAAGTAATCAACTGATAAAATGTTTTTGATGTTATAATAAACATTTTATCAGTTGACAACGTTTTGATATCTCTTACAGGAATTGAGATAAAATGGTTCAAAGCAATCTAGCTATCTAGAATGATCATATTTTCTTCAATGCTACAAAGCTATTATATTTTGAGAATAATAATTGTGATATCTCAAAAAAAAAAGCATTTTCAACTCAATTTTCGAAAAGCACAAAATATTCTGGAGCACCAAAAACGACACGAATTCAAAGAGCAAAAAATGTGCGAACTGCCATTTTATATGCATTGTGCCCTCTCCATTTTTCAATTTATTTCTTGAAAAGGACAAGAAGCTGAGAGAAAGAGAGAGAGAGAGAGAGAGAGAGAGAGAGAGAGAGAGAGAGAGAGAGAGAGAGAGAGAGAGAGAGAGAGAGAGAGAGAGAGAGAGAGAGAGAGAGAGAGAAATTGTTTCAAAAAATTCAAAAAAATTCTTGGGCGAATAACAAAAAGCATCAAAAACGAAGCATTTCAGTCGAAAAATCCCATTTCTAGCTTTTCTAGAACCCGAGATATAGTCAATTGAAGTTTGAAGAGACGCAGACCGTTAGAGTGTCTCGTCGTCTGCGTCTCTCGCGTTCTAGAAGAGCTAGAAAGCTCAAACTTTAACAGGACTTATTGGTTTTTGATCTATTTTTAGAAAATTCCAAAAAATTCAAAAATTGAAAAAAATTTTTTTTGGAAATTTCTTCTAGAAAACTCCAAATACCAAAAATTTCCAAAAAAACAACACTATACAAGAAAATTGTCTCGCTTTTTTTGTGAAAATTCAATTTGCCAAAGATTGACAAACAACAAAAAATATTTTCCATGTTTTTCTTCTTCCTCAGTACTTGAGCATATCTTTCTCTCTAAATCTCTCCAAATCACACACTATCCCCTCATTTTCTTATATTTTTCAATTGCTCAGCGGAAAAACGGAGAAGGAAAAAAAAGAGAGAAGATTGATACTTGAGAACGAGATTGTCAAAAAAAAAGAGCAAGAAAAAGAAAATTTTCCGGTGAAATTTACGGAAAAATTGATAAGAAAAATGATAAAAAGAGAGGAGAGATAAGCTCATGGAGAGAATCACAAAAAATATAGAACATGGAGTACTTGAAAATTTTTGAAAATTTCAAAAAAAAAAGACAATTCTCAAAATACCGTAATCACTCTAAACTACTAGAACCGTCAACTTTGCGTCCATATATCTCGGCTTCTGTCAAAGATATCAAAAAGTTGTCAACTGATAAAATGTTGGTGATATCATGATAAACATTTTATCAGTTGACAACATTTCAATATCTCCCACAGAAAATGAGATAAATAGGCTTAAAGAAACACTCCCCCCGTCTTTGCTACACCTCTCGGGAAGTACGATCACTTCGAGCCCATATATCTCGGCTCCCGTCAAAGATATCAAAAAGTTGTCAACTGATAAAATGTTTATCATGATATCAGCAACATTTTATCAGTTGATCACTTTTTGATATCTTTTACAGTAACCGAGATAATTGAGCTCAAAGTGAAAGGTCCGGGTGGTGCTCTATTATAGGGTTTACGGTAGATTCCTCAAATTCCAAAAATTCTGGCTCCAAAAGCTTTTTTTTTCAAATATTCCTCAAAAAGTAAATTTCTCTAAGAAGAAATAGAAAACTCCTCATCTCATTAGTGTGCTTTTTTTGGCTCCGGAGAGCTCAATACGGAGAAAAAAAGAAAATTGAGAAGACGTTACGAAGAAGACGTCAAGAAGTTAGAAGACCCAAAAAATGTCGTAGATCAAATTTTTCTAAAAATTATACAAAAAAATCTGTCTGAAATTCTCGAAAAATTCCAATTTTTCGAATTTAAAGTACTTTTCAAATAAAGGAGTTTTTCAGAAAAAATGAATTTCCATAATAATTGGTTGGGGTGGGCAATTATAGGGGTAATTATAGAGAATGTATAATTTTATTATCAAAATTTTAATTTATTTTTGAGTTTCTGAACTATTTTTCAAATGAAATAAAGAGCTAAAAATAACTACCGTAAACACTCTAATAGAACGCCACCCGGACCGTCCAATTCAAGCCTATATATCTCACTTCTTTAAAAAGATATCAAAAAGTTGTCAACTGATATAATGTTTATTATGATATCAGCAACATTTTATCAGTTGATCACTTTTTCATATCTCTCACAGGAAATGAGATATATAATCTCAAAGTGGACGGTCCGGGTGGCGTTCTATTAGAGTGTTTACGGTATATGAATTTTTGGAAATTTCTGGTTTTCTTAAATTTCAAATGCTTTGGATTTTAAGGAATTTCAGATTTTAGATTTCAGACTTTAGATTTCAAACTTCAGACTTTCTAGATTTCTGAAATTTAAGACTTTCTAGTTTTTAAGATTTTTTTTGCAACATTTGAATTTTTCAAAGATTTGCGTTTTTCTAAACTTCTCGTTTATTTATTCATGTTTTCACAATTTTCTTCTCTTTTCCTTCTACCCAAAACTTTTTCCTCAAGAAAAAAAAAAGTGTTTTTTTTTTCAAATTTATTCTCAAGTACTTTTTTCCTCATACATAAGTTTTTCTTGTGGTGGTGGTGTTGGCTACTTCAGAATTCAGAAGACGTTGGAGAAAAAAATAGAAAAGTAAAAGTAAAGTTTCGATACTTCAAAGTTTGAAAAATTGTAAATCTATAAAATCTGAAAATTCTGAAATTCCTGAAAATCTAAAATACCTTAAATTTTGGAAATTAAAAAAAAAAGTTTTTTTTCTTCAGATTTGTGGAAAAAAAAATCTTTTAAACTGTCTAAATATTCCAAAATCTGAAAAATCCCCAAAAAAATCTGATCAGCTTCTTGAAAAATTCTCAAAAATCGTTAAAATGAAAAATTTTCAAAAATTGGATCAAATGGCTCAGTGGGGTTTTCGATCTGAAATTCAACACTCGGGTTCGAATCCTTTTGGTGGCAAAGTCTTTTTTTAAGTGTGTAGAGTTCGAAAATGCTGAAATTTTCAGAATTTGAGCTCCAGATCCGGATAAACAGACACACAGAAATACTAAAACTCGGTTTTCGGGTGAGAAAATCGCTACAAATACTGTAAATGCAGTTCTAAAAGAGTCTAGGGCTGAAAATTGTGTCTAGAGCACCTGGAAACCGTAAAAACCCTCAAAAACCCCTCAAACACCTTAAAGTTGACATTTTACAAAAAAAATAAATAAAAAGAGCGGTAAAATTTCAGCAAAAAACTGAGAAAAATTCTGATAAGTTTTTGGAAAATTCAAATTCAACCAAATCTAGATTATTCTAAACCAAAAGTTCGAAAACCTGAAAAATTTTTTTTTTTGAAATTTTAAAATAAATAAAATTTTCTCTAAAAAAGAAGGATAAAATATCCATGTTTTCAAAAAAAAAACTAGCTAAAAACATGGGAAATTCGATCTACTCTATGTAAACTTTTTTGTGGGACTATTTTGAGTCATTCGACCCCTCAAAATGGGTCCCAAAACATATAGTGTTTGGGGTATGAAAAAAAAAAGGAAAAAAAAAGAGTTGTTGCAAACTGCTCCACCATTTTTAGAGAGAGAAGGAACTAGAAGCTAGGAGAACGAGAGAGTGAGAGAAAGAGAGAGACGCAGAGAAGCAGAGAGGGGAGTGATGAATGAGACGAAGAAGAAGAAGCTGTGAAGAAGAGGGACGAAGAAGGGGATGAGCAATGAGTTGGGTCAAGATGGCATTAGAGGGAATTTTCGAAGAAGAAAAAGCAGAAAAAGGAGAAGGCGTTTATCCCATTATTACCCACTATACTAGTTGGAGACTCTTGAAATTTTGGAATTTTAGGAACAAAAATTTTAGAAACTATTTATTCCCGCAATAAAGTTTGAGCTCAATTATCTCTGCTCCTGTGAAAGATCTTCAAAATGTGTTAACTGATACAATGTTTATCATAATATCAGCAATGTTTTATCAGTTGACAACTTTTTGATATCTTTAACAGTAACCAAGATAATTGAGCAAAAGGAGAGCAAGGCTTCCATTGGCCCTTATAGCGAAGGCGCTGATAAGCTTTGAGCTCAATTATCTCGGCTCCTAGAAGAGATATTAAAAAAGTGTCAACTGATAAAATGTTGCTGATATTATGATTAACATTTTATCAGTTGACAACTTTTTGATAACTTTCACAGTAATCGAGATAAGGGTCACTGTTACAGGTTTTACTTGACAAGATGATAGACAAAATTGGAAATAAGGCCACATTTGGCAAAAAGGCTTTCAAAATTTCGCTTCTTCTGATTAAAAAAGCGAAAATTGTCGAAATCTAATTAATAAAAATGCTCGAAATGGACCAAACATACTTTAAAACTGAATGAAATCCTCTCAAAAAACGCGCCCAGCTAAGAAAAAGTTGGACTTTCTTAGCACTTAAACGGATACCTTTGAGCCTATATATCTCAATTCCTGTGAAAGATATCAAAAAGTTGTCAACTGATAAAATGTTTTACATGATATCAGCAACATTTTATCAGTTCAAAACTCTTTGACATCTCTTACAGGAATTGAAATAAGTGAGCTAAAACTTGACAGTGTGGGTTTTGAAAATGTTGAAAGTGACAAAAAAAATAACCGAAAAAGTAGAAAATCAATGAGACAAGAAACAATACAAAACTGATGATGCGTCTCTTTCTTTGCCGTTTACCAGGTGTTTTCCTGTAGGAAAAATTCTCCTAAATTTGATCTACCATCATAAATATCTGTCATTTACCATACTAATTGGTCTGTCCAGCAAAATTCTATATCTTTTTCTTTTAATTTTCAGAAAAAAAAACAAAAAAGTAAAGTTCTCCCAAAAATACCTACTATTAGAATTCATGAAAGAGGGCCATAACACTTTTCAGGTCCAATATTTTCAGACAAACCAAATTGGATACTGTAGAACTCAATGAGCCCTACAAAGCGATACTATTCGGAATACTGTAGATGCTCTATTACCAAAATTACAAGCAAAAAACCATCTGAGACTTGTAACTTTGTTCATAGACCATCTACAGTACACCAAATAACATAGTTTTGTAGCTCTTGAGTACTTAACTATAGTTGACCCCAAAATTTTCGTTTTTAAATGAAATTATGGGGATTTGAATCGCTTCAAAAGCTATTGAGGGATCTCTAGCTATATAAAATTTTTCTAATCTACATAAATGTTCTCCCAGTTATCTATATATCCCATCTCATTGCTCATCCTTGAATATATCCTCTTTTGAGGACCTTTGATTGAAGAAGAGGCTTCTTAACCCCAAAATGTAACATATACAACTAGACAAGTCAAAATGCCACCCCCAATCCAACTGGGAGGGCCCCCATGAGAACCTCTTCCCCTCTCTCTCTCTCTCTCTCTCTCTCTCTCTCTCTTTCTCGTTTTCTCAAGTTTTGAGAAAAGTTAAGAAAAGAGAAGGATAGGGGCTGGACCGCCTCTATGAATTATTCCCAATGTTTTTAGGAGACGTTTAGCTTCTGCTTCCAGATTTTTCCTCCTTTTTTCGAAATTTTTAGTTTCAAAAAAGGGGTATTTTGAAAAACTAGAGAAGCTCTAAAATGTCATAATTTGAAAAAAAGCAAATTTTGGAAAAAAAAATAAAACTTTAAAAAAAAATTAAAAAAAAAACCATCTTTTTTTGAATTATCAGAATCATGTCTTTTTTTATTTCACATAGAATTTTGGGGATTTTGCAAGAATTTGGGGTTTTTTTGTATGAATTTCTGAAAAAGGGGGTCCTAGATCGATTTTGATGGGGGATTTGAAGGGGGAGAGGAAAAGTGAACATTGGGATGACAAAAAAATCGGAAAATCGGTTTAAAAAATCACTAAAAATAAATTAAATTCAAATTTAAAAAAAAGAGAGATCCCGTATTGTATGTTTTTTTTTGAATAAGATGGGGAAAGCAGCTGAAAAAAATCTATAAATTAAATAAATAAATCTACATTTTAAAGAAAGAGAAAAATACAAAAAAATAAAATTCTGAGCAATCAAAAAATAGCAAAAAAAAACGAATTCAAATTCCACTAACAGACAATGGATCATGATTAAGGGATTTCGAGCGAAGATTGAAATATTTTCGCGTCTCGTTGAATATGAATACGGTTGATGTGATGGTGGTGAGGAAGATGAGATCTGGAAGTTTTGGAAATTTTGGAATTTCAAATTTTCTAATTTTCCGAAATTTCTAGCATTTTTCAGCGAAAAACCCATCAAAAACAGATGAAATTTGACCTAGTTACGACGCCTAGAAGTTTTTACTGAGGCTCAGAGACTACAAACTACAAAAGTCGACTAAGCCTCAGTAAGATTCAATGGCGGCGGTTTTCCAATCGTTTTTCATGATTTTCAACTCTAAATATTTGAAGTTCAACGCTGAAGTTTTTACTGAGGCTTAGCAAATTTTTGTAGTTTGTAGTTTAAGCCTCAGTAAAAATTTCAAATCGCTGTAGCTCGGTCAATTTTCGTCTGTTTTTGTTGGTTTTTTGTCTAGAAATGCTATAATTTCCCGTATTTTAGCCTGAAAATATCAAAAAAGAGTCCAAAACTGATTTTAGTCGAAAAAAGAGAATTTCAGATTTTCGATTTTTAAGTCTGAAAAAATTGAAAATTCTAGAAATCAGAGAACAATGAAAACTGAAATTTGATAAAATTTGAAAATCTCTGAAATTTCCAGCATTTCTAGCAAAAATTGACTCTTCTAGCTTCAAAACTAGCAGAGTTATAACGTTTTGCAAATTTTACTGAGGCTTAGCGAAATTTTGTAGTTTGTAGTTTCACAAAAATCCAGGAATCAATTCTCTACGAAATTCCAGAGTTCCTATAGACCAAAAAATCATCAAAAACAGACAAAAATTTACTAAGTTACGACGCGTAGAAGTTTTTACTTAGGCTTAGACTACAAACTACAAAAACGTCTCGTCTTAACTCGGCCAATTTTTGTCTGTTTTTCATGGTATTTTGGGTAGAGATACTAGAAATTTCTAGTGAATTGTTTCGAAAGAACTACAAACTACAAAAACATTCTAAGCCTCAGGAAACTTTCAAAGTGCTGTAACTCGGTTAGTTTCGAAGCTAGAAGACTCATTTTTGGCTAAAAAAGATTCCAAATTTTTGTAGTTTGTAGTCTATTCCACTTACCAAACAATGAAAGAGCCTCAGTTTGGAAAATATGCTGTAGGGGGGACCAGTAGATGACCAATAGTTGACAAATCAGCGAAGCCGACACGGCGATACAGAACATTCGATTTCGTCGGATTCCAATTTGCCATATCATTTTACGAGAGGAACGACAAGACAGGGCATTCCACATATCGAATAGAACGAAACAGGTGAATGTCATTGTGGTGTCTCGAGGTGTAACTTTGTTATCAGCGGACATCTGGAAATGGGGAAATTTGGATTTTTCGGATTTTGGGGGTTTTTGAATCACAACTTTATCTTCATTTTGAGCCGAAAACCACTCAAAAAGCTTGAAAATGAGCCGAGTTACAGCGATTTGAAGTTTTACTGAGGCTTAGCGAGACTTTGTAGTTTGTAGTCTAAGCCTCAGTAAAATTTCAAAGCGATTGAACTCGGGCAATTTTCATCAGTGTTTGATGATTTTTGGAATGAAAATGTAAAAAATAATCAGAAATTGACAAAATGGAAAACATTCAGAAAATTTTGAACTTACAAAAAATGAAAAATTCGAGAAATTCTGAGAATTGAAATTCATTAAAATTTGAATTATCTGAAATTTTTGAATTTTCTAGCCAAAAACGACCCAAATAGCTTCAAAACTAACCGAGTTACAGTGCTTAAAAATTTTACTGAGGCTTAGCGAATTTTTGTAGTTTGCAGTCTAAGCCTCAGTAAAATTTCAAGGTGTTGTAATTCGGTCAATTTTCGTTTGTTTTTGATGATTCTTGGCCCAGAAATGCTAGATTTTTGTAGTGACTTGTTTCGGAGGACTTCCGACAAAACTACAAACTACAAAAATTTTCTAAGCCTCAGTAAAAATTTCAAGGTGATGCAAGTCGGCTAGTTTTGAAGCTGGAAGAGCCGTTTTTTGGTCATTTTTGCTCATTTTCAACGAATTTCTAGTCAAAAAACGCTCATTTTCAACTCCTACCTCCTTATAAAACACACTCAACGTTCCCACAACAATAATTGCCGCCGACGCGAGTATATCTCCAATCAGTCGTCCTGTGAGCATCGGTTGTTTTGTATTTCGGGGTCTCTGTCTGATGATATCATCATCAACTGGCTCTACACCCAGAGATTGTGCTGGTGGACCGTCCATTATGATATTGATCCATAGAATTTGCATTGCATTCAGTGGATTGTCGAATTTGAACATTGTCGAGGCGGCGATGAGGGATAGAGCTGCCACGGACCTGGAAATTTGTAGTTTATAACTTGGAAGATTTGTAGTTTGTAGTGTGGGAAAATTATTCAAAAAATAATTCAAAAATATTCAATAACTAGTCAAACTGAAAGAGTTCTATGAAAATTTGCCAATTTCCAATATTTCGGAAAATTGAATTCTCGGAAATTCTACAATAATTTTGAATCCCTAAATATTGCCTTTATTTTGAGCCAAAAACGACAAAAATCGCTCAAAAACTAAGCGATTTGAAAGTATTACTAAGGCTTAGAAATTTTTGTAGTTTGTAGCCTAAGCCTCAGTGAAAACTTCTAGACGTTCTAACTAGGTCAATTTTCGTAAGTTTTTGATGGGTTTTTGGTTAGAAATGTTAGAAATTCTTAGCTATTGTCGGATTAAAAAAAGTGGGACCTGAGAATTTGAAAGGCATAAGTTTTTTTTATCTACGAGAAAGTGCGGCAAAAACGCAATATTTCTAAAGTTTGTCTCCTGTGAGCTACTTTCGCAATTAAGTTCGGTTTTTTGATGAAAAACAGATTCTAGAGATGCTAGCGATCATTTTGATACCAAGAAATCTAAATTTTGTTCAGGAAAAATCACTAAATTCACAGAAACTAAATTGTTTTTTACAGTATCCGTTTTTGCTCCGCCCCCTCGTAAATCGACACAAGCGGTGCGTCCGCAATTTTCAAGTCCCACTGTTTTTAATCCGACAATAGACCTTTTTGCAAAACTACAAACTACAAAAATTTTCTAAGCCTCAGTAAAATTTCAAAGCGATGTAAGTCGGGTAGTTTTGAAGCTAGAAGAGTGGTTTTTGGCTAGAAATTCTGGAAATTCCTGTATTTTTCAATGAATTCCAATTTCCACAATTTCCAGATTTTTAAAAAAATTTTCGTCAATCAAATTCTGAAATTACAGCACATTTTTGTAGTCTGAAATTTTTAATTTTTGTTCTTAAAATCAATTTTAGGATCAATTTTTCAATTTTACTGAGGCTTAGACTACAAACTACAAAATTTTGCTAAGCCTCAGTAAAATTTCAAAGCGCTGTAACTCGGCTAGTTTTGAAGCTAGAAGACTAATTTTTGGCTACAAATTTCGGAAATTTCAGAGATTTTCAAATCTTATTGAATTTCAATTTACTGAATTTCCGATTTTTCGAAAAATCAAAATTACAGCTCATGTTTTTGTAGTCTGAAATTCCCACTTCAGCTGAAAACCAGGTTTAAGGTCATTTTTGACAGTTTCAATCTTATAAAAACATTACAAGACATAAAATCTCAAAAAAAAAACTGACAAAACCGAGCTTCGAAGGTTTTACTGAGGCGTAGACTACAAACTACAAAAAATTCCTAAGCCTCAGTAAAACTTCAAATCTCTGTAACTTGGCTGGTTTTCAAGCTATTCCTGTCTTTTTTAAGGCTACAAACTACACAAAATGTCTGAAGAGGTCTAAAAATGCCCAAAAATCGAATAACAATCAATTTTTTCTCTCGAAAAATTTCTTAATTTTCGAAGTTATCTCAGGAGTACTGTACACTTACGTTGACAATTGGAATCTCACAAAATTGGTGATATTGTGATAAATGGCTTTTCCCTCTTCTATCGCGGCGGTCATCGTAGAGAAGTCATCATCACAAAGTATCATATCAGCGGCTTCCTTGCACACATCCGTTCCACAAATTCCCATCGCCACGCCAATATCCGCTTTTTTGAGTGCGACGGCGTCGTTGACACCGTCTCCAGTCATTGCGACGACTTCACCCAGAGACTGGAGGGCTTTCACGATTTTGAGTTTATGTCTGGGAGATGCTCGATAGAATACGGTCACTTGACGAATCACTAGTTCCAGATCTTGATCTGTCATTTGATCTACTTGTTGGCCAGATAGACAGGAGTCGGAGGATGAGAGGATTCCCAAGGATTGACCTGGAATTTAGATTTCCAGATTTTCACTATTTTTTCAGAATTATCACAGCCTACAGTAACCCACTCCCTTACTGGGCGGTATCAATTTTATAGGCAGGATAAGTAGACAGCAAGTGGTTTTACACATCTAAATTTCCTACTTTTTGAGCTCCGCCCATCTAGATTTCCAGATTTCCACGATTTTCGGGAATTTCACTACCTACAGTAATCCCCTCCTTACCTATACTCTGTGCGGTCTCCATAGCATCTCCAGTGATCAATTTCACATCCACTCCACTGACTTTAACAATACTTATCGCATCGGCAGCCCCTGGTCTCGGCGGATCCATCATTCCTATCATTCCAACGAACATCAGTGATTGCATACTCTCCCCTCGGGCCAGACCAAGTACTCGAAGGCCTTTTAAGCCCAATTCCTTTCCAATTTCAAGAATGTGTTGACGGGAGTACTGATCACACGGTTTACGTTGATTGTCGGCCGAGTAGTACGTTCCACATTGGTCCAGTACGCGGTCGAGGGCTCCTGGAGAAATTGGGACGTTGAAAGGGTATTCTGGCTATGGAAAGGACCTAAAGGAACCATATTTCTATCCGAAATCTGAAAATCTTCGAAATTCCCAAAGTTTTTTGCCAAAAAACTCTTTTCTAGCTTCAAAACTAGCCGAGTTACAGCACTTTGAAAAATTTACTGAGGCTTAGCGAATTTTGTAGTTTGTAGTCTATAAAAATTCTAGCATTTCTAGCAAAAAAACCCATCAAAAACAGCGAAAATTCACCAAGTTACGAGGTCTTGAAGTTTTTACTGAGGCTTAGAGACTACAAACTACAAAATGCACTAAGCCTCAGTAAAACTTCAAATCGTTGTAACTCGGCTAGTTTTGAAGCTAGAAGAGTCGTTTTTAGCTAGAAATGTTGGAAATTTCAGAGATTTTCAGATTTTCCTAAATTCTCAGATTACCGCTTCATATTTTTTGCTAAAAATCAGATTTGGGATCAAAATTAGGAAAACTGAAAGGTTGATTTTCACCAGTTTCAAGCTCAAAAAAAAGGAAATTCCAGCATTTCCAGGCAAAGAACCATCAAAAAAAGACAAAAATTGATTAAGTTACGAGGTCTAGAAGTTTTTGCTGAGGCTAAGACTACAAACTACAAATATTGTCTAAGCCTCAGGAACATTCCAAATGTTGAATTTGGAATATTTCGAGTTAAGAAAACCGTCAAAAACCGACAAAAATTCACCAAGTTACGAGGTCTAGAAATTTTTACTGAGGCTTATAGTTAGACGGTTTTGTAGTTTGTAGTCTAAGACTCAGTAAAAAAATTTAGACTGAAATATGGGAATTATAGTAAAAAAACCCATCAAAAACAGACGAAAATTCACCAAGTTACGAGGTCTTGAAGTTTTTACTGAGGCTTAGAGACTACAAACTACAAAACGCACTAAGCCTCATTAAAACTTTAAATTGCTGTAACTCGGCTAGTTTTTGAGCTAGAAGAGTCGTTTTTGGCTAGAAATATAGCCTATTTTTTGGGCTGCTTTAAAATTACAGTCCATGAATTCCCATAGAGCTTAATGACGCTAAATCCCAAGAATTCAGAAGACATGCAGATTTTGAGAATCTAGGACCCTTCAAATCTACACGAAATTGCTCAGATTAAAAATCAAAAAGTTGCTATCCGTTTAAATCTACACAAATTCGCCCAGCCAAGTCAAGCTAAGCTAGCTTACAGTAACCCACTCACCTTTAATGAAATAAACCGTCTGTCCCTGGGCATCCGCACACTGTACCCCCATCCATTTGGTATCCGAACTAAACGGCATCTCTCTCAACCTCTTATACTGCCCTCTGACTCCTTCCAACTGCGCCTTCTTCGCCAGAACTACAATCGCCCCTTCCGTCGGTTGACCAATCAGTTTATCCTGCTCAATCGACGCATTATTACACACAATTCCAGCTTCGATGATTCTAGCAAACTCCGGATGACTCCATTGTTGGACCAGTTCCCCCTGGTACTGTACCACTCCACCATCAGCCGAGTATCCAATCCCAGTGACTTCTGCAACCTTTCCTTCTGGAGTGGCTATCGTTTGAGCTGTCATCTCGTTCTTCGTCAGGGTGCCAGTTTTATCCGAACAGATTACTGTAACACATCCTAAAGTCTCAACTGCGGGCATTTTTTTGACAACAGCCCGTCGTTTGGCCATTCTCATCACTCCGATCGCTAGGGTGACGGCTACAACGATTGGGAGACCTTCGGGAATTGCCGCGACGGCCAGGGAGACTCCAATTGTGAACATATCGACGACATTGCGACCCTGAAAATGATTTTATTAGTTTTTTCTTGAAATTTTGATCCTAAAAACCAGTTTTGAGCAAAAAACTGTAATTCCAGATTTCTCGAAACTTGCAAATTTGAAAATCTCCGAAATTTCCAAAATTTATAGCCAAAAATGAATCATCTAGCTTCAAAACTAACCGAATTACAGCGCTTTGAAATTTTACTGAGGCTTAGCAAAATTTTTGTAGTTTGTAGTCTAAGCCTCAGTAAAAACATAGAAACGTCGTACCTCGGTCAATTTTCGTCGGTTTTCGATGGTTTTTCGTCTAGAAATGCTAGAATTTCCCAAATTTCCGCCTGAAATCGGAGAAAATGAGTCTAAAAGTGATTTTCAGCGGAAAATTAGAATTTCAGACTTCAAAAAATGAGCTGTAACTCCAGATTTCTTGAAGCTTGCAAAGTTGAAATTTGACAAAATTTAAAAAGAAAATCTGTGAAATTTCCAACATTTCTAGCTAAAAATGACTATTCTAGCTGGAAAACTAGCCGAGTTACAGCTATTTTAAATTTTACTGAGGCTTAGAAAATTCTTGTAGTTTGTAGTTTTGCAAGGAACAGCCAGGAGACTACAAACTACAAAAAATTTCAGCATTTTTAGACAAAAACCCATTTAAAACAGACGAAAATTGACCGAGTTACGACGGCCCAGAAGTTTTTACTGAGGCTTAGACTACAAACTACAAATATTCCTAAGCCTCAGTAAAAACTTTAAAGTTCTGTAAGTCAGCTAATTTTCAATAGTTTTTGACGATTTTTGACTCAAAATATTTCAAATTTCTGTAGTTTGTAGTTTGTAGTCTCTAAGCCTCAGTAAAAATACTCAAACTTCTGTTGGTATAGCTAGTTTTTTTTTGCCGTAAAGTGCAAAAAAGGTTTCACTGAGGCTTAGAGACTACAAACTACAAAAATTGCTGCAATTCAGCTCAATTTCAATCATTTTCAATGATTTTTGGACTAAAATGTTTCCAATTTTTGTAGTTTGTAGTCTCTAAGCCTCAGTAAAACCTTAAAATCCCTCTATCTCTGCTCATTTTCAACCGTTTTCACTCGTTTTTCTCCCAATCTGTCTGTCTGTTTGTCCAGATATCCCCTCCTATGGTCGGTACCCCTCACCTGAAACATTCCAATCAAAAAGATGACAGCAATCACGCCAAACGAGTAGATCGACAACTGCTTCCCCAAATCGTCCATACTTTTTTGAAGGGGCGTTTTCGGCGACTCCTCTCCCATCATCATTTTCACCACTTCTCCGAACTGGGAATTGGCGGCCGTCGAAATGACGATTCCTCGGCCACGGCCAGCACAAACCAAGGTTCCCATGAAGGCAATGCATGTCAGATGTTCAACGTCGGATCCGGTCCCAAGGGTGGCTTGTGGGACAGCCCGGGTTTCCTGTGGAGAAAATCGATTATCGACACTTTTCTTGTAAGCTTTTTTTGTAGTTTGTAGCCTTGAAAAAAGCGATTTTTCTAGCGAAATTTCGAGATCAAAAATCTATTTTTCCTCGATTTTTCTGCACAATTTTTAGACCTTTTTAGGGTTTTCAGCTATTTTTCAGCTAAAATTCTTTTTCGGTTTCTCCGAATTGTTTGTCTGAAAATCGATGGGACGATGTTTTGGATTACTGTAGATCACTGTAGAAGCCATTTCCTTTTTGTAGTTTGTAGTTTCGGTTTTTGCAAACACAATCACGTCAAAATGGAGATTCGAAAAAAAAGCAGAAAAAAAACTACAAACTACAAGAAAATTCTACAGTAATCTACAGTAATCCAAAGCACCGTTCCATCGAATATCAGACAAAAAATTCGGAAAATTCGATGAAGAATCTGAAAAAAATAGCTGAAAAACCTAAAAAGGTCTGAAAATTTTGCGAAAAACTGAGGAAAAAATCAATTATCGATTTTTCGGGGTTTTCAGTGAATTTTGGGTCATCTTGGGTAATTTTAAACTGGGATTACGGTACTTTTGGAATTTAGCAGCCGTATGGGGGTTTGAGTCGTTAGAAACCTTTATTCTATCAGAAAAGCGTCGAAAATAACTAAAAATGGCTAAAATCCTGTGGAGAAAAATCGATAATCGATTTTTCGGGGTTTTCAGACAATTTTGGGTCATTTTAAACGGGGATTACGGTAGTTTTAGAATCTAGCAGCTTTTAGGTGTTTTTGGGGGCCTTTAAGCACCTTCATTCTATTAGGAAACACCTATAAATGGCTTAAAATGGCTAAAATCCTGTGGAACAAAAATCGATTATTGATTTTTCGGGGTTTCAGTCGATTTTATATCATTTTGGGTTGTTTTAAACAGGGATTACTGTAGTTTTGAAGTCTAGCAGTCTCTATGGGTTGTTTAAGTCGTTCAGAGCGCTAAAATCGCTCTAAAATCCGCTAAATACCTTATGCTTCGGCTCGGTCTCCCCCGTCAACGAGCTCTCATCAATCTGCAGCGAAAAACTCTCGGCAATGCGCAAATCCGACGGTATCCGATCTCCAGTATTCAGAAGAACAACGTCTCCAGGTACCAACTCCCGTGCCAACATCATAGCCTCCTTGCCATCCCTCAACACATGACACGTGGGTGGTACAAGCTTCGTCAACTGCTCCAACGTCTTCTCGGATCGATATTCTTGCACGAAACCTACAGTAACCACAATCACAACTGCTACCGTAATCGATATCGCATCATCGTACTGTTTCATGACTATGGAAACGAATGCAGAAGCCAGCAACAGCAGAATCAGTGGATTTTGGAATTGTTCCAGATACTTCTTATAGATTGGCTCCTCCTCTCCGACGTCAAACTCATTGTATCCGTGATATTGACGTCTTCTGGTGGCTTCTGCCGTCGTTAGACCTTCTTCTAGATTCGTCCGAAGTTGATGGGTACATGGGACGACTTCATGTGATGCTGCTTGTTCGGATGTCAGTGTCTCAATCATTATGTCGTCTTTTATCGATTTCTTTCGATTGATTATTGATATGTGATTTGTGGAGACTTCGGCTTTCACCAGTGGAGTCGACGGTTGCTGGAAAATCGTCAATTTCAGAGAGTTTTTGAGCTGAAAATAGGCTGAAAATGATCAAAAAGCAGTTCAAAATGGCTCAGAAAGCCGTAAAATTGGCCTAGAATGGCTTAAACTAGCCTAAAACGGCATAAAATCGTTTTAAAACATTTTGGACTGTTTTAGACTATTTCTGGGCTGTTTAGGGCCATTTTTGAACTATTTTAGGTTATTTCAGACCATTTTAGACTATTTTCGACCATTTTTGGACTATTTTCGGACCATTTCAGATCAGTTTTGGGCCATTTTGGACCCGAAAAACTCATCTAGGTTCAAAACTAACCGAATTACAGCGTTTTCAAAATTTTACTGAGGCTTAGAAAATTTTGTAGTTTGTAGTCGCTAAGCCTCAGTAAAACTTGAAATCGTTGTAACTCGGTTAATTTTGAAGCTAGAAAAGTCGTTTTCAGCTGGAAATTCGTTAAATTTCCTGCTATTCACGCGGTGTGAGACTACAAACTACAAAAATCCTAAGCCTCATAAGTGGGCGGAGTCAGGAGGCGGAGCCTAAATCTTAGGCTATTTTTGGGGTGAAATTTGGCTGAAAATTGTCAATTTTGAAGTCATTTTCAGCCTATTTTCACATTTTTTGCCTATTTTTAATTTTTTTTTGAAAAGTGGGCGGAGCCTAAATTTATTTCTTTTTTGCCTAAAATATGCTGAAAATGGACTTTTTGGTCTGAATTTAACAGTAAATCTGCAATTTCTAGTCAGTTTTTCACATAAAAGTGGGCGGAGCCTAATTTTTAAATTGGGTTTGGTGGAACTTAGGCTCCGCCCACTTTTTTTTTCAAAAATTTAAATTCTCATTTTTCAGAAATCCAAAAAATTTGGAATTTCTAAAGTTTTGTGTAGTTTGTAGTTTGTAGTTTTTGTAGTCTCTTTTAGCCGAAATTTCCAGAATTTTTCAGAATTTAAAAAATCTGAAAATGTAACTTTTTCGAATTTTGAGCATTTTCAGCATTTTTGAACTACAATTTTTGTAGTTTGTAGTTTTTGTAGTTTGTAGCCTCCTTTCTAGCCTACTCACATGAACTCCTGAATTATTGACTGCAACTGGTACTGTATCTACCGTATTCCCTTGCACACGAAAGATGGCCGCTGTCGCTTGTGGCGCCTCTTTGTCGTGCTGAAAAAATTGTAGTTTGTAGTTTGTAGTTTGTAGTCCGAGACTACAAAAACTACAAAAATACCTTCCCCGAGCCACCGTTTGCCACCGCCGTTGAGCCGTTCATCCCAAGTTTTTCAGATTTTTTGAATTTTTTCGGATTTTCTAGAAATTCAATTTTTTAAATTTTCAGAATTTCAGATTTTCAGCATTTTCAGACAAAGCAAAAGTAGGATTTTTGAAAATTGAAACGTTGCAAATATGAAGAGAAAAAAGCATACAGAAATAGAGATTTCAAAGCGGAGAGAGAGAGAGAGAGTGTGTGTGAGAGTGAGAGACGCAGAGAGAGAGAGAGAGAGAGAGAGAGAGAGAGAGAGAGAGAGAGAAAACAAAAGGAAATATAGAATTGTCTCATGAAAATGGCAACAAAACGGCCGGCCGTTTTTTTAGGCAAAATATTCATTTTTGTTTGGAAAATTGACTTTTTGGTTTGTTTTTTTTTTGAAATTTCAGAAGACCTGAAAATCTAGAAATTCTGAAAACTCAGAATCTAGAAAATTTGGGATTTTCCGATTTCCAGATTCTCAAGTTTTCAGATTCTCAGATTTGCAGATGATCGGCTTGATAGATTTTCAATTTTCCAGAATTCAAGATTTTCAAACTTTCAGATTTCAAGGCTTTCGAATTTCTGGAATTCTAGAAATTCAAATTTTCAGATTTTCATAAAAATCAGATTTTTAATTTTCCAGATTACTAGATTTTTATATTTCGAGAATCCCAGAATCATAATTTTCGAGATTTCTACAATTTCAGAATTTTAGATTTCAAGGATTTCCATTTCTGGAATTCAATATTTTCAGATTTGCGGATATCCAAATTGTCCGAACTCCAGAATCATGGATTTTCAGATTTCCATACTTTCAGATATTCGGATTTCCAGATATATAGATTTCCAGATTTTCAGATTTTTAGAATTTCTAATTTTCAGAACTCAAGATTTCTATAAAAAAAAATTCCAGATTCTCAAGAAATCAGATTTTCCAATATCTAGATTTCCAAACTTCCATAAAATGAAATCTTCTAATTCCCGGAGTTCCAGAATTATAGATTTCTAGATTTCCAGATTTCAGAAATTCCTAGGTTCCCAAATTGCTAGATTTTCTAAGTTCCTAGATTTTCAGATTCTCAAATTGCTAGATCACTAGACTTCCAGATTTCCGAATTTCCGGAATTTCAAATTTCTGAATTCCTAGATTGACAGACTTTAAAAGAATTTATATTTCCGAATTTCAGAGCTTCATTTCAGAGAATTTCAGAGAGAAAACTCTAGATTTTCCAGATTTCTATGTAAAAATTCGGAATTTCCAGCTTATTTTTAAAAAGATTCAAAAATACAAAAATGGAGGGAAAATGATGACACTAAATGAATTCAAAGGAAAAGAATGAGAAGAGGAAGAATCACGAGATTCAGAGGATGCGGCAAATTAAAACCGACAAAAATATGTAGATCGTAATTTAAGATAAATTCACACAAACTTTGAGGAAGGAAAACTTTCGGAATCTAACTTTCTGATCTAAAACTGATTAAAATGAAAAACTTTGAACTTGTTAATTTGAAGTTCATCGAGGTTCTTGAGATTCAAGAATCCAGATGAACGTGACGTCATCTGAATCTTCTATTTCAGGAAATGAAAATAAACTAGATGTTCAGCAAATCCAAAATTCTATAACTCTAAAAGTGTGGAATTCCAAAAATGTCAAAGACCTTAAGAATTTTTATTTTTCTTTTTCCAGAAGCCACGAGGCCTTCTGAATCCTTTCAATGCCGTGAACGTTGATTTTGGCAGTTCAGAAGCTCTTCAGATTCCGAAAATCTATTCTAGACTCTAGATAATCCTTATCTTTGGAATCCAAGAAATCCAGATATCTAGAATCTGATATCTAGATTCTGATATCTAGAATCCGACTATCAAATTCAGCTAGATTTTTTCAGCCACGTCACCTTGCCTAGTCTTCCTCTTCTCCTTCAAGCCAAAAAAGGGAAATTCAGAAAAAAAGAGAGATGGCAAATTTGTAACACTTGCTGCTGTTTCCTCTTTCTCTCTCTCTCATTGCTCATAGGAAGAGGAGGAGGTGCTAATCTATTCAAATTACATTCGGATGTCGTTTGGCTCTTCTGCTAAAGAGCACGTCTTCAGAATCGCCTCCGAATAGCCGGGCGAGGAAGAGGGTGTCGTTAAAAATTATGCCATTTTTTTCGTTTTGAAAAAATATAGGCATTAAAAAATAACACAAATATTCTGTGCTGTTACATTGATAGCCTTCGGATTAGCTTCCGGGGAGAAGCAGGCGAGAGAGTGAGGGAAATCGAGAGACGCAGAGAAATGGGTGTTCATAACAATGTATGACGATGTCCCGGAAATTGGATTCTCCCTATTATTGCTGACGTACAGGAAGAACATACAAGACCCATAGGCTTTGTAGTTTGTAGTCTTGGAATGCCTAGGGAAGAGCTGAGGATTTTCAGAAGGTCCGGATGGATTCGGGAGACTTTGTAGTTTGTAGTCTTCTGATAGGAATGCCTTGATTCCAGATACCGTCTCTAGGAGAACAGAGACGGCTTCCAGTCAGTCTAAGCATCAGTAAGCTGCTGAGGATTTCCAGAAGGTCTGGATGGATTCAGGAGACTTTGTAGTTTGTAGTCTTTCTTTTTGGATATCCTTTGATCCAGATAATTTCTCTATAAAAGTAGAGGGAGCTCAGATTTCGATTTTTACACCTGTCTCATTTCCAACTGAACTCAAAAATGAGTTAGCCAGCCATTCGAGGATATCAAAATGAGCAAAGTAGACTTTCATCAAGCTCAGATGATCTACTTATGATCTTTCTAGGTCTTTCTAAAGTGCTCCGTTCAAAGATGAGCTGTCTGGAATCCTAGACTAGGATACATGAAACTTATAAAATGAGCAATCCAAGAAAATAAGCTTCTGGATCTGAAGTCAGACAGTTCAGATAGATTGAATGGGATTCGAGACTTTTCGAACGATCCAGTCAGAATGGCTGATCACAGAAGAAGGAATTCAGAGGATTCTGACAGAAATCTGAAATTCGCCAAAAGTTCAAGATTCTAGAGCTGAATCTGGATTCTAGGATTCTGAATATTAGGATCAATCAGAATCCGAATCCTTTAGATCTGGGAAACCCGAGATTCCAAATCCATAACGCTTCTTCTTTTTCAGAATCTAGCTAGCTAGAATGGGGCGATAAAAAGAGAATTATTCTCTCTTTTCCACCTATTCTCTATAATCCAATCTTCTTCTTCTTCTCCCCAGCCAACACCTTCTTCTTCTTCACCTGGGCTCCGGCTCCTTCTTCATTCAATTATGACGTCAGGTCAGGGCTCCAAAAAGGAGTATTACTCTGCATAAGTGATATACTTGGCATAGAAATGAGATAGGAGCCTTCAAAGAATGTCCAAAAAGCGGATAATTTTGATGAATTGACTTTGAGCTCAAAATTAGAGCCATCGGCTTCAGAAGGAGCAAAAAAAAAAGAAGAGAAAAATGTGGAGCACAATTATAATCAGAAGGCCGTCTCTTCTTCTTCTTCTATTTTGCCTCAGGGGCTGCGTAATATTCAGAATCGAAAAGTAGGCTTTTCTTCTTCATCTACCTCTTCTTATTGTTCGAAAAAAAAAACGCCACCATTTTTCCGGTTGGATGACACTGAAACAACAGAAAAGGTACTCTGCTGAAGGGGACATTTTTCAGTGAGGCAGCTGGCTTAAAAGGTTTTAGAGCATTCTGGAGGGATATTGTAGTTTGTAGCCATTAAGGAGGGTCTTGATTTTTTCCAAACTTCCAAAATGTCGAAATTCAGCGTTGAAAGACGTTGAACAAATTTTTGGGTTCATTCAGACCTAAAATTGCTCAATTTCAGATCATTTTCAGCCGCTTGAATTAGATTTCAGTTATTTTTGGGTTATCGCTTCATGCTTTGGAGCTTCGAAAATGAGCTCCAGGCTTCTTCTTCTTCATATTTCCATCACAATTTTAATCCTCCTCTTTTCCAATTCTGACAAATTCCACAGCAGATTAGTGATATGATAACATTCGGATTAGCCAGTTTGTAGTTCATTTTTTCGGATCCGTCTGCACTCACATCGCCTACTTTATTCTGGATGGCGTCACGTCTTCTCCTAACTCTTTCAACATCCATTTAATCGTTTCCGACTAAAAGAGAGTCAAAGAGAGGTGACATATTGACACATTTAGGGGGAGACTGGATAGACGAGGAAGTCAAAAGTACACAAAAAAGAGAAGGGAAGATTCTGAAGTTCCAGGACTTCTAGGGAAACGGGGGCTAAGCTAAGAAGATGTTTAGCAGATGCTAAAATGCTGAAAGAGCCACTTTCCAGATTAAGTTGTTTCCGGAAAAGCCAACAATACCGTATTTCCTCTAATAGAAGCCCACCCAAACCGTCAATTTTGAGCTCGTTGGCCTTCTATTAGAGTGTTTACGGTAAATGAGTGCCAATTCTTTCTGGCAAAACAAAAACTAAACTTTTTTGTACTAGATTGTTCTATAGAACAAAAACAACTGTTAAAAATGTTATTATGCCACCAACGAACAGGGTGTGTGAAAAATGCAATATATGTAAATGAAGTCCACTACTGTTTTTTATTATATTTTTTGTCTCATTGAATATGGTCAAACATCAATGGAATCCCTTTTGGAGCAGTCTAAAAATTCAAAAATCTAGATTCCACCTGGTTCTGCTGGTCTTCCAACGGTCAACCAGTTTCAGATCGAAAAATGGCCGCTTTTGTGAATAAAAATGATCAAAATGGAGAGTCGTAGCTAGGAAAAAGCTTGCGATCGCTTCAAATTTATTAAAATGCACGAGTTACCAGACAAAATGACTTCTAAAAAGCGTAGAATCAAAATTTGGCATCAAAATGTGAGCCATAAAAGGAGTAACAAGGCTAGTAGAGGTGAACTTTCCACATGACCTCACTCCTCTCTAGTCAGACACAGAAGACGTCATTTTGGTGAAGAACATTCGAATCTAAAAATCTAGATAAATCATTTTTCAGGTGGGAGAATTTCAGAAAATTCATTTTCTGAAGTAAAATTTTGAATTATCGAACTCTAAATTAATCAGAATCTAGAAGACGTCGTCATAGAAACCAAGTACAAATCCGCCTTGTTGGATCAAGCGGAACGATTTGTCTCTTGGCTTTAACCGCACAAGGACGAATCTGTCTCTTTTCTGAATTAGTAGATTACGGTAGTTTAAACTATGGAGATTCCAAAAGTCTGAAATTCCAGAACTTCCCATTCAAAGCAGTGATATCAAAATGACGTTTCAGATCACATACTTTAAATTCAAAGTTCTGGAATTTCTGCGATTTTTGGAATCGACATAGTCAAAACTACCGTAATCTACTAATGGGAACATTCTAGAAAGTTCTAGATGACTTTAAATAACTGATTCGCATGAATTTAGCTTGTTAGAGAGCCATCTGACCAGCTAAAACAGCTCAAAAATGCCCTTTTCCACATGAAATACATTTTATAAATATGTGGTGCTCAGTGAGCATCCCCAAAAAGGTAAAAGGAGTGGTTAGAAGCCAAAAAGAAGTCAAAAAAAAGGAAAAGAGGGGGGGAAAAGGGGGCGGAGTCTTGGGAAATTCGAAATGCAAAACCTAATACCCTTTTGTGTGTGTCTACCTCAAAAATGGGAGGGCAAAGGACGGAAATTGTCGATTTTCGAGTTTCAAAAAGAAAAAAGGTATTTAAAAAAGCACATTTCAGAAGAGCAACATAAAAAGTGAAAAGTTTATGTTTGTCCGGATGTCCGGATATCTACAAAAAATAAGCTGTAGGCATTGAAAATAGGCTTTAAAAGTATATTTTGGGTTGGAAAATTGCGATTTCTGTTTGTCCGGATGTCCGAAATTCGAAAAAACTAGCTTAAAATAGGCATTCTGCTCATTTTTTGGGATTTTCTCTTCGAATTTTCGTTTTTTTTTTCGTTCAAAAAGAGGAACCTAACATTTTACGGCTTCTTTTTTTTTTAGTTCGAAGAGAGTGCCAATGGGGGGGGGGGGGTGTCCTATAACACCTGCGGCCGGCCGCGGCCCGCATGCAATTAATCTAAAAAGGGGGTGGTGAAAAAAAAACCAGGAAACAAAAAAGTGGAAATTCGAGAAATGGGAAAAAAGAAGAATAAACTAAAAAGAAGATAAAATAGAGAGAAAAATTGAATTTTCAAAACTTTTCTAATTGGAAAAATGTAAAAATTTGAAATTTAGGATATTTTTGGTCAATTTTCAGAAACTTTGATTCATTTTATTCCATTTTTTTTGGATTTTTCAACTTATTGACATATTTCCCTTGAAAAAATGGTTTTAAAAAATTCCAAAATGAAGAATTGACCAATTTCAGGCGAATTTAGACCATTTTAAGCTGAATCTGGACAGTTTTAAGCGGAATTTGGACCATTTTCAGTCAAATTTGGAGCAATTTTAGTGATTTTTAGTCTTTTTCTGATATTTCGAGTTTTGGAACATCTGAATATCTGAAACTTCGGAATTTTCCGAATTTCTGCATTTTTTTGGAATTATCGAAATTCGATTTTTTGAAATTTTCAATTTTTCAAAATTTTTTGATTTTTTTTTCAATTTTACCCGATTTTCCCGGTGGCTCGAGGAAATTATATTTTTTTTTGTAGTTTGTAGTCAACTTACCTAAAAAAGCAGATTTCAGCGGCACTTGAGAAGCGAAAAATGCAGCCTACGACCCGTGTCTTGTTGTCCCTAGTCCTGGAAAAAATCAAGAATTTGTAGTTTGTAGTCCAGACTACAAACTACAATTTAAAAAGAATATGAGAAGAGGATAAAAACCAGGACGAAAAATACAAGATTTTAAGGGAAAAATCAGAGAAAATGGGTTAAATTTATTGGATTTTTGTTGAAAAGAATCAAAATTCAAAAAAGGCGGGAAATTTAAAAAAATGGTAAAATTCCGATATAAATTAATGAAAAAGAAGTAGGAAGAAACCCAAAAAAAGAGATCCGTGGAATAAAAAATGTGAAAAAAAATGAATTTTTTATGTAAAAAATGGTCAAAAATTAGGAAAAAAAAGTAGATCAAAAGGGGCGGAGCCTAATCGGTCCACAATTTCAAAAGACCATCCTCTGCATACGTGGCGATGAGATTCTGATGGGGATGGTGGACCAAACCGATTGGAAGACGTTCGGTTACCTGAAAATAGGGGGAAAAATTACAGAAAAATAGGTTGAAATTCAAGAAAATCCGTTTTACTGAGGCTTAGCATATTTTGTAGTTTGTAGTCTCTAAGCCTCAGTAAAACTTAAAAACGCTCCATCTGGGCTCATGTCAAACTATTTTTGATGCATTTTGGCTCAAAACTCATGAATTTTTACTGATTTTACGGATTCTAAATTTACTGAGGCTTAGAGACTACAAACTAGAAAATCTTTCTAAGCCTCAGTGAAACGTCAAAACTTTTACTGAGGCTTAGGAATTTGTGTAGTTTGTAGTCTCTAAGCCTCAGTAAACCCAGAACATTTTCACTGAGGCTTAGAGACTACAAACTACAATATTTTCTAAGCCTCAGTAAAGCTCGAAAGCGCTTATTTTCATCCGTTTTTTAAATGAATTTAGGACCAAAATTCTAGGATTCTTGGGATTTTTCAGAATTTCAGACATTTCAAATCATTTTTCAGCAACTTTCAAACGAAAGTCAGTTTTTTTTTGGAATTAAAAATTAGGATTTTCAGGAGTGAAATAGGTATTTGAGCACAAAAAGCTGGCACACAAAAAGCCTCAAGGCTTTACTGAGGCTTATTTACTACAAACTACAAAATTTCCTAAGCCTCAGTAAAACTTAGAAACTCTCATTTTCGATGGTTTTTGATGAATTTTGGCTTAAAATTCATGGATTTTTCGTTCATTTCTGCCAATTTGTCAACGAAATGTCGATTTTTTTAAAGCGAAAATAGCTATTTTAGCAACAAAAAAAAGCGAAAAAGGTCCTCAAAACGTTGCCATAGATCCCATTCTTGTGGTGCTCTTGAATAGGAAATGTCTAGTAAAAAAGAGAAAAAAGGAGAAAAAAGAAGACGTCCGTCCAGGAAGGGAAGGATGGACATGCGATTCCATTTAGTATTCTACTCCTTTTCTTAGTGGTTTTTGTGCTTTTTTTGGGGTGGAAATGAGAAAAAAAGAAATAGACTACAAACTACAAAACATTCCTAAGCCTCAGTAGAACTCAAAAACGATACATCTGAGCTCATTTTCATTCGTTCTCGGTGGTTTTCAGCTCCCAATTAATGGACTTTTCGAGAAATTTCGAAAACTACAATAATCTAATACTGTTTTAAATTTTTCCAGAATTTTAAAACCAGTTTTTTAATGCATCTAGATATTCTTAGGCTAGGTTATTTGCTGCTTTTCAATTCAAAAACTGTCAAATTTGAGCTATTTTTCTGATCTTCAACGTTTCTAACATCTTAACTCAAAAATTGACAATGACAATGACAAAATTGGATCTCAAAATCACTTACTAAAACGAGCTCAATTTCTCCAAAAATTTTGCAGAAAATCGTTTTTAAATTATTTTAAGGCTCAAAACTATGTCTCCAGTTCGTGATCACTTTAAAAATAGACTTCTGAAGGCAGAATACGTCACGTAGGGGCAGAATTCGAAAAGAACACGGGGAGAAAAAGGATGTCTGAAGAATCAATTGCTAATCTTCAAAATTCCATCTTTTAGTGGATAGAGGAGATGAAGAAGGTGGAGGTGGATGGGAACTATAACACAGACAGTGTTCTTCGCTGCCGGAAAATTGAAAAGATAAAATCTATAGAAATTTATATTGGCAACATTCGTCTTCATGTCAGACAAATTAGACATTTTTTAAAAATATGGCAAAATGGGAGACAAAAATTTGAGTTTATGGGAGAAAATTAGGGATTACTGTTGGGAACTGTAATTTGAAAATGCTTTTTTTACCACCTAAATTAGGAAAAAAAAATTAAGAAAACGTCATTTTCTGCTCCTAGTAGGTCTCTCATCCTTATCACTAATTTCACTTATGCACTTTCTTATCAATTTTTCCTTTTTTTTTATGCCTAGAAATGATTTAAGACCTCTGATCGAAAACTGTGGCCTAGTAATTCAGAAATTTAGAATTTCTAAGCCACCTATTACAGGTTTTTGCTGCTAGTTTCCAATTTTCATGCTATTTTAACCATTTAACCATTAAAACCATTTTTCACAGATTTTTGAAGTTTTTTCAGCGCACACTTCAGATTTTTACGGCCATTTTTCAGATTTTTGAACCTTTTTTAGCCCTGAATCTGGATTTTCAGATGCTCTAAAACGAAAACTCACCGGAAGCGTTGTCTCAAGTGTTGCCGATAGAACCATAAAGCAGTACATGACACCGTCCTCGGCAATCGCGTACGCCCATTCTCCTGGAAAATGAGAATTAACGTACTTTTACGCAACGATTTTCGAATTTTCAGACTTTTAAATCTCAAATTTCCGAAATTTTCCAAGTTTTCGGTCAAAACATCACTTTTTTATCTCTAAATTATCAAGATTTTCAGCGTTTATAGCTCAATTTGTTCAGATTTTCAGCCTTTTCAGCTCAAACTTACCAGATATTCAGAATTTTCAGGTCAAAATTTCCAGATTTTTGCAAATTTTTCAGTTAAAATAGTGTTTTACGGCTCAAAATTTCCAGATTTTCAAAAACAAACCTTTTGGCGATAAGATGCAGCTGATAAAGTCTCCCTTATCGCGTTTACCAGATGTCATTGTGCGCACGACCTGAAAATGGGGGAAACATTGAAACCCCAAAAATTAGACATTTTAAGGTCAATTTTTGTGTTTAAAATCTATTTCTTAGCTCAAAAATCCTCATTTCCAAGCTAGAAATGCTGATTTTCCTCCTAAAAACCAGATTTTCGAGTTGAAAATGATCATTTCTGTGATGATTGAGCCTCGAAAATCCAAAATTTCAAGCTAAAACTGCTCAAAAACCCACTTGTCCCGAGATATTGACGACGTAGAGCGTGTTCGAGCGATTACAGACAACCATTTGGGGTGGATCACTTTTCGGAATGGGTAGAACATTCAAAATGGGATAATCCTCGGTTCCAACACGGAATGTCGACAGGCATTCACCCGTTTTTCCATGCCAGACACGAATTGAGCCATCTGTTGAGCACGAGATCTGGAAAAAGGCAGGGAATTTGAAAATCGGACAAAAAAGGGGTAAAAATTGGCAAAAAACCCAGAAAGTTGTCAAAAATGGGCTGGAAATCGTCGAAAATTGGTAAAAATGACATAAAATCGTCGATTTTTGGGATTTCCTTCATTATATTACTGAGGCTTAGAAGAATTTCTGTATTTTGTAGTCTATAAGCCTCAGTAAAGATTTCATCGAATTTTTTGTCCCAAATTTGATGGAACAGCGTTTAGGATTACTGTTGATTACTGTAGGAGCTTATTTCCTTTTCTGTTGATTTTTTGACGTGATAATTATCGCAAAAAAAACTACAAAAAAAATGGCTTCTACAGTAACCTACAGCAATCCAAACCCCATTCTATCAAATTTGAGACAAAAAATTCGGAAAAATCGGTAGAGAATCTTCAAAAATAGCTGACAAACCTAAAAAGGTCTAAAAATTTTGCGAAAAAACCGAAAGAAAAAGCAATTTTTAGCCTTAAAAATGTAGTTTTTCCAAGACTACAAACTACAAAAACCCCTTCTAAGCCTCAGTAACTGAGAAAAATCCACGTTCTTTCTCTGTGCAAAAAGAGCAGCAAAGAGCCGGAAGCAACAGTACAAGCAAAAAAAAAGAGCACAGAAATCGGAAAAGCCATAGGAAAAGTGCAAAAAGAGCATTTTCCTGTGTAAACAAAACGGAAAATTGGATTGGATTTTGGATTTTCGCGAAAAAATTGGGGGAAAATCACCAAAAATAGCCTCAAAAAGGACTATTTTCGTCTGAAAAAAGGCTAAAAATGCCCCAAATTCCCCATTTTTTCAAAATTTCTCACTGACTACAAAGACTACAAGCTACAAAAAATACGAATTCAACTTACAATATGATTTCCCTCATCTGAATATCGAACGTCGGTGATGTAGCTCGAGTGACCGCGCATCTCTTTCAGACATTTTCCACTCTTCATTCCATGGACTCTGCAAAAAGAATTGAGTAGACTACAAACTACAAAAAATTAATAAGCCTCAGTAAAGAAAACTAAAACTACGGGAAAAACGGATGAAAATGAGGCCAAATACAGCGTTTTGAAACTTTACTGAGGCTTAGGCTACAAACTACAAACAATTGCTAAGCCTCAGTAAACGAGAAATGAGGTAAAGATGTTTACTGAGGCTTAGCAATTCCTGTAGTTTGCAGTCTATAAGCCTCAGTAAAGGCTAAATGCTTTACTGAGGCTAAGAAGCTACAAACTACAAAACTTCATAAGCCTCAGTAAAATTTTCAATTAGCTGTAACTTGGCTAGTTTTGAAGCTAGAAAAGTCATTTTTGGCTGAAAATTCTGAAAATTTCAATGACTACAAACTACAAAAACTTTTATAGATCGTTTTCAGCGAATTGAGACCAGGTTATTTTTAGCCATTTTCAGCCAACTTTTTTTGATTTGCTACGATTTTTGACACATGTTTCATGATATATAGAGATTTTAAGGCAATGTGACTACAAACTACAAAATCTTATAAGCCTCAGTAAAGATTTCTAACTGCTGTTACTCGGCTTGTTTTAAAGCTAGAAAATTCATTTTTGGCTAGAAATTCTCGAAATTTCAGTGACTACAAACTACACAAATTGCGGTATCAAATTTCATATTTTGAATGATTTATGTATTTTCGGTGATTTTTATCTCAAATTTAGTCATTTTTAGGCAATTTGAATGACTTTTAAGCCAAATTTCAAGATTTTCAGATAACTTTTCAGGACCTCCAGTGTAAATTAGGTTATTTTAAGCCATTTTTTTCAAAATTCTAGGTCAAGTTTTCATGATTTGTACCTAAACTTTCGAAACTTTAAACCTAATTTTCATGAATATTAGCTAAATTTTCATGATTTTTAGCTCAAATTCGGTGATTTCAAGTGATTTTGAACGAATTTTTACAATTTTTAGCTTATTTTTCCACCAATATTTAATGATTTTAAGCTCTTTTCCATGATATTCATCAATTCCAACTCCAAACCAACCTAACAACATGATCATTCCCGCCAGACAACACATGTGTATTATCCTTTGAGAATCTGACAGCACAAACTCCATTCGTATGGGCTCTATCGAATTTTCGAAGGCAATCGCCCGTTTCGATCTTCCAAACTTTGATTTTTCCATCGATTGATCCGGTGGCCAACATTTCAGAGTCTCGGCTGAACGACATACATCTTACAGCTGCGTCCATCATCATTAGATTATCCTGGGCCTGGAAATATGGGAAATTTAGTGGAAAATGAGCAAAAACCCCGAAGAATTTAACAGAAAATCTGCATTTTTTGGATCCAAAATGAGCAATTTAGTAGGAAATACAGGAAGAATGGGGGAAAATGAGCTAAAAACCTCAAAATTTGACATAGAAATCGTCATTTTTGAGGTTCAAAATGAGCAATTTGGAGCCAAAAATTTAAAATTTTCAGTGGAAAATACGGATTCTCAAAATTAGGGCTAAAAACCCTCAGAATTTGGCTGAAAATCGGCACTTTTAGGGTCCAAATTTGCCAATTTTCAAGCTAAAATCCCGATTTTTGAATCAGAAATCCATTTTTAATCGAAAATTCCTGATTTTTGGGTCATATTTAAGCGATTCTGAGCCAACAATTTGCGTTTTTAGTGTTTTTAACAGATTTTGATGATATTTTTAGACATTTTCAGAAAAAAAAACCAACCTGATACTTCAAATCCTTCCTCAATTTTCCGTTCATATAATTCCAGACCTCAATGAAGCCGTCCTTGGAGCCAGAGACCAGGTAATTGGAATCCGGTGAGAATACAGCCGATTCTGGATAGCTTTCTGGAAGAAAAACGGGGGTTTTTAGCTGAAAATTGGGCGAAAAATCGTCTGAAACTCATATTTTCAGATTTTGTGCCATTTTTCTAGCTGAAAAATTCATTTTTCTTGTCAGAAAATCGTTTTTTATGGATATTTTGGGCTTGAAAACTGGCTTGTGAGCTATTTTCGGTAAAAATTAAGCATTTTCAGCATTTCTAGCACAGGAAAATGGCAATTTTCGGGGCCATTCTGACTAAATTGCGCTGAAAACAGGCGATTTCAGAGTCAAAAAATTCCAAAAATCCACTATTGGCAGTATTTTCCGCTTAAAATCGGTTGAAAAATCGTCAGAACCTCCTTTTTCTAGCTCTAAATCCCCCAAATTAGAGATGTTAAGCAATTTTTACAGCTTAAAATAGTCATTTTCTCAAAAATTAGCTCAAAATCCGAGCATTTTAGCCAATTTTCAACCAAAAATCTTGATTTTTTGGCATTTTTAGCTGCCAAACCCCCATTTTAAGCTCACTCGTCGAAAACTTGATACTCCTCGCCATCATTGTCGGATATCTCTCCTCAATTTGCTCTTTCAACGCCGCCTTCCCTCTAAACAGATCGATAGCAGTTCCAGGTGGTAATAGACCCTGATGCAACTGCCATTTCAGACTCTGTCCCAATAAGCTGAGCAATCTAGACGGAGCAACGACATGGACTTCAGATGAGATCGTCTGAGCAATCACATTCCGCCGTTTATCCCGGGAAATGTCACCGTAGACCTCTTGGCTATCGAAATACGGTCGATTGATGAGGGATTCCAGTCGGGAGTATCTGTCTGGATCGATTTGTTTCAGCAAAATCATTGGATCGGTTTGACGGGCCACCAAACGGGCGGTGGCAAGTTCTCGCATCTCCACAAGCTCAATAATTACCTGAAAATTGCATTTTTAGGCTTAAAAATTAGAAGTTTCGCCAAAAAGTGACTCTTAAAATCGAAAATTCGGCATTTTTCCACTAAAAATCGTATTTCTAACAATAAAAAACCATCATTTGGACATTTCAGTAAAGATGACTCTGAAAATCGAATTTTCAGCAATTTTAGGCTTTTTTTAGAGCTTTCGGACAAAAATTTTGCGATTTTAACTGCAAATTCGGGATTTTAAAAGCCTAAAATCAGTATTTCTAGATTTTTAAATTCTGAAATTTTGGAAATTTTTCAAAATAAGATTATTTTTAGCATAAATTGGGCACTGTCTAAAACTTTGCCGAAATTTTCAATTTTAGACTGAAAACGAGGATTTTGAGCGTTTTAAGCTTCAAATCTGCAATATTCAGCACAAAAAAGTAATAAATAGGTAAAAAATGAGATTTTTCCGAAAAAAAATTTTCGAAAAAAAAATTTTTTTCCAATATTTTTTTTCAAATTTTTGCCAGAATTACGACTCCAAAAATACTTACATGTTCATACAAATCAATCAGCTTCTTGGCTGGCAATTTCAGAGATTGCACAGTTTTCAGCACATTATCCCAATTTCCGGACGTAATTTCATTACAAAACCCGTCGATTGAGTCGACTGTGTTCAGTGAAACATTCGTTTCTTCCTGAAAATCCTTATTTTTTCAATTTTCAAAATTTTTAAAGACCTGTAAAACCGCCAATGTCCGATGCAAATTGGATTCCTTGAGGAATTGTTCGATGAGTCGAATTACGCTGAAAAATCGGTCATTTTAGGTACTTTTTGGGATTTTTATGCATAAAAATTGCGGCCAAAGGTGTATTCTAACTTACTCTGAAGATTCAATTTCGATTGATGCCATTTTCAGCCGGAATTTAAGCTTTAGATGACGTGGAAAATTCAAAATCCCTCGGGCACCGGAAACGCGTCAACGATTTTTGGCAGTGATCGAGAAGTGCGTCAGCTTTCCGGCTTGGCGCGTTTGTCGGTTTTGGGGGGAAATTCGAATTTGAGTTTTTCTTAGAGGGAAAAAGTGTAAAAAGCGCCTTTTTAGAAGAATTTTTAGAAAATTCTGCACATTCCAAGTCAAAAATTTTGCATTTTTCAAAATTCTAACTCTTGCAACGTCTTCTTGAGCTACTGGAACTACCTCAAAACATAAAAATTGGCTAAAATTAGTTTTTTTTTCATTTTATTGCATTTTTAGAATTCCCCAACTTTCGATTCATTTGAATTTTTATCCAAATTTCCAATTTTTTCAAAATTTTCCCAAAAATATGCTAGAAAAAGTTTTGGAGTCCTCTCGGACAAGTTTAGGCAGTGTTTACACATTTAATGGCTACCGTAACCCTTTTTAGGTCAAAAAATCAATAAAAACAGGACGACATGATTTATTATTAGGGGGTTTCTCTCACACGCACACCGGTACTTTTGTGTTTTTTTTAAAAGGGACATACAGTAATTTTTAAATTGGGAGGGGTGAGGAAAAATTTAAGCAAATAGAGAAAAAAAAATTGTGTGAGGTTTGTTGCAGTCGTCGGAGATGAGAGGAGGAGGCTACCTGAAAGATAAACATTTAAAAAAAATAAAATTTGAATTTCGCGGGCAAAATTACCTCAATAAGAGTCAAAATATGTGATCGATTTTTGAAGAGTTAGAAGCTTTTACAATTTGAAGTCGTCGAAGCCAGAAGTGCTCTGAAAAATCAAAAATTTAAAATATTCGAAAAATTGGAGAAAATTAGAGAATATTTAAGCCAAAAATCATTAAAAACGGTTGGAAACTAGCCGAGATACAGCGATTTGAAGTATTACTGAGGCTTAGGAGGTTTTGTAGTTTGTAGTCTTCTGTACTGTTTTACTGAGACTCAGCGACTACAAACTACGAAAAAATCCGAAAATTTCAAGCCAAAAATTATTGAAAACGGATAAAAATGAAGCTTGCTACAGCGCTTTCAAGTTTTACTGAGGCTCAGACTACAAACTACAAAACCTCCTAAGCCTCAGTAAAACTTCACATCGTCGTAACTCGGCTAATATTGAAGCTTTTAGAGCGGTTTTTGGCTCAAAAAATGAAGGAAATTGATGGGATTACAGTATGACTACAAACTACAAAACATTTGAAGCATTTCGAGCTAAAAATCATTGCAAACGGCTAAAAATGAAGATAAATACAACGCGTTGAAGTTCTACTGAGGCTTAGGCTACAAACTACAAAATCTCCTAAGCCTCAGTAAAAATGAAAATCGCTGTAACTCGGCTCATTTTCAACCGTTTTTCATGATTTTTAGCTTAAAATTCTGCAATTTTTTCGTAGAATCTTAAATAGAAAAGATGCTTACCACTGTATCAAAGGCGCGTTTCTCGAATCCGGTGAATCCCTGTCCTGCCAGCGAATCGAACGCCCTTTTGTCGAATCCACTGAATCCGGAGCCGGCCAGAGAGTCGAATGCTCGTTTGTTGAATGCACCGAATCCACTACCGGCCTGAAAATTCGTGTAATTAGCTTAAAAATGCACAGTCCTCAGATTTTAGGTGCGTCGCGGTCGTGCGTCGCGTTCGTTCGAACTTTTTAAACTACTGTAATTCTGTTCGTTTTCCACCAAAGTCCATGAAAGTTGCATAAATAGATTTGTCTTGAAAAGAGCTTCAAAATGAGCCTAAGCACGCCTAGAATGGGAGAACTTTAGTTTCTTGGATGCGTCGCGGTCGTGCGTCGCGTGCGTCCGAACTTTCAAACTATTGTAACTCGGGTAATTTTCATCCAAATTTAATAAAAAGTACATAGTTAGATTTGTATTAAAAAGAGCTTCAAAATGAGCTTACACACTTTCAGGTATGTCGCGGTTGTGCGGCGCGGTCGTGCGCCGCGCGTCGCGCGTGCCTCATCTAGTAAAATGCATAACTCCTTTCATTTTTAACCTAGCGCTTTGAAACTGGTACCATTCGAATCAGCAGAAAATTTTACACTAGATTCACTCTTTTTCTACTCGTATCCCATACTCACCAACGAATCAAACGCTCTCTTATTAAACGCGCCGAATCCAGATCCAGCCAACGAATCGAACGCTCGTTTATCGAATCCACTGAATCCAGATCCGGCCATTGTATCGAATGCTCTTTTGTTAAATGCTCCAAATCCACTTCCAGCTAACGAATCGAATGCACGTTTCTCGTGTGGTCGATTCAGAAAGAATAGGGAGCCAACGGGACGTAGTCGGAAGGCTGATGCACTTTCAGATGGGCAAGACATCTGGAATTTTGATATTCTTGAAATGTGAAATTAGGATTATTCTTGACTCATTTTTGTTTAAGTCAGAAGATCACTTTTGGAAACCTTTCACGGGAATGGAGCTACCGTAACCAATCTACCAGAATGACACCCCCTCCCCCAAGCCAACTTTCCACTTTGAGCTCACATATCTCTTTTTCTGTAAGAGATATCAAAAAGTTGTAAACTAGCAAAATGTTTATCATAATATCACAAATATTTTATTGATTGGCTACTTTCTGATATCTCTCCCAGATCATGAGATAAATTGGGTGCAAGTTGAGCTACCGTAACCACTCTGACAGGATACCCAGAACTGTTAACGTTACGCTCATTTATCTCATTTTCTGTGGGGGATATCAAAAAGGTGTCAACTTACAAAATTTTTATCATAACACCAGAGATATTTTATCAGTTTATCACTTTTTGATATCTCTTACAGAAACTGAGATATATTGGTTCAAAGTAGCCGTGCCGCTGAGCTACACGGTCACAATCTCATTCTATTAGATGGGTTACGGTATCTCTATGAAACCATAGGAAACCGTAATCTTCATGTCCCTCAATCATCCATTTCTTTTTTCCATTTCTTTTTCTAAGAACTTTTCCCTTATAATCCCTGTTAAGCTCATCAATCACTTTTCCTCCTCCCCCATAATCCCCCATTTTCTTTGGTCCCAAATCTTCTGTCCTTGGTTTTGTTATTTTTCTCTATCTGTGTCCCACAAAAACTTCATGTGTCCCAAAAATTCTGTGTCGTTTTTCCATGACGGTGAATCCGATGACGCGGATAAAAAGAAGAGTTTGTAGAAGAAGAAGAAGTGCGTCAAACGAAATTTTCCAATTACAAAGTGCCAACAAACTTGTTGTAGACACACATAAACATGTATTTTTCTCACACCACATGTCTCTTTTTTTCAGAGAAGACCTGGAAGAGAGCTAGCAGGAAAAAATGCAAAATTATCAAAAAACCAAATATAGGGCAATATAAAACAAAATTTATGGTGAAATTTGAAAAATGTTCACAATTTTAGGCAAAAACCTATTGAATTGGAGCACGGAGAGGTGAGATACAGCCATTTGAAGTTTCGGAGGTTAGAGACGCAGTGTGTCTCGTCGTCTGCGTCTCTAACCTTGGAAACTTCAAATCGTTGTATCTCGGTTTCTAGATGTGCTAGAAACGTGATTTTTGGACAGAATTGAAGGAAATTTAGCTGTTTTTTGATTAGAAACAAATTTATATAAAATTGTTTTCCGAAAATGCCTATAAATTAAGATTTAAATAAAGCTAGGACTTTTAAGTAAGATCAAATTCGTTAAATATTGGTCTTTGTACGTCTTATGGACTAGTATTGTATGTATGAATGTTTTCTTTTCCAAAATTTCAGAGTATACTAAACAAAACACGAGCTTCATTTTTGTAGTTAGCAACTTTATCTGAAAACCAAGCCCTGGGAAGATACACCACGTGGAAGAACCCACCCCTCTGGTGGGCCTTGGTGGGCGCACCAAAAGGCGTGTCCTCTTCCATGTGGCGTATCTCCCCAGTACTTGATTTTCAGAATAAGTTTTAAACTAAAAAATTGAAGCTTTAGTTTTGTTTTGTATATACTGAAAATTCTAGATGAATCCAATAAGCTTGAGCTAGTGTTTCAGACAGCCGAAAAAATCCTCATTTTGGACCATATTTGCAATTTTTGACTGATTTCGGGAAAATCGCTATATCTCTCCAATACTTGATTTTCAGAAAAAGTTGTCAACTACAAAAATCAAGCTCTAGTTTTGTTTAATACATTCTGTGATTTTCAAACAAATCCGAAAATTTTGAGCTAGATTTTCAGCAAGTCAAAAATGGTCATTTTTTACAAAATTTTCTGAATTTTGACTTTCTTCTAGAAAGTTGTGTATAATCTCAAAATTTTCGGGAAAATTATTTTTTCAAGTCCCCCTTGTACCTTTAAAATTGTCTAAATATCCCCATCATCATCCCAGAAAAACATTCAAGAGTCATCTTTTCATATTTTTCTCTATTTTCCAAAAATAAGCGTTCCCTTATTTGGTCGGTTTCTCCTTTTGAAATTTTAATCTCAAAACACAACCACCCATTAGTGGGTGGTGTTTTTTTTTTTCGAAAAAACGAATTTTGATATAAATTATTAATTGGAATGAGTAGTATTCGTAAGGGATACGTTGGAATTTTAAAGACATAGAAAAAAAATTTTTTCGAAAAAATTCTAGAATTGCAGATATAGAATTCCTATAAGTTGTTTGCGGGGGTTGCCGATCTACTGGGATAGTATATGTAGATCATAAATTTCTTATATGGCATCTGGGAAAAAAAACTTAAGGAAAATATAAGTTCAAAAAAGTGTCTGCTAGAGCTGTGATCCTGAAATTCAATAGAAAAAGTTAGAGCCTCTTCAAAAATAGGTCACAAGAATCCGATTTTTCTGAAATTTTCAGAATATGCTAAGAAAAACTAGAGCTTTATTTTTGTAGTTGACACTTTTTTCTGAAATTTTAGTCCTGAAGAGATATGCCACGTGGAAGCGCCCCTCTTCCCCCTCCCTTCCTCTCCCGGGCAGGTGGCCGCCCAAAGAGGGACTCTTCCACGTGGCATATCTCTCTAGGACCTAATTTTCCGAAAAAGTTGTCAACTACAAAATTGAAGCCAATAACTTGATTAATATATTCTGAAATTTTCAGACAAATCCTAAAAGATTTAGCTAGATTTTAAGACAGTCGAAAAATGGGGTCATTTTTGACCAAAATTGGAAGATTTTGGCTCATTTTGGAAACATTGGCATATCTCCCCGGGACTTGATTTTCAGAAAAAAGTGTCAACTACAAAAATGAAGCTCCAGACTTGTTTAGTGTCTCTTGAAATTTTCTGAAAAATATGATTTTCCGTCTATTTTTCAGATTTTTTGCAAAAAACGGAAGTTTTTTGCTTTTTTCCTTTGAAAAGTCATCTTTGGTCTGTGAAAAAAACTCATAAACACCTCTCGAACTAAAAAAAATAAGCAAAAAATCATTTAGTTTTCGTTCCTGGTGTCACTACAAACTACAAAAAGTCCTAAGCCTCAGTAAAAACTCCAAATCCCTGTAACTTGGCTCATTTTCATTCATTTTCACCCGTTTTTGCTGATTTTTTGTCAGGATTCTCGTTTTTTTGAAGTCCCTAAAGATCCAGAAAAACCTAATTATCAATCCTAACCTATTTTCGTACACACCACATCATCATTTCTCAGGATTTCCTCCCCGGAAATAGAAGAGTCGGAGTTTTATTAGATTAATGATTATAAGGTCGTCTCCAACTTTTCTCTTTTTTCTTGCTAGACATAAAAGGGACACTTTCCCGCAGGCAATTTTATGCAAAAGGAAGAAATTCTAAAAATTTCTAGCCAAAAATCACTAAAAACGAGCGAGAAATAGCCGAGTTATAGCGATTTGAAGTTTTTACTGAGGCTTAGGAAATGTTGTAGTTTGTAGTTTCCAGCGTTTCGAGCTAAATCTCACGGAAAACGAGCAAAGACTAGCCGAGTTACAACGATTCGTAATTTTACTGAGGCTTACACTACAAACTACAAAACTTCCTAAGCCTCAGTAAAAACTTCAAATAGCTGTATCTCGGCTCATTTTCCACCGTTTTTGATCATTTTTGGCTTAAAATGTTTGAAATTTTTTGTATGATTTATGAATTTTAATATATTTTTAAGAACCAAAGTGTTTTTTTTCAAGAAACTAATTTCTGACTCCCCCCCCCCTTGGCTGCTCTATGCTCTCTGATATCTCTCTAGAAAATCTTTTCTTGCTATTTCCGACCCTCTTGGGACCTGGAATTTTTTTTCGCTTCATTTATCAAAAGGTTAGAAACAAGGAAAGGGGAAAAAGCGGGAGTAGTACAAAATAAATTGTTTTTTTGTTGCTCTTTTTGTTTATTGACCCACTACTACTATCTGATTTTTGAAATAAATAAGATTCTTTGGGACCAGCAGTCAAGTGACGTGGAAGTTATAAATTTCCGGAACCATAGGGATCTAAAAATTCCGGAAAAAGCATTTGTTTTGAATTTTTGAAAAAAGAATTTTTGAAATTCATAATTTTCGAAAAACCTCAAATTCTTAAACTATTTCATGAAGTTTGAACATTTTTGAATTTCAATCGAAAACCTTTAATTTTAGGTCCATACACTATGAACCGGAAGAAAATCCAGACACTTCGATCCAAAAACCCGAGGCTTAGCGACTACGAACTACAAATTTCTCTAAGCTTCAGTAAAAAATGAGCTTCTGTACTTTTATGAAAAGGAACACTTTTTTGGAATTGTCTAGGAATAAGTTGAAAAACTAAAAAAAATTTTTTGGGTGTCACTAATTATTTTTTGAACAGGAAAACTAATTTTGAAATTCTGTCTAATTAGTTTTTGGAAAAAAAAGTTTTTTTGGCGCTGAAAATTGGAAAAATTGTGGGAAAGCTCAAAAATTCTGGAATTTCCTATGATTCTATTTTATAAAAATTAATCTGGGAATTTCCAAAAGTTAAAGTTTAGAACTTTCGAAAAAAAAATTAGTTTCAGTAAAGTTTCCAAAAAATCAAAAATGCTATTTAATCTGAAAATTTCAAAAATCAAGAAATCCGAAATTATAGGTTGCACAAACTACAAAAAATGTCAGTTATTTCTAGCCAAAAATCACTGAAAACGGTCCAAAACTGACGGGATTACAAAGCCTTCTAAGGCTTAGACTACAAACTACAAGTTTTGCTAAGCCTCAGTAAAAACTTCAAATCGCTATAACTTGGCAAGATTTGGCCCGTTTTCGATGATTTTGAGCTCAAAATGAAGAACATTTCCAGGGTTTTCAGAAAATTCAGGATTCTAGTGGACACCGGAAATCAATTTGTGTCCCCTTCTTGGCACGTATTCTCAGTTGCTTCACATCGACTCCAGAATCCCTCTCTTCTCCTAATCCCTTGAAGCTACTAATGATGTATACTAGTGTACCCATCATTATAAACATGACACCCTTCGCCAACGTCTTCTGAATTCTGAATCCCGAAATCCGAGAACATTTTTTTCCGTCGCTTTTTTTGACGCCAAAATGGTCATTTTTCATTCTCCGATAGCGGGGGAAAAATGACGTTTTTTGTATTAAATTGTCTTTTTTTTGGGACCGCCTGAATGTATATCTATATGAGAAAACGTGAGAAGGATGACATGAAAAACATTGGGAAGGAAAAATCAAATTATTTGGCTGATGGGGAAGAAAAAAAAATAGAAGAAGGGGAAAACGAACGTCATAAGTTCTTCGCTTTTTTTGGCTCATTTTTGAGGGGGTGTCTTAGATTTTTGTAGTTTGCGGAATACTTGTGAAGGAGAGGACACAAATTTCCCTACTAGAATTTTAAAATATCCGGAAAGTCCTTAAAATTTCCTCCATTTTGAGCTGAAAATCATCAAAAACGGTTGAAAATGAGCCGAGTTACAGCGATTTGAAGTTATTACTGAAGCTTAGCAAGTTTTGTAGTTTGTAGTTTTTAGGCCTGAGCAAACAATTGAGAGGTTTTCATTGAAGTCTAAGAACGGACTACAAACTACACAAAATCTGCTTCATTTTGAACCAAAAATCATCAAAAACGGCCTAAAACTAGCCGAGTTACTGGGTTTTGAAGGTTTACTGAGGCTTAGGAGTTATTATAGTTTGTAGTCTTAGCCTCAGGAAAACCTCAAATTCCTGTAACTTGGCTCATTTTTGTCCGTTTTTATTGGTTTTCGGCTAGAAAAAGCTGGAATTTTTTGTAGATTGTATTCTACTAGTCAAAACTACAAACTACACAAGCTGTCTAAGCCTCAGGAAAAACTTTAAAGAACTGTAAATAGGCTAGTTTTCAAGCTATTAGAGGGGTTTATGGCTTGAAATTTAGGAAATTTCAATTGTGAAATGCTACAAATAATACAATATTATTAAAAACTACAAAAATTTCAAAAATTTTGAGACAAAAATCATCAAAAACCGTTGAAAATGAGCCAAGTTACAACGATTTGAAGTTTTTACTGAAGCTTAGCAACTACAAACTACAAAATATGTCTAAGCCTCAGTAAAAACTTCAAATCGTTGTAACTCGGCTAGTTTTGAAGCTAGAAGAGTCGTTTTTGGCTGAAAAGAAAGGCAATTTTCAGGGTTTTCAGAATTTTTAAAAATTTCAGAAAATCTAAAATTTTAAAGTATAGAAAAAGTTGGGGACATAAAAATTGGAATAATTGGGAGCTTTCTTAAAACATTAAACTTTTTCGAGTAATCGAAGATTTAGAACTTATTAACATACAAGTTTCAAGCTCTTTAAAATCCTCGAATTTCCAAACTTAGGGATATTATCGAATTGCTGGAATTCTACAAAAGTGAAGTCTAAAATTTTCGAATTTAGAAAAACTTCAAACTACTAAAATCAAACTTCAAAATTCCAAATTTTTCTCAGATTGCTCATCATAAATATATTCCCCGGACGCATAACTCACCATGACACTGGCCAGCAGAAGAACGAAAATCGGCGACAACGAAGTAGACGACATTATTTTTGGTGGTGTTTTTTTGGGTCCTCCGCAGTGTCCGACGGGGAAGAAAAAAGAAAATGAGAAGGCGTCGAGAGGGAAGAAGACGTCGACGCAGCCTAGGCTCCGCCCACTTTGTGCTCACGGACCAAAATGGGCGGAGCCTAAGGGGGTAAATTGGCGTTGTTAGAGGGGGGAAAGGGAGAGTGGGATGATACAAAATGATGACGTAGAGAGGGTTTTAGAAGGTTCTTGAGACATTTCGATTTATTAGGAAAGAATTTTGGTCCCTAGGTTAATTAATTCTGGTCTATAAAGGTCTGAAAAACCTGAAAAAGTTCTTTCTAGACAAAAGTTGCCATTTTTGAGTTATTTTCGATGATTCTTCAGGTTCCAAGGCGTGTTTGATGATTTATGACACTTTTTGAATGGTGTTGATCACAAAAATAATTTAAAAACCAGAAAAAAAAAACAAATTTCCAGAAATTTCTAGCCAAAAACCACGCAACTAGCAGAGTTATAGAGTTTTACTGAGGCTTAGACTACGAACTACAAAACGCCATTAGCCTCAGTAAGGCTTTAGACACCTGAAATTGTAGGAAATTATTCTTTCCAGGGCTACTAAATTACTGTAGTTTCAGAAATGACGCTTTTAAAAACATTTGCAGTATTCTGTCTTTTTTCGGTGAAAAATAGCAAAGTTCAGAGATCTAAAAAAGTAGATCAGACTTTATCGATTTGTCTAAAATTTTCAGAATATACTAAACAAAACTAGAGCTTCATTTTTGTAGTTGACAACTTTTTCTGAAAATCAAGTCCTGGAGAGATACGCCTACTTTCCCAAAATAAGTCAAAAGTTAGAAATTTCGCTGGAAAATGACATTTTTCGTCTGTCTGAAAATCTAGCTTCAACTTTTTGGATTTGTCTGAAAATTTAAGATTATACAAAACAAAACTAGGGCTTTCTTTTTGTAGTTGACAATGTTTTCTGAAAATCAAGTCCTGGGGAGATACGACACGTGGAACTGCCCCTCTTCGGGCGCCCACATGTCATGGGAGGCGCGCGGGTGTTGGGGGTGACTCTCTTCCAAGTGGCATATCTCCCCAGGACTTGATTTTTCAAAAACGTCGTCAACTACAAAAATAAAGCTCTAGTTTTGCTTAGTATATTCTGAAAGTTTCAGTCAAATCCAAAAAGTTTGAGCTCGATTTTCAGACAGCCAAAAAATGTCATTTTAACTAAAAATTGCAATATTTTGACTTCTTTTGGGAAAGTTGGCATATCTCCCCGGGACTTGATTTTTCAAAAAAGTGGTCAACTACAAAAATGAAGCTCTACCCCTGTTTAGTTAATTCTGGAATTTTCAGACAATTTGAAAATGCTTGAATTGCTTTTGTAGAGCAACAAAACCAGTTCAAAATTTGAATTCGCTGGATTCCAAAGATCCCTGCTACAGTATCTAGCTCATAAGTCCAATAGAACTGTTAGGAACACTTTAATAGATTATAAATCAAATTTCTCGAGGAAATTCGTTTTGTATGTATAGCCCCCCGCCCCATGGGGGGGGGGGGATAGGATACAAAGACGTTCCAAGAACAATGTCTAGAAAACAAGAATTCCGTTTTTTTTGTCTTCAGGAAACACAATTTCAGAAGAATCAATTGAGATAAATTGTCTAGGATTTTTTTTGTTTCTAAAGATCTGTCTAGAACCTGTTTCAGGAATTACGGACATCTGGACAGACAGAGCTTTTCAGGAAAATTCTGAAAAACAGGTCTGAAACCACTTTTTAAGACTGAAACACACATTTTCTGAAGTCTTGCCACGTCATCAACCCATTGCTCATACATTGCTCATCTCGTTGCAAAATTTCAAAGTTCACAGACAGCGTCTATGGGGGTCATATGCCCCTCAAAAAAAAAAGCATAACTCATCAAAAACAGAAACAGCAACTCTTTTTCTGTTAACGCCTACATTTTCTTTGCTTCACGTCTTCTTGTAGAGTAAATTCTCAAGCCAGATGACGTGGAAGGCGAAGAGAGTCGATTTCTAGAATAATCGCAACCTGTCCCAAGGGGACCCGTTTCCCCCTATTTTTACACCCACTTTCTGTTTTACGAATTGAAAAAAAAATTGAATAGTTGGGGGAGAAAATGAAAAAAAGAGGCCATTTTTCAAGAGAGAGAAAGTTTAAAATAAACGGAAAAAACATAAAAAGTGCACTTTAGAGCTTTTCCAGAAGATTTATGGGGTGGAAGAGTTGGTCATTACCGTAAACACTCTAATAGAACGTCACCGGGACCGTTCACTTTGAGCCCATGTATCTCATTTTCTGTAAGAGATACCGAAAAGTTGTCAACTGATAAAATGTTGCTGATATAATGATAAACATTTTATTAGTTAACAACTTTTTGATATCTATTACTGTAACCGAGATAATTGATCTTAAATGCAAGAACCGAATTTCGACCTCGTAGCTCAGTCACGGCACCCTAGGGCTTACTTTGAGCTCAATTATCTTGATTTCTATCAAAGATACCAAAAAGTTGTCAACTGATAAACTGTTGCTGATATTATGATTAACATTTTATCAGTTGATAACTTTTTGATATCTTTCAAAAGAAATGAGATATATAGGCTTGAAGTGGACGGTCCGCTTAGCGTTCTATTAGAGTGTTTATTCATAACTTTGAAAAATGCCAAAAATTTTTGAAATTATTTATTATTTTTTCAGAAAAATCCAATCTGAAACTGTTCAAACCCGAATTTCAGAGAATCTGTCTGTTTAGTCGGTTTGTCAGAATGTCCGCTATACTGAAATTGTCTAATTTTAAAAATTTGAATTTCTCTGAAAAATTTTTTTTTTGTATTTTCAAATATTGGTCTGAAAAATGTCTGTAAAAAGGGATTTTTGACTACAAATTCTTTTTTTTTCCAGATTTTCATATTTTTATTTATTTATTTATCTTTTTTTGACTGAAAATCCAGGGAAAAATTTTTTTCGTATAGTGAATAATAATTGGATGCTTTCTGTATTTTTGCAGACTACAAACTACAAAATACAAATATCTATTCCAGAGCTCAGAACACTTGATGACGAACCAAGACTCCTGGAAGTTCCTAAATTCAATTTTCCTGAGATTTTTGGATTTCTGAAAAAAGATACTAATTTTCTTCAAGTGGTTTTTTTCCTGAAAACCTGAAATTTGATTTTTGGTTTTCATTTTTTTTTAGCCCGGAAAAGAATTTTCCGGAAAAAAGGGGAACCATAAATTATATTTTTGGGGGAAAATTAAAGGTTACATCAGATTTTTTTTCCTTTGGCGGTGAGATAAAAGGGAAAAAAAATGAAGGTAGTAAAATTTGAGGTGTGTGCGTTATTCGGGACCAAAAAAAGACCAAAATTTGGAGAAAAAGAGACAATTGGGACCAAGAAACTTGAAAATCTGAAAATTTGGAACCCAAAAAGACAAAAAAAGCGAAAGTTTCCAGAAGAAAAACTTGAAAATCTAATCTGAAATCTGAAATTCCGAAAGGAAAAATTCGAAAACGGACAATCTGAAAATCATAGAACTTTAAAACACTGAAATCTTTCTGGAAGTCTGAAAATCTGAAAATTTTTGAATTTTTGAAAAAACTTCATTTTTTGCTGAAACAACAGAAAATCTAAAAAATTCAGAACTTCAGAATTTCAGAATTTCAGAAAATTCGAAAATTCAATAAACTCTGTATATTTTGAAAATTCAGGAAACTACAGAAATTCAGAATTCCAGAAAAATCGAAAAACCTGAACATTTCAGAATTTTGGAACTTTTGGAATTTTGAAAATTCAGGAAATTAAAAAATCCTAGAAAAGTTGGAAATCTAACAATTTAGAAAGTTCAGAATTTCAGAAAATTCTAAAATGTTTGGAAATTCAGGTCATTTTCAAGAAATCCAAAGTTAAGATTTGAGCTCCATATTCCACTTTTTCCAGATCTCTAATTCCCAAAAAATTATAAAATCCACGTCATCAGTGATGTCTTCTAAAAAGTTTAAGAACTCCAGAATCCTCCTCTTCTTGAAAAATCCGTTTTCTAATTTTTGCTCCTTGAAAAATTCCAATTTCTGGAAAATCTTCGTACCAAAACAAGAAGAGTCCGACTACTTGAGCATTTTCCAAGTTTTCCAAGTTTTCAAAGTATTCAGAATGAAACCAATTTTCCAATTTTCTCAGAGGAATCTTTTCAAGAATCCAGTAAGAAAATCCCCAGAGAGACAAAGAGAGAGAAAATCTTTAAATGAAGGTATTTTGAAGGGGAAAAAGAGAAGAGACTCTTTTTTCTGATCAGAAAACGAAAACTCGATGCGTCACCTTTTTTCTGGTCCAATTAGAGAGAATTTGTGTGTCTTCAATTTTTTTAAGTGAAGGAGGAGGGACTGGGTCAAGGGGCGAAGAGTTAATGTTGTTTTTGTCTACTGGAGAAATACCTGCTTTTAAGGATGAGCAATCGGGAATGTTTTGGCGAGAGAGACCAGGATTGAAGGAAAATTTCATAAGAAATCCAATACAATTTGAATTACAGAGCTAGGTTGAAAATGAAGGGAGTTATGGGGATTTTTGAAAATTTGAAAAAAATTAAAACAATATTTTTCGAAAATTTGTGAATTTTTAAGAATGAGCAATTGGGAATGTTTTGGGGTAAGGGACCAGGTTTGATAGGAAATTTCATGAGAAATCAAAGGAAATTAAAATTGAAAGCCTAGTGTAAATTTGAAGAAAGTTATGGGGGATTTTCAAAAAAATTCCAAAAAAAAATATTTTTCGATAATTTGTGAATTTTTAAGAATGATCAATTTGGAATGTTTTGGGGTGAGGGACCAGGTTTTGTGGAGAATTTTATAGGGAATCAAATGTAACTAAAATGGAGGGGATAGGATGAAAATGAATGAAGATATGGGTGATTTTGGAAATTTCGAAAAAAAAAATTGAATTCAATTTGTTTTTTTTTTCTAAATAGAATTTTATCAGTTTTTCCCGAATAATATGTGTCTGTTCCGCTTGATTTGGAAAAAATTTTCTAGAAAAAAAATATTGAAAAAAGTGCAATTCAATTTCAAAAACTATTTATTTGCAAAAAGGGAAAAGAACTTGAGAAAACAGGGAAAATGGTTCCAGGGGGTTGAGAAGCCGTCAACTTTCAGATCGATTATCTCGGTTCCTGTAACAGATATCATAAATTTGTCAACTGATAAAATGTTTATCATAATATCAGCAACATTTTATCAGTTGACAAATTTTAAATATCTTTCACAGGAATTAAGATAATCAAGCTGAAAATTAACGGTTACGGGCCACTAGAAGCACTTAAAATAGGTTAAATCGTTCTCGATTATCTCGGTTCCTGTAAAAGATATCAAAAACTTGTCAACTGATAAAATGTTTATCATTATATCACCAACATTTTATCAGTTGACATTATTTTAATATCTAAAACAGGAAACGAGATAATTAGGTCCAAAGGAACCATCCTTTTAAGGAGTTTCACAGATTTCAAAGGTAAAAATTTCAGTTTATTTTTAAACGTGATGAAATAAAAAACTATAAAATTTATAAAAAATTTTAAATTCAAGAAAAAAAAAACGACTACGTGAATTGGTTTAGAAACCATTGACCTCTGGGAGAGTAGTATAAAAGAAGAGGGAAATGGAAGAAAGAATCAGTTCTCACTTTCTCTGGGATCCTGAGAAGGTGACCCGGGGATCCGGCACAGTGAGCCTGGGTCTTGGGCCTCAGGCCTTGGGCCTCAGGCCTTGGGCCTCAGGCCTTGGGCCTCAGGCCTTGGGCCTCAGGCCTTGGGCCTCAGGCCTTGGGCCTCAGGCCTTGGGCCTCAGGCCTTGGGCCTCAGGCCTTGGGCCTCAGGCCTTGGGCCTCAGGCCTTGGGCCTCAGGCCTTGGGCCTCAGGCCTTGGGCCTCAGGCCTTGGGCCTCAGGCCTTGGGCCTCAGGCCTTGGGCCTCAGGCCTTGGGCCTCAGGCCTTGGGCCTCAGGCCTTGGGCCTCAGGCCTTGGGCCTCAGGCCTTGGGCCTCAGGCCTTGGGCCTCAGGCCTTGGGCCTCAGGCCTTGGGCCTCAGGCCTTGGGCCTCAGGCCTTGGGCCTCAGGCCTTGGGCCTCAGGCCTTGGGCCTCAGGCCTTGGGCCTCAGGCCTTGGGCCTCAGGCCTTGGGCCTCAGGCCTTGGGCCTCAGGCCTTGGGCCTCAGGCCTTGGGCCTCAGGCCTTGGGCCTCAGGCCTTGGGCCTCAGGCCTTGGGCCTCAGGCCTTGGGCCTCAGGCCTTGGGCCTCAGGCCTTGGGCCTCAGGCCTTGGGCCTCAGGCCTTGGGCCTCAGGCCTTGGGCCTCAGGCCTTGGGCCTCAGGCCTTGGGCCTCAGGCCTTGGGCCTCAGGCCTTGGGCCTCAGGCCTTGGGCCTCAGGCCTTGGGCCTCAGGCCTTGGGCCTCAGGCCTTGGGCCTCAGGCCTTGGGCCTCAGGCCTTGGGCCTCAGGCCTTGGGCCTCAGGCCTTGGGCCTCAGGCCTTGGGCCTCAGGCCTTGGGCCTCAGGCCTTGGGCCTCAGGCCTTGGGCCTCAGGCCTTGGGCCTCAGGCCTTGGGCCTCAGGCCTTGGGCCTCAGGCCTTGGGCCTCAGGCCTTGGGCCTCAGGCCTTGGGCCTCAGGCCTTGGGCCTCAGGCCTTGGGCCTCAGGCCTTGGGCCTCAGGCCTTGGGCCTCAGGCCTTGGGCCTCAGGCCTTGGGCCTCAGGCCTTGGGCCTCAGGCCTTGGGCCTCAGGCCTTGGGCCTCAGGCCTTGGGCCTCAGGCCTTGGGCCTCAGGCCTTGGGCCTCAGGCCTTGGGCCTCAGGCCTTGGGCCTCAGGCCTTGGGCCTCAGGCCTTGGGCCTCAGGCCTTGGGCCTCAGGCCTCAGGCCTTGGGCCTCAGGCCTTGGGCCTCAGGCCTTGGGCCTCAGGCCTTGGGCCTCAGGCCTTGGGCCTCAGGCCTTGGGCCTCAGGCCTTGGGCCTCAGGCCTTGGGCCTCAGGCCTTGGGCCTCAGGCCTTGGGCCTCAGGCCTTGGGCCTCAGGCCTTGGGCCTCAGGCCTTGGGCCTCAGGCCTTGGGCCTCAGGCCTTGGGCCTCAGGCCTTGGGCCTCAGGCCTTGGGCCTCAGGCCTTGGGCCTCAGGCCTTGGGCCTCAGGCCTTGGGCCTCAGGCCTTGGGCCTCAGGCCTTGGGCCTCAGGCCTTGGGCCTCAGGCCTTGGGCCTCAGGCCTTGGGCCTCAGGCCTTGGGCCTCAGGCCTTGGGCCTCAGGCCTTGGGCCTCAGGCCTTGGGCCTCAGGCCTTGGGCCTCAGGCCTTGGGCCTCAGGCCTTGGGCCTCAGGCCTTGGGCCTCAGGCCTTGGGCCTCAGGCCTTGGGCCTCAGGCCTTGGGCCTGGGTCCTGGGTCCTGGGTCCTGGGTCCTGGGTCCTGGGTCCTGGGTCCTGGGTCCTGGGTCCTGGGTCCTGGGTCCTGGGTCCTGGGTCCTGGGTCCTGGGTCCTGGGTCCTGGGTCCTGGGTCCTGGGTCCTGGGTCCTGGGTCCTGGGTCCTGGGTCCTGGGTCCTGGGTCCTGGGTCCTGGGTCCTGGGTCCTGGGTCCTGGGTCCTGGGTCCTGGGTCCTGGGTCCTGGGTCCTGGGTCCTGGGTCCTGGGTCCTGGGTCCTGGGTCCTGGGTCCTGGGTCCTGGGTCCTGCTCAGGAGCCAGGAAAATGTGAAATTCGATATAATCAGCTCAACTCCTGGAACTGAAATCAGACAATTCAAGCAGTTAGATGACCCAAGAGATACATGATCGCAAATCGACTGGTTAGAAATCAATTTTAGCTTAAATTTTTTTGGAATTAAAAAAAAACGAATTTTGCTCTTTTCATTCTGAAAAAGCCAGGAGTGAGAGAAATCGATCGGAAATCGCATTTCCGTCAGTTTGGAAAAACTTTTTTTCGCATTATTTTAGTTTTCTTGGACCTTTTCATATTTTTTTAGCACCTGACTCCTTTATTTTTAGGCTCAACTTTCTTTATATTTTCAAATTTCTATTTTTTTCAATTTGAGCTGCTGAAAATGCTTGGAATTCCCAAATTTCGAAAAGCCCTAGCAAAATTGCCTCTTCTTGATCTTTCAGTTCTTATCAGATAATCAGAAAATGTAGAATATTTGTTTCCGTTTCACCGAAAATTGATTTTTGATGCGGAAACTTTTTTTTTTCATCTTGAAGCTCATTTTGAAGAATAGCACGTCTGATTAGTGGTGTGACCGGAAAAATCAAGCACCTATTCAAAATATTTTTTCTGTTAAAAAAATATAGGTACTTTCAGAATAACTTTTAAACTTTACCAGATTTTAGTGTGACCAAATATTCCACAAACACTCTAACACCAGTCAACTTCGAGACAATGTATCTCATTTTCTGTGAGAGGTATCAAAAAGTGGTTCACTGATGAAATGTTGCTGATATCATGATAAACATTTTATTAGTTGGTAACTTTTTGATATCTTTCACAGGAGCTGAGATATGTGACCTCGAAGTTTTTCGAGTGTTTACGGTATATTTTTTTATTTTTTTTGAAATTCAGAAAGCTTTGAATTTCAGAGTTTCAGAGGTGACAAATTAAAATTAAACCATACTTGTGTATAAAACTGATTCAATAGTGTTTTATTGTTTTTTACGCTCTGAAACACCCCCTGATGACGTATTAGGACCCCTAAAAAGGGGCGGAGCTTCCCAGGGGGCGGGATTTATCCAGGTGTGATAAGCCCCGCCCCCTTATGTCACTTTTTTTCGGTTCGTTACCCTCCTGATATTTGTTCTCTTCAACTTCCAGGATTTCTTTTTCGATTTCAATACATTTTGGAAGAATTTCAAAATTTCATTTTTAGACATTTTTTGAATTTTTATGCTGAAATTTTTGTTAACGTCATCAGGTTTTTTTTGTTATCAAATACACCCACAAAACCCCTTACTCATCCATATGTATGCTCATTTTGCCCCTGGAATATAATAATTCCCCAAAAAATCCGTACTCAGGGAAAAAATCAATTTCCTGTCAGGTTTCCGGCTTTGCTTTTTGGCTCCGCCCACTTTTTCACAGATCCTTTTATTCTATTTCGGATAGAATTCAGGCAGTGTTGTCATTTTTTAATTTATAATAATTTTCATGTTTCTGGAAAAATTTGAAAATTCCGAAAAAATTAATTTGTGATTTTTTTTGAAAAATTGAATTTTTCAGTTTTCATTCCAGAAAGACATTTTTCAGAAACTTTAGAATCTTTTGAAAATATTAACATTTGAAAATCTACTTTTCCAGACTTTACAAGTACCCTAAAATTTTTTGCTTGATTTTTAAAAGTTTTTTAAAGAAAAATCCAAATTTCAAATTCCCTCCATTTTTAAATTCTCAAAAAACTCTAAAATTCTCAAAAAAGAGGTGTCAAATAACACCGGAAAAACATCGTCTTGTCTGATGGATCACATCAAACACCATTTCCGTTTTTTTCGCGCTTTTTTAAGTTTGAAAAATAAAATTAGAAGAATTTTCAGACATTCGATTTTTCTCATCTGGAAAAGGTCAAAAAATTAGGAATTTTGTCTAGAAACTATTATTTTTTGGTTCTTGAGAAGATCGAACAAATTTTTGAGAAGCTGAAAATTTTGAAATTCAAACATTTTTAGAAATTATAAAAATTGAAAATTGTGTGAAATCTTTAAAAAAGTTTCAAATTCCAATTACCGTAAACACTCTAATAGAACGCCATCCGAATGAGCCCGTGCATCTCATGTTCTGTGAGAGATATCAAAAAGTGGTCAACTAATAAAATGTTGCTGATATCATGATAAACATTTTATCAATTGACAACTTTTTTATATCTTTCAAAAGAAGTGAGATATAGAGGCTCAAAGTAAGCCCTAGGGTGCCGTGACTGAGTTACGCGGTCGAAGTTCGGTGCTTGTACTTTGAGCTCAATTATCTCGGTTACTGTAAAAGATATCAAAAAGGAGTCAACTGATAAAATGTTAGTGATATCATGATAAACATTTTTTCAGTTGATAACTTTTTGATATATTTCAAAATAAGTGAGATATATATAGGCTCAACGTGGACGTTCCTCCGGGTGGCGCTCGATTTGAGTGTTTACGGTATCCTGAAACTTTCTGAAACTTTATCAGTTTCCTTAAATTCAAAAAAAAAATTTTTTTTTAATTCCGAATTTCTTAAAATCCTAAAATTTCTCATCAAGTTAAAAAAGCCAATCTTTCTTGCCTTCATTCTCATTTTCTTCTTCATTTTCTCATTTAAAGATTTCTTTTTCTCTCTCTCTATCTTTTTTTTTCGTTTTTTGCGCCTTTTTTTGTTCAAAATTGGTTTAGTTAGGGGCAAACAAACCTTTTCCACTCCTCCTCTTTTTTGCTTTTTTCAAGTAAAATAGAAGATGTGCTCACCGACTTTTTTTTCGCTTCAAAATGAGCACATTTTTGTTTTTTAGGTGAAAAAATTTTTTTTTGAGTAGGCGGAATTTTTCCATTTTCAGGTGAATCATTTTTTGGATCATTAGAGAGAAAACATATTTTTAGGTGTAACTGAAATTTTTAAGAGAATTTTCAGAGACAGAAAATGACGCTTAAAAGAATTCAGAAAAAAAGTCTGAAAGAAAGGGACATTTTGAGCCAAAAATCATTAAAAACGGACGAAAACGAGCCGAGTTAGAGCGATTTGAAGTTTTACTGAGGCTTAGAAAATTTTGTAGTTTGTAGTCTTAGCCTCAGTAAAACTTCAAGGCGCTGTAACTCAGCTTGTTTTCATCCGTTTTCAATGATTTTTGGCTCAAAACTTTTGTATTTATTTCTAGTTTGTAGTCATACTGTAATCTTGAGGCTTATTAAATTTTGTAGTTTGTAGTCTTAGCCTCAGTAATATTTGAAATCGCTGTAACTCGGTTTATTCTGAACCGTTTTTGATGGTTTTTGGTTCAAATTTCCTGGAAAACTTTGAAGTTTTGAAAGGAAAAATTTGGGAATTTTTCGGTTTTTTTCTCGAATTTTGAGCATTTTTTAATTTCTGATTTTCTGATAATTCTTCTCTTTTGTCTGAATACATTTTTTGGTTTCTGACAATTTTCTCAAACTCAGAAAACTGAAAAATCTGAATTCGTGATTTATTCCAGGTGAAAAATTTCAAATTCCTAATTTCCTGGAAATTCATTTTTTTTGTTCAATTCCTTGAATTTTGAATTTTGAGACTAGAAACTACAAAAAAGTATCTGGACTTTCAGATTTGAGACTTTATTACAAATAAAATTCCAAAAGTTTCGAAAAAAAAAACAAATTTTAAATCAAATTTTTTTAATTTTTTTCCCTTTTTTTTGCTAAATTTATCTCATTTTCTTGAACTTCCGATTTTCTTTAAAAACTTCCGCTATCTAATTGATTTGAAATTTCCAGAAATTTTAATATTTCCAAGAAGAAAATAAATATTTCCTTCCTGATCTCTTCAAATGTTCCTAGAATTTTTTTTTTGGATTTTTCTGGAATAAATCATTTCTCATTCTGAAAATCTAGAATTTTTTGTAGTTTCTCTGGAAATTTGGAGATTTCTAGCCACAAAATTTATTGAGTGTTTTTTTTTTCAAAAAAAAAGAAAGAATAAATTTCCAGGAAATTAGAAATTTGTCAGTTTTCACCTGGAGAAGGCCGGTTAGCGGACCCTAGCGAAGTCCCCACTGGACCAAAAATTCCCAATTTTTCACAGGGATCCCAAAATTGCATCTAGATGTTGCCCGTCTATTTTAATTTTAAAAGACTGAAAAAAAAGTTTTTTATTTCTCAAAGTTTTGTTACTTGTTCCTACTTTTTTCGTTTTTCGTTTCCTCCAAAAAAATCTGGGACCAACCTAATCCATAATCTCATATAAGGCGGTTTCCCTAGAAAACCGCATTTTTTGTGTCCCATAATTTTGTTCCGTTCCTCAAAACTTCCATCTGGGGACACCCAAATGATGCTCCCGTCCAAAAAAGGGGGCGGAGCTTTGGCGAGCCAAAGCTCCGCCCCTTTTTTCTCTATCCTAGAGAGAAGAGTGGAGAAGAGATGATGATGAGGCATTTCCGGTTTATCCTAGTTTTTATATTTTTTTTGGCTGGAAAAAAAGGTTCATCTGGAATTTTTCAAAAAAGTTCTGAAATTTTGGAAAATTCGAATTTTTCCACAAAAGTATTTATTTTTCAAATTTTATCAAAATTTAAGAATTCAAACTAACTGACTATAAACTACATAATCTGAAGTCTAAAAACATATTTTCATTTTCTAAAGATTTTCTGGAAATTTTTGATTTTTCCTGAAAAAAAAAATTTTGACTACAACTTTTATTTTTTCAATTTTGGTTTCTGATCACTTTCTGATTGTGATTTTGCTTTTTGAGAACATCACTTTGTGTGTTTTTTGTTATCTTAAAGTTATTATAGCATTATCAATTTATCAGAAAAAAAAATTCAGAAAAATCATTTTTTTTGTGATAAAAATAATTTTTCCGGTAAAAAGTATTTTTGATTATTATTTTGCAAATTTTGATTTTAAGATTGATAGACTACAAAAACTACAAAAACTTAGAAAATAAATTTTTTTCATTTTTTTTTGAATTTTTTGAAATTTTGGAATTCCTTAAGTTCGAAAATGGTTGAAATGTTTTTTCGTATGCAGAAATTTTCGTAAAATTTGCTTCCAAATTCTTTCATTAGGTCCTATTTATTAAAATTTTGCATATATGCCAGCAGCAGACTACAAACTACATTTCCATAAATTATCTGAAAATTTCTAAAATTCCAATTTTTTTTTCAAATTTTCAGTTTTTTTTTGGATTTTCTTCTTGTTTCCTCAATTTTTTCAATTTCTCAATATTTTTACATCTTTAATATCTTTTTTTCTATACTAAGTTTCATTATTATTCCAGGGCATGCAATTCTAGACAGCTCAAGAAGCTTCGAAAATCTGAAAACTACAAAAAAATGACTTCTACAAATTCATCGTCCTCATCAGAATTCGACGATTACGATCCGAGTCAAATAATTGGTCTTCAAGTGGAAACGAATGAACAATATGAGGATATTATTGCGGATGCTCTATGGCCGAATGCGGTGGAGCAGTGGTACGGTAGTTTTTGAACTTTGGTTTGGTGGGAAATGAATAGGAACTCCGACGAATTTCCTGAAATTTTGAGCTCAAAATCATCAAAAACGGATAAAAACGAGCCGAGTTACAGTGGTTTTAAGTTTTACTGAGGCTTAGACTACAAACTACAAAACTAGCTAAGCCTCAGTAAAACTTCAAATAGCTGCAACTCGGCTTGTTTTCATCCGTTTTTGGTTATTGTTAGATCAAAAATTTTGGGAATTTCCGCTTTTTACAAATTCTGGAAGTTCTTGGACAAGTTTTCGCAATATTCAGTCAAAATTTTGGGACCAGAAAATGTGACAACCTACTGCTTTTTTGTAATTTTCAAAAATTTGAAAACTAGAAAAACAGAAAAAATGCCCAAGAATTTTGAGCCGAAAATCTTCAAGAACGGGTGAAAATGAGCCGAGTTACGTCAATGTGTAGTTTAGCTGAGGCTTAGACAGTTTTGTAGTTTGTAGTCTAAGCCTCAGTAAAACTTTAAAGCGCTGTAATTCGCTCCATTTTCATCCGTTTTCAATGATTTTTGGTTTGAAATTCCTGGGGATTGTTTCTTGTTTTTCACATTTTTAACTGTTTCTAACATTTCAAAAAAATCAAATTTGAAAATTTTGAAAATTTGTGAAAAATCCTGAATTTGGTAACAATAATCAGTTTTTATCTACAGTATCCATTCATCCCATTCCTTACTACCGTAATCCCCAGAATTAACTTCCGCTTCCTTTAGTTTTCCACCCTGAAATTCTCAAATTGGCCAGAAAAAAACATTTTTCCCGGAAAACTGACAATTTCCGTTTCTCGTTTTTTTTCTAGAGAATTTCGAAAATTAGAGGTTCTTGTGTGGGAGGAAACTCGACATCTTCTGACACCTGTCAGCCAGAAGAAAGTGACGTGGAAGTTTTCAGAAAAAGTTTTTCTTCCCGGAATTTCCCGTCAGAATGAAGTTTTCTAGGGATCACACATCAAAAATTTGGGATTACTGTATATAAAATTTTTAAAAATATTAGCTTCCAGGTTCGTCATAATTCTGGGCACGATGATGGTGATTGGAGTTGTCGGAAACGCGTTGGTTGTGGTTGTGGTGTCGACGAACAAGTCAATGGTAAGTAAAGATTACAGTATGGCTACGAACTACAAAAAAATCCAAAAGTTTTGAGCCAAAAATTATTGAAAACGGATGAAAATGAGCTGAGTTATAGCGATTTTAAATTTTACTGAGGCTAAGGACTTTTTGTAGTTTGTAGTTTAAGCCTCAGTAAAATTTAAAATCGCTGTAACTCGCCTCATTTTCATCCGTTTTCAATGATTTTTTGACTAAAATTTCTAGAATTTTTTGTCTTTTATCTAAAAATTCAAAAACTAGAAATCTTGAATTCTGAATACCCCTCCTGACAAAGTTCTCTGAAAAACGGCTACGTGACATATTTCGTGTTTCCTGTTTCCTTAACCGCGAAAATTTTCAATTTCGAGGAATCTTTTAGCACCTTTTTTGACGAAAGAGTTGTGTCAACAAGTCCCCCTAAATCTGTCTAGAAAAAGAGAGAAAGATTCTGATGACGTGGAAATCAGAAAAACATGAAGAGGTTTTAAGTTCAGAGAGCTTTTTTGGGATAAATTGGAAGGTCGCTAAAGATTTAAGGTTAATCCGGGATCGGATTAGTTAGACTGGTCTGGTCCATACAAGTTTTCCAGAAAATTCCTTCAATTTTGAGTCGAAAACCGTCAAAAACCAATGAAAGTGTATTCAGAAAACTCTGGAAATAGTTGTAGTTTGTAGTATGGGGTATTCGGAATCCGACAGTGGAAGCTTTTTATTCTGAAAAAAAAATAACAAAAAGTTCTAGATACCTGGAGCCGAAAATCATGAAAAATGGACCAAAACTAGCCGAGTTACAACGATTTCAAATTTTTACTGAGGCTTAGAAAGTTTTGTAGTTTGTAGTCTAAGCCTCAGTAAAACTTCAAATCGCTTCAACTCGGCTCATTGTCATGGGTCTTTGATGATTTTTTTACTCAAAATGTTGGGAATCAGATTTTTTTTAGATTTCACAATTTTGCAGCTACAAAGTTCAGGCAAAAGTTGACTATCATATTCTATTAGTTCTAAAAATCACCTCTGTCTCTTATTGCATTTTTCAGAAAGAACAAATAGGTAAACTTTTCTGAAAACTCTCTAAACTTCCAGAAATTTTAAGCAAAAAATCATTAAAAACGGATGAAAATGAGCCGAGTTACAGCGCTTTCAATTTTTACTGAGGCTTAGAGAATACAAACTACAAGACCTTCTAAGCCTCAGTAAAATTTCAAATCACTATAACTCGGCTCATTCTTGTCCTTTTCTGCCGATTTTTGGCTCAAATTGTGGCAAATTTGTTCCTTTTTTTTCAGATTTCGCAATTTAGAAATTTTCAAAAACTGTTCTCTGTCCCAAAAAATCCCCTCTATCTTCTCCTGAATTTTTTCAATTTTTTTTTTGCTGAAAACACCCTCTGAATGTTTTCGTCACACATTCAGCATGTTTAGAAGATGTCGTCGTCGGATTCTAATGAAAACTTTTTTCCTCTCATTTTGACTAGAAAGTCAGATGAGCGAAGAAAAAAGTGAGAAAATGAAAAAAAAGCGATGAGGATATTTTTTTTCGGGGGGATAGGATAGGATAAGCTTTGAGCATTGAGCATCATGACACCTCATCAAGCGGAAAAGGAGAAAATGTTGTTTCAGGATCTTAGAGCTGAAGGAACAGATGACGTTAAGGAAGGATTCGGAGAACTGATAACCGAAAAATTTGGAGAAACACTTGAAAAATTCGGAATTTTTCATATATTCATGGGATTTTTGTGAAAATGCGCAAAATCTAAAAAGCAATTGAATTCCAGACGTTTTGACCCAAAAAATCATTGAAAACGGATGAAAATGAGCCGAGTTACGGAGATTTGAAGTTTTACTGAGGCTTGGAAAATTTTGTAGTTTGTAGTCTAAGCCTCAGTAAAACTTGAACGTGCTGTAACTCGGCTCATTTTCGTCCGTTGTCAATGATTTTTGATTCAAAATGTTGGGCATCAAATGCTTTTCCAGAGACTGTGTTTCAAACCAGTTTTCGTTTTATTCCAATTTTTGGGGCTAAAGAAATGGGACAGACAACGTTGCGAATTAAAATGTTGAAAACTAAAAAAACCAGCAAATTCCAGACATTTTGAGCAAAAAATCATTGAAAACGGACAAAAAAGAACCGAGTTACAGCGATCTGAAATTTTACTCAGGCTTAGAAAATTTTTTAGTTTGTAGTCTTAGCCTCAGTAAAACTTCAAATCGCTGTAACTCGGTTCGTTTTCATCCGTTTTCAATGATTTTTTATTCAAGTTTCCTGGAGTTTTTTGCAGTTTTTAGTCATACTGTAGTCTTTGTAAAATGTTTTTTACTTTCAAAAATTTTCGTTGTTTTCCAAACGCTTTTTGCTTCGTCACCAACAAGAATCAAAAATCGTTTGACTAAACTAATGCTGAGCAATAAGCCGATTTAACTAGGAAGTGAGGATTTCTTTGGATTTCTTTTTTTTTTGGAAATCTGAAAGTTGGAAAATCTCAAAAATTCAAGGAAAATGGACCGAAAAAACTGAAAACTTGGAGATGAAATTCCAAAAATTTGTATGTTTTTTTCAGATTTTATTATCACAAAATACAATAACTTCTCAAAATTGTCAGCCAAAAATCTCTGAAAACGGATGAAAAGTAGCCGAGTTACAGCGCTTTGAATTCTTACTGAGACTTAGGCTACAAACTACAAAAACTTCTAAACCTCAGCAAAATTTCAAATCGCTGTAACTCGGCTCATCTTCAACCGTCTTTGTTGATTTCTTGCTCAAAATTTAGGAAATTTGCAGTTTTTTTTTTAATTTTGCAAAAAAAGCTCTAGTAATTTTTCCAAAATTCTGAAAAAAAATTTCCAAACAAAAATTTATTTGATGACGCAAAGTTTTTTTCCTCCTGAATATGACCATGATTAGCATCTTCTATTTTTAAGACTTCCTCAACGTCGTCTTTTTTCCAGATTGCTCATCTGGAAATAGGAACCTCTGATCACTAGTCTAAAAATGATAGAGCTTGTTTTTTAGTTTATTTTCCAAGAAAATTTTTTCGGGGAAACAACTTTTTTTTTGAAAAATGAATTTTTCATTATTAGAGGAAAAAATCTGAAAGTCTGAAAATCTGGAAATGTTGAATAACAACATTTTTGCTGAAAATGAATCAGAGGGACATGTTTGCTGAAAAATCTGAAATTGTCAGATTCGTTTGTAAATTTGAAGTCTCTAGGTAATTATTTTGTGAAAATTCAAGTTAAGAATTTTGGAAAGAGGTCCTAATAAATTTTTTTGAAACAATTTTTTTTTGAAACTTTTTTCTGGAAATTTCTGGGAAACTCCAGAAAATTCCAGAAAGTTCTAGGTTGATTTTTTGTTTTTTCTTTGTTGTTTTAGTTTCTCAAAAGTCCATAAAACACATCATTAGTCTATTTTTAAAAGAGAAAAAAAACGAAGAGATATAAACATCATTAACATTTAGCCAAAAAAAAAGAAAATTCCGGAAAAAATGTTTTCGGGTCCAACAAAAATTTGTGGACGAGAAGAGTATTTATAAAATACTTCAGAAAACTTCAGAAAAATTGGGAATCATTACAAAAGGGGTTTTTTGAAATGTTCAACAATTTTTTTTGAAAATCTACATTTTTTATATTTTTTTCAAAGGAATGTCGGTAACGTTTTCTTATAATTCTTCAAAAAATCTAACAGTTTTCCTGAAAATAAATTCAATTTCAGAAGTTTCGAATCAAAAATCACTCAAAACGGACAAAAATGAGCCGAGTTACAGCGCTTTAAAGTTTTACTGAGGCTTAGGAAATTTTGTAGTTTGTAGTTTAAGCCTCATACCTCGAAACATTGTAACTATGAACTAAACAAAAAATTAAACATTTTGACCTGAAAGTCATTGAAAACGGATGAGAATGAGCCGAGATACAGGGCTTTTCAATTTTACTGAGGCTTAGTAAATGTTGTAGTTTGTAGTCTTAGCCTCAGTAAAACTTCAACGCGCTGTAACTCGGTTCATTTTCATCCGTTTTTCATGATTTTTGGTTTAAAATGTTGGGAATTTTAAGGAAAATGTTTTGAACTCTCAGAACATTCCAGACTTCTAGGATTTTTTTCTCAAAATTTTGATTTTAAAATTTTTCAGCGAAATGCTCTCAACTTGGTGCTGATGAATTTGGCGATTGCTGACCTTCTCATTCTTCTTTTTTGCCTCCCACTTACCGTAGTCAATGACGTCACCAAGACATTCTGGTTCTCAGCGGTCTTCTGCAAAAGTGTCAATTTTATTAATGTGAGTTTTTGAACGTTTTTTTTTGACAATCATTGGAAATGTAGAGTCTCCCACATTTTTTGAGCCGAAAATCATCTAAAACGAACCAAAACTAGCCGAGTTATAGTGATTTCCAGTTTTACTGAGGCTTAGCTAGTTTTGTAGTTTGTAGTCTTAGCCTCAGTAAAACTTTGAAACCTCATAACTCGGCTAGTTTTTATCCGTTTTCAATGGTTTTTGGGTCAAAATTACAGATTTTTTTCCTGGAAAACACATTTCAGTATTTTTTTTTCACTGAAAAAAATTTCTTCTCTGAAAATCCAATTTTTCCAGAACACCTCCGTCTATGTCAGTATCATGTCTCTGGTATTCATCACTTGTGAACGCTGGCGAGCCATTACGTACCCCTTGAAAAGCCCTTTTGTACGTACAAGAAGTGTTATTGCTGGTAAGACTACAAAAACTACAAATACTACAAACTAGAAAATATTTTTCAGGAATTTGGCTGCTGGCAATGTTCTTATCCTCACCCGAACCTGTAACCCTTCACCTGGCCGGTGCACGATTCGTCCGTCCCAATTTCACGACTCAGGTGAGTAGTGGGGTACAGTAATCTGGAAATTATTTATTTATTTTGAGTTCAAAAAATTCCCTAAAACTTCCCTGCATTTTGAGCCTAAAATCATCAAAAACGGACCAAAACTAGCCGAGTTGCATCTCTTTGAAGTTTTTACTGAGGCTTAGGAATTTTGTAGTTTGTAGCCTTAGCCTCAGTAAAACTTTAAAACGCCATAACTTGGCTTATTTTCATCCGTTTTCGATGATTTTTAGCTCAAAACTTCTAGATTTCTTGTAGTTTGTAGTCTACAATTTTCAGTGGGGAACTCGCTGCAAGGAATCTTGGTCCGAGGAGTTCCAAATGAACTATCAGCTCGTCCAAACCATTTTCTCATTTGTCCTCCCACTTTTGGTCATTTCTGTACTCTGTCTTCATATGGTACGGACCCTTCATTTCTCATCAAATAATTTGACGTGAGTGGTCTCAATAGAGCGAATTTACACACCCTGAAAGTTTTCCAGTGTTGCGAGCCGTCAAATAAGCATCAGAAAGAAGGCAGTGAGAATGCTGTGCGGTGTGGTTATGCTTTTTGCGATTTCCAACCTTCCCGTACACCTGTACAATATTGCTTTGTGAGTTTCGACAAAAATTCTGAACCTATTTTCAGCACTCTGCGACCAATGTGGCCCAAGATATAGCGTTTTGAAGTTTGCCGGCCTAACTTTTGCATTATGGCCTAGAAAAAAAACTATTTTTTGTCAGCTTGCTACTCGCATTTTGTATAGTACCCCCACAAAATTTCAAGTCGCTAGCTTCATTTTGAGCTGAGTTATACCTCTTCAAAGTTTTGACCTATGCGACGCGGTCGCGTCGCGTGCGCCTTCAAAAGTTTAAAGGCGCGTTACTTGGCTCAAAATGGTCCGAGAGAGCTAAAATTTTGTGAGGACACTTAAATCAACCCCAGAAATCTGATAAAGAAGCAAAAACCTTGAAAAACTCAATTTTGAAAAACTACAAAATTTGAAAATTTCCGAAAAATCCTCAAGTTGAAAAAAGACTCAAGTTTTCTGTTTTTCATGTTTTGATAAGTGCCCTTACAAAATTTCAAGTCTCTAGCTCCATTTTGAGCCGAGTTACACATCTTCAAAGTTTTGACCTATGCGACGCGGTCGCGGTGCGTGCGCCTTTAAAATTTTAAAGGCGCGTAACTCAGCTCAAAATGGACCAAGCAGGCTGAAATTTTGTGAGCACGATAAAAGTGATACAGGCTTTCAGATAATCTTACTTGTTCAAATTTTCAAGAAAATTTTTATTGTTTGAAAAAAATGTTTCCAGAAACTACGGTCTCCTGTCCACCGACGTTACCGACGACGTTATTGCTGTTAGAAAACTGCTGCCACGTGTCTTCTCCTATTCCTCATCATGTCTGAATCCCATTTTGTACAGTTTTCTGAGTGGTAGGTCAAAATTTTTAGGTTATAATTTTTATTATTTTGGGTGTCAACAAAAATCATCGCGATATGTACACGTAAATGTGGGGAAAACAATGGGATATCAATTTTTAAGAGAGTGAGAGACGCCGAGAAAACAGAAAATATGGAAAAAGTAGAGACCGTTGTCAGATGGGTACATACCTAGGAAAACAATGTTTTTTGAGAAAATAACCGGGAAAAAAAAAGCGGGACAATAAAATTTAGAACGGGACAGAACATTGAGAATGAGAATGGGACAAAAAACCCGTGGGGAAACAATATATGAGTTGCGTGGCCTAACTTTTTCATGGTAGCCTAGAAATTTTGAAAACTTTGTTGGTTAATTTGAAATGAGGTAACGAGTGTACTCACGAAACTTCAAGTCGCTAGCTTCATTTTGAGCTGAGTTATACCTCTTCAAAGTTTTGACCTATGCGGCGCGGTCGCGTCGCGTGCGCCCGAAAGATTCGGAGACGCGTAACTCGGCTCAGGATAGCGCTAGAAAGTTGAAATTTTGTAAGGGGACTAAACTTGATATGGGCTTTCAGAATCACGCAAATTCCAGTTATGTTTTGAAATGTTTCGAACTTCCGAAAATTTCGAAAAAAAAGTAGGCTAGAGATCTGAAAATTGGGTCACATATAGCACGTTCTATGCCCAATTTGCTAACAAAATTTCAAGTCTCTAGCTTTACTCTCCGCCGAGTTACACCTCTTTGAAGTTTTGACCTACACGACGCGGTCGCGTCGCGTGCGTCTTCAAAACTTTGGGGAGGCGTAACTCGACTCAAGTAAGAGCTAGAGAGCTGAAAATTCGTGAGGACACTAAACTTGATATGGGCAATCGGATGAAATAAAGAAAATTCGAAAGTGGTGAGATTTGGAATTTTGCTAAAATCCCAAAAATACTAGGTCATCGAAAAAGTTAGGAAATTTAGAAAAAAGTAAACTAATAAGCTAATCAATAATTATAGGTCGATTTCGTGAAGAATTCGGCCGAGTGGTATGTTGTCTTCGGGACGAGAAATCGAGCCGCGAGTTCCGCCGAAAACAGGCATCACTGTATGCTTCAAGTCAGCGCGTCCGAACGAACAGTTGCTCGACAATGCTGCTTGAGCGAGAGATGAGATCGTCGTTGATTATTCGAAGACCGACGGCTTCGATTCCGTCACCGCCAGCTCCTCATCCGGTTCCTCAAGTTTCACTGGAAGACGTCCAAGAGGAGGGGGAAGCGTCAGATTCAGAGGCTCTGGTACTCCAGTGCTGATCCGTCGCGGTCGCTCCAACATTGCCGCAATCGATTGATGTCTTTCGATGTATTCAGATTTGATGGACGATTGTGACAGTGTGCTGGTTGAAGCGGGTGGCGACAGAAATGCGGGTGGCAAGTATACGGGTTGTTGTTGTTGCTGATGTTGAAGGCCAAGAAGCAGCTGATTCGGGTGGAAGTGAGGCTGAAATTTATTTTTATGAGGTGAGAAAAATTTTATTCTTATTAATTTTGCGACTTTTGAAAGTTTGAAAACTCTAGGTCACCTATAAGCCAAGTTACACCCTATTTAAGGAAGCTGGCCGAAGTTTTTCAGAGATTTCCTAAAAAACTCAGTTTTTTGTCAGCTTGTTACTCACTTCTTGTCTAGTACCCTCACAAATTTTCAAGCCGTAAGCTTTATTTTGAACCAAGTTACACCTCTTCAAAGTTTTGACCTACGCGACGCGGTCGCGTCGCGTGCGTCTTAAAATTTTGGAGACGCGTAACTCGGCTGAAAACGGTCCTAAAAAGCTCAAAATTTGTGAGTGCACTAAACTTGATATGAACTTTCAGGAACACACAAATTTGGTCAGTTTTTCGAAATTTTCAAAATTTCAAATTTTTGTGACAAAATTTTGCTAGAAAGTTCAGAATCAGCATCCATATAGTTCTTTTTATGTCAATTAGGCTCACAAATTTTCATGTCTCTAGCTCTATTTTGAGCCGAGTTACACCTCTTCAAAGTTTTGACCTACGCGACGCGGTCGCGTCGCGTGCGCTGTAAAACTTTGGAGACGCGTAACTTGGCTCAAGATAGCGCTAGAGAGCTGAAAATTCCTGAGGACACTAAACTCAATATGGGCTATTAGATAACATAAAGGAAAATTCAAAATTTAAAAATTTAGAATTTGTCTAGTTTGCTGAAAAAAGCAAAAAAAAGTAATAATTCCAAGAATTGAATACTAACCTGTGGAATTTGAGAGACCTGTCGAAGTCGAGCATTGTGCCACTGTCTCAACGATCGGATGTCCTTGAATAGTGATGGTCCGATGAGCAATGGGTTGACTCCGCCCACTTTTCCAAGCACCGCCCACAATTGATTTGATAGGAGGGATGGTTGTTGGCAATCCGGCATGATATCCGCTTGGCAAACAGCGATTGCTGTGAGAATTGGAATCGCCTGAGGTGGAAGTTGTCGGATTCGATCGGATATCGATTGAATGATTTGGGGAATCAGAGAATTCGATGTGGATGATTGCTGATCATAAGATAAGCCGCCTGGTGGGAATTGTGGGGATCCTGGAGACGTGATAGAGGTCGCTGAAGCGAGAAGCATCACATCGAAGACGCTATTCTGAAGAAAAATCAATATTTGTATATTTTTTTAGTAATTTCTAAAAATTCCAAAAAAAATCTTTTATTTTTGAATTTTTTTCAATGTCTGTATATTTTTCCTGGCATTTTTTCAACTATTTTTTTCGAATGAAGTTTTGTGATTTTCTGAATTTTCAGAATTTTTTTCTTCAAGTTCTCGACTTACCTGCAACAAATGAACTCTGTCCGCTTGGGAAATCGATAAAAATGCTGGAATCTGATTGGCAAAATCGATTGCCGCTTTCAGTGGAATCACGATGAAATTTGAAGTGATCGGACACCGATCACTGTAAATTGGTCCCGTGCATTTCTCGAGCTGAAATGATAAAAACTAGAGTTTTGTAAAAAATTAGCAACTTTGTGAAAATTTTACGTCGTTAGCTCTATTTTTCAGGAGATTTCCGTCATTTTGATACCCATATCGACCTAGTTTGATGAGATTCAGATTTTTTACATCTTCTGAATTCAGAATTCTGTCCAAATTCACAATTCTTCAAACTAGGGCATTATGGGTATCAAAATTTCGGAAATTGCATGAAAAAGAAGGTTAACGATGAGAAAATTTCAAAAAATGTCGTTTTTAGAATTCAGAAGATGTCACAGTTTTGTCAGATTCTTAATTTTGACGTCTTCTGAATCCTAAAAATGCATTTTCTCAAACTTTCATATCGTTAACTCTTTTTCCCGTGCGATTTCCGTCATTTTGATATCCATATTGCCCTAGTTTAGTGAGATTTGGAATATTAACGTCTTCTGAATTCAGAATTCACTTCAACTTCAAAAATCTTCAAATTAGTTCAATATGGGTATCAAAAAGACGGAAATCACATGAAAAAGAAAGCTAACGACTTGAAAATTTCGAAAAGTTGCGTTTTCAGAATTCAGAAGACGTCAAAGTTTGCTTTTCCAACAATTCTCACTCACCGTAGTCTGTAGTGTAATAAACGCCTGATTCATTTTGTGCATGACTTCTGATAGGTTCTCATATTGAATTGCAATCTGATCTTTTTGTGATTGCACATTTGTCTTCTGCATCTCCTCGAACATTCTCGCTTTTTCACGTTTTGGCACTCGACCGAATCGGACCGCTGAAAAGTTCAGATTCTAAAAATTTTGTTGGATTCTGAAAGCCCATATCAAGATTAGTGTGCTCACGAAATTTCAGCTTTCTATGATCATTTTGAGCCAAGTTACGCGTCTTCAAAATTTTCAGGCGCACGCGACGCGACCGCGTCGCGTAGGTCAAAAGTTTGGAGGGGCGTAACTCGGCTCAAATATGAGCTAGAGACTTGAAATTTTGTGAGAGTAGCTATCAAAACATGGGAAACAGAAATATTTACATATCTAGTGAACAGTAATTTTTGGAATTTCTTGTTTTTTAGATCCCTTAAATTCTCAAATTTGGCGCCCTTTTCCAAATTTTTCCAGAAAGTGCAAAAACAAAAAAATCTCTATCCCTCTTTTTTCCCATAAATTTCCTACAAATTTCTAACAGGACAAAGACGATCACCAATACCGGACAAAGACCCATTAAAATGTCTGTCACAAAAAAAATGTTGCACTTTTTTCTCTTTTTCTCGTTTTCCCTGTCTTGGGGCACAGATGTTTCCTGTGCGCGCGACATGTGTCAACTTGCACTTTCTGAGAAAAAAAATGGTTGAATTTTTTAATTCGAATCTGGACGCGCGCCAAGAAGATGAGGGTCAAAAATCAGGTGGAAGCAATTAAGAAACTGATTTTTATTGAAAAATCGAAAAACTTAAAAACTAGTAAGGTAAAGATTAATATAATCTGAAAGCCCATATCAAATTTAGTATTCTTACAAATTTTCAACTTTCTAGGACCATTTTGAGCCAAGTTATGTGCATTCAGAGTTTTGAGGCGCACGCGACGCGACCGCGTCGCATAAGCCAAAACTGGAAGGGGTGTAACTCGGCTCAAAATGGGTCTATGAAGCTGAAATTTTGTGTGGACTCTGAATTCGACACAGGCTACTTGCTGAAATAATGAAAACTTTGAGAATGTCACTTTTGAAAGATCACAAAATTTAGAATTTCAATTTTCCCAAATTTTTGTGTAAAATTTATATATTCTGAAAGCCCATATTAAATTTAGTATTCTTACAAATTTTCAGCTTTCTAGCACTACTTTGAGCCAAGTTACGCGATGTCAAAGTTTTGAGGCACACGCGACGCGACCGCGTCGCATCAGCCAAATTTGGAAAGCGTACAATTTGGCTCAAAATGCAGCTAGAGACTTGAAAGTTTGCGAGGGCACTACACAAAACATAATGAACAATTTGAACAAAAATTGAATTTTCTAGGCCACTTCAAGAAAAAGTTCGGCCACCTAACTTAAGAGAGCTGTAACTCGGCTCATCGCTGTCCTAGAACTTCCAAATTTTCAGAATAGCTTTGTTTTAAAGTTTTCACACTCTTTTTTAGATAGTGCTAAAGATTTTCTCACCATCTCGGGACATTCCAACGGCCAGACACTTTTTCAGTCGACAGCATTGGCATCGATTTCTGTTGTTTCTCAGGATCAGACAATCCTCGACACGTGTACATGCTCGGTAGGTGAGCTTTTGTTGGATTGATCGTCGGAAGAAGCCCTAGAAATTCTGATGTCTTGGATTGAAGAGAGCAAAAGAAAATTAGCCAAAAATCAAGATTTTAGGGTTATATTTACACAGAAAAGCTTTAAAAGTGGATTCTAAAATTCAAAAATCCAGAAAAACTTTCACATGTTTTCAATTTTTCTGAAATTCTCAGAATATACAAAACAAAACTAGACCTTTATTTTTGTCGTTGACAACTTTTTCTGAAAATTAAGTCCTGAGGAGATATGCCACGTGGAAGAAGGCGCTCCTAGGACCTTACCTTTCTAGAGGGTAGAGGTGGGGCGCTTGCACGTGGCACATCTCCCTGGGACTTGATTTTTAGCAAAAGTTGTCAATTACAAAATTAAAGCTCTATTTTTGTTTGAAATATCCTGAAATTTTCACTTAGATTGTGCTAGTTTCAAAAAAGTTACAAATGTTTGAATTTCAGACTATTTCGAAAAAAAATTTCAAAGATTTATTTTTTTTGTCATAATTCGTTGAAAACCTTCATACTCGTGTTCAATGACAGTCTATTCAAACCATTCCCTCTAATTACGTATTACCCTATTAGATATCCCTCTCCAATTATTTTTTGGCTGTCCTTAACGGAATTCAATGCCATTCTCATAAAAAATGGAAAAAGGGAAGAAAATCTGTCCCAGATTTGACATGAAAATTGGTCAGACAAACCTTGCATCCCTCACAAGCGAAAACACCGTAATGAAAACCGCTGGCCTTGTCCGAACAAACTTGACACAGAATCGTTCCGGCTGATGTAGAAGCATTCTCGTCTTTTACCAATGAAGTGGTACCTGAAATTCAAAATTTTGTAAATTTATAGCATTTTCGAGAAAATAACTGTTATTTTAAGCCAAAAATCATCAAAAACGGATGAAAATGAGCCGAGTTACTGCGCTTTGAAGTTTTTACTGAGGCTTAAGAATTTTTGTAGTTTGTAGTGTTAGCCCCAAAACATTTTCAAGGCAATTTTTATAGCTCATATAATAGCCTGCAAAATTTCCAACAATTTGAAACAAAAATCATTGAAAACGGATAAGAATGAGCCGAGTTACCGCAGTTTTAAGTTTTACCGAGGCTTAGGAGTTCTTGTAGTTTGTAGTCTTAGCCTCGGTAAAACTTCAAAGCACTGTAACTCGGCTCATTTTTAACCGTTTTCAATTATTTTTCATGCAAACTGTGCGAAATTTTCCAGACAGTTTTTTTTTTCCTAATAATTTGTCACTACAAACTACAATTTTTTTAAGCCTCAGTAAAACTTTAAATCCCTGTAACTTGGCTCGTTTTCTAGCTAATCGAGTCGTTTTTGGCTAGAAATGCTTAAAATTTCAAAGGCTTTCTGAAAATCTAACATCTTTGCACTCAATTTTCAAAACTTTATATCTTTTTCCCCCAAAAAAAATGAAGGTCTCCAAAATTGTTTCCTTTTGGTCATATCTCTTTTATCAAAAAGACAAGTGACATTTGCAAAAAAAGAGAATTCAGTGAAAGTGAAACTTTGCAGAATGTCCCAGAATTTAGCAATTCTCAAATCTCAAGATTATCTGATAATCCATATTTGATCCTTCCATGTTTATTTGCCAGTTAACTATCTAAAAAATATCTGTAACTATTCCTTCCTGCCCAAATTTGACCTAGTTTTTTGTCCCCCTATTCCCAAAATGTGTCCTCCAATTCAAAAAAAAACCAGTCTCCTCATTCATTCATTTCGATTGCGCAATTTCGAAAATTCTTGCGCGCGCGCGTTTTGCCGACCTCCAACCATGAATCACTGGAAAAACGGAGGAAAAAGAGAACAAAAAAAAAACGGAAGAAGAGGTCAGAACGGTCACATGGAAGCTCTACAGTCAGATGACGTGGACCGCGGCCGGCTGCCGCCAGAAAATTCGTGGAGAAGAGAAATTATGAGTCTGTTGTTATGTTGGAGGGAAGAGATCAATGATCGAAAAAAAAGTAGAAAAATACAGTTTACAGGGTTTATTGGGAAGTAAACAAAATTCAAATTCACATTGAAGTTCGAAAAAAGTTGTTGATTTTTGGCGCCAAAACTGTGTTAAACCCATTGAGCCTAGGTAAAAATTGAAATCTCCGTAACTCGGTTCATTTTTGGGCTATCAATTTTAGTTTTTCTGATTTTATAGCCTACAAAATATTTCCTCCGTTTTGCACCAAAAACCATCAAAAACGGATAAAAATGAGCCGAGTTACAGCGATTTGAAGTTTCACTGAGGCGTATGAGTTTTTGTAGTTTGTAGTCTTAGCCTCAGTAAAACTTCAAAGCGCTCTAACACGACTCATTTTTATCCGTTCTCAATGATTTTGAGCTCAAAATTTCTGGAATCTTCCGTATTAATTAATTTCTGGAATCTTCCGTAATAATTCGTTCAATTCAAAATTTTCAAATCCCCCTTACTTCCTCCCAAGATGGTGTGTCCCATCTCACGTGTCCCCCACTCATCAACCCTAAAATAAAGATGACCTCGATTTTAGACTAGTGGACGATCTTCTTCTCTTCCTCTTTTTTTTCATTTGCCACCATCTCTTTTCAATCTTCTTCACGTCATCCCTATCTCTCTCGTTTCTCTGCGTCTCTCCCTCTCCCACACTATTTCTCCGACTGTCTCTGTTTACTAGTAAAGGCGCGAGAGACAACCCAACTGCAATACTGTTTTTGTGACCTACTTTTTTTTCCTTTTTTCGTTAACTGATCAAAAAAATAGAAAAATTGGGACGTCATGATTGGGTTCGAAAAATAGGTCTGGAAAGATATTTGGCTGAAACTTTTTTCAGATATTCGAAATTAAGGTACCATAATTTTGAAAAGAAAAGCAAAACTTTTCCTTCAATTTGCGCTAAAAATCATTAAAAATGGATGAAAATAAGCCGAGTTAGAGCGCTTTTAAGCTTTACTGAGGCTTAGAGAGATTTGTAGTTTGTAGTGTGTTAGCCTCAGTAAAACTTGAAAGCGCTGTAACTCGGCTCATTTTCATCCGTTTTCAATGATTTTAGGCTCAAAATGTTGGAAATTGTGAGGACTACTAGATGAGCATTAGTAACCCAATTGAGAAATACTGCAAATCTGTCTGGAAAATACGTAAAAATGTAAACAACAAGATTTTGTACGTTTCTGGAAGCCCAAAAAATTGGACGCATATTCCACTAAAAATGAATTCGATAGTTCAAAAACTAAGCGAGTTACAGCGATTTAAAGTTTTACTGAGGCTAAGGCTACAAACTACAAAAACTCCTAAGCCTCAGTAAAACTTGAAAGCGTTGTAACTCGGCTCATTTTCATCCGTTTTGGATGATTTTGGGCTTGAAATTTTTTGGAAAAAAACGCCTAATGCTCAAATACTAAAAAGTACCTACCTTCGGAAGCTCCCATTTCACTAAACTGATCCTCCGGGGCGGTTTGTACCACCAACGACTGAATGGCTGACATATAAAAGGTGTCGACGGATGGTGAAGGTTGTAGATGACGTGGAATCACTGGACGGAATGCGGATGACGGTGAATGAATCAGAAGAGCCGGTGCTGCTGATGACGTGGCAGGTGGGGAAGCGAAGGAGGAGGATGAAGCAGTTGGAGAATTTTGGAGATTTGTAAGAAGGGAGAGGGGGAGATGGCAGGGGAGACTGCCAGTGGATGATAGATCCATGATGGATGATTGGTGGGGGTCAGGAAGTTGAAGAATTTTTGTCTGGAAAATATATTGAATTTGAAAATAGGATATGGGATCTGGAGAAATTTGAAAAAAAAAAGTACTTTCTCAAAACCAACAATTTCACGAAAATTGAAAACTCGAGACCAGAATTCAAAAATTCAAGTTCTCAGCTATTTCCCAAGCTCAAAATCTAGTTTCTAGGTAAAAATCTAGTCAAGTTATGGGGATTTTGAAAATGAGGGAAAATGAGGAATTTGACCACCCAAATTGCTAACTTTGAGCCTATTTATATCATTTCGTGTAAGAGATATCAAAAAGTTGTTAAATGATAAAATGTTTATCATATCATCAAAAATATTTTGTCAGTTGACTGCTTTTTGATATCTCTTACAGTAACCTAGATAAATCGGCTCAAAGTTATAAGGCTCTTCTAACACTGCTTTGATAGGATCTCTAACTTGGAGCTCATTTATTTTGGTTACTGTAAGTTATATTGAAAAATAACTAACTGATAAAATTTTTATCATATCATCAAAAATATTTTGTCAATTGAATACTTTTTGATATCTCCTACAGTAACCCAGATGAATCGGCTCAAAGTTGAAGAGTCCTTCGAACACTGCTTTGATAGGATCTATAGCTTAGAGCCTACTTATCTGGGTTACTGTAAGAGATATCAAAACACTGTTAACTGATAAAATAATTTTGATAATGTGAGAAACAATTTATTAGTTGGCAATATTTTGATATCTCTTACAGAAAATAAGATATGAGAGCTCAAAGTTGGCGATTGGAGGGGAGAGGTAAGGGTAGGTGTTTAAGGTAGGTTTTGAGTTTGCAAGGATTACTGTAATTCTCTGAAATCTCAAAAAAGGGAGATCAAAAAGAAAAGAGAAAAAATAGGTGAAGGGTATAGTAGTGGGAAGATGAAGATTAAAAGAAAATGGGAGGTTGGCTACCCAGAAGTAGGCGGAGCCTAGAATTTCGGTGCGTCGTCCTTCAGAATGCCAAGGACGGACGAAACTGTGTGGTAGTAGGACACCGATCGAAAAAAAGGAAAGGAGAATTTTTTCGGGGCTACGCGGTCACTATTTTTTGTCGGGGTGGGAGGGAAAGTGACACCTCTCTGTTCTCTGCGTCTCTCGATTTCAGGCACTATTTCGTTTTTTGGCATTGGGAAGAGAGAAAACTTGAAAAGGGACAGGGTTTTACCTCCAAGGAGATCGAAATTGGAAATTTATGTGATTTTTTCTGAGAGAGGGAAAGGAATTGAGGAAAGTTTTGGCGCCAAAAATTGAGAGGGGAATTTTTGAAAATTTTTTTTTTGAATTTTAAAGTTTCTGGAAATACCGAATTTTCTCGAATTCCAGAATTTTGGTTATTTTAGAGCTTGCTAACTTTGAAAACTCTGGATATCCAGAATTTCAAATTTTCGGGCTTTTGATTTTTTAATTTTCTGAATTTTCTGAAATTCGGATTTCAATTTGACTAGATTTGCAAAATTTTGAATTTTCTGAAATTCGGATTTTCGGAAGTCGCAAATTCCAGAATTTTCAAATTTTTAGATTTCTGGAATTCGTGAATTTTAGAACTATTAAGTTTTTGGTAAATTTTCTAGAAATTTGGCTTTTTCGAACTTTGAAAATTAATTTTTCGGGTTTTAGAGTTTTCTGTATTTTTGGGTTACAGACAAAAGCTCGGAACTCCTAAATCCCAAAAATCTGAAAATTTCCCAAAATTGGAAAATTCAAAAATCCAATGTTCTGAAAATCTACGGAAATCAGAAAGTCGAAAAACCCGAAAATTCCAAATAATTCCGAAATCCTGAATATCCTAAAAAAAAACTCAAAAATCTAGAATCCAGGAAGTCCGAAAAATTTTTTAAAAGTTCAAAAAACACCAAAATTCGTTATTCGAAGTTTTTGAACTCCTAGGAATCCAATAAAAATACCGCAAGATCTGTAATAGAAGGGCACCCACACTCTCAAGTTTGAGCCCATTTATCTGGGTTACTGTAAGAGATATCAAAAAGGTGTTACCCGATAAAATGTTTATCATATTATCACAAATATTTTATCAGTTGACAACTTTTTGATATCTTTCACAGGAATCGAGATAATCAAGCTCAAATTAAACCCTAGGGTTCCGTGACTGAGCTAGTAGTTCGGTGCTTAGACTTTGATCGCAATTATCTTGGTTACTATAAGAGATATCAAAAAGTTGTCAACTGATAAAATGTTTATCATAATATCAGCAACATTTTATCAGTAGACCACTTTTTGATATCTTCCATAGAAATCGAGATATACGAGTACAAAGTTGTAGGCTTGGGTGGGAAATGAAACAAAAATGTATTTCTTGAGGTAGACCAAAAAAGAAAACAAGACATTGAGGTCATTTCTCAGAAACCAAAATCTAAAAATCTCGATGACCCAATGGCATAATACATACATATTGTTTCCCGAAAGAAAACCTAATCACAAGATCTCTCTCGGGAGAAAAGTTTTAATTCGTCATCCCGCCCAAAAAAGTAGGTCAAAACCAAAACAACATTATTTAGGGGTACTGTAGTTGACGTGGCAATTTGCCATTTCAGGTGGGCGGGACTACAAGGATGTTCCGATCTGTTCTTCGAGCGATCAGAAAAGAGAGAGAGAGAGGAAACTATGAGAAACGCAGAGAAAAAGGTTGGTCTGTAGGCATTGACCTAGATTACGTAACCGCCCGGTTTCTAGCGACGAATGCTATATTGCATGGGCTAATCCGTCACGGGCAAGTTAGTGATAGGCCAGGGGACAGATAGAATGTACAAAATAATTTCAAAAAAAAAGAAGAGAAAATAGCAAATAGAATACAAAAAAAGTTGACGTTCTAGAAGTTTCAGGGAGGTTTTGGGATAGTGGGTTTTTTTAACCATCTACAAAAGGTATTCAAAATTTTTCAATTTATCTGAAAATGTCAGAATATACCAAACAAGACATGCGCTTCATTTTTGTAGTTAGCAACTTTTTCAGAAAATCAAGGCCTGAGGAGATACGCCACGTGAAAGACACCAAGGAGTCCCACCAGGGTGGTGGCGCCCAAAGGGGTGGTGGCAGCCGAGATAAGGGAAGGGGGGAGGTGGTGGCTCTTTCCACGTGGCATATCTCCCCAGTACTTGGTTTTACAAAAAAGTTGTCAACTACAAAAATGAAGCTCATGTTTTGTTTGATGTAATCTGAAATTTTCAAATCAATTTGAAAAGTTTGAGTACCTTTTGTATAGCGTTAAAAAATACATAGAACTTTGGCCTTTCTAGACGTTTTGTAGGATTACTGTAGCTCTAAAAAGTAATTTTTTGTTAGCTATGCCTAAGATGCGGTCGACTGCGGCCCGGAAATTGACAACCTTGAACATAATCATTCTCTGACGGTCTAGTAGCCAAAACATAGAAAACAAGTAAAATGAGGTCAGAATAACAGAAAATCGTGCAAAAACGGACAAAAAAGAGATGCCAATAACAAAACAAATCAAGATGGCGTGATCTTGATTTTGATTATTTGAAATTTGGGGAGAAAATGAATTAGGTCAACAGGTACAGTAATCTAGAACTAGTGTGGATTTTGGGATTTTTGAATCTCCGAATGTGTGAATCTTTGAATTTCAGAGTTTCCAAATTTCCAGCGTTTCCCAAAAATTGTGAAAAATCATATCCTGAAATTCTCCGTGATAAAATTTTGGTATCATTTTTTCAAATTTCAAAAAAGTGATTTTTTTTCCCAAAAATCAATATTTCAATTTTCGGAGAAAAATCGAAAATTCATTCCAGAGGTTTTAGTTTAAGGTGCGATGACTTTATCTATTGAAAATTTGATAAATGTAAGTTTTCTTTAATTTTTGTAGTTTGTAGTCTTTTTTCAGATTGTCACATTTTCCGGACCTCATCTTTTCCTATTGCTCATTCTCCCAATCGCCGCATTTTGTCAATCGAAAAAGAAGTTTGAAACCGATGGAAGGGTTTGTAGTCTTTGTAGTCTTTTTGTAGTTTGTAGTCCAACTTTTTCAGGCCGATTTGGTCCCACGGAAACCACCAGCAGCGCCAACGCCTCCAAAGGATGAGAATAACAGTGTTAGCAGCATTCAAGCTGCTCCACATGTTCAGTAAGGATTACTGTACTTTAGGATTACTGTAGTTTCATTTTTTCAGAAACCCTCCAGCCTACACCCCTGTAGAGCGATCCACAGCCGTTGAGGAGGACACATTGGCGTAAGTTTTTTTTTTGAAAATTTTTAAAATGTGAAATTCTGGAAATTCTGAAAATTCTGAAATCCCGAAATTCTGAAATTCTGAAATTTTAAAATTCTGAAATTTTAAAATTCTGAAATTCTGAAATTCTGAAATTCTGAAATTCTGAAATCCTGAAATTCTGAAATTCTGAAATTCTGAAATTCTGAAATTCTGAAATTCTGAAATTCTGAAATTCTGAAATTCTGAAATTCTGAAATTCTGAAATTCTGAAATTCTGAAATTCTGAAATTCTGAAATTCTGAAATTCTGAAATTCTGAAATTCTGAAATTCTGAAATTCTGAAAATCTGAAAATTTAAGAATTCTGGTTTTTCAGAAACGTCAAATCCCTCCCACCCGAGAAGTCCGATGCACCAACTTCTGGAAAAATGAAGAAGAAGAAGTAAATTTTCTGGAAAATTCCAGAAAATTCCAGAAAAAGAAGACAACTAGGCCACTTTTTTTTTTGAAATTTGAAATAAAGATTTCTTTTTTTTTTCTTTTTTTTTTTGAAAAATTGGATACTTTTGACAGAACTTACAGATGTTTGGGAAAATTTGAATTTTAGAAATTTATGGAGTTAAAAATTAAAAATTCAAATTTGAGGAAGTTTGAATTTTGAAAATTTCAAAATTTCAAGATCTCAGAATTTCAGAATTTCAGAATTTCAGAATTTCAGAATTTCAGAATTTCAGAATTTCAGAATTTCAGAATTTCAGAATTTCAGAATTTTAGCGATTTCGGAATTTCTGAATTTCTGAATTCCTGAATTTCAAAATTTCAGAAACTCAGAATTTCAGAATTTCAGATATTCAGAAAGTCGGAATTTCAGAATTTCCAGATATTCAGAATTTCGGAATTTCAGAATTTCAGAATTTCAGAATTCCAGAATTTCTGGAACTTGGACTTCAGAATTTCAGAATTTCAGAATTTCAGAATTTCAGAATTTCAGAATTTCAGAATTTCAGAATTTCAGAATTTTGGGAAAATTTGAACTCAAGAAGCATTGAATTTCAAGATTTCAGAACTTCAGACTTTCCGAATTTTTCCATTTTTCCGATTTTCTGGATTTTCCGAATTTCAGAATTTTCAGAATTCTCATAATTTGAGAATTTCTGAATTTCAGAATTTCGAAATTTCAGAACTTATTGGAGTTTGACTTTCAGAATTTCAGAATTTCAGAAATTTCGAGTAATTTTGTGAATTTTGAGAATTCCGAAAATTCAAAATTTCAAGCTTTAAGAATTTCAGAAATTTCAGAATTTCAAGATTTCAAAACTCCAGAATTTTGGATTTTCTGAACTTTCCATGTTTCTGATTTTCTGGATTTTAAAAATGTTAGAATTCCAGGATTTATCCATTTTCCCAATTTGAGTTCTCTAATTCCAATGGTTTTTATCTGTTCCTCATTCTCCCCCTCTATCTTCTTATCATCCTGCCACGTTATCAGACTTAAGTTCCGCCCCTTTTTTTCCTGATACTCAAAAATACAAAAAAATTTAGGTCAACTCTCATCTTCTCAATGTCAACGAATCTTAAATGAAAACTATGCGAAGCGGAAGGAAAAGATAGAGAGAGAGAGAGAGAGAGAGAGAGAGAGAGAGAGAGAGAGAGAGAGAGAGAGAGAGACGCAGAGAAACAATTGTCGTTGCCGACCTTGTTGCCCATCCCTTTCCCTTCAAAACCGTTCCCCGACGTTTCTCTGTGCCTCTCTCTCTCTCTCTCTCTCTCTCTCTCTCTCTCTCTCTCTCTTTTACCTAAAAAATGTCCATCATCTCCACTTCGATTGGAGGTTTGGAGGTCACTTTTCCCCACATCTCAATGCCAAATTTTCATCTTTTTTCAAAAAGAAATCTTATGTGGGGAAGTTTTTCGCGCGCGCGCCCAGGGGAAAGTTATATGGGGCGGAAGACAATTTAATGAGATTTTGGAACGCACAAAGATGGCATTGGGGGTTTCTGGAAGGTTCTACGAGGGGTCGAGAAGAAGAAGATTCAAAAAGTTGAGGGGACACAAAAAATTGGCGTTCTAGAAGTTTCTGAGAGCTGAGATATGGGATCTGAAAGTTTTGGCGTCTAAAAGCTGTAATCAGTTTTTAACGTGATACAAAAGATAATCAAACGTTTGCAATTCAGCTGAAAATTTCAGAATATACGAAAGAAGACATAAGCTTCATTTTCTTAATTGACACTTTTCAATGAAAATTAAGTTCTGGAGAGATGTGTGGTACACGGAAGACTCCAAGGAGCGCCACCAGGGTTATGGCTATCAAAGTAGGGAGGGTGGTGGCACCACCCTCCCTACCTTGGTGTCTTCCACGTGGCATATATCTTCAGGGCTTAATTTTTCAAAAAAGTTGTCCACTACAAAAATAAAGCCCTTGTCTTGTTCTATCAATTCTGAAATTTTCAAATGAATTGCAAAAGTTTGAATACTTTTTGTAGAGAGTTGGAAAGCTAGCTATGACTTTTTCACTCCACCTGGCCATAATTAGCCGCTTTCACATTTTTTTATCATTACTGATAACTCTCAGAGAGAAAAAACTAATCAAGCATCACACAACAGTAAGAAAAGAGATTTAGAGCAAAACTGGCATGCTTCTTTTTATAGAACTCTTTACGTTGTCTGGTGACAATAACTGTAAACACTCGAATATGTGAAAATTCTATACTTGCACTTTGAGCTCAATTATCTCAATTTCTAAAAGAGATTACAGAAATCAGTGACCTAATAAAATGTTGGTGATATCATGACAAATATTGTACCAGTTAACACATTTTCATATCTGATATAGGAACTGGGATAATAGAACTGAAACCGCGAGTATAAGGACTCTTTCAATATTAGAACTGAAAATCTTAAGAAGATATCACTTCCTTCTCTGCTTCTCTACATCATCTCTTTTCACTAGTGTATTCTTTGAAACTTAGAAAGCTCTATAAACCATGTAAACCCTTCTCCAGCCCACCCCATCCCCTTACATAACCCCTGAGAACCATCCACGTAGCATTTCCCGGCCTATAAAGCACATCTCCATCTAGTTCCTTCTCCTCTATTCCAAGTTGGAACCTCCGACGATGAGGTATCGCCTTTTGATCCCAATTCTTCTTCAATTCCTCATCCAGACAAATGCATCAAATGCTGAATACAAGTTCGTCGTTGTATCCGGCGAACCCGCTCTCCTGAATGCGTCGGAACCTGTTCAAGTGGCGAGTTTCGACGAGTGTACGGACAAATGTGAACAAAAGACAGAGTGTGTTCTCGCATACCAATCCAACTCATCCGATCCCTGCTATCTTTTCGACTGGAATTCCATCACTCAAATCATTAAAAATGAGGCTGGAGGCAATGGAACCACTGCTTTCAAGGTTCTGTATTTTTTGGATTGTTTGATTTAGAATATGAAGATTTCAGGTGTACACCGATCAACCAGCTTGTGAGCTCAATTCGGATTACCTCTTGAATGGAAAAACTTATGTGGGTCTTGAAGAGAGTAGTTTTAGTATCTAGATTGTTTCAGCCAATGCTTCCAAACGACACCACTCAAAATTTGTGGAGAATCGACACTTCTGAAGATGGATGGACGATTACTTACAGTAAGTTAAAATGATACCACACATAATTCGGAAGGTACAAAGCGATTTGGGGTGTTTTGTACCCGAATAACGCCAGAATTTGCCCCAAAAATTGACTGTATAGATCGCATCATCCTATTTAGTTGATTTCAAAACACCTCCCGGCAATCTAATCTGCGGAAACTTCTCCTATAATCGTCCCTATCCCGATGGCTGCAACCCGGAGTGCAACATTACCATGGTTCAAGTATGGGCCAAATTCGGACCACTTACTAAGTTCCTTACAAAAGACGCTGGCTGGAAATTCGAAAGTAACACGAATAGGAGAACTGGAATCAACAAAACCGCAGAGACCTTTGAAATCTGCATGTATAAGTGCCATGAAGATCAGAGATGTGCCGCTGCCTATTTCGATAGGGAAAATGCCACGTGTGTGATGGTTTGGACAGGAGAGTTCTGGTTCCTAGAACGGACGTCTGCGTCAGATGGACATCAAATTGCAATTAAGCTGCCAATGAATGATAAACTCTGTAAAATGACAACTGATCAGCTGTTAGACGATCAGTACTATGTAAGATGATGTATGGAATCATATTTGGAAATCCAATGTTTCAGATGTCTTTGCCCGCAATGCTGACAACTTTCGAGAGACAGTTTTTCAGAGTGCAGACGACAGAAAAATACTATGTTTTCAATACGTACTGTGAGTCCTATGTTTTGTGGAACATTCCCTGAAAAATGTGTTGGATTTCAGTGGACTATTACGAGTCATTCTATTTCAACATGAGGAATGGATGCCCAGTCAACAATAGGGGATCTGCACTTCGACAGGACTATTATAGCAAGAATAAGACGGCGTACGAGCATTTTTTCAACGAGACAATGTGTTATCGATACGACGAAGCACCTGGAATCACACAGCCAGAAGCCAAGGAGCTGTGCCAGTTGATGGGACAAAAATTACTGTCCGACAAGTGAGAAACTTGCTTCACCCAACTAAAAATATCTCCATAAATTCCAGATACGCCGGCTCGATTCGAATGATTGACGCTCAAGATGATAATTTGCAAGTGGTCGATTTTCAAGACACAAGATTCGATATGTTCCGATTGGGTTTCTACAAAAACTCGTCGAGAATTTGGCATGGACTTGAAAAGGATCCAGCGGATGGAAAGTGGAAATGGTTGGATACGCGTTTCCTGCAGTTTCCCGAGGATGCTATGCCAATTCCATGGGCGCCAGGAGAGCCAAAAGAGGGTCCTGATATGTGAGTTTTACAGTTTTTTTTCTCTATTTAGTACTTAACATTTTCTAGCTTTTGAAAGAATCATTAGGTTTCAACATTTATAAAAAAACATTTCTCATTTTTCCTGAAACTTTCAGAATATACTAAGCAAAACTAGAACTTCATCTTTGTAATTCAACATTTCAAATGAAAATTAGGTCCTAATGAGATACGCCACGTCCAAGGGGCGGCTCGACCGATAGGGATGGTGGTGGCGTATCCCCTTAGGACTTGATTTCCCCAGAAAGTCGTTAACTACAAAAATGAAGCTCATGTTTTGTTTCGTATATTTTGAAAATTTCAGCTAAACTCAGAAATGTTGAACCACTTTCATAGGACGTTGAAAAACTAACTTGCATTTTTAGATAGTTCGAAGATTAGGTTTTTTAATTTTTTCAATTTTTCTCAAAATTTCAGGATATACTAAACAGGGCATGAGCTTCATTTTTGTAGTTGACAACTTTTTTGTAGAACCAAGCCCTGAGAAGATATGCCACGTAGAAAAGCCCATAGCGCGCCACCACCCCCAGGGCGCCACCACCTCCCACCCCACCCTACCTCAGGGGTAGGAGGCCACCGCCCCTAAGGTTGGTGGCGTTGTCTTCCACGTGGCTTATCTCTTCAGGACTTGATTTTCTAAAAAAGTTGTTAACTACAAAAATGAAGCTCTAGTCTTGTTTAGTGTGATCTGAAGTTTTCAGCTCAATTGCAAAAGTTTGAATATATTTTGTAATCAATCCTTCCTAGCTGGTTGAAATATATTGAGCTCAGGTTTTTCTGGGGTAGAATTCGGTGGCTTAGCAGCTCAAGGACACCTTTGGTTTGAAGAATCCATCATAATCTTCCAGGAATTGCGCCTACATGGGATGGGGAGAAGGATACGACCCGTTCAACGGATATGCCTACTATGCGGCACCGTGAGTTATTTCCAAGAATCCCCAAATTTCCAAATTTTTCAGCTGCAATTCAACTGTCGACGGAATCGCATGTTCTTCAGCCCAAGTCAATGAGATGAATATCAAGAAATATACGGAAGTGGCCGACGACTTTGGATATAGAGGTACATGCTGTCTTCCTACTACTGGATGGGATCAAAAGTTTCCAGAATAATTTTTTATTGATTTCCGATTATTTTGTACCACAATAAAGATATTTTCTCTAATATGTAGTATTCGAATTTCGAAAGCATTGATTTGAAATAATCCTTATTAGTTCTTCTAACATTTCTTACACACTGAAAATTTGAAATGAATGAAAAAAGCTTAAAAAATGATTTAAGGTTTAGAGAATCCATTTTTTAAGTGCTAAAATTTTCAGACCCCATATCTCACTTCGCGAAAATGCTTGAAAAATCTGATAAAGTGTAGTTCTCTTGCGATCCAGATCTCCTATAAAATGTTACTGATCCTACATACTGGAAATGTACCGTACCCTCAAAAAAGTCATATCTGGTACTTACAGACAAAGGGCTTGCTTCATGTGGTCTGTATACTGTTGTCATATCCCCGTGATTCAACCAGTCTTTGTTCTTGTTATGTCGAACCTATTCTAGAAGCTTTGATGATTAGCTTCCGGAACCAACTGATAAGAATTGAATATTTAACCTGGTTCCCTTATCAAATTCAGACCAGTATATGATTCAACTCACAATGGAGAGCTTAACGCCAAGGCGTTCACCCTTTTTACACTGTCTTCACCCGGCAAACGATATAAAAAATTCAGAGTTACCACTGTATACTTACAGTAATTCAGCTTACATGGATCTTTAAATCTCGAAAGCTCAATAAACCTTGTAAACCTCACGCATAACTCCTGGGAACTCTCCACCTAGCATTTCCCTGATCTATATAACCCCCATCTAGTTCCTCTTTCTCTATTTTAAGTTGAAACTATGAGGTATCGCCTGCTTATCTCAATTCTGACTCTATTCCAAATTGAAACGCATGCATCAAATGCCGAGTACAAGTTCGTCGTTGTATCTGGAGAACCCGTCACCCTGAATGCGTCTGAAACTATTCAAGTGGCGAGCTTCGACGAGTGTACGGACAAATGTGAACAAAAGACAGAGTGTGTTCTCGCATACCAATCCAACTCATCCGATCCCTGCTATCTTTTCGACTGGAATTCCATCACTCAAATCATTAAAAATGAGGCTGGAGGCAATGGAACCACTGCTTTCAAGGTGCGCTCTTTTTGGATTGTTTGATCTTGCAGATGAAGATTTTTTAGGTTTACACCGATCAACCAGCTTGTGAACTCAATTCGGATTATCTTTTGAACGGAAAAACTTATGTGGGTTTTGAGGTAAATTTTTTTTTTCTGGAATCTGGAATGTTCCAGCCACTTCATCCGAACGACAACACTCAAAATTTATGGAGAATCGACACTTCTGAAGATGGCTGGACTATTACTTACAGTAAGTTATAAGGGAAATAAGAAAAAGCCTAGATGCTGTAGTCTTCTCCGAACCTCTAAAATTTGCTATTTCCAGTTGATTCCCCAACAACTCCCGACAATCTAATCTGCGGAAACTTCTCCTACAACCGTCCATATGCCGATGGCTGTGACCCGGAGTGCAACGTCACCATGGTTCAAGTATGGGCCAAACTCGGACCATTAACCAAATTTGTTACAAAAGACGCTAGCTGGCAGTTTGAAAACCCATCCGGAAGTTCATACGCCCGAAGTGGTGTCAACAAATCGGCAGAGACCTTTGAAATCTGTATGAACAAGTGCTACATTGACTTTAGATGCGCTGTTGCCTATTTCGACAAGGAAAATTCCACGTGTGTCATGATTTGGTCAGGAAGATTTTGGTTCCTAGAACGGACATCTGCATCGGATGGACATCAGATTGCAATCAAACTGCCTATGAATGATAAGCTGTGTAAAATGACAACTGATAAGTTGTTAGACGACCAGTACTTTGTAAGATACTGTACATATGTATAGGAAAAGATGCTAAATTCCAATATTTCAGTTGGTTTACCCTGCAATGCAACCTGTTACCGCAAGACAGTTTTTCAGAGTGCAGACGACACCAAAGTATTATGTGTTCACTTCGTATAGTGAGTCCTTTTTATCATTATCATTACTAATAACATTCACCATGTTCTATATGTGCGTATGTATGTCGCGCGCCCTTTGACCCATTCAAAGTTAACCGATTGAGCTAAAACTTGGACAGGTAGATGAGAATTGTGTCTTAGTTGATGCCCGAACTTTTCTTTTTTCGAAATTTTGATTTTGAAGTCTTCTGGAGGCGTTTCTTGGTTTCACCACATTAGAGCGGGGTGGGCAGCAGAGGCGAGGAAATCCCACACACGTAGGCCAGGAGGTTAAGACCCGGAGGGGCGTAAACCGACTGGTGTAAAAAGATATAACAACGGATAATTTCAGTGGACTACTACGAAGGGGCCTATGGCGAAATGATTAATGGATGTCCACTCAATGTCAAGGGCTCTGCGTATGAACAAACGAAATTTCAAATGCCAGCGGGAGCTACGGAATACAACCATTATGATAACGAGACAATGTGCTATCGATATGACGAAGCTCCTGGAATCACACAGCCGGAAGCCAAGGAGCTGTGCCAGTTGATGGGGCAACAGTTGTTATCCGATAAGTGAGAGACTAGAGTCACTTAGTTCAAAGTAACTCTTAAAATTTTAGATACGCCGGCTCGGTCCGCTTGTTTAACAGTGGCAGAGATATTCAAGTTATCGATTTTCAAGATCAATGGCAGAGTATATTCAAAATGGGTTTTTACAAGAATTCGTCGAGAATTTGGCATGGGCTTGAGAGGGATCCAGCTGATGGAAAGTGGAAATGGTTGACTACCCGTTGGGTGCAGTTTGCGGAGGATGTTATGCCGATTCCATGGGCGCCAGGAGAGCCAAAAGAGGGTCCTGATATGTGAGTTTGTCAATTTCTAGTTTATTGATTCAAGTTGGTCCGAAATTATTGAATTTGAAGAAAAAGTTCTGTGCTGATATTTCATTCGTTTAATTCACCAACCATAACCTTCCAGGAATTGCGCCTACATGGGATGGGGAGAAGGATATGACCCGTACAATGGCTATGCTTACTATGCGGCACCGTAAGTCATTTCCGAGAATCCCCAAATTTCCAAATTTTCTAGCTGCAATTCAACTGTCGATGGAATCGCATGTGGATCAGGTCAAATCCATGAGATGAATATCAAAAAGTGGTCGGAAGTTGCCGATGAATTTGGATTCAGAGAGTCTTGTTGCATTTCTGATTCAGGACCAGGGTTCATGGCTACGTATCCGGATTAATATTGGCTAATTTTTCATTATTTACTTCTTTTTTTTTTAATGAATACACTCCTTAATAACCGTTTTAAAGCTTCTGAAATTTTCTAGAACTCGTAACTTCTGATCAGAAATTTAGGGCGTTCGGCTTTTGTATGGATATTGATAAAGTTATGGTCGAAATTTGCTCAAAAACGGCTGTATAGAAAGGTTTGGAAGTTTTCAGAATGCACCAAAATCTTTTAGAAATATTCAGAATGCTTCGAGATGTTCAAGAAGCTTCAGATGCCTAAAGAGTCTTCTAGAAGCTTTCTGAAGGTCACAGAAAGTTCTAGAAATCGTCAGTTTTCAAAAGAATCTTCTAGAAACATTAGAAGCCATGAGATTGTTCTAGAACCTCTAGGTCGGAAGCTGAAAATTGAAATACTACTTGACCTAAACCTTATTCCTAATTTATCGAATCTTCGTTGGCTTCAGTAGCGTTCTTATCCGGAATCTGACCGAACTCCGACGCAACTACAGTAACCAGGCATCTTGTACGCATCTATTCGTTATAAAATTTACTTTAACTAACTTAGAAACATGATTAAGGAACCTGACAAATGATCAAACAGCAACATTTGAAACCTTGAAAGCTCCATAAACCTTGTAATCCCTTTTACATAACTCCTGAGAGCCAGCATTTCTCTATCTATAAAACCCCTCATCCAGGTCCTCTTCCTCTATTCCAAGTTGGAACTTCCAACTATGAGATATCGCCAGCTTGTCCTACTTCTGACTATTTTCCTAGTCGAAGCCAATGCATCAGATGCCGAATATAAGTTCGTCGTAGTATCCGGAGAACCCGTCACCCTGAATGCGTCGGAAACTGCCCAAGTGGCGAGTTTCGACGAGTGTACGGACAAATGTGAACAAAAGACAGAGTGTGTTCTCGCATACCAATCCAACTCATCCGATCCTTGCTATCTTTTCGACTGGAATTCCATCACTCAAATCATTAAAAATGAGGCTGGAGGCAACGGAACCACTGCTTTCAAGGTGCGCTCTTTTTTGGGATCATTTGATTTCAAGATGATGAAGATTTCAGGTCTACACCGATCAACCTTGTGAGCTTGATGCAGAATATCTTTTGAATGGGAAAACTTATGTGGGTTTTTGGAGATGAGATATCTAGAATCTAGACTGTTTCAGCCACAGAATCCAAACGACAGCACTAAAAATTTGTGGAAAATCGATACTGCTGAAGAAGGATGGACTATTACTTACAGTAAGTTACAAATTGAATCTCAATGCATATAATTTGAATATTCCAGTTGATAAGAAACCATCAGAGGATTTGATCTGTGGAAACTTCTCACATGACCGCCCTTATAAAGATGGATGTAAACCTGAATGCCTCATTACAATGGTCCAGCTCTTAGCAGTTCCTGGACCATTGACCGATCAATTTAATGATCCTTATCATGCTGGAACAAATGTCTCTAACTGGAACGAGTGTCTCTATTATTGTCATGGTAATCCCAACTGCCTTGTTGTCTACTTTAATCCCGATTCAACGCCCATTTGCCGCTGGTGGTCCATTGACAGAATATTCTTCCTTAATAAAACAGAGGCTAGTGAAATGGGAGGACAACATATGGCTCTGAAACTTCCGCTGAGCAACAAATCATGCTTATACACAACGGAGGAATTGACCAACGACAAGTATTATGTGGGTTTTGATGTTATAAAAAAATAGGACAAAGTTGTTCATTTCAGTATCCCTATAACAAGATCTTCCAATTTTACGACAAATCGTTTTTCCTGGTTAGAACAACTCCAAAGTATTACAAGATCTCGGTTTATCGTGAGTTGACTTGTGTAGCTCAATTTCTGTCAGAGATATAGAAAGGAGGTGAACTGATAAAATGTATATTACCAGTCGGTTTACGCCCCTCCGGGGCTGGACCTCCTAGGCATCGAATATAAATTCTGGGCGTCTGGAATTCTGGAACCTAGCAATCTTGGTTTTTCACATTTTGAAAATTCAGAGATTTGGAAGTTGAGGAATCGAAAAAGTTCAAACTTGGAAAACTAGAGTTAAAATTTCAGCACTTCGAAAACTCTGAAAGGCAAAAAATCTGAATTCCGAAATTTTAAACTTAATAGGTTTTCAATTCTCAAGGATGAGTGCCTGAATTTCTGAACTTTCATCACAGTTGAATTTTCGGCATCACGAATTCTTGAATATCCGAGTTCACTAACTTAGGTTTACGGATTCTTTTCCCTTTCGCCCTCCTCCCTCGCCCTCGCACTCTCTTCCCACCACCCTTTACTGTGGTGAAACCAAGAAACGTCTCCAGAAAATTTCTAAAATCAAAATTTCGAAAAAGGAAAGAGTCGGGCATAAACTAAGACACATTTCTGATTTGCCTCCCAGATTTTAGCCCAATCAGTTGACTTTGAATGAGTGATAAGGCGCGCGACAAACGTACAAAATTTGATATATCAAATATATTCCGTCAGTTAACCACTTTTCGATATCTCAGATATTAAAAGATATAAATTGGCTTAACTTTGAGTGAAAAGTACAATAAGAAAGTTGTTTTCAGAAGATGAAACGGTCGATTACAATGGTAGGGGAGCCGGATGCGAGCCGAACAATCAAATATCCGTGATGTACAACATGGATAAAAACAGGAATAATCTACCAGATCCGAATCCAATCCTTTGCAATCGCATCAAAAAGGCACCAGGCATCACCGCCGATGCTGCTAAAGAGATTTGCAACGAATGGGATGGTGAATTGGCGACAGAACGCTTTTTCGGATACTTCAATCCATGCACCGTAACTAAGGCACAATTACTGTGCGATGCCAACGAGTCGTACGGATGGCAGTACGGTATTTCGTGTCGTGGTACTCCAAAGATGTGGGTGGGAGTGAGGAAGAATAATGTGACACAACAGTTTCAATGGCCACGACCGGATTGGGCGTCTACCACCAATGCTCAGATTTTTACATGCAAACAAATGTACAAGAAGGAGGATAAGGGAGGTCCATGGTTCATGAACAAACTTGAGTACACTTGGGCACCTGGACAACCGGATAATAGCCCTGGAAAGTGAGTTACAGTAAAATTTACCGTAAACACTAATGTAAGGAGCGCACCTGGACTGATAAAACGTACAACACGTTATTCAAATGTTATGCTAGTACAAACTTTACAATTAGTCTTAACCAGCCTGTTTGCTGCGCCTCCGGCGCTTCAAGCAGCTGGCTGTTGGGCCTTCGGCGCAAAACCAAGGAACGTCTCCAGAAGGCTTCAAAATCAAAATTTCGAAAAACAAAAAATTGGGGCATTATCTCGCTGCTATTTTGGGCTATCTGTCAAAATTTCGCAAATTTTGGTCCATTATTGACTTCGCTAGGGCAGGCGACACGGAAACAAACGGACACACACACACACAGAATTTGGTGATTGTTAATAGTAAAGATTATTCATCACCATGCAGAATGCCCCTGAGCCATCAACTTGGAGTGTAATGGCTAGTTTCCTGTGTAAGACATCAAAAAGTGATAAACTGACAAACATATTATCAAGAACAGTAATCGTGATAAGCCGACTCAAAAATGTTTTATTACAGTGACTGCGGCTATGTGCAGATCGACCAGGACATTCTGAATTGGCCAGGCTATGGATTGTACTCTAGCAAATGTGACGTTGGTGGCATACAAGGATTTGTGTGTCAGACCCTACGACAACAAGACAAAGGGATTCCAAAGTTTTCCGAGATCCTCAATGAATATGGACAGGATCCAGCGAAGGTCCTACAGCACCCATACTTTATTCAAACGGCTTATGATCCTGTTTAAAAATGTGCTGATTATTTTTGTGCATAAAATATTTTGTCCTTCACAATATGTCCTTCATTAATTACTTCTATGGCACATTGCCCCTGATTTAGGGTGCTAGCAGCAGCAGGAACGTATACTCCAGGAAGAACAGAAAAATAGACACTCGATAATAAACCGATTTTTTCCATGCTTCATTTGGCTTTGCTTGTTCGATGCTTAGCCAAAAAAAAGCAGGAAAACATTGTATCCCACAATGTCAGCTTTGAACTCAATTATCTTGATTCCTGTAAAACTCAGCTATTGATTCCAAAAAAAAATGAAACATCTTGGAAAACAGAGCGATGAGTGCAATCTGAAAAGTCAACAAAAAATCAATAAAGAGTACAACACAAAAGGAGGAGGATAATCGAGACTGGGAAGACTAATGATGACAACTGCAAAGTACCGGCACACAGTTTCTCGCCGTATTTACAGTAACCCGGCAGCTTCTTAGAATTTCATAAAGCTGACAGGATTCTGGTAACATGTTTCGCTAGTTCATTGATAAACGCTGATAAGTCAGAGAGGTTTTCCTGAAAGAATATCATGACACAGGTCGTTTTTGTTTCATGTCTTGCAACTTCTAACATCACTATAAACCCTGTGAACCCTTCACATAACTCCTGAGAACCATCTACGTAGAATTTCCCGATCTATAAAATCACCCTATCTAGTTCCTCTTCCTCTATTCCAAGTTGGAACTCCCAACCATGAGGTATCGCATGTTTATCTTAATTCTGACTCTATTCCTCATCGACACGAATGCATCAGATGCCGAATACAAGTTCGTCGTTGTCTCCGGAGAGCCCATCACTCTGAATGCGTCGGAAACAGTTCAAGTGGCGAGTTTCGACGAGTGTACGGACAAATGTGAACAAAAGACAGAGTGTGTTCTCGCATACCAATCCAACTCATCCGATCCTTGCTATCTTTTCGACTGGAATTCCATCACTCAAATCATTAAAAGTGAAGCTGGAGGCAATGGAACCACTGCTTTCAAGGTGGGGTTCTTGAATTATTTTTTGAATTTTAGAATATATGAAAATTTCAGGTGTACACCGATCAACCAGCTTGTGAACTTAATGCGGCATATCTTTTGAATGGAAAAACTTATGTGGGTTTTGAGGAAAACAGTTTTTAGTATATAGATTGTTTCAGCCAATGTATCCAAACGACACTACCCAAGACTTGTGGAGAATCGACACTGCTGAAGATGGCTGGACTATTACTTACAGTAAGTTTTTCTATAAACCTGAAAATAGTTTGAATATTCCAGTTGATGCGAAACCAACGGAGAATCTGATCTGTGGAAACTTCACACACAACCGCCCATATAAAGATGGATGTAATCCTGAATGTCTCATCACCATGGTTCAACTCTTAGCAATTCCGGGACCATTGACCGATATACATAACGATGCTCCCAGCAACATCACTAACTGGAATGAGTGTCTCTATTATTGTCATGGTAATCCCAGCTGTCTTGTTGTCCATTTTCATCCCGATTTAACGCCCAAATGCCGCTGGTACTCAATTGACCAAATATTCTTTTTGAATAAAACAGAGGCTAGTGAAATGGGAGGACAACATTTGGCACTGAAACTTCCGCTGAGCAACAAATCATGCTCATACACAACGGAGGAATTGACCAATGACAAGTATTATGTGGGTTTCGAATCAAAAAATAAACGATACGATATGAGGAATTTCAGTATCCGGGCAACCGCAGGATCCTCCAATTCGTCTACGACTCGTTTTTCAGGATAAGGACAACTCCGAAGTATTATAAGATATCTTATTATGGTGAGTGTCTCGCCTCCCTCTTTTGAGACGGTTTTTTTCTTCATTTGTCTAATTTCAGTGGCCGAGAATTTAAATCGTTATAGTTGGTTAGCCGGATGTGAAGCAATAAATAGGCCATCGTGGCTCGGTACGACAGACGAGCGCTCAAAAAATCCAATGGTTTGTAATCGCTACAAAAAAGCCAATGTTACCTACGCCGCTGCCAAAGAGATATGCCAGGAATGGGATGGCGAACTGGCAACAGAACGTTTCTACGGATTCTTCTCGCATTGTTTGATTAATGGCTACAGCGGCGACTATTCCTTCATGACTGTGAATGACCATCAAAATAATTTTTATGGTGCTTACGGATTTTCTTTAACTCAAACAGGAATTAAAGTATGGGTTGGATTGGAAAAAGATAACACGACGCAAAAATTCAAATGGGTAAGAGAAGACTACATAGGGACAAATGGCGTTCGTAGAAATCAATGTCCGTATGATAAGAATGCTCAACTGACAATGAACAGTATTCCTTATACATGGGATACGAATCAGCCAGATATGAGTCCCGGAAAGTGAGTGATACAAAAATGAGCTAATATTGGAGGCAATTTTTCAGTGATTGCACCTATATTACTATCAAAAGTTTAGACACATTCCCTGGTTACGGAATTTCGACATCACGGTGAGTCCTAGTAGCTTCTATACAACTTTGATTCAATTAACCTCGATTCCTGTCCAAGTTATCAAAAAGGGACCAACTCAGTTGGCCGCTTTTTGATATCTTCTACAGAAAACCATTTCAATGGGCCCAATGATTTGAACAGAAACTCCAACTTTAGGCAAAAATGAAGCAAAACTTTCAGATGTGACGTTGCTACAGCTGACGGATTTGCGTGTCAGACAAAACCGCAGAAGGAGAAGGGAATTCCAAAGTTTTCAGATATTGTGAAAGAATACCAAGGATGAGAACAACTGAAATAAAAGCAATTTATTAAATATGTTTTTTTAATCTAACACATTCATTGTAGACAAAAAATAGTTTTCACTCAATAATAGACACTAATAATCTTGGTTTCCGCACGCATTTAAGACGCGTTCTCTGTAGAACTCAACTTCAGGCCTATTATCCACTGTACAGAAAAATTCAAACTTGTTTTTTCTGGCTGATTTTTCATATATTGCATGTTTGTAAACTTCTAAGACATATGAGATATAGTTTGTCCCGACTTGTCCCACATCTGCAAAAATATGGTCGCGGGGTGTCTGAAAAAATATTTTTTTCAAAAGCGAAATATTGATCAGGTCTAAATGTAGAACGATTTTATGCACGATTTTGAACATTTTTTGTATTGGCACTGTATTTATATTCTTCCATCTTCCCTGGAAAAATTTTATTTTTTTGCAAAAAAGCTATTTTTTGGACCAAAAAATGGCCGTCCTCGAAAAAATTTCCATTATTTTATAAAATTAAACATGAAATTTAGATTTTACATTAAAAAATACATCAGACACTGTATTGAGATAAAAGATAAACCTGAGCGCCCTATGAGTTTTAGACCGAAAATCGCCAAAAAATGAGGTTTCACCATGTGGTCCCCCCCATGGCAACTAAATTTCGCCCAAAATCGACCCTCTCCAATTTCGTTCAAATTTTTACCAGGCGCAGTATTTTTGATTGGTAGTATTCTGACAAAGTTTCAAAATCAGATCTCATCGTCTTTGTGCATTTTCATAAGCACCAAAAACGACGAAAATTGCTCTGAAGTCCATTTTCAGTGAAAAAATACGAGCTCCAGAAATGCACGAAGACGATAAGATCTGATTTTGAAACTTTGTCAGAATACTACCAATCAAAAATACTGCGCCTGGTAAAAATTTGAACGAAATTGGAGAGGGTCGATTTTGGGCGAAATTTAGTTGCCATGGGGGGGACCACATGGTGAAACCTCATTTTTTGGCGATTTTCGGTCTAAAACTCATAGGGCGCTCAGGTTTATCTTTTATCTCAAAACAGTTTCTGATGTATTTTTTAATGTAAAATCTAAATTTCATGTTTAATTTTATAAAATAATGGAAATTTTTTCGAGGACGGCCATTTTTTGATCCAAAATATAGCTTTTTTGTAAAAAATTGAAATTTTTCCAGGGAAGATGGAAGAATACGAATATAGTACCAATACAAAAAATGTTCAATATAGTGCCTTAAAATCGTTCTACATTTAGACCTGCATTAAGATCTAGTCATAATTTCACTTTTGAAAAAAATATTTTTTCAGACACCCCGCGACCATATTTTTGCAGATGTGGGACAAGTCGCGACAAACTATATTTCATATGTCTTAGAAGTTCACAAACATGCAATATATGAAAAATCAGCCAGAAAAAACAAGTTTGAATTTTTCTGTACAGCACTATTTTCGGTTCTGCCAGAGAATGTGTCTTAAGAGTTTACTTCCGAAGCCGCAGGTTTGCGTTAAAGCTATCTATTCTACAAAATTGCCAAAGATATAAACTTTTCACTTTAAAGCTTGCAACAGGATTCAGGAAACTGAAGCTCTAAGCTCAGGTTCTACAAGATCTTAATATGATACAAGGTCCTCATAGTGGTTCGAATTCAAGAAGGACTGACTCAGCTATTCAATCTAATACTTGAGAAAACATTTATTTTTTTAAAGGAACATATTTAAGGCCACTGTTTCACTTGTATAAAGGTGTATCCGTCTCCCGGTTCTGGCAACAGTGCTGGATCTTGTCCGTATTCTCTCACGACGTCATCAAACTTGGGAATCCCTTTTTCCTGTTGCGGTCTTGTCTGACAAGCGAACCCATTAGTTGTAGCAACGTCGCATCTAAAATCCTTTATTTCAAACACAGACTTCCAAGCTGCTCACCTTGATGTAGACAATGCGTAGCCAGGGAATAATGTTTGCGCATCAGTAATAGTCATATAGGCACAGTCACTGAAAATTTCTCCGGTTACTTGCTCATTTTTGTATCACTCACTTTCCAGGAGTCATATCTGGCTGATTTGCACCCCATGTATAAGGGATACTGGTCATTTTCAAATTAGCATTATGATCATACGGACATTGATTTCTACGAACACCATTCGTTCCCACCCAATCTTCTCTGGCCCATTTGAATCGTTGCGTAGTGCTGTCTTTCTCCAATCCGACCCACACTTTTATTCCTGCATAACCTGGTACACCAAATCTAGCATATTGGCCAGAAAAAACTTCATCCATCAAAGGAATATTTGCCATGTCGACATTATTTAAACAATTCGAGAAGTAACCGTAAAAACGCTCTGTTGCCAGTTCGCCATCCCATTCCTGGCATATTTCTTTGGCAGCGGCGTAGGTAACATTGGCTTTCTTGTAGCGACCACAAACAGCCGGATTTCTAGTTTCCTCGCCTGTCCGACCAAGAACCGATGGATGAGTGTTTATTTCACATCCGGCTGGCCGAGGCTTGGAGCGCGATTTTTTCTCGTCCGCTGAAATCTCAAGCAGCTTAGTAAAAATATTTCTAAACTCACAATAAACTGAAATCTTATAATACTTTGGTGTTGTCCTTATTCGGAAAAACGATCTGTCGAAAAATTGGTAGATCTTGTTGAATGGCCACTGAAATGGACACTTTTCGTTATCGCTAATATCGCTAAACCCACATAGTACTTGTCATCCATCAATTCCTCCGTTGTGTATGAGCATGATTTTTGGCTCAGCGGAAGTTTGATTGCCAGATGTTGTCCTCCCATTTCACTAGCCTCTGTTCTATTCAAAAAGAATATTATGTTAATTGAGTACCATCGACATATGGGGACTAAATTTGGGTTGAACCAAACAACAAAGCAACTGGGGTGGTCGTAGCAGTAATAGAGGCATTCCTCCCACGTATTGGTTGTAATGAATGCCTCATTACTGAATTCTGCAGTCAATGGTCCAGGAATTGCCAAGAGCTGGACCATGGTGACGTTACATTCCGGATTACATCCATCTTTATATGGGCGGTCATGTGTGAAGTTTCCACAAATCAAGTTCTCCGTTGGTTTCGCATCAACTGGAATGTTCGAATTATATTCAGAATCCTATAGAAACTAACTGTAAGTAATAGTCCATCCATCTTCAGCAGTGTCGATTCTCCATAAATTTCGAACAGTGTCGTTTGGAAACAGTGGCTGAAACAATATAGATCCTTTCTCTAGATACCGTTTCGCTCAAAACCCACATAAGTTTTACCATTCAAAAGATGTGCCGCATTTAGTTCACAAGCCGGTTGATCAGTGTACACCTAAATAATCTTCATCTGCAAGATCAAACAATCCAAAAAGAATCAACCTTGAAAGCAGTGGTTCCGTTGCCTCCAGCCTCATTTTTAATGATTTGAGTGATGGAATTCCAGTCGAAAAGATAGCAGGGATCGGATGAGTTGGATTGGTATGCGAGAACACACTCTGTCTTTTGTTCACATTTGTCCGTACACTCGTCGAAATTCGCCACTTGAACTGTTTCCGACGCATTCAGGGTGACAGGTTCTCCGGATACAACGACGAACTTGTATTCGACATCTGATGCATTTGTCTGGATTAGGAATAGAGTCAGAATTGGGATCAACAGGCGATACCTCATAGTTGGATGTTCCAACTTGGAATAGAGGAGAAGGAACTAGATGGAGAGTTGCTTTATAGATGGGGAAAAGCTACGTGGATGGTTCTCAGGGGTTATGTAAAGGGTTTCCAGGGTTTATGATATTTTTGAGGATTCAAATGTTGCTTTCTGGTCGTTCTCAGTTTCCTAAATCCTATGTCATCCGGTTCGTCTTTCAGAAAAAAAGTTTCTGAATCATCAGTTTTTAGTCTAGAATTAGTAAACAAATTACCTAGTTATCTCTGTCCATTTTTCCAAGGAATGCCTGAAACTACTCAAATATCACATCTAAACAGAATTCCCATCACAAAACAAAAGGCAAAAAGCGATAGGTCCCACCGAGATTTGAACTCGGGTCGCAGGATTCAGAGTCCTGAGTGCTTACCACTACACCATGGAACCGACGAGAGGGCTAGGTCAAAAGGACTGATAAGAACGGAGGGGAAACAGAGAAGGAGAGGGGACGGGGGAGCAAATAATGGGTATTTCGCGCAAAAGGGTATAACTCGTTTCAAAATCACTATTTTCGATTGCGGTAAAAAGGAAAAAATAGGTCTTGAAATTTCCTATAAAATGGTGTAAAATTTAATACAAGTCATATGAGATTTGCGAAAGTAATACCTCATGGAAAGTAAGACTAGGTTTTTAGTGTAAAAAAGGAAGTTCTGATATGCTTGTTTTTAGCTCTTTAAGAGATAAAAAGTTGTTAAATTATATATTTTCTTGTAGAAATTGTTGATTCCTTCAAAATTATGTGTATATTAACTAAATTAAGTTGTGGTCAAAAAAGTTACACTCAAAAAACTAAAACAGTACCTCCTAGTTGATTGGTGTTCGCTTTAAGCCTTCCAGGGGCATACTTGAACTCTTTGAAAATAGTCAAATTTATTATTTTCCTGTAGAACTTTGAAAATCCTACAAAATGATGTAAGAACCATTCAAGATAATTAATGTTTAAAGAAGTTAAACCTAAAAAACCAAAACTGGTACCTTCTATAAGATTGGTGTTCGCTTTAAGCCTTCCAGGATCATACTTGAACTCTTTGAAAATAGTGAAATTGAATATTTTCCTGTAGAACTCTTTTAACCCTACAAAACGATATAGAAACCAGTTGGAATAGTTAATTTTCAAAGAAATTACACTTAAAAAACTGAACTGATGCACCTTAAGAGACTGTGTTTTCTTTAAGGCTTCCAGGGTCATTCTTGAAGTCTTCGAAAATAGTCAAATTTAATATTTTCTGTAGAACTTTGAAAATCCTACAAAATGAAACAAAAATCAAGTCAAAAAATCAATTTTGGAAGAAGCTACACCTTTAAAACTACACTGATGCTTCTGTGTTGGCTTTAAGGATTCCCAGTTTAACTAGAATTATTTAACAGAAGTCAAAATTAATATTTCCTTGTAGAACTTTGAAAATCCTACAAAATGGTATAAAAATCCGTTTAAATAGTTGATTTTCAAAGAAGGCACACTTAAAAAACTACTAGTAGCTACGGTATTCGCTTTAAAGCCTCTCGGTCCCAGTTATAATTGTTTAAAAATAATCAAATTTGGTATTTTTATGTAGAAATTTTCAAATTCTTTTTTATGAAACAAAATTTGAGTTTGTAAGTCAAGTTTGGAAGAATTTACCCTTTAAAAACTGATTCCAAAAAGCTTCACTTTGTAGTTTGTAGTATGTCACCTTCTTCTCCTTCACCTGATCATCATAATCCCTATTAGCACCTCCTCTTCACTTTTTTTTCTCGGAGAAAATTTTCTTTTCCTACAAGCCAATTAAATATCGTCATCCCTCAATTAAGGTACCCCCTCTCCCTCTCCTCCTTAATAACATCAGATGACCAACGTCTTCTTCTTCTTCTTCAGAATCCGTCTGACCAAAAAACCGGTAGAATTAAGAAAAATGGGCAAAAAAAGCTTCGAAAAAAAAGGTGAAGCATATTTTGTTGAATTATCCGGTAGAGGATTCAGTCTGTCATATTTCTAAAAATAATGATTTTCAAATTTCGCGCCGCTCCTCTGGAGAAGCCATGGTCCAATATTGTGGCCAAATATTGTCTTTTTGTTGCAAGGTAAATTTTTTGACTAGAAATTTTGAAAATTCTGATCTGCCGAGAAAACAATTTTCTGAAATTTTTGAAAAATCCGAAAATTTGGAAAGTCAGAAAATTTTGTCACATTTATTATCATTTTGAAGCGCGTTTTAAGACAAATCCAATCATATACATTGTGTTCCGCTCCGCCTCCAACTAGCAGAGTTACAGTGTTTTGAATATCTTTGGCGCACGCGTCGCATGACCGCGACGCACCCGGAAAAACAAAGTTAACCGATTATAGGCATGTTTAGGCTCATTTTGAAGCACGCAAAACACTGAGTAATAATATGCTAACTCCAGCTGTATATATCTAGCATGAAAAACGTTTTTAAATTTGAAAATATCTGAAATTTCTGAAAATCCCCAAAATTTTTTCTTCGGAAAATCTAGTCACAATTATAATTGTTTTAAAGCGCTTTTTTTTTTAAATCTAACAGTATAGCTCTCATTATAATCCGCCAAAAATGAACCGAGTTATGATAGTTTGAAAATTCGAGGCGCACGCGACGCACGACCGCGACCCACACCAAAAATCAAACTTATGCTATTATAGGCATGTTTAGGCTCATTTTGAAGCGTATAACATGCTAAGTAATAATATGCTAATTTTAGCTGTATTTATCCAACTGGAAAAATGAAAATTCAAAAAAATCTTCCAGACACCCTTGGCCATTCATCATAATCCCATTCATCATCACAATTTGCTTGTCAATGGGTATCATTCTGAACTTCAAAATCGTCCGAGGTGTCAATTATCTGTATGCGCCTTTAAATGCCACGTGGAAGTCTGAAGAAGCAGTTTTTGGAGAGAATTGGGCAAAGGATGATGACCACTTCTATCCAGGTTTGTATTTTTTGTAGTTTTTGTAGTCTCTGTAGTTTGAATTTCAGGAAAAGACATTCTTCGGAGACAAGGAATCTATTTAATTGTGAATGCAAAAGATTCTGGGAATATTTTAAGAGAAAATCATGCAAAAGACTTTCTGAAAATTCTGGAATGGATAGGAAGTGTGAAATTAATCAGTTCTGCTGGAAGAATGTTCACTTATAAAGATGTCTGCTTGCATTTTCAGGTGAGAAGAAAATTAGGTTTTTTATAAAATGATCCAAAAATCATAATTTTTGGAAAATTTAGTCATATTTGTAATTTAATTTTTTGAAAAATTCTGAAAATAATATTTTTCGGAACATCTGTCATAACTGTATTCATTTTGAAGCTCTTTTCAAGAGAAACCTGACCATATACTTTTCATCAATTTCCGCCGAAAACCAACCGAGTTACAGTAGTTTGAAAATTTGAAGCTCACGCGACGCACGACCGCGACGCACCTGAAAAATCGAAGTTACCCGATCATAGGCATGTTTGGGCTCATTTTGATGCTCTTATCAAACCAGACTTAACTGTGTATTTTTAATCAAAAACCTACCGAAAATAACTGAGTTACAGTAGTTATAAAAATTAAGGCGCACGCGACGCACGACCGCGACGCATCTGAAAAATCAAACATAGCTATGTTAGCCGTGTTTAGGTTTGTTTTGAAGCTCTATTCAAACCAGTCTTAACTGTGTACTTTTTATCAAAAACCGACCGAAAATAACCGAGTTACAGTAGTCTGAACATTTGATGGGTACGCGACGCACGACCGCGACGCACCTGAAAAATCGAAGCTACCTGATCATAGGCATGTTTAGGCTCATTTTGAAGCCCTTCCTAAGACGATTAGATTTAGCTATTTTTAATCGTGTTCAGACAAAAATGAGTCAAGTTACGGTAGTTTGAGTGTTTGAAGGGCACGCGACGCATGACCGCAACGCACCTAAAAATCAACTTTTTTCAGATTCTAGGCGTGTTTAGGCTCATTCTCAAGCTTTTTTCACAGAAAATCGAATCAATTCCAGAACGATTGTTTCTCAAACACCCATGCCAAGTTGCTAGCTGATATCTACTCGAAAAATCATCAAAACTCAATGTTCAACATCTCATTCCCCATCTACCGTAGTACCTATGCAACAGAACCAATCGATATTTCAAAAGTATTAGGAAATGTGAGTTTAGACTCAAATGGGAACGTGGAGAGTGCGTCTGCATGGATGATACTGTATCAGCTGAAAGCATTTGGTCCCGGAAATGGACAATTATCGAAGGATTTCGAAGATGGACTGGCTGAAAAGATCCAGAAGGGAGAGACGCCTTCTGAATTATTGAATATCTATTATTTTCATTCGGCTACTTTTGACGAGGAATTGGAAAAGGAGAATCGAAGGCTAACACCGAAGTGAGTCAATTTTTTTTTTCGAAAATTTTGAGAACATTGTTATAATAGTTTTAAGGCGCTTTTCAAGACAAATCCAACAATATACTTTTCTTTGCGTTTCGTCAAAAATGAACCAAGTTACAGTAGTTTGAAAATTTGAGGCGCACGCGCCGCCCGACCGCGACGCAGCTGAAAAATCAAAGTTAACCGATCATAGGCATGTTTAGGCTCATTTTGAAGCTTGTCTCAACTGAAATCCAACCATTTTATTTTCGTCAAGTTCCGTCAAAAGTGAACAGAGTTACAGCAGTTTGAATATTTGAGAAACACGCGACGCATGACGCACCCAAAAGTTGAAGATTCCCCGGGTCTAGGCGTGTTTTGGCTCGTTTTAAAGCTCTTTTCAAGACAAATTCAACCATGCTAATTTTATGGCGCTCCGCAAAAAACTGACTGAGTTACAGTAGGTTGAACATTTGAGGCGCACGCGCGGCGCAGACCGCGACGCACCCGAAAAACCAAAGTTAACCGATTACAGTCAAGTTTAGGCTCATTGCAAAGCTCTTTTGAAGACAAATCCATTCGTATAATTTTTCTTTTGTTTAGACAAAGATTGGCTGAGTTACGGTAGCCTAAAGCGAACTGCAAAAGACCAAAATTTTCAGATTCTCCATAACCTTCACTGTGCTCATCATCTTCGCCATCCTCTCCACATTTACCATCAAATTTGTATCATTCAAAACTGAGAAATCCGTTTCTAATTGGCCAATTATCGATTGGGTTCTGAGTAAACCTCTTCTCGGAGTTTGTGGAGTTCTTGTGACTCTATGTGCCATTATCTCCTCAACCGGATTGCTCATGCTTATGGACGTCACTTTTGTCGATATGTGTACTGTAATGCCATTTTTATCATTGAGTGAGTTTTTTAATCAGCATTCTACGATGGTTCTGAGTCGAGTTACCTTATTTTCTCTAATTGGAGCACAACCAAATTGGAGCTCAATTATCTCGGTTCCTGCAAAAGATATCAAAAAGCGGTTAACTGAAAAAATAAGATACGTTACTAACTCTGAGCCCATTTATCTGGGTTACTATAAGAGATATCGAAAAGTGGTCAACTGATAAAATGTTGCTGATATTATGATAAACAATTCATCAGTTGACAAATTTTTGATATCCCTTATAGAAACCGAGATAATTGAGCTTAAAGTTGTCAGGCAATACGGTATGAGCATTTTGCGATTATGGCTACAAAGACTACAAGGACTACAAACTACGGACCCGGATCCATGTCACCAGGATCTAGGTCACCCAGACTCAGGTCACCCGGATCCAGGTCACCCGGATCTAGGTCACCCGGATCTAGGTCACCCGGATCTAGGTCACCCGGATCTAGGTCACCCGAATCTAGGTCACCCGAATCCAGGTCACCCGGATCCAGGTCACCCGGATCTAGGTCACCCGGATCTAGGTCACCCGGATCTAGGTCACCCGAATCCAGGTCACCCGGATCCAGGTCACCCGGATCTAGGTCACCCGGATCTAGGTCACCCGAATCTAGGTCACCCGGATCTAGGTCACCCGAATCCAGGTCACCCGGATCCAGGTCACCCGGATCTAGGTCACCCGGATCTAGGTCACCCGAATCCAGGTCACCCGGATCCAGGTCACCCGGATCTAGGTCACCCGGATCTAGGTCACCCGAATCCAGGTCACCCGCATCTAGGTCACCCGGATCTAGGTCACCCGGATCTAGGTCACCCGGATCTAGGTCACCCGAATCCAGGTCACCCGAATCCAGGTCACCCGGATCCAGGTCACCCGGATCTAGGTCACCCGGATCTAGGTCACCCGAATCCAGGTCACCCGGATCCAGGTCACCCGGATCTAGGTCACCCGGATCTAGGTCACCCGGATCTAGGTCACCCGAATCCAGGTCACCCGGATCCAGGTCACCCGGATCTAGGTCACCCGGATCTAGGTCACCCGAATCCAGGTCACCCGGATCTAGGTCACCCGGATCCAGGTCACCCGGATCTAGGTCACCCGGATCCAGGTCACCCGGATCTAGGTCACCCGGATCTAGGTCACCCGGATCTAGGTCACCCAGATCCAGGTCACCCGGATCTAGGTCACCCGGATCTAGGTCACCCAAATCCAGGTCACCTGGTCAGGGTCACCCGGATCAAGGCGCTAGGCCCCAGGACCAAAGCCCGAAGGCCCGAAGGCCCGAAGGCCCGAAGGCCCGAAGGCCCGAAGGCCCGAAGGCCCGAAGGCCCGAAGGCCCGAAGGCCCGAAGGCCCGAAGGCCCGAAGGCCCGAAGGCCCGAAGGCCCGAAGGCCCGAAGGCCCGAAGGCCCGAAGGCCCGAAGGCCCGAAGGCCCGAAGGCCCGAAGGCCCGAAGGCCCGAAGGCCCGAAGGCCCCGGATCCCCGGGTCACCTTCTCTGGAACCCAGAGAAGGTGAGAACTGATTCTTCCTTCCATTTCCCTCTTCTTTTATATTACTCTCCCAGAGGTCAATGGTTTCTAAACCAATTCACGTAGTCGTTTTTTTCTAGAATTTTGAATTTTTTTCAAAGGAATAGTTTTTTTTTGTTTCATCACGCTTAATTAAACTGGTGGTTCCTTTGAACCTAATTATCTCGTTTCCTGTTTTAGATATCGAAATATTGTCAACTGATGAAATGTTGATGATATTATGATAAACATTTTATCAGTTGACCACTTTTTGATATCCCTAATAGAAACCGAGGTAATTGAGCTTAAACTTGTCAGGCAATACGGTATGAGCATTTTGACATTATGGCTACAAAGACTACAAACTACAAATTTGTTTTCAGCTATTGGAATCGATGACACATTCCTTATGCTAGCTGCTTGGCACGAGACGGATAGAAATCTACCCTATGAGGTAAGAGACTACAAACTACAAAAACTGGCATAACTTCGCTCATAATTATCCTGGAAACCCCATTTTTGTTGCAAACTACAAAGACTACAAACTACAAATTTTCCAGAAACGAATAGAAAAATCGATGCGCCATGCAGCTGTCTCAATTTCAATAACATCACTAACAGATGCATTAGCATTTCTAATTGGCTCAATTGCTCCATTACCAGCTGTCATGTATTTTTGTTATTATTCCTCTGCAGCGATTTTATTCATTTTTCTATACTGTCTTACGATGTTTGTCGCTTTTTTGGCACTTCAAGGAAAACGAGAACAGGAATTGAGACATTCGGTTACCGGTGGCAAAACTAGAGATTTGGATGATTATGGTGAGCAGTTTTTCGAATTTTCGAAAAAAAAACATATTTCAAGAATATTATCTTAAAGCCCTTTCAAAGACAATTCTAACGATATAGCTTTCATTGTAATCCGCCAAACATGAACCGAGTTACAGATGTTTGAAAGTTTGCCGTGCACGCGACGCACGAACGCGACGCACCCGAAAAATTAACCATCTCCGATTCTAGCCGTGTTTATGCTTATTTTGAAGCGCAAAACGAGATGAACAAGATAATGCCACAATTTTCACCAAGAAAAGTCAAAATAATAAAAAATGTAAAATCCAAAAAATAAAATTTCAAAGAAAATCTGATCACATGTATTATCATTTTGAAGCCCTTCTTACAGCAAATCCAACGATAGACTTTTTATTGCGTTCCGCCTAAAACTGACTGAGTTACAGTAGTTTGAACATTTCCGGCACACGCGACGCCCGACCGCGACGCACCACGCACCCAAAAAATCAAAGTTAACCGATCATAGGCGTGTTTCGGCTCATTTTGAAGCACACGGAACGCTGAACAAGAATTTAATACAATTTTCAGCAAGGGATAACTCGATAACGAAAAACGAGCAAATCAATAATATATGATTTTTTGAAAAATCCAAAAAAATGGAAATTTTTGAAAATGTAGGAAAATCTATAATCATCTTGAAGTCCTTCTCAAGGCAAATCTGACCATATACTTTTCATCGCGCTCCGCCTAAAACTGACCGAGTTACGGTGATTTGAACATTTCCAGCGCACGCGACGCACGACCGCGACGCACCCAAAACATCAAAGTTACCCGATCATAGGCGTGTTTGGGTTCGTTTTGAAGCGCATAACAAGCTAAGTAATACTGCACTAGTTCGAACAGGATATATCTAATGAGGAAAATGAAAATTTGCAATAAAATTTTGAAAATTCCAAAAACAAAGTTTTTCGAATATACATTTTCCAGAATCCGCCGCTTCTCACGAGTTGTTGTTCAAAATGGGCAGTAGGATTACTGTAAAAGCAGATGAGGAAAACAATAATAATAATGAAAAATCGTCTGAAACTGGTTCTGAAAATGACGTCCGGATGTGGTATCAGAAATTCTTTGAAGATCAATATGCTCCATTTATTTCGGATTCAAAAATCTCAATTCTAAGTTTTTTGGTCTATATTGCCTATTTGACAACGGCGTTTTATGGAATACAACAGTTGAAAATTGGATTTGATGTGAGTTTTTTTTTCAAACTACAAAGACTACAAAAACTACAAAAACTAGAAATTTCCAGCTAATCAATATTGTCCAAGAAAGCTCCGCCTCCCGAGTCTTCCTCGAAGTCCGGCAGAACCTATTTCCTGAGGATACAAAAGTAAGTAGACTACAAACTACAAAGACTACAAACTACAAAAATTCAGATTATGGACATTGCTGTGATGAATTCCCCGAATTTCACGAATTCCGAAGAGAGATTTGAGTTTTTGGAGGTTTTAAGTGAATTTGAGGTAGAAAATCTGAAAAATCGATTATCGATTTTTTGATTTTTTCCAGTCAACTTGGTGCTCGGAAGGCCGGAATTCTACACAATTTTGGTTTTTCGAAATGCAAAAGTATTTGAGTCAACTGGGATTTGGAGGGGATCTGAATCGAACGTTGAATAGTGAGAGGGTGGGTACAAAGAGAGACTACAAAGGCTACATCGGTTAACTACAAAAACTACAAACTACAAAAACTACAAACTACTTTTATGAACTTCAAAACTTCTTAGAAGCCCTCAAAATCGATATTCTGGAATCCCGATTAGAAAATTCCAAATTTTGAGATTTTTCGATTCAAGAATTTCTGTATCTCATATGTCTTGGGGTCCTCCTAGGATTACTGTAGCCTTCTGAATCTAAGATTACTGTAGACTACTATAACTAGGAATGATGTATCCCATGTAATTTTGATTACTGTAGATTAGCTAGGGTTACTGTGGCCCATATCCTTACTAATAGCATTCACCAGATGTCGCGCCCCGTTTCACCCACTCAAAATCAACCGATTCAGCTGAAATTTGGCAGGCGAATTAGAAATGTGTCTAGTTTGATGCCCAAATTTTTGGTTTTTCGAAATTTCGATTTTGAAGTCTTCTGGAGACGTTCCTTGATGTCACCACAGTAAGGGTGGTGGGCGAGAGGGCGAGAGAGCTACCTCCACTGTGGTGACCCGTGGTGTGTCTGTAGTCTTTGTAGTCTTTGTAGTCTAGTCCTAATCCAAAAATGTTTTTCAGAAGCTATCCCAAACCAAAAAGACGTTTTTAATGTCAAACGAAAAGTTCGGATACGATGTATTGGATTCCAAAAAATTCCGATTGTCGACGAGACTCAAGAATGTCGAAAACGATGAGCAATTCTCAAATTGTGCAAAAACTATGAGGTAATTTTTTGATTCCAAAAAAAATTCCAAAAAAATTTTTTTTCGAAGTTTTCAAAATTTATTTTTTCTTGTTGGACATATATTTTCGAAACGACTATATTATTACCCAGCTTGTCATGCGCTTTAAAATGAGCCCAAACACGGCTAGGATCGGTTAGTGTTGATTTTTTGGATGCGTCGCGGTCGTGCGTCGCGTGCGCCTCAAACTGTCAAACTACAGTAACTCGCTTCATTTTTGTCGGAGAACAATGAAAAGTATATCGTTAGATTTGTCTTGAAAAGCTCTTCAAAATAGACATAGATGTGATCAGGTTTTTTGAAGAAAAAAATTCTTGAAAATTAAAAAACAAAAAAATAAAAAACATTTTTTTTCGAAAATTCCAAGGTTTTTCAGATTGCTCACCCAAAAACACCGTAACTACAGTATGACAACATACTCTCCCCTTTGGAATATAGCGGATGAATACGATATAATGTGGCCACAAACACTTCAGGATATTTATATCTCAATTGCTGTTATGATTCCAGTTGCACTACTTTTCATTCCACAACCATTGTGCTCTTTGATTATAGGTATGCATTTTTTAGATTTTTTAGTCTTTGTAGTTTGTAGTCAGAAAATTAGCAAAATTTTTAGCCTAAAATGAGGGTTCTATGATGATTTTGAGCCGAGTTATGCTGAATTTTTTTATACGATATTTTTGTAGTTTGTAGTTTTTGTAGTCAAACTGTAGTATTGCAGGTCTAAACATCGCTTCCATTGCTTTTGGCGTCATAGGTACCATGTCCTTCCTTGGTGTATCTCTGGATGCCACGTCGATGATTACTGTAGCAATGAGTGTTGGATTTTCTGTTGGTGAGTGCCGAACCGCAAACTTTGAGCTCATATTCCTCGGTTACTGTAGAAGATATGAGAAAATGCTCAACTAAAAAAATGTTAAGCATAATATCAGAAATGTTTTATCAGTTGACAAATTCTTGATATCTCTTACAGTAACCCAGATAAATGGGATCAAGGTTTGATTGTCTTTCTATCGCTGCTTTAATAGGATTTTTAACTTTTAGCCTATTTATCTGGGTTACTGTAAGAGATATATAAAAGTAATCAATTGACAAAATGTTTGTGATATCATGATAAACATTTCATCAGTTGACTACTTTTTGATATCTCTTACATTAACCCAGATAAATGGGCTTAAAGTTAGAGGATAGTTCTATTTAAAAGGATCTCTAACTTTGAACCAATTTATCTAGGTTACTGTAAGAGATATCAAAAAGCTATCAACTGATAAAATGTTTACCATAACATCAGAAATATTATATCAGTTGACCACTATTTGATATATTAGGTTGAACAGAAAGTTTCTTCCTTTTTTGCCAAGATTTTTGATAAAACTTTTCTCAAAGCAGAGAGGGCAAGATCAATGAAAGTAATGTTCATGAGTTTTGATAATTGTCTGGTAACGTTCCGGTAATTTCTTGGTTCGATCGGCCCAGAACGAGGAGGGCTGCGATTGAAAAAGTAGGTCAACTCCATTTTGGTGTCATCTTTTCAATTGAAGTATTTTCTATCAAGATGACGTTCAAGAACCCCAAACGACCATTTGTCTGAAAGAGCAAGATCTGGAAAATACGACGGGTACAAAAAATGATTCAGCCAAGCGACATGAACTTTTGGCTGATCCCTCTAGTCATGTGCGATCTCGCATTGTCGCGCTGGAATCGAACTTTGGTTTTTTCTCCTTGTTTTGAACCGACTGCCAGGTTCAATTTTTCTAATTAAGAACTATACAAGGCGGCAATTATAATAGTATCTTCATCTAAAAGTTCACAGATTCCATTACTTTGACAGACCATCAAACACATAGCATACCCATTTTTACGGGAAATTTAGGTTTTGGGACGTCCAGAGCTGCCTGTTCTTTGTCAATCGACTGACCCTTCCGCACATTGATAGAGTTACTTACCCACTTCCCATATACAGTAATTAGATCACCTACCCAGCTGAACCTGCGGAGACATGATAGGATAAACATGCTCATGTCTACATGGCGATTCATATCGTCGTCCTATGAAGCATAGGGTACGAATAGATCAAATTTTTGACACCGCCAAGAGAGCTCAATCCGATCACAAAACTTGGTTCACTAACAGACAATGCCCTTGCCTTTTTAGAAGTGGTTTGGAATAGATCCGCCTTCACGACTTTTAGCAATTCATCGAGATTCAACTAACTGGGCCCTTCGCATCTTTCAAACTAAACTCCCTTGGGCGGATATTTTGGAACCAAACGGAAATTGTAGGCTATGACCGAACATGTCCCTTATATACATCCACAATTTATTTTTGAATATCAGGTATTTAAAGACCAAATATAAATCAGAATGTAATCATGATGCGTATGTGCAGTCGGATAAGGACCAAAAGAATCGTCATTTCTCCAACACGGAGAAATATAAAAATTAACAAATCTACAATCTAATAGACACTGAACACAGCTCTCTAACAAAAAAAAAGTTTGGCCCGGTACACCTCTGCTAGAACCAGAAATCGATCCTCAAAAACTGCTCTGTGAAAAAGGAAGAAACTTTCTGTTCAACCTAATATCTTACAGTAATCGAGATAAATGGGCTTAAAATTAGGTGGCCTTCTATTAGAGGTAATGTTTTTGTTTCAGATTTTGCCGCCCATGTCTCCTATGCATATATGACTGAATCGAGAGCTCCAAAATCCGGAAAATCCCGAATTTTTTCGAGATTTTCGCATACACTGGGTACTGTAGGATGGCCAGTAACCCAAGCATCCGTCTCGGTTCTATTGGGTGTCTCATCTTTGTATTTGGTTGACAGTTATGTTGTTCAGACATGTTTTAGAACTGTCTTGCTGGTTATTTTATTTGGTATGTTCGATTTTGCAAATTTTGAAAAAAAAAATTTTGACATTCCCCAAAAATCAAAAACCAGAGTGTATACACTATTAGAACTAGCATATTATTGCTCAGCTTGCTATGCGCTTCAAAATGAGCCCAAACACGCTTATGATCGGTTAACTTTGATTTTTCGGGTGCGTCGCGGTCGTGCGTCGCGTGCGCCGGAAATTATCAAACCACTGTAACTCGGTCAGTTTTAGGCGGACCGCGACAAAAAGTATATGACTAGATTTGTCTTGAAAAGCTCTTTAAAATGATATGAAATTTGGTTAGAATATCCGAAAAAAAAATTTCTGAAAGTTTTTAATTTTTTAAAATTTAAATTGCTGATTTTCAGGAACCACCCATGCTCTGGTATTTCTTCCGCTTCTACTCATGAATTGTCACCGAATTTATGCATTTTTCAGGAAAGAAAATTCCGATTCTAGAAATTCTTAATTACTCAATTGTCAACTTGTACAAATAAAATAATTTATTGTCTATTTTCTACAAAATACTCAAAAATGACAGAAAAATAGCCTAAAAATCCTAAAAAATCACAAAAAATCAATTATTGAGATGAACGCCAATTATCCGACAAAAAATTCTTCCAGCTCTTCACTTCGAAATTGTATCCCTGATCGGTCACTTCGTAGGAGACGATCTGTAAAAGAAAAATGTAGTTTGTAGCTTGCAGTTTTCAAAAAAATAAATTTTTTACTTCAAAATTTTCATACAAAAATCATCGAAAACGGTTGAAAATGAGCTGAGATACAGCGATTTTTAGTTTTACTGAGGCTTAGACTACAAACTACAAAATCTCCTAAGCCTCAGTAAAATGTAAACCCTTGTAACTTGTTCAATTTTCTTCCGTTTTTCGCGATTTTTGGGTCAAAATGTCGGAAATTTTTGTAGTTTGTAGTCTCTAAGCCTCAGTAAATTACCTCTGTTCTCTCCACGTTCGCCAACGCGGCGTTGTCGGCGAACGGCGACTTCCACACCTCGATGACGTCGTCTTGGCAAATCTGGAATTAAAAAAAAATTTTTTTTAATTTTGAATTTTCAGAGAAGTCAGATTTTTTGGCTTACATTATACGCCTTCTTGGTGAAGACCTCATCGTTCACTCGCACTTTTCCCTGCATAATCAATTTGATGACTTCGCTGAAAAAATAATTTTGTAGTTTTTGTAGTTTGCAGTTTGTAGTCTGACTAAAGAAAATTGCAGAAAATTTGAGCTAAAAATAATTGAAAACGGATGAAAATGAGGCGAGATAGAGCGATTTTTAGTTTTACTGAGGCTTAGGAATTTTTGTAGTTTGTAGTCTTAGCCTCAGTAAAACTAAAAATTGCTGTATCTCGGCTCATTTTTCACCGTTTTCAACGAATTTGACTCAAAATTTTTCAAATTTTATGTAGTTTGTAGTCTCTAAGCCTCAGTAAAAGTTTAAAATCTCTGTAATTTGGCTCATTTTCATCCGTTTTCAACGAATTTTGGCTCAAAATTTCGCGAATTTGCACCTGCTGCTCTGTCCCGTCGCTCTATTCACAAAAGTATCCAGCCGACGACTTCCAGCTCGTAACGTCTTCAATTTGTAGTCTTTCGGAAGTCCATCGTCTCCGATTTCCACATTTTTAGCTGATGACGTGGATTTTTTCTCCTTCAGAAGCGCCGACGTTGTCGATGCCAACGTGCGTCGGGTGCAAAGAGCAAAGCGTGGGAGCAGCAAGAGCATGATCTGATTAGGCGGGAAATTTGAATTTTCAAAAATTCAAAAAAAAATGTTGGCTCAAAAATAGCAAAAAAACGGCTCAAAACCGGTGAAAATCGATAAGTTTTTCAGAAAAATCAATAAAATAATTTATTTCAATAAATCATCCGGAATATAACTGATAAGCCGATTATCATTATGGTATTGTTTCAGATAAAGTGAAATTTCCTCCTTTTCCTGAACCATTTTATCGATTTTTTGGGGGAAAGTGACTCGGAATTTTCCAGATTTTCCGAATGCGCCTTCTATCGTGCCACGTGGACCAGATGATGTGATGATCTGAAAGTTTGAAAAATCTGAAAATTTCCGCATTTTTTTCAAAAATTTCAAATTTCCCGCCAAGCCAAACCTGAAAATTCCTAAAAATCTCGAAATTCGTCTCCGCCTTGAACATCCCCGTACAAATCGCCGAGTATCCGTCCTTCTCCACCCTCTCCACAGTTCCTTTTCTCAATTTTCTCGAAAATCGCTTCAAATTTTCAGCATTTTTTCTAAAAATCTCTCCACTAAACGCAAATCGACACCCCTGCCCCGGTTGTTGCTCTAAACGTGCGGCCATAAACGGGATACTGTAGTTTTCCGGCAAAAATATTGATTTCTCAAAAATCAATAACACTTGGCACGGTGCCAGAAGCGCGGGAAGCACCTCAAACTCCTCTCCGCTGTCTGCGTCTCTCAAAAATTGACACTCCGCCATTACAGTCTCAAATGCCACTGCCACGTGGATCTTCGACTTGGAATTTATCGATTTTCGGAAGAATTGAATGGGGTCTACTGTCGCCAGGACATGGGTCGTCGGTTTTAGTGCTCCCGGAGCTCCAGAAATGCATCTGGAGAATCTGGATTCGTCGAACGACGGTGATACCAGAAAGGCGGCTCGATTTCCAGCTGCCACGTGGCTTACACGCTGTTTCCACGATTCTAACGTCTTCACACGACGACGTTCGGCTAGCGAGGCAAATTCGATTTCGGCGTTGAGTCTGCAAAGAGTTTACTGTGGCTTAGAATAGTTTTGTAGTTTGTAGTCAGAAAAATTTCGACGAAAAACGGCGAAAAAACGAATGAAAATGGCCTGAATGTGGAATTTTACTGAGGCTTAGAAATTTTGTAGTTTGTAGTCTGAAAAATTCAAACATTTCTAGCCAAAAATCCATCGAAAATAGTCAAAAATAACCGAGTTGGAGCGGTTTTACGTTTTACTGAGGCTTAGACTACAAACTACAAAAATTCCTAAGCCTCAGTAAAAATTCAAATCCCAGTAACTTGGTGCATTTTCATCCGGTTTTATTGATTTTTGGTTCAAAAAGTTCGAAAAATTTTGTAGTTTGTAGTCTGAGCCTCAGTAATTTTCTAGACTACAAACTACAAAAAAATCTAAGCCTCAGTAAAATTTGAAATCACTGTAACTTGGCTCATTTTCATCCGTTTTTGACCAAAATTTTCGTAGTTTGTAGTCTCTTTTCTGTAGTTTGTAGTTTGTAGCTCACTTTAAAATTCCTCTGATCACAGTTCCAGTGAGTACGGTTCCTTGTCCCTTGATCGCGAAGCAGTGATCGATGGCAATCAAAAATCTGTTATAAAAAATTTTGTAGTTTGTAGTTTTTGTAGTCTAGCACAACTCACTCGCTTTTCGTATCTCTTTTCGGCTCAAAAATCCGGGTTTCTAGTGCATTTTTGAGATTTTCGAGCATTTCTGAAAATTTTGAGCATTGTGGCCTAACTAGGAAATCCCAACCTGGCCTAAAAAACTCCTCGGCCAAGCTCATCTCAACAATCGGCGAGTGTTCATCGACTCCCATCGATTTTAGGCCCTTTCTCACTTTTTTCGAAGTCTCTGCTATCTGAAAAAGTAGGCTACAAAGACTACAAAAACTACAAACTACAAACTTTTGATTTATCCGCCAAATCACATTTATTAAGGACCACAATGACACGATTCGGGCAGAATTTGGAGGCCAAAAGTAAATGTTCGGCGGTTTGAGGTTGGATTCCAGCCAAAACATCGATTATCTGAAAATTGAGCTTTTTACTGAGGTTTAAGCGTTTTGTAGTTTGTAGTCTGAATAAAATGACTGAATTCTAGCCAAAAACAGTTAAAAACGGATGAAAATGAACCGAGCTGCAGCGCTTTGAAATTTTACTGAGGCTTAGAAACGTTTGTAGTTTGTAGTCTAAGCCTCAGTAAAAATTAAAACCACCGTATCTCAGCTTATTCTCGCCCGTTCTCAATGATTTAAGTGTCAAAATTTTTGGTATTTTTCTGTAGTTCCTGGGAAGACTACAAACTACAAAAACTGCAAAAAAAATTGTCAAAAATAGTGAAAAATTAGCCGAGTTAGAGCGATTTAAAATGTTTACTGAGGCTTAGACTACAGACTACAAACTACAAAAATATTTCAGAAATTTTGAACCAAAAATCATGAAAAACGGTTGAGAATAAGCCGAGTTACAGCGCTTTTAAGTTTTACTGAGGCTTAGGACTTTTTGTAGTTTGTAGTCTATAAGCCTCAGTAAACCTTTAAAGCGCTGTAACTCGGCTTATTCTCAACCGTTTTTCATGATTTTTGGCTCAAATTTCACTAGAAACTACAAACTACAAAAAAACTACCGTACCACAATAGCCATATCAAATACAGTACTCGCTGCCAGAACCGCCCGTATCAATCCCGAGTGCCCTGGACAATCAATCAGCGCGAAACGTCTTCCAGACGACGACGTCATCGTCGAGAATCCCAAATCTAGTGTATTCCGTCTGACGCCGTCGCCAGAAGACGTGACGTGCGCATCGAACGCCGATGTCGATCCCATTTCGGCGATTCGGCGGGTTAACGTCGTTTTTCCCGAATCCACGTGTCCCAGGATTCCAATGTTTAGGGATTCAGATTCAGAAGACGTTGACGGTTGTGACGTCATCTAATTTTTTTTGAATTTCTCAAATTTTGAAATTGTGCTCTAATGGTAAAAATACTGAAAGTAGGTCAAAACTTCAAATTTAAGGATATAAAAAAAGGAAAAATTCAAATTTTAGAGAAAAAAAAATAATTTCAGCGGAAAAAATATATAAAAAATTACAGAAAAAAGCAAGTGGAGGTACATAGAAAAAAGCATTATTTTACAGAGAAAAAAAGCAGCGAGGAATGTGTAGTTTTTTGAAAAAAATTTTAACTGGGGGTAATTAAATAATTAAGAATAAATTTTAAAAAATTATGCCGAGAATCCCTGTGGATTTTTCGTTTGCCAATTCCACAAATCCGCACACATCTCCTCCAAACCGTTCTCGGCGCGCCAGCCGAGCTTCTCTTGGGCCAGCGATGGATCACAGTAGACAGATGCCACGTCACCGGGGCGGGGAACACCAATCTGAAAAATTAATTATAGGGTAATTAGGGGTGATTAGGAAGAATTTTTGAGCAAAAAAGCATCAAAAACGGACGAAAATGAGCCAAATTACAGTGATTTTGATTATTACTGAGGCTTAGGAATTTTTGTAGTTTGTAGTCTAAGCCTCAGTAAAACTTAAAATTGCTCTATCTCAGCTATTTTTCAAGCTTTTTGAGCCCTTCCAAGCTGGGAAATGTCTGAAATTGTTTTGCCTGGCTGGTAGATTACTGAGGCTAAGACTACAAACTACGAAAATTCCTAAGCCTCAGTAAAACCTAAATCAGCTCATTTTCATCCGTTTTCGATCATTTTTGGCTCGAATTTCGTCGTTTTTTTTCTGGAAATTTTTGTAGTTTGTAGTTTGTAGTCTGTCTCACCTTGACTGGAATATCTCTTCCGCTGACTTTCTTCAACGCGTCGACCATCTGTCGGACAGAGTATCCAACGCCAGTGCCCAAATTGTAAATTTCGGTTCCAACGTTTCCGACGTTCTGCAAATTTGCTCTATTGAGAAATTGTGAAATTTTGAATACAGGAAGTGCGCTCTATTGCAAAAAAAAACTGAAATTGGCGGTTTTTGTGCTTTCAAACTTTTAACTTTTGAATTTTCGAGTTCAGCAAGTGCGCTCCATTGCCAAAAAGCGGAATTTCACGGTTTTGGTTGTTTTTAACCAAATTTTCAGGTTTAAAACTTTAATTTTTCGAATTTTTAAACGCAGTAAGTGCTCTCCAGTGCAAAATAGCTGAATAAGGCCATTTTTCACCAACTTTTCGCTCAAAAAAACATTAAAAACCGTACCTTAATACGATCGAAAGCCTTAACATGTCCCTTGGCGAGGTCCACCACATGAATATAGTCTCTGACTCCAGTTCCATCGACAGTATCAAATTTATCCCCATAAATCGTCAAAACTGGCAGCTTTCCAATAGCCACCTGGCTGACATATGGCATCAAATTGTTTGGGACACCTTTTGGATCCTCTCCGATTAGACCTGATTTATGGGCTCCGACTGGGTTGAAATATCTCAAAAGGACCACATTCCACTCGGGATTCGCCTTGCCGACGTCGATTAGAATCTGCTCCATCATGTACTTCGTTTGCCCGTATGGATTGGTGATTCCTTGGCCGGTTTGAGACTTTTCAGTGATTGGGAGCTCGGATGGTGGTCCATAGACGGTGGCGGAGGAGGAGAAGACAAAGTTCTTGACGTTGTATTTGAGACACATCTGGAGAGAAGAATTTTTAATGAAGTTTGTAGTTTGTAGTCTTAAAAATCCCTAATTTTAAAGCAAATAAACTTCAAAACGCTTTGAAACTCTAAAAATTACGTTTTTGTTTGAATTTTCAACCAAAAATCCTGATGAAAATAAGACAACTTGATTTTTCCTGAGGCTTAGGAATTTTTGTGGTTTATAGTCTAAATTAGACTGTCTAATCCTCAGGAAAGCTGGAAATCGCTGCTTCTAGGCTAATTTTCAGCGATTTCCCATTCTTTTTAGCTAAAAAACTCAAAAATATCAAATTTTTAAGATAGAAGTGTTCAAAATGCTTTGGAAATTTCAAATTTTCTATTTTTTGTAGTTTGTAGTTTAACAATACCTTAAAAACAGAGGTTGGTTGTATACTAAGGCTTAGTGACTACAAACTTCAGAGAAATCGTCGAAAACGGATGAAAATGCGCCAAATTACAGTGCTTTCAAATTTTACTGAGGCTAAAAATGTTTTGTAGTTTGTAGTCTTAGCCTCAGTAAAATTTAAAATCGCTGTAAATCGGCTCATTTTCAACCGTTTTTGGCTAAAATTGTGCTATTTTTTGGGACTTTTTTTTACTATATAGAATATTGAAATTTTTGTAGTTTGTAGTCTAAGCCTCAGGAAAACTGGAAATCGCCGTTTTTCATTATTTTCTCAACCGAACCTGAATCAAATTCAAACTGGCCACCAAATTATTCGAATAATATTGCAATGGCTTAGCAACAGACTCTCCAACAGCCTTCAAAGCGGCCAAATGGATGACTCCGTCGAATTTGTTCTCAGCGAACACCTTCTCCAACGCCGCCTCATCACAAACGTCGACATTCTGGAATGGCACGGGTTTCCCAGTGATTTGAGCCACTCGTTTCAGCGAAATCGCATTTCCATGCTCATCTGTAACTGTAATATTTCGAGGGGGCGGAGTTTTGCGAAAAGTGGGCGGAGCGATAGGGGTTTTAAGCGGAAGCACGGGGTGTCATACCAGAAATCGCGTTGGCAAAGTTGTCAATACACAACACTGTGTAGCCAGACTCCAGGAGTTCCAAAACAGTGTGACTTCCGATGAAACCGGCGGCTCCGGTGACGAGAATGTGCATGATTCTGGAAGAAATTGGGTTAAAAAGGGGCGGAGCTTGAGGAATATTGAGAAAAGCCGAAAAATTGACACATTTTCAGCTAAAAACGGTCGAAAACCGATGAAAAAATCATCGAATTAGGACGATTTTAAGTTTTACTGAGGCTTACGAATTTTTGTAGTTTGTAGTCTAAGCCTCAGTAAAACTTAAAATCACTCTATTTCGATGATTTTTCATCCGTTTTCAACCGTTTTTGGCTTTAATTTTGTGATTTTTGAGTTATTTTTTGATTACGAACAATATTTATACCAAAAAAGTGATGCTATTTTTCTACCCATATCATCACCTCCACCCTTTTATATCGTTAATTTTAACGATCAACGCCCATTTTTCGATGTCAGACGAACCCAATGACCTTTATATGATCGTTTCTGAGACTTTGTGTCGTTTTTTAATCTTTTTTTTGCAAATTTCTGATCGAAAGATCATAGTGATCAATGAAACAAGATTTTCGTGGGGATTTTGTAGCTTGTAGTCACTTAAAAAATCGAATTTTGGGATTTAGAAAGCGAATTAAAATCCAGCAAAAAAAGATAACATAAAGTCGAGTTACGGTTTTACTGAGGCTTAGGAATTTTCGTAGTTTGTAGTCTGAGCCTCAAAAAAAATTTAAAATCGCTCTAATTCGGTGATGTTTTAAGCTTTTCAAACTGTTTTTGGCCGGAAAATATTGGAAATTTTCCCTTTTTTTTAATTTGATGAAAAATAGAATTTTTCAAATCACAATTTCTTCAAACTACAGACAACAAATGAATAAGAAATAGCTTTACTGAGGCTTACACTACAAACTACAAAATTTTCTAAGTAATCGAATTTAAGCCGATAAATAGCCAAAAATGAATGAAAATAAGACGAGTTGAAGTGGTTTTGATGTTTTACTGAGGCTTTGGAATTTTTGTAGTTTGTAGTCTAAGCCTCAGTAAAACTTTAAACACCTGTAACTCGGCTCATTTTCAACCGTTTTCGACGATTTTTCGCTTAAAATGTCTCTTTCACTATCAGAAATCTTATCAATTTGCCTAGAAAATCATCCAAACAAAGGAAAATCCGAAAAAAGGAAAGGGATAATAGAGACAAGGTGTCTTTGTCTCCGCAAGTTTTATATAGGCCACGAGACGGCTGCTGCAGCCGCGTTTTGCCACGCTCCCCCCTTTTGTGTTCTCTGCGTCTCTCTATCTCTCGTTCTCTTTCTTTTTGTTGCTTTTCATCCCAAAAAGCAACAAAAAACGATTTAAAAAATTAGAAAACAGTTTTTTTTCCATACACCCCCGCATGATGTACATTAGATGTATTACATTTTTTTCAGACTGATAACAAGTGATTTATTGATAAAAAAATGATCGGAAAGAAAACGGAAAATGATGCGACCCGGAGATGGCTGGAAGCGGAAGAATTGGGGAATATTTGACATAAAAAATAGGGAAAATGGGAAAAAACGGTGTCTATGGAAAGCTACAGTAATCTGGGACAAAAAAGGAAAATAGAGGAAAAAGATACAAAAAACCGGAAATTGGAGAAGAGGACGAATTTTTGGGCTGAACAAATAGAAAAAGTTTTGCAGAAAATTGGAAAAAAAATTTTCAAAAAAAATGAAGATTTTTTTCAAAAAATTCCAGAATTTTAAGATTTTTGGATTTTTCGAAAAATTATATTTTTCCTCGAAAAAGGTTTTTTGAGCTACATTTTGAGCTAAAAATCATCAAAAACGGATGAAAATTAGCCGAGATAGAGCGATTTGAATTCTTACTGAGGCTTACGACATTTTGTAGTTTGTAGCCTTTAAGCCTCAGTAAAACTAAAAATCGCTCTAACTCGGGTATTTTTCATCCGTTTTGAACCGTTTTTGGATAGAATTTCGTGATTTTTTTCCGGATTTTTAGCATAATTCTTCTCTAATTTCCTAGTAGGAAATTCCTACCACAGCTTATAAAATCCAATAATCGAGGCCAACAGCGAAAACGTGGCACTCTGTCGCATTGAAAGCTTCCCAGCCCACAGGAACTTATGTGGTAGACTGTTCAAACCACTGATAAAGTCAGAAGACAACCCAATTAGAGTTAAAATATCCTCCTGTGATTTCTCGATTCCTTTTCGATAGATTATCCGAATCTGTCGAATGATTCCATTGATAAGTGCTGATAACCAAAGATATAGACACCATTTGTAGAGTCTAGCAGACTCAAATCCCAGTAATTTGGCGTCACTTAGCCAAGCCAATAGCTCAACGACTCCATAAACTGTATAGATTCCTGTGACTGCTGCACCGGTGAAAAATTCCAATGGGTCCCCGATTCTTCCAGAATCAAATGCTTGCCAGATCTGTCTGCAGGACTTCAGCATAGAAGGATGATTGAACTGTCTGGATACTAGACGGGCGGCACTTAACTGCTTAGCAAGTGCCAGAATCTCTTTGGAGGATTCTGAAGACGTTGTTGAGCGCAGTTGCAGATAGAAGGCCAAGGAACGAATCGCTTTGTCTCTTCCGGCATAGGAAGATAGTACGGTAGACAAATGATCGATATTCGTGTTGAGATGGGCCAGTGTTGTGGAGTTCACCATTTTTTTCTGAATTTTTTGAAAAATTTTGAAGGGAAAATTTCGAAACTTTCGAAAAATTGAGAGAAAAATACCGAGATTTAGAGTCAAAAAAAGCGTTTCCTAAGATTATCGAAATTGTAGTTTGTAGCCTTAAGAGACTACAAACTACAAAAAAAAACGAGACAATTTGAGCCAAAAATCATCAAAAATGGACAAAAATGAGCCGAGATACGGCGTTTTGAAGTTTTTACTGAGGCTTAGCAATTTTTGTAGTTTGTAGTGAAAAATGAGATTTTGAGCATAAAACGTCCGAAATTTTGTAGTTTGTAGCCTTGACCAACTACAAACTACAAAAAATTGACGAATTTTGAGCCAAAAATCATCAAAAATGGACAAAAATGAGCCGAGATACGGCGTTTTGAAGTTTTTACTGAGGCTTAGCAATTTTGTAGTTTGTAGCCTCTAAGCCTCAGTAAACAAAAACATTCGAAGTTGGGACTTTCACTGAGGCTAAAGCTACAAACTACAAAAAATTTCTAAGCCTCGGTAAAAAAACAACTTGCGACGCTGGAGTTTTTACTGAGGCTTAGGCTACAAACTACAAATATTCTTAAGCCTCAGTAAAATTCAAAATCGCTCTAATTTGGCCCATTTTCATCTGTTTTCAATGATTTTTGGCTCGAAATGTGGCAAATTTTTTGGGTTACACTACAAACTACAATTTTCAGGCAAAATTAGGCAGCCGAAACTCAAAAATGACTCAAAATTCAGGTTATCAAGAATCAAAATAATAAAAAAAGAAAAACTCAAATAAAACTGGAAAAAAATGAGAAAAAGTGCATAAAAGTGAAAAAAAAAACCTCTTCCAAAGAGGGTCTAAAGGGTATTACTGATAACACCACCCATCCGTTTTCTTCTTCTTATCACTATAATGTAGCCAAAACGTCTTTTAGAGAACGTGATTTTTTTCTCTGCGTCTCGTCAGCCTACACTGGACTCACCTAATTATAGTCGTGGAAGATAGATGGATTAGTGATAGAGACCTGAATTTTTAGAAAATCGAAAAATTGAAGAGAACTGAAAAATAAGAAGGTTTTTGACCCAAAAAATAGCCCAAAATTCGACATTTTCGGGGGTTTTTCATTGAGGAAACAAGGCGGAGAGAACAAGTGATGGAAAGGGGTTTTGGAAGTAAAAAATTGGGGAAAATTCAACAAAAACAAGTCAAAATGGAGAAGAATAGAGTTCTTGATGAATATTAAGCTGGAAATTTACTGGAATAAGAAATCAAAAATTCAGAAAAAAAAAATACGAATTCCAGCAGATTTCTAGCTATACACCCAACAAGAACTCGATTCCCTCAAAAAAAAAAAGATAAAAAAGAGAGAATTAAAGCATGCTCTCGATGAGTGTATCTCTCAATTGATTGCTGATGCTTGTCGGTGCTCCTTGCTCGCCGAGCTTGAAAATCGACTCCACAACGGACAATTCGGTAGAAGTGGAGTCCAGTCCACAGAATGCCACCCAATCATTGACGACCATTCCAGCGCCAATCAGCTCGGATCCTCGATTAACGGTTCCAGCCACAACTGGAATTTGGAGAAGTGCGGCGAGTTCTCTTTGGGTCTCTGGTGGAGTACGGGCGGCCACAAGACATCCGTTCGAGCTGAGAGCACAGTAACTGCCGACGAGAGAGTTTTGAGCGAGGGACACACGGAATACCTCCACTTTCAAGACTTCCACGAGAGCCTGGAAATAATTTGTAGTTTGTAGTTTTTATAGTTACAGTAGTAAGAATTCTTAGAGCTGTTTTTCGGCGTTTTCAAGAGTCTAGATTGAAAACTATTTGCCGAGACCCCTTTTTGGCCTGTTTTCTTACAAAAACGGCTCAAAAAAGAGAGTTTGAACAATTTTTTGAAGTTTGTAGTGTAATTCTGAGAGTTTTGACACGTTTGGAGCTGAAAATCATGAAAAACGGTTGAAATTAGCCAAGTTACAGCGATTATAAATTTTCATGAGGAAAATTTTATAGTTTTTAGTGTACGCGTCAGTAAAACTGGCCGCGGCGCCAGATCCACTGAAAATTACGAACTACAAACTACAAATACTGCTAAGCCTCAGTAAAACTCTAAATCGCTGCAACTTGGCTCATTTTCGTTCATTTTTGATGGTTTTAGCGTCAAAATGTGTCTTTTTCTTTGTTTGAGCTCTAGATTCCGGTCAAAATGGCCTAAAAACTGTAAGTTGTACTGCTCACCTGCTCAGTCTCTGCACTGATTTCTGCATGAACAATTGCCACGTGGTCGTTGCATGCGATGACGTTGCCCAAAGCGGAGAGACGCTCATCGACACGTCGGATGGCGACCTCGTCTGGAAGAGAGTTTCGGAGATGTTGAAGTTCTTGGTCTGTAGTGGCGTTTGGGACGAGAAGGCCGTGACGGTTTCCTGGAAATTGGGATTTTTGAAGATTCTGAGTTTTCTAGGTCAATTTTGGCTTGAAAATTCGATTTTTCAAGGTTCCAATACGTAATTTTAAAATTTGAGAGCTAGTTTTGGACCTGAAACTTGTCTAAAGACTTCTAGACGGTTTTCAAGTAACTTCCATGCAAAAACGCCAAAAACTAACCAACTGTGAGTCTTCCGACGATTCTGGTTGAGTTGATGGAGGTGTGAACGACTGGAATCAGATCGCTAAGCTCCGCCTCCAGTGTACTGTAGAAATTCTGAGTTCCGCCGATGCCGACCAGGCAGTAGCTGTTGGTGAGCGTACAGAAGACGCCGACGTCGTTGGATCCTTCGTAATCGACACGCAGAGCCATGGTGAAGAGTTGGGAGAGCTGGAAGTTGAAGAATATGGGGGAAAATTGGGGAGAATAGAGAAAAAAAATAATTTCAGAAAAATTAGTCTTAAAATTTGAAAAAGTGTGGCTCATCACTTTGAAAACAGCGTTTTCTTGTCTATTTGATCACCGAACTACTTTTAAAAATCGGAAAATATGGAAAGAGGGGTTAGAGAAAAAAACAAAATGTTGTGCAATATTGAACAACATTGAAAAATCAGATTTTCCATGCAAATCTCATATTTTCTGGCCCAAAATCTTGTGGAAATTCAAAAAAATCCACTTTAAAACCCTGAAAATCCTTAGAAAACCCTTAAAATTTGAGTTTTAGGGGTCGAAAAATAAAATTCCGCAGAAAAAAAATTTAGCTGTGTGCAAGTGCGCTCTAGCGAAGCGGGATAGCGGAGTGTCGTTTGTGGTGACTTCAAAAATTTTTTGTCAGCATTTCGGTCATTTTTCGGGATTTTCAGCAATTTTTACCCAGTTTTCTTAAATTTTTTGAAAGAAAATTGTCAAAAATCGAAATTCCTATCATTTCAGACTAAAAATGGCTTCCGCCGATGTGAAAAACACCGTTCCACACATGGATATGGATCGCGGAGGTGCGTTCGACTTCTCCAACTGTATTCGCAATCAAGCGATGTGCAAGTTGGGCGCAAAGGCTCCAAAATTGACTAGCACCGGTACCACAATCGTCGCCGTCGCTTACAAAGGAGGACTCGTGATGGGAGCCGATTCTCGAGCCACCGCCGGAAACATCATCGCTGATAAGCACTGTGAGAAGGTTCACAAGCTCACCGAGTCAATCTATGCTTGTGGAGCTGGAACAGCCGCAGATCTCGATCAGGTCACCAAAATGTTGTCTGGAAATCTGCGTTTGTTGGAATTGAACACTGGACGCAAGGCTCGTGTTATCACAGCTCTTCGTCAGGCGAAACAGCACCTTTTCAACTATCAGGGATACATTGGAGCGTATTTGTTGATTGGAGGGGTTGATCCAACTGGACCACATCTTTATATGTGCTCCGCTAATGGAACTACTATGGCTTTCCCATTCACCGCTCAGGGATCCGGATCCTACGCTGCTATCACCATTTTGGAGCGTGATTTCAAGACTGACATGACGGTAAGAGCCGAAAATCGTAAAATTTACCGTTGAAAACCATCTAGATATCTCGAAAACTCGAATTTTAGTTTGAATTTTGTAGTTTGTAGTCTCTAAGCCTCAGTAAAGCTTCATGAATCTGTAAATTGGCAGAGCCAAAAATCGGTTAAAACGGTACAAAATGAGCCAAATTACAAGGATTTCAAATTTTACTGAGGCTCACACTACAAACTACAAGAATCCTAAACCTCAGCAAAACTCGAAATCCCTGAGTTTCGAGTCAAAAATGGCTGGATACGGCTGAAAATGAGCTGAAATAGAGAGCTTTTAAGTTTTACTGAGGCTTAGAAATTTTTGTAGTTTGTAGTGTAAGCCTCAGTAAAACATGCGCGTTTACTGAGGCTTAGCGACTACAAACTACGAAATTGCGTAAGCCTCAGTGAAACTAGTCTTCCTCGACAGAGTAGATTTACTGAGGCTAAGGAAAATTTTGTAGTTTGTAGTGTGAGCCTCAGTAAGCGCGGCAATAACCTTTACTGAGGCTCAGCCTACAAACTACAAAAACCCTAAGCCTCAGTAAAATTGAAAATCCCTCTATTTTAGCCCATTTTTGATGATTTTTGCTCAAAAAATCCCTTTTTCCAGAAAGAAGAGGCCGAGAAGCTCGTACAACGCGCCCTGGAAGCCGGTATGCACGGAGACAACGCCTCTGGAAACAGTCTGAATCTTGTGATCATTGAACCAAACGAGACAGTCTTCAAGGGACCAATTGTGCCAGAATTCTGCAAGCGACCAGAGCCAAACGACCTCGCCTACAAGTTCCAAGCCGGTGCCACGAAGGTGTTGAAGCATAAGACCATCAAGTACGACGTCGTCGAGTCTATGGACCTTTCTCACTAAATTCTTTGTGTGTATCTTGATTTCGATTTCCAATATTTATTTATTTCTTCTTTCCCTATTCATTTCCCGTTTCGGTGTTTTCAAGTTTTACTCGGTTCTTCGAGCCTTGTTTTATAAATTTCCAAATATAAACCTATCGATTCCCGTCTTTTTTTCTCAAATTTAGTTCTAAATATTGCAAAATTAGCTGAGAATCTTAAAAACAAAATTTAGGTATCAATTTTCCCTAATTTCTGGAATTCCAGCGAAAAATTGCATTCGAGAAACTTCGAAAATCCAGCTCACCTATCCTAAAATTCGAATTTCAAATCGCGCGCCATCGACTTAGATGTGCAGGTCATATAGCAAACAGGCTCCGCCCCTTTTTCTCTGGCGCGAAAAACCAAATTTTGTTTCAATTTTCGCCATTTTGATGACTCAAAATTCAGTTTTTCTCTGTTTTTAGAAAGCAAACACCTAAATTTCAGTTTCTTATCAAAAATTCCAGGTTCTCTTATCATTTTTATCATGTTCGCAGTCATTTTCGGGCGCTATTTGCGTGTGTTTCACCCACGCCCTTGAAACCGGGTCAGATTGTTGGGGGAACTTTTGGCTAAATTTGCCAGCCAATTGAAAAAAAAAACAGTCAGTTTTTGTTCTTCGCGAGTAACAAGACATCTTTACGGTTTTGTACCACCTGAAAATTTAGTGAGTTTCCCCATTCTTTGGGATTTCGCAATCCCTGCTCGCGTCTCTTCTCTCTCGTCAGTTCCACCTCGCTGGCTCCCCCTGCACTGGCTTTTTGCATTCATTTCAATCCCCTGCCTAGAGTGAACTCTCCTCCTGGCGCAACGCTATTTCGTTAGAAAATTCGATCGATGAGTTGGCCCGGTCGCACTGACCGCTGCTGTGTGTTGTCCTTCTTCCCTTCGTACACACAGAGCGGAGACACGCCGCCGGGGCGCACACACATACAGCCCGTTTTTTGTCCTATTCTCCTCATTTTCCATCGCGTTCTCTTTCTCCCATAGGAGTATTACCCCCCTCTATGTCCGTCAATTCTATAACGAATTTCGTCATTTTCTTTCTCTCTTCTTGCGAAATTGTCACCCAAATGTTTCTTCATCTATCCTAAATTTGAGATTTTTGCAGAGAAGAATGCGTGAGGTCATCTCCATCCACGTCGGACAAGCCGGAGTCCAAATCGGAAACGCGTGCTGGGAGCTCTACTGCCTCGAGCACGGAATCCAGCCCGATGGAACCATGCCATCCCAGTCCACCAACGAGGGCGAGTCCTTCACCACCTTCTTCTCAGACACTGGAAACGGTCGCTACGTGCCAAGATCCATCTTCGTCGATCTCGAGCCAACTGTCGTCGACGAGATTCGCACTGGAACCTACAAGAAGTTGTTCCATCCAGAGCAGATGATCACCGGAAAGGAGGACGCCGCCAACAACTACGCCCGTGGACACTACACCGTCGGAAAGGAGCTCATCGACACCGTCTTGGACAGAATTCGCCGTCTGGCTGACAACTGCAGTGGACTCCAAGGATTCTTCGTGTTCCACTCGTTCGGAGGAGGAACTGGATCCGGATTCACCTCCCTTCTCATGGAGCGTCTTTCCGTCGACTACGGAAAGAAGTCGAAGCTCGAGTTCTCGATCTACCCAGCTCCACAGGTCTCAACCGCCGTTGTTGAGCCATACAACTCCATCCTCACCACCCACACAACTTTGGAGCACTCCGACTGCGCATTCATGGTTGATAACGAGGCTATCTACGATATCTGCCGCAGAAACTTGGATGTTGAACGCCCAAGCTACACCAACTTGAACAGAATCATCTCCCAGGTTAGAGTTTTTCGCCTTTGTCAATAATTTAATAATATATTTTACAGGTTGTGTCCTCCATCACTGCCTCCCTGAGATTCGACGGAGCCTTGAACGTGGATCTCAACGAGTTCCAGACTAACTTGGTGCCATACCCAAGAATTCACTTCCCACTCGCTGCCTACACTCCACTCATCTCTGCTGAGAAGGCCTACCACGAGGCTCTTTCGGTCAGCGACATCACCAACAGCTGCTTCGAGCCAGCCAACCAGATGGTCAAGTGTGATCCACGTCACGGAAAGTACATGGCCGTTTGCTTGTTGTACCGTGGAGATGTTGTGCCAAAGGACGTCAACACCGCCATCGCCGCCATCAAGACCAAGAGAACGATCCAATTCGTCGATTGGTGCCCAACCGGATTCAAGGTCGGAATCAACTACCAGCCACCAACCGTTGTGCCAGGAGGAGATCTTGCTAAGGTGCCACGCGCCGTCTGCATGCTCTCCAACACCACCGCCATCGCTGAGGCCTGGTCTCGTTTGGACTACAAGTTCGACTTGATGTACGCCAAGCGTGCCTTCGTTCACTGGTGAGTTGCCTGGAATATCCTAGATAGATCTAAATTCCTTAATTTTCCAGGTACGTCGGAGAAGGAATGGAGGAAGGAGAGTTCACCGAGGCTCGTGAGGACTTGGCCGCTCTCGAGAAGGACTACGAGGAGGTCGGAGCCGACTCTAACGAGGGAGGAGAGGAAGAGGGAGAGGAGTACTAAACGATCACCAACTCCGCACCACTTTCAATAAAACTGCTGACCCACCCCTTCTCTTTTTTCCATCACTTTCAACACACACTTTCCCCCCGTATTTATTTTCGCAGTTTTATCACAATAAACTCTTGTAATATATGAAGGTTTTTGTGAGAGACTAACTCTATCCTTTTTATCCCGCTTTGTATAAATGAGAATGAAAGTTGTGAAACACTTTTGAACATATATATTGAGAGGGGTGCCGAGAAGAGCAAATATTGAGAAAATAGGGGAAATTTGAACAGCTGTGCTCTTTGAAATGGCTGTAAACGGAACAACGACTCCAGCGAACTCCCAGATGTCGTCGTTGCCACGTGTCGGTGATGAGGAAGAAGGCGTCGGACAGTTGGTTACGGATCTTCAGGAAAAGGGGACGAATTTCGTTTTGTTGCAAAAAACGCCGCAAATTTTGGAATTGCAGACAATTCTCAAGGATAGGTACGCGAGAAAATCGATGAAAAATGTAGTTTGTAGTTTTCTGAGGCTACGAACTACAAAAAAATTGACGAATTTTGAGCCAAAAATGGTCGAAAACGAGTGAAAATGAGCAAAATTAGAGCGATTTTAAGTTTTACTGAGGCTTAGGATTCTTGTAGTTTGTAGTCTAAGCCTCAGTAAAAATTGTTGAAGGTTTTACTGAGGCTCAGCGACTACAAACTACAGAATTTCCTAAGCCTCAGTAAAACCGTCATAAACCTCTACTGAGGCTTACACACTACAAACTACAAAATTTTCTTAGCCTCAGTAAAAAATCTTCCTCGGCAGAGTTGATTTACTGAGGCTTAGGAAGTTTTGTAGTTTGTAGTGTGTAAGCCTCAGTAAAACTTCAAACGCTTGTAACTTAACTCATTTTCATCCGTTTTCGATCACTTTTGGCTTAAAATTCGTCAATTTTTTGTAGTTTGTAGCAGAACTAGTTTGTAGCAGAACTACAAACTACAACTGTATCTAAGCCTCAGGAAAATTCCAAAATCATCTGTTTTTTTTTACTAATTTTAGCTCAAAATTTCAGGATTTTTTCAAAATTTCAAATTTCCGCCTTCCAGAACCACAAATCACTCGGATTTCGTGTTCAACGCGGATCGTCTGATGCGTCTAGTCATCGAAGAGGGTCTCAATCATCTCCCATTCACCGAACATACAGTAACCACCCCGACAGGTTTCCGATACGAAGGAATACAATTTAATCGTGGCAATTGTGGCGTCTCGCTGTGTCGAAGTGGCGAAGCGATGGAGGTTTCGTTGCGACAGTGCTGTCGGTGTATTCGTATTGGAAAGATTTTGATTGGTACGGGAAAATGCTGAAAATAGGGTCAAAAATCTGGAAATTCGAGAAAAATAGCCTAAATTCAGCCTAAAAACATAAAAATGGGTGAAAAATAGCTTAAAAGAGCCATAACTGGAAAAATGGCATTTTTCAAAAACAAACGCTGTTTAGCCTAGACCTATCAAAAATTGCATAAAATATGCCAAATTAATTGAAAATAAGGTCAAAAAGCCGAAAATTCGTGAGAAAATAACCCCATTTTGGTCCATAAACGTTATAAAATCGGCTTAAAATGAGCCGAATTCACCAAGAAATGAACCAAAAACCTAGAAAAATTGCTAGAAAACAGCAATTTTTATGAAAAATGTGCAAAAAACTCGAAAAAAATGCCAAAAATCCACCTTTTATGAGTGAAATTTTGGCTGAAAATGATCAAAAATAGGCTGAAAATTTGCTGAATAATGTCTAAAAATTTCCCTAGCTATAATTTTCCAGGCGACGAACAAAAAGTGCTCTACGCGCGTCTCCTTCCCGACATTCAATCGAGACGCGTCCTATTGCTGTATCCAACGATAGGGTAGGTTTGAGGAGGAAGCTACAAACTACAAACTACAGAAAATCCAAAAAAATTGAGAAAAATTGACGAATTTTGAGCCAAAAACTATCAAAAACCGATGAAAATGAGCCAAGTTGAAGTTTTTACTGAGGCTTAGAGGCTACAAACTACATTTTTTGCTAAGCCTCAGTAAAACTCAAATCTAATCATTTTCATCGGTTTTTGATGGTTTTTGACTCAAAATAAATTTTTTTTCGCGATTTTTTTGTAGTTTGTAGTCTCTAAGCCTCAGTAAAAATTTAAAAGCATAAAAATAGTGAAAAAGTGACAAATTTTGAACCAAAAATGAGCGAAAACTATTTTTACTGAGGCTGAGAAGTTTTTGTAGTTTGTAGTCGCTAAGCCTCAGTAAAGGTGGTCGACGGTTTTACTGCGGCGTAGAGATTACAAACTACGAAATTTTCTTAGCCTCAGTAAAATCGTCTTCAAGCTTTACTGAGGCTTAGTGACTACAAACTACAAAAATTCCGAAGCCTCAGTAAACTTTTCAACTTGTTTTATTTTCATCGGTTTTTGATCGTTTTTTGGCTCGAAAAAAAAACTGTTTTTTTGTAGTTTGTAGTCTCTAAGCCTCAGTAAAAATTTTAAAAAAATCAATTTTCATATTTTCAGATCGGGAACAACGGTGTGCAAAGCGATTGAAGTGCTGAAAGAGGCTCGTGTGCCCGACGAGAACATTTATCTGGTGTCCCTATTCATTTCCCCGACTGGCCTGAAAAATATAACCAGAAAATATCCATACATCACTGTCGTCGCCTCTGATATCACCTCTCTCTACCCCAATCACTTCTCGACCAGCTATTTTGGAGCTGTTTGAGCCTTTTTTCTCATTACTGAGGCTTAACAATTTTTGTAGTTTGTAGTCTCTTGAAAATTTTCTTCATTTTCATCTAAAAATCATCGAAATCGGTTGATTTTGAGCCGAGATATGATGGTTTTTATTTTTTTACTGAGGCTTAGGAAATTCTGTAGTTTGTAGTCTAAGCCTCAGTAAAACTAAAAATCGCTCTAACTCGGTGATTTTTGAAGCTTTTCAAGGCCATTTTTGGTTAGAAATGTCTTCTGAGAATTACTGAGGCTAAGACTACAAACTACAAAAATCCTAAGCCTCAGTAAAATTAGCTTGTAGTGTGTTTTGTTGAATTTTTTCACTGTTTTTTCACCCCGTTTCCTTACAGTATTCTTATTCACTTTTTCATTCTGATCTTTTTGGCATCATATTTTTTTAAAGTTTACAATTTTGTGCATTTTTTGTAGTTTGTAGTTTCTCTCTATTAGCAATTTTTAAAATTTTTGTTTCACTATTTGTCTGGAATAAAAAATGTTTTAAATAATTTTTTGTTGGTCTTGACTACAAACTACACACAGATTTGGGAATTTGAAGCTCTTTTGAGACACTTTGAGGTCAAATTTTAATAATTGATGGGGGAAAAATTTTTTTTTTTGAAAATTTTTCGAAAAAAAATTTCAGGAAGAAAAAAAATTGGGGAAGAAAAGCACTCATGTTTCCGGTGGCAACTTGAGTATATAAGATTTTTTTTGGAGCCAAAAATTCAAAAAAAAAAAAAAATTTCGAAAAAATTTTTTTTGGAAATTTTTTTTCCAAAAAAATTCTAAAAGGATTACTGTAGTTTTTTGAGAATTCTCTGGCCAAAAAAGTGTTCCTAGTTTAATTCTATAGGAATTTTTCTTGCAGAAAAAATTCCGAGAAAAAAATTTTTTTTTTTGAATTTCTGACCAAAGGTTGTTTTGTTTACTCAGAAATATACTATATAACCATCCCATACCCCTATTATTATGTAGATTCAATAGGATCAAAATAACAAAGTAGGGGAAAGTTTTTGCTTAAAAACTAAAAAAATCTGGGAATTTTGGTTTTTTGAAGTTTTTTTTTTAAATTTTCCTATTCCCGCCACTGATTTAAGTTTGAATTTAGTTTCAATTTAAAATTAATTAAAATCATAATTAATTTAAAACTTTGAAATTAATTAATTTTAAAAACTAATTTATATAAATTAATTAATTTTAGGTTTTTTTGTTTTGAAAAAAAGGGGCGTGGCCTAAATTGAACAAGATAGTGGTATAACCAAACAGTGTTTTGAGGCTAATTAGGTGTTCAATAAACTAGAAAATCCAAGATTTCCGAAAAAAAAAATAAGAAAAACTTTTTTTCGAAAATTTTTTTTTCAAAATTCGAAAAAATCTATCAAATTTAAACTTTTAAAATCTAATCATATATATCTCATATATCTCTTTTTCTCAATTTTTTACTATACAAAACACAAAATTTTTCATTATTTTCCAGCTAATTAAACAATTGCTCATTGTATCCCGAAATTCCCCCAAAATCTCTTCTTCTGTATATATTTATTCGGAATATTGACTTTTTCGATACTATATTATTACTATTTTTTCAGGATTAAACTATCATAATTGTAATTACTACTTCTCTAATTAGTCAATTAATTAATTATCTAAATTTCGAAAAAAAACTTTTTCAAAATGCGAGTCAATCATTATGTGATGGTGTTCTGTTTGATTTTTGGTGAGTCTAAAAATTCAGTTTTAATTTTAGCCTAATTAGTGGTAATTAACATTTTGAAAATTGAAAACAAATTTTTTTTTCGAAATTTCCAATAAATTATTTTTTCAAAAATTTTCCAAAAAATTCATTTTTTTTTCAGGAATTCTAGCCAATATTTATGTAATCGTAAAGCTTAATATTGGAACCAATCTTTTTGAATATCTTCAAAAAATTCAAATGTCCAATATCCAGCGGGATACGCTACCGAAGTGTGAAATTGATACTGATAACTTATTGAATTTTATTGAAAATCGACATTTTTTGGAGTTAGAGGAGAAGGAAAAACGGAAAATCCCGAAAAATCACGAAAAAACACTACAAACTATGCTTTTTGCCTTCCCAACCGCCGGTTTAGGTGAGTCACGAGAAATGCGTCAAGGCACGAAAAGTGCGTCAAGGTACGGAAAGTGCGCCAAGAGCACTAAAATGTGTTAATGGTCGAAAACATATTCCTAGGGTTGTAAGGAAGTAGAAAAACCACCATCTCTGTGGCTGCACCAGAATTGCGCCAAGGGCACCGAAAGTGCGCCAAGACGTCAAAAAGGCTCCAACAAGTTGGAATTAAGATTCGATGCTTTTTAAAACAGACATAGTAGCTCATATTCCATGCTAGGGTATCTGCTCTAAAAGTGCGCCAATGTCACCGAAAGTGCGTTAAGCGCACCAAAAATGCGATAAGGGTTCGAAAAGCGCGCTAATGAACTCGAAATAAAGATTCAACGCTAAAAAATCATAGATAGGAGCCTAGATTCTGTGCTAGGATGTCTGCACCGAAAGCACGAAAAGTGCGTCAAGGCACAGAAAGTGCGTCAAGGCTCAAATTTTGCGCCAAAACACGAGTAACGCGCCAAGGAGTTTGAAACTAAGCTTTTAGACCATAAAAATGCTACTAGAAACAAGGCTGTGGTATCTGCACCAAAAACGCGCCAAGAGCACCGAAAAAGCGCCAACAACCGAACTTTTCTTGCAGGAAACAAGCTTTTTGAGATAATTTCGCTCCTCGGAATCGCTGAAACTCTTCAAAGGACACCAGTGATAAATGCAACGAACTCTGATTATATAAATGTTTTATTAAAAAATATTCAGCCAATTTTTCCAAAATTAGTGGAGGGATTTGACCTAAAAATCATTCCGGTAAGTCAACAAATTGTCTATTGACGCATTTCCCAATTCTTGACGCGTTTCTCGTGCTTATCGGGAATTGCACCGAAAATGCGCCAAGGCGCGAGAAGTGCGTCAAGGCACAAAAAATGCGCCAGGACACCAAAAATGCGCAAAGGCAATACAATATGTATTTGATGCTGATTACCCATTTTTGATCTCCTTGGCGCACTTTTCGTGCCTTGACGCAATTCCCGTTTCAGCCAACTACCGTAATCCACAAACAAACCAATTGGGGAGCGTGCTGTCGATTTGACGATCCGAAAAAGTTCGAAAATTTGTCTGAAACACATTTAATGCTCGATGGACATTATTTTCAGGTAAGAATCTGAAAAATTTTCGGAAAAAATCGATAACTTTTGGATTTTCAGAGTTTCAAATATTTCCATCACATTCGACCGAAAATTATAGAAATTTTGGCGCCAAGCAAGTTGACGGCTGTTAGAGCGGAGATTTTGCTGCCCACGAAATATCGGAACGATTTTATGTAAGTTTGGAGTCAAGTCACGAACATTGCGTCAAGGCACGAGAAAAGCGTCAAGGCACAAGAAATGTGTCATAGTGCAAGCTTCGGGTCAAGGCACGGAAAATGCGACATGTCACTAGTTTTGCGCCAAGACACGCGAAATGAGTCAGGAGTACTAGAAATACATGAAGGCACAAGTTTTGCGTCAAGGCACTAGATTCGGGTCGAGACACTAAAAATTCCCATAGAGAACGCGTTTTGTGTCAAGGGACGAGAATCGTGTCAAGGCACCAGAAATGTGCAAAGGGGGCGAGTTTTGGGTCAAGGAATGAAAGGTGCGTCAAGGTACGAGAAATGCGTCAATGCACGAAAAGTGCGCAAGGAGAACTAGTTTTGCGTCAACACACAAAAAGTGCACGAGACTTGTGAATTGACGCATTTTTAGTGTCTTGACGCATTTCCAGAGCCTTGGCACGCTTTTAGTGTCTTGACGCATTTCTGGTGACTTGGTGCATTCCTAGTGCCTTGCCGCATTTTCGGTGCTCTGACACATTTCCAGTTCCTTGACGCAAAGTTCGCTTTCTTTGCGCATTTCTAGTACCTTGGCGCATCCCTAGTGACTTGACGCATTTATCGTGCCTTGACGCATTTTCAGTGCCCCTTTTTTGTCAGAATCTGCACCCACATCCGTCGTGGAGACTTTCAGTATGATGGTGTCCATCAACCCTCGGATGCCACGTTTACCAGATCGGCCACCGATTTTTTAGTGGATTACTGTAGGCGGAACATCATCGCTCTAATTTTTTTTTTGAATTTTCAGATAAGAAATCTCGTCGGCGGGTTACTGTGGTCGTGCTGGGCAACGATATTCATTTCGCGAAAACCGTTTTCGAAGGTATCCGGAAAAGCGCCAACCTAATCCTTTGCGCATTTCTTGTGCTTCCAGATCGCACCGAAAACCACACATTTCTTCAAAAAGCAACGACCAACGCCTACAACTACAGTATACCTGAAACATCGCCAAAGTATACGGTAGGCACGGGAAACGCGTCAATGCACCGAAAGTGCGCAAACAGGAGAATTTTGATTTCAGGCGGTTTTGACACCAACGCTGACACCAGAAATCGATTTAGCGTTTTCTAGACTCTTTTGTGACGTCACACTGATTACAGGTACCGTAATCCGAAATCTACAGTAACCCAAAAAATTTTTCAGCACCATCTTCCACATTTGGATGGTGGTTGTCGTATTTATCAAAAAGGAAATCGCAAACGTATTATCGGGATATAACAGAGTCGAGAGATGGGGTACGGTAGGGTGAGAGCACGAGAAATGCGTCAAGGCACGAGAAAAGCGCCAAGACACGAAATATGCGTGAAAGGGAGAAACTTGAGATAATTGTGTCAAGGAACCCCAAGACATGTTGCCTGGCACCGATTTGATACCTTGGCGCTATTCCTGTGTCTTGACGCATTTCTCGTGTCAAGTATCTAAAAATGCGTCAAGGCACGACAAATGCGCCAAGGGGGGAAACTTCTGTAGATTGAGTCATCTAACTCAAAGATATCTTCCCTGGCGCAAATCCTGTGCTTTGGCGCATTTCCCGCGCCTTGACGCGTTTCTCGTGCCGAGCATCTAGAATCGCGCCAAGGCACGGGAAATGCGCCAAACAGAGAAACTTGAAACAATTAGGTCAACTAACTCGACAATATGCTTCCTGGCGCCAAATTGGTGCGTTGGCGCATTTTCCGTGCCTTGACGCAGTTCTCGTGCCTTGTACCCAAAAACGCGCCAAAACTACAGTAATCCTCAAATTTTCAGGTGCTTCGAGAAATGCACGAAGACGATTTCTACCCGCCAGAGTGGATAAAACTGAAAACCGACCCAAAATCTGGAAAAATTCGAAAAATTTTGTGAACATTTTATTGATTTTTTGGTTTTTGCTGAATTCATCGATTATCGATTTACGGGTCCCTATATATAAATTATTGATTTTTTTCCACATTTTTTAATATACAAAAAAATTGACACATAAAAAGTTCCAACTGAAATTGAAAAAATTGAAAGAATGCTGAAAATTTTTATTTCTGAAAAATCAATAAAAAATCGATATGAGCTCAATTACGCAGGGAAAAGGAGGCGGGGCGAGAGCTGTCACAGAGCAGAAAATTTTTGAAACGGTGGGAATTTAAATTTTTCGAAAAATTCAAAAATTTTTTTTTCAAAATTCCAGACATCAATCGCATTCTCATCGGTAATGATATTTTTGTCATTGCTCATCCTCCTACTCAACTACCGTCTCTCTCGACGGGTCCTGGCGCGAAAGAAGCATTCTACAGTAAGAAAATTGCGAAAAATGTTGATAAAAGGACGGGCGGCGGTGAAAACGGGCATGTTGACGCCGATTGAGACGGTGATTTTGGCGTTGGAGGCTGGAATGACACTGGAAGAGGTTCGAATGGAATATGTCAACTCTTGTGCATCGAAAAATGATATTTTGGAGTGAGTTTGGCGCGAAAAATGGGTCAAGGCACGAAAAGTGCGTCAAGGCACGGAAAGTGCGTCAAAGCACTAGAAAAGCGTCAAAGAATCAAAAACTAATACTCAGGGGTTTTAGAAACAACGTTATAGCATGTGCACCAAAAATGCGCCAAGGCACGAAAAATGGGCCAAGGTACGGAAAGTGCGCCAAGCCACTAGGCAGGCGCCAAGGAATGCAATAATAAGCCTTAGGGTCATATTAAGCTTATTAGAAACGAAGTTCGGGTATTTGCACCAAAAATGCGTCAAGGGTCTGAAATTGGGTCATATAATGATTGACACAATTATTGTGTGTTGACGCATTTCCAGTTTCTTGGCGCATTTTGGGAGCCTTGAAGCAAATTTCGTGACTAGATGCATTTCTAGCTCCTTGACGCAAAACTCGTTCTCTTTGCGCGTTTTCCGTGCCTTGGTGCATTCTGGGTACCTTGACGCAAATTTTGTGACTTGACGCATTTCGCGTGCCTTGACCCATTTTTAGTGTCTCAACGCATTTCTCGTGTCTTGACACATCCCTGGCGCCTTGACGCATTTCTAGTGCCTTGGCCCATTTCTCGGGCATTGGCGCATTCTGGGTACCTTGACGCAAATTTTGTGACTTGACGCATTTCTAGCTCCTTGACGCAAAACTCGTTCTCTTTGCGCATTTTTTTGTGTCTTGACGCATTTTCTGTTCCATGGCGCATTCCCAGTGTCTCTTGACGCATTTCTGGTGCCTTCATTTTTTCCAGAAGTATCTTCGGCTCCGTCCCCGCCAATCAATTTTTCGCCCGCTTCGTCTCGAGTAGCCGTTTCATGGAGACGGGTCTCGCCAACGAGAAGGTCTTTTTGGATTTGTGGAAGAGCGAGAGCTATCGAGAGCTCATTCTTACGGTTTGTCTTGATTTTAGCTATATTTTTCCAGTTTATATCTTTTTTCTAGCGTTGTTAGTTTTTGAGATACTCTAATTTTTAGGTGAATTTGGGGTAGTCTGGGAAAACTAATTTATCTCAAAAAGAACACTAGATAGAGTTAAGTTGTCAACTAACAAAATATGTGACTTAAAATTTCACACATTTTGTTAGTTGACTATTTTTTAGTAGGTTGAGCTGTTTTTGAGATATTAGGGCTCAAAGTTTGGGAACCTTTCTCTTTCACGGGAATCCTAGAGAAGCAGGAGTGTCTGCTTGTCTGCGCTCTCTCAATGCCCACCACCTCTTCGTTTATATCTGCCTTCCACCGCTCCCTACTCATTGAGCACCCATGGTGTGCAGGTAACGCTTTTGTCTTTGGTGCGAGATGTCGCAGGTTCGATCCCCGTTGTGGTATTTTGCTTTTTTCTTCTTTTTGCTTCCTGTGTAGGGTCTAGAAAATTGATTTTTAAGAGTTATAAATGAGTAATTTCTCACTTTTCAGACTCAACGCCCCGAATGCCCAACGCAAACGTTCCAACCATCTCGTCAACAGGATCCATTGATCTCTCAAAGCACCCAAAACAACCCTCCAACCGAATCAAAAACTGATAACACGTCACAAGCTCCGCCCACTTGTCAGGAGAAGCCGAAAACTGTCCGAAAATCGATAATCGATAAAACGGCGGCGGCGATTCTGCATGAGGGAAAACCATTGTTGTGCTCTGGCAATAATGATGATGCTGTTTGAACTTTAACTATTTTTTTGGTTTGACTCTGTCTGTGTGTTTGTCTGTAAACCCAATAAATGAAAATTTATGTGTGTCAGGAGTTTCAGAATTTTGAATTCAGCATTTTATTTGATTTTTTGAACCAAAATTTGAAAAAGTCAGGCTAAATTCATTAAAAAAAGTGTTCCCCAAGCATTAGTAAAGAAGAAAAACGAAAAAAAAAAAACAAAAAACCACAGTGGAGATCGAACCTGCGACCTCTAGAACCAAAGACAAAAGCTTAACCTCTACACCATGAAGACACACGGAGTGAGAGGCTACGGAAGGCAGATATAAAGGAGGAGGTGGTAGGCGAAGAGAGAGCACAGAGAAGCAGACACTCTTGCTTCTCTGAAATCAAGTGGGGGAGAAAACCCCAAACTTTGAGAGCTTATATCTCGAAAACTGCTAGAGCTATCAAAAAACTGTCAACTAACAAAACATTAATCTTAAAAAGCTTAATGTTTTGCTAGTTAACAGTTCTTTTCTATCTTGTTTGCTTTTTGAGATATACTAATTTTTAGTAGACCATCCCAATTTTCTGATAATTCGTATATCTCAAAAACTAGAAATGCTAGAAGAAATTGGTAAACTGAAAAAATAGAGCTAAATCCTAAACAAATACATTCCAGTTGTCTCAAAACAACTAACTATGAGAACAAGTCATAATATAGGCTACACATTAGGTACATATTTGCGAAAATGACCATGTAGCTATTTAGATCACGTATACAGACTACTTTGTAGTCCCCCTTTTAAGAAGAAGGTGATGAATAGAAGAAAAGAGAGACAGACAGTACGATGTGGTCTGATGGGCAAGGAAATGATAAAAATCTTCTTATCATTTCTCTCTTTTCCTCCTTCTAGCCAAAAGTGGACAAATGGTCGAAATTTTGTATTTTATCAGTTTAGAGAACGATTTTATACTTTTTTCTTTAGTTGTTAACTTTTAGTACATTTTTTGAATTTTTTCTGAAAATTGGAAGAAAAAACATCTTGAACTTTTTATAGTCAAATGTGGGACTTGTAATAAAAGGGTCCTCTAACTTTGAGCCTATTTATCTCGGTTCCTGTGAAAGATATGAAAAAGTTGCTTACTGACAAAATGTTTATCATAATATCACAAATCTTTTATCAGTTGACAAATTTTTGATATCTTTTATAGGAGCCGAGATAAATTGGCTCAAAGTTAAGATGCCCTTCTATTGCAGGATTTTGGAACTTCTAGATTCTCTGCGATTTTCAGATTTTAAAAGGAATTTTTTTCCAAATTTCCAAAACTATAAATTTCCAGAAAAAAAGAAGCAAAAAATGGTCCAACCCCTGAACAAGAACATTCAAGAAGGAGACAATCCGGATTTGACATCTGAAAGATTAACATCTACGTTCAATACCAATGATATGGCTGCTCAAATTTGGGGAAGTGAGAAGGTAGTTTCTTTAGAAAATTTCAGACAATTTCAAATTATAAAATTTTGTTAAAATTGGAAGATTCAACATTTTCAGAAGTTTAACATTGGCCCAAAAATTTCATTTTCAGCCAAAAATTGCAATTTTCAGCGCGCTCGTCGTCGTCGTGAGATTAGTGCTAAAATTGCTCAGATGCCAGAGCTCCATGACTCAAAACCACTACCATTTATGACGAGAGAGGAGAAAATCATGGAATCCGCGAGGAAATTGACAATTCTGACAGAGAAAATGGGTCAGATTATTGATCCAACGGATCCAGCCGAGTTGTATCATTTGAATAAGTGAGTTTAGACTACAAAGACTACAAAGACTACAATTCAATGAGCCATACCTAGATTAGCTACTACGACATACCGTAAACAATAATAGACTAGATTATGGGGTAACTTTGAAGCCATATATCTCGGTCACTGTAAGAGATATCAAAAAGCAGTTAACTTGCAAAATGTTTATCATATTATCAGCAAATTTTTAGTAGTTGACCATTTCTTGATATCTCCTACTGTAACCGAAATAATGGGGCTCAAAGTTAAGGGTCCTTTTAACACAGATTTGAAAGGATCACTAACTTTGACCCATTTATCTCGGTTACTGTAACAGATATCAAAAAGTGGTAAACTAACAAAATTTTTATCATAATATCAGCATTAATTTGTTAGTTTATCACTTTTGGGTATCTCTTACAGTAACCGAGATAAATTGGCCTAAAGCGAATCTTTCGAAATCCAGTTTTTTTCAGCTATGTTGTGAGGCTTCAAAAACTTCAGGCATCTGTATCTCGGCTTCTAGAAAAGCTATTTCTATGATTTTGGTACCGAATTGTAGAGTTTTTAAAGAAAAAAAGCTTAAGTCTTAAAGAGACGCAGACAGATAGAATGTCTCGTCGTCTGCGCGCTTCTCTTTATCTCATTAGGACAATTCAACTTAAAAACGGGATATCTCGGTTACTGTAAGAGATATGAACAAGCAGTCAACGGATAAAACATGTGTGATAATATGATAAATATTTTGTTAGTAGATCGCTTTTTGATATCTCTTACTGTAACCGAGATAAATGAGCTCAAACTAGAATACCCCAAACTAAATGGTTTATTCCAGCGAAGTCCTTGGTTTGGAAGGCAACCCAATGGCTCTCCACGGAGTCATGTTCATTCCAGCGCTCTCTGCCCAAGCATCCGATGAGCAACAAGCCAAATGGCTACCAAGAGCCCTCCGCAGAGAAATCATTGGAACCTATGCACAAACTGAATTAGGTCATGGAACGAATCTTCAGAATCTGGAAACCACGGCTACTTATGATCTAGCAACCCAGGAATTTGTACTCCATACTCCACAAATCACCGCATTGAAATGGTGGCCAGGAAATCTTGGGAAAAGCTCGAACTACGCGGTTGTAGTAGCTCATATGATCATAAAGGGGAAGAATTATGGACCACATCCGTTTATGGTTCAATTGAGAGATGAGAAGACGCACGAACCACTTCCAGGAATTACTATTGGAGATATTGGACCCAAAATGGCTTATAATATTGTGGACAATGGATTTTTGGGATTCAACAAGTACCGTATTCCAAGAACGAATCTTTTGATGAGACATACTAAGGTGGAGGCCGATGGGACTTATATCAAACCACCACATGCTAAGATCAACTACTCTGCTATGGTTCATGTTAGAGCTTATATGTTGACAGGACAGGCGATTATGTTGGCGAGTGCACTAAATATTGCAACTAGATACTCATCGGTTAGACGGCAAGGACAGATTGATAAGAGGTGAGAAGTTCAGGGAATCAAATTTTGGAAGGGGCTAGCTTCAAAGTTTGAGCCCATTTATCTCATTTTCTGAGAAAGAAATCAAAAAGTGGTTAACTAATAAAATATTACTGATATTAAAACAAACATTTTGTTAATTGATCACTTTTTGATATCTCTTACAAGAAATGAGATAAATTGGTTCAAAGTTAGAGGATCCTTCTAACACAGGTTTGAAATGATCCCTTACTTTGAGTTTATTTATCTCGGTTACTGTATGAGATATCAAAAATTTATTAATTGACAAAATATTTATCATGACATCAGAAGCATTTTATCAGTTTACAAAATTTTGATATCTCTTATGGGGATCGAGAAAAATCGAGCTCAAAGTTCAAGTATAGCTATATTGAACTAACCAAATCTTCAAAATGATATATCTCAAAAACGAAACGACCTAAACTCAAGATTTGAACTACAAAAGTGTTTGCCTTGAAATTTCCTACATTTCCATGTTTTTAAATTTTCAGTAGCTATTCTAGTTTTTGAGATATAAGCGTTTGAAGTTTGAACCTTTGAGAAGCAGTTGGCCAGTGAAGCATAATCGTCTGCTTCTCTGCGCTCTCTCAATGTACACCACACTTATAATCGCAATCCACACCACTATCTCCAGTGCGTTGTTTGCTGTAGTGGATTAAGCTTTTGGTTTCGGTGCACGAGGTCCGGGGTTCGATTCCTACCTCGAGTTTTTTCTTTTTGCTTTTTGTGTAGGGCTTGGAAAATCACAATTTAGCAATGCTAACTACCAGAAAGTGTAATTTAAGCGCTATTTGAGTTGCTGACACCCATTATGTCTGTCTGAACGCCAAAAGCTTGTATCTCAAAACTTAAAAGAACTGGATAAAAGCTTCCAACCCCTCATTTTAACCCCTCATTTTCAGCCAACCAGAAGTAAAAGTACTGGAATACCAAACCCAACAACACCGTCTATTCCCATCCATCGCCCGAGCCTATGCCTTCCAATTCGCTGGAGCCGAGACTGTCAAACTGTACGAGCACGTTTTGAAGGAAATGAAATCTGGAAATGTGTCTCTGATGGCTGATCTACATGCATTGACTTCTGGATTAAAATCAGTGGTTACCTATCAGACTGGAGAGGGTATTGAACAGGCGAGAATGGCGTGTGGAGGTCATGGTTACTCGATGGTTAGTTTTTTTGGGGTGTATTGGGGAAGGCGGTCTGTGAAAATTATATGAAAATGTGTGAAATTTTCCGCTAATTCTAATTATGTATAAGTAAAACTTCTAGCTCAAAAACTAAGCAAGTTATGGTCTATTATGTAAACAATACTTATTTCTTGACTTGGAAATTTTTGAAGCCCCATATTTTATTTCATTTTTTAACTTTGACTATGCACTGTATACAAACATGCTGGAAATTTTTTGCTGATTCTAATGATATACAAACCAGAGATCTAGCTCCAAAACCAAGCAAGTTATGATCAATTTTAGTTTAGATCACAAGAAATTCTAAAAAATAGTACTCGAATCTTCAAAACGGTGACTGAAACGTTGAAATTCTTATGAACCTGAAGTCTAGATGGTATTTGAAACTTTTTGATACTAAATTTGAAGGTTTTAGGGAAAAATTAGGAGCTCCAAATTAGTATAAAAATGATACTCCTTCAACCCGGTTGATTCCCAAAAACCCCCTTTAAAATCTCAAATTTTGATTCTAAATTGAATTTTTCTAGGCCAGTTACATCTCTGAAATCTACGGAGTCGCAATTGGTGGATGTACCTATGAAGGAGAGAATATGGTGATGCTTCTCCAGTTGGCCAGATATCTTGTCAAATCAGCAGCACTTGTGAAATCAGGTCAATCTTCACAACTTGGTCCACTAGTCGCCTATCTTGGTGCCAAATCCGAGCCAACCTCTCTAATCGACCGTATTCCAAACGCTGGATTCACTGAGTATGTGAAGACGTTCCAACACGTGGCAAAACGGCAAACACTTAAGGCAGCCGAGATGTTCTTCGGGTTGATGGAGAAGGGAGAGAAACGAGAGATCGCATGGAATAAGTGCTCCGTGGAGTTGAATAGGGTAAATTTCCTATCATTTGGTGTAAAGTTCATGAAAATCGGCTCACTGGTTGTCGAGTTATGAGCCAAAGGATTATCATTACCAAATTCTGTATGTGCATGTAGCGTGCCTTTTCCCCCATTCAAAATTAACCGATTGAGCTGAAACTTGACACGTAGGTCAAAAGTGTGTCTTAGTTGATGCCCGAATTTTTTTTTTTCGAAATTTTGATTTTGAAGTATTCTGGAGACGTTACTTGGTTTCGCGCCGAAGGCGCACCAGCTAGCTGTTTGAAGCGCCGGAGGCGCGGCAAACAGGCTGGTTTAATATAAATTTCATAAAAATCGGCTCGTCGAGTTAAGAGCCAAGGAACATTTGCCTAAAATACTGAAGCCCCTCACCAAAGCCTTAAACATTGTTTGCAAGAAATACATGGCTACACTGATACCAAAATTTTGCAACATTTGCACTTCTTTTGTTGGTCAACAAAAATTGTGATAAAAAGTGCAAGGACAACTTTTAAAGAAAATTGAACTACATGAGCTACGCAAACTACAAAATTAACTCTCAGCTCAACTAAGCTAGCTTTTTCCAGGCCAGCCGTCTCCACACCCGTCTCTTCATCGTCGAAGCCTTCGTCCGACGTGTCAACGAAATCGCGGACATCCGGATTAAGGAGGCACTGACAGACTTGCTCCATTTACACGTTAACTATGAGCTCTTGGATATTGCTTCTTATGCATTGGAAGATGGTTTCTTATCAGCTAGTCAATTGGATTATATCAGAGATCAAGTTTACTTGTATCTTGGAAAAATTCGACCAAATGCGGTGTCTCTTTTGGACTCATGGGAGTTTAGTGATATTGAGTTGAGATCGGTGAGTTTAGTAGCGTTAGAAATAGCTCAATTCAAGAGCTATAACTTACAATTTGAATATTTTGAAAAAGTTAAATTTGAGCCAAGTTATGCGCCTTTAAAGACATACGCTTTCATACAGCTTGTTGTTTTTCGAGCCGCCTCAGAGTACCCTATGTTAACGATCTTCGTATGGACCCCCCAAATTTCAACACTAAGCATATTTTAAATCATTTGGAAGCCCTTTTTAAGTTCTACAATTAACAATTTGAATTTTTCCAAAAAACCAAGTTTGAGCCAAGTTATGCGCCTTTAAAAACTTGTTTACCTTTTTTGGGCAGCCTCAGAGTACTATATGTTAACGACCTTCGTATGGTCCCCCTAAAATTCAATACTAGGCAAGTTATATATCATTTTGTAGCCCTATTCAAGCTCTAGATGTGCCGATTTGAATTTGCCAAAAATACTAAATTTGAGCCAAGTTATGCGCCTTTAAAAACAGGCTTATCTTTTTTCGGGCAGCCTCATACTACCCTATCTTAACGACTTTGGTATGGTCCGCCCAAAATTCAAGACAAGGCAAATTGTATATTGTTTTGTAGCCCTGTTCAAGCCCTACAAATTCCAGTTAAAAAATACTCAAAATCTGGAATTTGAATCAATTTATAACCCTTCCAAATTCCAGGTCCTCGGTCGTCGCGATGGAAATGTCTATGAGAATCTCTTCAAATGGGCAAAATCGTCCCCATTGAACAAGACAGATGTACTTCCATCAGTTACTCAGTATTTGAAGCCAATGATGGAGAAGGCCAGATTATAATTTATTGATTTTTTTCTTTATTGTAAAGGTTGAATGCACTAATAAATAGTACAGGTCTTTTTGCAAACATACATGACTCTTGGGAGAAGTGGGCGGAGCCCACTTGTGGGCGGAGCTTTTCCCAGGGGGTATAAAAGGTTAAGACTGTTACAATTATTGTGTCTCAATATGAATCAATCAATAAAACCCGGAGACAATCCGGATCTCACCGAGGAGAGACTTTCTGGAACATTCGATACAAATTCCATGGCAGCGGTGATTTATGGAAGTGACAAGGTAATTAGGCTTCTAATTAGGGTAATTAGACCAATTAACTATTCCATCTTTAGCTAGCCCAACGTCGTCGAGAGATCTCTGAAGCCGTGTCCAGAATCCCTGAGCTCCAAGATTCCAAACCGTGTCCATTTATGACTCGAGAGGAGAAAATTCTAGAGGGATCTAGAAAATCTGCAATTTTGAATAGGCTTCTTCCTGGACTAATTGACCTGGATAGTTTTGAGGAGACAGTTTTTATACATCAGTGAGAAGTTTCCTGAAAATTTAGAAATCCACAAAAATTTTACAGAGAAGTAATAGGCATCGAAGGACACCCATTGGCACTTCACGAATCCCTTTTTATACCTCCGATTGCTACTCAGGGTACTGATGAGCAACAGAAAAAGTGGCTCGGGAGAGCTCAACGAAGAGAGATCATTGGTTGTTATGCGCAAACGGAATTGGGACATGGTGAGGAAAACTAGGATTATCTAGAGAACCAGTTGAGATAGCAAAGAAATGTCTCCTAATAAAATGTAAAGCTTAAAATTTTACACATTTTGTTAGTTGACAACTTTTTGGTAGCTAAGACCCCAACGAGCGTAGAGTGGTTTAACCCTTGATGCACCTCAAATAACTTCAAAGCAATTTATCTCAAAAACAGATAAAGCTATACAACATTTTAACATTGCGATTTTGTTTCTCTTAAAATTCCCTACATTTTTGTAGTTAACGCTTTTCTTCTACCTTGGTTAGTTTTCAAAATATAAGGGTCCCAAGTTTTTCAACCTAGGAAGCCAGAAGCAAGTTTGCTTCTCTGCGCTCTCTCAATGCCCACCGTCTCCTCACAAGTTTTAATTGCCCGCCACGTCTCTCCCTTCAGCGTGACGTTTGGTGTAATGGCTTACGCTTTTGGTTTCCGTCCAAGAGGTCCTGGGTTCGACACCCACCTTGGACTTTTTTCTTTTTGGTCTTTTTTAGAGCACCATCTAGCTATTTTTTGAGTTATTAAACACTTTTTACAGGATCAAACCTGCGAGCACTGGAAACAACTGCTACATTTGATATTTCTTCTCAAGAATTCATTCTAAATTCTCCAACAATAACTTCGCTGAAATGGTGGCCTGGAGCACTTGGAAAAAGTGCGAATTGGTCAATTGTAATAGCCAACCTAATCGTCCATGACAAAAACCATGGACCGCATCCCTTTATGGTCCAACTGAGAGATGAGAAATCGCATGAACCACTTCCAGGGATTACTGTAGGAGATATTGGCCCCAAAATGGCTTTTAACGGTGCAGATAATGGGTTTCTTGGATTCGAAAACTACCGTATTCCAAGAGAGAATATGTTAATGAGACATAGTAAAGTGACACCAGACGGAGGTTATATCAGACCTCCACATGCTAAAATTGGGTACAGTGGGATGGTTCGGGTGAGAAGTCGAATGGCCGCCGAGCAGGGATTATTTCTGGCACATGCTTTGACGATCGCTGTGAGATATTCGGCTATTAGAAGACAAGGTTACTTGGAGGATAGGTTAGTATTCAAAATTTGCAAAATTTTCCCAATTGGAAGTGAGTCTCTAGCTAGATTGGTTAATGAGATAGAAGTCTTGAAGAGAGGTTAGTTGGAAAAATTGGGATATCTTGAAAACTAGAAGAGCTAGATAAAAATTGTCAACTGACAAGATTTTTATGAGAAAATTTCCTATATTTTTGTAGTTGACAGTTTTTGTGGAACTAAGCTAGCTTTTGAGATATAAGCTAGCAAAACTATGAAGACACTAATTGCTTATGACTTGCCTATCTCACTAACTATGGTAGCTAGAAATCCGCTTCCAACTAACAAAATGTTAAAAATTCAAAGTTCTATTCAACCAAACTATTCACTTTTTACCTTCCTTAACTGCAGGACGTTCCAGAAGCCGTGAAGTGAAAGTGCTGGATTACCAAACCCAACAACACCGTCTATTCCCATCAATCGCTCGCGCCTACGCCTTCATTTTCTGTGGATTCGAAACGATTCGACTATATGATCAATTATTGATTGATGTTCAAAATGGGAATACATCTGGAATGGCTGATCTACATGCATTGACTTCTGGATTGAAATCAGTCGTCACGCATCAGACTGGAGAGGGTATTGAACAGGCGAGAATGGCATGTGGAGGTCATGGTTATTCTATGGTTAGTTTGATGGGGTGGACCAAAAGAAGTAGAAAGAAGTGTTATATCAAACTGTGGGAAATTTCTGGCTAATTCTAATGATATAAAAATCAAAATTCTAACTTAAAAACCCAAAAAGTTATGGTCCTTTTTGTAAAAATAGAGTTTTTTTGGCTAGTGAGCACTTGAAATCATTTTATGGTCAAGTTTTTGAGGTGGACCGAACATAATACATAATGAAAATTATATAAAAATGTAGAAAATTTTTCACTGATTCGAATGATATAAAAATCTAAACTCTACCTTGGAAACAAATTGAGTTATAGGTTGTTCCGCAAACATTGGGTGTTTTACCTACTTTAAATTTTACGATTAGTCGTTTTATGGACAGTTTTTTGGCGTAGACGCGGGGGGGGGGGGGATGATTTTTGAAAGTTATATCAAAATATGGGAAATTTTTCGCTGATTTGAATGACATCAATATCAAAGGTCCAGGTTGTAAACCAATCGAGTCATCGTCACGTTTAGTTTTGATCTTAAAAAGTTCCTATTCAAAAGTGATTTTTATATTAAAACATTCCTCATGTTATCCTCTACAAGAATACTTGATTCTTGTCATGATCCTGGATCTATCTAGAAGTCCTAAGACTTAATTACCCTCCCGATTTAATTGGATGCGTCGTCTGCTTCTAATCCTCCTAAAATTCCATATTACTCCCCTCTTCCCCATTTTCTTCGAGAGTTCAACAAAACTTCCTTCCCTCGAACTCCCCAAGGAGATTAATTAGGTGATTTTTCTATCTTCTTCTCGGAAAAGTATACGTTTTTGTTATCCGTAAACATATCATAAGACTTGAAATTTTGATCACAAATATTTATTAGAAAGATCAGGAGAATCACAATACAGATTTATATGAGGATTTGGAAAAAAGGGAGTAAAAGGATAAATTTGACACAATGGAACATTTTAGGATCCAAAAAGAACATAGAAAATGTAAGGGAAAATATAGATATGCACTGGAGAAGCTGGAGACCCGATTGTTAATTAAAATGACGAGAAAGCCATACCCATACGATGTGGAACATATTCTGAAATTTCAAACTTGCTATTTTTAAACTGATTGAGACCAAGAATTTTTCATTATTTCAGGAAGTAACATAGTTAAAAGCTGCTACGGTACTCACTACGAGTTTCCACTGAAACCATAATTTATACCACTTTCTAGCTCTGTTTTAAACCTGTTCAAACCATCCTAAAATCTTGGTTTTCAATCGAGTTAAGAATTTTCCTTTTTGATATAAGCTTATTTTCAAATTTAATATTGTAAAATAGTTGTTTTGAATTTAAAAAAGTTTTCAGTTAAGTTATATTTTATATCATTTTGTGGCTCTTTTTAAAACCTACATTTTGCAAGAAAAATTCCTAAAATAAAGTGAAGTTTGAAGGAAGTTATGAGCCTTTAACGACTCTTGAAGATAGCCCCGGGAAAATCGAATATAGGAAAGTTTTATATGATTTTGAAACCCTAGGGAAGTCCAAAAACGAAGTTAAAGGCTCATAATGATACATAGCTACTCAGCGATTTTCACAAAACTCACTCTTAACCGCCTCGTGATTCCGCCACTAGTGATGGGTTCTTCTCCCAAATCTATCACTTGAACTTCAGGAATCGTTCTCAAAATTTCTTCGGTATCTCGTTGATCTGGAATAGGCACCACATATATTTCCCGTCGAGAAGCGAATTCTCCACCCATCCCGACACGCTCGAGATTGGCTCTCATTGCTTCTTCTTGAATTGCGCGCCGTGAAGGAATATAGGAGGGATCAATAGTTTCCATGTTGTCGAAGCAAACTGGATTGACCATCGTGAAGCAAGATATTTAGAACCAGAATAGGAAGCAAAATAGTTTATTTTGTGAATTAGTCCCGTCGAGTATCCGCTGAGGCTCAAAATATATAGAATAGACGCTAAAAATCAAGCTGGATGCGAGAAGGAAGAAAAAGGAAGAAGTGAGCGAGTAGGCTCAACAGACAGAAAGTAATGAAAATTATCTCCCCTGTGGTTATCCGAACTAGTGCAATTTTGGAAAAATAAACTTCATCCTTTTGTACTTTGTGAATCGTCCATGACATTTGAAGAGTTTTTTTAAGTTTTGGAAAAACAAAAATTGATGATAAAAATTACTAATTTTTGTGATTCTTGTTGTAAATTCGGCTACTATATGATGATGGATGATTCAGGAATCCAAAAATAGACATCCTATACCTGAAAAGGGCACATTTGAAAAGTTTTCTTTTCCGGATGAGTATTGATTATTTTTTTGGAACATCCCAAGACATAAGATTTCTGAAAAATTTCAGACAATTAAAATCAATTTCAGCTAAGTTGTAGCTCTAAAGCCAACGCATACCATTTCTGATAGCTTCATCACTCGAGAGCCCGGCTGGTACTTATCTAGAGAACTTGACACATGTTATCTGAAAATCTGTTAATTTTAAGATTTGCAACATCTGAAAGTCCCCAAAAAACACCCCCATGTTAAGTTTTTACATTTCCCAATGAAACAACACACCGTGCTCATTAGGCAACTGACCTTGTGACCCGAGTAGCTAATTGCAAGGAAGGTAATTTAGAGTTTGAATTGGCGGTTTTCGGATTTAAGTAGGGTAATTAAAATTTAGAATATTTCGCTAGAATGTTTTAAAACAAATCCGAAAAATTGCTAATTTTCTTATTTTCCATTTCCTGCAAACTATGAAAAATAGTTAAGAGACAAACACAATTAAATATGAATCATCAACATTTATTCATTTTGAATTTGAAGAACTTCAGTATCAAAAACACTTATTGCACAGAACATATTGCTTCAAAATGAAAGGATTTAGGGAAATCACAAAGAAAAGACAAGGAAATGTGGTTTTTTTCGGAACTTTTTGAAATGTTTTCAAAAATTGGGGGGGGGGGTAAGAGAATTTTTTTTCGGATTTTTAGAGATTTCAAAATTTAGAATATTGAAAGAAAAAGTGCGAAGTTGGTTTTGGAGAGTTGAAGGATAGTGAAGTTGTAGAGATCGCAGATCGAGGAAGCCGAGGAAATTTGAAGGAAGAGCTCCTGAAAATCTTAATCTTAAATCTTAAACTTCTAAGAAATTTTAAAAAAAATTAGACCAACCTCATTTATTGTGAGCTTCCACAGCAGCGAACAAGTCTCGAGAATCCCTGGGTGATGTTCTGAAAAATATATGTTTTATGGATGTTTCTGAATTTTCAAAACTTTAAAAATAATGGTTTTTGAAGGTTTTATGGACTATTTTAAAAGTTTCGTTGAAAAATTGCCCTTTTTTGAGAATATGTATTACTAATAGCGCTCTAAATATGCCTAAAACTTTTTTGACCTACTTGGATAATTCTCTGAAAAATTGACGACGGTTGTTGATCCTCTCCTCGGAACTGCTCCCCGATTCGTCTTCCCACTCGGGCTCTCCAAAAAATCCTGTTGGGATTCACATTTTGTATTGGTGGAAGATTGAACATTTTATGTCTGAAATTGATAATAAGTAGATCAAAATTATGCTAAAATTGAAGTAAAATACTATGTATCTGATTCTATATCTAAAGTTGATAATAAGTAGATCAAAAGTAGATACTACAATTGGAGAAAAACGGAGAGACTGAGCACCTGACTTGGAGCTCAACCATAGCACAAATTATTTTATTCCCTTTGGGGTATTACACATCGCTCAATTTCGAAATTATTTTTCTCTTATTTTCGAAAATAAAATCAATCAACAATGACTTAATAGTACAATTGAGAGAGTATGGATGCACTTTGGAGATGAGCTTTGATGAGCAAAGCTTCGGAGCTCATGTAACAATGCTCTAACTAGCTGAATATTTGAAGAAAAATTATGAAATCCGTAACAATAGTAAAAATTTAAAAAATTTGTAAAAATATGAAATCTGTAGAGAATTTGGAACATTTTAATACCAAATTTGAAGATTTCAGAAGAAAATTAAGAATTCTAAATCGGATTTTTTTGATCTTGAATTGTTTAGAAAAATCCCCACTGGTAAAAATGATCCTAGGGTTTCCAAACCCATAGATTTCAAAAATCTAATTTCCAGGCCAGCTACATCTCTGAAATCTACGGAGTCGCTATTGGTGGATGTACGTATGAAGGGGAGAATATGGTGATGCTCCTTCAGTTGGCAAGATATCTTGTCAAATCGATTGAAATGATTCAAAATGGAAAATCAAAGAATCTGGGACCAATGGTTGCGTATCTAGCTGCAAATGAATCAGAAATTGATTTGAATTTGGGACCAAATGAATATCTGAAAGTGTTTCAATATGCAGCAAGGAGTCAGGCATGGAGAGCTACTGAAAAGTTCCAGAAGTTGAGGAATTCTGGGATGAGCAAAGAGCAAGCATGGAATCAAGCATCCGTCGAGTTGACTAGGGTGAGTTGGCAGAGTCTGAGAGGTTCTAGAATCTCTAATCTATCATATTTTCAGGCCAGCCGTCTTCACACTCGTCTCTACATAATGTCCACCTTCATCAATCATGTAGGATCAGTAGTAGATCAAAAAATCAAAAAAGTATTGATTGATTTATTGAATGTACATATAACATATGAAGTCATGGACATTGGAATATATGTCCAGGGATTACTGTCATCGGATCAAATGGATTTGATAAGGAATCAGTTGTATGTGTCTCTTGAGACCATCCGTCCCAATGCTGTCTCCCTCGTCGACTCATTCCAAATCAGTGATATGCAGTTGAGATCTGTAAGTTGGATATTTCATCTTGTCAAGTATTTTATAAGCTTCAATTTGCTGTTGGAACCATTCTGAAATGTTGACTTTGAAGCGAGTTAATGTACTAAACATTTTAAAACAATTTATTGGAATGTTAAACAAATTTGTATGTAGTCAAATTTTATATCATTTTGTAGCTCTTTTCAAAACCTACATTTTGCAAAAAATTTCATTAGATACAGTCGAATTAGAAGGAAGTTATGATTGTTTAAACAGTACCTATCTTCAACGCCTTCTTAACCAAATCCCAACCATTTTCAGGCAACAACAGAGTTCCCTATGTTAACGGCTCTGTATGAACCACCTAAAATTTAAACCTAGGCAAATTTAATATCATTTTGAAGCTCGTTTTAAGCTCTACAATTTGAATATTTTTAAAAAACCAACTTCTAGCCATGTTATGCGTCTTTAAACACCTGCGCTCTCCTACCGCTGAATAAGCGTTCTCCAAACTCATCTCTTTTAATCAATATTTTGGAATATTTCTAACTGTTAAGTTTACAGAAGTTATATATCAGTTTAAAGCTCTTATCAAGTTCTACATTTTCCAATTTAAAATTTTTCAAAAAATTAACTTTGAGCCAAATTATAACCCCTTGAATTTCCAGGTCCTCGGTCGTCGCGATGGAAATGTCTATGAGAATCTCTTCAAATGGGCAAAATCCTGCCCATTGAATGATAAGGATGTTCTGGAATCCGTAACAAAGTATCTGAAACCAATGATGGACAAATCGAAATTGTAGTTTTTGAAGTTTGAAATTGATCTGCTCTTTTCTTTGGTCAACACAATAAATGTTGCCAAATGTTAGTGATAAGAATTTGGCAACATTTTCCCCCTGATAAGAATTGTTTTATATGTTAAAAGGACACAAATAAATATACCTAGCACTTCTGAGTTCTGCTATTTTGCCTTTAAAATGTCTGAAAATCCGGATCTTACCGATGAGAGACTTTCTGGAACATTTGACATCAATTCCATGGCTGCGGTGATATATGGAAGTGATAAGGTAATTAGGCTTCTAATTAAGTGAATTAACTACCTTTTCCAGTTCGCCCAACGTCGTCTAGAAATCACAGAAGCCATTTCAAAGATCCCTGAACTTCAAGACTCCCGCCCATTGGTTTTTATGAGTCGAGAGGAGAAAATAAGCGAGGCCTGCCGAAAATTATCAGTGCTGAGCAATCATTGGGATTCCCTAATTGATACAAGTGACGAGGAAGAGGCACTTCATTTGTATAGGTTGGTTAGAGAGAGAAATTATCTTTAAAAACTGATTTCCAGAGAAGTACTAGGTCTGGAGGGACACCCATTGGCTCTACATGAAACCATGTTTATACCTAGCTTAATTGCTCAGGCTGACAATGAGCAACAGGAAAAATGGCTTGGGAGAGCTCAACGAAGGGAGATTATAGGGTGTTATGCGCAGACGGAAATGGGACATGGTAAGGAAATCTAGTTGTATCTAGAAAACCAGTTGAGATAGAAAATAACTTTTAACTAGTGAAATGTAGAGCTTGAAATTTTACACATCTTGTTAGTTGACAAAATCTTTCTAGCTCCGCTAGTTATTGAGATATAATCTATCAAGCGTCTCTTTTAGGCACCAACCTCCGCGCACTGGAAACAACTGCTATTTTTGACATTTCCACCCAGGAATTCATTCTAAATTCTCCAACAATAACTTCTTTGAAATGGTGGCCTGGAGCACTTGGAAAAAGCTCCAATTGGTCAATAGTAATAGCCAACCTAATCGTCCATGACAAAAACCATGGACCACATCCCTTTATGGTTCAATTGAGAGATGAGAAGTCTCATGAACTACTTCCAGGGATTACTGTAGGAGATATTGGCCCAAAAATGGCTTTTAATGGAGCAGATAATGGATTTCTTGGATTCAAAAACTACCGTATTCCGGGAGAGAATATGCTTATGAGGCATAGTAAAGTGACACCAGATGGGAATTATATAAAACCACCGCATGCTAAAATTGGGTACTCGAGTATGGTCAAGGTGAGAAGTCGAATGGCTATGGATCAGGGATTGTTCTTGGCGTCTGCATTGGTGATAGCAGTGAGATATTCAGCAGTTAGGAGACAAGGCTACTTGGAGGATAAGTGAGTGGAAATGGATTTTTAGCTGGAAGTATCTTTCTAGGTAGCAGGGCTGGTGAGATATGAAGGCTAGAAATATGTGTTTCCAAAAGTTAGCCCGCGAACCGTACTAGCTAGAAATTTGCTTGCAACTAACAAAATGTGTTAGATTTCAAGCTCTATTGAACCAAACTACTACCTTCCTACCTTTCTCCACTCCAGAATATTCCAGAAGCCGTGAAGTGAAAGTGCTGGATTACCAAACCCAACAACACCGTCTCTTCCCATCAATCGCTCGTGCCTACGCCTTCATTTTCTGTGGATTCGAAACGATTCGATTATATGATCAATTATTGATTGATGTTCAAAATGGGAATACATCTGGAATGGCTGATCTACATGTATTGACTTCTGGATTGAAATCAGTCGTCACGCATCAGACTGGAGAGGGTATTGAACAGGCGAGAATGGCATGTGGAGGTCATGGTTATTCTATGGTTAGTTTGAAGAGGTGGACCAGAGAAATGAAAAAGGATTGTTATATCAAAATGTGGGGAATTTTCCGCTGATTCTAATGATATAAAAATCAAAACTGTAGCTCGAAAAATAAGCCTGATATATTGATATTTCGAAGGATAACTTTGTAAGCCTCCCTAGTTTTCTACAAGGTTTTTTGACTGATGGCCTCCAAGCTTCCCTTTTCCAAAAAATCGATAGCCTTATATTTTCAAACTCATTAATTTCAAAACTCCTTTTTCCAGGCCAGCTACATATCTGAATACTACGGAGTCGCAATAGCCGGATGCACCTACGAAGGCGAGAATATGGTGATGCTTCTTCAGTTGGCAAGATATCTTGTCAAATCGATTGAAATGATTCAAAATGGAAAATCAAAGGAACTGGGACCAATGGTTGCGTATCTAGCAGAAAAAGAATCAAAAGTTGATCTAAATTTGGGACCAATGGAGTATCTGAAAGTGTTCCAATATGCAGCAAGGAATCAGACATGGAGAGCTACGGAAAAGTTCCAGAAATTGAGGAATTCTGGGATGAGCAATGAGCAAGCTTGGAATCAAGCATCCGTCGAGTTGACTAGGGTGAGTTTCTTTTCCTGTGCACCGTATTTCCTCGAAGAATTTCCCATTTAGGTGTCAATCACAAAAAAACGCATGATTTTGAAATTTTTATCTTTTCCCTCATAAGTAAGCCTATTGTACCAATACGTGCGCTTTCTTGGAATACGCCTAGGTCACAAAAAATGACCAATAACATTCTTTCAGGCTAGCCATCTCCATACTCGTCTGTACATAATGTCCACCTTCATCAATCATGTAGGATCAGTAGTAGATCAAAAAGTCAAAAAAGTATTGATTGATTTATTGAATGTACATGTAACATATGAAGTCATGGACATTGGAATATATGTCCAGGGATTACTGTCATCGGATCAAATGGATTTGATAAGGAATCAGTTGTATGTGTCTCTTGAGACCATCCGTCCCAATGCTGTCTCTCTTGTTGACTCATTCCAAATCAGTGATATGCAGTTGAGATCGGTTAGTGGCTTCAAAGTCATCATTTCGTAATGATTCAAATTGGAAAAGATAGGAAATGAAAAGAGCTACAAAATGATATAAAACATGACTAGTTTTGATGTGTTTTGACTGGCGGCAATTCAAAGTTAGTCATAACTTCTAGCTAGGCATATATAGATCCCACTTGTTTTATGGCTCCTGTATAAACTTCTGGGAATTCAAAACGAGACACATGTTATATCATTTTGTAGCTATTTTAATAACCTACATTTTCTATAAAATTTTACTCCCAAGCGTTGAGCATAGACTTAAGTTATGGCCCCTCAAACATACAGTAGCTGAGAGGGCATTCAAGAGCTTGGTAGTCATGTTTTTGTATGGTGCCTGTGGGACCCCCAAATTCATCCGAAAACATAGCAAAATTTTATATCAGTCTGTTATTTTTAGAATCTAGATTTCACAACAAATTAAATTCAGAAATGTAGAATTTGAAGAAAGTTGCGGACTTTCAGATAGCGCCATCCTTCATGTACCTTTAACGACTCCTAGCTATAGCCCTAGAAGTTTGAAGCTAGGCAAATTTGATATGATTTTAAAGTTCTATTCAAAATCTACCATATCCACTTTAAAGTTTTCAAATGAACAAGAATTGAGCCAAGTTATGCGCCTTTAAAGATCTGCGCTCTCATACAGCTTCTCACTTGTCGCCACTTTTAACTGTTTTTTGGAGAATTTCTGAATACTGAAACTAAGCAAATTTTATATCATTTTGAAGCTCTTTTCAAGTGCTAAATTATCCAACTTGAATTTTTCCAAAAAATTGAATTTGAGCCGAGTTATAACCCCTTGAATTTCCAGGTCCTCGGTCGCCACGATGGAAATGTCTATGAGAATCTCTTCAAATGGGCAAAATCGTCTCCATTGAATGAAAAGGATGTTCTGGAATCCGTAACAAAGTATTTGAAGCCAATGATGAACAAATCGAAATTGTAGAAAACTCTGTTTACCTGAAATAAAACTGTACACATTTCTTTTGTTCCTTCTTATCAGTTTGTCTATACTATAGTCTTATCAGTAGACCAACTGTGTTTAGTTAAAAGCTCTATAACGCTCATTTAGACCATTTCTATTTGTCTGTTCTCAAAAAATGAGTACTCTAAACAAGTCAATTGAACCTGGAGACAATCCGGATATCACCGAGGAGAGACTTTCTGGAACATTCGATACAAATGCAATGGCTGCGGTCATTTATGGGAGTGATAAGGTAATAAAAGGCTTAATTATTGTAATTAACTATTTTCAATAAAATGACCTTGTTTCAGTTCGCCCAACGCCGTCGAGAAATCTCTGAAGCCATTTCTAGGATCCCGGAACTCGCTGATTCGGCACCTCTCCCATTCCTAGACCGCTTTGAGAAAGTGACAGAAGGATCTAGAAAATTATCAGTGATTCTGGAGAATATCAATAAGCTCATAGATCCGAGTAGCTATGAAGAAGGTCTTCATCTTTATACGTGAGCAATCTCATTCGATTTTTGAACTTCTAGGCTTCAAATTAGCAGTTTTCAGAGAGGTTATGGGTATGGAAGGACATCCATTGGCACTTCACGAGGTCATGTTTATCCCAGCACTTATTGCTCAGGCTAGTGATGAGCAACACGAAAAATGGTTGGGAAGAGCTCAACGAAGAGAGATTATAGGGTGCTATGCGCAAACGGAAATGGGGCATGGTAGGTAATCTAGTCATATCTAAAGAACCCGTTGAGATAGAAAAGCAATGTCAACTAATAAAATGTAGAGCTTAAAATTTTACACATTTTGTTAATTGACAACTTTTTAGTAGCTATTACCTCAACGAGCGTAGAAAGGTTTAAACCTAGATGTACCTCAACAATCTTCAAAAGGGTATATCTCAAAAACGAAGCTAGCTAGTTACAAATTACAAATTGAAATACTGTTTCTCTTAAAATTTCCTATATTTTTGTAGTTCAAAATTTCTGTCCAGCTTGGATAGTTTTTGAGATATAAGCGTTCAAAGTTTAGGGTCCCGAGAACCTAGAGCTTCTGCTTGCCTGCGCCCTCTCTCTCTCTCTCGTAACCATTTCCTCTTTCCTTATTATTGCCTTCCGCGCCTCTTTGTCAACGCGCCCTCATAGCGCAGTGGCATCGCTTTTGCCTATGAATCTAGAGGTCAAGGGTTCGACTCCCAACTGGGCTTTTGCTCTTTTTAGGTCTTTTTTGAGCTTTTTTGAGGGCTATAAGTACGTTTTTAGGCAATACTTACTACTAACCGAGGTGTTCAGACACTTTCAGAGTATAAATTTACAGGATCAAACCTGCGAGCACTGGAAACCACCGCTACTTTTGACATTACCACTCAAGAATTCATTCTAAATTCTCCAACTATAACTTCGCTGAAATGGTGGCCTGGAGCACTTGGAAAAAGTGCTAATTGGGCAGTTGTGGTGGCTAATCTAATCATTCATGATAAGAACTACGGACCACACCCATTTATGGTCCAATTGAGAGATGAAGACTCTCATGAACCCCTTCCAGGGATTACTGTAGGAGATATTGGCCCCAAAATGGCTTTTAATGGAGGGGACAATGGATTTTTGGGATTCAAAAACTTCCGAATTCCACGTGGATATCTTCTGAATCGCCATGCAAAAGTGGAGGCAGATGGGAGATATGTGAAACCACCACACGCGAAGATCAATCATTCAGCAATGATTCGGGTTCGGAGTCATATGGCAACAGGACAGGGAGCATTGTTGGCTCATGCATTGGTGATAGCAGTAAGGTATTCGGCAGTAAGGAGACAAGGTTACCTGGAGGATAAGTGAGTGGAAATGGTTTTCTAGCTGGAAGTATATTTCTAGGTAGCAGAGGTACCTTCTAAGTTGGCTTCTTGTGTGTCCGTGTGTCGCTGGCTCTAGCGCGGCTCTTACTGTACCAAATTCTGTCGAACTTTCACAGGTCATCAGAATCAGGGTCTTCACTACGCCCGTCTTTTTAAATTTTGGATTTTCCAAGATAATTAGCTCGCATGGGCTCCAAACCCTCCGTTTTTGTCGATTTTCTAACACCTAGCCTATCTCGCGAACCCTGCTAGCTAGAAATTCAGATCCAACTAACAAAATATATAAAAGTTGAAGCTGTTTTGAACTAAACCAGTCAATCTCTTCCTCCCTTCACCCCAGAATCTTTTCCAGAAGTCGTGAAGTGAAAGTACTGGATTACCAAACCCAACAACACCGTCTATTCCCATCAATCGCTCGTGCCTACGCCTTCATTTTCTGTGGATTCGAAACGATTCGATTATATGATCAATTATTGATTGATGTTCAAAATGGGAATACATCTGGAATGGCTGATCTACATGCATTGACTTCTGGATTGAAATCAGTCGTCACGCATCAGACTGGAGAGGGTATTGAACAGGCGAGAATGGCATGTGGAGGACATGGATATTCTATGGTCAGTTTGATGGGGTGAACCAAGGGATTTGACAATGAATGTTATAGCAAATTGTGGGAAATTTTCCGCTGATTCGATTGGTATAAAAATCGAAGCTTCAGCTTAAAAATGACGCGAGATATGATCAATTTTAGTTTAGACCATCAAACTTATGAAAAATAGTACTTGCATCTTCTAGACCAGCTTTATCTCACAAACCTGTGGTTGTCAAACTTGCTGATTTCAAAAATTTTACTTTCAAATCTCTAATCTTCTAGGCCAGCTACATCTCTGAAATCTACGGAGTGGCTATTGGCGGATGTACCTACGAAGGAGAGAATATGGTGATGCTTCTTCAGTTGGCCAGATATCTTGTCAAATCGATTGAAATGATTCAAAATGGAAAATCAAAGGAACTGGGACCAATGGTTGCGTATCTGGCTGAAAAAGAATCGAAAATTGATCTAAATTTGGGACCAAATGAGTATCTGAAAGTGTTCCAATATGCAGCAAGGAATCAGACATGGAGAGCTACTGAGAAATATCAAAAATTAATTGAAAAGGGAGAATCCAAAGATGTAGCCTGGAATAATTGTGCTGTAGAGATGACTAGGGTGAGTTTAGAGGGTCTAAAAGATTCTAGAAGCTATAATCTAGCATATTTTCAGGCAAGCCGCCTTCACACTCGTCTGTACATAATGTCCACCTTCATCAATCATGTAGGATCAATAGTAGATCAAAAAGTCAAAAAAGTATTGATTGATTTATTGAATGTACATGTAACATATGAAGTCATGGACATTGGAATATATGTCCAGGGATTACTGTCATCGAGTCAAATGGATTTGATAAGGAATCAGTTGTATGTGTCTCTTGACACAATCCGTCCCAATGCTGTCTCCCTAGTCGACTCATTCCAAATCAGTGATATGCAGTTGAGATCTGTAAGTTTGATGATGTTGTAGCTCTTTTTATAATCTACATTTTGCAATTTAAAAATTTCGAAAATGACATTTTTCAAGAAAGTTATGAAAATTCAAAAAGTGTGGACCCTTATCGGGAAAACTCAGGGTATCCCTATGTTAACGACTCCTAAATATAATCCATTAGTTTTAAACATAGGTAAATTATATATAATTTTGAAGCCCTTTTTAGGCACTGCAATAGCCGATTTGAACTTTTTAAAAGTATCAATTTGGAACCAAGTTATGTGCCTTTAAAAACATGCGTTTTCATACAGCAGAATAAGTTACACAAGTCGCGTCTTTTAACTTCTTTTTTGGAAACTTTCTAGATATTCAATTTTAACAAGTTGTATATCATTTTGAAGCTCTTTTTGAGTTCTACAAGACCCAATTTGGATTTTTATAAAAAACTGATTTTGAGGTAAGTTATGCGCCTTTAAACACATGCGCTTTCATACAGCGGAATAAGCTTACACACAAGTCCTCTCTTTTAAACTCCTTATTTGGAAATTTTCCGAAAACTGAAACTAGATAAATTTTATAACATTTTGAAGCTCTTTTTGAGTGCTAAATTATCCAATTTGAATTTTTCAAAAAAATATAATTTGAACTAAGTTATGCGCCTTTAAACGTATGCGCTCTCATGTAGCTGAATAAGTCCTCTCTTTTGATTACTTTTTTGGAAGTTTTTGGAATACTAAAACTAGACAAATGTTATATCAATTTGTAGCTCTTTTCAAGCCCTCTATTTTTCAATTCGAACATTTTCATAAAATAAAATTTGAGCCAAGTTATGCGCCTTTAAACTTCCAGGTCCTGGGTCGTCGTGATGGAAATGTCTATGAGAATCTCTTCAAATGGGCGAAATCGTCTCCATTGAACAAGACAGATGTACTTCCATCAGTTACTCAGTATCTGAAGCCAATGATGGAGAAATCGAAATTGTAGAAACTATAATTGTATTGAAATTTTTTGAAAAAAACTATTTTTGAAAAATTTCAAAATTATTCCTCAATATTTTCTGAGAAAATAAGGATTTTCCTCTCAATTTCATCTTCATTTTACCCCTAACTTCCCTTTTTTTCTCTACTACAACCCTATCTATCATCCCCCATCAAATAAGACCCCTTTTCCCCCTCTTTTGGGTCTCTTTTTCTCTAATCCTCTCTTTTCGGGCTCTCCAGAGACAATTTTAGTGTCTTTTTCTTGTTTCTGCACTCTTGAAAATGTATAATTTGTATCTTTTTCTATGTTTTTGCTATTTTTCGACGTTTTTTTCCTCGAAAAATGAAATAAAAATGCAATTTTCCACTGAGTCTGCACTTTCCCTCCGGCGTGTTTGCACACAATGCGCCAGATCTGACGACACCGAATTTCTCGATTTTTATCACAAATTTAGCTGTTTATAGCTCAATTTTCTTCGTTTTTCCTCGATTTTTCTCAAAAAAATCATGAAAAATAACAATTTTGATGTTTTAAATAAAAATTCCAGATGAAATGAGGTCATCCACTGCGCGTAGCGGCTCGAATTCCACCGACGACCGCCGATCGGTGGTTTCTGGGAATTCCAGCACCGCGTCGACGCTGGTAGCAGATAGTTTGGCATCTGGAAAGACGGCGACGTCACAATTGAGAAAGTTGGTGTTAAAAAAATTCGAAAAATGAAAAAAAATTTGGAAAAATTTGAAATTTTCAGATTTACCGCCGGTGTCGGACGTCCAGGACTGGCTCGGGAGGCTCGTGACGCTGTGAGAGCAGCACTGGTTGCTCAGAATCCATTGGTAAGTTTTTTTTTGAAAATTCGGAAAAAAAAGAGCCAAAAATAATTTTTTTCCAAAAAATTGAATTTTTGGCTTGAAAAATGGTTTCAGAGCATTGTTCAGGGTTTTGAACGCTGAAAAATGCGATTTTTGAGCTGAAAATCATGAATTTTCAGCTAAAAATTCAGATTTTTCAAGTTTTTTCTTACAGAAATCTTATTTTTCGATTTTCTCAATTTTTCCCCGAATTTCAGCGAAAAGCACCAATCAGTGAGCCGGTGGACTACGAAAAATTCATCAACGAGAGAAGTATCCAACTAGAAAACGATCCCCAGCGAGAGATTGTGCTATGTCCCAGAGATGATATTGAGGTAACTGAAAATAGCGAAAATTTGGCTGAAAATGTCCTTAAAACGCTGAAAACCGCTTAAAATTACCTGAAAAACGGCTTCCAACGGCTGAAACAACCTCAAAAATCACTTTAAATGGCTAAAATTGACCTAAAATGACCGAAAATTGACGAATTTCAAGTTTTCCAACTTTGACGTCTTCTGAATTCTGAAAACGCCATTTTCTGAATTTTTCACATCGTCAACCTTCTTTTCCATGAGATTTCCGTCATTTTGATACCCATATTGACCTAGTTTGAAGAAATTTTAAATTCTGGAGTCAGAAGACGTCAAAATTCAGAATATCACCAAACTAGGTCGATATGGATATCAAAATGACGGAAATTGCACGGAAAACAAGGTTAACGATGTGAAAATCGCGAAAAATGACGTTTTCAGAATTTAGAAGACGTCAAAGTTTTGGAAAAAACGAATTTTCGAATTTTTCAGAAATTTTAAGCTCAAAATATGTAAGATTTTCTTCAGGAATCATCGATTCAACAAGAATGCGAAACGGCGATTCCGATGGTGAAGCCGTCGGATATCAAACAGGCGAAATGGCTTCTGACACGAGAAGCGCTGAGATTCTACACACAGCCACATCGATCCGTCACCTTTAATTATGCAAAATTCTCGGGAGATTATTCAGCAAATAATGCGTAAGAATTCGGCTTGAAATGACCTAAAAATGACTGAAAACAGCCTGAAATTGGCTGAAAATGACCAAAAAATGGCACAATAGATTCTAATAACGCAATTTTCTCGAACTCTCACGTCGTTAACTTTGTTTCCCATGCGATTTCCGTCATTTTGATACCCATATCGACCCGGTTTAGTGAGATTCGTGATTCTGAATATTCAGAAGACGTCAAAATTCCGAATCCAACCAAACTAGGTCGATATGGGTGTCAAAATGACGGGAATCGCACGAGAAAGACAGTTACCGACGTGAAAATTTATGAAAAATGCGTTTTCGAAGTTTAGAAGACGTCGATATTCAGAATTTCTCTTTCAGCTAGCTAGATTCTGAAAAAGCGATTTTCTGAAATTTTCACGTCGTTAACCTTCTTTCCCGTGTGATTTCCGCCATTTTGATACCCATATCGACCTAGTTTGGTGAGATTCGTGTATTCTGAATCCAGAAGACGTCAAAAACCCAAATCTTACCAAACTAGGTCGATATGGGTATCAAAATGACAGAAATCACATGGGAAAGAAGGTTGACGGCGTGAATTTCGCTGCAAATTTGGTAAAAATCTGAAATTTTAGATTTTCTAGAATCTGAAAATTTTCAGATCCTCCTGCATCGAAAACGAAACGCTATCTTCGTTGGTTTTTGAGTCAGATATGGCATTGGAAGATGAGAGAGCCGCGTATGGAGCATCGTTGGGGATTGGATCCGTTGGAATTGTCAAGGTGAGCAATAATCATGGAAAATGGCTTACAATGGCCCAAAATTCACGATTTTTGGTCCAATTTCCATCAAATTTGGTCTGTTTTCACCCCTAATTGCTTTCAGGAAGGCAATCTGAACATTCTCAAATCCGACACGCCCACTTTCATCGACAATCTGAAGTCGTCGGCCTCAAAGAAGAGATACTGTATTCTGAGACGTCTAGAAGGCGGAGAATGCACGTTTGAGATTCGAAAAACGGCTTCAGAAGCCCCAAAAATTGCTCCACTGAAAATAGGCTCCGCCCACATTAAATCAACGAAAAAGGGGAAGACAGTGTTGGAGATACGGAGTGGAATCGATGAGAAAGCGGGATGTATACTTCTGGAGAGTGAAGAGACGCAGATTTTGGAGGATTGGTTGGTGGCACTGCAGACGGCCATTGCGTGGGCGAATAAGGGTGAGCAATCGTTCAAAAAACAGCGAAAATCGGGAGATAGATGGCTTCTAACTTCTGAAAACGCAATTCTCTGCTATTTTCACGTCGTTAAACTTCTTTTCCACGCGATTTCCGGCATTTTGATACCCATATCGACCTAGTTTGGTTAGGTTTGGAATTTGACGTCTTCTGAATTGAGAATTCCGAATCTCACGGAACTAGGGCGATATGGGTATCAAAATAACGGAAATCACACGGGAAAGAGAGTTAACGACGTGAAAATTTCAGAAAACCGCGTTTTCAGAATTTAGAAGGCGTCAAAGTCCTAAAATTCAATTTTCTTCCAGAAGACGCATTGTCAATTAGCTCGGAATTGGATAAAGGAGGAACTTCCAAGTCTTCAGATACCAATAATGCAGTTGCCACGTCATCATCCTCCTCGGCAATCAATGGAAAATCGAAAGGAGCCGATACGGAGAGTATTGGCTCGGAGGATAGCTCGAATTGTGAGTTTTTGAATACAAAAATTAACTGAAATTGACCGAAAACGCAATTTTCTAGAATTCTCACGACGTTAACCTTCTTTTTCATGCGATTTCAGACGTTTTGATACCCATATCGACCTATTTCGATGAATTTCGGCATTTGCAGTGAATTCTGAATCCAGAAGACGTCAAAATTCAGAATCTCCTCAAACTACAGCAATATGGGTATCAAAATGTCGGGAATCGCAAGGGAAAGAGGGTTAACGATGTGAAAATCGATAAAAATCGCGTTTTCAGAATTCAGAAGACGTTAGGTACCTGAAAGTTGAATTTCGATGTCTTCTGGATTCTGAAAACGCGATTTTTGCAATTTTCACGTCGTTAACATTCATTTCCATGTGATTTCCAACACTTTGATACCCATATTGCCCTAGTTTGATGAGATTCTGAATTTGGACGCCTTCTGGATTCAGAATTCACTGCAAATTTAGAATCTCACCGAACTAGGTCAATATAGGTATCAAATTAACGGAAATCACATGGGAAAAAAAGTTAACGAAGTGAGAATTTCAGAAAATCATGTTTTCAGAATTTAGAAGACGTCAGGTATCTGAAAGTTGAATTTCGACGTCTTCTGAATTCTAAAAAACACAATTCCCTGGAAATGTGACGTCGTTAACTATATTTTCCATGGGATTTCCCACGTTTTGATATCCATATTGCCCCAGATTGATGAGATTCGGAATTCAGAATTCAGAAGACGTCAAAATTCAGAATCTCATAGAACTAGGCCGATATGGGTATCAAAATGACGGAAATCGCAAGGGAAAGAAGGTTAACGGTGTGAATTTGTTCGAAAACTTGAATTCTACGACGAACTTTTTGGAAAATACGTCAAAAAGCGTTAAAAGAGCTAGAGAATTCTAGAAAAATAGCTCAAAACTCATTTTTCCAGCACGTACAAGCGAAATGCAACCATGGCGTGGGCGTAACTCTGCAGCTCGTGCTCTTCAACCTCCAATAGTAGATCGTCGGAACATGTTCTCCCTCTACTATCGCCTTCAACCCCTTCCAAGTCCCTCATTCGATCCATCAACGATCCTTCAAGCATCCCAAGGAACAAAGCGACCTTCGTACACTGAAATTCCATCGTTTTCTCCAGTAAAAATGAGGAAATCTTCGTCTTTAAAGCGAGAAACACCCCAGAAGTCGATTCATCAGAATCCATTGCTCATCTCAATCGAATTTCATGGAATATCGATTCGTTTGCCGAATCAAAATGGGATTCTACAGCAAATCGAACCCTTCTTCGTGCGATTTTTTGTCTTCGACGCCCTGGATGGTCGTAGAATCTGTGAAGAGTTTCAAATTCTGGTCAATGGAGACGATTTGCACGTTTCGGAGCCAGTTTTTGACGCTAGTTGTCTGGTTAACGGCATTAAACGGTCACTTTTAGTGGAGAGAACTGCCAATAGAGCGCTTTTACAACTTCCAACCACTACGCTGAATCATAAGGATCTTTGGCTGGTGGTTAGAGTGGATAGGGGCTTGTCAGCGGATACAGGAGCAGATTTGTATATGAAGTTAGTCATAAAAACTACTAGAAATATGGGAAAATAGTGAAAATAAGCCATGAAACGAGGAAAAATGACCCTGAAATGATAAAAAATCGCCTAAAATGACATAAAACCGAGAAAAAACGACACAGGATTACTGTAGCTAGGTTCTGAAGGATTAGCTTGAATTTGGCTGGAAATAGTCAAAATAGCTCAAAATGACCTGCAAAATGGCTTGAGCGACCTAAAAATGATCGAAATCGCCCAAAAATGACGAATTTCGTTTAGGAAAAAACTTTAACGTCCTCTAGATTCTGGAAACGCAAATTTCCGAAATTTTTACGTCGTTAACTTGCTTTTCCATGCAATTTCCGTCATTTTGATACCCATATCGAACTAGTTCGGAGAGATTCTGAATTTTGACGTCTTCTGAATTCAGAATTCACGCGAAATTCTGAATCTCATCCAACTAGGGCAATATGGGTATCAAAATGACGGAAATCGCATGAAAAAGAAGGTTAACGACGTGAAAATTTCAGAAAGTTGCGTTTCCAGAATTTAGAAGGCGTCAAAATTCAAAATTATGAAGTTTCGACGTCTTCTGACATCTGAAAATGTGATTTTCTGAAATTTTCACATCGTTAACTTTCTTTTCCATGGAATTCCCGTCAATTTGATACCCACATCGACCTAGTTGGACGAATTCAGAATTTGAACTGAATTCTGAATCCTGAATTCACGCTAAATTCTGAATCTCACCAAACCGGGGCAATATTGGTATCAAAATGACGGAAATCGCATGGAAAGAAAAGTTAACGACGTGGAAATTTCAGAAAATTGCGTTTTCAGAATTTAGAAGGCGTTGAGGTGAGCGGAGCCTTCACAGCTACAGTAATCCTACTAAATTGCTCAGATTTTCTCGATTTTTTTGGTTTTTTTTCTCAGGAAACCAGCAGTGCAGACCCCAAAAAAATGGTGAAGCCTATTCTAGAAACTACAGTACTCCTTTTCCAACCCTTTTGAATAGTTCCAGATCCTCTTCGGACCCCAAAACCGTCGCAAAACTCCAAAAAACGATATCCCAGTCGATGACGCGTCTCGCCGGACATCGTCAGCGATTCGCGTGGACCGCAAAACCCCTCTTCCCGGAATTCCGATCCGACGTCTTCAACACTTCAGGATCCACGTCTTCTACCCTAACATCACCAACTACAGTATCCGGGTGGTCTCGGACGTCATCTGACTGTCTTCAACTATTCAGATGTGAACCCAATCGATATAGTGACGTGGATTTGCAGAAGAGCCTTCTGGAATTCTCGAAATTAGAGAAACAGAGCAAATTGATGGTACCGAATGCGTCGATTAGTGTTGCTGTGAACACCAGAGCCAGTATTACCGACTATTTTAGTGAGTTTTGGGGCTTAAAATCGCTGAAAAACTACTAAATTTGACCTAAAATTGGCTGAAAATGACCTCCAAAAATGGCTCTAAAACTTTTGACGTCACCTAACTTCTCAAACAGCTGTTTTCTAGAGTTTTCACGTCGTTAATCCTCTTTTCCACGCGATTTCCGTCATTTTGATACCCATATCGACCTAGTTCGGTGAGATTCGCGATTTTGACGTCTTCTGAATTCAGAATTCAGAATCTCACGGAACTAGGGCAATATGGGTATCAAAATGACGGGAATCGCATGAAAAAGAGTTCTAACGACGTGAAAATTTCAGAAAATTGTGTCTTCAGAATTTAGAAGACGTCAAGATTTTCAGAGAAAAAAATTGTTCGAAAAAAACTTTTTTCGGCTTTTTAATGGATTTTCAGCCAAATTTTCGATTTTCAGATCGTGTAAATCCATCGCTCTACCCGCTGAACCCATGGAAACCTGACGAGTCGAAAGGCGGACCGCCCGTTTTTCAGCTACAGTCATTTGGGGACCAACCATCTCATCCACACACCACACTCACCAATCTTCTATATGTCTATCCGATGTCATTGAAGTGAGTGGGCGGAGCCTAGATTGGGAAATTAGCGAAAACAGGAGGCGAAAATTTGCTTAAAATGAGCTAAATTTGGCCTAAAATGAAGTTTCGAGAACATTGACGTCTTCTAACTTCTGAAAACGCAATATTTCGAAATTTTCACGTCGTTAACTTCGTTTCGCTTGTGATTTCCGTCATTTTGATACCCATATTGCCCTAGTTTAGCGAGATTCGGAGTTTTGACGTCTTCTGGATTCAGAATCCCGAATCTCACCAAACTAGGTCAATATGGGTATCAAAATGACGGGAATCGCATGGAAAATACATCTAACGACGTGAAAATGTGCGAAAACTGTCCGAATTTTCGAAAAAGCTCAATTTCTTCCAGATACGACTCCCAAAAAGCCTTCTCCAAAGCTCGCAACATCTCCTGCAACGTTCGTTTCGTCCGTGGAGACCAAGCAATACCCGAAAAAGCAATGGTGGACCGAATGTCACCATCCGGACCCTACTGTATCTCCTCCACGTGTTCCATCCAACACCATCAACAGAATCCGGTGTTCGGAGAGGAAATGAAGGCTCAGTTACCGCTGAATCTAACGACTTCTGATCACTTGCTCTTCTCGTTTTCCCACATTTCAGTGGCGGGAAATTCGAATTTGAAGTCTTCGGAATCCACGGAGACCGCTATCGGATACTCGTGGCTTCCGTTGGTTTGGAAGAAGGATCGATTGATTATGGATAGTGATGAACAGGAATTTGCATTGCCCGTGGCTTGTGATCTACCCACAAATTATTATCGATCCAAACCAACTGGAATGGCAGGGAAGGGGGTTGGTTTTGACTGAAAATTACTTGCAAATTACCTCTTTTGGCTTAAAATGATTTAAAATCGCTTTAAAATGTCTTGAAATGTTCCCCAACTTGGCTAAAAATGACCTGAAAATGGCTGAAAATGACCCAAAACGAGGGTGAAAAACTTTGACGTCACCTAACTTCTCAAACAGCTGTTTTCTAGAGTTTTCACGTCGTTAATCCTCTTTTCCACGCGATTTCCGTCATTTTGATACCCATATCGACCTAGTTCCATGAGATTCTGAATTTTGACGTCTTCTAAATCCAGAATTCACTTCAAATTCAAATTTCTTCAAACTAGGTCGATATGGGTATCAAATTGACGGAAATCGCATGGGAAAGAAAGTTAACGACGGGAAAACTTCAGAAAATCTAGTTTTCAGAATTTAGAAGACGTCGAAATCCCACTTTCAGATAGCTGACTTCTTCTGAATTTTAAAAACGCAACTTTTCAGAGTTTTCACGTCGTTAACCTTCTTTCCTATGGAATTTCCGTCATTTTGATAGCCATATCGACCTATTTCATTGAGATTCGTGAATTCTGAATCCAGAAGACGTCAAAATTCCGAATCTCTTCAAACTAGGTCGATATGGGTATCAAAATGACGGAAATCACAAGGCAAATCTAGTTAACGAAGGGAAAATTTCAGAAAAAAAGTGTTTTCAGAATTTAGAAGACGTCAAAATTTTTGAAAACAAGAAATCGGTCAAAAATGGTCAAAATTAACTTGTTTTTCTGTAGGGTTTTATCCAAAACCTCAGAATGCTCATCCTAAAAAGGAAACTACAGTAACCCATCCTAGTTTTCATTCCAGGAAGAATCCCACCTCTCGGAAGTCCGTTGGGTCGACCAGAAACCTCTCTTCCGTGTTCGTCTGCGTCTCTGCTCGTCGGTTTTCACCACAGACTCCAAACTACAAACATTCTTTCAAGCTTGTGATCGCCTATCGGCTAAAGGTATCATTGGTGATGCTGCCGATAGTTTAAAGGTGAGCAATTTGTTTGAAAATTAGCTGAAAATGCTGAAAATTCGGCTAAAAACCGTTGAAAACGACCTCGAATAGTGTAAAAACCCATAAAAAATAGGATCCGTTCACTGCTAAACGATTTTTCGTTGCCCTAACTACAGTAACCAAACAAGCCACGCCCTTTTTAGCAAACTACAGTAACCCTCTCTAACGTTTCAGAGAATGGTGAAATCGAAGTCCTCCTCGCCACCATCAGACCTCCAGCAGCAACATCCACGTTCTTGTAGTCCGATTGCTGATTCGATGCAAAGATCCTTATCACTCGAGGATCCGGATCAACATCCCCATATGAAACATCTTCTACAGGCGATTCGAGTATGGCTTCTTGAAATCACAGCAAATTTTTGAGTTTTAATGCACTGAAAATTACTAAAACTGGCTGAAAATAGCCTTTCAAAAACCTTTAACTGCTTCTAACTTCTGAAAAAGCGATTTTCAGACTTTTTCACGACGTCAAACGTATTTCCCATGCGATTTCCGTCATTTTGATACCCATATTGCCCTAGTTTGGCGAGATTCGGGATTTTGACGTCTTCTGGGTTCTGAATTCTGAATTTCACCGAACTAGGTCGATATGGGTATCAAAATTACGGAAATCACACGGGAAAAATGGTTAACGACGTGAAAGTTCCAGAAAATTGCGTTTTAAGAATTTAGAAGACGTCGAATTTCAACTTTAACGTTTTCTAAATTCTGAAAACGCGAATTCTAGAAATTTTCACGTCGTTAACCTTTCTTTACATGCGATTTCCGTCATTTTGATACCCATATCGACCTAGTTTGGTGAGATTCGGAGTTTGAAGTGAATTCTGAATCCAGAAGACGTCAAAATTCTGAATCTCATGGAACTAGGTCGATATGGGTATCGAAATGACGGAAATCACATGGGAAAACTGGTCAACGACGTGAAAATTTCTGAAAATAGCCTTCTAAGGATTTAGAAGACGTCGAATTTCATCTTTAACGTCTTCTAAATTTTGAAAACGCGATTTTCAGACTTTTTCACGACGTCAAACGTATTTCCCATGCGATTTCCGTCAGTTTGATATCAATATTGCCCTAGTTTGGCGAGATTCGGGATTTTGACGTCTTCTGGATTCTGAATTCTGAATTTCTCCGAACTAGGTCGATATGGGTATCAAAATTACGGAAAGCACACGGGAAAAATGGTCAACGACGTGAAAATTTCTGAAAATAGCCTTCTAAGGATTTAGAAGACGTCGAATTTCATCTTTAACGTCTTCTAAATTTTGAAAACGCGATTTTCAGACTTTTTCACGACGTCAAACGTATTTCCCATGCGATTTCCGTCATTTTGATACCCATATCGACCTAATTTGGTGAGATGCTGAATTCAGAATTCAGAAGACGTCAAAATTCTGAATCTCATGGAACTAGGTCGATATGGGTATCGAAATGACGGAAATCACATGGGAAAACTGGTCAACGACGTGAAAATTTCTGAAAATAGCCTTCTAAGGATTTAGAAGACGTCGAATTTCATCTTTAACGTCTTCTAAATTTTGAAAACGCGATTTTCAGACTTTTTCACGACGTCAAACGTATTTCCCATGCGATTTCCGTCAGTTTGATATCAATATTGCCCTAGTTTGGCGAGATTCGGGATTTTGACGTCTTCTGGATTCTGAATTCTGAATTTCTCCGAACTAGGTCGATATGGGTATCAAAATTACGGAAAGCACACGGGAAAAATGGTCAACGACGTGAAAATTTCTGAAAATAGCCTTCTAAGGATTTAGAAGACGTCAAAACTTCAGAATCTCTGTTTTTTTTTGAGTCATTTTCAGCTATTTTTAGATCATTTTGAACCGATTTTTCGCTCATCTTCATCCTTCTGTTTCCCGAATTTTTCCCCTTACCGTACCCCTTACCTACCGTAATCCTCTGTCTTCCAGCTCCTCTCTGACGTCCCATTCGATCGTTTGCTCGTCTATTTCCCCATTGTTCTGGGTCGTCTGTTCGCGATTCTACCCCAAGCACCTACTGATCAGCTTGCCATCGCAACCCTACGGTATCTACCATCTACAGTAACCCCTAGAATTTGGCGGGAATTCAAATTTTGGCGAATTTTGGCTTCAAAAACCCCGACTTTTTGAATTCCCGCCCTGTTTAAACGGAAATTTTAAGATTTTATGCTCAAAAACTACAGTAATCCCTGAGAATTTCAGATCCATCATTTCGATATGCGATTTGTGTCAACAGAACGGTCGACCGCGCGTCGTCCGCCGATTCGTCCGCCACAATTTTTCGGACGCGGCCGCCCGCGAGCAATTTGTGTCTCATGATGCCACCATTTATGCAGTAATTTGTAGACATTTACCCACGCTGGTAGGTGTTTTTTGGCTGAAATTTGGCTGAAAATCGGCTGAAAATGACCATTTTCAGATCATTTTGACGTTTTCCCCTCATTTCTAAGCTTTGAAACCTCGATTTTTGAATTTCCCGCGTCTAGAAACCCCTGAAAACAACTTCAAAAAGAAATCGCCACCGGTGGGAGTCGAACCTGCGACCTCTTGGCTCCAAAATTTTGGCTGAAAATCCCACTAGGCCATCGGAGCATTTTTTAGAAATTGTCAAAAATCGACTTTTTGGGTGGAAATATGGGTTTTAGGGGGTTTTGGAAGGATTTTAGAAGTGTTTTTGAGCCCGGAAATTGTGATTTTCGCAGTTTTCAGACAATTTTCGATCCAGAAATGCCAAATTGGGGACCAAAAATTGGTGAATCAGTTGATTTTTGAGCTTCAAAATCTCGATTTTTGAATTTCCCGCATCTGAAAACCCCTAAAAACGTTTTAAAAAACAATTGCCACCGGTGGGAGTCGAACCTGGACCTCTTGGCTCCAAAATTTTGGCTGAAAATCCCACTAGGCCATCTGAGCATTTTTTAGAAAAGTCGAGAAAAATAGTTTTTTGGATGAAAATACTGGGTTTTTAGCGGGTTTTAAGGGGGTTTAGAGCCCTAAAATCGTGATTTTTGAAGTTTTCCGGCCTAAAAACTCCATTTTTGGTCCAAAAACTCCCAATTTTCAGCCTTTCTACAGTAATACTCTTTAATTTCAGATGCGTGAAATGCAATCGGAACCCCCTGAAGAGCTCTCCAAGTTATATCGCCAGTTGTGGGTCCTCACCGACGCTGTCGTGGCGTCGATGTCCCAGACGATTTGTGCTGAGCAATTGAATAAAATATCACAACGAGATCGATTTCCACCGGAGATTCTGGAACAAATGGGACATTTGCTGGAGGTCGCCGTGCCTCAAATTGTGCTAAAACATAAGGAAATGAAGGAGGAGAGTCGGTGTGCGAATTTGGCGTTGGCTTATTTTACAAGGGTACGGTAAGGGGGCGGAAATTGTCTGAAAATCGCGGTAAAATAGTCCAAAATGCCCCGAAAACGGTCCCAAAACGCTCCAAAACTGTGATTTTCAAAATCCCCGCTCCTTTTTACCCCAGGAAACCAATTTTCAGCCAATTCTGAAAAAGTGTCGTAAGATGGGGTGTTTGGTACGCAAACACCGCACTATATCTAAATTCGCTTAAAATTGATTTGACGGGGTAAAAAGGGATGGAAAATTCGAAACTATCAAAATTTCTTTAAAAATTTGACCTTTTCCGGTGTTTGCGGACCAAACACCACATCTTACGACACTTGCTCTAAATGCGCCGAAAGTTGGTTTCCAGGGGTAAAAGTAGGTGGGAAGTTTGAAAATGATTTGCGTTTCTCAATATTTTGAGTTCTAGTAAGTGTTTTGGAGCATTGTTCATCCTTAACTTCTCCCAGGCTTTTTTGTGGCGGAAAATAGGCTGCAAGTCACTACAAATGATCCCAAATCACACCGAATGTCCGATTTTTGAACTTCCCGCCCCTTTTTACCCCAGGAAACCAGTTTTCAGCCAATTTTGAGAAAGTGTCGTAAGATGGGGTGTTTGGTACGCAAACACCGCACTATATCTAAATTCGCTTAAAATTGATGTGACGATGTAAAAATGAATGGGGAACCCGAAAATAACAAAATTTTTGAAAAACGTTGACTTTTGTGGTGTTTGCGGACCAAACACCACATCTTACGACAATTGCCCTAAATGCGCCAAAAATTGGTTTCCTGGGGTAAAAAGGGATGGGAAGTTTGAAAATCGAATTATTTTCCGAGTATCTTAACTTCTAGCAGGTGTAATTGCTCATCCTTAACTTTTTTTATTCCAGTTCGCTTTGAGTTTCGTGGATCGAGGCGTCGTCTTCCGTTGGATTCACTTCTACATCTCCCGACTGGATGACACCGATTTCAGAGCACTCCGTGACTATAAAACGGATCTTTTGGAGATTCTGTGCCTTCACGAGCACTTTGTCCCTCTGAATCTCCCCGTTTTGATCAATTGCTCATCTCAAATTCAACGACTCAACTACTCGGGAGGAGTGATTGATTCACAGATGCAAACCACGAATTCCAGTGGAGCAGGGTTCCTGTCCAGATTCTTCAATCAGATTTTCAATACGCCTACGCTGGAGACCAATGAGACGGATCGATGTGGGTTTTTGGCTCATTTCTGTGCCTTGAAACCTCGATTTTCGAATTTCCCGGGTCTTAGAACCTCTAAAAACGTTTTCAAAAAATAAATTGCCACCGGTGGGAGTCGAACCCATGACCCTTTTTTCCAAAATTCGGCGGAAAATCCCACTAGGCCATCGGAGCAATTTTTCGAAAACTTCAAAAATTTGACTTCTAAAACGAAAAAGATGTGTTTTTGGGGGTTCTGGAAGTGTTCCAGAGCCCAGAAATCTACTGAAAACGCTCCAAATTCGATTTCCAGACGCCTCATGCTCTGGAGAATGGCACCTAAGCCCGTCGTTCGCTCAGAATCACTTCATCGTGGGTCTTCTGATGCAGGAGCTGGTGGCGTGCATACGAGAAACCAAGGACTACCGGAAGAGGCCGATTTCGTTGTTAAGGAATCTGTTGGCCAAGCATTCGTTTGATAAGAGATATGGGGATATGGTGAGTGCCAATCTGGAAAGGCAATTGTCTGGAATTTTCACGTCGTTAACCATACTTCCCGTGCGATTTCCGTCATTTTGATACCCATATTGCCCTAGTTTAAGGAGATTCGGAATTTTGACGTATTCTGAATTCAGAATACACGCTAAATTCTGAATCCCACTGAACTAGGTCGATATGGGTATCAAAATGACGGAAATCTCATGGAAAAGAAGGTTAACGACGTGAAAATTCCGGTGAATTGCGTTTTCAGAATTCAGAAGACGTTTACGACAGATTACTGTACTTTTTCCAGACCATCCAACGACGAATTTCGATGCTCTACGCGCCGGTGCTCACATTTGCCCTCGACCACCTCCACGAGTTGATCTACGAGGATTCAGAAGACGTTGACGCCACGCCCACTGGATACAGATCCTTCCCAACACATCATATGGCCACTTCGGCTTCGGCAAAATCGATTCTTAGAAGTTCTGGAGCCAATCGATACACTGAATTCTCAAGAGGAAGTCCTGTACGAACTTCCAGTCCGGTACCATCAACGCATTCAACGCCGTCGTCAAGACCACCACAGATGCCACCACCACCGCCGATTGGAGGGCAGAAGGTGAGATTTTGGCTGAAAATTGGTCTTTCTGCTCGTTTCTGAGCTTTGAAACATCGATTTCTGAATTTCCCGCCCCTGAAAACCCCTATAAACACTTTTAAAAAGAAACTGCCACCGGTGGGAGTCGAACCTGTGACCTCTAGTTCGGAAATTTCCAGCGGAAAATCCCACTAAGCCATCTGAGCAATTTTTTTGAAATTGCCTAAAAATCGATTTTTCGAGTGGAAATGTGGGTTTTAGAGGGGTTTTAAGATTGTTAAATTTTTTAGAAGCCCTAAAATCGTGGTTTTTATCGGTTTTCAGGCAAATTGGGATCAAAAATCGTCTAAAATTGGTGGAAATATGATTTCTGAGCTTTAAGACCTCGATTTTTAAATTTCCCGCGTCGGAAAACCCCTAAAAACGTTTTTAAAATTAAATTGCCACCGGTGGGAGTCGAACCTGCGACCTCTTGGCTCCAAAATTTCGGCTGAAAATACCACTAGGCCATCCTAACAATTTTTTGAAAATCGCTAAAAATCGAGTTTTTGGGTAGAAATTCGGGTTTCTGGGGGATTGTTGGGGGTTTTAGAAGTGTTTTTGAGCTTGAAAATGGGGATTTTCGCAGTTTTCAGACAATTTTTTGTCCAGAAATGCCCTAAAATTGGCGAACAAGCTGATTTTCGAGTGTTTTAACCTCAATTTTTGATTTTACCGCATCTGAAAATCCCTAAAAACGTTTTTAAAATTAAATTGCCACCGGTGGGTGTCGAACCTGCGACCTCTTGGCTCCAAAATTTCGGCTGAAAATCCCACTAGGCCATCCGGGCATTTTTTTGAAAAATTGGAGAAAATCCATTTTTTGTGTAGAAAAATGGGTTTCATGGGGTTTTAAGGAGTTTTAGAACCGTTTTTGGGCTCAGAAATGGTGATTTTTGTAGTTTTTACGTCCCGAAGCCCCACAATTGGCTTCCAATTTGCTCAGAATCGCTCTAAAATCGCCTTAATTGCTCATTTTTCAGACAGTACCACCACCTCCATCCTCCTCAACTCCTTTGGTTGAAAAGCTGACAGAAGATGAGATTCAGGATATTCTCGTTTGTTGTGTCTTCATTTTACAACGAATGCCAAAACGGATTCTGGCGGCGTTGTGGTCCGAAAATGATGGAGCCAATGCGGAGAAGATGATCAAGCTTCTCGAGTTGATTGTAGACGTTTTTAGGTAAAAAAAACAGGCTTAAAATATCTACAGTAACCTTAAAACCTCTTTCTTCAGATACCGTGGCAAAGAACATGCGCTCCGTCGAACAGCCGCCAATTCGAAGACTCGATCACAATTCACACTAAATCTACCAGGAAGAGCATCCGCAACGAATCGAATGTCAGCTGAAATGATGGACGAGGATCCGAATGCGTCTGGTAGGGCTGAAAAATGGCTGAAAATCGACTGAAAATGACCCAAAAAACTTTGACGTCTTCTAAGTTCTGAAAATGCATTTTTCTAGAATTTTCACACCGTTAACTTTCTTTCCCACGCGATTTCCGTCATTTTGATACCCATATCGACCTAGTTTGGTTGGATTCGGAATTTTGACGTCTTCTGGATTCTGAATCCCAAATTTTTTGGAACTAGGTCGATATGGGTATCAAAATGACGGAAATCACACGAGAAAACGAGTTAACGATGTTAACATTTGAAAAAATTTCGTTTACGGAATTTAGAAGACGTCGAGTTTCAGGATCCCACATTTTCTGATTTCTGAAAACGTAATTTTCTGAAATTTTCATTTTTTTCCTTCTTTCCCATGTGATTGCAGGTAAGGCTGTAATTTGGGGTGAAATATGGCCAAAACAGGCCAGAAATCGGCCTAAAATTGACTTTAATTAATCTAGAATTGGTTGAAATTGATGCGATCTGAAATATTCCAAATTTTGGCTAGAATGACTTAGAATAAAAATTGGACCCCAAAAATGTTGAGAAAAATGGATACTTTAACGTCTTCTGAATTTTTAAAACGCATCTTTCTTAGAATTTCACGTCGTTAGCTCTGTTTCCCAGGTGATTTCCGTCATTTTGATACCCATATCGACCTAGTTTGGTGAGATTCTGAATTTTTACGTCTTCTGGATTCAGAATATCAAAATTCTTCAAACTATGGCAATATGGGTATCAAAATGACGGAAATCAGACGGGAAAGAGAGCTAACGACGTGAAAATTTCAGGAAATTACGTTTTTAGAATTTAGAAGGCGTTAAAGTTCAGGGAGATTCTCAATTTGACGTCTTCTGAATTCTGAAAACGCAATTTTCCAAAGTTTTCACATCGTCAACCTTCTTTCCCGTGCAATTTCCGACGTTTTGATACCCATATCGACCTAGTTTGAAGAAATTTAAATTTGAAGTGAATTCTGGATTCAGAAGACGTCGAAATTCCGGATCTCACCAAACTAGGTCGATATGGGTATCAAAATGACGGGAATCGCCTGGAAAAGAAGGTTAACGATGTGAAATTTTCAAAATTTCGCGTTTTCAGAAGTTAGAAGATGTCAAAGTTTTTGAAAAAAAGAAAATGGTCAAAATTAACCATTTCTCAGCAATTTTTCTAGATTTTCAACCATTCTTAAGAAAAAAAAGGCTGATTTCAGACTATTTTGAGCCTATTTTCAAGCTATGAGCTTGGATTACTGTACCTCTCCTTTTCCAGGCTCCACCAACTCAATCCCATTCCGTGTGCTCCAACTCGTCAATCTGTCCCAAGAAGTGGCTCTAATCGTTCTGGACGTCGCCCAAACCTTCGCCCACCAACTCGCCGCTTCCCAACGACATCGTCATTGGCCCCATTCTGAATCCCTCTTCCACTCATTGCTCAGCCTACATCTCCGACTGGCAGATGAGCATTGGAGTGAATCTGTTCGATTACATGTGATTGCGGGATTGGCTCTTTTCGTGAATTTGTTCAGAGCTCGGTTGTTTGAGGGTGGACCATTGGAACCGTTGTATATGCTCATTGAGAAGGTTTTGATACAGGTGAGACTCTTGAAATTGGGTTAAAATAGTCTACAACGCGATTTTCCGAAATTTTCACATCGTTAACCTTTCTTTCCATGGGATTTCCGTCATTTTGATACCCATATCGACCTAGTTCCGTGAACTTCGGAATTTTGACGTCTTCTGAATTCTGAATTCACTTCAAATTCAAAGTTCGTCAAACTAGGGCGATATGGGTGTCAAAATGTCGGAAATCTCATAGAAAAAAAGGTTAGCGATGTTGAAATTTCAAATAATCGCGTTTTCAGAAGTTAGAAGGCGTCAACGTTTAAATTCCGACGTCTTCTGAATCCGGAACACGCAGTTTTCCGTAATTTTCACGTCGTTAACCTTCTTTCCCAGGTGATTTCCGTCGTTTTGATACCCATATCGACCTAGTTTGATGAAGTTCGGAATTTTGACGTCTTCTGGAATCAGAATCCACTTCAAATTCAAAATCCTTCAAACTAGGTTGATATGGGTATCAAAACGACGGAAATCTCATGCAAAAGAAGGTTAACGATGTGAAAACTTGAGAAAATAGCGTTTTTAGAATTCAGAAGACGTCAAAATTCAGAATCTCACTTTTTTGGATCCTGAAAACGCTTTTTCTCAAATTTTCACGTCGTTAAATCTCTTTTTCATGCGATTTCCGCCATTTTGGTACCCATATCGACCTAGTTCGAAGAATCTTGTGATTCTGAATTCAGAAGACGTCAAAATCCGAATCTCACTAAACTAGGTCGATATGGGTATCAAAATGACGGAAATCGCGTGGGAAACAAGGTTAACGATGTGAAAATTTCGGAAAATCGCGTTTTCAGAATTCAGAAGACGTTAAAATTCAGATTCAGAATTCTGGCTCAAAATTCCCGGAAAATTGACTAAAAATCCTGTTTTTCCAGATGGCCTCCCGACTTCCTGCTGTCCAAGCCGCCGCCGCCGCTCTCCTCCAACTGATTCTTCGAAACGGTTACGAAGTGGCTCAAGGCTACTTTGCCAGTCAGATTCTTGCTCAGAGTGTGTCTCCATCGACAAAAATCAATAATCAGGCGAATGGAGGAAGGAAAGGAGTGTCCAGTGAACGTCTGGGAAGACCTGGAAGTCAGACGGGAGTGGCGTTGGCTAGATTGTTGGGTAAGGAAGGAATAGGCTGAGCAATCATTGAAAAATGCTCGGAAATGGTCCGAATTCAAGCTAGAAAGGGTCTGAAAATGGCTAGGATAGTATAAAATTGTCTGAAATAGCTGAAATTTCGACTATTTTCGAACCCAAAAGCTTCAAAATACGCCTAACTTTGACGGACTTGAAGTTTGACGTCTTCTAACTTCTGAAGACTCAATTTTCTGAGATTTTTATGTCGTTCCCTCTCTTTCCCAAGCGATTTCCATCATTTTGATACCCATATCGCCCTAGTTTGAAGAGATTTGGAATGTGAAGTGAATTCTGAATCCAGAATTCACGCTAAACTCTGAATCTCACCAAACCGGGGCAATATGGGTATCAAAATGACGGGAATCACACTTTAAATAAGGTTGACGAAGTGAAAATTTGAGAAAATCGCGTTTTCAGAATTTAGAAGACGTCAAAGATGGTACCTATCTGTCGAAAAATGGCTATTTTCCAGGCTTCCAATCAGTGCTCTCCAACTCGGCTGCTTTCGAACGCGGCCTGTCCGCGGTCGAAGCCCTTGTGGACCAACGAAAAGCGACGTCATTCGACCTGGCAGTTCTGGATCTTCTCCGTCAGCTACGCGGTGTGATGACAGCTACAGTAGCCCTGAAAGACGCGGCGAATGATCCGATTCGATTGGCAGATCTACATTTACAACTGGCTGATAGTTATAGAGGATCCGCTGCGTTGAGAAGCGCATGGTTTGATACGTTGGCTGAGTTGTATGAGCAAGATCGATGGTTTGCCGAGGCGGCGGTTTGCCATGCACATTCGGTGGCAATTATTGCGAGGGAGTTGGAAGAGAGGAGTAAGTGCTAGAATTCCATCTGAAAATCACCAAAAAATGGCTTAAAATGACCCAGAAAACCTGCAGAAATTATCAATTTTCCTTTCAGAAGAGCTCGAAGTCGACTGGCGAGTGTTCGAATGGATCAATAATCAGATTTCGGAGACTGAACAGAGTCAGGGTGGAGACGCAGGCAACGTACAGCCTGCCGGATTCACCACAGAAAATTTGGGAGCTAAAATTGATAAGACAGCGGCCGCGTTGATGTTGGCGGAGAGATTTGAAGCTGTTGGACCGTTGTACAGACTGATTGTCCCGGTGCTAGAGAGGAATATGAATTTTACGGTATGGGAGACCCCGTAGAGTTTAGGAGTGTGGTATAGGGCCTTGACCACACTTCTGGACCCGGATGTTAGGAAACAGGGCCTCGGTTTTTGGGTTACGGTACTTCTGTTATAGGTAGGATCTGATGGTACAAAACAGTCCCAAACACGAGTGGTAAACACCCCCTGATATTTTTTGAAAACTTGAAAAAGACGTAAGGGGGGACCCTTATGTAATATACACCTACTGATATTATCGAAAAATTGAGACAAAACACCAAAGGGGGGACCCTTATGAAAATTTTCACCCATTGATATTTTTGGGAAAAATGCAAAAAGCACATAAGGGGGGACCCTTATCTGATTTTCACACCCACTGATATTTCGTCAAACAAATTTTCAGTATCAGGGTCTGGGTACAAAAGCTTCTGGGTGGCTGAGCATATTTCCGAATAAACTGGCGGCTCGGTCCACGGCAACCTACCTACGGCAGAGATGAGCGGAATAAGAATTTTGAACATACATGACATCCAAAATGACTGGGGATGACAAAATTTTTTCAAAATTTTTGAAAATCGGGAATAAGTAATAAGGAATTCTGCTCATCTCGGACCTACGGCCCTGTTTTCGACAGCCTTGCTCCTGGAGTCCATCAAACAAGGGGAGGCTATATCTGGGGTGTGGTAGATATATCCATGGTGAAAGCTCATTTTTCAGTCCCTGGTGAGCGTCTACGCCGAACTACAACAGACGTACAGTCGAGCTGCGGAAGTGAGAAGCAGTGGGAAGAGACACTTGGGAACATACTTCCGAGTTCGATTCTATGGAGAAAATCATTTCAAGTGAGTTTATGGTGAAATTGGAGAATATTTAGCAGATGAAACATGTCATGAGATCATATTCGTGCCATAGGTTAGTAGCGGGTCAAAAACAAGCCAAAATGAGCTGAAAACGGACCAAAACCCGACCAAAAACAGGTCGAAAATAGCTTCCTTCAGGATCACTATTCTCCTACCAACTAATTTAGATACGGTAGAAGAACTCAAGAACTACAAGATGATAGTATTTGGGGTACTGTAGCTGGTCTATGAACGAAGCTACAAGCCATATAACTTTGACTACGTGCCTCAGATGGTCTCTGGCTTGTAACTTGGCTCATAAACAAGATACAGTATTCCGATTAGTACAATTTTGTAGTTCTCGAGTTCTTCTATCGTATACAGTTTGGTTGGTTCGAATTTGGCTGCAACTCTTAAAATTCCAATTCTGTCACATTTTGACCCTAAAAACGCCAAAAATTCTATTTTTCAGACAAGAACACAACACTGACTGGATCTACCGCGAGATGGGACTCACTTCCCTTGCCGCATTTGCATTGGAGATCAAAGAGAAATGTCAACGACAAGTGGGACACGATCGAGTACAAATTGAGGCGAATGAGCATCTGGATATGGCCAAAATCGATCCAACAGTAGCATATGTACAGATAACACACGTGGAACCGTCGATTTCAGAAGGTAAGAGCCATTTTTGGGTCAAAAATGAGCTCAAAATGACCGGAAAACAGCTGAAAATGGACCTAACCTACCCTTATTTCCAGATTCCGCGACGCCCCGCCCACCTACCGTATCCAATGACTTCTTATTACACACGAATCTCTCCGAATTCTCGTACGAATGTGCAATGGTTGAGAACGAGCGAAAACTATCAAAAGAGCCAGCAATCCATGAGCAAATCCTCAAAAGGACCGTAATCCGAGTGTCTTCTGGTGGATTCCCATCGGCACGACGACGTCTTCCAGTCATTTCTGTCAATTATGAGCAATTCTCCCCACTGGAATTCGCTTGCCAGAAATTGAACACAAAAGCAGAGCAGATTCGGAAGACGTTGAGTGCTGCAGCGAATGGACGGAGGCTCGATGTCAAGGGATTGCAGTTGTTGTTACAGGTAAGAAAATAAGCTGAGCAATCAGTGTACCGAGCCAAGCAAACCCTCTAAATTTCATCAATTTTGAACCACTTGGAGCCGAGAAATGACGATTTCAAACTTTGAGCGGCGCGTCGCGGTCGCGTCGCGGTTTTAATTAGTCTTTAGTAGAGTAATAGCTAGGCGTACGCCAAGCACACCCTCCAAATTTCAAGGCTCTCGGACCACTGGGAGCCGAGATATCGCAATTTCAAGTTTTGACCTACGCGGCGCGGTCGCGTCGCGTGTCGCCTCAAAACTTCAAAAGAGCGTAACTTTGGCTACAGTAGTCGTAGAAAGCTCAAATTTGGACAGAGCATTGAATAGAAGGTCCTAAATAGAATAGATATGTTGGTGGCCTAGAATTCCTAAAATTTGGGTTTCTCAGCCATCAATCTTTAGCGTGTCCAACTTTGTTTCTTAAAGCGTCACGGTCTCGATTTTTGGTAGAGTGATAGCTAGGTGTACGCCAAGCACACCCTCCAAGTTTCATCAATTTTGGACCACTGGGAGCTGAGATATGCCACTTTCAAGTTTTGACCTACGCGGCGCGGTCGCGTCGCGTGTCGCTTCAAAACTTCAAAAGCGCATAACTCTGCTTACAGTAATCGTAAAACGCTCAAATTTGGACAGGAGACTTTAAAAAAGGTCCTAAATAAAATGGATATGTTGGTGGCCTAGAAATCCACAGTTTTGGGTTTCTAGGCCATGGGTCGAATTCTAGGCCAGTAAGTGTAATTAGGGCCTATTTTTGGTGCTCTACCTACTGAAAACCACTGAAAATAGACCTAGATTAGCTTATAGAATGTCCGGTTGCGAAATGACCGGTTCTAAAACGCCCTTATTATTGATTTATTGATTTTTTCCAGGGCGCCGTTCTGCCTACAGTAAACGCCGGGCCACTAGCCTACGCGGAAGTGTTCACGAAGGATGAGCAACGAGAGAAATATGGAGACGAGGCGATTGTCAAGCTGAGAGAATCCTTCAGGTACAGTAATCCGGGATTACTGTAGATTTTGAAAAAATCTATTTTTTGTGCAAAAAATCACTTTTTCTCGATATTTTGGAACTGTATGACTACAGTAACTTAATTTTCTGGAGTCCGATTACTGTAGCGATTACTGTACTTTTCCAGAAATCTAATGTCGGCGTGTCAATTGGCAATCGAAGCGAACGCGTCAGCAATTGGCTCTGATCAACAAACTTATCATGAAGTGTTGGTGTCGTCGTTCGATGCGATGCACGAACGGCTTCAGACGTTCTTTGGAGCATCTGTGAGTTTTTGAAATTTTCAAAAATCTGAAATTTTCAGATTTTTTTGAAAATGTTCTTTGCTAACTTCTGAAAACGCAAGTTTCTGAGATTTTCACGTCGTCAACCTTCTTTCCCATGCGATTTCCGTCATTTTGATACCCATATCGATTTAGTTTGGTAAAATTCGGAATTCAGAATCCAGAAGACGTCAAAATTCCGCATCTCACCAAACCGGGTCGATATGGGTATCAAAATGACGGAAATCGCGCGTGAAAGACAGTTAACGATGCAAAAATTTTAGAAACTGAGTTTTCAGAATTCAGAAGACGTCAATATTCAGAACCTCCTTTAATTTGCGGATTTCTCACTTCTGAAAACGCGATTTTCAGAAGATTTCACATCGTCAACCATCTATTCCACGCGATTTCCGTCATTTTGATACCCATATCGACCTAGTTTGGTGAGATTCTGAATTCAGAATTCAGAAGACGTCAAAATCCCGAATCTCACCAAACCGGGTCGATATGGGTATCAAAATGACGGAAATCGCGCGTGAAAGACAGTTAACGATGCAAAAATTTTAGAAACTGAGTTTTCAGAATTCAGAAGACGTCAAACTCTGATTTTATCAATTTTTTTTTCGAAAATTTCCAATTTTTTCAAATCTTTCCAGCTTCGCGGCAATCTGGAACCCGATCCAAGTCAACTTCCACGCTCGGCAATGCACATATTGGATATGATGGGCGGAGTCAGAAACTAAGCCACGCCCCCTTTGATACAATGTATATTTCTCTGCTATTTTTGCTTTTTTTGCTAAAAATTTTGAATCCCCGCCATAATGCTTCTTGCTCCTATGACATTCCTAATTGCTTTTCTAATTTTCCTGTTTCTCGGAAAATGTGTTTTATGGGTCCTATTTTTTCTGGCATTTTTGTTTCAGATAAAGATTTCAAGCTAAAAAATATCGATTTTAAGCACAAAAAACAGACAATTTCAGATTTTTCAACAAAAAATGTCTTTTGGAGTCACAACGAAGCTCTAAAAAGCTTCAAAAAGAAAGCAAAAAACAAAAAACACGGGTGGGAGTCGAACCCGTGGTGGTCAGATTCAAACCGGAAATTTGACCAACTACACCACGGCTGCACACCCGAGGAAAGGCGTGAAGGGCGGATATAAAGGGGCAGGGTGGTGGCGCCTGGCGGCGCCTTTCGGCGGCGCTGCGCTCACCAAATTCTGTGTGTGAGTGTGTCCGGTGTGGTGTTCCCATGTCGCCGACTCTAGCGAAGTCCCCATTGGGCCAAAATGTCCCAAATTCGCATAGATAATCCGAGATAACAGCTAGATGATGCCCAAACTTTCCGTTTTTCGAAATTTTGCTTCTGACGTCTTCTGTAGACGTGCTTCTATGTCTGCAGTACAATTTTTTTTAACCAGTCAATTTCCGCCGCCGACAGTTTTGAAAATTAGATTTTTATTTGAAAATTGCAAAAAATAGCAAAATAGTGGGCGGAGCCTATTCCATTTCATCCTCCAGGTTCTCCTCGGCTCGATGTGCCAAATCAAAGGCGAAAACCACATATCTCCAAAGCATATCACATTTTTCTTCGAATTTTTCAAATTTCCATTTTGTAGTTTGTAGTTTCTTGTACAGTAGGAAGGAGAAGAATGGGAAAGAGAGCAGGGAAATAAGCTGAAAATTGATTTTTTTTTAATTTAAAATTTATTTTTTAAACTCACCGGTTTGAATACTGTATCTACAGTAGTCTCCACTAGCAATCCAATCAGCAATCCAACCATCGATAATTTGATAAAAATCCAAATTCTTCTAGAATTTCCAGAATTTCCAGACTCCTTTTCCCAAATCTTCCAGTTCTTTTCAAATTTATCCAAATCATAGAAATCGCATTTATACGAGTCTTCTCCAAAATCGAACATCATGTCTTCAGCCACTTCTATCATGTTCCGAATCTCTTTTTCAACGATTTGGATTTCATTTTTCAGATTTTTTGCATTTTCTTCCAGCTGGAACACCAAATTGTAGAAATATCGCAGTAGAGTTGTCTGAAAAAGGTTTATTGGGATGTATTAGGAGCTTTGGAGTGATGGAAAAAGCTCTAAAAAGAAACAAAAAGGAATAAAAGACTAGGTGGAGTCGAACCAGGGAGGGTCAGATTCAAAACGGAGGCGTTACCGCCTACACCACAGCCGACACAATGAGAGAAGGGCGCGGAAGGCAATTAAAAACAGGAGGGTGGTGGCGCCTAGCGGCGGCGGCGGTGGCGCCAGGATGAGATTTTTTAACCAAAAATTCAAATCTTAAATTTGGAAAAAGTACTTTTTTCAAAAACGTTTAAAAATCTCCAACCTACCAATGCAAAAATCCAATAAAACCCAAAAGGGCCCCAAATCCAAACAAAAAATATCCAAAAACTTGCAAAAATCCAGGGAAATATCGATGTTCCAATGCACTTTTCTTCTTTAAAATTGAAATTTTTTTGAAAAAATCCTGCAGCATTCATATTCAAATATTTTAGGTGTATTTGAAGATTTCCATAGTCATCCAAACGTTTCAGATAGCAAACGGAGAGGGTTAGGGAGATGAGGAGCTGAAATAATGGGTTACTGTAGTTCAAACTCAATTATCTGAAAATCCGAAAAAGCTAGAAATTTGTGGTCAACTACAAAAATGTAGCTGATAAAATTTTCTACATTTTTGTAATTGACAGTTTTTTGATATCTTTTTTTTTGAAATCTGAAAAAAGCAAAAAATCAAAAAAATTTTCTTTTTTTTAGACTTTTACATTTCAAAAACCAAAATAGCTAGAAATTTGTGGTCAACTACAAAAATGTAGCTGATAAAATTTTCTACAACTTTAAACCAAATTAAAACATATTAAATCAGTTAATTAACTAGATAATTACTTACAAACACACCCGACCACAGGACAGTCCCATATGTCTCGTATAGCCCATAGGATATCGCTCCAACCATTCCAAATTTTATAAGGCATTCAATTACAGCAGAAATGGTTCTTCCAGACATTTCTTTCCTGGAATTTTGAGGTTTTTAGCAGGAAAATAGTCTGAAACTGGTCAACTTTGGCATAACTAAAGTCATTGGACTACAAAAGGTATTCAAAATTGTCGAATTTGCTTGAAAATTTCAGAATATACTAAACAAAACAAGAGCTTCAATTTTGTAGTTGACCCTTTTTTATGAAAATTAAGACCTGAGGAGATATGCCACGTGGAAGAGGTACTAGCACGCCCAACCCCTTGAGTGTGGCGGCGCGCCCAGTGAGCGCCACCGACCATCCTGAAAAGTGGGTGGGGCTCTTCCACGTGGCATATCTCCTCAGCACTTGATTTTCATGAAAAAGTGTCAACTACAAAAATGAGGCCCATGTCTTGTTTAGTATACTCTGAAATTTTCAGACAAATCCAACAATTCTAAAAGGGTTCGGTAAAGCCGAAAAGACAAGAAACCAGGTTTCCCAGCCTATCTTCAAACCAGAGCATGTTAAAATGACACAAATGAGCATAAAATTATACATTTGAGAATTATACGCGTAGCGGAGAAGGTGGAGGGGGATTAAAGGGACATGAGGGGCCTCCAGGCAGGTGGTCCATTAGATTTGCTCCTCGTTAGTTGCTAAGACATGTGTAATACTAATATACATGGAAAAGAGAGGGAAATTTCCTAGTTTCATAGAGTTGAAACACCTAATTTGAGAAATAGAGCTTGTTTTGGCTTTTCCGAGTGTTTACAAAGCTCTAAAAAGAAATAAAAAAGAAAAAGTCTCCAGTTGGGTTCGAACCCGGGAGGCTCAGATCCAAAAGCTGAGGCGTTACCGCCTACACCACAGCCTGCACAACGAGGGAAAGGCGCGGAAGGCAACTAAGAAAGGGGAGGGTGGTGGCGCCTGGCGGCGCTTGGCGGCGCGTCGAGGCTCTACTTTTTCAAACGCTCATATCTCAAAAACCAGTGATTCTATCAAAAAGTGATCAACTACAAAAATGTAGCTAATAAAATTTTCTACATTTTTGTACTTGAAAGCTTTTTGATATCTGTCTTCCTTCATTCAGAAAAATAGAAAAAAACCAAAAAAAAATCAATTTTATTCTCCAAGTAAGGTTCAAATTTCAAGTTCCCGTCTCATTTCTTTGCCTGCTCCTCCTTGTCTTTTGCCCCAATAAAATGATTTTCAGCCGAGTTGAATGCCTGGACCATTGGCACAGCCTTCAGTTGATTCTTCAGCGGGTCCATTGATAATTCACTGGGACGTCGAGCAACTGGACATGGCTCATCAATGGATTCTGTTGAGAACGTCTTCTTGTTTGCCAGTGCCGCAAGCTCTTCTGGAGTTTTCTGGAAAATAAGCCAACAAGGTCGAATTTAGGCATTTTTTGGTATGCTGATTTCTAACAGCTACAAAAGGTACTCAAAATTGTTGAATTTTTTTGAAACTTTCAGAGTATATTAAACAAGACATGGGCTTTATTTTGTCAGTTTACAACTTTTTACGAAAATCAAGTCCTGAGGAGATATGCCACGTGGAAGTGAGGGCGCCTAGGAGGCCCACCCCTCCCCCCTTTTGGGTGGCGCCGCGCCCACCCTCCTAGGCGCCTCCACTTCTATGGCTTATATCTTCTCAGGACTTGATTTTCCTAAAAAGTTGTCAACTAACAAAATGAAGCCCATGTCTTGTTTAATATATCTTCAAATTTTCAGTTAAATCCAAAAATTTTGAATACCTTTTGTAGGACTCAAAAGTCAAGGACCTATTTTCCCTATCTTTTGGAGCTTTCCGGCTTAGTTTTTATCGATTTTCAAGCGCTTTTTTTGCATTTAGCTTTATTTTTATTTTCTAAACTAAATTTAACAAAATCAATATTGCAAACGCGCCCCAAGTATACCTTTTTGAGCATTTTCGCCTTCTCCGCTTCGGTCCGTCCACTCTTTTGCTCCGTGTTTCCCGACTTCTGCATATTTTCTTCGTTTCCAGAGATTTGCGAGGATTTTCACAGTAAAAAATCTCGAAAAGACACGAGGAATAATGTCTTTTTCCGGGGAGAAGGGGATAACTTTTTTTTTAATTTGAAAAATTACAATCTTGACATTTCTAGTGACCTAGATACGTTGAGATACGTTGCAAAGTTTAGAAAAATGGGAAAGTTCAAATTAAAGAAGAAAAAATCAATATCAGTTCCTTGAGATTTGAAAAATCGTGTTTGGACACACACGCCTGCTGACCACACGTGGCAATTTGAACGACGTGGTAGGTGGTGGTTTATATCCGACATTCACCCCTCTCTCTCCATGTGTGCGCGCTGGCCGACTGGCTAGAGCGCGCGGTTTTGAGGCGAACACTTTTTGGTTCGACTCCTCTAGGGGGTCTTTTTCTTTTTTTCTTTTTTGTTCTTTTTTTGGGGATGTGGAATGGATTCTGAATGGCTTGAAGGTTAATTTCACTTGCTTTTAAGCAAAAATCCACCAAAAAAGTTGGAAATCCACGTAAAAATCCTCGAGTAACTACTGAAAACGTGGATTTTTAGAGTTTCTAAAATAGCTGAGCAATGAATTTGGGCTCTTTGAAACCGGTGAAAGCTCAAAACCCTAAAACCAGCATTTTTTGCAGAACAAGAACATTTCCAAATAAAGAAAAAATGGGAAAAATGGAGACATGGGAAGTGACGGGACGGACCGAGGAGACCGTAACCATCACCTATAAACGTAGAGTCTACAAAGAGGAGACATTTCCACAAAGTACTGGAAAAAGTCAAGGAAAAAAGGCTATGGTGGATAAGGAGACGAAGGATATGTTGAAAAGATTGAGTGGGATGAGCAAGGATATTCGAAAGAAGTATCGGATCGAGAAGAAGGAAAAGGACTCTAAACAAAGTGACAAGAAGAATAAGAAGAATAGGTGAGAATTTGAAAAAATTGGGAAAAATTTTTTTTTTTCAAATTTCCCCCTCCCCTCGCGGCGCCCTCTTTCCCGCTTCCTCTTCATTACCCTCCGCACCCATATCCTCTACCTGCCTCCGTGGCCGAGTGGCTAGTGCGCCTGCCTCTCGATCCTAGGGTTTTTGGTTTGACTCCCACTGCTGCCAAATTCTCTTTTTTTCTTTTTCAAAGTTAAAGTTTTACATTTTCAGGTCTTCCCAGAAGCCAGAAGACCTAAAATCTCTCAAAGATGATAGCGAGGAGGAGGATCACATCAATGTGGATGGGGTTATGATCAAGAAGGGAGCAAAAGGGGAGCCGTGTGATCATCGTGGAGTGTGAGTTGATATATTTTTAAAGGTTTTTTGCTTTTAATAAAATATTTTAGGCCCCTATCGCATCCGATGGCGATGACACCGTACCCAGGAGCTTCTACAGCTGCTCAGCGAGAGAAGGCACGAAAAATGTTGAAGGAAATTGCGAGACAGATGCATGAGGAGGATTTGAAGAAGCAGGGAATTCATAAAAAAGCGGAAAAATCTGAGCAGAAGAGCACTGGAAAAAGCCTCAGTGGAACATCCAATTTGACTTCACAAACCTCGGATTTATCCTCGATTTCCTCTGCAGCTACTAGCTCAAAAGCTTCTGGAAAGTCTTCAAAATCCAAATCCACATCTAAAAGTTCCAAAAGATCGGTGAAAAGCACCACCAAAAACTCGAGATCTTCTAATAAGTAGGTTTTAATAGTTTTTAGGGGTTTTTAGGGATTCTAGGTGCGTGGAAACCCTTTTAAACAACCCCAAATACCCATAGAAGTGCTAAAATAGGGTTTTCTATGCTTGGTAAAGAAGAAAAAAGACTTCAAAAACATAAAAACTCTAGGTGGAACCGAACCCGGGACCTCTAAGATTCAAAAGCAAGGTATTAGGCACTGCGCCACGGCTGCACAGGAAGGAGTAGACGCGAAAGGCGGATATAAAGGGGGAGGAAAGACGCGGCGGGAGAGGGAGAGTGGTGGCGTCATGAAAAAAAGAAAAAAAAGAAATTTTCCAAAATTTCAGATTTTTCAAATTTTGAAATTTCCAGAAAAATGGGATGTGACAAGTGTGGAAGTTGCCAGAAATGTATCCATCGTTGCTCCCAGAAACACGCTGCAGATGTTAAAGTGACTGAATATGAACGTGAGCAGTTTTTGAATGGAATCAAACGTCTTCGTAAGAAGATTGTGAAGCCAGAGGTACAGTAACCCAGAAAAAATATTAAAAAATAACTTTGTATTTCAGAAGAGCCGTGAGAGGGCCACAAAATCGCCATACGACGTCACCCAGAGTGAATCTGAGCTAGAACTGACTAGTGGTTCATCGAGCAAAAGTGCCAAGACATCCAAAAAGAGCAGTGCGGAGAAGTAGAGAACTTTCTGGAACTTTCTAGAAACTTTTTTTGAAAAAATACATTTTTTATGAGTAACTGTACTTTTTGTTTTTGTGTGGTGGGCGCCGCGCGGCGCCACCACCCTCTCCCTTCTTATACGCCTTCCGCGTCTCCTTGTCTCTGTGGCAGCTGTGGTGTAGTGGCAAGGCGCTACGTTTTGAATCTGACCCTCCGGGGTTCGACTCCACTCAATGTTTTTTATCTTTTTTCTTCTTTTTAAAGCTTTTTCTCGCCTTCGGGATTACCAAAACAATCTATATAACTAGACTAGAGCAGATAAAACCAACAAAACAAACATCCAATATTTGCTTTGGCCTAAAAAAGAGGGCTTAAATGGAAAATGCATAATAATTAGGGACATTTCGAACAGCAAATTTCTATTTATTTGTCTTTTAGGTAGCATGAGCTCTCCTTTTATTCTTATCCCACTGATTTTCCTGACTATCAGTTTCTACTTATTTTTCCGTATTCCTTATTTTTCTGTTCCCCCATCAATTATCGATTTTTCGAAATTGGAGTGTCAGAAAATGTTCGATGGAGATCGGGAGGCATTGGCAAGAGGGACGCAATTTAAATTTGATGATTCGAAGATTCTGGAAATTCTATTAGGAAGTTCTAAAAGCGATTTTGAGAAATGTGAAAAATTTCAACAAATTTTTGGATTCTTCTTGGAGCCGAAATCTCGAGAAGAGGCGGATTTTCCATTGGCTTATGGGATGTTGGTGCATGAGAATTTTGTTCAGGTAAGGACTCTATGGCCTAGAAAACTCTAAAACTTGAGTTATTGAAGCTGCTTAAGTTTCAACGCCCTAGCACCCCTGGTAGCCGAGATACGCCGCTTTAAAGTTTTGACCTACGCGACGCGGTCGCGTCGCGGTTTTCAATTTTGGTGGAGAGGTAGCTGAGTGTATGCCAAGCATACCCTCCAAATTTCAACAATTTTGGACCAACGGCAACCGAGATACGCCGCTTTCAAGTTTTGACCTACGCGGCGCGGTCGCGTCGCGTGCCGCTCAAAAACTTTAAAGGGGCATAACTCTGGCTACAGAAGTCTTAAAACGTTCAAATTTTAACAGGACGCTCAAAAAAAAAAGGCCAAAATGTAATGGTAATATTCGTGGCCTAGAAATTCGAAATTTGGGTTTTTAGGCCAGGCAGTTGATGACCCGTAACTCGGCTAGTTTTGACGCTAGGCTTCTGAAATTTTGAGAAATTATGAAACATAATAAAATTTATTTTTGGTCCAATTTTCGAATATCTAGGGCATCTAGAACTTGAGATATGCCTTGAACGGACGAGCGGCGGACAGGGGGCTACGAGGGGCGGTTTATCTTTTGGTCCATAACTTAGCTAGTTTTAATTCCAGCTTTTTGAAATTTTCACAGAACATTTAGCAAATGTTAAATACTAACTGACCTAATTTTCAAGTTTCTAGCCCGCCTAGAACTTGAGATACAGCAAATTGAATCCCATGGCCTAGAAATCTCAAAAACTCTTCCAGCTCTCTCTGCTTCTCTCGGCTATCTATCAACCTCAGAATCAGTTTTGCTTGGCAATCGACGGAAATTCCACAGTAGAATTTATAGAATCCATCAAATTAATGTCAACTTGTTATCCAAATATTCATTACTTTGTAAGTGCGCTCTATTGGACAAATTCTGATTTCAGATTCTTTTTTTCAGATAACTGATGAAATCCGTTGGTGTGGCTATGAAATTCTAACTTCTGTCTTTAAATGCGTCGATTTCTTGGCAAAACTTCCCAGTGATTGGAGATATTTTCAGGTTTTTTTGAAAATTGTGGCCTAGAAACCCAAAATTAGGCCATCAATTCGAATTTCCCAACTCAAGAGCTTTCAAATGAGTATACTCATGCCCCCATTCCGTCCATTTTGATTTTTCATGGGTCCCACCACGAAAGGTACCGTAATCCTTTTGAAAAAACAAAATAAAGCAAACCTAGACATGATTATACTCATTTTGAAGCTCCCGACAAGGCAAAACTGAATAAAATAATTTCATGGCCTAGTTCTGGATTTCTAGGCCACTAAGACCCATTTTCAGTATCTCTCCGGAGTTGATGCACCTTTAAAGTCAAATTTGGAGACTGTAAGAATACTAAAAGCTCTAAATGGATCATTTAACGCCGAAATCAATCCATTTGAGTACTATCGATTGAATCGGAAGCTGGTAAGAGGAATCAATGGCCTAGAAAATTTTCTAGGCCATGGATCCCAAAAACCCAAAAATTCAAATTTTTCAGCCCCGGAACTCTCCACTCCCGCTATTCAAAACCTCCTTATCAGCAACATTTTCCAGAGAATCTGCAAATTTCATGGTTTCCAATACGGTAGATCAAAAAATTCAAAAAAAAATTTTTTTTTAATCCCAAAATTTCAGAAAGTTCTAGAACAAATAAAATTCCTGCGAGGCACCACTTGTGCCGACGAATCGCTATGGGCTACGGTAGCTGGGAATCCAAAAAGTGATTTTTGAAAAAAAAAATATTTTTTTTTGAAATTTCAAAATTCCAGAACTCGCCATGCCCGGTGGATTTGACGCCAGGAAATGGCTCAGGAAATCGAAATTGAGAAATCAATCAATCGATAATTCGTATTATGTCTCCAGGTACCAACAATATGTGAATAGGCCGCCCGCAAAGTGTCAAGGTAATCCATTTGGGGTGATGGCCTAGAAAACCACCTTGCTGGCCTAGTTTTTCATCTAGGTCATTGAAAATTTATGGGATTATAAAACAAGGTCTGGGCACTATGCTCACCAAATTTCAAGCTCCTAGCTCTTCGGAGAAGCGAGATATACTCATTTGTTCATATTGGCCTAGGTTTGGTTTTTTAGGCCACCATGTTAGAAAGCTCTTAACTTGATTCCCAGAAAAGCTAGGAGCTTGAAAATTTGTGAAAATGAAGATTAGAGAATGAAAAATAATCTGGCCCAGTTTCAAGTCGCTAGGTGGAAAACTAGGCCATCCCCTTAAAAGGTGTCCTAGAAAACCGAAATCCAAATTTTGCTCTCGAAATTTTCCGCTCTGTAGAATACTGACTAAACCTAACAATTAGTGTAAAATTAACTCAAAAATTTAGGTACCACGACTTCTGGAAACCTAGTTACAGCCATGGCCTAGGATTTTGGATATCTAGGCCATGGGTGCAAATTGGTTCCCCAAAGACCTCGAGACTTGAAATTTGGTGAGCATTCAGTTTTCATTCTTTTCTAACCCCGGAACAATTTTCAATTGGCTAGCTCTATTTCTAGGCCAGCTATGTGAATTTCTAGGCCACCAAACTAAATTTGTAAGGGGTGGCCTAGTTTTGCACCTAAAAAGTTATAACTCAGCCAGGTAATTTTCGATGACCTAGTTTTTGTTTTCAGAAAAATTCAGGTTTCCATCCCAAATGGGAAGCAAGTTATCAACATTCTAACATGGTGGCCTAGAAAACCAAATCTAGGTCAGAACGAACAAATCAGTATATCTCGCTACACTGAAGAGCTAGAAACTCGAAATTTGGTGAGCACACTTTCCTAACCTAGTTTCATAATCCTACAAATTTTCCACGACTTCGATAGAAAACTAGGCCAGCTAGGTGGTTTTCTAGGCCACCATCTTTAACTCTTCATATCTCGGCTCAAAATGAAGCTAGAGCTCTAAAAATTTATCACAAAATTCTTGAAGTCATTCAAAAAAACTTCATTGAGTTTGTACAAGAAAAATAGGTCTCTCATTCGATCTTCTTAGCACCTCAATGATCTTGTCCACCACGTCTTCTCTCTATCCACTTGCTCTTGTTGCTCAGCCTTCTCCTTCTCATCTGTTGGCTCCAAAACTACAATAGTTTCCTCACTAAACTCTCCGCGGGGCTCATGAAATAGTTCCGAGACGAATTGTGGTGTAGAAGTCGATGGATTACGGTATCTTCTCTCCGATAGGACCTGATCTTTGGATTTGATTCGGAGGCTGTGCTCGAGTTTTTGACGAAGCGAGCGGACCGATGTAGTTGTCGTTGGTTCTGGAGCGCTGAAAATTTCAATAAATCTATTAATCAATAAAAACCGAGACTTCTGGCTTCATTTTAAGCCGAGATATGCCAATTTTTGGCATGGTGGCCTAGAAAATCCCATAGCTGGCCTAGTTTCCTATCTAGGTCATTGAAAATTCGTAGAATCGTGAAACTAGGTTAGTACTTTGTGCTCATCATTTTTCAAGTTTCTAGCTCTTCGGAGAAGCAAGATACACCAATTTGCGCGTTGTGACCTAGTTTTGGTTTTCTAGGCCACCATGTTACAATTCTCATAACTTGCTTCCCAGAATAGCTAGAAACTTGAAATTTTGTGAGAACAAACCCTAGGATATTAAAAATAACCTAGCCACATTTCAAATTTCTAGGTAGAAAACTAGGCCACCTCTTTAGAAAGTGAGTTTGGTGGCCTAGAAAACCACCTAGCTGGCCTAGTTTATTAGCTAGTTCATTGAAAATTTGTAAAATCATGAAGCTAGTTTGGAGTTCTATCCTCACTAAAGTTCACGTTCCTAGCTCTTTGGAAAAGCGAGATACACCATTTTGTTCTTGGTGACCTAGATTTGGTTTTCTAGGCCACCATGTTAAAATGCTCATAACTCGATTGTCTTAATAGCTAGAAATTTGAAATTTCGCGAGATCAAAGCTTAGGATATAGCCTAGAAGACCAAATTAATAACTTACCATTCTGGCCGTTCAATGACCGTATTCACTACATCCGACGTCTCCTCTTCCTCCTCTTCCAAAGCTTCGTGACACGATTCTGGAGCCGTCGACGTCGATGGCGTCATCTCTTCAAAATTTCCAGAATCCTCTTGTTCCACAGCAGTCATCAGAATCCCTTCCTCTTCTTCTGAATCCCTGGGCATTCTCACTGGCTTCGGTTTCGCCGATGCTCTCATAATGGCACATGTCCATTTGTGAACCTCTTCGTCTCGCACAAAAATGTGAATATTTCCTTGTTGGAGACGGATTTTGAGATGGCAGCGGAGCTAAAAACATTCAAATTCAATTTAAGAACGTTGTGACGAAATTTCAGAACTCTAGCTTCATTTTGAGCTGAGATATGTCGGTTTTAAGATGGTGGCCTAGAAAACCCCCTAGCTGGCCTAGAAATCCATCTAGCTGGTTGAAATTTTTTGAGGATATAGAAACAAGTTTTAGACGTGTGCCTACCAAATTTCAAGTCTCAAGCTCTTATGGGAAACAAGTTATGAGCTTTCTAACATGGTGGCCTAGAAAACCAAATCTAGGTCACCACGAACAAATTGGTATATTTCGTTTCTCCGAAGAGCTAGAAAGGTGAAATTTGGTGAGCACAAGTACCCGACCTGGTTTTATGATTCTACAAAATTTTAATAATCTAGCTGAAAAACTAGGCCAGCTAGGTAGTTTTCTAGGCCACGACCTCAAAACCGGCGTATCTTGGCTCAAAATGAAGCTAGAAGACCCAACTTTTCAACTTACCGAGTCAATTTTCTTGCTCTTTTGAACAAAACGGTCTGCGTTACAAAAAACGTTGACCGCCTGTCGCAAATCGACAACCAATCCTTTGGAATTGTTCATATAAATGATCAAGTATCCATTCGTTGTCACATTCAAGAATCGGCTCTTCATTTTCGTGATGTTGTCAGGGAAGGCGAAAAATGAGGCTTTGGAGCGGATGAAACAGTGCACATTGCCACGTTGCAACACATTGCTCAGCTTATATTGTGGGCGGGGCGGTAGATCAATGTACTGAAAAAAAGGAGAATATGTTGGTGGCCTAGAAACCCAAAGTTTTGGATTTCTAGGCCAGCAACATAAAAAATTTGATGTAAGACCTTTTATTACGTGTCTTGCCAAAGTGTGAGCGTTCTACGACTACTGTAGCCCAAGTTATGCTTATTTGAAGTTTGGAGCTCTCCATGGTCTAGAAATCCAAATTGTTGGGTTTCTAGACCACCGACACATCTATTTTATTTCGGACCTTTTATTTAGTGTTCTCTCAAAATTTGAGCGCTCTACGACTACTGTAGGCAAAGTTACGCTCCTTTGAAGTTTTGTTATCGACCGCGACGCGACCGCGCCGCGTAGGTCAAAACTTAAAATCGTCATATCTCGGCTCCTAGTGACCCAAATTTATTGAAATTTTGAGGGTGTGCTTGGCGTACGCCTAGCTATCTCTCCACAAAAAATCAGAACCGCGACGCGACCGCGTCGCGTAGGTCAAAACTTTGAATCTGCGTAACTTGGCTCCTAGGGGCGCTATAGCTTTGAAATTTTCAGAACATGTTTAGCTAACAATCTGATACCGAAATTCCTGAATTCTGAAAGGGGCGGAGCCTATTTGTACCTTATCCAATCGTTTGGCGACGTAAAGTGTCGTCGAGTGATGCTGATCAGCAGACATTATCGATTGAGAGGGGGTGGTTAGTTGGGAGTTAGTCGAGTATTCTCGTATTGATTTTTTATCGATTCATCGACTGGTTGGAAAGAGAAAAGTTGGATCCAAGTGGCGCCAGCCTTGAGGGCCTGGACGCGCGCGAAATTCAAATTTTTCAAAAAATAGTTTTCAAAAAATAATTTTTTTCTAGGTCAAAAAATCAATAATTCTTGCAGGCTACTACTATCGATATTCGTGCGTTTTTGGCGTCTATGACCTACCGAATTTGATCAGGTAATTTTTAAGGATTACTGTAGACAATATTATACTCATTTTGAAGCCCTTAACCTCTAGAATCTGAAAATCAAACTTTAAAAAGTTAGGCTCCGCCCACTTTTCAAACTCCGAACCTTTTTCTTGCAGGAGACACGAACTGATCGCCCATAAACTGTATTTCTCGTATCAACCTGCTGCTTTTTTGTGTTTGGTGGAAAATTCGAGAAGAAAATCAATGAGACAGCCACAAGTGGCATTTTCAGTCGAGAGTTATAGATTTGAGTATTTGAGAAATTCCCCGGAATAAATTTTTTTGAATTTTTGTTGTTTTTGGAGTTTGATATGCTTGATATGATAAGAATTTGAATGTGAACTTTTTATTAGATGAAATGGAATAGGCTCCGCCCACTTTTCTGCTTTTTTGCAATTTTCTAATGAAAATTTCAAATATTTAAAAACTCAATTTTTGAAAATTTGATTTCTTTTTTCCACTTTTGAAATTTTGAATTCCCCCAAAAATTTCCTTGGCGCCGCCACCACTCTCCCCCTTCTTATACGCCTTCCGCGCCGTCGTTCGGTGTGACCGCAGTAGCGCAGCCGGTAAAAATTGCGTTTTGAATCTGACGCCCGCGGGTTCGAAGTTCGAACTTCGAACCCCACCTGTGGTTTTGTCTTTTTTCTTCTTTTCAAAGTTTTTTTATAACTCTTAAAAGCCAAAAATACAATTTTCCATTCAAATTTTTTTTTTCTGGCAAAAAAAATCAGTTAAAAAGATCCATAATCAGCTCCTTGATTCTCTCCTGATCCTTGTCTACAGTACTCCCTGTACAATAAACAATCATTAAGTTCTCGCCGGTTTTCAATGCGAAAATTTTTGAATTTTCTTCAGAATTTTTCAATTTCAGAAGCTTATCAGAAGATGCTTGAAGAGAAAATTCGAGGTTTTCCAGGTGCAAAGTTCCAGAATTTTTGGTTTGGATTTCGGAAATTAGGTTGTCGGTGAAGTTCTGAAAAATAAAAATCTATTAAAAATTACATTACCTTTGAGATTTTGAGATTTTCGAAAGTTAAAAAAATCGAATTTCCAAATGTTTGAGAAAATTTTTTTTTTGAAAACTATCCTTGCCGACGCCGCCAAGCGCCACCACTGACTGATAGTCAGTCGAAGAAGCATTTCCATTCTATTTAAGTACTTCATCCTAAACTTCGAAGCCTTTTCTGAACTTTGACAAGTTTTCAAATATTTTGTGCATTTTAAATCTGAAATCATATTTCTAACATCTGACGAGTTTCCCCCGCCAGTAGCACGCCTGCGTCCACTCAGCCGCCGTTCAGCCGCCAATCGTCCGTTCAGAATTATAAAGAGGTTTCAGACAAAAATTTGAAAAACGTATCTTTAGAATTTGATTTCTTAGCGATTCTGACAAAAATCTCAGAAAGTCAAAATTTCCCCCATTTTTAGTAGCTCGCCGACGGGCCATCGTTGGCTTTCCAGCGGTCTTCAGCCGCCACTCGCCCATTTTTGTCATACGTGCGGCAGCTTAGACTCCCTTTGCCCGCTATTGGGACTTGCCGCTTTACCTGTGGTGCAGGCCGTGGTGTAAGCGGTAACACCTACGTTTTGAATCTGGCCTCCGCGGGTTCAAACCCCATTGGTGGTTTTTGTCTTCTTTTCTCTTTTTGAATCCTTTTTATGACTCGCAAAGGCCATAAAAGTTCCTAAAACTCACTTTTTCAATTTCTCCATTCGAAAATTTTACCAAAACTTGTCCAGAATTCAAAAAAAGCGCTAATTTGAAACTTTTGAAATCTTCAAATTGATATTGAATATAGTCCTGGAGATCTTGTAGGTTTTCAGACATTTTTAAAAATAATTTCAAGAATTCTGAAGACTAGAAATTCTATTTTATGGAATTTTCTAAAAGTGATGATGATGACAAATTCTGAAATTGATAAGAAAGATGTGTGTGGCCTATGTCTTTATTTGTATTTGATAACGATTCCTAAACAACTAGTTTCATACCTATAGCAAAAGTATTATAAACACTTTCAGCTTTAAACCTGAAATATAATACTTTTATCAGTTGACCGCTGTTTTATATCTTTTGCAGGAAATGAGATGTATGGGCTTAAAGATGATGGTTTGGGTGGCGTTCTATTAGTGTGTTTATGGGATGCAATTCGAATCAGCAATAAAGATGTTTTCGTTGCTTAGGAACTTACACATTTGAAGTATGAAATTTAGCTCACAATCAGGTCCCTTCTTAAAGCTGAAAACGAAGAAATTTTTGTAAAATATTCACAAAAGTTCATTTTTCACTCAAAAAAAACCCTCTTACAAACGAGAAGTGAGACCGACCATCGGACCGTGTACCAGAAGCCCGATGAAGCCAATTTTTGAAGCCTTGTACCGGGCGTTAGAAACTCATTACCGTAAAACCACTAATAGAACGACACTCGGATCGTCCACTTTGAGCCTGTATATCTCACTTCTCTTGAAAGATATCAAAAAGTGGTTAGCTAGTAAAATGTTTATCAGGGTATCAGCAACATTTTATTGGTTAGCCACTTTTTGATATCTTTCACAGAAAATGAGATATATAAGCTAAAAGTGGACGATCCGGGTGTCGTTCTATTTGAGGTTTTACGGTATATTTAGTATTAGGAATTGTCCCCATGTAATCGACTGCAGAAAACCGCATGAAACCATAAGTTTTTCGATAAACCCATTATTATTATTATTGTCTGAAAAAAAGAAGGTAGAGAGTATTTTTTGCAGTCTGAATACGGTAGATACAAGGGTCTGTAACTCGAGATTGAAAGTAGATTTTTCGTTGAAAATTTAGGAATGGACTATGAGGGGAGAAGACAATCCAACAATGAAAATGAGAAAAAATCTATTTTGAAAATTATGTTGTGGTGCCTACACATGTGCCAAATATTTGCTAAGTAATCACTTCCTTGATGCGCTGCCTCCCGAAATGTTTCTATGTATGTACGAGTTTTCGGAAAATGCACTATCTTTGCTCCTTCGCCGTTGCAGTCGTATAGTGTGATTTTCAGTTGTTTACAACACTTTTCGCAAATTTCTCACTCTTAATTTTCCGTCTTCCTCATTTTTACGATTGCAACATTAATTCTTCTTGTGTAGTTTAGTACTCTTGCTCTTTGGAAATTTTGTATAAAAGACATTCTTTGACATGCAAATTCTTTTCAGATTTAAGAATGGGTAACGTCAATACGCTTCCTGGGGTGTCACAAGTAAAGTCATTGGTCCAGTTGGTAGCCGGTGATAAGGAAGGAGCTCTTGCAACTCAAGAACAGTTCGTTCATGAATGTCCTGTTTTTTCGCAGGTAAGAGATGTATACTGTAGCCACGAAAACAATTAGATTTAGGTTGTGTCACTAGGTTATTGGTTAAAAGGAGACAATAAAAACGCCAAAGAAACTCAAATTAGATGTTTGAAAAATTTATCCAACTTCGCTGATGGAATCCCTGTAATCGGTCACATAAAAGGAGTTATTCATCATATAGCTGGAGATCATGAAGGTGGTAGTAAAGCACTTGCGGCAGCGACTAGAACCACAGCAGTGATGTTGGCAGGAGCAACAGGTAGAGTTCTAAAGTATCCAGTGAAATCGATATTAGAATTCAGGATTCGTTATTGGAGGACCTGCTGGCGCATTTGCAGGTGGAGTGGGTGCTGGTGGAGGTTTTGATGCGGCTGTCACATTGGTATCATCTTTAAGAGAAGAAAAATATAAGTGGGTTGTACGAACGTCTCATTGTAAGTAAATCGCTTTTTTAGGCCAGAAGGTATCTTTGCTACGGCTCAGGAAGCCATTGACAATCCATCTGTTGGAGCTTTTTTTGATCTCATAGCGAGTCCAGTTTTTGATGGTCTCGCCGGATGTGAAGGTGGAAAGATAGCGGAGAATGGTTAGAGTACCTTGTCGATTTATTCGCTACCATAGTTTTTTTTTTCAGTCATCGCAAAAACAGGTCCAGTTGGTCCAGAGGCTGTTGCTAAGGCGGCCGCAGTTCCCGTTCAAGCGAAACCAGTAATTAATCTAAGCCAAAGGTTCCATTCAAACGAAATCTTTCAGGCAATAGTAATAACAGAACAATTTCAACGACCGAAAATGATCGAACCCGGAGGACGTGGACCAATTCCAAATCCTTTTAAAGGTGGGGAGACAAGAAAAAAAAAGTTATCGAAATTTCGCCTGAATACGCCCCTCGAGAAGTTGAACTCATGATGGGCAGCTCGGGGGTACAGCGCCGCTACCGACTGCGCCACGCGGGCAAAAGAGGAGCGCGCGCCCGGTGGGAAACATAAAGGCAACCGCGGTACGCAGAGTGACGTTAAGCGTTGTACACCGTTAAGGTAGAATGCGTACCCTGGCTCCAAAAATCCTCCGTAAAATCTACTCTTCCCCCACCTTTAAATTTCTACATCCAAAAGTTACAGAAGCACCAAACGTATATGGTCCAGAGGCTGTTGCTAAGGCGGCCGAAGTTCCCGTTCAAGCGAAACCAGTAATTAATCTAAGGCAAAGGTTCCATCCAAACAATATCTTTCAGGCAATGGCAATAGCAGAACAATTTCAACAAACGTTGGGAACCATCTGTGGTCTAGAAAGAGATGTTGTAATGGCTCTCGATGAAAACCCAGTATTGATCGGAGAACGTGGGCCAACTTCAGCATTTGGTCCAAAAGTGAAAATAGCACCGAAGATAAATGGTCCAAAGGCATTCGATCGGGCGGCCGAAGTTTGCATTCAAGTGGAACCAGTAATTAATCTAAGCCAACGGTTCCGTTCAAACAAAATCTTTCAGGAAACGCTAATAGCAGAACCATTTCAACAAACGCCTGGAACCACCAGTGGTCGATATTTGAAACGAAGTGATGTTGTAATGGTCCTCGATGAAAAACCGGTATTGACCAAAACCGGAAGAAGTGGGCCACCTCCACCATTTGATCCAAAATTGACAGAAGCACCAAAAGTATATGGTCCAGAGGTCGTCGCTAAGGTGGCCGAAGTTCCCGTTCAAGCAGAGCCAGTAATTGATCTAATCAAAATGTTCCATTCAATCCACATTTTTTCAGGTAATGGTAATAGCAGAACCATTTCAACAAACGCCTGGAACCACCAGTGGTCAATATTTGAAACGAAATGATGTTTCAATGGCCCTGGCCAAAGCCGGAGGACGTGTGCCACCTCCAGAATTCGACCCAGAACTGAAAAAAGGAACACACTTATATGACTTTTATCAAGAGCTCTACAGAGTTATCATCGCCTATAGTAAGATCGTTCCAAGGATGCCAGCTTTAATTTATTTCTCTTTTCAGAGTTGTTTGATAAAACCGAAAATATCTATTTAAATGCATTAGAAGAAGAAGTTCGACAAAAACTGAAAGGAGTAGAAGTTCGACAAAAACCGAAAGGAGTAGGAAAACGAAAAAATCCGAAAGGAGTAGGAGTTCCAGTGAAACGATCACAACCAATCTTCGGCAAATTCTTGATCAACGACGGCCGAATTACAAACTTCGAAAAACAAATGGTTTCATCAATTTATCCGAAGGATGTCGCAGATGAGTTTGATGAAAAAAATCCTTTAAAAGGCTACCAGGTGAGATTATTTTCCAATTAATGCTATTCTGGTACAAAAAATCCGAGCAGTGGAAAAGAAAAGCGAGGGTCTACAATGACAGCTACCGTTGCCAAAAATAATGTTTTCTTCATTTTTTTGTTTTTTTCGTGAGTTTTCATTTAATTCTTCCACTTTCAAAAGTTTTACTTTTGCGACTTGTTTGGAGAGAACTAATAGCAAAAGAAACGACAACTAGCATACGTTGAGGAAATTTTCGAGGCCCGGGCCCGGTATCAAAAATCATGTATTACTCTTGTCCGAAATCAATGCACGTTGCGGCCGAAAATTTACTCAAAATCGCATCGCCGCTCAGGCTGCGAAAACAACAATTGATCTATGCGCCTTTAAATACCGTACTTCGGGCGTTTTTCATTTTGGGCCCTATTTGGCTGTTTTTTTCTATATTATAAAGGAAGTAAATTTAAGACTTATAAGAATTACACAAGATTAGACAGAAAAAAGCGAAAAAAATAAGAGAAAAAGGCAAAAAGTCGGTAAATGTTGAGGTACTGTATTAAAGGCGCATGCATAAACTTGAAAAATACCGTTGTGTTCTCTCTGTGGGAGCTAAGCTCCGACCATCGTTATTTTCTCGGCCGCAACGTGCATTGATTTCGGACAAGAGTAATATTTTTAAGCCAAATTTTAAGTTCATTTTATAGTTTTTTTCTGAAAATGTCTTGTCTTTTTTTTGTTTCTTCGTCTGTTCTGTATATTTGATCATTAAAAAAATTTGAAATTTTGATTAGTAAAAATCACCTAACAAGAGAAGTATTTTCAGACACCGCTTGAGAACTTTCTGAAACTTTGTTCATTGGTACTTTCAAAAATGCTGATTGCAGTGCTGTTATTATTTTTTTTTTTGCCTCTCGTCCCTCACAAAAAAGTTATGGGCTGTTTAAGTGGTTTCAATATTTTCTCTACAATCTGACAGCGTTTTCTAATTTTTGAAAATAAAATTTTGAAAAAAAAGTCGCCAAGGAAATTTTTTAAAATGTGCTAAAATGAATTCTAATCGCATAGTAATGATAAAATAGGTCTCTCCACAAAATTTGGTAGCCGCTTTTTGCAATTTACTTTACTTGTAAAATGACAAGCCTACCGGGCCAGGCTCGGTCCGGGACCAAACCTGGACAAGTATGACAATCAGTGAAAAACGATGAAAACGAAACACGAAACATCAAACGTATTGTTGGGTTACTTTAGCTGTCGTTGTCGGACCTTTGGCCACGGCCATCGGCTTTTCTCTTACACAGCTCTGACTTTTTTGTGTCAGTATAATACTAAACTGTCAAACACGAATTAGATGCTGTTGCGTCATCAAAAAGAATCAAAGGGAGCTCTACATATTCTTCTGGGTCACGCTCAAGATATGCTTGAGATTCTTCCACTTCTTGATATCGAAGCTTTCCCACCACCCGTTTATCAATTTATAAAAAAAGATAAGGACAATGTGGCTAAGGGAAGACCGCGAGAAAAAAAATTAGAGTTCGAAAAGATTTTGATGGTTAAGCAAGCTAAAGCAGTAAGCCTCCAGCAGCAAAAACAAGTGTTTGTAATATAAAAGTTTTCAGTATTATGACATGAAACCGGAAGATCGAGAGAAGCTTAAAGGAGCTGAACACGTAAGCCTCCTCCAGAAAATCATCTGAATTTATTTAAAAGTTTCCAGTATTATAAAGGCAAACTGAAACATCGAGAGATGATGTTTCCCAATGAGGTGTGTTTGGTAGCTTATCTTCGAATCCATGTGAAACATCGCACCTTCCTTTTTCATCAGTTCTTCACACCTGACGCCGCACCTCTTAAGAAACAATTTCGGTGCGTTTGAATTTTCGTTTTCCGAAAAACAGACGGATTTCAGAGTTAACTTCCAAGTACCAACAACCTCTGAACAAATCCGAGCGCTTTCAATTTGTTTGAGTTGTTCAGAGGACGGAAAAGGAACAGCACTTGTCTACCGGACTCCTGGGTCATGTAATATGCAATATCATTGTTATGAAATAATTACAGCTTTCTTGTTGAAGGGAATTGATATACCAGTCGGTTTGCTCCCCTCCGGGGCTGGACCTCCTGGCCCCCGCTTACATTACCCGTAATCTTATGAAGATGTTTTCACTTTTAATTCGTCACTTTCATCCAGGGTCTATGAACTATGGAAATTTCAGAGTTTTCTAAATTTGTGAATTCGTGAAATTCTTAAGTTCGAACTTCTACTTTCCGAGTTTCCGAAGTTCTGGATGTCTGAATTCCTGGATAAGTTTTGAATTTTGAAGTTGGTATGTATCTCTATTTGGAACTTTAGTTCTTAAACATCTTTTTTGTTTCTCAGTTTTGGAGTTTCTGAATTTCCGGCATTTTAAATATCCGAATTCCCGATTTACAAAGTTTTCTACTTTCCAAAATTTCATTTCTCGAACTTCTCGAATTCCGGGTTTCTGACACTCTCTTTCCAAAAGAAAGTCGTTTATCTGGGAATTTCAATTTTCAGAAATTCGGAAGTTCGAAAAATCGGAAGTTTAGAACTTCAGAATTCCAGTATTTGGAAAATCGAAATTAAAATTGAGAGACTCGGATGTTCAAAAGTTGAAAGATTCAAGAATTAGAAAACCAAAAAAGTATTTAAAACTTCTGTGGAAAAAAAAACTTGGCAAAGACAAAATTCTACTGATTCTTACAAATTTAAGAAACTCGGACTTGAGTTAATTCAAAAATTTGAAAAACGGGAACTTCGAAAATTGTTTAATTAGGAAATGGAAAGTTGCTATTGTATGCCATTTTTTGCTTTTTTCACCGCCGCCGGTTCTCCGGAACTTTTTTAGTCCTGCTATAGTCAGAATTTCCGGGCCTGTTAGTATATTCGGGATTTTGACCTTCGGCTTTTTTACTCATCAAAATATTGGGGGCTCTGGAACTGTCTCTAGAAAATTAAGAGCTTGAACGTTTCTGATTCGTCTACCTAATTTCCATTTGAACGTTTTCTGCTCACTCTGAACGAAAAACTGATCCATAAAGTTCCTCTGTTTTGTGTTTTTTTCGAACTGATGTGAAAAAAAAACATGTTCCCACTTCTCACAATCACTTTTGAGATCTGATTAAAAAACCGAACAAGAATTTCCACCGATCGGACTCGGACCCGCATCGCGCGGGCAAAAGCGGAGTGCGCTAACCACCACACCATCCGGTCACGACAGGAAGGGTGGGAGAAATGGCGTACACGTGTGTGGGATTTTCCCCAACTAACAAGGGAAGTGTTTTTAGAAAGGCTTTGAGAATTTTCTGAAACTTTGGTCTATAGTACTTTCGAACATGCTGATTACAGTGCTGTTGTTATCTTTACCCCGTATCCACTCCCAAAAAAGTTATGGGCTTTTTAAGTGATTTCAGTACTAATTTCTCACTTTTTGAGTGAGTTTTTGAAAGGGTTATTAAAAGTTTTTTGACATTTTTTGAGTGTGAATTCTACTTTTAAAAGTTTCTCTATAATCTGTGAAAGTTTCCTCATTTTTCACAAGAAAAATTGTTTTTTGGAAAAAAGTCGCCATGGGGTACCCCCTTGGCAATTTTTTTTAATTTCGAAAAATTATAAAATTTGTCGAAGTGCATTCTAAATGTAAAGAAACGATAAAATGAGTCTTTTCACAAAATTTGGTCGCTTAAATTCTTCTTAAAATCACAAATAAGTGATTTTTTGTAGTTTTCGTTGGATCGCAGTCCTTCGATTTCGACCCAGTAGCAGTCAAATCTTTTGATAACAAAGATTTACATTATTCCTGACATGTTTATTACTGTGCCGCACCCACAATAAACAAATCTGGGTGGATGTTAACTAAAGATTTTGACTAATCCAGCAGTGTTTCAAAAACATGAAATTGGATTTTTCGAAAAAAGTCTAAAATGAATGGTTTTTTCCAAAATGAATCAAAATCTGAATGAAAAATTTTCAAAAAGGTTTCGACACATTTTGACATTTTCAGAGAGATCAGACAAAAAAGCAAAAAACAAATCGGGGAGAGTGGGATCGAACCTAACCCTAGTCAGTTTAGCCGCCATCCCTCTTCACCACTACACAGGTGATTCGGGATTGACCAATTACAGAGATAGGGCTATAATCGAACAATTACTCATCTACCGCGAACGAGAGGTTCTACAATTGACCATTCGCGAGCAAAATGCGTATCTTACTAACTGACCCTATAAAAGGTCCACGATTGACCAATCGCGAAAAAATTCTTGTTTTTTCTTTTTCGAAGTTCTTTCACCTATTTTGGGTTTTTTCATCGTTTTTTTTTTGCAGTTTTCTTTGCAATTTCTATCCGTAAATTGTTATTTAACCTACAAGAACATACTAGAATACTGTATCAGCAAGTGTTTCGCTTTTTATTTGCAGAAAAACTGGAAAATTGGCCGGGAGACAAAGGTCGGAAGCTAGAAGTCGGAGTTTTGGTTCATTCTGGAGGTAGCATGGCTACTGTACTTTCAAAAGGTAAAAAGCGTTCAGAAAGTCCGAATTTTTAAACCAATTTTTACAGGGACCCAGAAAATCTACATTTTTCCGGTACGCCGAGGACAATCCAGGAAAGAGGAATAGGGAGGTGGAAAGAAAGAAGAGCTTGAGTCAACAGAGAGTAGATTTGGAAAAAAACCTTTAAAAACTTCAAATTTCAGACGACGGATATCGGGAATTCGAAATTGTCAAAGTAGTAGATTGAAAACATTTCCGGCCAGCATCTTGGGTCGAAGGTATAGTTCAAAATTAAAAGGAACTTAATCTAAATAAATTATTTCAGTTTCTTCGAGAAAACTATCACCGTCATCTTCTGATCCCCAATCGGGTCGTCATCGGCGAAACAGAAATGGACAGAACGAGAAGCTCCGACGCCGCTCCAGCCAGCACGACTACATCGGAAGGGAAAAATATAACTAATAATGAAATTTTTGTGTTTTTTCATTGTTTTTTCAGTGTAATAAAGTAATTTTGAGCAACAGCTAGCTTCCAATTTCGAAAAATATGCTCCAATTATTGCTCTCGCGGCATCCCAATTGTAGGAGATTTGCTCGCGATAGGCCGAATATTGGTCGTTTGCGGTGGCGCTTTCGCGATTGGTCTGTAAATGGCCTGCGGCAGGCATGTTCCGATGTACCCATGGCGACTTTCCGCGAACAATATTTCACCTATTATAGACGCTGCGCGAATCACCTGTGGCTACACCACACTTCGCTGTTCCTCACTGCTTGCCTAATTTGTATAAGAAAGGGGGAGATCGCGCTCACGCTTATAATGCTTAAACTGAAATTTCAGACGCGTTTTTTAAGCTTCTAGGTACATCCGGGGAAGAAAAAAAGTAGTCTTATTATTGACCATGTCTAAAAGTATATGTGTACCAATTTTCAAGAAATTCTCAAAGCCTTTTTGAAAACACTTCCCTTGTAAGCTCAACTGGTTAACTTTGAATGGGTGAACAGACACGCTACATTCATCCGGACATACGGAATTTAATGAATTTTATTAGTAATGATAATCCTTGTTTAACTTTTTATGGAGTTATTCAGGCTACCGCCAAAAACCCTTTTAAAAAACGGCAAAAATTTTCGCGAAAACTCGAAGAATGGACCAATCTGGTTGAAACTTTGGGAAAAGATGTAGAAAACTATAAGGAACATGTTCCCAAAATTTGGGGTCGAACTTTTGACTCCAAATTTTTGCAAATCGTTCCCTATATTTTTCTCCGGTTTTCCCCCAAAGTTTCAGCCAGATTGGTCCATTCTCCGAATTTTCGCGGAGTTTTTTGCCGTTTTTTCAGTTTTTTGCCGGTAGCCTGAATAACCACATTATATGTACCACTCGATTTCAATTACCCCATATATGTAATATACATTTCTAAACGGAATTTTATGAAGGCATATTTTTTTCGGACTGGGCTCATAAGTTTGGTAATGCATCATAAATCAATTAAAAAGATCCATAATTAGCTCCTTGATTCTCTCCTGATCCTTGTCTACAGTACTCCCTGAGCAATAAACAATCATCAAATTTTCGCCGTTTTTCAATGCGAAAATTTTTTCGGACTCTGAATTCTCGAATTCCAGAAGGTTCCCAGAAGGCGTTTGAAGAGAAAATTCGCGATTTTCCAGGTGGAAACTTCCGGAATTTTGGGTTTGAATATTGGAAATTAGATTGTCGATGAAATCCTGAAAAATTAGTTTATGGAAATTGATTTTGAGATTCTCCAATTTAAAAAATTGAAGTTCAAAATTTTGAGTTTTTGATTTTTTTGAAAAAAACATTCTTTGAAAATCATCACTGCCGGCGCCGCTCGGCGCCACCACCCTCCCCCTTCTTATATGCCTTCCGCGCCTTCCTCACCCAGTGGCGGCTGTGGTGTGGGCGGTAAAAATTGCGTTTTGAATCTGACCCTCTCGGGTTCGATCCCCTCTGGGGTATTTTATCTTTTTTCTTCTTTTTAAAGCTTCGTTATCACTCGGAAAAGCTAAAAATCATTCTAAAACTCACCTTTTCAACATCTCCAACTGCAAATTTCACTAAAACCTCTCCAGAATTCAAAAAAAGCGCCAATTTGAAGCTTTTAAAATCTTCAAATTGATATTGAATATAGTCCTGAAGGTCTTGAAGGTTTTCAGACATTTTTAGAAGCAAAATTTCAGAGTTTTCAGACTAAAAATTCTGTTTTATATTGTCTAAAAATGATGATAATGACAATTGATAAGAAAAATGTGTGTGGAGTTTGTCTTTAATTGCTTTTGTGAATAGGAAAATGCGCATTTTGTAGTCTGAAAATTTGAAAAACCCCCTAAATTCCGAGAATTATCGCTAGAGCGCTTTTGCAGCCATTGTTTCAGAGCTCTTTTTTCTTTCCCTTATATCTCTGGAACTAGAAGAGCTAGAAGAAAATGTTCAACTAATAAAATGTTCCTTTTGAAATTTGTAATCTTTTTCTAGTTGACAACTTTTCTCTATCTCCAAAACCCGGGAAGTTATGATTATTTGAATTTCCTGAACTCGATTTTTAGGCGCTCCCACTTATATGAAATCATTTTTCGTCGACATTTTTCGATTAACTATACATATTTTGCACCTGCTTTTAATTTCCGGCTTCACTTTTTTCTTTTTCACCGATTTTCCCCGCGAAATTCGCGATTTTTTCCCTTTTTTGTCGCCAATTCGCCGCTCGCCAAGTGAGAGACAACGCAAAATTGAGAGACGCACGACGCGAGAGTCAAAGGCGCCTGTTGTTTTTCGATCGCGCGGGTCTCGCCGCGAAACGCGCCGCTTCGCTTCGGCTCGCGATTTCCGTAAACAAACCCGCCCATTTTGGTTGTTTTCGGTCGTTTTTCGTCGTTTTTTCGCGTTTCCTTATCGAAAAATCGACTCGGGGCGTGTCAAAGTGTATAGTAGACCTCGTTGATTTTTGAAAAACAGATTTCTGGTCACCTAAAACTTGGTCAGAAGAAAAATTTGGGTTTTTTCGATTTTTGGTGATTTTTTGGGCTATTTTTGACCATTTTTTTCTCGCAATTTGCTTTTCAGATTCAGGAAAAAAAATGAGATCCAAAATTCTGAATTTTTCGCCGAAAACTTGGTTTAAAATTTTTTGCAGTTTCCACCCATTTTTTTTCTCGGTTTTCGCCTATTTTTCTTCTTCCTCGCAGTTTCAGGAGTAAAAATAGCCCCTAACAATCGTATTTTCAGCAAGAATGGGCGTCGATAGACAAATTCTCGTCGAGGGAGACAACGTCACCAAGCCAAAGGCCGGACAAACCGTCACCTGCCACTACGTGCTCACTCTTGAGGGCGGAAAGAAGGTCGACTCGTCTCGCGATCGTGGACAACCCTTCAAGTTCAAGATCGGAAAGGGAGAGGTCATCAAGGGATGGGACCAGGGTGTCGCTCAGGTTGGTATTGTCGATTTTTCAATCCTTCAAGGTTCTAGAGGCTGTGAGCACTTGTTCTACCGATTTTCTGAGCCCTCCGCCTCCCCATGAGGTTGTGAGTGCCCCAGAAGCTTCATATAGCCCAAAAATTGCCATTAGACTCGTTAGAGGTCTCGGGAACCTTGTAGAAGCTCGCAGGGCGACAAGAAAGCAAAATCGCTCTTCAAAGTACATAATTTCTAGCGTAAAACTCATGGATAGGCTCTGAGACCCGTTCTATCAATTTCCCGAGCCCCAGGGAGTAGTGATAGCTCTAGAAGCTTCCTAAGCCTCCTATACCCCAAATTCGCTGTATAACCCAGATTGTTTGGCTTTAGAAGCTAATTTTCCCCATTTTCCAGATGTCCGTCGGCGAGAAGTCGAAGCTCACCATCTCACCAGACCTCGGCTACGGAGCCCGCGGAGTTCCACCACAAATCCCAGGAAACTCCACCTTGATCTTCGAAGTCGAGCTCCTCGGAGTCAACTAATTCTGGACCATCTGGATCCCAACAAGTCGAGAAGCTCCGTTCTAGAAGCATCGACTCTCTCTCAAAAACTGATATCCTAAATTCTTTTATATAAGATTGCAAAACGAAATAATTTATTTTGTCATCGCTTATAAATACTTTTTACTCTCAATTGTCGATTTTTTCTTTAAGACTAAAATCCTTGTGTATGTTTGGTGTTTGTTGGTGTCCTTGAACGTCGAAATCTCCGATTACCTTGCCAATTTTGCCTCGCTTTTCTTTTATATTTCCTCTTCTCTCCCATTTGAATGTAATTGTGTATGTATTTTCGGGGAGCGCTGGGGAGAGGGCCGCCCGTCTTCTGTCCCCCTTCAGAGACCATCTGTTCCCTATTTCTATTCTTATTTCATTCAATTTTGACCATTAGAAACAGAAGACGACGGGTCGGGTGGTGACACGGATGCTATGAGTCATCCGTTTCTTCTATTTTTATCATTTTGTTTCAGATCGATACGACAGCTCCGCCTACACTACCAAAAATTGTATAAAAATCGCTTTGAAATCCTGTTTGGGATGTTAAAACCCGATTTTTCATCAAAATTTTCAAACTTAGGCCTAAAAAAATGATGGAAATCCAATAGGATTGTCAATTTTTTGTTCAAAAATTTCAATTTTAGACCCAAAAATTGTAAAATTTTGAGATCAAAAATTCAAATTTTTTGATCTCCCGCCAAAGCTTTGCCCGCGAAATTTTCGATTTTTGTCATCAAAATCAGCCATTTCGGGCGGCGCCTTCCTTATTCATTTTTATAGTTTTCTTCTGTTTTATGTTGATTTTTTTAAACCGGATTTCTCTTTAAAAGTGCTGAAAATGTCAGATTTTGAGCTCAAAAGACCTTATTTTCCGGGAAAAAACTCCAGAATTCATGGTTTTCGGCAGGAAAAATGCCGATTTTTCGCATTTTTAGCCAAAAAATCTCTCGAAAACCGATTTTTTCCAGTTTGCTGAGGATTTTACATCTAAATTTGGCTGATTTTCGGCTTAAATTTTGAATGTCACATTGAAATATCACGATTTCCATCTAGAAAAAAACCCCATATTTAGCCTAAAATTCCCTCAGAATATGCGAGTTTCTCGTTTTTTCAGATTTTTCCCACCTAAAATACCCATTTCCCTTGTTTTTCATATAGAATTTTCTAGAAAATTCTCAAAATTTGGCTAATTTTCAGTAGAATTATTCATCGATATTTCACCATGTTTTGTTCTAGATTTCGAAATAACACCGTCTAGAATTCAGAAGACCACATTGCTCAGCATATCCAATTTCGCAATATCTAGCTGTTCTACACCCCAAATTGTTTCGCAACCAGACGACCCATACGTCCATTTTCCAATTTCACCCGCCGTCCGCCCTATTCTCCATTCGTTTCCAAATGATTCATCGTCTTCTTCTTCCCCTTCTCCTTCTACTCTTTTGTCTCTTTTGCCGCCAATTTCGAACTGCATTTGACATTAAGTATGGATTGTCGTGTGTGTCCCCTCTCTAGTACACATTCAATTGGACGGGGTGACTAACTGACCACTGTGCTCTTTCTCTCTCTATTTCAAAAGGAGCACACCCCAACCAACCAACACTAACCAGATGGCGCTCTTGCAAACACTTTCTCTCCATTCCTCTCCATTTCGTCACTCTGGCGCTCTTTTATTTCCCCAATTAGAACGTTCTGGAGCTAATTTATGGCATTTTGGGGGAATCTAGGGGGTTCCGATGGTTTCGAGGGTTCAAAAGAGCAAATTCCAGGCTCTGTAGCGTTTTGGAATAATTTTGGTGCTTTTTGGAGCTTTACAGCGTTTCAAGTGACGCTAAGGCGCTTTAAGACGTTTTCAGAAGCCATCATCTTGTATTTCAGACCTCTCAGCGCTGTTTTCACTATTTAGAACGTTTTGGACTTAGTTTACCGCATTTTGGAGGGTTTGAATGGTTCGAAAGAGGTTCTGGCTATGTCGGGGCTGAAAATTAGCTCGAGACACTGTTTGGACCGTTTTCAACTATTCAAATCAGCTCTAGACGTTGTTTGAAGCCGTTTTCCTCGATATTTAACCTTCAGTGGCAATTTGGAGCTTTAGAGCGTTCAATATGACTCTAGAATGGTTTAAGACGTTTCGAAGGGTAGTTCTGGCTGTTTCGGGGCTGAAAATTAGCTTTGGACGTTGTTTGGAGCGTTTTCAGCGATTCAATTTAGCTCTAAACGCTACTTGAAGCCGTTTTAGCGCGATTTCTGCCTGTTTTCGAGAGTTCATGGCATTTTGAAGCTTCAGAGGGCTTTAGACCGTTCCAAGTAACCATATAGTGCTTTAAAACGATTTCAGAAACGTATTTTCAAAGTGAGACTCGGTTTTTCATGCTTTCTGATGTTTTTGAGTCGTTTTTCAGCGATTTCCGATTTGTGCGATGTTCTACCTATTTTAACACTAGGGAAGAAGCTCTAGAGCTTGCTTTCTGGATTTTCAGCGGTATTTTCTCTAATTTTGGGTCTCAATTAGACTTAAATAATTCTGGCTAATTTGGGAGGTGTTTTCGTCATTTTTGGTGTCAAAAATCAATTTTGAAGTGTTTCAAGCTATTTGAACTGCTCAAAACACGAAAAATCGGTTGAAAATGGATATTTCAGCACCAAATGGACCCAAAAAGCTGAAAAGACGATTTTTCTCAAAATTTTTGATTCCAAAAGATCAAAAAATCGAAAAATTCGAATCTGTTTTTGATCTCCCGCGCTAAATTTCGCCATTTTTTTGTTTTTGTGGTCAGCATCGACAACGCGCCAAAATTGTCATTCAAATTGTTTTGTGTCGTCGCCAGTCGCCTCGCCTCCTCGCTTGTATTGTTTACATGACTTTTTCCATGTATTTCCCCACTGTTTATTACTGTTCTCTCTCCGCCACGATTTTTCTAGAATTTTCGCTTAATGTTTGGCTATTTTATAGAATTTTCGACCGTTTTCTAGGGATTTTTCTAGGATTTTCGACTGATTTTTAGCGATTTGAAGGGATTTTTCTAGATTTTTCCGTCCTTTTCGCCTATTTTTCACTCGACTTTAAGGATTTTTCAATCAGTTTTGTCCGATTTCTAGAGATTTATCATGAAAAATCATTTGAATTTCGTAGTTTTTCTAGATTTTTCATTCGATTTCGTAGGGTGTTTCCAGAATTTTCGACCGAGTTTCAGCGATTTTTCTATATTTTCAGCTCGATTTTAGGGATATTTCTAGAACTTTCGCTCGATTTCAGCGATTTTTCAATCATTTTTGACCAAATTTATAGTCATTATCCCCAGAATTTTCTCTCGATTTTAGGCGATCATTCAGCAATTTTCGGTGGATTGTCTGCGATTTTCCAAGGCTTCCTCCTTATTTTCAATGATTTTTCTGAACATTTCTACCAATTTTAAGCCATTTTTATACATTTTTACCAGCGATTACCAGCGATTTTTCGAATTTTAAGCCATGTTTAGTGTCAAGTTTAGCACATTTCCACATTTTTTCTCTCCATTTCTCCAGTTTTACACTTTTCTACTGTCCCCTCTGTTCCTCATTATAGTTCATCGTTATTTTCGCCCATCTTCTTCCTCAGTTTCTTCCTCATAAACCCATCAACCCGTACCATATGTTTCTCATTTCAGCCCGTCTCTTCTCTCTCTCTCAACCCAATCTCTTCAAAATGTCCGGATGGAACGCCTACATTGACACGATGACCGCCGCCGCCCCATCGATCAAGCGTGCCGCCATCGTCGGAGCCACCGACGGAGCCGTCTGGGCTCGTACCGAGGACGCCAACGTCTTCAAGGTAGGGAAATTCGCTCTGAAATTGCAAATTTGATGGCCAGGAGTTGATTTTGACTGAAAAAAAGCGCAATTTTTGAGGCTGGAAATGGCATTTTTTGGAACTTTTGAAGAGTAAAACCCTGTAAAAACGCTTTTTAGCAACTAAAGGGTCTCCAGAAGCTGTCCACGCGTTCTAGAATGCGTTTAGAACGTTAGAATCTTGGAAATTCGAGAAAAATGATCCGAAATAGTCAAAAGTCAATTGAGACTACAAAAACTACAAACTACAGACTCCTAAAATGTCTCAAAATCGTTCACGCTACAAACTACAAACAGCTCTAACCTATATCAAAATGACACTAGAAAACTGGTTCCAATTGGAAAATAACGCTCTTTTGGACTACAAACTACAAAAATTGCATGGGCTCTTTGCTCAAAACCCGTCAAAAGACTACAAACTACAACTATTTCAACTTCCAGGCCACGGAAGCGGAGCTGAAGACGTTCGTCAACCTGTTCCAAGACGTGACCGCCGTGCCAGGAAAGGGAGCCGACATTGAAGGCGTGCACTACGTCGTTCCACGCTCCGAGGAGACTCTGATCTTCGGAAAGAAGGAGAACACTGGATTCTTTGCCGCCAAGACCAAATCGGCCGTCCTGATTGCCGTCTACGAGGGACCGAATGAGGTGGCCGCTCAGGTGCGCAAGGCTGTCGAGAACATGCAGACGTACCTCGCCAACGCTGGATACTAAATTCCATTTGATTCTCTGCCCCGCCCCTTTTCGCTGCTTCGCCCCGCCTCCCCCTTTTTAATGTATTCTTCTGAAAATCACGAGTACAACGATATATGAATCCTCTTCGGTTTTTCGTGTTCCGCGTAATCTGGCTTCTCGTTTTTTTTGTCCCCCCTTTTGTCCCCCAACTGTTTGTTTTAAGCACTTTTTCACTTTCAGCTTTATTGTATGTCTCTCTGCCCCCCTCTTCATTCCCTTTTCTCCCCCCAATCAATCACTTTTTCTTTATTGCAAGTAAAATCATATGGCTACCCAGGAAAATTGCCCTTTTTTAGACCTTTTTCTGGGGATTTCTAAGGATTTCTACATTTTTTTGAATTTTAGATTTTTCTGGAATTTTTCTTGAGATTCCAGATTTTTCTAGCATTTTTTACATAATTTCTGATTTTTCTAGCGAAATTTCAGATTTTTTCAGCAGTCGATCGCCAAGGAGTCCTTCTGAAGCTGATGCAAATTTCACTGAAATTGTTGAAAATCTCAAAATTTACAAAAATTCAAATTTCTAAAAATGCCTGAAATTTAAAAAAAATCGATTTTCTGAAAATTTCGAATTGCTGGGAAACCCCAAAAAAAATATCAAAAATTTCGAATTTTTCTGAAGTCCCAGAAAGTCGGAATTTTTCAAAAATAGCAAAAAATGGAAAATTTGAAATTCAATTTTTTTAAAAATTTTGAAAATTTTGAAATTCCTAAAAATTGAAATTTTCTAAAAAATCGCAGAATAATAATTTATTTTCAGCAAATTTTATGCAAATAAATAGATAAAGGGAAAAAATCAATAAATATGTATGAAAATTCTCAAATTTACAAGAAAAAATTCACTAAAAACGGCAATTTTAGAAAGGGGGCGGGGCTTAGAAATTAGGGGCAAAAATTAGAAAAATGAAAGTGGGCGGGGCATAATCAGGGACCGGAATTTCAGATATGGGAGGGTGGTATTAGGGAAATACTTTTCACACCAAGCGCGCTCTCCCGCACCGCCCGATGGCCGAGTTGGAGGGCCGAGTTTCCGTTGACTGGCGGCCGGAGGCCGGCGGCGATATTTGAATTTTGAACAATTTTTGATCTATTTTCGATCTATTTCCACAGATTTTTCTCCGGAAATGAAGTTTTATTGAAGAAAATAGATCAAAAATTGTTCAAAATTCAAATATCGCCGCCGGCCCTAGGCCGCCAGTCAACGGAAACTCGGCCCTCCAACTCGGCCATCGGGCGGTGCGGGAGAGCGCGCTTGGTGTGAAAAGTATTTCCCTAATATATACAAAAATGGAGAAAATTCCAAAAAATTTGAGAAAAAAATTTTTTTTTCGAAAAATTCAAAAATTTCCCAAAAGTTCAAAATGGTCCAATCGCGATAAAAATTGATATCACGAGCTGAAATCGGCTGAAAATGAGAAATCCAAAAGAATTTTCCGAAAAATCCAAAATTGAAAAAAATTTTTTTTTTGGAATTTTTCCAAAATAATTTTTTTTTTCAAAATTCGATTTTTTCGAAATTTTTTTCACCATTCTCATTTTCAGCCGATTTCAGCTCGTGATATCGATTTTTATCGCGATTGGGCGATTTTGAATTTTTTGGAAATTTTCGAAAAAAAAATTTTTTCTGAGAAAATTTTTTTTTTCAAAAATCAATTTCTATTCGTCGCCCTTGGAGCAGTTCCAGTAGAGATGACATGTGCACACACATCACACACTCTGACTCTCTTCTCTTCTCCATACTTCGCTATGGGCATCTGGGTCTCGGAGCATTTCGAGCACACATGCCTTCCACAGTGACGACAGTGATGCTTCCGTTGGGTTAGCGAGAAACGGGTGCCACAGTCACACGTGTCACCGTCCGACCAACGGGGTTCCGATTCCAGGGATTCTGAAAAATTATAGTTTGTAGTTTAGGAGAATTTCCAGTTTAAACCATGTTTCTAGTGTAATTTCAGGCCGATTTAGAGGTTTTAGCGCCGTTTTGTGGTTTTTGTAGTCTTTGTAGTCTATGTAGTTATTCTAGTTTGTAGCGTCAAAAAGAGAATCTTTCTAGCGTCACTTTCAGCTATTTCAGAGTGTTTTGTAGTCTTTGTAGCCTAGGACCTTGTAGTTTGTAGTCTTTATAGTTTTTGTAGTCTAGCGAATTGTAGTTTGTAGTCTCTGTAGTCTTGACTATTTTTAGTCTAAATAGACCAATTTTTAGTCATTTTTTACGGAATTTAAAAAATTCAATTTTTGTAGTTTTTAGTTTTTGTAGTTTTTGTAGTGTAGCGATTTGTAGTTTGTAGTCTTCGTAGCCTTGAGCTTTCAAATTGACTAAAAAGGGTATTTTTGAGCTTAAATTTTCCAAAAATTTAGAATTTTTGTAGTTTGTAGTCTTTGTAGTCTAGCCTATTTTTAGCCTAATAAGGTCATTTTTGAGTGATTCTTCCGAAATTTTTCCGCATTTTTCTATCATTTCTAGCCGAAATAGCCCAGTTGTGGGTTTTTTTGTAGTTTGTAGTCTTTGTAGTCTTTGTAGTCTCTCTCTATTTCTCACCTAACAACCCCAAAAGCAGCTGTTTCGTGGCCGTTTCATAGGTGAACACGTTCACATCTCCGTTATTCCGCTGTCCCATGCAAGCTCGTCGTTTCAGAAGTGATCTGAAAATTCAAAAATCTGGAATTTTCAGAAAAATTTTCCAAAAATTCAAAATCGCCCAATCGCGATAAAAATCGATATCACGAGCTGAAATTGGCTGAAAATAAAAATGGCGAAAAAAAAATTTCAAAAAAATCAAAAATTGAAAAAAAAATTTTTTTCGAAAATTTCGATTTTTTCCAAAAAAATTTTTTTTTCAGTTTTCGATTTTTTTGAATTTTTTTTTGCAGAATTCTATTTTTCAGCCAATTTTAGCTCGTGATATCAATTTTTATCGCGATTGGACCATTTTGAAAATTTGGAAAATTTTCAAATTTTTCTCCATAGAGCGCACCTGCACACCCCAGCGTTTCCCTGCGAGTAGGCAATCATAAGTGCCGTATTCCCATCTGCGTCTCTTGCATCGATAAAGCTCGCCATCTGTTTTTCATTCAAAATTCCCGCCTTTTCCTCGTACTCCAACACCAACTCGATGACGTCACCACTGGTGGTCCGTTTTGGTAGTTTGTCGATTGTCAATAGAGCGCAAATGTGGAGAGATGTGTAGCCACTGAAAGAATACTCAAAAAATTGAGAAAAAGTTTGAAAATATCCAAAAAATCGGCTTAAAATGAGCCAAAATTGCGCATTTTCAGGCATTTTTTGGATTTTTTCCCAAAATTTAAAAATAATCCAATCGCGATAAAAATCGATATCACGACCTAAAATGGGCTAAAAATAAGAATTCTGAAAGGATTTTTCAAAAAATTCAAAACTTGAAAAAATTTTTTTTGGAATTTTTCGAAAAAAATTTTTTTTTCAAATTTTGATTTTTTTGAATTTTTTTCTCAGAATTCTCATTTTTAGACAATTTCAGCTCGTGATATCAATTTTTATCGCGATTGAACCATTTTGAAATCTCAAATATGAGCACTTTGGGGCTCAAAAGGGGCGGGACCTAAGTTTCTAGGCTCCGTCCACTTTTCAAAAATCGCTTACATTTTATTCCTGGTGTATCGATTGGTTTTTGGGCTATCGGCAACCACACGAATGCAATCCAGAGATCCACTACGGACGGCACAGAGCATTGCTGGAAATGAGCATACTGTAGTTTGTAGTTTTCGTAGTTTTTGTAGTTTTTGTAATCTAGACTATTTGAGCTACTTTCAGGAGAAAAAAACGACAAAAAACGAGCCGTTTTGAGCTATTTTAGGCCTGTTTTGCCCATGGTGGCCTAGAAATCCCAAAAACTCGGCCACAGGCATTTTGGGCTATTTAGAACCTATTTTTGTCAAATTTTTGGCTTTCATAGGCTATTTTAGGGGTTTTTCTGCTAATTTGAACCATTTTAAGCCAATTTTTAGCCATTTTAGGCCTATTTTGCCCAAGGTGGCCTAGAAATCCCAAAAACTCGGCCACAGGCATTTTGGGCTATTTAGAACCTATTTTTGTCAAATTTTTGGCTTTCATAGGCTATTTTAGGGGTTTTTCTGCTAATTTGAACCATTTTAAGCCAATTTTTAGCCATTTTAGGCCTATTTTGCCCAAGGTGGCCTAGAAATCCCAAAAACTCGGCCACAGGCATTTTGGGCTATTTAGAACCTATTTTTGTCAAATTTTTGGCTTTCATAGGCTATTTTAGGGGTTTTTCTGCTAATTTGAACCATTTTAAGCCAATTTTTAGCCATTTTAGGCCTATTTTGCCCATGGTGGCCTAGAAATCCCAAAAACTCGGCCACAGGCATTTTGGGCTATTTAGAACCTATTTTTGTCAAATTTTTGGCTTTCATAGGCTATTTTAGGGGTTTTTCTGCTAATTTGAACCATTTTAAGCCAATTTTTAGCCATTTTAGGCCTATTTTGCCCAAGGTGGCCTAGAAATCCCAAAAACTCGGCCACGGGTATCCTGGGGATGGAAAATGTCTTTTTAAGCATATTTTTGCATTTCTAATGCGTTTGGAAGCTCAGAAAACCTCAAAAAACACGAAAATTGGTCAAAAAGCACGGTGGCCGAGTTTTCTGAAAATTCTAGGCCACCGAATTTTTTTCGATTTCTAGATCGAAATTTCGCGATTTTTTCGAATTTTTGGGTCTCTAAACTCTTTTTTAGCAATTTCCAGCAAAAAAATGACGAAAAACGAGTCATTTTGAGCCATTTTAGGCCTATTTGACCATGGTGGCCTAGAAATCCCAAAGGTTCGGCCACGGGTATTTTGATGGTGAAAAATGTCTTTTTAAGCATATTTTTGCATTATTACAACGTTTGGAAGCTTAGAAAACCTCAAAAAACGCAAAATTGGCCGAAAAGCATGGTGGCCGAGTTTTCCGGAATCCTAGTCCCCCATCAAAAATTTTTTTTTTCAAAAATTTTTTTTGCTTTCTAGACCCAAATTTTGCGTAGATCCCGAATTTTCAGGTATTTTTAACTTCTCGCCCCTCCTTCACTCTCAAACCGCATACCATTCTCTCCATGTTCATCCTTCAAGTTAGGCTCCGCCCCATTTTCGAGCAAAATGGCCGCATGTTGATGATTTCGGCATTTCAATGCCTCTAGAAGCGGTGTAGAGCCGTCGGAAGCAGCTAAATTGACATTTTCGTTGACTAAAATCAAATTTCTCAGAATCATCTCGTTTTTTGAAATTGCCGCCAAGTGAAGAGGCGTTTTTTGGCTCCCATCGTTTATCGATCGACACGGGTCGGCTTTTGCGACGGCTAGAAGGAATAAAACTGATTCGAAATCGTTCGAACGAATCGCCTGATGCAGGAGATTCTCCCCATTTCCATTGGTTTGAACGGCGGCGTGCGGTTGGCGGCCGACGATCAGGGAGGCCATCTGGAATTATTGATTTTTATTGATTTTTCTATTTGAAGCAGAAAAAATCACGAAAAACGAGCCATTTTGAGACATTTTAGGCCTATTTTGAGCTGTTTTGAGCCATTTTGACCATAGTGGCCTAGAAATCCCCAAAACTCGGCCACTGGTATTCTCAGAGTGAATTTCAATTTCCTTACAGGTTAGAAGCTTCTAGAGCTTCGAAAATGACAAAAAACAAGCCATTTTGAGCCATTTTAGGCCTATTTTGACCATGGTGGCCTAGAAACCCAAAAACCTCGGCCATGGGTATTTTTAGGGTAAAAAATCGATTTTTGAATCGTCTGTGAACTATGAAACCTGAAAATTCGAATTCTCCATGAAAATCTACTCTAGAAATCATGAAAAAACGAAAATTTTTTTGGTGGCCGAGTTTTTGAAAATCCTAGGCCACCAAATCTTTTTCGATTTTTGACCCAAATTTTTTTGAAATTTTCGAATTTTTGGGTCCCAAAGCTTGTTTTCAGTTATTTCCAGCAGAAAACGAGCCATTTTAGGCCTATTTTGAACCACTTTGACCATAGTGGCCTAGAAACCCAAATTCTTATTTTTCTCGGCCACCGGTAATTTTAGGACGAAAACATCGATTTTTCTAGTTTTCCGATGAGCCACAAGCTTCAGAAAGCTTAAAAATCAAAAAAATCGGCCGAAAAGCATGGTGGCCGAGTTTTTGAAAATCCTAGGCCACCAAATTATTTTTCGATTTTTGACCCAAATTTTTTGAGAACTTCGAATTTTCAGGCCTCGAAGCGATTTCTAGCACTCTTTAGAGCGAAAACTTGCTTTTTCCACTGTTTTCCCCCCATGGCCGAGTTTTTGAAAATTCTAGGCCACCTACAGTAACCCACCTCATGATCCTTCATGGTCATCGATTGCGACAAGATAGTCTGTCCGAATTTATCCCGAATCGGTATGAATTCCACATTTTCAGCGTCGAGAAGAATCTGGAAGAGAAAAATTGAACGTGGCCGAGTTTTTGAAATTTCTAGTCCCCGTTCAAAAAACCACTAAAATCGATCGTTTTAGGCCGTTTTTTCGAGTTTCTAGCATCAAATTTTGAGCCAGAATCGACTAGAATATTCACTTTTGAGTCTGGTGGCCTAACTTTTCCAAAATTTGGATTTCTAGTCCCCGTTCAAAAATGGTCTTTTTTAGTCGTTTCGGGTCGCTTTTTTCGGAATTTTTTTGATTTTTTCAGCAAAATTTACCTTCACACCCTCCGTATTCTGCTCTCTGACTCCTATATGTGCCGGTGTCCGTCCATCCTGGTCCACAGCGCTAAGCTCCGCCCCTTTATCCCTGAGCGCCTGTAAAATGGCATTTTGACCCCATGAAATCGCCATATGGGCCGGTGTAAATTGATCATCGTCAGCTGGGTTACTGTAGATTTTACGACAATTCACATCCGCACCGTTTTCTATCAGAAAAACGGCTCCCGGCTCGTCACCATCGTCGATAAGCCGGTGGAGGAGTGTTTGGGTGGTGGACCATGTCTGAAAATTAAAAATTCGGAAAAATCGCAAAATTTTGACCTGAAATGCAAAAAAAATCGAAAAAAAAAATTTTTTTTGGTGGCCTAGAATTTTCAAATTTTCCGAAAACTCGGCCATGGGTGAAAAGTGGCTGGAAAATGGGAATTTTGCATCGAAATCGTCTTAAAATAGACCCAAAAAATGAGACCTGAGACCCAAAAAATTGAAAATTTCGAAAAAATTAAGCAAAAATCAAAAAAAAATCCGGTGGCCTAGAATTTCCAAAAACTCGGCCACCATACTTTTCTGCCAATTTTTGTCATTTTTCAAGCTTTCTGAAGCTTTTGACCCCTCAAAATACCAAAAAATCGCGTTTTTTTACCCTAAAGACACCGGTGGCCGAGAAAAATGAGAATTTGGATTTCTAGGCCACCATGGTCAAAATAGGCCTAAAACGGCTCGAAATGGCTCGGGTTTCGTCACTTTTTCGCTGAAAATTGCTGAAAAGCAGCTTTGTGACCCGTTTATTCGAAAAAAAATTCGCGAAATTTCAGAAAAAAAATCAAAAAAATTTTGGTGGCCTAGAATTTTCAAAAACTCGGCCACCAAGAAAATTTCCGTTTTTTCATGGTTTCTAGGGTAGATTTCTATAAGGAATTCAAATTTCTAGGTCTCCAATTTCACAGATGACTCAAAAGCCCTAATGGCCTAGTTTTTGGGATTTCCAGGCCACTATGGTCAAAATGACTCAAAATTGGCCTAAAATGGCCCAAAATGCCTCGTTTCTCGTCATTTTTTCGTCTATAGTGGCCTAGAAACACCAAACTAGTCCACCTACCTCATCATTCTCCTCCAAAACGTCTCCAGACTCCGATAGCTTCACTTTCGACTCCAAATCACATCCAAAATTCACTAAAAGCGCGGCAACTTCGAATTTTTGATTTTTCAAAGCGGCATGGACCAGAGAGTATCCTGTTGAGCATCTTTCATTGAGTTTACATCCATTCGAGATGAACGAACGAACTGTGCTGAGCAATCCACGCTCACACGCCGCTTCCAGGTAGGTTTTCCCATCAATTCGGCTGAAAATGCACAAATTTAGGTTGAAAATCGGCTGAAAATAGGCTTAAAATCGAAAAATCCTAAAAATTTGGCCTTAAAACCATCATTTTTGAGCGAAAACCATCATTTTAGGGCTATTTAAGGGTGGTGGCCTAGAATCCCAAATTTTGCAAAAGTTCGGCCACCGATTTTTTTTGAATTTTTTTAACGAGAATTAGTAGGATCTGAGCAATCAGGAACAAAAAAAATTATCGAAAAATCTTCAATTTGAAGGGATTTAAGCCAATTTTCCCCTGGTGGCCTAGAAATCCGGAAAACTCGGCCATGGGTGTTTTTAGGCCCTTTTCGAGGGGGTTCCGGCGTTATTGGGGGTCTAAAAATGCTCAAAAACACTCTAAACCTTCATTTTTCACTCATTTTTTTCAATTTGTTTCGGTGGCCTAGAAACCCAAAAATTTGGATTTCTAGGCCACCGCTCCCTTACTCTTCATTTTTGGCTTTTGCGTCGTTTTCGATGAGAAACACTCCAATTTCATCGTCATTCGCCAGAATCGCCTTCGACAGAAGGCTCCGCCCATTTTTATCGTGTGAATTGACGTCGGCGCCGCCTGGAATAAAAAAAATTGGTGGCCTAGAAACCCAAAACTCGGCCAGGACTAGTTCTGCGCTGACAGAAAGATTCTAGAGCTTCGAATGACCACAACTAGCGAAAAATTCAGCTCAAATAACCTATTTTAAGCCATTTTTCCAAGATGGCCGAGTTTTGGGTTTCTAGGCCACCTTCATAACTTGGTTCCTAGAGGGCCTAGAAAGCCAGTTTCTGGACTGTTTTGTGTGAAATGTTGTGCTTGTCAAGATCTGTATCATTTCGAAGAATTTTAGTGGCCTAGAAAACCGTGAAAATTGGGTTTTAACGCCACCACTCATAAGGTGGCCTAGAAACCCAAAACTCGGTCAGGTAAAGTATCGGACTAGAAAATACACATCCGGTTTGTAAGAACACCAAAAATTTGCAAAAAAAAAAACAGTGAAAAATAGCCGATTTTTGAAGATGGCCGAGTTTTGGTTTTCTAGGCCACCTTCATAATTTGGTTTCTAGGCCAGCTAGAGAGGCAGTTTGTGAACAATGTAGGGTAAAATTTTGTGCTTGTCAAAACCTGGGCAATTTCGTTGCTTTTGGTGGCCGAATATTGGGTTTCTAGGCCACCATCCATAACTTGGCTCCTAGGTGGCCTAGAAACTCGAAACCTCGGCCATCTTGTTTCCCATACTATTTGAGATTGCTCGCCAAAAAAGATGCGCAAAAATTCAGCTCAAATAGCCCGTTTTAAGCCATTTGACCAAGATGGCCGAGTTTTGGGTTTCTAGGCCACCTTCATTATTCGGTTTCTAGGCCAGCTAGAGAGCCAGTTTTTCGACTGTTTTGTGTGAAATTTTGTGCTTGTCAAAACCTGAGCAATTTCGTTGCTTTTGGTGGCCGAATATTGGATTTCTAGGTCACCACCCATAACTCGGCTCCTAGGTGGCCTAGAAACCCAAAACTCGGCCAGACGAAGTTTCCAACGGAAAACTACACGTTCGATTTGTAGAACGCAAAAAAATTGCAGAAAAATAGTGCAAAATACCCGATTTTTGAAGGTGGCCGAGTTTTGGATTTCTAGGCCACCTTGATAATTCGGTTCCTAGGCAATCTAGAGAGACAATTTTTCGACTATCTTGTGTGAAATTTTGTGCTTAACAAACCTGAGTCATTGGTGGCCTAGAAACCCGGTAATTTGTGTTTCTAGTCCCCGTTCATAACTCAGCTTCCCGGTGGCCTAGAAACCCCATTCAAAGTCTATCTGACCTAGAATTTCTTGCTTGTCATTCTCAAGGCAAAAACTCACCCTTTATACAAATTCTGGCCAATTTGAGGTCCCTCTTCTCTACTGCAATATCCAGTGCCGTTTTATCCTCGGAATCCCGTGGCCACCGTAACCCTCGCCTCGCCTCCACTATCCGGCTCAAAACTTCGGGTGCTTCTGAATCCGCCGCCACGTGGCACGCAGTTTTACCATTGGAATCTGCCACGTGGCAATCCACTCCAGCAGCCAGCAGAGACTCCACACCTACCGTATCCCTTCGTGCGACAATCTCATTGATCAGTGGCACCTGGTTACTGTAGATTCGGAAATTCACATTCGCTCCATTGAGAATCAGAAGTTCCGAAATTCGACGATTCGGGAATTCGGACATCAGAAGACACGTCGAGAGGGCCGTGTGGCCTTCTGAAGTGGCCACGTCGAGATGAGCAATGCCGGTGCGGATGAGGGATTCAGAGATTATGTGATTGTTGGCTATCACTGAACACATTAGTGGAGTTCTGCAAAAAATTGGAATTTTCGGCCGTTGAAACGGGGTTTCTAGGTCACCGGGGAGCGGAGTCATGAACGGGGACCAGAAATCTCGAAAATTTGGGTTTCTAGGCCACCAACAGCATCAAAATAGTCTTGCTTTTGTTTAGCACGAAATTTCATACAAAACCGTTCAAAAACTAGGTTTCTAGGCCATCTAGGAGCCGGGTTGTGAACGGGGACTAGAATACCAACTTGTGGCCTAGAAATCTAATTTCTAGGCCACCAACAGCATCGAAATGGCCTCGGCTTTGTTAGGCGTAACATTTCAGACAAGGTAGTTCAAAAATTGGGTTTCTAGGCCACCTACGACCCAAGTTATGAATGGGGACTAGGAATCCAAAACTCGGCCACTTTCAAAAAATGGCTTAAAATAGGCTATTCGGGCTCAAATTTTCGCTAATTTTCCGTAATCTTAATCTCTAGAAATTTCTCTAATTTTTAAAAAGGATTTGTAGACAATTTGGGGGATTTCTAGGCCACCATTCATAACTCGGCTTCCAGGTGGCCTAGGAACTCAAAACCTAGGCCATCTTGTCTCCCAACCTATTTGAAATTGCTGAACATCAAAAGCAAGCGGAAATCCAATTCAAACCGTCTATTTTAAGCCATTTAAACAAAATGGCCGAGTTTTGGTTTTCTAGGCCATCTTCATAACTCGGTTTCTAGGCCAGCTAGAAACCCGATTTAAAAACAATCTAGCGTAAAATTTTGAGCTTGTTATTAATCCAGCTATCTCGGACCATCTTAGTACTGTTGGTGGCCTAGAATCCCAAAAAATTGGATTTCTAGGCCATCATTCCTAACTCGGCTCCCAGATGGCCTAGAAACCCAATTCAAAAACCCACCTCTCTTCCGCATCAATCTTGTTCAAATCCAGCATCTCCTTATTCTCCTCAATCCATTTTGCCAGTTGTAAAGACGGAATTCTGGCTGCCACATGGACCACATTATAGTCTCCAGGGCTTTGACATAGCCGTCCATCTGCTCCATGCTTCACCAGGAAGTCCATAGCCGAGATATTGTCTAAAGTTAGGCCATTTTTTACGAAAAATCAAAAAAATCGCGAAAAATTGGCCAAAATCCATCAATTTCAGCCATTTTCCACCCATGGCCTAGTTTTTCGGATTTCTAGGCCACCATACCTTTTCTACACATCCTCATTAGAATCGTCTCGCCTCTCTCCGTATCCTTCACATTCACATCTGCACCTTTTTCGATGAGTTGCTGAGCAATCAACGGCGATTTTTGGTCTGGAACTTGGGCGAGGGTTCGGTGGAGCGAATTTGCATTTTTCAGAATTGTATGCTTTGACTAGATAATATTAACGATTTCAGAGCGATCCCAACAAAAATTAGCTTTCTAGCTCTAAAACTAAGCGAGTTATGGCAAAAGTTCGGTGGAGCGCACTTGCAACCAAGATGGAAATTTTTGATTTTAGGTCTGTTTCCGACTAAATCTCTGGTTTTAAATCGATTGCAACTAAAATTGGAGCTCTATCTCTAAAACTAAACGAGTTATAGCAAATGTTCAATGGAGCGCGCTTGCATTTAATTGATAAATTTTCGATTTTAGGTTTGTTTCCGACTAAATCAATAGTTTTAAATCGTTCGCAACTAAAATTAGCTTTCTAGCTGTTAAGCTAAGCGAGTTATAGCAAAAGTTCAGTAGAGCGCATTTGCATTTTATCACACAAAACTTCGATTTTAGGGTTGTTTCCGACTAAATTGATAATTTCAAATCGATTTCAATTGAAATCAAAGCTCTATCTCTAAAACTAAGCAATTTATTGCAATAGTTCGGTGGAGCACAGTTGCAGTCAACTCTGAAAATTCTTATTTTGAGCTCGATTCCGACTAATTCAATGATTTCAGATCGATTCCGATTAAAAGCGAGTGTCTATCTCTAAAACCAAGCGAGATATAACAAATGTTCAGTGGAGCGCAGTTGCACTAATATCGAAAAATTTTGATTTCAGGTTTTTCTCCGACTAAATCGACAATTGCAAATCGATTCCGACAGGAATTAGCTGTCTAGCTGTGAAACTAAGTGTGTTATAGCAAAAGTTCAGTAGAGCGCATTTTCACTTCATCTCGAAAAGTTTTGATATTAGGTTCGATTCCGACTAAATCGGTAGTTTTAAATCAATTGCAACTAAAATCAAAACTCTATCTCTAAAACTAAGCGAGTTATAACAAAAGTTCAGTAGAGCGCATTTTCACTTCATCTCGAAAAGTTTTGATATTAGGTTCGATTCCGACTAAATCGGTAGTTTTAAATCAATTGCGACCAAAACCAGAGCTCTATCTCTAAAACTAAGCGAGTTATAACAAAAGTTCAGTTGAGCGCACTTACGATCCGAGCAAAGTGCCTTCTCTAACGCAGAAGCACCATCCGAATCCAACTCATTAAGACATGCTGGCATTTTTCCAGAATTTTGCATAAAATACAAGAATAGTACATCTTCCCGACCAATGGAGACTATCGAATGGAGCACATTTGCTGTGTTTCTGAAAATTTCAAAATTTTTGGCGCCAAAAAATTCAAATTTTTTTTTTCAAAAATATTTTTGACCTACCCATCAATCAATCGATACAACAGTGGGGCGGTCATATTTGCAAAGTGGGCGGGGCCTAGTTGGTCCCAAGACGAGGCGATCATCGCGCCGCATACTGTAGAAAGTGGGCGGAGCGATTGTTTTTCAGCGAATTCGTAGATTTGAATGCAATTGTCGACGTTGAGACGAGCGCCCAGCTGTTGGATGCATCTGAAAATTTTAATTTAAAAAATATGGAAATGTGCTCCACTGAACTTTTATTATAACTCACTTAGTTTCAGAGGTACACAATTTATTTTAGCTGCAATCGTTTTTAAATCATCGATTTAGTCGAAATCAAATCCAAAATCAACATTTTTCAAAAAAAAATGCAAGTGCGCTCTACCGAACTTTTGCCATAACTCGCTTAGTTTTGCAGCTACAAAGCTAATTTTTGTTGGGATCGATTTGAAACTATCGGCTTAGTCGAAATCGAATCTAATATCAAAATTTTTCGATTTAACTGCAAGTGCGCTCCACCGAACTTTCGTTATAACTCGCTCAGTTTTACAGCTAGGAAGCTAATTTTAATTGAAATCGATTGGAAATCATTGATTTAGTCGAAAACAAATATAAACTCAAAGCTTTTCGAGTTTGATGCAATTGCGCTCCACCGAACTTTTTTTCATAACTCGCTTAGTTTTACAGCTAGAAAGCTAATTTTTGTTGATACCGCTTATAAATCGTTATCTAGACCATATAAGCCTCAAAAATTCGGAATTCTGAAAAATATTGCAAATGCGCTCCACTGAACTTTTGCTATAACTCGCTTCATTTTTGAGCTAGGAAGCTAATTTTTGCTGAAATGGGTTTCAAATGATCAATTTACTCAAAAACCGATCTAAAATCACAAATTTTTGAGTGGACTGCAAGTGCGCTCTACCGAACTTTTGCTATAACTCGCTTCATTTTTGAGCTAGAAAGCTGATTTTTGTTGGAATCGATTAAGCAAAGCTTCCTACACATTTTTTCATAAAAAAAGCTGTAATGCAAGTGCGCTCCACCGCTAAACTCACACATTCTTTAGTTGTTCCAGTCGAAACGCGGCTGCCGTTTCGCAAACTTTCAGCAACTGATTATCGTCTATTTTCAGGTCGATGTAATCTGTATAAATCCATCGAATCGCCACGTGGAACGCTTCTGAATCGACGTCATCTGGAATCTCCAGAATTTTGACGTCTTCTGAATCCAGCTTCCAGAAATCGGTACGGGCGGCCAGGACGAATTTGTGGGCGGGAATTTCAGCATGGTGTTTAGAGTTTTCAGCAGGAAATTTGAATTTCACATCGCTGAATTTTGGTTTTTCGAGGAGTGAAGACGTCAGGGTCAGAAGACGTGACGGTAGGGTGTCTTCTGAATTCTCAGAATTTGATGAGGCATTTTGTAGATCGTATTTTCGACGGAGTTCCAGATGTTCGGACTGAAAATTGGGAATTTTCAGATTTTTTAAAAAAAATTCAAAAAAAAATTTTTTTTGAAAATTTTGAATTTTTGAAAAAAATTTTCCAGCTTTTATTTTAAGCCGAAAATTTTAATTTTTAGGATTTTTTGTTCGAATTTTCAGCCATTTTCAGCCAAAAAAAATTTTTTTTCAAAAAAAAAATTTATTTTTTTTCAATTTTTCTAATTTTTTCAAAAAAATCTCACCTGAAGAGCATTAAATTGCTCTTTTAAAATGTGCAAATAGTCGACTTCTTCCTCCTTACCACTCATTTTTCTCTGAAATTTCAGATTTTTCTGGAAATTTTCCAATTTTCCAGCCAAAGAAATAGGACAACTAGCGGGGTGACACATAATAGGGCAACAAAAAACATGATTTTTCAATAGAATTCTTTATTAAAAAAGGCAAAAATCGATAGAAAAATCGGCAAAAATCATCCAATTGTCATCCAGAACAGGTTTCTTCTCTTCTCGGCGCTATTGTTTACATTTCCTCTCCGTTTACCTTCAATTTCCATTGTTTATAGCAATTTTCCGTCGAAAATATACTTTTTCGACGTTGAAAATGCTAAAAATCCACCTAAAAACCCCGAAAAATGGCTGAAAAAGCTGAAAATTGAGCTTGGAAATGCTGAAAATCGCTGAAAAATGATTATTTCCTTACGCGCAAATGATGCATTGCGTACGCAAACACCGCGACGCCGAATTGCGGACCTGGAATAAATTTTAATAAATTTTCTCGCTTTTTTTCGCTGAAAATAGCAGAAAATTGCTGGAAAAAAGTAGGGGAAAGTGAAAAAATAGGATTTAAAAAATTTTTTTATTGAAAAATATAGGAAAAATAAGGGAAAAAATCCAAAAATTCGATGAAAGATAAATTTTGGAAAAAAAAGGGAAAAGAAAGCAATTTAGGTACTTTTTAGGGTTTCTGGGGGCTTGAAAACATTCAAAAAAAGCTAAAAATCATGAAAAAACGGGGAAAAATGTGAAAAAATCTCCAAAATTCGAAAAAAAAAATTTTTTGAAAAAATGTTTCTTTTTTTCGATTTTTTTGGGATTTTTAGGGGTTTTAAAACACACTTTAGGATCATTTTTACAGCAAAAAATCAATTTTTTCGGCTCTTTTTAAACTTTTTGAACTGATCAATCTCTTTCTGATATTCCAAAGCTTCCTTATCATAGCTCTTGAAAGTCGATCGAATCCTGTGGAATTCCATCATGACATTTGTTTGATGGAATGTGTAGGCGAGGAAGAGGAGCTGAAAAAATTTTTTAAAATTTAAAATTTTTTTTTAATTTCAAAAATTTGAAATTTTCGAAAAAAAAATGTTTTTTCGAAAAAAAATATTTTTTCTGAAAATCTTCAAATTTTAAGCCAAAAAAAATCGATATTCTTACCGCAAAATGGTCAAATCCCCAATATTGACTTTCCAATGCAAGAACCACGAACAAGAAGATGCAAATGATCCAGGTTAGGGGATCTTTGAGAATTTCAATTTTTTCAATTTGAATTTTTGAATTTCCCGCCTCCTCCGCTTCCTCTACAACATCGAAATCTTCAATTTCTTCTTGGAATTTCCGGAATTTCTCCATTTGCCGAGCGATGACGTCATGGGCCTCGTGCATTTCTTCTAGACGCTTCTGGAGCTGGTCAAGGAAGATGTAGGAGTACACAACAAGGATACACTGCAAAAATACCAAAAAATAGCTTTAAAATGGTGTAAAAATCATAAAAATCCGTCTGGAATTGATAAAGTTACAGTAATTTGAATTTTTAAACATTTTTAAATATGAAAATCCACCCTCCCCCCTTCGCCGCGCGGCGCCATCACTCTCCGCCTTCTTATACGCCTTCCGCACTCTCTCTGAGTTGTAGCCGCGTGGTGTAGTGGCAAGACGCTACGTTTTGAATATGACACTTTGCGGTTCGACTCCCCTCTGTGGTTTTTGTGTTTTTTCTTCTTTTTAGAGATGTTTCAAGGTAATGAAAACAACGAATTAGTTGAAATTCATAGGTTTTCTGAATTTTCGAGCCAAAAATATGATTTTTCTGGGGTTTTTAGTGTAGAATGGGCTCAAAATAAGGGTTTTTGGAAATCAAAGAATCTAGGTCACACTTTTGCTACTTTTTGTCTGAAAATTTCAGAGTATACTAAACAAAACAAGAGCTTCATTTTTGTAATTGACAACTTTTCTGAAAAATTTGGTCCTAGGGAGATACGCCACGGGGAAGGGAGTCTACCAGGAGGCGCGTCCATCAACGAGGGTGTAGGTGCTTCCACGTGGCATATCTTCTCAGAACTTGATTTCCAAAGAAAAGTGTCAACTACAAAAATGAAGCCCATGTCTTGTTTAGTATAATCTGAAATTTTCAGACAATTCTGGCTATTTTGACCTACTTTTGTAACTTTGAAAAAAAAAAGAAAAACAAAATCAGGGGATTTTGACTTACCGCTTCCATGATTGCTGCATTCTGTATTTCCCAAAACCAAAGTACCGAACTACAAATGATAATAGTCTCCAACCATGGAGTCCTGATCAACGGCTTCTCGTCAGTGATTCTAATTTTTGGATTATGATATCGTAAAAAGAAATAGACTCTTTCAAGATGATATCTCACAAAATCGTAATCTAGGAAAATAAACTGAACGGCTGCTGTGTTCAACACCATTACAACAATCTGAAAATGAGGAAATTTTATGTCAAAATGATATTTTTTGAAAAAGTGAGATTTTTTGGCTGAAAATCTGGAAATCTGAAATTTTCAGATTTGAGAGAATTTCAGATTTTTTGATGCGAAAATGTTCGCCATGTTTTGGCAATTCGAATGCACATATTTTCATGTCTATAGCCCTTCTAGAACAATTTTTAGAGCCCATTTTCGAAATTATCGATTTTTTGGCTGAAAATCAATAAAATCGCTTTAAAACTTGTTTTAGAAGGTTTCAAGAGCTTAAATTAGGTTCATTCGAACTGCCAAGTCATGACGAACATTTTCATAATAATTTTTCTTGAAAAAAAAAATTGGCGGTCGACCGCGGTCGGCCGGAAGCACATTTTTTTTAAAACTCACAAAAGCAATGAACCAGAAAGGGCTGAAATTATCGGCATCTACAAAACCACCGACTACAGCAAGAACTGCAAGAAACAGTGCCAGCATTTGACCGAAATATCGAACGATGTCGATCGCGGTCGAAATGGTCGAGGCGGTCGAAGGCATTTTCTCTTGGAAATTTAGGGATTACTGTAGTTTTTGGACCAAAAAAGGGAGAAAAAGGATCAAAATGGTTTGGGAGTGCGTTTCTAGGCTCTGACCCCATTTTTCCCGAGGGCCATTCTATTTCTCTGTTTATCGAGATTAGGGTGAGCAATGAGCAATTAGCAGGTGACAAGTGACAAGTGACACCTATTACAGTAATCCTAGGGACTCTTGAAAAACCTATTTATGATCCTCTAAATCTAAAAATTGCATTTAGAATCTTCCAAATGTCGGGAATTCCAAAAATTGATGTTTTTTCAAATGTTTTCCCAATATTCTGGGTCACAACTTATTCAAATTGTTTTAAAAAGTTGAAAAAGGACCACAGTAACCCAAAATACCATGAAAAAAAGCCCTAAAATGCCTGAAAAAGCTTAAAAATCGAATTTTCCAAAAATTAGGTCAAGTGGCTCAGTGGGATTTTCACTACCAATCTGACTACCAGGGTTCGAATCCTTCTGGTGGCAAATTCTTTTGAAAAGTGTGTGGACTTCGAAAAAGCTGAAATTTTCAGATTTTCAGCTCCAGAACAGGACAAACAGAAACACAGATAGACTGAAACTTGGAATTCGACTGAAAATGACTGAAAACACAAATTTCCAGGTTTCTAAGGTCGAAAATCGCATCTAAAGCCTCTGAAAACCTCAAAAACCCATCCAAAACACCCTAAAATGCCGAAAAATGGAATTTTTCAAAAATTGGGTCAAATGGCTCAGTGGGATTTTTCACTACCAATCTGACTACCAGGTTTCGAATCCTTCTGGTGGCAAATTCTTTTGAAAAGTGTGTGGACTTCGAAAAAGCTGAAATTTTCAGATTTCCAGCTCCAGATCAGGACAAACAGACACACAGATAGACTGAAAAGAGGAATTCGACTGAAAATTGCTTAAAATGTCTGAAATTTTATTTTTCTTGATATTCGGACTCAAAAATTGTGTTTAAAACACCTCAAAACCTCTAAAACCCACTCAAAACCCCTTGGAATCTCTAAAATTAGAATTTTTCAAAAATTGGGGTCAAATGGCTCAGTGGGATTTTCCTAATCTACCAATCTCAACACCTGGGTTCGAATCCCATCGGTGGCAAATTCTTTTGAAAAGTGTGTGAAGTGCGAAAAAGCTGAAATTTTCAGATTTTCAGCTCCAGATCAGGACAAACAGACACACAGATAGATGGCTGACAATCTGCCTGGCAGATTCTGCCAACCCTAAAAAATAGGGTCTTCAGATTGTTCTTTTAAGATTTCCCGCAGGTTTAATGATGGATTACGCCAGGTACTTAGCACACAAATAGACACAGTTGGAGACGAACAATAGATGACGTGGCAGGCAAACAGAAGGTCTGGGAAAATGAAGATTACCAAAAAAGATGGAAAAGATACACAAAAATTGATCGAAAATTGCTGAAAATGAGACACAAAACCACCCTAAAACATCCCTAAAACCGGTTCAAATTGCTTCAAAACAAGAAAAATAGCCCAAAAAACCTAAAAAACCATGAAAAACGATCCTAAAACACCCCAAAGTCCCTAAAATAAGCAATTTTTCGAAAATTGGGTCAAATGGCTCAGTGGGATTTTCCACTACCAATCGGACTACCCAGGTTCGATTCCTTCCGATGGCAAATTCTTTTGAAAAGTGTGTGGAGTTCGAAAATGCTAAATTTTCAGATTTTCAGCTCCAGATCGGGACAAACAGACACACAGATAGACTGAAAAGAGGAATTTGACTGAAAAAGACTGGAAATAACAATTTTTAGGAATTAATATGACCTTATATAGTTTTCAAGTGTTCTAGATGCACATTTTGGACTCCCAGAGCTTGAAAAATGCATTTTCAGCCGTTTTCAGCCAAATTACGAGTATCAGTCTATCTGTGTGTCTGTTTGTCCTGTTCTGGAGCTCAAAATCTTAAATTTTCAGCATTTCCGAACTCTACACACTTGAAAAAAAAAACTTTGCCACCAGAAGGATTCGAACCCGGATGTGGATTTTCAGATCAAAAATCCCACTGAGCCATTTGACCCAATTTTTGAGAAATTCGATTTTTCAACGTTTTTCGGGTGTTCTAGGGTCTTTTTACATAATTTTTGGGGTTTTCAGGTGTGTTAGACACGATTTTCGAGTCTTACAAGTTTGAAAAATGCATTTTCAGATGTTTCCAACCATTTCCAGCCAAATTCCTCTTTTCAGTCTATCTGTTTGTCTGTTTGTCCCGATCTGGAGCTGAAAATCTGAAAATTTCAGCATTTTCGAACTCCACACACTTTTCAAAAGAATTTGCCATCGGAAGGAATCGAACCTGGGTAGTCCGATTGGTAGTGGAAAATCCCACTGAGCCATTTGACCCAATTTTCGAAAAATTCGATTTTACGCTTTTTTGGGGGTTTTAGGGTCATTTTTCATGGTTTTCAGGGAATTTGTGCTCACTTTTCGCCCATTTCAAGTCAATTTGAACATTTTTTGATCCAAAAAATGTCATGTTTTGGATTAGGAGGCTTTTTTGAGATAATAATGGCAACCAAAGTGTCATACACATTTTAAGAGGGTCCCAAGGAGTACTGTAGTAGACTTGTCACTTATCACTTGTCACCTGCTAATTGCTCATTGTTCACCCTAATCTCGATCTAAACAAAGATAAGATTGGTCCACGGGAAAAAGGGGGCGGAGCCTGGGCGAGCGAAGGGGCGGAGCCTAAAAAACGGGGGAAGGGTGTCTAGCGAGACGGTCCCAAATCATTCTATTCCATTTCCCTTCTTTCTTTCTGTGACACAAACTACAGTAACCTTATTCTCCAGAACATGTCCTCGACCGCCTCGACCATGTCGACCGTGATCGACTACGGTCGATATTTCGTTCAAATGCTGGGACTTTTTCTTCCATACTGTGCTGTATGCAGTGTTTTCCTTGATCCCGATAATCGGAACTATTACTGGCTCAGTGCTTTTGTGAGTTTCTTAAAAATTAGGTTTTAGGCCGACCGCGGTCGACCGCCAAATTTTTGTTCAAAAAATATTAATATGAAAATGTTCGCCATGTTCGCGCAATTCGAATAAACCTAATTTCAGCTTTTAGAACCTTCTAGAACAATTTTTATAGCGATTTTATTGATTTTCAGCCAAAAAATCGATAATTTCGAAAATTGACTCTAAAAATTGTTCTAGAAGGGCTAAAGACATGAAATTAGGTGCATTCGAATCGCCAAAACATGGCGAACATTTTCGCGTTGAAAAATCTGAAATTCTCTGAAATTTCGGATTTTCAGATTTCCAGATTTTCAGCCAAAAATTCAAAATTTCAGACAAAAATCATTTTGACCCGAATTTTCCCATTTTTCAGGTGTTTGTAATGGTGTGGAATGAAGAAACCGTTCAGGAAGCTTTCGAAGAGTATTCTTGGTTGAGAGCAGATCTCGTAAAAATCAATCGATTTTTTCCAAAAATCAGAATCGCTGACGAGAAGCCGTTGATCAGGATTCCATGGTTCGAGTCAATTATCATTTGTAGTTTGGTTCTTTGGTTTTGGGAAACACAGAATGCAGCCATAATGGGAGCGGTAAGTCAAAAACCTCTGATTTTGTAGTCTTTTTGCAGTCTGAATTGCGCTTTTCAAAGTTTAAGAGCCTACAAAAGTAGGTCACCGTAGTCAGAAGACATTAAAAATTTGAGAGTTTACTAAACAAGACATGGGCTTCATTTTTGTAGTTGACAAATTTTTTGGAAAATTCAATCCTGAGGAGATATGGTACGTGGAAGTGACCCACCTTTCCAGGAGGAAAAGGGAAGGTGGCGCGCTTCCACGTGGCATATCTCCCTGGGAATTGCCTTTTCAAAAAAGTTATCAACTACAAAAATAAAGCCCATGTTTTGTTTAGTATACCCTGAAAATTTCAGAAAAATCCAATGAATTTAAGCTAGATTTTCAGCCAGTTGAAAAATTTAATTTTTGACCAAAGTTCGAAATTTTGACTTTCCTCAAGAAAATTTACGTATTTCCCTGGGACTTTTTTTTTGCAAAAAGTGTTAACTACAAAATTGTAGCTCTTTTTTCCTTTAGTATACTGTGAAATTTCCATACGTTTCTCTGTCATAGTTTTTTGAGCCGCTAAAGTTTGCTTTTTCCTCCTCTGAGCACTGAAATAACCCCGGAAAATTAATTTTTGGTTCCAAAATTCGATAAAACCTATAAATTTCAAGAAATTAGGCCCTCCCGAGCCATAATGCAGCACTAAAAAGAAGAAAAAATCAAAAACGGAAGCGGGGAGTCGAACCCCAGAGTGTCAGATTCAAAACGTAGCGTCTTGCCACTACACCACGGCGACCACAACTCAGAGAGAGTGCGGAAGGCGTATAAGAAGGGGGAGAGTGGTGGCGCCGTGCGGCTGCGCCGCCGGCCGGAATTCGACATTATGAAAAATGCAAAAAATTCAAAAAATTCAAATTACTGTAACTTTATCAATTCCCGACGGATTTTTATGATTTTTATATCATTCTAAAGCTATTTTTTGGTATTTTTTCAGTGTATCCTCGTTGTGTACTCCTACATCTTCCTTGACCAACTCCAGAAGCGTCTAGAAGAAATGGACGAGGCCTATGAAGTCATCGCTCGGCAAATGGAAAAATTCTGGAAATTCCAAGAAGAAATTGAAGATTTCGATGTTGTCGAGGAAGCCGAGGAAGCGGGAAATTCAAAAATTCCGGAATTTTCAAAAATTGAAAAAATTGAAATTCTCAAAGATCCCCTAACCTGGATCATTTGCATCTTCTTGTTCGTGGTGCTTGCATTGGAGAGTCAATATTGGGGATTCGACGATTTTGCGGTAAGAATATCGATTTTTTGGTGCTGAATTTGAAAATTTTCAGAAAAAAAATTTTTTTTTTCGAAAATTTCAAATCATTTTGAAATTTTAAAAAAATTTTAAAATTTAAAAATAATTTTTTTCAGCTCCTCTTCCTCGCCTACACCTTCTATCAAACAAATATCATGATGGGATTCCACCGGATTCTATCAGATTTCAAGAGCTATGATAAGGAAGTTTTGGAATATCAGAAGGAGATTGATCAGTTCGAAAAGAGCCGGAAAAATTGATTTTTTTGTTGAATTTTTCATGTTTGAAATTGTTTGAAGCAAAAATTCCAAAAATTCCGAAAAAAAAATTTTTGAAAAAAAATTTTTTTTTTTTCGAATTTTTCAAATTCCCCCCTCCCCCTTTCCCTTTTTTACGATTTTTAGAATTTTTTCAAATCCATAAAACCCCTAAAAATCAGCTCCTTCTACCCCTTTTCCCCCAATTTTGTTAGAAAAAATTTTTCCCTCTTTTTCCCCATTTCTGGCTATTTTCCCCTTGAAATTTTTATAAATAAAGTTTTTCTAAACAATTTTTGTGTTTTTTCCAGATCTTCTCAATATTGTCAGCTAGAATACTTGAAAAAAGCAGAAAAAACCACCTTAAACCCCCTAAAAATGCTTTAAAATCGAGTTTTTCAAAAATTGGGTCAAATGGCTCAGTGGGATTTTCCACTACTAATCGGACTACCAGGGTTCGAATCCTTCCGATGGCAAAGTTTTTTGAAAAGTATATGGAGTTTGAAAATGCTGAAATTTTTAGATTTTCAGCTTCAGATCAGGACAAACAGACACACAGATAGACTGAAAGTTGAGAATACAGATTTTTAAACGGAAAAAATTTGTTGAAAATGGCTGAAAACGACGGATTGGAGAGCGCTAAAAAAAAAAAAAAAATGTGAAAAACAGGTTCAAGTCTTTTTAAAATTACAAAAAATAACTTTAAAACACTCAAAAACCTGTAAAATTCGCTTATTTCAAAAATTGGGTCAAATGGCTCAGTGGGTTTTTTGACAATGAATCTCAACACCAGGGTTCGAATCCTTTCGGTGGCAAAGTTTTTTGAAAAGTGTGTGGACTTCGAAAATGTGGAAATTTTCAAGTTTTCAGCTCCAAAACAGGACAAACAGACACACAGATAGACTGAAATACGGAATTTGGCTAAAAATGGCTGAAAATGCATTTTTCGAGCTTTCAGAGTTTAAAAATTGCGTCTAGAACACCTGAAAACCACTAAAAACGGAATTTCGACATTTGGAAAGAAAATGGATATTCCAAGGATTTCGGAAAACTACAGTACCGCTGAAAAACTAGATTCTAAACATTTTTTGGCTATAATTTTGGCTTTTCCAAGGTCCACACACTTTTAAAAAGAATTTGTCACCGGGATGATTCCAACCCGGGTGTTGATTTTCATGCCAAAAATCCCACTGAGCCATCTGACCCAATTTTCGGAAAAAGCAATTTTAAGAGATTTTAAGCGGATTTTAGAGGGGTCTAGGTCATTTCAGGGGTTTTAAACGCAATTTTCGGACCCCGAAAGCTTCAAAAGAATGTATTTACATCTATTTTAACCATTTCAGCCAAATTCCTAGTTTCAGTCTATCTGTGTGTCTATTTGTCCTGATCTGGAGCTGAAAATCTGAAATTTTCAGCGTTTTCGATCTCTACACACTTTTAAAAAGAACTTTCCACCAGAAGGATTCGAACCCGGGTGTTGATTTTTACATCAAAAATCCCACTGAGCCATTTGACCCAATTTTTGGAAAATGACATTATTAAAAGATGATAAGCGGATTTAAGTGGTCTACAGTAGTTTTCAGGTGTTTTATACGCGATTTTAACCCTGAAAACTATAAAAGAATATATTTTCAACTATTTCCAGTCATTTCCAGCCAAATTCCGAGTTTCAGTCTATCTGTGTGTCTGTTTGTCCTGATCTGACTGACCATCTAAAAATTTCAGCATTTCCGAGTTCCACACACTTTTCAAAGGAATTCGCCACCGGAAGGATTTGAACCTGGGTAGTCCGATTGGTAGTGGAAAATCCCACTGAGCCATTTGACCCAATTTTCGAAAAATTCGATTTTTAAGCTTTTTGGGCGTTTTAGGGTCATTTTTTTGCTGAAAATTTCTGAATATGTCAGGAAATTAAAAAAAAAACATGATATAGTTTTGAGAAACTTTATTTATCAAAATTTCAAGGGGAAAATAGCGAAAAATGGGGAAAAGGAGGGAACTTTTTTTCAAACAAAATTAGGGGAAAGGGTGGAGAAAGAGCTAATTTTCAGAAGTTTTTTGGGCTTTAAAACATGCCAAAAATGCTAAAAATCATGAAAAATGGGCGGGGAATGGAAAAATTCAAAAATTTCGAAAAAAAAATTTTTATTCAAAATTTTGAATTTTTAGGGGTTTTTGGGATTATTTTCAATGAAAAGTTCAAAGTTTTTATTCTTCCGGCTTTTTTTGAACTTCTTAATCTCCTTCAGGCACTCCAAAACTTCCTCATCGTATCCATTGAAAATCATTTTTTTCTTTTCGAATTCCGAAGTGATATAGGTTATATGGAAGTAGTAGGCCAGGAAGAGGACCTGAAAAAAAAATAAAAATTAATAAAAAAAAATAAAAATTTTGAAAAACATTTTTTTTTTCAAAATTTTTTCCGAAATTTTTTCTGAAATTTTAAGCCTAAAATATCGATTTTCTTACCGCAAACCAGTCCCATCCAAAATACAGACTCTCCAATACCAGTGAACCAATTAAAAATAGGCATCTGACCCAATTAAGTGGATTTTTGAAAACTCCAGGTAATTTTTGAATTCTTGGAATTTCCAAATTTCCCTCTTCCTCTTCTGCATCGTTTACAACATGAAAATCTCCATTTTCTTCTTGAATTTTCAAATTTTCTTTGTATTTTTCGAATAATTCCATTTGCTGAGCAGTAACCATAAGGACCTCGAAGATTTCTTCTTGACGCTTCTGGAGTAGGTCCAGGAAGATATAGGGGTACAGGACAAGGAGACACTGCAAAAATACCAAAAATTGGCATTAAAATGCTGTAAAAATCTTGAAAATCCGCTGAAAATGGACAAAGTTACAGTAATTTGAACTTATTTGCATTTTTCGCATTTTTCATCATGTGAAATTCCGGCCGGGCGGCGCCGCCTCTCCCTTGTGCAGCTGTAGCGCAGGCGGCAAAGCGATTCGTTTTGAATCTGACACTCTGGGGTTCGACTCCCTTGCGTGGTTTTTTGCTTTTTTCGTCTTTTTAGAGCTGTGTTAAGGCTCTAAAAAAGATAAAACATCAAAATTTAAAGGTTTTCTTGAATTTTGGGCATTAAAAATATGATTTTTCAGCGCTTTTTTTTCAGAGTAAATAGGCAGTAAAGGGCGATATTTTGCAAAGTTTAGCTTCATACTTCTGAGTGAAGGGACTTGTCTGAAAATTTCAGAGTACACTAAACAAAACTAGAGCTACAATTTTGTAGTTGACAATTTTTACTGAAAATCAAGTCTTAGTGAGATATAGCACGAATTCCAAAATAAGTAGGAAATTGAAATTTAGATTAAAAAAACAAAGGATTTTTGGGGGTGTCTGAAAATCTAGGTCACACTTTTTCAAGTTTTCTGAAAATTTCAAAGTATACTAAACAAGACCTGAGCTTCATTTTCGTTGTTGACACTTTTTTCTGAAAATCAAGTTCTGAGAAGATACGGCACGTGGAAGCGCGCCACCTCCCTCCTCCCGGCTGCCGGCTTCTGATGCGGCATCTTCCACGTGGCGTATCTCCCCAGGACTTGATTTTCAGAAAAAAGTGTCGACTACAAAACTAAAGTCCATGTCTTGTTTAGTATAATCTGAAATTTTCAGACAAAAAAAAAAAAAATTTTAAAAAAAAATTTAAATTTTTCACTCATTTTGGGAAAACGAACATATCTCCTCAGGATCAAATTTTTCAAAAAAGTTGTCAACTACAAAAATGAAGCTCATGCTTCGTTTAGTATACTGTAAAAATTTAAAAGTCCTCTGACACCTTTGACCTACTTTCGTAGGTCCCTAAACTTCAAAAAGCGCAATTCAGACTGCAAAATCGACTCACCAATGCCGCTATCGCTGCATCGAATGGTTCCCAAAACCAAGCTACCAAATTGACAATGATAATTGTCTCCCACCAGGGAAACCTGCCCAACGTCTTCTCCTCAGGAATTCTGATTTTTGAATTTCTGAACCACCAATCCACATCTTCCACATCCCATCGCAGATGTATGTACTCTACGAAGCCATTGAACACAGTTAGCCCGTTCCACAATGCTACAGTAACCTGAAATTTGGAGTTTAAAAAATTTAGGTCAAAAAAAAATTTTTTTTAATTTTCGATTTTCAGATTTTTCGCGGAAAATTTGAAAATTTCAGATTTTTGAGAATTTTTGATTTTTTTAAACAAAAATGTTTGTCGTGTTTTGGAAATTTGAATGAACTCAAAACGAGCTCTTGGAACCGTCTAGAAATATTTTTACAGCCAATTTTCCAATTTTCAGCCAAAAAATCTGAAAATTTCAGATTCTTAAATTTTCAATGCCAAAATGTTTGCTAAGTTTTGGCAATCTGAATGCACCTAATTTCAGCTCTTGAAACCTTCTAGAACAATTTTAAGAGCCAGATTTCGAATTTTCAGATTTTTGGCTGAAAATCGGGAAAATGGCTGTAACAACTGTTCTAGAAGGGCCCAGAGGCTCAAATTAGGTTTATTGGAGTTGCCAAAACATGCTAAATATTTTGGCATCAAAAACATAAACATCTGAAATTTTTTGATTTTCAGATTTTTTTGGCTGAAAATCTGAAAATTTTAGTTATTTTAGAATTTTCGATTTTTTGATGCAAAAATGTTTGTCATGTTTTGGCAACTCTAACGCGCTTAATTTTGTCGTCTAGAACCTGCTAGAACAATTTTTACAGTCATTTTTCGATTTTCAGATTTTTGGCTGAAAATCAGGAAAATGGCTGTAACATACGTTCTAGAAGGTTCCAGAAACTGAAATTAGGTGCATTCGAACTGTCAAATCATGGCAAACATTTTGGATTTAAAAATTAAAAAAATCTGAAATTTTTCTATTTTCAGATTTTTTGGCTGAAAATCTGAAAATTTCAGATTTTTTAGAAATTTGAAATTTTTGATGTAGAATTGTTTGTCATGTTTTGACGCTTAATCTTGTCGTCTAGAACCTTCTAGAACAATTTTTAGAACCAAATTTCAAAATTTCAGATTTTGGCTGAAAATCGGAAAATTGACTGTAAAAATTGTTCTAGAAGGTTTCAAAAGCTGAACTTAGGTTCATTCGAACTGCCAAATTATGGCGAATATTTTCATATCAACTTCTTTTTTTTTTTAATTTGGCGGTCGACCGCGGTCGACCGCCAATACTCAAAGAAAAAAAAAACTCACAATAGTAATGGCCCAATGAAGCCCAACATCGTCCAAAATACCAAGGAATACTGTAAACAGAGCTAGGCTCACCGCCAGCGTCAACCCAAATAATCGACCGTAGTCGACCACGGTCGAAATGACGGTCGAAGTGGTCGATGGCATTTTTCCTTAAAAATTTTGAGATTACTGTAGTTTTTGGACCAAAAAAGGAAGAAAAAGAAAAGGAAAAAAAGAATAAAATGATTGGGGAGGGAGTCTCTAGACCGGAGGGGTCCCTTTCTCTAGGCTCCGCCCCCTTCCCGCCTAAGCTCCGCCCCTTTTTTCCTGTGGACCATTCTCTTCTCTGTAGATTGATATTAGGATGAGCAATGAGCAATTAGCAGGTGGCAAGTGACAAGTGACATATACTAGAATAATCCTTGGGACCCTAAAAATTAATTTGTGACACTTTCATTGAATTTAGAATCTTCAAAAAGTCTGGAACCACAAGATAAGCCAAAATTTTTGGAAACTATGAAAATTGAGCTCGGAAACACAGCATTTCGGAACTTTACACAGTTTTAAAAAGACTTTTCCACCAAAAGGATTCGAACCTGGGTGTTGATTTTCAGATCGAAAATCCCACTGAGCCATTTGACCGAATTTTTAAAAATTTCGATTTTTCAGCTATTTCGGGCATTTTATAATCAGTTTCTAAGGTTTATACGGTTTTCAGGCGTTCTAAACGCAATTTTAAATCCCTAATAGCTTAAAAATTAGGTTTCATAGTCATTTCCAGCTATTTCCAGCCAAATCCCAAGTTTCTGTCTATCTGTGTGTCTGTTAGTCCTGATAAGTAGCCGAAAATCTGAAAATTTCAGCAATTTTGAACTCTACACACTTTTAAAAAGAATTTGCCACTGGAAGGATTCGAACCTGGGTGTTGAGATTCGAGTCGAAAATCCCACTGAGCCATTTGACCCAATTTTTGAAAAATTCGATTTTTAATCTTTTTCGGGCTTTTTAAGGTCATTTTTCATGGTTTTCAATGTTTTCAGACGTCCTAATCCACTATTTCGTCATTTTCAGCCTAGTTTTATGCTTAAAAATTCTTAATTCTCGTTTTTTTTCCAGAGAAATCATGATCACCTCCTACTTGCCTTCTACACGGGATGTAATTACGGTACTTATGCAAGTAAGTTTTAATTTTCAAAATTTTCTGATAGACTAAGGTCCATGGCCTAGAAGACCGTGGCCTAGAAAACTCTAGATGGCCGAGAATCCCAAAAATCTAGGCCATGGCCTAGAAACCCAAAAAAAGTGTAAATTTGTGGTTTTTCAGATCCTTATCATCTTGATTGTCTATTTATGGATGTGGCTGTCCCCAAAACTCCTGAAAGCAATTTATGTGGTCGTTGTGGAGACCCTAATTGCCCATTATCTGGTGAAATTGATCAGAAAAATGTTCGAAAAGGATACAGATGAGTACGACTACTCAGATGACGACGACGAGGATAGCCAGATCTCTGATGCCTCGTATCTCGATGATTCTAGCTTTTAATTTCCCCCGAAAACTCCAAAAAATCCCTTTTTTGCCCCAATTTCCCATTTCCCCCCTAATAAACCGTCTGTCTGTGTGTCGGTTTGTCTTAGAACACTATAAAAAACTTGCAAAAAACATTTTCCATCGATGGAAATCGAACCCTGGTGTTGAGATTGGGAGACTTGGAAAATCCCACTGAGCCATTTGACCCAATTTCTGGAAATTTCCTATTTTGAGGATTTTGGGGTTTTTAGGGTCATTTTTCATGATTTTCAGGTGTTCCAGACGCAATTTTCGACCATAGGAACCCTGAACATCGCGTTTTTAGTCATTTCCAGCGATTTTCAGCCAAATTATGGGTTTCAGCCTATCTGTGTGTCTGTTTGTCCTGTTTTGGAGCTGAGAATCTGAAAATTTCAGTATTTTCAAACACTACACGCTGTTAAAAAGAGTTTGCCACCGAAAGAATTCGAACCTGGGTAGTCAGATTGGTAGTGGAAAATCCCACTGAGCCACTTGACCCATTTTTTGGAAAATTCGATTCTAAGCGTTTTAAGGACATTTTTCACGGGTTCTAAGGTATTTCAGGTGTTCTAGACGCAATTTTTCGACTCTAGCATTTTAAAAAATGCACTTCCAGCTATTTCCAGCTATTTTCAGCCAAATTCCGAGTTTCAGTATATCTGTGTGTCTGTTTGTCCTGTTCTCGAGCTGGAAATCTGAAAATTTCAGCATTTTCGAACTCTACACACTTTTCAAAAGAATTTGGCACCAGAAAGAATCGAACCTGGGTGTTGATTTTCACATCGAAAATCCCACTGAGCCATTTGACCCAATTTCTGGAAATTTCGATTTTAAGGCTTTTTCGGGCATTTTAGGATGGTTTTTCATGAATTTAAAGATTTTCAGGTGTTCCAGACGCAATTTTCGACCCTAGCAACCCTGAAAATCGCGTTTTTAGTCATTTCCAGCTATTTTCAGCCAAATTCCGGGTTTTAGCCTATCTGTGTGTCTGTTTGTCCTGTTCTGCAGCTGAAAATCTGAAAATTTCAGCATTTTCGAACTCTACACATTTTTCAAAAGAATTGACCACTGAGAGGATTCGAACCCGGCTGTTGATTTCCACATCAAAAATCCCACTGAGCCATTTGACCCGAATTTAGAAAATGAGTAATTTTACGGATTTTCGGGCATTTTAGGTTCATTTTTCATGGTTTTTAAGGTTTTTCGGGATATTTTTCTTGTTTTGAAACAATTTTAACCGGTTTTAGGAATGTTTTAGGGTGGTTTTCATCTCATTTTCAGCAATTTTCGATCAATTTTTGTGTATCTTTTCTATCTTTTTTGGTAGTCTTCATTTTCCCAGACCTTCTGTTTGCCTGCCACGTCATCTATTGTACGTCTCCAATTGTGTCTATTTGTGTGCTAAGTACCTGGCGTAATCCATCATTAAACCTGCGGGAAATCTCAAAAGAACAATCTGAAGGCCCTTTTTTCTGGGGGACAGGTGGTGAGAGGGGTGGTAATGGACCAGCAGATGACCCCATGCCCCCACAGTAATCCCTAGCCAGCTGAGAATAATTAAGTGGGGGAAAATGGGGTCCCAATGCATTTAGAGGGGTTACAATGGGGAAAACGTCGAAATTGACCGCAAAAATTAGCGAAAAATGCCGAAAAACCCATTTAAATTGCTTCAAAAACACGAAAAATGAGCTCGAAACCCCTAAAACCTATGAAAATCCACCCTAAAACGCCCAGGAATCCGTAAACCGAGCCATTTTCAAAAATTGGGTCAAATGGCTCAGTGGGATTTTCCACTACCGACCGGACCACCCAGGTTCGAATCCTTCTGGTGGCAAATTCTTTTTAACACTGTGTGGAGTTCGAAAATGCTGTAATTTTCAGATTTTCAGCTCCAGAGCTGGACAAACCGACACACAGATAGACTGAAACTCGCGATTTAGCTGAAAATGACTTAAAAACGCAAACTTCCAGGTTTCTAAGGTCGAAAATCGCATCTAAAACCTCTGAAAACCTCAAAAATCCATCCAAAACACCCTAAAATGCCCGAAAATTCATAAAATTCGTTATTTTCAAAAATTGGGTCAAATGGCTCAGTGGGATTTTCCACTACCGATCGGACTACCCAGGTTCGAATCCTTCTGGTGGCAAATTCTTTTGAACACTGTGTGGAGTTCGAAAATGCTGAAATTTTCAGATTTTCAGCTCCAGATCAGGACAAACAGACACACAGATAGACAAAAATACGAAATTTGCCTGAAAATGACATACAAATGCATTTTTCAAGCCTGCAGGGGTCAAAAATTGCGTCTGGAACACCTAACAACCATAAAAATGACCCTAAAATGGCCAAAAAACCTTAAAAATCGCATTTTCCAAAAATTGGGTCAAATGGCTCAGTGGGATTTTCCTAATCTACCAATCTCAACACCCGGGTTCGAATCCCATCGGTGGCAAATGTTTTTTGCAAGTTTTTTATAGTGTTTTCAGACAAACAGACACACAGATAGACAGTTTATTAGTGGGGAAATTAGTTTTCAGCTCGAAATTGGGAAAATCCGGAATTTTGGTTTTTTTTTTCGAATTTTTCCGATAATTCCAGCATTTTCAGAATGTTTCAATGCTTTTTTCGACTTTTTCAGCTCTAGAAACTCTGAAAATCAACTTTCCCAGCCAAAAATCTTCGAAAAAGACAAATTTTCAATTTTCGCCGAATTTACTGAAATTTTCATGGATTTTCCATAATTTCTAGCATTTTTGACTGTTTTTATTCCCTTTTCCGGCATTCTGACTTCTGAAAATCCTGAAAATCGACTTTTCTAGCGAAAAATAGCTGAAAAAACAAAAATTGCAATTTTCATCGATTTTTCCCTAAACTTCTGGAATTTTCATAGATTTTTGACTATTTCTAGCATTTTCAGACAATTTTCACCCTCTTTTTCGAATTTTTCACCCCTGAAAACCCTGAAAATACACTTTTCCCGCTGAAAATCGCCTGAAAACATCACATCCGCCTATTTTCTGCTGGACTACGGTCATCGGTGGTGTGTGCACCCACCGCGTTCCCATACACCACGACGCGCAATTGCGGACTTTCCCACGGCGAGGTCATGGGAAAATGGGCATTTTCCCATGGATTCGAAGTGACATATAAAAGGGGAAGGAAAATGATGGGAAAATTTCAGTTTCAACGCAAATTTTGGTGAGTTTTTCAGCAATTTTTTATCGATTTTTTGAGGATTTTTCAGCCTAAAATTCGAAATTTTGAAAAAAAAATATCAATTTTTCCGAATTTTCATCGAATTTCCAGCAATTTTTCAAGCCGAAAATCGAATTTTTATAGCAAATTTTCAGACTAAAAAATCCAAATTTTCCTCCAAAAATTCCAAAAAAAAACAATTTGATCTACCCGGGAAATTTCAAATTTCCTCATAAATTTTCCCAATTTTTTCAGTGATCATCGAATCGCATCGATTTCTTTCAAAAGATGTCCAAACAATTGTCAAATTGTCATTCATTTTATATGGATCGTCTTGGAAATATGCAGAATATTCAGAAGAATCTGAATTCCACGTCATCATATTCCAATTCTTCTACTTCTCGAAAACAAATTCTGCCGTTGAAACCATCGAAAAATCAATATTCACTGCAGCAGTTTCACGATGTCAAGGTTCGTTTTTTTTTTTGGATTGGGAATTATCGATTTTAAGACCTTAAATCGATTTTTCAGCCTATTTTTCTGTTGAAAATCGCAATTCTAGCTCGATTTTGAGTCTAAAACACCTCAAATTTCTATTTTGGGAGCAAAATTTACCCAAAAAATCGATTTTTTTCGAAAATTTTGAAAAATTGCGAAAAATCGATTTCCCATAGCCAAAAATATCGATTTTTCATGCTAAAATCGCTTTACAACACTAAATTTGGGTTCGAATTCCGATTTTTCAGGGAAAACAGGCCTTAATTGGAATGTCAGCGATTTTCATCGAATTCAGCCTATTTAAGCCCAAAATTGTCTATCTTCAATCGATAAAATCGATTTTAAGCCTGAAAATCAATATTTCCAGTGAAATTTCAATCAAAAATCGAAGTTTTTCCAGTTTTTTAGCTCTAAAATCTGAAAAATTAGGCGAAATTCCGCCGGTAAATCGACACACAGGTTAAAGGCGCATGCTCTTGGAGGGTCTGCGGGTCTCACCACGAAAAGCATTATTGGCGGGAAATTTGGATTTGGGGGCGATTTTTTCGGATTTTCATGGTTTTTCGGCAATTTTTGGGGGTTTTCCGATGAAAAAAGTCGATTTCTGGCCTAAAAAATCGAGAAAATATCGATTTTTGCACTGAAAATCGATGAAATTTGCAGATTCAAGGACAACAAGCGGAATCTCAGCCACCAATTGCACCAGTGACAGTTTTGGCGCTGAAAAAGAAGGAGAAATTGGAGAAGAATGTGGTGACAATGTTGGAATATCGACAGAAATCGATGAATTTCGGCGGATCAACATCATCCTATGGTTCTTCTTCGAATTCTCACGATTTTATGCTGAGCAATGCTTCTTATCAGAAGAAGAAGACCAATTCATCATCTGGTTATCATTCCGATCACTCGATCTCTTCGGATTCCAATTCCAACGACTCTGTCTTCTCGGTTAGTGCAATTTTTGGACGATTTTTGGGCCCAAAAATTGCTCAAAAATGGTCATTTTGGCCTAAAAGCCCTCTATTTCCCCCAAAAAATCAATAAATCGATATTTGCAGAATCTGGTGTACGGTGGATACGATGAAAATGGAGCAGTTGGATCAATGAATGGATTATTGATTGATTCATCGATTCATCACAATCATCACATCGATATGCTTCATTCTCATCCAATTTGGTCCCCACCGAATATTAATCAATTGATCACTTATCAATAGAAAATCGATAATCTATCTAATTACCCCTCTAATTATCCCACTTAATTACCCATCCCCATAATATTCCCCTAATTTGTCAAATGTTCCCTCTAAGCCACGCCCCTTTTCTACAGTAACCTTGTCTTCTAATAAGCCCCCCGTCCATCCCCCTTTTTGATAAATAAATGCATCTTTAGATTTTTTCTCTTGGATTTTTCATAATTTGTTGAATATCTGGAAAATTCGATTTTCCAGAATTTTTTGCTTAAAAACGTTTTCTTTTTCAGATTTTCAGAGCAAAAATCGGTATTTTCCTGGAGAAAATGGGTCGGAAATTGCTTTTTCAGCGGAAAAACTGCAAAAACTCGAGTTTTTTCTCGAAAAATTCATCATTTTTCCGCAAAAATACCCGAACTAGTGCTGAAAAATTATGAAAATAGGTTCAAAATTAAAATTTCCCGCCAATTCGTGGCGAGACCCGACGATAAAAGGGCATGCGCCTTTAAGCTTCGTGTCGATTTACGGGCGGAATTTCGCCTAATTTTTCAGATTTTGGGGCTAAAAAACTGGAAAAACTTCGATTTTTGACTGAAATTTCATCAGAAATAATGATTTTCATGCTAAAAATCAATAAAAATCGATTTTGAAAGGGAAAAATCGAATATTTCGGGTCAAAATAGGCTGAATTCGCTGAAAATCGAATGTAGGCCTATTTTCATTAAAAATCCGAATTCTCAACTCAAATTGAGTGTTTTCTAGCGATTTTAGAATGAAAAATCGATAATTTTGGGCTGAAAATCTCTCTGGAAAATCGATTTCTCGCAAATTGATAAAATTTGCCGGAATTTTCGAAAAAATCGATTTTCTAGGTCAATTTCTCACTTAAACATCGATTTTTGGGGTGTTTTTGGCTTTAAAATCAGTTAGGATTGCAATTTTCAAGCAAAAACCGACTAAATTCAAAAAAATAGGTCGAAATTTGCTGAAAATCAAAGTTAGGCCTATTTTCGCTGAAAAAAATCGAAATTTCATCCCAAATTTAGTGTTTTTGGACGATTTTAGCATGAAAAATCCTTGAAATTGAGCTCAAAATACCAGAAAATTGACCAAAATCCATAGAAATTATGTGAAAATTTGGAAAATCGAATTTTCTCTGAAATTTTTTGCTGAAAATTCAAAATTTTCAAAGTTTTTAAACCAGGAAAACAAATCTAGGGATGCATTTATTTATCAAAAAGGGGATGGGCGGGGGGCTTATTAGAAGACAAGGTTACTGTAGATTAAAAAAGGGGCGGGGCTTTGAGGGAATATTTGACAAATGAGGGGGGATATTATTGGGGTGGGTAATTAAGTGGGGATAATTAGCGGGGGTAATTAGATAAATTATCGATTTTTTATTGATAAGTGATCAATTGATTAATATTCGGTGGGGACCAAATTGGATGAGAATGAAGCATATCGATGTGATGATTGTGATGAATCGATGAATCAATCAATAATCCATTCATTGATCCAACTCCTCCATTTTCATCGTATCCACCGTACACCAGATTCTGCAAATTTATTGATTTTTTGGGAGAAATAGGGGTTTTTAGGCCAAAAATGACCATTAGGCCGTTTTCGCTGAAAAAAGCTCAAAAAACCTCTAAAATCGTCTAAAAACGCCACTAACCGAGAAGACAGAGTCGTTGGAATTGGAATCCGAAGAGATCGAGTGATCCGAATGATAACCAGATGATGAATTGGTCTTCTTCTTCTGATAAGAAGCATTGCTCAGCATAAAATCGTGAGAATTCGAAGAAGAAGAACCATAGGATGATGTTGATCCTCCGCCGAAATTCATCGATTTCTGTCGATATTCCAACATTGTCACCACATTCTTCTCCAATTTCTCCTTCTTTTTCAACGCCAAAACTGTCACTGGTGCAATTGGTGTCTGAGATTCCGCTTGTTGACCTTGAATCTGCAATTTTTGGCATTTTTCAGTGCAAAAATCGATATTTTCTCGATTTTTTAGGCCAGGAATCGATATTTTTCATCGAAAAACTACTAAATATTGCCGAAAAATAACGAAAATCCGAAACATTCGGCTCAAAATTCAAATTTGCCGCCAATAATGCTTTTCGTGGTGAGACCCAACCACCTCCCAAGAGCATGCGCCTTTAAGCTTTGTGTCGATTTACGGGCGCAATTCCGCCTAATTTTTCAGATTTTAGGGCTAAAAAACTGGAAAAACATCGATTTTTGACTGAATTTTCACCGGAAATATTGATTTTCAGGCTAGAAATCGATTTTATTGATCGAAAAATTGATAATTTCAAGTCAAAATGCACGAAAATCGGTGAAATTCGACGAAAATCAAATTTAGGTCTATTTTCTCTGAAAAATCGAAATTCGAACCCAAATTTAGTGTTTCAAAGCGATTTTAGCATGAAAAATTGATATTTTTGGCTCTGGAAAATCGATTATTCTCGAATTTTAGGAAAATTTTGAAAATTCAGGAATTTTCGAAAAAATCGATTTTTTGGGTCAATTCTGCTCCCAAAATAGAAATTTGAGATGTTTTTGACTCAAAATTGAGCTAGAATTGCGATTTTCACAGGAAAAACAGGCGAAAATATCGAATTTTGGTCTAAAAATCGATATTCGGCCCAAAATCCAAAAAACGAACCTTGACATCGTGAAACTGCTGCAGTGAATATTGATTTTTCGATGGTTTCAACGGCAGAATTTGTTTTCGAGAAGTAGAAGAATTGGAATATGAGGCAGATGACGTGGAATTATTCAGATGAATATTCTGCATATTTCCAAGACGATCCATATAAAATGAATGACAATTTGACAATTGTTTGGACATCTCTCCACGGAAATCGATGCGATTTGATGATCACTGAAAAAATTAGGGAAAATTTAGGTGGAAATTTGAAATTTCCCGGGTAGATCAAATTTACTTTTTTTGGGATTTTTTTGAAAGATTTTTTAGTCTAAAAATTCGCTAGAAACTCGATTTTCGGCTTGAAAAATTGCTGGAAATTCGCTGAAAATTCCGAAAAATTAATTTTTTTTTCTTCAAAATTTCGAATTTTATGCTGAAAAATCCCAAAAAAATCCCAAAAAATCAATAAAAATATCCTGAAAAACTCACCAAAATTTGTGTTGAAACTGAAATTTTCCCATCATTTTCCTTCCCCTTTTATATGTCACTTCGAATCCATGGGAAAATGCCCATTTTCCCATGACCTCGCCGTGGGAAAGTCCTCAGCAAATCGTGGCGAAGAAACGGCGCAGAAAGAGAGGAGAAACGGCTCGCTTAGTTCGGACAATCGGCTCAATCCCCGTCGATTCGCCTTGCTTCTTGCGCCGTTTCTCCAGTGTGCGGAAAAGCGCGTTTACTGACTACTGCATAAAATCATTCCCCCTTGCGGAAATTTGAAAGAATTTTGTTAAAATTGATAGTTTTATTACATGAAATCGATACAAAATAGATCAATAGTAATAGTAAAAAGGGATATCGGGTACAAGTTACGAAAAAAGTGGATGGAAAGAGGAAAAATGACTTGATTAAAATTTATATTTAATGAATGAAACTCCGATTTGCTATTCGAATTGCTCGTTTTATGAAAGTTATCCATCTCCGGCCTCGTTCGTTTTCGTTTTTTTTTGGCTTCGGAACATCCTCGTGAACCTCGGTTTCAACTGACCAGCAGCTATTTCTTCAGCGAGACGTTTTGCGGTTCCGGAAGCTTTCTTCTTTTTCTTGATTGCCTAGAATTGCGGATTACTTTTAAGTTTCTGATGCGAGGGAGCCTTACCTTTTCCTTGACTTCGAGAGCAGCTTCTTCGGCCTCCTTCATATCATCGATGTTCTTCTTTCGGACTGTTTCGGAAGTGAAGCACTCCATTATGCCTTCCACCTGTTGACGAAGTAACTTTCCATATGTGGAGACTGGTGTTTCAGAGAAACAGTCAACGCGAGCCACGAGCACTTGGTAGGAAGACATCTTTGGATTTCTGGAATGTGAATGTGAATAAAATGTGGCACACACAGTGACCGAAAACATGAAAAATGTCCTCGGTATCTGGTTTTCTCTATACTCTACCTTTACTAGTGATAAAAACATGAAGCTAGTTCCTCGGCGACTTATAAATGAGATGAAAGTCTGATCTGATGCGAGACGAAGGAGCTCTGGGTAGTGATAAGAGTACCACTTCGATTTCTCATTCCGAACAAGTTGATGTCCTTGTCGAGTTGATCAAGATAGTGCAATTGACTGAATGCGCATGTTGTCGACTCTGTGGACATCAAATTTGACCTGCGAAATTGAATATCAGGTGAAACTGCGCAAGCTAACTACGAACCTCAGAGCGAGAGTAATCTTGATGAGTCTTGTAGGTCCTCGTTCTTCTTGTTATTTTTCCGCAAGTGACACATACAGCGAATTTTCGATGAGCCTTTTTGTGGTATAGTATCTGCAAACTAAAGAAAATTAGGTCGATACTAATAAGAGTATCATTAAACCTGGGAAAGCTCACCAGTGTAGAAATCGCATGTCGTAGCATCGGCGCGGGCATCGTGAGCATCGGCGTCGTTTTTTCAATCGTTTTGATGTAATCAGTTTCACAGCGACGAAGTGCAACTTGTGAGTCTCCAGCGGTCCACTTTTTCTCCGTTGCAACATTACGTTTCCGATTCGCTATATCACTTACCCAGCGAGTGAAAATTACTTAGAATTTTGACATTTATCACAATATGATACCGGTTTTATCGGAATTATCAGATAATCGATAGGCAATTTTAAGTAAGAATAAAACGAATATTTATTTATAAATTTATTGTAGTAAAACTGAATTCTCTCAACGAAGATAATTCTTTCAACAAAATAAAAATTCTCTCAACAACAAAAAAAAAAACAGTTTGAATGAGAAATAACGACACTCCGCAATGCCAGCCGCGCGTTGTTTAGCAGACTTTCGCTTGGACAAACGGCGTTCGTGAGCCGTTTCTCCAAACCCCTGCATCATCCGCCGTTTCTTCGCCACGATTTGCTGAGTCCGCAATTGCGCGTCGTGGTGTATGGGAACGCGGTGGGTGCACACACCACCAATGACCGTAGTCCAGCAGAAAATAGGGGAATTTTATGGATTTTGAAGCGATTTTCAACTGGAAAAGTTGATTTTTGGGGGTTTCAGGTGTGAAAAATTCGAAAAAATGCATTAAAATTGTCTAAGATTGCTGGGAATACCCGAAAATCTACGAAAATTGCTGAAAAATCGGGAGAAATCTGTGAAAAATAGAATTTTCAATTTTGAACCGATTTTCAGCTGGAAATGTTGAATTTCAGGGCTTTTAGGGGTGGAAAAATCGAAAAAAGCAGTACAAACAGTCTGAAAGCTATGAAAATAGTCAAAAATCTATGAAAATTTCAGGAAATTCTGGAACAATCGGTGAAAATTGGAATTTCTGATTTTCAGACGATTTTCAGCAGGAAAAGTTGATTTTTAGGGTTCAGAAAAGTGAAAAAGTCTGAAAAAGACACGAAAAAAGTCAAAAGATGCTGAAAATTCTCGAAAATGTTACAAATTTGCAGACAAATCGGAAAAAAAGGAATTTCAGATTTTCGGCTGGAAAAATTGATTTCTGGGGTTTTCAGGGGTTAAGAAGTCGAAAAAAGCATAAGCAACCGTCTGAAAATGCTAGAAATCGTTTAAAATCGTCAAAAATTGCAGAATATTCGGGAAAAATCGGTGAAACACGGAATTTTCGATTTTTACCTGGAAAAGTTGATTTTCAGAGCTTTCAGGGTCAAAAAATCATAAAAATGCATGGGAAACATCTAGAAATTGCCTGAAATAGTCGAAAATTATCTAAAAAATCCAAAAAATTCAAAATGTTAGATTTTCGCCAATTTATGGATTAAAAACAGATGAAACTCTAGGAAAACCCAAAAAAAGCAAGAGGAATCATCAAAGTTTCCAGATTTTTAGATATTTCCATCTTATTCTCAAATTTCAATAAGAAAAACACCAATTTCACATCTATTCAATAACCCAAATTCAAATCTCCGCCGGAAACCAAAAATGCACCAAGCCTTGCACAAGAATCGCGCCAGCCCCTCTCCTTGACGCATTTCCGGATGCCGAGCCAAATCATTTTCCAGCTCACTTTATCCCTCGATTTCCACCGTTTTCAGCCGTTTTTCCGCACTTTTCCACGTTTTCTAGGTCGTGGATTTCAAATTTTTGGTGTTTCAAGACCGCCCGTCACACGGAATCCATCAAAAACCTGTAAAATTCAGACAATTTTTCAGTGGTTCTCTTCAATCTCGTATATGCCACTGCTGAACGGTAAACAAGTCGAGAGTTTGACTGTTCCAGCGTTAAAAGTAAGGATTTTCCTTCAAATTCAGAATTTTTAGGCCTAAAAATAAATTTTTTCAGAGTGAGCTGAAAAAACTTGGTCTGAGCACAGAAGGTGTCAAGGTTGTGCTCATTGTGAGACTTAGCAAGGTGAGAAATGCGAATTTATTGAATAAAAAGCTAAAATTAATGCAAGAAATCCGGAAAAAAGCCAAAAAAAACTAGCTGGATGTCGGCGAGGCGTCAGTTGTTGGGGAGAGCTGAAAATATGAAAGATAGTAAATTTTAGTGGTTTGGAAGCTCTAAAATCATGATTTTGATGCTGAAAATGCTGGAATTTAGAGGTTTTCACTCTAGGAAGTTGGATTTTTTAAAATTTTTACCCAAAAATTGTCCAAATTCAAAAGCTCCAAATTTCGCATTACTTTGGTTGAAAGGCATGTTTTTAGAGTATTTTGATCCAAAAAATTACGATTTTTATGCAAAATACGCAGAAAATCGAGGGTTTTTACCCTGGAAAAATGATTTTTGAGCCATAAATCACCTAAATCCAAACACTCTGATATTCTTCATTTTTGACTTGAAAATATGTTTTCAGTGGTTTTCAAGCTGAAAAAATTCGATTTTTATGCTGAAAAAGACAGAAATCGAAACTTTTCATTCCAGAATCATGCATTTTGGGCCAAAAAGTTGTCTAACTCCAAAAACTCTGAATTTCAACTTTTTTGGTTGGATTTTCAGTGATTTCTAGCTATAAATTGTCATTTTTATAGTCTGAAATCTACAAAGAAAAATCAAAATTTCAGGTCTAAAAAGTTGGGGATTGTTCAAAAATTAAAAAAGTGAGTTTTTGACTGAAGCAATTACTTTTAAACTGATTTTTGTCTCGAAATTTGCATTTTTGGTTCAATTTTTTGATTTTAAAGGCGCATGAATGTTCTCTGTATCCTAAAACTGTCCCTTTGATCCCAAAAACTTCCTTTTTCCCCAAAAGTTTCTTCCGGAAGCTTCCAGAAACACTTCCTTCCGTTGTTCTCATTATTCTCCCAATTTTTCCCTTCTTTTTGAGCATTTTATGAAGGAAAAAAGAGCCCCTAATTTGATCAAACTGGGTCTGAATAGAATGTCTAATTTTCCTTTTTGCCGTTTTATGGTCCCAAAAAGAAGACTTTCCTCTTTTTTTTCTCAGAAACTCGAGAAGAAACAGATCAATTTTCAATAGAAAAAGTGTGAAATTTCGTGGGAAAATTGAAAAAAAATGCCTTGAAATGGTTGAAAATCGAATTTTCTAGAAGTTTTGGACTTGAAAAATTGATTTTTCAGACTTGAAATAGGTTCAAAATTTCCATTCTTAAAAGTTCTGGACCTTAAAAATTGGTTTTTCAGACTTAGAATGGTCGAAAATCGAATTTTTTAAAAAGGTTTAGAACCTAAAAATGTGATGTTTTACGGCCAGAAAACCCTAATTTTCATCCTATCGGCTTGCCTGTACTCCTAGATTCAGAATTGTCGAAAATATCAGTTTTTCAGCATTTTTTGGTCCAAAAATCTATATTTATGCTCTGGAAAATTCCAATTTCATCGCCCAAACTCCCGAAAATTTGCTCCAGGGCTTCTTTTACCCCCTTCTTCTTCTTCCTAACCCAAAAACCCTTCATTTTTTTGGGGTTAGGAGAAAGAAAAAAAAAAAGAAGAAGACGTTCCGCGGGACCACTCTCTTCCACTCATCTGTGATTTGATTTGGCGGAATACTTTTTTTTGGACGAAAAAAAAAGAAGAAAAAAAAAGCTTTTAAGCGGATTGAACAAGACAAAAAAGTTCCTCCCGCTGCTCATTTCCGGTGAAGAAGCTTCTAGAAAACCTTGTTTTTTTTGGGTTTTTCGGGCTAGAAATAGCTAGGAAATTGAGTTTCTGGGGATGGAAACCAGTTAATTTGGATTTGAGAGCCTAAAACTTGGACTTGGGAGCTGAAATTCTAGATTTTTGAGCCCAAATCACCCTGAAATTGCTGGATTTGGAGCTGAAAATCTGGGAATTTAGCCTAAAGACCCCTGGAAAAATTGGATTTTGGAGCCTTTTGAAGCTAAAAATCCAGAAAAAATCGGGAAATTTGAACCATGAAAAACTAAAATGCTCAAAATTGGAGCTAGATGTGGTTCTTAAGCAAAACGACTCGGAAAAGCTGAATTTGGAGCTGAAATTCAAGATTTTTGAGCCCCAAATCACTCTAAAACGCTGGATTTGAAGCTGAAAATTCAAAGCACATTTCGTCGAAAATGGGGGTTTATTGGTGAAAACTAGCTTTGAAGCGCTCAAAATTCGATCTAGGACTTGAAATAGCTGAATTTGGAGCTGGAAATCGAGATTTATGACCCCCAAAAAGCTAAAAATCGAAGTTTTTGAGCCTAAAAAGAGCCCTGAAACTCATTGCTCACCTTTGGCTGTCGATGAAAGACGAATTGTGAGTGATGAATGAACTGGGAATCGTCTTTTGATGCATGCTTGTTTGTGTGTTGAGATGGAGCGAAGGTGTTGGAATGGATTAGACGATAGCCGGCAGTTGCCAGCTGATCAAACGCCTTCTCGAGATTTGAGTGTTTTAGGAAGAATCTGGAAGAAATTTGGAGTATTTTGAGCCATTTTGGAAGGTTCTAGGAGCGGAATAAGCTCCAAAAGCTCCAAATTCATGAGATTTTTGCTAGAATATTCTGGAAATTCGTATAGAAGAGAAAGGATTTATCGGTCTTTCCAGCCTACAGTATCTTCTAGAGCCTTCTAGATTCTCCTAGAACCTTCTAGAAGCGTCCAAAGCCTTCTGGAGCCATATAGATTAGTTCAGGACGCTCTGGGACCTCTAGAATCCTCCAGAACTTTGCGAAATCGTCTAGAACTTTCTAGAACCTTCTAGCGTCTTCAAGGACCTTCTAGAACCTTCTAGGCGCTTCGAGAACATCCTGGTACCTTCTAGAACCTTCTAGGCCCTCTTCTAGGCGAACTTTCTAGATCTTCCTAGAGCATTCTAGTTCCTTCTAGAAGATTCTGAACGCTTCTAGACGTTTTAGAACCTTCTAGAACCTCCTGGAATCTTCTAGAACCTTCTGGTGTCTCCAAGGACCTTCTAGAACCTCCGAGGACTCTCAATACCCTTCTGGAACCTTCTAGAACCTCGTCTAACCTCGAAGTGTATCGATCCATCTCGAAATCAGTACCCCCTCCGTCACGACACTCGTTTAACGAGTCGCCAAACACCGCTCGACACATGATCACTTTTCCGGAGACCACGATTCGAAGAACCTGAAGAATAGAGAAAATTCTAGGAATAGAAGGAATTTTTCAGCTATTTATTTTTTTTCTCCGTTTTTTGATGACTGGTCTTGACGAAGGAGAAGAAAAGGATAAATAGAGCGATCTATTGAAATTGGCATAAAGGGGATAATAAGGGGGATGGGGCGAGGCTCTTTTTCGTAGCTCTATTGGCAGAAAATAGCGGAAAAATGTGGCTTAAAGCCCACTTACGGGGCTGAAAATGGCTTAAAACCGCTCTGAAGAATGGTTTAAAAAGCTGGAAATGACTGGGAAGCTCTCTGGAAACGTTCCAAATCGAAATTTCAAGAGCAAAACAGCCCAAAAGCACCCAGAAAGTGCTGAAAATGGGCTTCAAAACGACCCTAAAAGCTTACCTTCCGAAACGTGACTTCTGGATTGATCCTGCCAGTTGAGAGTGCTGCATGACAGGAAATGCTGATTGTTGAAGGGCAGGCGGCCTCGACGAATGAGATTAGTCCGAGACGTTTGGCCTGGAAAATTGGCATCTTGGGGCTTGGAATTTAAGTTCAAATTGTCAAAAATTGGATTCAGAAGGTCTGGAAACCCCAGATGGACTTATTTTTGAAGTCTGGAAGCTCCAGAAGGTATTTTTCCAGAAATGGAAGCTTCAGAAGACCTGTTTTTAGGTCTGGAAGCTCCAGAAGGCCTACATCTTTCCTTGGCTTCAGAACCATCCAATTCTTAGCTCAATTTCTAAATCTCTCGGTCCCAACACCCTGCTATACTACATGTCATAATGTAGTCGTTGTGTGTATGTTCTTCCAGAAGCCAAAAACGAAAAAAAACATGGCTCGTTTCTTTGTTTTGTTTATGTCTTGTTCTGATGGAACAAAAAATTGGGAGCGTAAAAAAGAGTCAAAAACAGAGAAGAAGCCGAAGAGAGTATAAGAAATGCAGTAAAGTTTTCTGAAAGACAATTTCCAGCAGTTTCTAGAATGATCTACAAATCATCAAGGTCCCTCCAGTGAAGTTGTAGAAGATCCTAAGAGATTCCAGATAGATCAGGATAATGGAAGCGCTTCCAGAAGGTTCTAGGAAGCTAGCTCAGAATGACTCTAGAGAATTATACAAAGGTCAGGAGGCTTCTAGAAGATTCTAGAACGTTCTAGACCAATCTAGACTACTCCAGAAGTGCCCAGAAGCCTTAAGACGATTCTAATTGATCTATGGAATTTTCTAGACCGATCTAGAGTTTTCTAGACGCTTCTAGATGATGGCTTACGGTGGTTCTAGAAGGCTCCCAACGATTCTAAACATCCTAAAGCTCTAGAAAAAGCTCTCTAAGAAGCTCAGGATGTCTCTAGAAGGTTCTAAGCTCATCTAGATGGTTCTCAGATTTTACCGAAGGCTCTAGAAGCTTCTGGAATCTACTAGAACCATCTAGAGCTCTCCTAGACCCTTCTAGATTGCACAAAAAGATTAAAAGCTAACCTCCGCTGCCAATCTAGCCCATTGATCAAAAGATTCCGAGACGATAATGGACAAATCGTGACGGCGAAGCGCCTCGACCAAAATCCGAACCAGCTTCTCATCTGAATTGGCTGTCGACTCAGGAGACGTCGTCAGAAGGGAGTTGGGTGCCTTCTGAAGTGTGGCACGAGTCGTGGTGATTGTCGCGCCGTGTGCACAAATGATTTGAGCGATTTGTTGCTCCTGGAGCATCCTTTTTTTGCAGGGAAAATAAGTGAGAGGAACTCTGAATAAGGAAGAAGAGGGGAGGAGGAATGGAGAAGACGTCAGCTCTCTAGGCCACGCCCACTTTTGTCTGCGTCTCGGGAGCTAGAGATAGAGAAGTTGGAGAAAAAGGAAAAGTCAAGTGTTTACCGATGCAGAAAAGAGGAGTTGAAAGTTGGAATAAGCAGAAGAAGAAGAAGAAGAGTCACGTCTTCTGGAAACTTGTGGAGAATTCTGGAAATTGAAGACCTCAGATTCTGGAGCCCAGAAAAGTGTTGTTTTCGCTGCCGAATTTCATTTTCAGCCAGCCCGTCGTTTTCCAGTCGTCATCAGAATTTTTCATCAATTCTAACCCCACGTCTTCTGGCTCAAAACGGAGCCAGAAAACTTTGGAAGGCCTTGTGTACACACACCACCACCAATGGCTATATATTTCTTCTTCTTCTGACATCGCCAGAAGGCTGGGGAGGAGGAGAGAAATGATGAATTACATCTTCTAGGGATGCTCTTCGTTAGAGACGCAGAGATAGAAACAACGGAGAAAAAATTGGGAAAAAAAACGAAGAAGATGCTCTTTGTGCTTTTTCGAGCACTCAAAACACATTTATCAAGTTGGGAGGCATTTGGAATTTGAAAGTGGGTTGGAATATGGATGGATAGGAGTCGTTATCGGCTTTTGGGGGAGGCTTTTCGAGCATTTTGGAGCATTTGGAGCATTTCCGGAGCTTTGGAGGGTCGAGAATGTTGCTGGATCATTTTAGCACAATTCTATCGAGATTTGGAGCATTGAGGGGATCTCGGAGCATTTCTGGAACATTTTGGAGCATCTTTGGAGTAATCATTGCATTTTGGAGCTCTGGGGATCTCCGCAAGGCTGCTGGAAGCGGTCCAAAGCCGCTTGTAGACCACCATCGGCGTGTAATGAGCAATTTATTCCAAAAGTACAGTAATCCGGAACTTGGAGCATTTGTGGGGCTTTGGGAACTCGAAAAATGTGCTGGTCGCGGTCTAGAGCTGTTCAACCGGTGAAATGTGCTTGTGACAAGCAGATTATGCTAAGAGTACAGTAATCCGGAACTTGGAGCATTTTCGGAGCTTTTGGTAGTCTACAAAGCTGCTGGCCATGGTTTGGAGCCGCTAAACCTGTGAAATATGCTTGTGACAAGCAGCTTATGCCAAAAGTACCGTAATCCGAAGACTTTTGGGTCGTTTTCAAGATTCTAAACCGATTTTCGGTTCATTTTCAAGCATGTTGGACCCTTTGAGAAGCGTAAATGAACGAAAATTCGAAAAAATCTGATTGTTTCATGTCCAACCCCTCTGTCGAAGCAAATTTCTCGTCCTCTCCCTCGCTGTATGCAAATGCGCTCTGTTGAGAACGCGAGGAGCACTCGACTTGCTTCAAGTGGTGATTTATCGACGTTTTCGACAATTTTCATGCATTTTAGACAATTTTTCATGATTTTGGGCTTAAAAATGACAAAGAATTTGAATAAGAACGATTTTCTAGTAAAAATCGGTCAAAACTGGTCGAAAATGGCCAGAAAACGTTTCTGGAAGCGCTGAAAAAGTATCAAAAACGATAATAGCATGATATAGTCGGATATTAGTCAAATAACCTCAACAAATGGCTTCAGAAGGTTCGAAATAAGCTGTTTTATGCCGTTTGGCCTGAAAAAGTGTCAGAAATTGCTTAGAAATTGCCTAAATTCTATCGTAATCGGTCGAAATGTCTTGAAAAATCCAAAAATACTGTCATTTTCGACATTTTTTTCCTGAAATTGTGACTAAAATTGTCTTGAAAACCTCGAAAATGGCTCAAAAATTCGTCAAAATCTTAGAAAAAAATTGGCTATTTTTAGACTTTTTGAAGCCATTTTTGAGCGATTTCAGCTGAAAATCTACCTAAAATTGCTCTAAAATCCTCAATTTTCAAAGTTTCAGGCTCTCGCTGGTAACAGTACTCCCGGCAACGTTCAACGAGGCGTAATGAGTGTTCAGAATAATAATCCGGAATCTGGGGATTCTGTGGATCAGAAGACGTCGTCGACGATGATTCAAGGAGAAGGACAGGAGAATGGTGAGCATTTTTAGGGGTTTTAGAGGCTTCTTAGGCCGTTTTCTGGGCTTTTTTAGGCCGAAAAGGCCAATTTTGAGCCTAGAATGAGCAATGGATTACTGTAAAGAGAGATTTAGTCGAAAACGAAGGTGGATTGGACGATTCGCAATGTCTGGAAATTGTGGATGAGCCAGAAGACGAGGAGCTAGAGGATTCTGGAGACAAGAATTCGAATGGAGCAGGAGAAGAGCCAGAAGGAGAGGACGAGTTTGAGGAGGAGGAGGAGGATGAGCAATCTGAGGAAACTCCAGAAGACGTGACTCCAGAAGACTTGGAGAAAAAGGAGGATTCAGAAGCCGTGAAAGTTCCGGAAGAAGAAGAAATGAAAAACGACGTCCCAGTCGTTGAAACAGCTCCAGAAGACGTCAAAAAGGAGGAAGAATCAGAAGACGTTCAAAATTCAGAGCAAGAGATTACTGTAGACGAGAGTGATGAGCAACCAAAGCTACGCAATTCCATGTGTCAAGAGGATGAGGTTTTCTTGGATTATGAGGAGGATTTGGTGGATGAGAATGAGAAGGAAGAAGGCGTCAAGGCTTCAGAAGCAGTTGGTGGAGAAGCAGGAGCTCCAGAAGTCACAGGAGCAGCAGTCGGAGCTTCAGAAGACGTGAAAAATGAACAGGAGAGCGCCCAGATGAAGGACGAGAAGAAGGAAGAGACGACTCCAGACGCCACGACCACCGCGACATCTACGTCCCAGAAGCCCCCGACGAAGCCAGCTGGAGGACTCCTTCTCGCTGATGAATCACGCAAAACGTCCATATGGATTCGTGGAATGGCACCGTCGACGAAGGCGTCAAGTGTGAAGGTAAATCAATGATTCTGAAGGCGCCAGAGGCATTCAGAATGCTGAAAATCGCTGAAAATTGAATTTTTGAGCGCCTAGAAGATCTTAGAAGCGTCAAAATCGAGCTGAAGCTTCAGAAGATGCTCTAGAATTTTCGGAATCATTCAGAATCATCTAGGCGCGGGAATTAAGGATTTTGAGCTTATAGATACGTTAAAATGACTTCAGAAGCTGGCGAAAAAAATTAGGCGTCTGGAGAAGCACTGGGACTGAAAATAAGGAAAATTTTGGAGTTTACTATCTTGAAATTGTGGAATTCTAAAGGTTTTGAAAAAAAAGGTCAAAACAGCGATTTCTGTAGCCAAAATTGTGATGAATAGACGCCGGATTACTGTGTCGGAAAGCAAATCCCGCGACCTACAGGGATTACTGTAGCTCCATCGAACACTACAGAAGTGATAGATGCTGCTAGATGAATTACTGTACTTTTGGACATTTCAAGGATGCGGAATACGGTGGATCGAAAAGGTTACGATTGCTGAGCAAGTGCAGAAATCCCTAGATGCTAATATCTGGATTACTGTACAACTACAGTACCTGAACGTCTTCAGGTTCAAAACTTAAGAAAAAGCAGATTACGGTCGCCGGAAGTTTGGATTATGCTAGTGGGACATCTTCGGCAGGAACAGATTCTGGAAGTTTGGAGTACTGTAGATGGAAAGTTGGATTACGGTAGCTGGACGTACAAGAAGGCGAAAAAATTCAACGAAAGCAATGAGTCATACTCTCCGCATACAGACACAGACATATACGCACAACTTACACTTTCATGTATTTTTTGAATGATCCCTTGCTTTCTCTGTGTCTCCTGGTGATCTGTGTATTCTCTCTTCTCGTGTTTCCCGAGTTACCAGCTAGAAATTTGATTTTGAGCGCATTTTGGGCCCAAAACGGCGAATTTAAGAGCGTTTCTAGCAAAAAATTAGCATTTTTAAGCCTAAATTTTTCAGCAACTCGCGAGTCAATACGGAAAAGTGGTGCAGGCGAAAATCTTCAATTCGCGCCCGTCGCATGAGGGTGAAATCAAGAATTGCTTTGCGTTGGTCACTTTCGCCGACGTTCAAGCTATGGATTTCGCCATCACGTCGTTGCAGAAGAAGAACTATCAGGGACGCGTGTTGAGAGTGGAGAAGGTGAGGAAATGAGCCGAAATTTGGGATTTTCTCGTGAAAATGAGCTGAAAATAAGCAATTTTCAGCCTTAAAACCCTCAAAAATAGCTCTAAAACTATGAATTTTGCCCCTAAAATCAATCCTTCCAGGTTTCCGAATCGCATCTAACAGGATCCGCTGAACGCATTGCTCAGGAGAAACGACAATTGGAGGAGAAGCAGAAGACGTCGGAAGCCCCAGCCGCACCTGCACCAGAACCACCGAAAAAGAAGCAACGAGCACAGATTACGGCTCCAGAATCCACGCCACCACCGTCACGGACAAAGAAGCCATCTGAAACAACGACCCCCCAGAATACCAAAAAGGAGCCACGTCAAACGATTCAAGCTCCGACGTCATCAGATTTGGGCGAGAAACGACAGAAACGACCGCAGATTCAGCCGCCGGAACGGTCGAGAAGCCGTGAGAGACGAGAGACGCAGAGAAGGAAGCCAATTATTTATGATGATGAATTGCTCACGGAGAGGGAATCACCGGAACGAGATTCTCGAAGGATTATCCAGGCGGCGGCGACGGCTCCGCGAGCATCGAGGGTTCAAGTTTCACCGATTCGATCGTCGTCGAGACAGAATGGGGGAGGAAGAGCAGGAGCAGAGGGAAGAGAATCGTTGATTATTTCGGCACGAGTTGATACGAGGTTAGAATAGCTGAAAATTTGCTGAAAATGAAGAGAAATGGCGCTGAAAATGAGCCAAAAAGCTGTAACATGACGGCCGGCCGACCGCGGTCGGCCGTTTCGCAGCTATGGCTTAAATACGGTCTTATTTGGTCGATTTTGAGGCCGTTTGGACGACGGAAAGCGAATCGATACTCAAAACGATCAGAAATTGTCATGAAATGGGTTCAAAGGGGCCTTATTTGGGGGTGAAAATGAGCAAAAAATGGAGCAAATCGGCCTAAAATTTGCCTAAATCATTCCTGACGTCCTCAAAGCGACAGGAATTTGCCTAAAAATGATTCGAAATTCGTGGAAATCGGTTCTAAACGGCCCTAGGCCGGTTGTATAGACTTTAGGCCCATCATAAGCGTCTTAGGCCGATTCTAAAGGTCATGTGCCTAATCTAGGAGGCTCAGGCCGATCACAAAGGTCTTAGGCCGATTCCAAAGGCCGGAAGCCGATCGTTGAGGCCCTAGAGTGTTCCTGAATGCCTAAGGTCGAGCCTTAAGGCCGTAGGCCGAATCTAGGAGCATCAGGCCGATTATAAAGGTCACATGCCGAACCGGGGAGCTTTAGGCCGGTCATAAATGCTTGCGACCGATTCTGAAAGCCTTAGGCCGGTCGTATAGACTTCAGGCCCTTAATAAGCGTCTTAGGCCGATTCTAAACGCCGCAGGTCGGTCATATAGAGTTTAGGTCAACCCAACGTACTTCAGGCCGATTTTAAGGGCCGTAAGCCTATTCTAGACATCTTCGGCCGATCGTACAGGCCCTAGACTGATCTTGAAGGCCTCAGCAAGATCCTAAAGGCCATAGACCGAATTGAAACTGGCCTGAACTTCTAGCAAACCTTCATCTAACTTTCTAAAAGCGTTTCCAGCAATTGTCGTGGTGGAAAAGGAGTAACCATCAAACGCAGCGTCGAACGTTCCATTCCCAACAACATCAGCACGTCGTCGCTTCGTCGCAACGCTCCGCCCACTTCTTCTTCAATGACGTCATCTAGATCATCGTCTTCTCAACGACCACGTGGCGGTGTTAGACAGCCTTCACCGCCTCCACGAGCATCGTATCAAACGGAACAGTATCGAGAACGTGGGAGAGCGGATTCTGAAGCCGGAGGCAGAAGACGTCACGATAAATCACCGATTCGAGATGGATCCAGAAGACGTGACGATGATCATCGTCATCATTCGATGGACAACCGTGGTCGTCAGCAAGAACAGGAGCCGGCTAGAAGACGTCAACATGATGAACAGATCGATCGGAAGGCGCAGGTGAGGCTTTTTTGAATTCTGAAAATCCCGATTCCCAATAATTTTTGAAAGGTTTCACGACGTTAAATGGATTTGGCTTGAAATTTGAACTGGAATTGATATCCATATTGACCTAGTTCAAGGAAAACAGGAATTCTGAATCCTCTGACGTCTTCTGGATTCAGAATCCTGCAATTTTTTAGAACATGGCTGATATGGATATGGATTCCTCCTCAAATTTCAAGCTACATCTATCTAACGACGTAAAAGCAATATAAAAATGTCCCGATTTAAAATTTCGGAGATTCTGAATTCTGACGTCTTCTGGATTCGAAATTTCGAAAAAATGTATCGTCAAATCTGTTTCCTCTCCAAACTTCTGTCGTTGTGATACCCATATTGCCTATATTCCAAAAAATTTTGAGATTCTGAATTCAGAAGACGTCAGGGGATTCAGAATTCCGCGATTTTTGAAATATGGGCAATATGGGTATCAATTCCAGTTCAAATTTCGAGACAAATCTATCTAACGATGTGAAATCTTCCAGAAAACGTTGAGATTTCAGATTTTTGAGATTCAAAAATCCAAAATCCTCAGAAATCGCATTTTCAAAAATGTGAATTTTGCAGGAAATGATGGCACTATTGGCGAAACGAGAGGAGGAGGATCGCATTCGTGAGCAACGTCGCGAAATCGAACGGGAGAAGGAACGAATCCGTCTGGAAGCTGAAAAACTGGAACGGGCACGTCTGGAGCTGGAAGTTCAGAAGCAGAAGATGCAATTGGAGCAACAGGCGATGGCACTTTCGGCAGGAGGAGGTGGACGATACTCCAGAGAAGGCTCTTCATCGTCATCCAGAAGACGTCAGGCTTCTGATGTCTTGGCTCCGCCCACGCAGCCGAAGATTCCACACCGGGATGATCATCGATCTTCTTCCAGAAGAGAAAGTGAAAGATCGGCTCCAACCATGTCTAGTAGACGAGGAACGGAGAGTCATACTTCTGGAGGCTCACGTCATCAGACTTCCAGCCACACCACGTCGTCTTCTGCTTCTTCCCGTCAAGCCCCGACTTATGGAATTCAATCATCTGGAATCCCACGTGGCACTGACTACAGTAGAATGATGGATCCACCACGTTCGGGATACTCGACAAGCAACAATAACAATACCAGCAGCAACTATCGCGGCTCCTCAGGGGGATATCCCTTGAATAATGCTGCTGGAAATCAAGGATACCAAGCATATGGATTTGAGAATAATGGTGAGCGTTTTTTCGCTGGAAAAAAACTTGCTAAAAATTGATTTTTAGCCCTTTCCGAACTTTTGACTCCTAAAAATCTCGAATTCTGTTGTTTCTCCATTGATTTCATGACGTTAGATAGATTTTTCGCAAAATTTGAAGTGGAATCGATATCCATATTGCCCTAGCTCATAGAAAAAGTGGATCCTGAATCCAGATGACGTCTTCTGGATTCAGAATCTCAACCTTTTCAGAATATGGACAATATGGGTATCGAAATGATGGGAATTTTGAGAGAACGAAACTTGACGAAGGGAAAATCTTCATATTTGAAGGTTCAGAATTTTGACGTCTTCTGAATTCTAGATTCTGAATTCCAATATTTGATTTTCAGTCAACTATCAAGTTTGGGGCGGACTCGACGACCACGGTCAAATGGCCAGCTCGGATACCAACTGGACCACCGGCGTCACACCATCGACTTCTTCAACGTCTTCAGCTTCTGGAGGTCATTGGAATCAGAATCAGAATCACTACTCGACGTCATCTGGAGGAGGAGGATCATCGTCTCGCAGGGACTATGGATATCAACGCAACAATTACTAGACTGGCTTTTCAGGCCCGATTTTTAGGCCCCTCCCACCCATTTTAAGGCTCTTTAAGGCCCATTTAAGGCCCTTCCCAGGCCTATTACTTCAGAATCTCAAAAATCCTGTTTTTTAATCTACCTTTTTTGATGAATTTCCCCCGCAAAAATGACTCTTTTTTCCTGGCTTTATCCCACCCCCCAATTATCCCCCATCCAATTAATTAATTATCGTTATATAATTAAAGTGTCCCCTTCTTTTCTGTAATTCCTTGCTTTCCCCTGAACAATGCCCCAAAAATTCGAATGAATTTATGGAAAAAATACCAGAGATTTACATATTTCTAATTATCACAAAAAATCAACAAAAATCACAGAAAAATAGGCAAAATTTTGAGCTAAAAAGGGCCTAAAACAGGCCTAAAAAGGGCCTAAATGCACTTCATATGGTCCTGGAAGTTCCCAGACGTTCCCGCCCGATCGATATGGAAAAAATCGACGATTTGGGACACATAATACCGGCGATCGTACCAGAATTGATTTGCCAACACTAGGTTGATTATTGATTGATCGTATCTGGAAGAAAATTCCCATTTTTTGAGCCAAAAATTGAGATTTTTGGACTTTTTTGACCCCCAAAAAATCGATAATTGATGTTACCTATGACACCCCGCATAGGTCCTGAAACGATCGTCGTCGACGAATTGACACCCGAGCACTGCGGACTTTGGAGCCATGCAGTCTTCCTCGAGAGCACAAAGGAAGTACCTGGAAAAATCGAAATTTCAGAAAGTTTTGCCTCATATCTCGAATTCCATAGGTTTTCACAAGTTTTCGTATCGTTAGATAGATTTGTCTATGAATTTCAGGTGGAATCGATACCCATATTGACCGTATTCGAAAAATCGTCAAATTCTGAATCCTCTGACGTCTTCTGGATTCAGAAGTCGAAAAATTCTGGAACATGGGCAATATGGGTATCAAAATGACGGAAATTTGAAAGTAAACACATTTAACGATACGGAATCACAAAATTGAGAGTTTTGAGATTTTGACTTCTGAATTTCAGAAGACGTCGGAAATTCAAATTTTCGGATTTTCCAAATTTTTGTAATTTTCTATCGTTTCCTTTATTTTCCATGAAATTTCAGACGTTTTGATACCCACATTGCCCTATTTTGGTCTTCTTCGAATTTCAGGCTCTTCTTCTTCTCCAGATTCCAAAATTTCGAATTTTTCGAAACATGGGCAATATTGGTATCAAATCGTCCTAAATTTCATGGGCCACAAGACCTGATAGATGAAAACTTTCAGAAAATTACGGTTTTCGAAAAATTCGGGAAAAACCACATACTCAAAAAAAAATTTCAAAAATTTCAAATTCCCACCATTTCACAATATTCATCATGGTTTGTCGAGTGTTGACGGCGAACACGAATCCAGCATCATACATTTTCGCTTTTTCTTTTTTGAGCTCCCCAGGATTTGTGGGGAAGTATTTGTAGACTTCTGAAAATTTTCAACTTATCTGAAAATTTCAAAAAAAAGTTAAAAGAAGAATCTCCACAAAATTTGAGACATTTTGATACCCATATTGCCCATGTTTCGAAATTTTTGATTTTTTGGAATCTGGGAAGAAGAAGAAGAAACTGAAATTTGGAGAAGACCAAAATGGAGCAATATGGGTATCAAAATGTCAGAAATTAGCTGGAAAACACAGATTAAAAACTTTCAGAACATAAAAAGTATTCAGAATTCAAAAAATCTCTTCTCCAGATTTACATCAGAAGACGTCAAAATTTCGATATTTCAGAATCATGGCAATATGGGTATCAAAATGACTGGAATTTCATGGACAACACGAAAAACATATTTTCCCAATTTCTAAGTTTTTGAGCTTTTTGAAATTCTCTTCTCCAGATTTCAGATTCCAAAAGTTCAAAAGAAGAAAAATCTGAAAGTTGGATAAAACCGAAATAAGGCAATATGGGTATCAAAATGTGTCAAATTTTGTGGCGATTCTTATTTTGAAGAAATTGATTACTGTAGCCTTACTGTAGCTTACTTTACCTGGATGCGTCACTGACAGTATCCCATGTCCACTGTAACCGTGTAGCAAATACTGACTCTTTCGGCATTCTTGTAAATTGTTTTCCCAAATTTTCTGGTCCCAACCATTTTCATGGGGTTCTCGATTCTCTCGAATATCCCTACTGTAGCTGGGGAGCATGGGCGGTCTGAAAGGAGATTACTGTAGATATTGGATTACTATAGCTTTTGTCAATTTGCCCACAGCAGAAATTTTTTTTTTTGAAAAAAAAGGAAAAAATGTCAAAACAAGAATCTCCCCAAAGTTTGATGCATTTTGATACCCATATTGCCATGATTCTGAAATTTTGAAATTTTGACGTCTTTTGATGGAAAATCTGGAGAAGAGGTTTTTTGAATTCCGATTCATTTTTACGTTTTGAAAGTTTTCAATCTGTGTTTTCCACACGATTTCTGACATTTTGATACCCATATTGCCATATTTTGGTCTTCTCCGATTTTCAGGTTCTTCTTCTTCTTCTCCAAATTCCAAAAATTCAAAATTTTTGAAACATGAGCAATATGGGTATCAAAATGTCCCAAATTTTGTGGAGATTCTTCTTTTCATCTTAATTTCATTTTTTGAAAGCTTTTAAATAATTTTCAAAGAACTAAAAAAAATTTTAGGAAAAAAAATTTTCTTCGAGAAAAAAGGTTCAAAAGTGTCAAGATAAGAATCTCCACAAAATTTGGGACATTTTGATATCCATTTTGCCCTATTTTGGCTTCTTCGAGTTTCCGACTCTTCTTCTTCTCCAAATTCCAAAATTTCGAATTTTTCAAAAGATGGGCAATATGGGTATCAAAATGTTCCAAATTTAATGGGGAACCAGATCGGATAGATAAAAATTTTTTAAATTCGATTTTTCCTGGGTTACTGTACCTTTTCCTAACTTTTCCATAGCAATTCACCAAGTCGTAGACATGGGAAACATTGGATTTCTCAAAAATCACCGACGAATCTAAATACCATAAACTACCGTAATCCCGGAGCACCTGAGCAATGACTATTGACTTCCAGCGATAGGATTTGAGCTGGGTCATGGATGGAGGGAAATTTGAAAAATTGAAATTTCGGATTTCCAGATGACAGGAGTTCTGAAAATAAGATATATTGAAATTTGAGAAAATTGGGTTACTGTACCTCTTCCAATAATTTCAAGTTATCTTGAGCGATTCCTAAATTGTATAAAATGATTTTCTGGCGATATCCCAGTTTTCGAATTGAGGAAATCTAAAAATTGAAGCTGAAAATCTGGAATTTTTGAGAAAAAAAACTCACCAATCTCATTCCATTTCTCACAAATTGATTGCTAAATGCTGTCACAAACACTGGATCCGTGATTTTTTGTTTTTCCAGATTCACGAATTTTGAGGTAGATTCTGAAGGAAAACGACATTTTTGAAAGATTTCACGACGTTAGATGGATTTGTCTTGAAATTTTAACTGGAATCGATATCCATAATGACCTAGTTTGAAAATAATGTGAATTCTGAATCCCTGAAGACGTCAGGAGTTCAGAATACTGATAATTTCCGGATATGGGCAATATGGGTATCAAAATGACGGAAATTTTGAAAGAAATATAGTTAACGATGAAAAACCTACATATTCCAAGATTCTAACTTCTGACGTCTCCTAAATTCTCAATTTCCCAGAAGACGTTACGATTCAGAATTCTCGAAAATTTCTCAATTTTTTTTTGCATCAGTCCTATTTCCCAGTTAATTTCTGTTATTTTGATACTCATAATGCCCCTATTCCTGCGATTTTCGGAATTCTGAATCCTCTGACGTCTTCTGAATTCAGAATCCAAAAATTTTTGAAATATGGGCGATATGGATATCAAAATGCCTAAATTTTGATGGAGAACATTTTTAACGGAGAGAAATCACAAATTTCAAAAAATTAATGTTTCTAAATTTGGACGTCTTCTGAAACAGAAGACGTCAAAAAATTTAAAATTTTCTAGGTTTAAGATTTTAGCGATTTTTCATCGTTAACTTTAATTCCCAAAAAATTTCCGTCAATTTGATAGCCATATTACCCAACTTTCATTAGTTGAAGAATTCTGATTTCAGAAGACGTCAGAATTCAGAATCCGAAATTCTTGGAATATGGGCAATATGGGTATCAAATTGACGGGAATTTCCAGGGAAGTAGTTTTAACGACATGGAAATTCCTAAAATCCAAAATCAGAAAAGATTCTCACCAATTTTCTCCCATTCCTCCACAAAATCGCAGTTAAACCGTTTTCCCAGGATTTTTGGATTCTTAATATTTTTTTAAATGATTCTAGAACTTTCAGTTTCAATTTACTTCTGGCAATTTATAACAAAAATCGTAGATTTTTCCGGTTACTGTAGATTTGCATTGACACTTTTCGGGAATCAGGAGTTCCGTGGAATTGTCAGAATCATCGCTAGAGGATGTTGAAAATTGAGGATTCTGGAATTTTCAGAAGACGTTAAGAGTTCAAAACACTAAAATTCCTACCCAAAAATTATCTTCTTGTTCCTCAAAATTGTGCCGGAAAATTGGATGTTTTTGGAATTGAACAAAAAGGAAGAGGGTTCCAAATACATAGGCAACTAGAAGAAGGATATGGTTGGCATGAGGTCGCATCTAGAAGATTCTGGAAAATTCTGAAAAAATAGAGAAATAAGATTAAAAGAAGGATCTCCATGGAATTTGGGACATTTTGATACCCATATTGCCCATGTTTCAAAAATTTTGAATTTTTGGAATCTGGAGAAGAAGAAGAACCTGAAAATCGGAGAAGACCAAAATAAGGCAATATGGGTATCAAAATGTCCCAAATTTCATGGAGATTCTTATTTTGACACCATTTTTCCTTTTTTCTCATCTAAAAAATGATTTTTTGAAAAAAAAAATTTCAAAAATTTTCGGTTTCTCAAAAAAATATAATCGAAAAACCCCAAAAAATATGAATAAGATTTAAAAAAAGAATCTCCATGGAATTTGGGACATTTTGATGCCAATATTGCCCATATTTCAAAATTTTTGAAATTTTGGAATCTGGAGAAGAAGAAGAACCTAAAATCTGGAGAAGACCAAAATAGGGCAATATAGGTATCAAAATGTCAGAAATTATGTGGAAAACACAGCTGAACTTTTTTTCAGAATACAAAAATGATTCAGAATTCGAAAAATTTCTTCTCCAGATTTCACATCAGAAGACGTCAAAATTTCAAACGTTCAGAATCATGGGAATATGGATATCAAAATGTTGGAAATTTTATGGACAACACGAGAAAGAAGCATCTCAATAAAATTTGGGACATTTTGATACCCATATTGCCCATATTTCAAAATTTTTGAAATTTTGGAATCTGGAGAAGAAGAAGAAGAAGAAATTCGGAGAAGACCAAAATAGGGCAATATGGGTTTCAGAACGACCCAATTTTCATGAGAATTCTTATTTTGACACTTTTTCTCTTTTTTTTCTCCAAAATTTGAAGATTCGGAGAAGAAGAAGGTCTTCTACAGATTTAGTGAAATTTAGTGGAAATTTGGAGAAGAAGAACTTTTAAATAGAAAAAATGAGAAAAGTTAACTACAAAGATCCCAAAATTTTCAAAACAAATTTTTTTTCAAAATTTTTTTCTACTTCTTCTCCAGATTTTGGTCCAAAATCTAGGAAAGAAGAAGAAGAAAATGATCATGGTGGCCTTTAAGGATATACAAGAATGTTCCGGAAAAAACAAAAAAAGTAATTTCAATATCTTTAATATCACGGGACACTCTAATCCTTAGATCTCTTCTTCTTCTCCAGATTTAATAAGAAGAAGAAGAAGGAAAAAAAAGAAAAAGAAGATTTTTTAATTTAAAAAAGAGGAGGAAACCTTAAAATCGTTCTTTCCTCTTGGAAAATGACTAGAAAGTGCATTTTACTGAAATTCGGAGAAGAAAAAAAAGAAGAAGAAGGAAAATAGAGATAAGGAGAAGAAAAAGGTTTCGCTTCTTCAAAAATTTTATTCATACACAAATTCCCATAACACACGGTTGCCCCGGCAACCGCTTGACCACTCGGAGCAATTGACCAATTTCACGCCTTCTGATTTGGAATCTGGAGAAGAGATTTTTGGAAATATTACACATTTTTAGGAGCTGAAAATTTAAGATTCGTGTTCTCCATGAAATTTCCAACATTTTGATACCCATATTGTCATGATTCTGAAGTTTCCAGATTTTGACGTCTTCTGAAGTGAAATTTGGAGAAGAGAATTTTCAGAATATCAGAGTTCTAGAAGCCGGGAAAATGTGTTTTTCATGTTTTCCATGAAATTTCTAACATTTTGATACCCATATTGCCATGATTCTGAATTTTTGAAAATTTGACGTCTTCTGATGTGAAATCTGGAGAAGAGAATTTTTAGAATCTCAAAATTTTAAAAAGCGAGAAAAAGTGTTTGTCGTGTTGCCCAGAAAGTTTCCAACAATTTGATACCCATATTGTCATGATTCTGAATTTTTAAAATTTCGACGTCGTCTGAAGTAAAATCTGGAGAAGAGAATTTTTAGAATCTCAAAATTTTAAAAAGCGAGAAAAAGTGTTTTTCGTGTTGCCCAGAAAGTTTCCAACAATTTGATACCCATATTGTCATGATTCTGAATTTTTAAAATTTCGACGTCTTCTGAAGTAAAATCTGGAGAAGAGAATTTTTAGAATCTCAAAATTTTAAAAAGCGAGAAAAAGTGTTTGTCGTGTTGCCCAGAAAGTTTCCAACAATTTGATACCCATATTGTCATGATTCTGAATATTTGAAATTTTGTACCTCTTCTGATATGAAATCTGGGGAAGAGGATTTTCAGAATCCCAAGATTCTAGATTACCAGAAAATGTGTTTTTCGTGTTCTCCAGGAAATTTCCGACAATTTGATACCCATATTGCCATGTTTCCAAAATGTTGAGGTTTCGACGTCTTCTGACGTAAAATCTGGAGAAGATAATTTTCAGAATCTCGAAAGTATAGAGAACCAGAAATTGTGGTGTTCGTGTTCTCCAGTAAATTTCCAACATTTTGATACCAATACTGTCCATGTTTAGTCCTTTCCAAATTTCCGGTTCTTCTTCTTCTCCAGATTCCAAAAAAAATCCAAAACTTTTTGAAACATGAGCAATATGGGTATCAAAATGTTCCAAATTTTGTGGAGATTCTTCTTTTATGCTTGTTTTTCTATTTGTCAAATGTTTATTTCAAAAAAAAAGAAAGAAAAGCTCACAGATAAATTAAAGAAACAATAAATTAGAAACCCGTCGTCGGAAATTAAAGTGTCAAATTTTTCAGATCCTTGCCATTTTTCTCCTTAATCTAGCCAGTTTTTCGATTCGATTTTGGGTTTTTCTGGAATAAAATTTTTTGATTCAAATTCAATTTTTTTTATAATTTTGACCTCTTTTTCGCTCTCCGGTTAACTTCTCGAATTCCCAAACAATCCTGAATAGAGAAGAAGTCCACAATCGTTGCGGTTTCATCGAAAAACGATGCTGGATCCTCCAAATTCGTAGAGTCGTTCAGAATACAATTTAACGTAGGTTCCTGGAAAACAAAAGCTACAGTAACCTAAAAACTACAGTAATCCTGTATTACCTTTGCATAAAACATCACACTGACACATCCAATAGTGTGTTTTTCAATACACAAATCAAGACATTCGGCGGCGGATCCAACGGAATGAGCGTCTACTAAATGACCAATTAGCACTTTTTGACGGTGTCTAATTGGCTGACCACCCGAACATTTGTTCGCAGAGGACTCTGAAAACAAGATTATTGAATTTGTTAGGTTGAGAGCTTCAAAATGATCCCAAACACGACCTATTTTGGTATAGGTTGAAATTTGACTTTAAAGGCGCATGGACCCTCGAAAAATCGAAACACTCGAAAGTAGGTCACGATTATACTCATTTTGAAGCTCATAACGAGGCAAATTCAAAACTGGTTAAATTTCAGAGTTTGGAGTAAAATTGACCGAGATACGGTAGTTTGAAACCTACAGTAACCCAACTTACGCCGTATACAAATCTTCTCATAACTGTTAACCGGATTCCTTGGCCTCGGTGTCATTGCCATGTCCTCGCTTGGAATATTCCCCGTCAGATAACAAAATCCACGTGTCTTATCGTATTCTAAAGCTGAGCAATCCGAAGCTCCGCCCCCTGGACGGGAATTTGTGAGACACGCGAAGACGCAGTCGTCTTCAGTGATTTCCACGTATTTGGAATTTGAATTGGAAGCTTCTACGTCATCAGATCGCACGAAAATGACATCCTGGCCAGATGGACATTTGGCTGAAAATTTTCAAGTCTTTAGAATTTTCATAACCGATCAAATGCCATCGGTTATGATTATTTTTACTAGTTTTTTTTTCAGGAAATTTGGACCAAAAACTCCCCAAATTCCAAAAAAAATCTTTCAGAAGACCTTCCCGACCCTATAAACACCATTAAAAAGGTCTACAAAAAAGCAAAAAAGAACTAGGGGGCACCCGGAGTTGAACCGGGGACCTCTCGATCTGCAGTCGAATGCTCTGCCACTGAGCTATACCCCCACACACTGGGGAGGGTGGTGGTTGTCGTATAAGAAGGGGGAGGGGGCGACTCACCGCGTTGAGAGAAGAGAAGGGTGGTGGAGGAGGAGGAGAGTGTGTTGGATGAAGACCCAGGAGAGATTATGTCCTTTTCGACGAGACGCAGGAATGGAGGGGCACTGGAAGAAGAAAAAATGATTAGAAAAAGATAAAAACAGAGAAAAATTCTGAAAAACTGGCTGAAAATTGGTCAAAAACGGTTGGAAATTACCCTTTTTCGAATTCGGCTGAAAATGCCTGAAAATCCAATACAACTTTAGTAGAATTTCAGAACTTTTAGCGTAATACAAATTTTATGTTCATTAGACAAGGAAAATGCAAAAAACTAGACAAAAATCGGTTTAATTTAAGCCAAATTACGCCATATTCAATTTCGACCCTGTTTTTGGCTGAAAATGTTCGATTTTCAGCCAAAAAGCTAGCTGAAACATAGAAAAATGAAAATTTTGTTAAAAAAAAAAAAAAAAAGAAAAACTCAATTTGAAGAACTGGAAAATGCAAAAAACCAGACGAAAATCGGTTAATTTTGAGCCTAACTAGCCAAGAAATAGCCAGAAATCGAAAACTACAGTAATCCTGGATTTCCAGACCCCGGATCTGATTGAAAAGTACAGTAATCTCTTGCTAAAAATATTTTTTAGTATTTCAATTGTGACAATACTCTTTTTTCCGGTGAAAAAATTCTTTTTTTTTTTTAATTTCTTGAAAAGCCTTCTTCTTTTTTTTCTAACCCCTAAAATGGGTCAGGAGAAAGAAAAAAAAGAAGTTTAACGGCTAAAAAAAGAAGAAAACCTTTTAAAACATCTAAATTTCCCGAAAAATTTTTTTTTTTCCTCCAAAATTCTCAATTTTTTGGTCCAAAATCTAACCTTTCCTCTTCTTCTTCTTCTTCTTTTCCAAACTCTTCTCTGGATACAAACATCCTGACACATCTCAAAGTAGTTTTTGAGAGTTTTCTATGTAAACTAGATCCTTGACTTCTGAAGACGTGTGCTGCGAGATTCTGGAATTCTCCATACATTGCACATGTGGCAAGTGGGGCACTGTAAGTGGCCGCGGAGCAGGTGGGGGACCTGGAAAAAATAATTTGGATAAAAATTTTGAGTTTGCCGCGCTGAGAGCTTTGAAATGAGCCTAAACACGACCTATTTTGGGAATTTCTGAAATTTCGCCTTTAAAGGCGCATGGACCTTCGAAAAATTGAAATTTCAGAAAAGTAGACCATGATTATACTCATTTTGAAGCTTATAACACGGGGAATTCAGAAAATGTAAAATTTTTGAGTTTAGTTAAAATTTGACCTAGGATTACTGTACCTTGCACACTTGGTAAGGCACTCTAATTTGGATAAATTATCATCGGTCCCCAATGGAGCAATTTTTGTAATCCCTGTATTCTTCTTGGTATTATAACACACAGATTCGACGTCTTCCTGAAATTTTGAAAATTTGAGGTTTTTGGGAATTTGAAAATATGGAAAATTCTAATTTCCAGAAGACTCTAGGATCTTACTGTAGTTTTCTGAAGTTTCTGATCGATGAACATGTTTTTGCCGGTTTTCACATTTGTTGTAACACCGGCAAGCACTTTTCGGAGACGCGGGGAGGAGGGATTGATGTCTGGAAATTTTTTTAAAAAAGAAAAAAAGAAGGAAAATGAGGTTAAAAGAAGAAAAACCATAAAATTTGGAACACTTTGATACCTATATTGCTCATGTTTCAAAATTTTTGGATTTTGAGATTTGGAGAAGAAGAAGAAAACCTCAAAATCTGGAGAAGACTAAAGATGGGCAATATGGAGATCAAAATGTCGGAAATTATGCGGAAAAAATGAATATCAACATTTTGGAAAACAAAAACGCTTCAGAATTCTGAAAACCTCTTCTCCAGATTTAACTTCAGAAGACGTCAAAACTCCAAAAATTCAGAATCATGGCAAGATTAGTATCAAATCGTGGGGAATTTTGTGGAAAACACGAAAAACACAGTATCCCGCTTTTCAGGACTTTGAGATTCTGAAAAATCTCTTCTCCAGATTTCAACTCAGAAGACGTCAAAATTTCAAACTTTTAGAACCATGGCAATATGGGTATCAAAATGTCAGGAATTTTGTGAATTTTTTTCTTTTTAAATTTATTCCTTCCGAAAATTGAATTCTGGAGACTTCTGAAAATTTTTCAGAAATCTAATTTTTAGAAAATATGGGGATATGGTGCTCAAAATGACGGAAATAATCCGCAAAATAGATCTAACGTCACCAAATTCTCTAAAAATTGGAGTTCAAAAACTTACGATGAAATTCGTCATCTGAAAGCACAATTCTCGAAGCCACCGCCCTTCTTTTATCCGATTTTCGTCTTGGCTCATCAATCCTATCATCAAAAATTGCTCCCGGGAATCTCATAAGGTCGTGACCGTATAAATTCTTGTTGTACAGGTTTACGGTAGTCTGGAATTTCGAAAAAAAATCAAAATTTTAAGATTTTTTGAAAATCTACAGTACCTTTTTCCCTCTATAAGTGGTCTCTCGTGCCTCATATTTTCTTCCATTTTTATCAATTTCAATCGATAATTTCTCTTCTTCTGGCACCTCATCATTCCTTCTTCTTTCCTGGTCCTTGAGCATCATAGTCTGAAAAAATTCAAAAAATTCTGAATTCTGAAATTCTGGAAATTCACCTCTAAACCCTTCAATGGATCCTCATCTTCCAAAATTTGAGTTTTCGCCGCATGCATCTTTGCCATTTTCCTCATTTCTCGCTCCACGGCAAATGGATCCTGAACTTATTTTTCTGAATTTTCTACAGTAAGCCTCCTACAGTACCACTTCCTCTGTCCCCTTTTCTTGTATCGTGTCTTCTATTTGTTCTGGAACCACATTTTCATAATGTTCGCCATCAATCCGATTATCCACATAGTACTTGGTAGCTGAGACACTGTAGCGACCTGGAAATTGGGAATCTGGAGAAGACATTTTCAAGATGAAAATTGAATTTTTAGGATTGAGAGTATTCGGATCTTGCTCAGCTCGTCAAGCGCTTCAAATTGATACCCATATCGCTATGTTACGAAATACTTCGGAATTTGGGGTTCAGAAACTGGAGAAGAAGAAGAGATTTTTGAGATTTTTTGAAAATGTTCAGATCTTGTTTAGCTTTTCAAGAGCTTCAATTTGATACCCATATTGCCATATTTTGAACAATTTCAAATTTTGGGATTCAGAATCTGGAGAAGAAAAAGAAACTGAAAATCTGAGAAGACAATTTTGAGCTTATTTTTGGACCAAACTAGAATTGTTGAGTTGAATAATGTTTCCCATCGAATTTCTGACATCTTGGTACCCATTTCATTAAAATTGTACAATTTTAGAGATTTGACGACTTCTGAATCCAGAAGACGTCAAAATTTCAACTTTTTGAAACATTGGCATTATGGATATCAAAATGTCAGCAATTTTGTGGAGAACTTGAATAATTTCTTTTCGAAGTCAAAAAATGCTCCAGAATCCAAAAAATCTCTTCTCCAAATTTTACCCCTAGACGACGTCAAATTTTCAGTTTCTTGGAATCATGGCAATATGGGTATCAAAATGTCAGAAAATTTGTGGGGAACTTGAATAATTTGTTTTCGAAGTCTAAAAATGCACCAGAATCCAGGAAATCCCTTCTCCAGATTCCACCCTAGAAGACGTCAAAATTTCAAAACTTTAGAATCATGGCAATATGGGTCTCAAAATGTTTGTGGAGAACTTGAATATCACAATTTTTGAACTTGAGTATACTCCAGAATCACAAAAATCTCTTCTTCAGATTCCACTCTAGAAGACGTCAAAATGTCAAATTTTTGGAACCATGGCAATATGGGTATCAAAATGTCAGAAATCTTATGAAAAACGTGAATTTCACGATTCCAGATTTTCAAATTGCTCCAGAATTCCAAAAATCTCTTCTCCAGATTTCAAACTAACCATTGAATTGCGTAACTTCATTCTCATCCTTTCTCTTCTCCAGATTCCTTTGATTCTGATGATTCTCAATGAATTCATCAGGGAGCTCCTGAAGCTGAACCAGACTGGTTCCTTGGAAAGAAGACGTTGGCATTTTAGAAGTCGTCAAGTCTCCAGAAGACGTCGAAATGTCTTCTACATCATTGTCCTCCACCAATTCCTCAGGTTCCATGAAAAATCGTTCCTCGTCGTCAGAAGTCGTTTGGGACAAGATGATAGGAGTGGATTCTGGGAATTCTGAGAGTTCAGAAGACGTCACGTCTTCTAGAATCGGAAAGGAAGAGGAAGATTGCATATTAGTGGTGGAGGACACAAAAGAAGACGTAGAGGCTTTAGGAAAGGCTTTGAAGTATGGAGAAGAAGCGAATGGAGTTTCAGAAGACGTCACTTCTGCAGTTGAAGATGCTAAAGTTGAAGACATCCCAATTGGAGTATCAAATAATGACTGGCTAGCGGAAAATGGAGCAAGCGAAGAAGATTCTTCAGATTCCAACGCCTTCTGGAGCTCCACGTCATCTGAAGTGGTACGGTAGTCTAGATCCCCAGTCTCCGGATCCGCTGAATCAAAAAGTGACGCATTCATTTGCTTGTACCTTTCATCGAAGTTGTCGGATACGGTTTCTCGGGTGGAGGAACGTTTGGAGCTCTGAATATTCTTAATTTTGTTTCTGATAGTGTTTTTCTATGTCACATCTTGTTTTCCACAAATTTTCCTTTCTTTTAATACCCATATTACTCATGTTCTAAAAGATTTGAGTTTTGGGATTTAGATTCTGGAGAAGAAGAAGAGAAATTTTGAAACTTTTAAAAGATGAGCAATATGGGTATCAAAATGTTAGAAATTGATTGGACTTCTTTTTTTAAACAAAATTCGGTTCAAAAAAGTTTTTCTCGTCCTTATGTTATCAAATTCGGAAAAGACATAAAAATCTGGAGAAGAAAATTTTGAGCTTTTAGCTGATCTAGATAGCTCAAATTGTCAAAAATATGCTTTTCCAACTCATTTCCAACATTTTGATATCCATATTGCGAAGATTTTCTGAATTTTGGTTTTTGACGTCTTCTGAATACCAGAAGACGTCGAAATTCAAATTTTTCCAAACATGTGCATTATGGGTATCAAAATGTCAGGAATTTTCTCTAGAACTTGAATACAATAATTTCAAAGTTCAAAAATGCTCCAGAATCCAGAAAATCTCTTCTCCATATTTCAGCCTAGAAGACGTCAAAATTCAACTTTTCAGAATTTTAGCAATATGGGTATCAAAATTTGTCATTTTTCAAGCTAATTCTTACCATTCTCCTCACAAAGTCTTCTTCTTCTTCTTGGTCGTCTGGAGTGGAGGGCAGTGGAATAGTAGAGTTTTCAGAATATTCTTGGAACATTGACATTTTAGCCAGAAGAGGATTCTGAGCAATCATGTCGGTTAGATTTTGAGCCCAACATGGGCTCAGGAAGAAGAATAGGTAGGGGAGGAGCATATGATTCTGAAAATTTTTAAGTTGAAAAAAATATGGAGAAGAGAAAAAAGAAAAAAAAAGTAGAAGAAAAAAGAAGAAAAACCTGAAAAAAAGAACATCCACAAAATTTGAAGCCTTTTGATACCCATATTGCTCATCTTTAATTTATTTCAAAGTTTTGGGTCTTCTTCTTCTCCAGAATCCCGAAATTTCAAATATTTTGAAACATGAACAATATGGGTATCAGATCAATGGAAATCTTGTGGACAACACGAAACACATAGCTTCAGATTCTGAAAGTGCTCCAGAATCACAAAAATCTCTTCTCCAGATTTCAAACTGCAAACTTTTCAAAAATTTGGAATAATGACAATATGGGTATCAACTTGTTGGAAATTTTGTGGAAAACACAACAAACACAGCTTCAGGCTTTCAAAATGCTCCAGAATCCTGTAAATCTCTTCTCCAGATTTGGATCTGAAATTTGAAGAAGAGATTTTTTTGCTCAAAAAAAAAGAAAAAAAAGAAGAAGAATCAAAACACAGGAAGAGTGTGAAAGTGAACACAAGGCGAGTACAGTACAAAGTAATTTTCTCTTCTTCTTCTTTTTCTTCTCCAGAAAAGTTGAGAAAGTTTGTGAAAGTGACCGGAAGAAGCGCCACCGTCAAGAAATCGAAATTATTCCCTCTCCAGCCTTCTTCTTTTTCTTCTTTTTCTTCTTCTTATGTGCCGACGGACACATTCATAACAATGGAACTATAGGGAAAAGAAGAAGGCTATGTGGATTTAATTGAGCGATGGACGAAGAAGAAAAAGTGGGCGGAGCTTCGGGAGATGACACCTTCAGGAGTCGTCTTGAACATTATGAAGTATGTATGCATGTGTCTGAACATGAGGAAAAAAGTGAAAACTCTTGATTGGTTTTGTTTGGGGAAAGGGGGTTCAAGAGGTCAAATCTGGAGAAGAGATTTTTTAGAATATGGAGCGTTTTTCAGAATTTTTATGGTAAAAAGAAGAATCTCCAAAGAATTCCTGACATTTTGATACACGTATTGTCATGATTCTGAAATTTTGAAATTTTGGGATTCCGAAATCTGGAGAAGAGAATTTTAGGATTCTGGAGCATTTTCAAAATCTGGAATTGTGAAGTTCGAATTCTCCACAACATTCCTGACATTTTGATACCCATATTGTCATGATTCCAAAAAGTTGGAGATTTGACGTCTTCTGATGTAAAATATGGAGAAGAGATTTTTAGCCTTCCTACTCATTTTTGACTTAAGGAACTAGACAAAAAATCTTTTCCACAATATTCCTGACATTTTGATACCCATACTGCCATAATTCTAAATTTTTGAAAATTTGACGTCTTCTGGATTCAGAAGTCGTCTGAACTCAAAAAGTTGCGCAATTTTAATGAAATGGGTATCAAAATGTCAGAAATTCAGTGGAAGACAAGGATAAACTATGAAATGCTAGATCGGATCAAAAAGAAGCTCAAAATTGTCTTCTCCGATTTTCAGTTGCTTCTTCGAATTTGGAATTTTCAACTTCTTTTTGACGTTTTGAGGAAAGTAATTAGCATAATAAGAAGCTCCACTAATTTTCCAAAGTTTTGATACCCATATTGCTCATGTTTCAAAAAATTTAATTTTTTGAGTTCTGGAGAAGAGGAAGAGAAATCTGGAAAAGACCTAAATTTTTTTAGAATCATTTTTAATCAGACTGACTAGACTAGCAAAATTCCCCACAAATTTTGGGTCATTTTGATGCTAATAGTGTCCTATTTCGGTCTTCTCCATATTCTGAATCCTTCCTCTTCTCCAGAACTCAAAAATTAAAATTCTTCAAATATGGACAATGGGTATCAAAAAGAAGGAAATTTTCTGGAGATTCAGACTAGCTTAAGAACAAAATATGAAAATCAAGGAGTCAGAATTTAGAAGACGTTGAAAATTTTTCTATAAAAATTCTGGAAAAAGAAGGAGAAGAACTATTTTAGGAAAAGAAGAAAACGACAAAGTTCGAAAAGTTTGAAAAGCCTTAAGCCACTAGGCTAAAAGGAATCCAGGTTAATCGGGAGAAAGGTGCCTGCCAAAGCGGATTATCCCTTACTTTCTTCTTCTTCTTCTTTTCCTTCTTCTTCTCCGAACTTTATGAACAATGCCGGATTGTCTTCTTCTTCTTATCCGGTAGAGGAGGGTGGATCCGTTATACTGGTAACCAGAAATTTCCATTATCCCGAAACTTTTAATCAACTTTTTCTTTCTTCTTTTTGATCCAATCCGGGAATATGGAAAAGAAGAAGAAGGAAAAGAACAAAAAAAGAAAGAAGAAAAATAAAAGAAGAATCTCCACAAAATTTCCAACATTTTGATACCTATATTGCCATGATTCTGAAATTTTGAAATTTTGGAATTTTGAAATCTGGAGAAGAGATTTCCAGGATCCTGGGGCATTTTCAAAGCTGGAAACTGTGTTTTTCGTGTTTTCCACAAAGTTTCCGTTGATTTGATACCCATATTGGCATGTTTCCAAAATTTAAAGATTTTGACGTCTTCCATTGTAAATCTGGAGAAGAGATTTTCAGGATTCTGACACATTTTCAGAGCTTCTAACGATGTTTTTTAGGTTTTCCACAAAATTGCTGACATTTTGGTACCTATATTGTCATGATTCTGAAATTTTGAAAATTTGGTGTCTTCTGGAATCAGAAGACGTCAATATTGAAAAACGTTTCAAATCTTGCGTAAAATACTTCAAACTTTCTGGAAACCTTAAAAACACGTTTTCAAAGTTTTCTACTGCTTCAGATTCCCAAAAAGTTCTTCTCCGATTTCCATTTCAGAAGACATCAAAACTTAAAAATCTCAGAATCATGCCAATATGGGTATCAAAATGTCTGAAATTTAGTGGAAATTCTTCTTTTAACATTTGCCTTCTTTTTTTCTGGAGGAATCAAGAAAAAAGCTCCTCTTCAGATTTTCAAATCCTTCTACCAGAATCCAAAATCCAAATTTTTTGAAACATGGGCAATATGGGTATCAAAATGACGGAAATCACCTGGATATTCTTTTTTTGCTAGAAATAACTTTTAAAAATCTAAATTAAGCTGAGCAATCCACTTTTTTTTCTGTTTTCCTGTAGTTTTGTCTGGAAAAATTTAGGAAAACATGCAATCTTTTCAGGGAAAACATTAAAAAACACAGTTTTTGTATTTTTACCCCAGGAAATTACCAAAAAATCAACGAAGTACCTAAAAAAGTCTTAAAACCCGCTGAAATCGGAACTAACCCTGTAAACCAGCGAAAATTCAAAATTTAAACCTCGCGCCGAAAAACCGGGTGTGCGGCGGAGCGTGCTTGCTTCATCCAACAAATAAACAGGTTCCATTTTTCTCACATTTATCATCGAATTTCGACACTTCCTGGGCCGAATTTCTCAGTTTTTTGGGATTTTTAGGTTAAAAATTCATTTCAAAAGCATAAAAAGCCATAAAAATCGCTGAAAATAGCTGAAAATCCCGAAAAAATCTGTTTTTTCGGGAATAATACCGATTTTGGAAAAAATTATTATTTCCGGGTCAAAAACCTAGTTTTCCGGGGCAAAAAGTCTTGAAAATAACTGAAAAAACGGTCTAGAATGCTGAAAATCCCTATTTTTCGCCGGAAAAATCGATTTTTTCAGAAATTTCGAAATTTTCAGCCAAAAAATCCAATTTTCAGACAAAAAATGGAGGCTCTCCCCACACTGCCTCTCATGGCACCACAGTTTCGAACATCCACACTGTCCTATGATAATATTCCGAATTTTGATTTCAAATTGCGCATGAAAGAGGTAATTTCTTGAAAATTGGTCGAAAAAAGCTAAAATGGCTGGAAAACCCTTAAAAAGATCGAAAATAGAGGTTTTAGAGCCGAAAAAGCGTTAAAATTGTGAATTTTTCACTCTAAAATTGGTAAAAATTGGTCCAAAACCCATTTTTGGGCCTAGAATTCAATTTTGGCGTATTCCACCGAGTTTTGACTGGAATTGCACATTCCAAGTCAATTTCAGCCTTAAAAATTGAAATTTGAGCGTTCTGAACCTGAAAAAATGGTTTCTAAAGCAAAAAATTGGCCTAAACTGGTCAAAATTCACATAGGAATCTTTCCATACCAAAATTATCCCAAAAAATCGATTTTTCGGATATATAAGCTGAGCAATCGCTCCAATTTTCAGTATATCCTACTAACTTTCAACGCGGATCCTCATGAATACGATTCTTCGTTCGAAGAACTGACCCAAATGAAATTCGAAGCCAATATCCCGGATGCGTCACCAGAACAAGCTCAGAAACTGAAAAAGTACTATAGTCAGTTGTGTATGATGCAGAAGAGGTTCCCAATGGGTGCTGGAGACGTTTTGGAGACACCATTTGCATGGTAAGGGGTTGAAATAGGCTGAAAATGAGCTAAAATTGGCTGGAAAAGACCTAAAAATGACTGAAAATATCTGAAAATCGCGGGAAAAAAACTCTAAAATAGCTTGAAAATGACCAAAAATCAGCTAGAAATGGCTCAAAAATTGCTTAAAATGGTCTGAAAATGCCCAAAAAATAGTTAAAAATTGCTGGAAGTGGCTTAAAAATGGCTGAAAATGACCTAAATATGGCTGAAAATGGCTTGAAATGACTTGAAATACCTGAATTTCGGTTAGAAATCGCTGAAAATGACTTGAAATAGCTTTAAAATTCCCTTAAATTCATCAGAAATGGCCTAAAAATCGATTTTCAGTCAGTTTTCATCTAGAAAATCGATTTTTCCAGCTTTTTCCGTCTGAAATTCGATGGGATACGGTAGTCGGGGTACTGTAGATTACTGTAGACAACGAATTTCCTGCAATTTTCAACGTAATTTATGTTCGTTGGCGAAGAGACTACAGTAACCTAACCTACAGTAATCCTTCCGAACACCGTATCCCATTGATTTTGGGACCGAAAAAGCTGAAAAATAGCTGAAAATCGCGCTATTTTCAGCCATTTTAGGCCTGAAAAAGACAAAAAATTGACTGAAAATCAGCTAGAAAACACCTAAAATGTCATAAAAATGAGTCGAAAGCACTTCTAGAACCTGAAAATCAGCTAGAAAATGTCTAAAAACAGCCAGAATTGACAGAAAAAGAGTCTGAAATTGTCTAAAATTGCCTGAAATATAGCCTAAAATACCTGAAAATCAGCTGAAAATGGCTCAAAATTGACTGAAATTGTTTGGAAATGGCCGAAAACACCTTAAAAGGGGTCGAAAATAGCATGAAAATCAGCTAGAAATGACCAGAAATTGACGGAAAATGGCTCAAAATTGACTGTAAATGGCTGAAAATCCTATTTTCAGCCATTTCTAACTAATTTCCAGTCGATTTGGGCTTTTTTCAAACCATTTCTAGCTTTTTTTCAGTCATTTTTTGAGCTAAAATTGATTGAAAATCAACTAGAAATCACTGAAAATGGCCTAAAAATATCCATTTTAAATCATTTTAGGCTCTTTTTGGCTCATTTTTGATCATTTTTCTGTTGATTTTAAGCCAAAAATCGCTTAAAATCCCCAATTTTCGATTCCAGGCACGATGGTCTGATCGATATGAGAAGTGCCCATAGTGAAGTCCAAATCTGTGATATTGAATTCGAAAAAGCGTCGGTGATGTTCAATATCGGCACGTGTCATGCACAAGTCGCTGCCAAGGAGATGAGAGAGACGCAGGAGGTGAGATCCTTGGATTACTGTATTGCTCAGCTTTAAAAATGCCATTTTTAGCTAAAAAACCGCTTTTTTCCATCAGAATTGAAGATTTTCCAGCTGAAAATGACTGGAAAACCGATTTTCTAGATCCCAAAATTTTGATTTTTGGGACAATTTTATCATTTTGGCGCCAAAAATTGCCTCATTTTGGGCTAAAAAACCCCAGAAATTCGAGTACAGTACCCCTAAAATCGGTATTTATCGATTTTCAGAGTCTTTGATTACTGTAGTCAGATATTTTGATCATTGCTCAGCTTTAAAAATCCGGTTTTCAGGCGTTTTTTGGCTCGAAATTGAAGATTTTCCAGCTGAAAATGTCTGAAAAATCGACGAAAAACCCCAGAATTTTGAGTACAGTACCCCTAAAATCTTTATTTATTTGAATTTCTACAGTAATCCTTAAATTTCAGAGCTTCTGGTTACTGTAGGCACCAATTTGGTCATAATTTGAGCATTGCTCAGCATTAAAAATCGCACTTTTATAACATTTTAGAGCTGAAAATCGCTTTTTTCCATCAAAATTTGACGAATTTCTAGCTGAAAATGTGATTTTTGGACTCTAAAATCGCTTTTTCCGACTTAAAAACCTCAAAATTGACGAATTTCTAGCTGAAAATGGCTGAAAAACAGCTTTTTTTGGCTAAAAATCAAGTACAGTACCCCTAAAATTGGACTTTCAGAGCATCAAAACCGCCTTCTCGCATCTCCAACAAGCCACCCTTGCCTTCGAACAGCTCAACACCTTCAGAAATTCGGATTTCTTCTATCCATCGGTGGATTTGGACGCCAACGTCATCTCATTCTACTATAAAGTGCTTTTGGTAAGGGGAAATGGTCTGAAAATCGACAATTTTAGGCTAAAAATCGCTGAAAATTGGCAAAAAATCCACCAAAAATGTCATTTTTAAGTCCAAAAATCGTTGAAAATGAGCTGAAAATCGATATTTTTAGACTAAAAATCGCAGAAAATCACCTTTAAAGTGCTGAAAATGACATTTTTAGCTCAAAAATCGCTAAAAATCCTATATTTTCAGGCCCAATGTCAAGAATGTCTGGTTCAGAAGTCACTTTTGGAGAATCGCAGTCCAATTCTGATTGCTAAGCTCTGTTTATGGATTCAGGAGGCATACGATTCGGCGATGAAGATTGTCGACGATTGGAGCATCAATATCCCGGAGTCTGTGCAAAGAGTAAGGGTTTTTGGGGCTGAAATTGCTGAAAATAGCATTGAAATGGCTTGAAATAGCCTAAATTTGGTCTAGAATAGCTTGAAAATAGTCTGAAATAGCCTAGGAAATGCCTGAAATCGCCTAAACTAGCCTTGAGAAGGTATAAAATAGTCTGAAATAGCCTAGTTAAGGCCTGAAATAGCCTAAAACTGCCCTCAAAATGTCTTGAATAGCCTAAAAATTGTCTAGAAATGCCTGAAAATGGTCTGAAAATGCCCTGAATTTTGTCTAAAATGGCCTAAAAATGGTCTAAAATAGTCTAAAAATGGTCTAAAAAGGCCTAAAAATGGTCTAAAAAGGCCTAAAAATGGTCTAAAATAACCTAAATTTGGTATAAAATAGCCAAAATAGTCTAAAATAGCATAGAAAGTGTCCAAAATAGCATAGAATTAACCAAAATTAGATCTATAATAACCTAAATTTAATTTCAAATTGTCTGGAAATGGTCTAAAATAGCCTAAAAATAGTCTCAAAAAGGACTAAAAATAGTCTAAAACAGCCTAAATTTGGTCTGAAATAGCCTAGAAATGATCTAAAATAGCCAGAAAATGATCTAAATATGCCGTTAAATGGTCTGAAAAGCTTGAAAATAGCTTAGAATGGTCTAAAATAGCCTAAAATTGATCAAAAAAATGCCTAAATTAGCCTAAAAATGGTCTTAAATAGCCTAGAAATAACCTAAAATGGACTGAAATAGACTAGAAAATGTCTAAAGCAGCCTAAATTTGGTCTAAAATAGCTAAAAATGGTCTGAAATATTCAAAATTTGGTCCAAAACAGCCTAAAAATAGCCTTTAAATGGCCTAGAATAGCCTAAATTTGGTCTAAAATAGCCTAAAAATGGTCTAAAGTAGCCTAGAAAAGGTATCAAATAGCCTAAACTAGATCTATAATAACCTAAATTTAATTTAAAATAGTCTGGAAATGGTCTAAAATAGCCTAACTTTGGACTAAATTAGCCTAGAAATGGTCTAAAATAGCCTAGATTTGGTCTAAAATGGCCTAAAATAGCCTAAAATAGGTCTAAAAATGCCTGAAAATAGGCTAAATTTGCCTAATAAGGGCCTGAAATTTCATTACCTAGCACTACCTAGAGATTACCTAGAGGAGGCCTAGCATTACGTAAAAAGGGCCGTAAATGACCTTAAACAGCCTAAATTTGCTTAATGGGGGTGTCCTATAGAATGTCTGAAATGAGCCTAAAATTGGTCTGAAATAGCCTTAAAATTATCTAAAATAGCCTAGAAGTTGTCTTAAATAGCCTAAAAATGATCTAAAATAGCCTAAATTTCGCTTAAAATAGCCTAGAAATGGTCTAAAATAGCCTAAAAATGGCCTAAAATAGTCTAAATTTAATCTAAAAATGCCTAAATTTGGCCTTAAAGTGCCCTGAAACGCGCTGAAATTACCATTTTTGCTGATTTTAGGCTATTTTCATGACTTTTAGCCCCATTTCAGTCATTTTTAGGGTATTTTAAGCGATTTATGGCCCATTTTTCATGGATTTTCAGCGATTTTCCGTGATTTTCAACCAAATTCAACCCAAAATCTATTACAGTACTACTCAAAACTGTGCCAAATGAAGTCGGATGTTTATGGTGTGATAGGCTACATGTCAATGGGTGATCATTCGGAGAAAGAGGACAAAAAGATGGGATGGCGACTACAGTACTACAATATTGCTAATAAGTACATGGAACAGTTGACACACGCCTCTGCCAAAATGAGGGACCGATATCCGGAGATGTTCGCCACCTATAGCTTCTTGTTTGATGTTATCAGTGCCAAGTAAGTCGTTTTGGAGCTGAAAATGGGCTGAAAACTGAATTTAGAGCTGAAATTGACTAAAAAACCTGAAAAAATGACTGAAAAACTCTGAAAATAGCCCTAAAATCGACAATTTTTAGTCTAAACACCCTGAAAATCACAGAAAATTCTAGTTTTCAATCGATTTTACACGAATTTTGAGCATTTTTAAGCTTTGAAATGCATTTTTCGGTGGTCATTTTTGACACTAAAAACCCTCCAAAAATCGAATTTTCCGACTAAAAATCACTGAAAATGAGCTAAAAATCGGATATTTTCAGACAAAAATAGCTGGAAATTTTGGTTTTTAAATGTAAAACAACCGTTTCTAGAGCTATTTTAGCATGAAAAATGTCATTTTCAGCTCATTTTTGACCGATTTTGACCCATTTTTTGCCCTTTTCAGCCCCAAAAGTGTCCAATTTTTCACCCAAACACGCTGAAAAAATGGCTGAAAGTCGGATATTTTCAGACAAAAATAGCTTGAAACAGAGCTATTTTAGTCTGAAAAAGTGACATTTTCAGCTCATTTTTTACCTAAAAATGACATTTTTCAGTCATTTAGGACCGATTTTGACCATTTTTAGCTCATTTTCAATCCCAAAAACCCCCGAAAATCCCGATTTACGGGTCAAAAAAGGTCCAAAAACGAGTCCAAAATGACTGAAATGGCTTGAAAATCCGCCTGAAATTCATCAATTTTGATTTTAAAAGTCCAATTTTTCACTAAAAAATCTCATTTTCCAGTCATTTTGGACCAATTCCGACCGATTCCAGCTCATTTTCAGCCATTTTCAACCCCAAAAGTGTCCAATTTTCACCCAAAACTGACATTTTTAGCCATTTTCGACCCCAAAAACCCTCAATTTTCAGACTAAAAAACTGAAAAAATGGCTGAAAATCGGATTTTCAGACAAGAATAGCTTGAAATAGAGCTATTTTAGTCTGAAAAAGTGACATTTTCAGCTCATTTTTTACCTAAAAATGACATTTTTCAGTCATTTTGGACCGATTTTGACCATTTTTAGCTCATTTTCAATCCCAAAAACCCCCGAAAATCCCGATTTACGGGTCAAAAAAGGTCCAAAAACGAGTCCAAAATGACTGAAATGGCTTGAAAATCCGCCTGAAATTCATCAATTTTGATTTTAAAAGTCCAATTTTCCACAAAAAATTAAATTTCAGGCTGATTTTGACTATTTTCAGCTTATTTTTGACCAATTCCCACCGATTTTAGCTCATTTTCAGCCATTTTCCACCCCAAAACCCCCGATTTCGGACCAAAAAACGCTAAAAATAAGCTGAAAATCGGTTTTTCCGACAAAAATAGCTTGAAATAGAGCTATTTTAGCCTGAAAAATGACATTTCCAGTCATTTTGGACCGATTTCGAGCGATTTCAGCTCATTTTCAGCCCTTTTTTAACTCTGAAAACCCCCTAATTTTCACCTAAAAATGATTTTTTTTTAATTCGTTTTAGACCGATTTTGACGGATTTTAGCTCATTTTTCATCGAAAAATCCCATTTTGAGCCCATTTCAACCCCCAAAACCCCAGAAAATCTCCAATTTTCAGACAAAAGAACGCTGAAAAAGAGAACGACTTCATCTATCACGATCGAGTGCCCAAACAAGAGGACGCAATGGATACAGCGAGAAAAGACGGTGTCAGATGCATAGTGGACCTGAAAAAAGTGCAATTTTTGGACCCAGCGGGGTACGGTATCGATTTGTTCGCCAAGCTTCTGCCGAGTCATGTACAAGACGCTCAGAAGAAGTATTCGGAGATGAAGGAGGAGATTCTGAGGGAAATGAAGGAGATTGTCAAGTCTTACGATGAACATTTGAATTATAACCTTCAATTGGCGGATTTTGATCGATTACGGTAGGTTGGGAGTGGGAATTCGGCGTAAAATAGGCAAAAAATACCCTAAGAATGACCTAGAATAGCTAAGAATAGGCTTAAACTGTCCTAAAGTGCTCTAAATAGGCTGAAAATGACCGGAATAATGTCTAAAAGGACCTGACAAGACCTGGAATAGGTCTCAAATGCTCCGAAATAAGCTGAAAATGACCGAAATTGTGCCTAAAAGAACCTGAACTGACCCAAAAAGGCTTCAAATAACTTTAAATTAGGCTGGGAATGACCTTAACTAGGCCTCAAAGGACCTGAACTGATCCAGAATTGGCCTGAAATGCATCAAAACAGGCTGAAATTGCTTCAAATTAGGCTGAAAATGACCTAAAACAGTCGAAAATGACCGAAACTAGGCCTGAAAGGACCTGAACGGACCTAAGATAGGCCTAAAATGCTCCAAAATAGGCTGAAAATGGCTCAAATCAGGCTGAAAATGACTCAAAAAAGGCTGAAAACGAGCTGAAAATGGCTGAAAATAGGCTTAAAATGAAAGTTATTAGGCTTAAAATGACCTAAACTAGGCCTGAAATGCTCTAAAATAGGCTAAAAATGACTTTTAATAGCAGAAAACTAGATTAAAATACCCCGAAAACCTATAAAACCCCCTCAAACCCATCAATTTTAATTTCCAGATTTATGCTGAGCAATGGAAAAGACAAGGAGGCGTGGTTCGAGATTCCCGAGGATCTGATGCGTCGTAACGCCGACATGACGGCATTCCCCGATTGTGTACCGAATTTAATCGAAAAAATGAGAGAATCATCGGATACAGCGAGAGTAGCCGAGGCGAAGCTGATGACGTTGCTCTCGAAGCTCCGAGCTATTGATTTGCCCAGATTGAAGGTAAGCCAAGCCCCCTTTTGATCGGAAAAATCCAGAAATTTTGAGAAAAAATGGTCCAAATCGAGCCAAATTTGAGCCAAAATCGGGGTTTTCCAGCTAAGCTCCGCCCCTTTTTTTTTACTGAAAATCGATGAAAATTGAGCCAAAATATGTGATTTTGGAGTGTCTCGCAAGGCCCCGCCCACTTTTTTAAAACCTAAAAACTTCAAAAATCGAAGAAATTCGATGAAAATTAAGCCGAAATTAGAGAAAGTCTAGCTAAGCTCCGCCCCTTTTAGGGATTTTCTAGACTTTTCTAGACCTATTCCTATCGATTTCTAGTCAAAAATAGGCTAAAATCCGCTCAAAACGGCCTGAAAAAGCTTTAAGTCGCTGAAAAATGGTCTAGATTAGCCTGATTGCTCATCTACAGTAATCCGTGACTAACAATTTATGGTTATTTTTGAGGCATTTTTAGGAATTTTAAAGGTACATGGGTACGTGAAATTCGGTTTTCCAGTGGAAATTTGGCTGAAAATGACTGAAAATGGCTTTAAACACCTCAAAAGAGGCTTAAAATGACTAAAAATAGGCTGAAAATCGCAAAAAATTGACTTACAATTCTTCAAAATGGACTCAAAATGACTGAAATTGGCTTAAAATGACTTAAAATTGACTTAAAATTGCCGGAAAATAGGCTCAAAATACCCCTAAAACACCCTAAAACCCGAATTTCCAGGCTGACGAGGGCTTCAATTTGATCCAAAAAGAGCTGGAGCGGCTCGCCGAGCACTTGGAGCAAGCCAAAGCCAACAACGTGTCGCTGAACAAGGCGATTGCTCAGCACTCGGCGAATCTACAGATTCTGACACTTCCGTGTGTGGAAATGTGGCAGAAAATTGTGCCGGAGGATGATGAGACTGGGAAAAGTAGGTTTTTTGAGCTGAAAATGGTCGAAAATCGTCTGAAAATGACCTAAATTTGTCTGACAATCCCGATTTTTGACCCCAAAATCCGTGGAAAACTGAAAATTCCAGACAAAAGCGGTCAATCTGACCAGGAGAAGCGAATTCGTGAGATGGTGAATAAGGTGTTGGAAATGATGGATCAGAGGAAGACGCTGATGAGCCAACTGGAAGCATCGCTGAAAGCCGACGATATATCCAGCAAAATCATTGGAACCAATGAGAAGGGTAGGTTGGCGAAGGGAATTGGCTGAAAATAGGCTGAAAATGAGCCAAAAATGGCTAGAAATGAGCTAAAATGCGCTAAAATAGTCAAAAATTAAGCCAAAATTGGCCATTTTACCATAGTGGCCGAACTTTTGCAAGTTCCTTTTTTCTAGGCCACCATGCTCAAATGGCTCTAAATCTGTCAAAATTCTCAAGAAATTTGATTATACAGCTTTTTTTGAGCGGTTTAGGGTCATTTAAGCTTGGTGGCCTAGAAAAATCTGACTTGCAAAAGTTAGGCCACCAAGTCAAAATGACCTAGAAACCATACCAGGTGCTGGTTATGTCATTTTAGGTCGATTTGAGATGATGGCCTAACTTTTGCATGTTGAGTTTTCTAGGCCACCAACTTTTATGACCCTAGAAATGAACTAACATACACCTGGTGTGTTCCTGGGCAATATTAGCACGGTGGCCTAGAAAAATCTGACTTGCAAAAGTTAGGCCACCAAGTTAAAATGACCTAGAAACCACACCAGGCGCTGACTAGGTCATTTTAGGCGATTTTGCCATAGTGGCCTAACTTTTAAAATTTGGAGTTTTCTAGGCCACCATGTTAAAATGGGCTAGAAAACGCACCAGGTGATTGTGTCATTTCTAGACCATTTTGACATGGTGGCCTAGAAAACTCTGACTTGCAAAAGTTAGGCCACCAAGCTGAATAGCTCATTTTCGCCGATTTTCAGCTGGTTTTCTGCCAATTTCAGCTGTTTCAATCCATTTCCCTATTCCAGGAGCCGAACAAATCATGCACACGGAGCTGGAAAAACACTCGGATGCTCAAAAATACATTCGATTGAATGCGACGGCTCAAGACGCGATTCTCCGAGCATTTACAGATGCCAACGCTGACTTTTTTGAGGTAACATCCACCGAAAATCATGAAAATCGGTTTAAAATGAGCCAAAATAGGCTGAAAATGAGCCATTTTACCATGGTGGCCTAACTTTCGCAAGTTGAGTTTTCTAGGCCACCATGTTATAGCTCCTTTCCAGCCTAAAAACGGCAAAAATAGGCTGAAAATGAGCTTAAAAAGTGTTTAATGTGCTGGTGGCCTAGAAAACTCCGACTTGCAAAAGTTAGGCCACCATGGTAAAATGCTCATTTTCAGTCAATTTAGACTCATTTTCAGTGGATTTAAACGGATTGCAGCTCATTTCAGCGTATTTTCAGTGTATTTCCCGCCCACAACTGCTAAAATTGCCTTATTTCCAGGAACGAACGGAGATGAGTGAAAAGAGGAAGGCGTATGAGCAACGAGTGGCTGAGCTGTGTGCATCTTATGAGGTTTATAAGGATGTGCAGAGGAAAGTTGGAGAAGGAGAGCAATTCTATCGACAACTCATGGCCAGATGTGATCAGTTTGCGATACCTGTGCACGCTATGGAGGAACAGTGTGAGTTGGCAGAAAATTGGCTGAAAATGACCCAAAAATCGATTTGAAATGGTTGAAATTGGCCTAGAATCACTTAGAAAAGGCCTAGATGAGCCTGAAAATGCCTAGATGAGCCTGAAAAGCCTAGAATTGAAAATGACCAAGAATAGGCAACAATTGCCCCAATTTATACTCAAAAATAACTAGACCGGGTTACTGTATCTCCGCCGCCTGGCGTACTGTAGGCGAGGGGGCGTGGCTTGTAGCAGATTTTGAAAAAAGTGGGCGGAGCTTTTTGAAATCCAGATCATAAAGTTTGTAGATTTGTGGGCGGAGCTTGTCCAAACTGATCGGGTTGGTTACGGAAAGTGGGCGGAGCCTAATGTCCTATATTCCTAAAAGTGGGCGGAGCCTAGTTTGACCTAGATTTCCAAAAGTGGGCGGAACTGGACCCCCCTTGAACTATTGATATGTTATATCCAGAAAGGGGCGGAGCCTATTGAGTGGGCGGAGCTTGTGGACATGAATATCTAGAAGTGGGCGGAGCCAAATGACCTAGATTTCGAAAAGTGGGTGGAGCCTGCCGTGGCACTTGAAGAGGGCGGAGCTTCCGGAGCCAAGGGATACGGTTGCTGATTGTATCTAAAAGTGGGCGGAGCCTAATTGTGGGCGGTGCGGCCAAGAAAGGGGCGGAGCCGGACAGTTTAATGGGGGCGGAGCCTACCGTTCTATGTGGGCGGGGCTTAAAAGTGGGCGGAGCCCTATGACCTAATTTTCTGAAACCCCAAAAATTATCGATTTTTGCAGACCGCGAGGAAATGGAAAAGAAAGAAAAAGCGAAAAAAGAGGCCGAACACCATATGCACCAACTTCGAATGTCTCGTGACGCTCAAAATGCTCTGATGGACTTTGGGGGCGGAGCTTCGAGCTATGTGGGCGGAGCCAATCCACCGATGCCACGTGGAGGAGGAGGAGCTCAAGGACCCCGTTTGGGCGACTTTATGGACAGTTATCGAGCTCGAAAACAACAGAACCCGCAGAATCTGGATACTGTAGATCCTGGACCCCCCTCGCCCACGCCAAGCAGTATTTGTGATTTTCCAGTGGCGCCACGCTCGAAATTCGGTCCAGCTAGCCCAAATCCCGCCCATTTTGGTCCAAGCTCCGCACATTTCGGTCCTAGCGGCCCTCAAATGCCACCCTACCAAGCTCCACCCCCTTCTGGACCACCCGGACAACGTTATCAGTACTCGCCGGCACAGGCTCCGCCCACAAATCAGGCCCCGCCCACTGGATACGCTCAACAACCGTACCCCTTGCCACCTGGAGCTCCGCCCTCTTCCTACCAAGTCCCACGACAGCATGCTCCGCCCACTTATCCAGGGGGTCAACAAGCTCCGCCCACTCAGTACGGACAGGCTCCGCCCCTTCATTATGGTCCATCGTCGGTCCTCCAACAAGGAGGTGGCTATCAGGCTCCGCCCCCTTCTGGTTATCCAGGACACGCCACGCCCACTTCACAATATCAAGCCCCGCCCACATCTCAGCAAGCTCCGCCCCCTTCTGGATATCCTGGATATAGCCCATCGCCGGTTCAAGGTGGACAAGCTCCGCCCACTTACCAAAACCAACAGGCTCCACCCCCTTCTGGATATTCGAGTTATGCACCATCACCAGTTCAGGGACAGCAAGCTCCGCCCACTCAGGCTCCGCCCACTTCTCAGTATCCGGGTTACGCACCATCGCCGATCCAAGGAGGTCCAGCAGCTGGAAATCTAGGTCACCATGCTCCGCCCCCTTCTGGTTTCCCGGGATACGGACCAGGGCCAGGTCACCAGGCTCCGCCCACAAATCCGTCCACTCCAGGATCTGGATTCCAAGCTCCGCCCACTTTTGGAAATCAGGCTCCGCCTACATCTCAACAGGCTCCACCCCCGTCTGGTTATCCGGGATATAGTCCATCGCCGATCCAAGGAGGTCCGGCTGGTCAGCAAGCTCCGCCCACTTTTGGATATCAGGCTCCGCCCGCTCAGTTTGGACAAGCCCCGCCCACAAATCCATCGACACCAGGATCCGGACTTCAAGCTCCGCCCACTTTCCAGAACCAACAGGCCCCGCCCACGTCTCAATATCAGGCTCCGCCCACATCCCAACAAGCTCCGCCCACTTTCCAAAACCAACACGCTCAGTTTGGACAAGCTCCGCCCACAAATCCATCAACACCAGGATCAGGATTTCAAGCTCCGCCCATTCAACAGGCTCCGCCCACTTCTCAGCAAGCCCCGCCCCCTCCTCAATACCCGTCCTATCAACAAGCTCCGCCCCCTGCTCAGCCAACCTACCAACATCCGCCACAAGCCACGCCCATCTCGGCTCCGCCCCCTTCGTCTACAGTACACCAGCACGTGGCGGGAGCAGCTACAGTAACCCCGGCTACGAAATTCACACCAACAGCCGGAGCACCATCGCCATGGCACGCGACACCGGTTGAGCTGAAGGTGAGTGTTTTTCAAGGATGAGCAATGACCAAAAAATAGAATTTAGGGCCTAATAAGGCCTGAAATAGGCCTGAAAAGTGCCTGGTAATAGGATATTTGGGTCAAAAATGCCTAAACCATGCCTGAAATGCCTATAAATCCCATGTTCCAGACACCCTGGGCCACCCAACCACAATATCATGCCCCAACGACGGCTCCAACAGCTTCTGGAGCTCCAGGAGCACCTTCTGGAGCATCAAGCAACGTGGATTTGCTCAGTGATCTACTTGGAGACTTCAATATGACACCATCTATCCAGCCAACGATGCCAGTCGTTCAGAATCAGCAGCGTGAGTGCTTTTTTTGGCTGAAAATCAGCGAAATTAGGCAAAAATAGGCCTAAATCGGTCTCAAATGACCTAAACTGGGCTTAAACTAATCCTTAATCGACCTGAAATAGGCCTAGATTGATTTACCTAAAAGCAGCCTGAATATACTCGAAATATGCCTGAAATGACCTAATTCGAGCCTGAATCGGCCTAACATAGGCTTCAATTGGCCTAAGTTAGGCCTAATCCGACCTGAAATAGGCCTGAATTGACTTGAAATATGTCTTAATTGATCTAAACAGACCTAAATAGACCTTGATCGACTTAAAATCAGCCGAAATTGACCTGAAACAGGCCTAAATTGACCTGAACCAGGCCTAAATTGGCCTACAACAGGCCTAAATTGACCTAACACAGGCCTAAATTGACCTGAACCAGGCCTAAATTGACCTACAACAGGCCTAAATTGACCTAACACAGGCCTAAATTGACCTGAACCAGGCCTAAATTGACCTACAACAGGCCTAAATTGACCTAACACAGGCCTAAATTGACCTGAACCAGGCCTAAATTGACCTACAACAGGCCTAAATTGACCTAACACAGGCCTAAATTGACCTGAACCAGGCCTAAATTGACCTACAACAGGCCTAAATTGACCTAACACAGGCCTAAATTGACCTGAACCAGGCCTAAATTGACCTACAAAAGGCCTAAATTGACTTAATACAGGCCTAAACCAGCCTAGAATAGTCTAGAATAAGCCCAGAATCCGCCTAACTTGACATAATTGGGGCCTTAATTCACCTAAACCAGGCTTAATTAGGCCTAAATTGACCAAAAACAGGCCTAAAATCTAATAAAATACGCCTGAATTTGCCTGAATCAGCCTTAATTGGCCTGAAACAGGCCTAAATTGACCTATAAATTCCCTCAATCATGCCCGATCGACTTTCAGACCTCCAACAGCAGCAGCAGCAGCAACAACAACCTCAAGCTCCGCCCACTTTCTCCCAACTAGCTCCGCCCCCTCAGATCGTCCCATCGAATCAATCATCGGGTTTTCACTCGGCTCCCCATCCAACCGAACCACCGTCTCATTCTAAACCAGCATTCGTTCGTCCCGCCGCAGCTGTTCAACCAATGCCACAGAATCCCCAGCAAACTACAGTAATCCAACAACCGGAATTGGCTCAGATTGCTCAGCAGAATGCGAATAGTGCGTTGGAAACGCCGGTAGGTTGGGAATCTTGGCTGCAAATGGCCTTAAAATGGTCCAAAATGGGCTAAAATGGCTGAAAGTATCTGGAAATTAGGGGAAAATAGCGTAAAAATGGTCCAAAATGTGCTGAACTAGCTGAAAAAGCTCTGAAAATGCTCCAAAATTGCTTAAATCGCTGAAATTATCCAATTTTTGTTCAGATTCTAATCAAGGGAGGATCCACAAGCATCACTGAACTGTCCGACCCGTCGAAATTCGAGTTGGGCGAAGGAAATGTGCAGAAGCTGGAGAAACGAATGCTTCATCAGAGTTTTAGGTAAGCTTAATGGCCTAAAATGGGCCTAAAAAGGCCTAAAAAGCCTAAATTTCACCGAAAAATTGCCTCAAAAATAGCCTAAGAACCGTCTAGATAGGCCTAAAATGGCTTAAAATAGGTCTGATATGGCTCAAAATGATCTGAAATAGGCCGAAAATGGCTTGAAATATGCTTAAAATTGGCCTAAAATAACCTAAATTAGGCCTTAAATAGCTTGAAATGGCTCTAAAATAGCCCTAAACTAGCTTAAGATGGCTCAAAATAGGCCTAAAACAGCCAAAAATAGACTTAAAATGGCCTGGAGTAGGCCTAAAATGGCTTAAAATCCGCCTAAAACAGGCCTAAATTAGCTTAAAATGGCTTAAAATGACTTAGAATAGCCTAATATGGTCTAACATAGGCTTAAAATAGGCCTAAAACAGCCTAAATTAGGCCTAAAAAAGGCTTAAAATAGGCCTAAAATGACCTAAAAATACCTATTTTTCGTTTCAGAACCAACGGACCACCACCACCACTCAACCCATCCGACCCACTGAATCAAATCGACGCATTCAGCAGTTTTAATCGTCAAAAATAATTTTTTCAAAAAATTTGATATTTTTCTGTCTTTATTGTATAAAAATCTGAAAAACAATGCTGAAAATTCGAGGAAAAGTCATTTTTGACCCGATTTTTCGCAATTTTTCCCAACTTTTTCCTCTTATCAATAGTCTTATCACTTCTTTTTTGCATGTAATTTACTGATTTTCCCCCCGTTTTTCCAGTTTTCCTCCCGATTTTTTAACCCTAAAAGTGCTCTGTGATGACCCCCCCGCCCTACTTAGTCTTCTAAAAGTGTCCATAAAAAGGCAAAAATTGGCTCTAAATTTGAAATTTTAGGGATTTTTAATGCTGAAAATCGATTTTTTCAAGTAAAATTGACCTGGAAAAGCGATGATTTGAGCTAAAAATCACCTAAAAATCAACTTTTTGGGGTCGAAATTGATCTGGAAAAGTGATTTTTGAGCTGAAAAAACTATTTTTTGGCTCAAAATGACCCAGAAATCGGTTTTCCCGGATCAAAATAACTAAAAAATCAACTTTTTGGGGTAGAAATCGATCTGGAAAATCGATTTTTTGGCTTAAAATCCCTTAAAATTCCAAATTTTCAGCCTATTTTCCACCTATTTTTACTTGAAAAAATGCATAATTTCTTTCTCTATAATGCCTCCTCTGATTTTTATCGATTTTCCCTGATTTTTTGGTGCCATTTTCAGAATTTTTTGGCTTCTTTTCAGCTGAAAATTCAGAATCTTCGAGCTAAAATTGGATTTATTGATTCGCTTTTCTTGGGATTTTATTTATTTTTTTCTCGATTTTTCGGTGATAAGATGATTAATTGATTGATTTTTCTTTGATTTTGCTGATTTTTTAGCTGAAAGTTTCACAATTTCGCCATTTATCACTTGATTCAGTTGCCTATGCACTGTTGCACACTTATGCCTATTTTCTTTTTTTGCGTTCTATTTGAACCATTTTTTCATCGAATTTCAAAAGTCGAGCAATTTTACAAAATAAACTTCTCAGTTTTTGTCCGAACATTGGGAATTTTAGCTGAAAATTCAAAAAAAAAAACTATCGAAAACTTTTGGGAAGAAATATATTGAAAATTTCTACAATTTTAGTTTATTCGAATCCAAAAATCTGGAATTTTTTAAATATTTTTTCGAGAACAAGACAAGCAAAAAAACCAGTCAACAAGCCTATTTCTGTGCTTGTTTTTCCTGTTTTTTTTTCTCTATTTTTCTCTAATTCTCTCTTTCTTAATTTTCGGCCTCTGGTCACCTAAAAAAAGCTCAATAAAGAGCACACTTCTCTAATTTCTCTGCGTTTCCAACCTTTCTCTTTTCACTGTATTTTTTGTTCTATTAGTACAGTACAGTCACATGGGCATGTTTGATCTCTAAAGGTAAAATTGAAAATTGTCAAATTTAGAGTCTTAAATTTAATAAAAAAAACCATTATCAACTGAAAATTTCTTTTTTGGCTGAAAGTTTGTCTGAAAATTCTCTCGAGATGATGACATTCAAAAGCGAGCATGAGCCATTATTGGCTCATGCCGGAAGAATTGGTCAGGTTAGATATTCAGGTAAATTCTGAATTTTGAAAAAAAGTTCTTTTTGGAAATTTTGGAATTTTTAAAAATTTTCAATTTTCGTATTCTAGCCGTATTTAAATCAAATTGAACAATTCTTTTTCAAAAATTTTGGCGCTTATCTAAAAAATGTGAAGTTTTGAATCCTAATTGCTTTTTGGATTGAAGATCTTTGCATTTTTCAAAAATTTGGGAATTTTTGTGTAAAAAACTTTGTGGACTGCAAAACTGTCTGACGTAACTTTTCGGGAGTCTACTATCACTATCAGTACATGGAATGTATTAGCAGAACAAGAAGGGAGTACACAGAACATTCACAGTAAAACATACATTATACATCACATATGGGAATATGTACTCTCTTTTTGTACTTCATTTCAAGTCAATTGGAAATGAAAAGTTTAGTGAGAAGCGATTTCTCTCCACCCTCTAATCCTCTCTATTTATTTTGCTTTCGAAAATCCGGATGTTTTGTGATCATTCTTATCATATGTTATTGATAAGAAGGACATCATATGTGTTGTTGTGTTATCTCTCTTTTATCATATAGAGAATCCAAGTATATCGATTCTTCTTCTTTAAAAATTTGTAGACTAACTTTGAGCCCCTAAATCTCGGGTAGTGTAAGAGATATCCAAAAGTTGTCAACTGATAAAATGTTTAGCATAAAATGATAAGTAATTTATCAGTTGACAAAAATATCTCTTACAGTAACCGAGATATAGGGGCTCAAAGTTACGGTAGCTCTGTACCATAGTCATTCTATTAGAGGGATTACGGTAGCTGGTCCCTCCCTTGAAGCATTGCATTCTGGAAAAATTTTTGGGGACTAAGATTATAGAAATGTGTCCAAAATTTAGATTTTTGAAGATTTTTTTTTGATTTTCAGTGATTTTTGAAAAAAATCGATTTTCCCCAATTTCCAGCAATGTCCGAATCGCCGACGATAGGCGACGTGGCGGCGAGTCGCCATCAAATGGGACTCTGGTCGTGTATGAGCTATGTTATTGGTGAGTTTTTTGTGCTGAAAAAAATCTGGAAATTTTTTGGCTGAAATTTTAGAAAAAAACTGGAAATCGAAATTTTTCGAAAAATTTCAAAATCTTCCAATTCTGATAAAAATTGATATGACGACCTGAAATGGTGTGAAAAATGATACAAGACGAAAAAATTTTCAAAAAATCGAAAATTGAGAAAAAAATTTTTTTGGAATTTTTTGTCAAATTTTTCAAAAAAAAATTTTTTTCAATTTTTGATTTTTTGAATAAAACAACTTATTACATTGTTTTTTACACTGTTTCAGGTCGTCACATCAATTTTTATCAGAATCGGAGCATTTTGAAATTTTTCGAAAAACTGCCTCCAAATGGCATTAAGCCCGTATTTTTGCTCAAAGTGCTCAAAAATTGGCTGGAAACAGCTGAAAATCGTCGAAAATACCCCGAACATTGGGTTTCAGCGAACATCATCGGCGCTGGAATCTTCATCACACCTGGACCAATTCTACAGTACACCTATTCGAATGGACTGGCATTGATTGTATGGATCGGATGTGGATTGATCTCGTTGATTGGTGGAATTTGTTATATTGAACTAGGAACATCGATTCATGATCCCGGATGTGATTTTGCCTATAATGTAGGTTTTAATTTGGCTGAAAATTAGGGGAAAAATGGCTGAAAATTGAAGTTTTTGAAAAATTTCAAATTGCTCCGATTTTGATAAAAATTAATATGACAGCCTGAAATGGGGTACAAAACAGTATAAAATTCAAAAATTTCCGAAAAATCAAAAATTAAAAAAAAAATTTTTGAAAAAATTTCCAAAAAAATTTTTTTTTCAATTTTCGATTTTTCGAGAAAATTCTTTTGTTATATTGTTTCGTACCCCATTTTAGGCCGTTTTATCAATTTTTATCAGAATCGGAGCAATTTGAAAATTTTCGATTTTTGATGAAAAGTAGATTTTTTGAGTTTTTTTTGGAATTTTCAGATTTTTATAGAATTTTCGGATCTTCTCGATTACTGTAGATATAGTTACTGTAGATTTTTAAGGAGTACGATAGCCGTTTTGCAGGTGTACGTTGGTTGGGAAGGCATCGCGTTCTCGTTCATGTGGGTCGGAGTCATCATGTCGTTTCCAGCGTCAGCGGCAGTACAAGCGCAGACTTTTGGACAGTATATCGGTGAGTGGACTGTTCCTGATATCATGCTTAACATTTTATCAGTTGACCACTTTTTGATATCTTCTACAGTAACCGAGATAAATTGGGTCAAAGTTAAAGGGTCCTTATTTGAAAGAATCTCAAACTTTAAGCTCAATTATCTAGTTTACTGTAAGAGATATCGCAAAGTGGTCAACTGAAAAATTACTTATCATAATATCAGGAACATTTTATCAGTTTACCACTTTTTGATAACTCATACAGTAACCGAGATAATTGACACCAATTTTTGCAGTCGCCGGTCTGGACCCTGTGTGGCATCTCGACTCGCCGTGGGATCAAATTTTCGAGCGAGGACTTGGATTCGCATTGATTAGTGAGTTTTTGACAGAAAAGTTCTTATCATTATCAGCCTTGAGTTGCCTGATAAGCCTGAAATCTAAACAAAAATTCAAATTGCTCCATTTCTGATAAAAATCGATATGACGGCCTGAAATGATGTAAAAAACAATATAAGAGGAAAAAATTTCCGAAAAATCGATATTTGAAAAAAAAATTTTTTTGAACATTTTTGAAAAAAAAATTCGAAAATTTTCCAAAAAATTTTTTTTTCAATTTTTGATTTTTTTGAGAAAAATTTATCTTATATTATTTTTGACACTATTTCAGGTCGTCATATCAATTTTTATCAGAAACGGGCCATTTTGAAAATTTGGGCTTATTTTCAGTCATCCTCACGATCCTCAATCTGTACGCCATCGACAAATACGCTTCGAAATTCCAAATCGTTGTCACCATTGCTAAGCTCTTATCACTGGCCCTTATCATCTGTACCGGATTCTATTTTTTGATTGTCAAAGGATGGACCAAGAATCTGGAACATCCATTTGAGGGGTCCAATACCAATCCTGGACAGATATCGTTGGCTTTTTATGGAGCATTGTGGAGTTTTGCAGGATGGGATATTCTGAATTACGGAACACCGGAGATTTATAAGCCAAGGAGGTACGGTAGTAGCGGAAAAAGCTGAAAATTCGGAGTTTTTGACGCTAAAATAGCTGAAAATCGCTGGAAAATCCAGAAAATTCAAATTGCTCCAATTCTGATAAAAATTGATATGACGACCTGAAATAGTTTATCAAACAATATGAGAACGGAAAAATTCCAAAAAATCGATAGTTGAAAAAAATTTTTTTTTGAAATTTTTGAAATTTTTCGAAAATTTCAAAGTCATCCAATTCTGATAAAAATTGATATGACGATCTGAAATAGCTTATCAAACAACATGAAATTGGAAAAATTGAAAAAAATCGATTATTGAAAATTTTTTTTTTGAAAAATTTTGGTTTTTTTTTTCGAAAAAAAAAAAGATTCTCAATTTTCAATTTTTTCAAAAAAATTTTTCATAATTCCAATTTTTAGACGATTTCAGGTCGTCATATCAATTTTTATCAAAATTGGAAAATTTTGAAATTTTTGAATTTTTGAAAAAATTAGGCCGTTTTCAGCCAATTTTCAGCAGATTTCGGCCATTTTTAGCAGATTTTTCGCTAATTTTCAGAATTCTAAGCTCAACAATTCCGAATTTCTTCCAGAACAATGCCCATTGCGCTACTCGGTGGTGTGACCATTGTCACAGCGATCTACGTGGCCATGAACGTCTCCTATATGACCGTACTCTCGCCCGGACAGATTATGAATTCGACCGCGGTCGCTGCGGACTTCGCCCAAGTCACTCTGGGCAGTTTTAGTTATGCTATTCCGTTTATGATCGCTCTTTTGTTGATCGGAACACTCAATAGTAACATTTTCTGCGGATCCAGGTGAGCAAAAAATCTTGAAATTTTCAAATTGCTCCAATCCTGATAAAAATCGATATCACGACCTAAAATTGTGTACATAACAATAATAGCTGAAAAAATTCCGAAAAAATCGGTAATTGAAAAACTTTTTTTTTTGAAATTTGGGACAAATTTTGAAAAAATTTCAAATTGCTCTGATTCTGATAAAAATTGATATCACGACCTGAAATGGCGTGAAAAAGAAGATGAGCGAAAAAAATTCGAAAAAATCGAAAATTGAAAAAATTTTTTTTTTTAAATTTTGGAAAAAAATTTCCAAAAATTTCAAAAAAAAAATGTTTCCAATTATCGATTTTTTCGAAAATTTTTGACACCATATGATTTTTCAGACAATTTCAGCCCGTCATATCAATTTTTATCAGAATTGGATGATTTTGAATTTTTGGTCTATTTTACCCATGTGGGGTCATTTCTAGTGGATTTCCAGCCAAATTCCAGCCTGAAAATTCCAGATTCACGCACGCGGCCGCCCGTGAAGGACATCTTCCAACATTCCTCTCCTGTATCAACGAAGAATCGAATAGTCCCCGAGCGGCCCTTCTGTTCCAACTGATCTGCACGATTGCAGTCACTTTCGTTGATACGAATTCCCTTATCAACTACGTGGCATTCGTTATGTTTGGACAACGAGTATTCACAATGACAGCACTCATGTGGATCCGTTACCGTAAGATTCCAGTGCATCCGGATGCTATTCAAGTCCCAATCCTCTTCTCTATCCTTTTTTGGATTATTACCATTGCACTGGTCGTTGTTCCGTTCATTGAGGAGACTAAGGTAAGCTGATAAGCTTGTTTTGCTCGAAAATTGGGCATAAAATCATGAAAATCGAAAAATTTTGAGCAAAAATGAGTCAAAATCGAAAAAAATCGATATTTTCGGAAATTTTTCAAAATGCTCCGATTCTGATAAAAATTGATATGACGACCTGAAATGGCTTACCAAGCAATATGAAACTGAAAAAATTCCCAAAAAGTTGATATTTGAAAAAAATTTTTTTGAAATTTTTCGAAATTTTTGAAAATTTTCAAAATGCTCCGATTCTGATAAAAATTGATATCACGACTTGAAATGATGAGATAAGGATTATGACAGACGAAAATTTCCAAAAAAATCGAAATTTGAAAAAAAAAATTTTGGAAAATTTTCAAAAATAAATTTTTCTCAATTATCGATTTTTTGGAAAAATTTTCTTATCATATGATTTTTCTGACCATTTTAGGTCGTCATATCAATTTTTATCAGAATTGGACGATTTTGAAATTTTTCGAAAATTTGAAAAAAAATTTTTTTTTTTTGAAAATTTTGATTTTTGGCTTATTTTAAGCTAATTTTTACTAATTTTTGACCTATTTTCAGCATACTGTCGTCGGTGTGGCTCTGGTGCTGATGGGATTGATCCTCTATGCGATCTTCATGAAACCAAAGAAGCTTCCAGAATTCATGATGAAACTCAATGGTAAGGGTTGCTTTTTGGATCTTTTAGGCCGAAAATTCAGGCTTTTTGGGCCTGAAAGCCTATTCCGCCGCTTAAAATTGGCTAAAATCGGCTAAATGGGCTTGGAACAGCGCATTTTTCGACAATTTCAGTCAAAAATTCCGGATTTTCAGACAATTTTAGGCTATTCTCTAGGATTCTGGGAAATTTAAGTCAAAAATTCCAAAAATTTCCAGACGGAATGACACGTGTCACTTGTCGTGTGCTCTTCTCGACACCCGATCTGAAACACCATCCACTCGGCGGACGATCCGTCTCCGACACGGCCGAGACGCTGAAAATCGACAACGGTGAGCAATCCTCACGACTTCTGAGTGAGTTTGGACGGATTTTGAGCCGGAAATTAGCTATTTTAGACCCAAAATAGTGAAAATTGGCATTGTTTGAGCCAAAATACGAAAAATCGTTTTTTTTCGAAAAATTTCAAAATGCTCCAATTCTGATAAAAATTGATATCACGATCTGAAATAGCTTATAAAACAATATAAAAACAAAATTTCCTGAAAAAATCGATATTTGAAAAAAATTTTTTTTTGGAATTTTTCAAAAAATTTTCAAAATTTCAAAATGCTCAGTTTTTGATAAAAATTGATATGACGGCCTGAAATGATGTATAAAACAAGATGAACCCAAAAATTTCGCAAAAAATCAAAAATTGAAAAAAATTTTTTTTGGAATTTTTCGAAAAAATTTCAAAAAAATTTTTTTCTCAATTTTCGATTTTTTGAAAATTTCTTCACAAAATTCAAATTTCCAGCCGATTTCAGGTCGTCATATCAATTTTTATCAGAAACGGAGCATTTTGAAATTTCGCTTAAATTCGCCTTTTTTCAGACGAATCAACACTGAACGCCGACGAACGTACGGCACTACCGACGTCTTCTGAAGAGGCGACACATCTGTAAACCCTCATTTTTACTCTATGGATTCTTCTATTAAAATTTTTTCATTTTTCTCACTTTTTCAATTTTTTCTGAAATTCAGAATTTTTCTAATTTTTCACACATTTTTTTTCTGTAAATTCTGACCCCTTTTATCAGCTTTAACCCCCCAAAATTCATCCCAAATTCTTCTCTTTTTTAGTGCAATCCTCCTTTTTTTAGTTTTTAAAAGTTTCCAAATTTTCAAATTTCCCGCCAGTTCTTTTCTTTTTTTAAGATCTGAAAATCTCATCTGAAATTCAACATAATCACATTCCTTCACATTTTTTTGATTTTCAAAATTTTGACATTTTTTGCAGAAAATGCGCTCTAATGAACACCTTTTTTTTCAGAGTTTCTTAATTTTCCGAATTCAGAATATTTGGATTTTCGAAAAATTCGAAATTTCTAACAATTTTTAATTTTTCCGGAAAAAAGTTCCAAGATAGCCTAGAAAACTATCTAGGTTACTGTAGAAGATATCAGAAGGTTGTCAACTGGAAAAATGTTTATCATAATATCCTTAACAATTTGTCAGTTGACAATTTTCCGATGTCTCTCACAGTTACCGAGATAGATTGGCTCAAAATTAGAGGATCCTTCTAACACAATTCTAGAAGCACCTTTTAACTTCAACCCACTTTATCTGGGTTACTGTAAGAGATATCAAAAAGCTGTCAACTGATAAAATGTTTATCATAATATCAGAAACATTTTATCAGTTGATCACTTTTCGATATCTTCTACAGTAACCGAGATGTATATGGTAAAAGTAGGGCTCGCCTATCATTGTTTATTCCTCAGCAAAATTTGTTTGAGATACGATTTGAACAAAACAAACTTGTTTTGTCTTTGTTTTTCTTATCACTTCCAATGTTTGACTTATAAATCAAAACAACTATGGGCGTCACCCAACTAGGTGTGAAAATTGACGCATGGTGGGCGGGGCTTACATGTTTACAACCTATTCCTAGTATAAATAGGTAACTTCCTTAACAAGATTATGCTCATTACTATTCCCAACGTTTCTATATTCTTGAATTTCAGAAAAAATGCCACCAAAAAGAGATCAACAAGTTGCGAATCCAGCCCCATCGCAAGTTCCAGCCAATACTGTAAGACTACTAACTTCTAGCTCATTTATCTGGGTTACTGTAGGAGATATCAAAAAAAGGTCAACTGATAAAATGTTAAGCATAATATAGGAAGTATTTTGTTAGTTGACCACTTTTTGATATCTCCTACAGTAACCGAGATAAATTGGATTAAAGTTAGAGACCCTTTAGAAATTGTGTTAGAAAGATTCTCTAACTTTGACCCAGTTTATCTTGGTTACTGTAAGAGATATCAAAAAGTAATAAACTGACAAAATGTTATTTGTATTATGCTTAACATTTTATCAGTCGGCAACTTTTTGATATCTCTTACAGTAACCGAGATAATGGGGTCTGCAAAAAATATGTTCCAGGAGCCGTATCGTGTGAATAAGATGGCAAATGAACAGATCAAAGTGCAGGAATTCAAAAACCATATTCGTGTCTACCGTAAACAGGAACAATCCGTCAAGGAGTGGTACCAAAAATGAATACCAAGATAATTTGATGTTGCTTCCTTCTTTTTGTAAATTACTCGAAAAATAAAATTTTTGTTGAAAAGTGAGAGTCACAGTTGTCTTTTAAAGTTGTTGGCCTAGAAAACTGTTTTTTCCAAAGCCAATTCACTTTTCAAAATGCAAAAATGTCAATTTTGAAGCAAGTTACAGCGATTTGTAACCAGTGGCCTAGAATTCTAAATTTCTAGGCCATGGGTTACAAATGACTGTAACTTGCTTCAAAATTGACTTTTTTAAGTTTTTCAAAAACAGATGAAAGCAGCAGAAGTAGAGGAATCGAATGATAGTAATCTTGGCCGAGTTTTCTTGCATCTTGGCCGAGAAATTTGGTTTCCTAGGCCACGAGGGACGAAAAAATAGAAAATCAGCCATAACTTTGTCCATCCTCGTTCAAATTTTTTGAAATTTTGATATTCATGTGTAGCTTGTCTAAACAGTTAAAATGAGCTTAAACCTGACCTATTTTAAACGAAATTTACTACGAAATTAAAACCCTAAAAAGGAGCAAACAAAAAACAGTGCTATCTTAGCACATTTTTGACTAACAAATTTGTAACTTGTTTTATATGATTTATCGGCCTCTTTTCCATATCCATGCTAAATTTCAGCTTGAAATTTTCAGTTTCAACAAAATTACAGTATTTTTTATCTTCCCCTTTGAAAACCTGCTCAAAATTCAAATCCTTCCTCTTCGCGGCGTTTTGCGAGAGACGCAGACGGTGTCTCCATAGAGCGCGCTTGCTTTTTTGAGCCGCAGCTTCCGCCAATTTCCTCCGATTTCCGCTTGTTTTACACCGATTTTTATCGATTTTTCAGCTAAATTCATGTTTTCCAGGTCAAAAAATTTAACAAATTCATGAAAAATCAATAAAAATGGGCGGTCCGATGCTGCATAAGGCGAAAAAGTGGATTCTAAGCGGCGCGACGGCTCCCGCGAGCAAAAGTGTCGCTCATCGAATGCTCATCGAGAACGGGTTCATTTTGCCAACGGCTAAAGGATTCTATAGGTGTGATTTAACGGAAAATTCTGGAAAAAATTTGAAAAAATAAAAATTTTGAAAAAAAAAATTTTTGGCTGAAAATTGTCTGAAAATATGATTTTTAAAAGGTTTTTCATCGAAAATAATGAATTTTGGCATGTTTTGTCTGTAAAATACGCTCAAAACCATCTAAAAAGTCGGAAAAAATTCGAAAAAAAAATTTCAAAAAAAAATTTTTTTTTCAAAATTTCGAATTTCCAGCCTCCTACCTCTCGGCCAGCGTGTCATCGACAAACTATGCCGTATTCTGGATTCAGAATTTCAAAAATCTGGTGCCATGAAAATTGGAATGCCCATAGTGGGTACAAAACAGCTATGGGACAGGACTAAACGGTGGGAAGCCATGGGATCGGAAATGATCAAGTTTGAGGATCGACAAAAGGCTCAGCTGTGTCTACAAGTGGGTAAGACTTGAGAAAATGAGCTAAAAATGCCTGAAAATGGCTCAAAAAGTCGAAAATTCGAAAAAAAAAAGACCTAAAATTAGCTTAAAAATGGTCCAAAATAGCTCAAAAATGGTCCAAATATACTAAAAATGATCCAAAATTTGCCAAAAACGATCTAAAATCGCTGAAAATGGCGTAAAAGTGGCCCAAAATCGTCAAAAATTGCTCTAAAATGGTCCAAAATCAGTCAAATTTGGCCTAAAAACACCCAAAAACCGATTTTTCGCATCTTTGGATTACTGTAGACCAAATTTAGCTAATTTCGAGTCATTTTTTGTTACGATTTTCAGAAAAAATTTGGTCTACAGTAACCCAAAAATGCCAAAAATCGGTTTAAATTAATCTAAAATCAACCCTAAATGGCCCAAGATCGCTTAAAAGTGGCCTAAAATTGCCTAAAAATGGTCCAAAATAGCTTAAAATGACTGAAACTTGCTTAAAAATTACCCAAAATTGGTCTAAAATGACCCAAAATAGCTTTCAAAATAGCTTAAAAATAACCCAAAAGAGCTTAAAATGGCTCGAAATAGCTTAAAAATAATCAAAAAGTGATCTAAAATTGCCTAAGATGAGCTATAATAGTCTAAAATTGGTCCAAAATAGACGAAAAATGGTCCACAATAGCTTAAAAATGCCCTGAAGTAGCTCAAAAATGATCCAAAATAGCCTAAAAAAGATATAAAATACCCTATAATGGTCTAAAATGCACTGAAAATGGTCAAAAATTGGTCCAAAATTGTTTAAAATCGATCTAAATTGATCTAAAATCATCCAAATTTGGCCTAATACATCCTAAAAAGCCTTTTTTGGATTACTGTATCATTTAGATGAAAACTGGCCAAAAATTGATCAAAATTGGTCCAAAATAGCCTAAAAATGACCCAAAATAGCTTCAAAATGATCCGAAATTGGTCTACAGTAACCCAAAAATGCCTAAATCGCCTATAATTAGTCCCAAATCAACCCAAAATGCCCCATTTTCCAGCCAACGGCCGAAGAAATGTGCACAGACTTAATTGGCCAATTATCTCCATTGAAAAAGTCGCAATTCCCGGTGATGTTGTATCAAATCGGAGAGAAGTTTCGAGATGAAATGAATCCACGATTTGGACTGATGAGAGCCCGACAGTTCCTGATGAAAGACATGTATACGTTCTCATTGGATTCAGAATCATCCCAGAAGACGTATCAAAAGATTTCAAGGGTTTATGAGAGGATATTTGGGGAACAGTTGCAGTTGGCTGATGATTTGATTAAGGTGAGCAATGAATGGGGTTAGTGGGTCTGAAATAGGCTGAAAAAAGGTTCAAAATACACTGAAAATAGCTCAAAATTGGCTTAAAATGGTCCAAAATGGCCTAAAATTGTCAAAAATCGTCGTTAGAAGGTTAAAATAAATCAAAATGACCTAGAAATGGCCAAAACAATAGTCTGAATCGTCAAAAATTGTACCTCTAAATGACCGTAAAATTCTCTCTCTCTGAAAATGATCCGACATTGCCTGAAAAGGACCCTAAAAACTGTAAAGAAATATGTAAATAGCTCAAAAAACGTCCCGAAATAGTCTATAAATGGCTCTAATGCACTATAACTAGTTCAAAATATGCCTAAAATGGTCTAAAATGACCCAAAATGACCCTAAAGAACTCTAAAAAAGGGTCCAAAGTAGGTCTAAATTAGGCCAGAAACGTCCTGAAACGACTGAAAACCCATTAAAATTGGCTGGAAAATGGAAAAAATGGTCCACGACTTGACTGGAAGATGGTCCGATCAACAGGATTTTCCGATTTTTGACCGTAAAACCTGGAAGTTTACCTGAAAAATCTTCTGAAAATGGCTTTGAATGACTCTGAAAATGTAGGAAATCGGCAAAATTGACTCATTTGACAATTTTTATTAGTAAAATCGATTAAATGGACTTTTTGAGATTGATTTTAATGATTTTTGGGGTGCCAAGAGGAGGGAGATCAGACCAGGAAGAGAAGCAGAGGGAGATCAGAAAGGATTCTGTGTATATCCGAGAGAATAGTTGATGAGTGGATAGAAGGCCATGACCAGTTCGGCGAGGAACAACATGAGGAGAACGAGGAGCCAGAAGACGAAGTCACACTGAAAAAAAGGGGGTTTTGGAGTGGGAAATGGTCTGGAAATGGCTGAAAATCCGCTTAAAATAACCCAAAAATTGCTCAAAATGATTCAAATTTAGTCGATTCTGGTCTAGAAACCACTGAAATCGAGTCTTATCTTTCTAGAGCTGAGCTACAGTAATCTGGACCTTGATCCTGATGAAACTGGAATCCATAGATTCATTAGTTGGTCTCCTAGGCCAATGGATCTCGTCAGAACTCTGCTACAGTAATCTGGATTCTCCCAGAACTGGGCTACAGTAAAAACAAAGTTTTCCAGAGCTGAACTACAGTAATCTGGAGTTCCCCAAAGTTGGGATGCAGTAACCTGGATCTTCTCATAACCGGGTAATCTACATGGATCTGGAGTTCTCCAGAGTTAGATTACAGTAATCTGGGTTTGCTCAGAACTGGGCAACAGTGTTCTGTGCCTCCTGATGCTTCTGGAAGCTTCCTAGATCCACCAGAAGCTCCTCGATAGACCATTTTTTATTGGGTTCTGAAGACCTCACGTTATCTCCAGAATCCTCCCTCCCAGTTGGAGGCTTCAACTCACCTCTTCACCTTCATCGTCGTCCTCCATACCAGGAAGTTGTAGATACTTCTTCTGCGGTGGCGACGGCTCCTGCGGTAGCGGGCTATAGTGATAAGGATCCATCCTGAGGAAGTAGAGAGACGAAGGTAGACACAGCCAACTAGCAAAAGCTCAAGAATGAGAAGAGGTTGGCTCGTTGGCTTGCTTACCTAGCTTGATTAGAGACACGCCCACTTTTCTGGCTTGAAAGTGGAGAGAGAGAGAGAGCGAGAACTACTTCTTCATTAGACTCATTAATCACAAGTCTAGATGATCAGCAATGTCCCAGAGGGGAGAGATTTCAAAATTTTTCTTTGTTTTGAAGACTTTATTCATGACGAATTCAGAGAATCAAACCATCAGAAAATTGGGATTATTGGAGAGTATATAGGATATCGAGGGATAAATGGGACATGCTAGAAGGGTCTCAAGAACCGGAATAGCTGAGAAATGGGTTCAAAAAGATTCTGGGAGTATAGCAAGGAGAGGATTACATGGAAAGTGGGAGAAAAACAGCTGGAAAATAGCTGATAGGTGGCGTCTGGCAAATGGCTATCCACTGTAGTCGTGTTTAGCGGAAAATCCTGATGCGAACAATGAAAATGTCGATGAGGAAGTAGACCAGTAATCCGAATATGGCAACGATGAGACTGAGCCTGAACCACCAGCAGCAGGTGCGATCCTTGCTTTCGCACGTCATCTGGAAGTTTTGGAGCATTTTTTGGGGGGGGGATTCTAGGGATTCTAGAGATTCTATGAGCTGCGGAAAAAAGGATCCTGAATTCTATGAATGCTGGGATCCAGAATAGTATTTTGGATTAGTAGACTTGGATCCTATAGAGTTAGATGGTCATCCTATGGGATCCTAAGATCGCAGGAGCTCACTTGATCGTAGATCTAGCGTATTCTTCTAACCCAACTTTGGCCTAGGATCCTAGATCCTATTAGATTTCAAGGGTTCTAAGGATCCTACTAGAATCTAGGCTCCTCGTGATTCTTGCCTATCGGAATCTGATTTCAGTAGGGTTGCCCTAGCTTAGGATTCTGGATCCCGAGCATCCTCCCTACCTTGCTATTGCTATTGTACCTCCCAGTATCGCTCGATTTGATCCAATCAATGGATCCAATGGATGCCATTGGAAATAGTATAGACTAGATGAGAGACGCCAGAGAACGCACTGGAAGCTTCGAGAAGGCAACTACTTTAAGAATCAGAAGAAGTAGCTATAAAGCTCCGCCCTGTCATTAGTGACACGCCCACTTTTCTGGTTTGAAAGTGGAGAAAGAGAGTGAGAGCTACCTCTTCATCAGACTCATGAATCACGAATCATATGATCAGCAATGTCCCAGAGGGAGCAAATTTCGAAATTTTTTTCTGTTTTCATGGGACATGCTAGAAGGGTCTTAAGAACCGAACTAGCTGGAGAATGGGTCCAAAAGGACTCGGAAGGGAAGGATTACATGGAAAATGGTGGAGAAAGCTGAAAAAAGATCAGTGTGCAACTAATAATCCATTGAAGTGAATGAGGAGAACGAGGAAAGCGACGTAGGCGATGAAAGATCCGCCAAGGACCAGGAGAGCGACCATGGCCCAGAAGCGCGAGTGATCCTTGGTTTGGGACGCCATCTGGAAGTTTCTAGCGATTCTAGGAGTTCAGGAAGCTTTGAGATTCCTAGTTATGAGGCTAAGAAGATCCTGATGCTTCTAGCAGCTTTAAATGTCTTCAGACTAGAGGATCCCGAGGTGACCTCAGGGTCTGAAGTGACCTCAGGATCCTCTAGTCTGAACGTCAGTGAGGTCTCTGAAGACTGGAATCCAGACTATCTGATTCCACGAGTTCTAAGATCCTATCCACTTGGGACAGTTTCGCGGACTCTGAATGCTTTGGAAGGGTCCGAATGGGCTCTAGAAGCTTGAAAAGCTGGAAAATCGGCTGTTACCTTGTCACCCTTCTCGATATCAATCGATTCGATTGACTTGTTCGATTTCATTGATGTCATAAACGCCATTGGAAATAGTATAGTCTTGAAGAGAGACATCAGAGAAACTGGAAGCTTCACGAGAAGGTAACTATTTTCTCAGTAATAATGAGAAGAAGAAGAATCTAGAAAGCTCCGCCCCCTTCATTAGGCGCCTTATGCTCCTGGGGGACATTCAGAATCACATTCTGAAGGCGTTGTCATGACGAATGATGAGAAATCGAGGAATTCTAGAAAATTCTTTGACGACTTTATTATTATGATGAATCGGAGAGGTGAAAAAGTGCAGAACCGAGGGAGTATATAAATTGGAGAGAGCAGAACTGCTCAATGAATCAGTTTGAAGCAGACGATGTAGATGAGAGCGGCGATGACAGCGAACGAGACGATGCGTGGATTCTTGAGAGTTTGGATGAAGTCGCGATCCTGGAAACTGGGAATTGTGCAGGTTTTAAGAGGCTAGGGGAGCTAGAAGTTCTGAGCTCTAGACGAAGCTCAGCTAGAAGGAACCTAGAAGTCAGTCTATGGTATCTAGAAGGTCTGAAATCCAGTGTGCAATCCAACTGGATGACACGTTATGGATCGGCTGACCTGCTTCAGTTGGTTCCAGGTATCCGAAAGATCTCAAGTCGATCCTTGGGAGGACTACAAGCCTATAGAATCCAGGGGCTAGATCCTCATGATTCTATGAGACTCAAGGATCTCAAAGAGATGCTCTAGGGTGGCTAGAAGTCTGTACAATCTATACGAAGCCTCAGAAGATCTATGCAGTGTAGCTAGATTATCTAGTAGCGCTTCTATAGATCATACAGATCCTACAGATCCTATAGATCTTACAAGACGGAGCCGCTAGGTCATCAGCTAGATTCTAACGGCTTCCCTGCGCTCTGGCTGATTCCAAAGCTTCTGAGGATTCCTCCTAGATTCAGAATCTTAGATTCTACACGACGAATCTCATAGGATTCTCCTTACCATTCCATCGTGCTCACTGATAGTCTCCTGGGACTGCTGAACCTGCGGAGCCGGTGGTTCCATTGTGTGGATCGGAAACACTTTTTTTTTGGTTGGAAGTCGTAGAGAATCGGTTGAGAAGAGGGCGATGGCTGCCTTGACAACCGGAAATTTTCCAAGAATGACTTATTCTGTCCTTCATTAGACACCGCCCGCGGTCCTCCCCAGGGAGATGTTGATCTTTTGCTTATTAGGAGCTTTTGACTCAGGTTTTTGGGAAAAAAGGAGAGTTGGAAAGGATTTAGCAGTCAACATTTGAATCGAACCAGCGGGGCCTAACTTTCGCAAGTTGCGTTTTCTAGGCCACCAACTTTCATGGCCTAGAAATGACTTGATTTTGGCATGGTGTGTGTTCCAGGCCAATTTAACATGGTGGCCTAACTTTTGAGCTTTCTAGGCCACCATCGTAAATGGCCTAACTTTCTCAAGTTGAGTTTTCTAGGCCACCAACTTTTATGGCCTAGAAGTGACTTGAATTTCCATGGTGGCCTAGAAAACTCAAGAGTTAGGCCACCATGTCAATAGCAAGTCACTTCTAGGCCATAACAGTTGGTGACCTAGAAAATGCAACTTGTGAAAGTTAGGCCATTTATCATGGTGGCCTAAAAAGCTCAAAAGTTAGGCCATCATGTTAAAATGGCCTAGAAAACACACCAGATGCATGTCAGGGCATTTCTAGGCCATTTTAACTTGGTGGCCTAGAAAACTCAACTTGCGAAAGTTAGGCCATTATTTGAAAATGGCCTAAAATGACCTAACCAGCACCTGGTGTCGATTCTAAGCCATTTTGACTTGGTGGCCTAACTTTTGCAAGTCAGATTTTTCTAGGCCACCAAGCTTAAATGACCCTAAGCCGCTTAAAAAACTATATAATAAAATTTTCTGAAATTTTTTAACGGTTTTGGGCCATTTTAGCATGGTGGCCTAGAAATCTCAACTTCAAAAAGTTAGGCCATTTTTGTATTTTCAGGTCCAAGCAGATTCAGGCATCCACGGCGGTCACATCAGTCACGAATACCACCTTCGAAGCTCCCTGGAAGAGGATTTTGTGGATTACTGTACCCAATGTGACGCTTATACCAAAGAAGAAGGTCCAGAAGCCCCAAAAACCTGCGAAAAATGCTCCAGGAGCCCCCAGAAGATGGCTTCTGTGGAGATTGCTCATACTTTCCATCTGGGCACCAAATATTCAGAAGCTCTGGGAGCGAAATTCCAAGGAAAACCACTGGATATGTGTTGTTTTGGGATTGGAGTGTCCCGGTTGCTCCCAGCCACTATTGATTTGTTATCAGTTAGTGATAAGGCGTTGAGATTGCCCAGAGCCATTTCTCCGTTTGATGCGATGATTATTGTGAAGAAAGTGAGTTTTCAAGGGGGTGTTGAGAAAAAATCAAGGGAAATGAGCCTAAAAATAGCTTAAATTTGCCTAAAATGGCCCATAATTGCCTAAAAACGGCCTAAAATTGCATTAAAACGGTCTAACATTGACTAAAATTGCCTGCAATTGCCTAAAATGGCCTAAACTTGCCTATAAATGACCTAGATTCGCATAGAAATGGCCTAAAATTGCCTAAAATTGTGTAAAAACGACCTAAAAATAGCTTAAAATCGCTTAAAACTGGCCTAAAAATGGCCTTAAAATGCCTGAAACTGACCTGAAATTGCCTAAAAATGGCCTAAATTTGCCTAAAAATGGCCTTAAGCTGGCCCAAAATTGCCTAAAATAGCCTTTAAATGCCTAAAATGGCCTTAAAATTCCTAAAACTGGCCTAAAATTTGCCTAAAATTGGATTTTTGCGAATTTTCAAGTTATTGCTCAGCATTAAATTCCATTTTTTCTAGATTTTTGGCTGATTTTGGCGCCAGAATATTAAATTTTTCTCAATTTTCGAGTGATTGCTCAGCCTTAAATCTACCATATTCCAGAGCCTAATGTCGAATGTGATCGTTGAAATGACCAGTTCCTCCGCCTCCAGATATCTCAAAGGAGGAATTCTACTGGATGACCGTATCGAAATGTCCCCTGGAAAGCGAATTCATGAAGCGAATCGATTGGGAATCCCGTTTATCATTGTTCTGGCTAATGAGACTGAAAGGAGTCTCGTTACACAGGTAAATTTGGTCTAAAAATGACTTTAAATCGTCTGGAACTGATCAAAAATGGTTCAAAATGATCCCAAACTGCCCTAAAGTTGGCTCAAATGACCTAAAAAATCGCTTAAAACGTGTAAAAATGGCCTAAAAACGCCTAAAGGGAACCTAAATTAGCCTTAAATTGCCTTTAACCGACCCAGAAAATGGTTTAAAGTAAAGTGGACCGAAACTGTCAAAAGTCCGCTTAAAATTGCCCAAAATGTCAAAAATATAGCTGAACTGGCCGAAAAATGAATGAAAAGACCCGGGAAACGGCTTGAAATTGCTTAAAATGACTCAAAAGTAGCCAAAAATGACCCACAAATGTCTAAAATGGATCAAAAAATGCTTAAAATAGACCTAAACTGGCCTAATATGGTCTCAAATGGCCTAAAACAGGCCTGATGTAGACCTAAATTGACTCAAAAATGACTTAAAATAACCTGAACATGTCTGAAAATGATCAAGAAATGCCTAAAATGAATCTAAACAGAGTTCAAAGGACCTAACCACGCCTAAAATAAGCCTAAACTAGCCTAGACTGACCTTAAGTGACCCAGAAAAAGCCTAAAACGGACCTAAAATGCCTTTAACATGCCTAAAATGACCTAAAAATTGGCTTAAAGTGCCTGAAATGGACCTGAACTGACCTGAACTGGCCTAGAATTCCCTATAATGACCCAGAGAATTATTTTCTGAAAATGGCTTAAAATGACTGAAAAATAGCTTTGAATGACCTAAAAATTGGCTAAAATCAGCTTAAAAATGCCTATAATAGACCTAAACTGGCCTTAAATGGCCTTAAAAAACCCAGAAAATGCCTAGAAGGGACCTAAGCTGACCTCAAACGGCCTAAAATGGACCAAAACACGCCTAAAATGCACCTAAAAATGCCTATAATAGGCCTAAAATGACCTGAAAATAGCTTGAAATGGGCCTAAACTGACCTGAAATGACCAAAAATTGCATGAAAAGACCAATAAATTGTCTTAAAGTTGACCGAAATTGCCAAAAATCAGTATAAAAATGCCTATAATGTGCCTAAACTCACCTTACCGGGCCTAATATGACCTAGAATAGCTTGGAATAGATCTTAGATGGCCTAAAATGACCTAAAATAGCTTGAAATAGGCCTAAACTGGCCTAAAATTGCCTGAAATGGGCCTACGATGGTCCACAAATTGCCAATTTTCCAGAAACCAGTAATCGAAGTGTTCACCACCCACCCGAAATCGGCGGATCCGGTTGATCAGGGATCAATGACCCTCGATCGATTTGTGTCATTTGTGCAATCTCAGCTATACGGTAGCTACAGTAACCTGGACCATCTGCATGTGCTAGACGAGTTGGGAGCGGCTGGAGACGAGAATGGATCACAGAATTAGAATTTTCGGGTCTTAATTACCCCTATAATTAGTGTTAATTGCCCATTAATTAGGTTTTTTCAATTATTTTTTGTTGTTATTATTGATTCGTTATTTTATTTTTCTTAAAAATATATAATTTTTGAAAAATCTGTTTCTTTTTGAGTTTTTGTAATTTTTTTTGGTATTTTCCACCAATTTGCTATCATTAAGCTCCGCCCCTTTTTTGACCATTTGTGGACCATTTTTCAGTGCCAAAATGACGTCGTCGAACACCACTGAATCGGAATCGCTGGAGAGTGGAAAAGACGTCGAGGAGCCAGTGATTCGACGTGAATCGTTTGCAGCGTTGAGAAGAAGTGAGAAAATCTCAAAATTTTACGGAAAATCATCTAGAAATGGATGAAAATGACCCAAAAATTGACATTTTCAGCTTGAAATGACCCTTAAGATGGCTAGAAACACCCAAAAATGATCTAAATCGCTTTTTAAGAAATTGAAAATTTTCGAAGTTTCGCTCAAAAATCACTTTGACGTCTTCTAAATTCTGAAAACTCGATTTTCTAGAATTTTCACGTCGTCAACCTTCTTTCCCATGCGATTTCCGTTGATTTGATACCCATATCGACCTAGTTTTGAAGAATTTTGAATTCTGAATCCCAGAAGACGTCAAAATTCCGAATCTCGCCAAACCGGGTCGATATGGGTATCAAAATGACGGAAATCATCTGGGAAAGAAGGTTAACGATGTGAAATTTTCCAAAAATCGCGTTTTTGGAATTCAGAAGACGTCGAATTTGGAATCAGCCATTTCTAGACGATTTTCAGTCAATTTTGGCTATTTTTACCACAAAAATGAGGGAAATCAGCTCATTTTGGTGCCAAAACTCCCAAATTTTTGAATTTCCTAATGATTGCTCATCCTTAAATTTCCAGACAACGTAGCACCTCGCCAGCTCCGTGTCGTCACCCTGAACGCGTGGTGTCTGCCCCAACCATGGCCAATCGGTTCGACGGATCGAGTGCATCGACTTCAGAAGATTGGAGAATACATGATAAATGAGATTTATGACATCGTTGGACTCCAAGAGCTATGGTCCTATAACGACTTCGTCAGGCTCTCCGAGCAGGTCAAAGATGCCTATCCCTATTTTCATTACTTCCATTCCGGATTCACTGGGTCGGGTAGGTCTTTAAAAATGCTGAAAATTGCTCTAAAAATCCCTAAAAATGATCTAAACTGCGCTCAAATCTTGTTAGAATAAGCGAAAAAGGCTTGAATTGCCCTGAAAATTGGCCTAAAATAGTCCAAAATCGATTTTGGTAGTTTTAGACCATATCAAACCACTTTTTTTCCAGCAAAATCCAAGATTTCCAGTCCAGGTCAGTCGCGATTTGCAGTGATCCTTTAACGGCAATTGAAGTGCGTTTTGGCTCACTTTGAGCCACATTTTTCTTTGCTAATAAAGCTGATGGTTTTTGAGCATAGATCAGTTGAAATCACCCTAGATCGGCCTAATTCTAGCCTAAATCAGTCTAGATCAGTTCAGAGCAGTCTTGGACTGAATAGACTAGTTTAACGCCTTGTGGATCATTATACAGCAGGCTAGATCAGGGTAGATCAGACCTAGATCAATCCATATCGGTCTGGATCACTCTAGGCCAGTCTAAGCCTAAATATGCCAGTCTAAATCTGCCTAGGTCATTCTAGATCAGCCTAGATCATCCTAGCCCCAACCTAGATCAGTAAAAGCCTGAATAGTTCGGTCTAGATCGACATAAATCACTTTAGATCAATCTAGATCCTTCTAGTCTAGTCTGGATCAGCCCAGATTAATTAAGCTCAGTTTTTGGTTCAGCTAGATCTTTCTAGATCATCCTAGATCAGTCTGGATTGCATCGGATCAGCTCTAGAGCAGTCGGGATCATTCTAAGCCTACATACGACAGTCTAGATCAGTTAAGATGTGCTCTAGATCAATCTGGACCAATCTGGATCAACCTAACCTCAGCATAGCTCAATCTAGATTAGTCTGGATTACTTATGGATGGTAAAGATCAGATTTAGCCTAGCTAGATCTGTCTAAACAAGCCTAGAACAGTCTGGATTTTATCAGACCAATCTGAACCAGTCCTAGATCAATATAGATCAACCTAGATCAGCCTAAGCCTTGCCTAGATTAGCCTAGATCTCGTAGATCAGCCCTTGAGCAGTTTAGGCCAGTTTAGATCAACTCAGATCAGTCTAGATCAATCCAGATCAGTCTGGATCAATCTAACTTCAGTCTAGAACAGCCTAGATCAGTCCTAGATAAGCCACAGATCCGTAAAGATTAGGTTAGACCTGTCTGGATCAGTCTAAGACTAGCCTAGACCAACCTAGATCAGCCTAAATCAGCCTAAACCCTTACACTTCCAGGCGTGTGTGTGTTCTCTCGCCACCCCATCGTCTCCACCCTGACGAGTCGCTATTCTCTCAACGGATTCGCCCACCACATCCACCGTGGTGATTGGTTCGGTGGAAAAGTGGTCGGATTGACGGAAATCGAGATTGATGGAGATCTGAGAGTCAACTTCTATACGACCCACTTACATGCGGAATACGATCGGGAGAATGATCTGTATCTGCCGCATCGGACTGCGCAGGTACGGTATTTTTTTAGCTAAACTTCCTTCGGGATCAATCAAAGGGATTGGACAAGATAGAACTCGACAAGCCCTACAAAATGAGACTAGTTGGGTTACTGTAGCTGGTCTGTGAGCAAAGTTACAAGCTAGACAGCTGTGACAGGGTCGCTCAGATGGTTTTTGGCTCACAACTTTGTTAATAGATTAGCTACAGTACCCTAGTATCATTTTGTAGTTCTTGAGTTCTTCTACCGTATCTAGTTTAGTTGGTCCGAAAATACGGATCCTGAAGAGATCTATGATAGGGTTCCTTTTTGGCCTGTTTGAGGTCTGTTTTAGGTCCGATTCAGGCCTATTTAGGCCCACTTCCAGCCTTTTCAGACCCTCCAATTTCTTTCCAGAGCTTCGAACTGGCTCAATTCGTCCGTCATACGGCTCGTGGAGCCGATGTGGTCATAGTAACGGGGGATTTGAATATGGAACCGTGTGATTTGGGATTTCGACTGATTCTGTCCCACGCGAAGCTCTTTGATGCGTGGAGAATGAGTCATGAGGTAGAGACGACGGATGGGGATGATGGGGAACTGCTGAAATTCAGAGGAATCGCAAAAGGTGGCACTTGTGACCGACCGGATAATTGCTACTCGAAGAAGGCGTTGAGGGAGAAGGTAAGAATCAGAAAAATGGAAAAATTTGGCTGAAAATGACCTAAAAACGCGCTTTCTAGGCTATTTACGAATGTGGCCGAACTTTTGCAAGTCGAGTTTTCTAGGCCACCAAGCTTAAATGACCCTAAGCCGCTCAAAAACGCGTTTTAGGGCCATTTTACCATGGTGGCCTAGAAAAATCAACTTTGCGAAAGTTAGGCCACCATGGTAAATGACCTAAAATGACCTCATCAGCGCCTGGTGTGGCTTCTAGGCCATTTTGACTTGGTGGCCTAACTTTTTCAGTTCAGAATTTTCTAGGCCACGAAGCTTAAATGACCCGAAACCGCTCAAGGGCCATTTTAGCATGGTGGCCTAGAAAACTCAGCTTTGCAAAAGTTAGGCCACCATGCTAAAATGACCTAGAAAATCAATGAATCATTTCTAGGCCATTTTTAGGTCATTGGAGCATGGTTGCCTAGAAAACCCCATGTTGAGAAAATTAGGCCACTATAGCCAATGACCGAAACTGCTAGACCATGGCCTAGAAATTGTTTTTTTTTAAATCTAGGCCATGAACTAGAAATAATGGGAAAGATAGGTTATGATCTATGTAAATCAGCCTAAAATTTCCAAAATTATATGATTTTCTGGTGATTGCTCATGCTTAATTTATCTTGCAGGACGACAGTAAACGCATCGACTACATGCTCTTCAAATCGGGACGTTGCAATGTGAAGCTGGAAGAGTGTGAGATCACACTGAACCAGATTCCCGGGGAGGATCTCAACTATTCGGATCACGTCGGCCTCCGTGCTCGATTCACGATCGACGATCGATTCAGACACGAGAAATCACTGAATACCTGGGAACCGAATAGGCCATTGCTCATCGAAGCGATCGGAATCGTGGCTGGAGGCGAACGACGTGCCCGTACCGATAGAATCTTCTTCCTGGTCCTGGCTGGAATCTGTTTGGTTCTGATCCTTGGATCGTTGTTCTTTGAAGTGTTCCCCATGGGATTTGCAATTCTCAGATTTGCACTGACTGTGATTGGAGTGTTCTTTGTGTGGCAGGGATTGATTGGGCTCACGCTGGAGAGAAAGGCCTTGAAGGCGGCGAAACAGGCGATGCAGCAGATTTTGAATAACTAGAAAAATTCAAATTGCTCCGTTTCTGATAAAAAATGATATGACGACCTAAAATTGGGTAAAAATGAATATTGTGAAAGAAATTTTGAAAAAAAATCGAAAATTGAGAAAATTTTTTTTGGACTTTTTTTTTTGAAAATTTAGAAAAATGTCAAAATGCTCCAATTCTGATAAAAATTGATATCACGACCAAAAATTGGGTAAAAAACAATATTTTGAAAGAATTTTCGAAAAAAGTTGAAAATTGAAAAAAAATTTTTTTTTGGAATTTTTCGAAATTTTCGAAAAATTTCAAAATCGTCCAATTCTGATAAAAATTAATATCACGACCTGAAATGGCCTAAGAAACAAGAATTTGAAAGAATTTTCAAAAAAAGTTGAAAATTGAAAAACTTTTTTTTGGAAATTTTTGAAAAAAAAATCCCGGAAAAAATTTTTTTTTCGAATTTTCGATTTTTTCGAAAATTTTTTTAAAATATTGTTTTTCACCCAATTTTAGGTCGTGATATCAATTTTTATCATAATTGGACGATTTTGATATTTTTCGAAAATTCCAAAAAAAAATTTTCCGAAATTTCGACTTTTTCGAAAAAATTTTTAAAATATTGTTTTTCACACAATTCTAGGTCGTGATATCAATTTTTATCAAAACCGGAGCAATTTTAATTTTTTCGAAAAAACTATTTTTTTTTCCAAAATATTCTCAATGATCCACCCGTTTTTAGCTCTTTTTTGGTTTTAACCCCATTTTTTTCATGTAAAATTACGATTTTTCAAAAATATCCCGATATGATTTTTATGATTTATAGACTGTGATAAGAAATGTATACCTCCCCGATTTTTTAGTCTTTTTTCTTTTCTAGAATCTTTTTTTTTGGTTGACACCAGTTTAAAACCTGTAATAGAAGGCCCCAATTTAACACAATTAGTTACTGTAAAAGAATTTGTTCTGCGAAATCTCACTTACAGTAATCGTGCTCTTCTATTACAGGGTTTGTGTGATAATTTAGTGCCAGTTTTATTTTCAATGTGCAATAAAGGATTGTTTTGGTTTTATATATAATTTTAAAATGTTTTTTGGATTCTCGTTTTTCAATTCGATTATCATATCTTTATGATATTATCACATTTTTCGGTCTAGTTTGAATTTTCAGATTTTCTGATTTTTTCAATTTTTTTTTCTTGCTTAGTTTTCTAGCTTGCCTAGTTTAAAAAAGAAACACTTTTCCATTCATTTCTATCCCCCACTTTGTGTTCCATGCTCTTCTATCTCTCCCTTCTTCTCTTCTCTTTTCCTTTTTCCATTGATTTTCCCCCTTCTTCTCCCCGCTCAACTACTCCTTCTTCTTTTTTTGCTCGGTCCGCTTGGACGGACGAATGGACGGAGCACTTGTTATTTCTTCTCACACTCTATTATCCCTCCCTTTTCACAAAATTTATATACTTCTTTGATTTCGTAATTTTTGGGACCGTCTTGGTCTTGAAAAGTGCCTTTTATGAGTATTTTGACCATTTCGAACGGCTCAAAACGGCCCAAATGGTCCAAAATGCTCCGCAATGACCTCAAATTGGCCTAAAATGAACCTAAATTCGCCTCGACGATTTCCAGACGATTTTTAGTGTAAAAACCGAATTTTGAGCATTTTAAGCTTATGTTGCATTGTTTCAAAGCTTTTTGGACCATTTAAATCGTTTAAAACAGTCTGAATCGTCAAAAATGCTCTGTAATGAGCCCTAATTGGTCAAAAATGAACTAAAACTCGCAAATTTGGGCAGTTTTTCGAATCTTGAAAATAGTCATCAATTTGCGACCATTTTTAGCCTTTTTTTGCATCATTTTTAAGCATTTTGGATCATTTTGAACTGTTATGTGTAGTCCAAAACGAGTATATTGGCTTAAACCGCTCTGTAATTAGCCCAAATTAGTCTAAATTGACCTAAAATAAACCTAATTCGGCTTAAAATGAGCCTTGACCCAAAAATCCTAAATTTTCCCATTAATTTTCCCATTTTCCAGATGATTGACCGCCTGACCGGGTGGCTGAAACGTCGCTCCGAGAACAGTCAAGTGACGTATTCTCGTTTCGGCCTCCCTGGCGACGAGGTGGACGAGAGAGCTCCGCCCACGCAGATCCACGTGGCACACTTTGACGACGATGCTCCGGAATTCCGCGCCTTCTTCACGCATTCGACACGGGCGGCGGCTGTGGCCGCTGGATTTGGATTGTCCTGCTCGGTATTCTCATTTGTCATGTTCCTGTTTGAGTTCCGATGGGAGGCGCATGGCGGTGGAGCCGATTTTGGGACGTTGAGTGAGTTTGCTCAGATTTTGATGAAAATTGATATGACGACCTGAAATGGGGTGGAAAATAATATTACGGAAAAAAATTCGAAAAAAGTTGAAAATTGAAGAAAATTTTTTTTGGAATTTTTCGAAAATGTTCAAAATGCTCCAATTCTGATAAAAATTGATATCACGACCTAAAATGTGGTAAAAAACTATATTCCTAAAAAAAAATTCCAAAAAATCGAGAATTAAAAATTTTTTTTTTTGGAATTTTTCGAAAATTTTCAAAATGCTCCAATTCTGATAAAAATTGATATCACGACCTAAAATGTGGTAAAAAACTATATTCCTAAGAAAAAATTCCAAAAAATCGAGAATTAAAAATTTTTTTTTTGGAATTTTTCGAAAATTTTCAAAATGCTCCGATTCTGATAAAAATTGATATCACGACCTGAAATGGTGTAAAAAACAATATTCCAAAAAAACTTCCGACAAAAATTAAAATTTGAAAAAATGTTTTTGGAATTTTTGGGTTTTTTTTTCCAGTTGGCTCCCTGCTGTTCCTTATCATTGGAACCGTGGTCCATTGGCAAGTGCTGATTGGAATCAAAAAGGAGTCGGCGATGAATCTGATTCCAGCCATCATGGTCTACTCGTTTCTTATCATCGTTGAGCTCGTTATCTACATTCTGGCGGCGTAAGTTTTCGAAAAAAATTCAACTTGCTCAGTTTTCGATAAAAATTGATATCACGACCTGAAATTGGGTAAAAAACCATATCAGCTGATAAAAATTTCAAAAAATCGAAAATTGGAAAAAAAAATTTTTTGAAAAATTTCGAAAAAAATTTCCCAAAAATTTTTTTTTTCAATTTTCGATTTTTTCGAAATTTTTTTCTAGAATATTGTTTTTTACACAATTTTAGGTCGTGATATCAATTTTTATCAGAAACGGAGCAATTTGAAAATTTTCGAAAATTTTTCAAAAAATTCGAAAAAAAAAATTTTTTCAAAATTTTTTTCCAGGAATCACATCGTCAATTCATCGCTATTATTCACATATCCCCCTGATAAGAATACACCGACATTCCTGACACTATCAGTATTCTATCTTACTGTAATGGGTGTCCAGGCGGCGATGTTACTGTCGATTTGTAAGGCTCGGACGTATTTCGAAGCGAAAGAAGCACATCGGAAAGAGGTTCAGGTGGCGGAGAATGGGGTACGGTAGCTTTTTAGAGGTTTTTTTGGGCGGGAAATTCGAAAATTTGAAAATTTTTAACCTTATTCAAAAAATGGCTCAAAATTGCTCATTTTTCGGTCTGAAGATCTTAAATTTTTTCGAATCTTGAAATTATGAAAAATCTAATTTTTCCAGAAACGCCAAAATCCGCAAATGCAAATTGTGTATGTGAAGCCGACGGAAGTGATTGCCCCAATGACGACGGATTCTGAAACTACAGTAATCCAATCACCACCGCCACGTGTCATTCTGGCGGCAAATGATGAGATTGCTTGATTTTCAGCCAAAGAAATGACAAAAAACGGCTGAAAATGAGCAATTTTTGCCTGTTTTTTGAGCTGAAATTCAATTTTAAAATATCGATTTTTTGCTGATTTTACCGTTTTTTTGCCCCCTTAATTACCCAATTTATCCTAATTAACACCCACTAATTGCTTTAATTTTGTGGCATAATTTCGTTTTTTCAGATCCCCCAAAGAAAATGTTCTGATCTTTTTCGATTTTTTCTCTTGCCCCGCCCCCTTTTTTTGTCTCATTTTTTGCCAATTTTTTGACCGTTTTCTTGTCAATTTTTGCTGAAAATGTCTGAAAAAATCTCTGTAAAATAAAATTTCTTTTTTTTTTCAAATTTTCTTTTTTTTTTCTTTTTTCTTTTTAATTCTCATAGAAATTAGATGTTTAAAAATGGTATTGTAGCTGCCGGCGGTTAGTTTTCTAGATTTTTTTGAGTTTTTTAAATTTTTCTGGAAATTTTTTCGAAAATTTTGATTTTTCGAGAAACCTTTTTTTTCTGAATTTCCGGATTTTTTTTTGATAGCGAAAGTTTAGATTTTAATCAGTTTCAGCATTTTCGCTGAAAATCTGGAATTTCTGAAAATACTACTGTAAACACTCTAATAGAACGCCACCCGGACTGTCCACTTTGAGCCTATATATCTCACTTCTTTTGAAAGATATCAAAAAGTTATTAACTGATAAATTGTTTATCAGGATATCAGCAACATTTTATCAGTTGACCACCTTTTGATATCTCTTACAGTAACCCTGATAATTGAGCTCAAAGTTTGAACCCTTTTAAAGCCGTGTCACGAAGATTCACCTAACTTTGAGCCAATCTATCTCGGTTACTGTAAGAGATATCAAAAAGTTATCAACTAATAAAATGTTGCTGATAATATGATAAACATTTTATCAGTTGACCACTTTTTGATATCTCTCACAGAAATGAGATAAATTGGCTCAAAGTTGAAAGCTAGGGGGGTCATTCTATTAGAGTGCTTACGGTATGTTTCCCAAAATATAATGTTAAGGAATTTTTTTCTGAATTTCTAGTGTTTTCTGATAACGAAAGTTTAGATTTTCATCATTTTTAGCAAATAAAAAATCAGGAAAAATATCTTGAAATTTTGAAATTCTGGCTCAAAATCTGAAATCTTTCAGAATTTTGATTTTCTTTTTTGGGATTTTTTTTTTGGAATTTTTCGGTTTTTTTTAGATTAAAACTTCAAAAACCTATTGAAATCACATTTTTATTATTTCCAGCAGGTCAAAAAGTACAAAAAAGTACAGTATTATGAGTCAAGAGGAGAAAACGAGTCCAATTATGTACAAAAAGGTAATGGTTCTTTGTTTTTTGGGGGGTTAAAATGGTTGTAAAGCTTGAAAAATCCGAAAAATGGGGGAAAACTCTTAAACATGACATTCCTGTTTGGTCGTTGGTTGATTATTATTGAAGACAATCTCATAGCGATGGTCCCATCCCAGAGATCCCGTCCAGCAGCTGCAAAAAATCAGTAAATTGATTGGAAATATGATTTTTATGGGATTTTTTAGGTCTGGAAGCTTTTTTTGGGAATTTCTGAGATTTTTAGAATTTTTTTTTTCGAAAATTCTGATTTTTGAGTTTTTAAGTTTGATTGAACCCTAAATTGAATTTTTTCAAAATTTTCATTTTTTTCTATATTTTTGTGTTTTAATCTATACTGAACAAAGTTCTCTCCAAGTGCCTCATCGAATCCATCCACACACACACACTATCAAATTGATCCTAATTTGATAAGGATGAGATTTTTTTTTGAAAGAAGTGGACCACTGATCAAGAATTGAATTCGTCCTCTTTTCTCACTGTCATCAAAAATCACTATTTGTGTTCCACAGAACGAGGATTACTGTAGGCCCAATTTTACTAGAAGAGGCTCAAAAACGGATCAAGAACGGACCAATTATGAATAGCTCAATTCTGACTGAAAACGGTCAAGAACGGATCAAAAATGGCTCCAAAAAGACTCAAAAACAGACCAAGGGGGAATTTTTGGTTTCAGTCCAATTTTGAAGGAACATTGTCGAAATTTGGCTAGAACGGCTTAAGAACGGCTCAAGGAGGTTCAAAAAAGACCAAAATTTGATCACAAACGGACTGGTTTTGGTTTTTTGGTGTTGCAGACTTTAAAAAACTGAAAATTCCGAAAAAGTGACTTAAACTAGTTTAAAAATGCGGAAAACGGCTCAAGTGCTACCCAAGGGTGGCTCAAAAACGGACCAAATTGAAGTTTCGGGAATCGGGTCAATTACTGACTCAAAATAGCCGAAAATTGGCCAAAAACGGCTCAAAATCGGACCAAATTGGAGATTTGGCTTTTTCTACTTAAAATAGCCAAAAATTCCGAAAAACTGACTCTAAATAGTCTTAAAATGCGGAAAACGGCTCAAGTGCGGTCCAAGGGCGGTTCAAAAACAGACCAAATTGAAGTTTCGGGAATCGGGTCAATTTCTGACTCAAAATACCGAAATTTGGCCAAAAACGGACCAAAAACGGACCAAGTATCTCCAAATTGAGGTATTCCGGATTCCTGAATCCCGCGTTTCTGGGATTTCAGATTCTCAGATTTTTAGACCTCTTTATTTATGGATTTCTAGATTCCAAGGTTCCTAGATTTCTGAATTCCTGGATTCTTAGAACTCACCGAAAATAGTAAATCTGCTTATTAATAGCCTTATCCTCGAATCCCTCCAAATCCTCAAATTCCAATCTCAAATGGTCCATGGTCCTCCGATCAAACACATAACCACTCTTCACACCGTAATCCAAAATCCTGCCAAGGGCAGCCGCTTGCGCTTTCGTCGCATGGATTACGATATCCGAGCATTTTGGCCAAAACGTGTCACGATCCGCAATGAATCCCGAATCGAGATGAAGATCCTCGTAGACGTCGTTGAATGCTTTTAAGATGCATTGAAATGCATACCATCTTTCGAGGGAGATATTCGACATTGATATCACTATCAACTCGGCGATTGGAGCATCCATTTCGACGGTTTCAACGCCTTCGCGGAGCACTTCGAGGATTCCTGGAATTTAAGGGGATTTTAATTAGCAAAAAACGGCTTAAAATGGACTACAAGTGGACCAAAATAAGCTTTAAACCATTCAGAAACAAACGGACCAAGTAGGAATAGTTCAATTCGGGTTGTAAGTCAAAATTTGACTGAAATTGCTCAAAAACGGACAAAAAAGATAGACCCAAATTGAAATTTCGGCTTTTTTGTGTTTTGGACCCATGAAAGGGTGCAAATTTCGGAAAATTGACTTTAAATAGTCCAAAATGCTCCAAAACGGACCAAGAACGGACCAAAGTTAATTCGCTCAGTAGCAACACAAAAACGTACCGATAACGCCTCAAAAATGGTCTACAACGGGTCTAAAAAGCCAGAAACCAACTGAAAACGGCTCATAGACAGACCTATTCCGAATAGTTCAAAAATGCTGCAAAACCGCCCGATGGCGGCTCAAAAACAGACCAAAATAAGATTTTGTGGTTGAAGTCCAATTTGGACTGAAATTAGTCAAAATTTGCCGAAAACTCTTCAAAAACAGACCAAAAACGGACCAAAAACGGATCAAAAGATTTTCGTTGTGGAAAAATGAAAATTATCCAAACTAGGTCATGCTTTGGCTCATTTTGAAGCCTATGACAAACCACACATTATGGTCTATTTTTCATGAAAATTGGAGGAAAATGAATGGGGTTACGGTAGACCTAGCTAATCAATTAGCGAAAAAACTAACCCAAAAACACATAAAAATCGGCGACCACCCATGCGTCATCAATGACCACACAAGCTGTGTCTTCTTCGATTTTAACGGCAACATAGGCCTTCGAATGCCGCTCAAATTGGTCATCACTAGCACACGCTTCATCGATATCTCTTTTCCTCAGTTCCAATTTTCGAATCTTCTGGAATTTCTCATCCAAATGCTCCTTAACTTCCTTAGAAAGTCTTGCCAACCGAATCTGTTCGAAGAATGACATTTGATCGATGATATGGATCATTAGATGCATCGGCATGTCGAATATCGGGTCAGAATCATCGGATTTATCGGTATTCCGAAGAAAGCTGAGCAATCCGGAGGAGTTTTTCTTTAAGGGGTTGATTGATGACTTCTTCTTGGGTGCGGGTGGGGAGCGAGAGCGAATGGAGAGTTTGCGGAAGAAATTGTGCATTTTTTGTCTGGAAATTTCCGAAAAAAATCAATAAAAGAAGAAGTAGATCAAAGAAGATGGGAAGGATATGAGATAGGCTAGAAGTTGTGATCAATTTTTGATCAGAGATTTTTTGCACTCATCCGCCAAGTGATTTTTTGTGTCAAGAGACTAAAGAATTTTCTAGAAGAAGGAAGAAGATAAGGTGATAAAAACGAGAAAATTTACGATCATTCTACATAGAAGATAAGGATTCTAGAATGATAAGGAGAGCAAATTTGGAAGAAATGGAAGAAGAATTGGAAAATTTAGAGATTTAAGGATCCAAGACCTACTGATCTAGGGGCCTAGAAGCCCAGGAATCGAAGAATCTGGAAATCTGGAAGTCCAGAAGTTCAAGGTCCTAATGGGTCAGGAATCTAGTAATCCAGAAGTCTAGGAATCTCAGAATCTTAGAAACCAAGAATCCAGAAATCTGAAAATCTAAGCAGCCAAAAGTCCGAAAGGTAAGAATCCCAGGAATCTCGGAAATCGGAATCTAGGAGCTCAAGAACCTCAAAACCCCAAACACTCAGAAGCCGAGGAGCCAAGAACCCAAGAATCTCCGTCTAGGAGGGCTAGAAGCCTAGAAATCCAGGATTCCAGAAGTACAGTAATTTACAAAGCGTGGAAATGTAAGAATCCAGAAGTATGAGAGTTTAGAGATCCCAGAAACTAGTGACCCAGAAGAAGGAGAGCGAGAATTCAAGATTCTAGAAGTCTAGAGGCAGACAAGCCAGAAATTCAAGATTTCAAGATTCCAGAAACCTAGGAATCAGAATCTAGGAATCTAGGAATCTAGAAACCAAGGAATCTAGGAATCTAGGGACCTAGGAACCTGAGAATCTAGGAATCCTAAAGATCTGAAGATTCTAGACACCTCGACCAGTCATCAAGGTGTTCTGACCACAAACGACCATCTTCAAAAAAGTGTGTCGAAATGAGACTAGACGCCGTCCCCTGTCTCTCCTAATCTGATACCCCTTCGTTTCCGCCCAAAAAATAAGCTCCGCCCCCACATTTTTCCCCAAACACACACAAGTACAACAACATATTGTCTTGTGGGGTGGTGGTGGTGGTTGATTTGGAGAAGAGAAAAATATTAGAAGAAAAAGACAACCCAAGAATGATGGATCACATATGTTCCGTAAGAAAAAAGTGATCGGTCGGAAGGGAAACGATCGCGTTTTTGGAGAATCAGAAGAAGGCGTCAAAGTTTACATTTGGACGAATAAGAATCGCGGCGGGTGGAACAATAGATAATGGAATAGAAGAAGATGATGAGAAATGATGACGAAGAAGAAGAAGCGGAAGAAGAAGAAGACACAACCACGCATGGTGGTCAAAAGTCACTTTTTTTGATTGAAAGATGATATTCTAGAAGGCTAGAAGTACAAGATCCCAGGAATACAGAAGTTTAGAAGCTTAGGAATGTGAGAATCCAGAAGTATGAGAATCTGGGGACCCCAGGAACTAGGGCCCCAAAGGAAGGAGAGCAAGAATTCAAGATTCTAGAAGTCTAGAAGCCGACAAGACAGAAATTCAAAATTTTAAGGATCCTAAGAATCTAAGAATCTAGGATTCTAAGAGACTAGTAGCCTATACCCCAAGAAGATTCCTAGAATTCAAAATGCTAAGAACCTGTCAACCCTGGAGGTCCAAAACTTCTAGGAATTATGAATTACGACTCTGATAGAGACCTGGAAGGATCGAGGCAGAGTGAAAAACGGGCAAAAGCGGCTCAAAAGCGGACCAAAATCCCAGGCTTTTAAAATGCTTCAAATCTAGCGGTTTTTTGAAGATTCTTAGACTATGGATCCCCCGGATTTCAATTTCCAACATGATTTACTATTAGGTCCAAAAATCTTGACGATTAAGCTTCCTAACACTCTATCTCCTATAAAATATCTTTGGTGTGGCCTATCAAAGATATTTTTCAAAGAAAAATATACCGAAAAAAAGAAGATATGTGGACTTTGAAATTCGATCGTTTTTTGAATTTGAAAGCAAAAAAAGTTGAAAGCAAACTCACTGGATTATGACCTAAATTCAAAATAGAAACACAAGACATCCGGACAAACCGATCTACATAAGTCTAGATTGTGTGACAGTTTGTACCGGTTGATCGGCGGCTGATCAGCTGATCAGAAGATTCACAGAGACAAATATCATGCGGAGTAGAAGTTCCGGTTTTTAACAAGATTGCCTTTTCTTGGAAAGCGGATTACGGTAGCTCTAGTGAGCCATCAGCTCTAGTAAGCCAAGGAGAGGATTACGGTAGCTCTAGTAAGCCAAAAAATGATCTAGAGGGTTCTACGAGCCTTCTGCAAGGGGATAAAGTACCTTGTTGAGCATCTGAAAATCCCCTGTGAACGAGCTACAGTAACCCTGATGCGGGATATCGGAGCATCGTTCTGGCTTGGCTAGATGAATGATTATTATATGTACCGAGTGTCAGGTGTCTTACGGTACCATGTGACTCCATCTTTTTTGGGTAACTAACTACACAGAACACAAAAAACGTGAGAATTAACTGGCTACAAGAAAATACAGACGCCGGACAGGATTTTTTGTGATTTTCAAAGGCATTGACCAATTATCATCATGTCTGTATCAGAAACAGATAATTGGGAGACATTCTCTGACCGAATGGAGTCAAACAATCGGATACTAGAGTTTCTGGAATCATTCAGACACAAAAAGTCGAAAAATTAGAATCTGAAGACTTGAACTCCGCAAGAAATAGAGAATTCATCTGAAAATTGAGCATTTTATAGCTGAAATTTCTACCAAATGAGGAATCCGGAAGAAAAACCCGGATTTTCAGAGGCATAGTCGTTGTTGTATTGTTTTGGGGAATTCGGCGGAAATTGTGAAATAAGACAATTTTTGGATTTCCGGATTCCTAGGAATTTCGGATTTCTGTATTTTTCAAACTAACAAAAGGCCGAAATGAACCGAATTGTCCAAAAAGGGACCAGAAGCAAGAACGGATCAAAAACGGAGCAAAGACGGAGCAAAAACAGCCCGAAAGCGGGTTAAAAACGGACCATAATAGACTTGAAATAAGCGGAAATGACCTACAAAAGTCTAAAATGGTCAAAAAACGGCTCAAAAATGGACCGAATTCGTTGAAAAAGGCTAAGAGAATCTAAAATTAGTTTAAAATCCGATCAGACCGGGAACGGACCAAATTCAGCTTAAAAGCAATCCCAGACGGCTTGAAAACGGACCAAAAAAGCTGAAAGTCCACAGTTTATACAATGGTCTAAAATAGAACGGGACCAGAAACGATCAAATACCGCAAAAACCCAATTTCTGATTCCTGGAATTTTTAGATTCTGGAACATCTTTCCCCTAGCTTCTGGATTCCTAAACTCCCGGATTTCAAATTTCCGACATTCCAAGAGATTCGGGTTCTTAGGATTCAGCTTACTGTATTTCTGAATATATGGACTCCTATTCTTAGAATACTAAAATGTCTCAAAATAGACAAAACAGACAAAATAAACATTTTTGGTTCCCAAAATTTTGGATTCTCCTTATTTATAGACACACGCCAAGAGGATGATGATGGCCATAATTCGAATCACATGGGTACTATTCTGAACCGTTTGAACCAGAAAATCAGCTGTTTTTTGTTTATTTTCCCAACAAAAATAAGCTGAAAACACTCTGAAAACACGAAAAATCACATTTCCGGTTCCACCCGTTTTTTTTGAGGAAATTTCTGAAAAACGAGTCATCGGAAAAAAAAGAAAGACAATTGGCTTAATTCGATTAGCCCTTTTTATCAAATGATATCATTCATGATTCAGAAGTTTCTGATGACGTCATCTGACTTCAGATGCCTGACCTGAATATTCAATTTCAGCGAATTATACCGTAATCTGTAATGATCGAAAATCAAATTTTCTAGATTTTCTAGAATAACATGTTCCAAAAATAATATCTGTAAACAATTTTTTTGGCAGCAAAATTGTTTATACATTCCTTTTTGCAGAAAAAGGGGCGGAGCTTGTTTTTGGAAGAGAAAAAAACCAGAAGTGATGAAAGATAAGGAACGGAAGACTACAGTACCCCTGAAAACGGAATTTCGGAATTTCCAGAGAAATTCCCGCTCCGAGCCTGGGTTACTGTAGCAGGACCTAAGACATTTGAAATGTACTGTTTAGGGAATACAGGGTATTCTGGAACCTTCATGAAGCTTCCCGATACTTTCAGATACAGTAAGACCACCCATGCAAAAAATGTTTTTTTTTTCAAAAAAATAACATTCCAAAAAATGATAGACGATCTTTGAAATATTTTCGGGTTCACCTATCATCTCTCCTCGACAAGAGACCGAATGTCCGCGACGAATTCTATTTTGGAATCAGAAGAGGAAACGAGAGAGTAGGAGATTGGTGGAGACGCAGAGAGAGGAAGGGGGATTTTTGAAGAAAAAAGAATCGAAAGATCAGATGGTTTAGAAGTTTTTTTTTGAAATTTACTAGTAAGGGACTTCAAAATTCCCGAATTTCGGAATTTTGCGTTTTTCAAAAAAAAACATGCACTGTTTATAAACGCGATTCTGAAAATTTGCATAATCTGACCACTGATTTTTCTGGGAGAAACAAAAACAGCAACAACAGATGATACGTCATCTGGAGTATTCTGGAATTCTATATTTAGAATTCCGGAAAAATTTGGTCAAACTTCTCTAAGTTATTCTCGAAGTTCTAGGCCATCAAACTGATTTTTCTTCAAATTAGTTAGAATTGTTTGAATTCGGCTCGTTAAGAGCTTCAAAATGAGCCCAAACACGACCAAGAATGGACAATTTTGGTTTTTTCGATTTTTCAAAGGGTCCCCTGCGCCTTTAAAGTAAAAAAAACGATTTCACTAATCTAGGTCATGTTTAGGCTCATTTTGAAGCTCATGACAAAATACACAAGTTAGTCAAACTTTCATCAAAATCCGACAGAAATTAAGAAAGTTACGGTAGCTAGAAGTTTTCGAAATTCCTGGAACTCGAAAAAAAATTTTTATAGACACCTTTCCTTTAAATTCTGTTTTCTGATCTACAGAAGACGTCAACGTCTTCTGAAGAAGGAATTTTCGAAAAAACAGTGGTACGGACACCTGTTACATTACAAAAAACAAATGTATGATATCAGTGACGAAAAGGAGAAATAGCATGAGAATTAGAAGAAACGCAGAGAGGAGGAACCAGCTGATTTCCCAATTCTCCAACGAGAAGAAGAGGAAGAAGCTGACGAAGAAGAAGAGGAAGTAGGACAGGAAATGAATAGGAATTTGAGGAATTCAGAAAAACTGTGTTTTGATTTGTAATGAAGAAGATTCCAGGAGATTCTTGAGAAGAAGAGGGCGTAGAAGCCAAGGGACCAAAAAATAGGAAAATCAACTCGAGCATCCCTGAATCTAAGAATTCTGAAAGTCTGAATATCCCAAAGCCGATTTTTCAACTTCCTTTAAATACCGTCACTATCTGTGTGATCTTCCTTGAACTCGTAACGACAAATATCATCTTGATTGATCAGAGAATCTCAAGGAAATCAAAATATGCAAATGACGTGTGTTGATAGCTGATTGATCTGAAGACGTCATGAGGAAGCAATTCTTGACCTGGAATGAAGCCATGATGACGTCGCATACACCCATCTCCACGTGGCGATTCTGATGAGCAATGGCAAGAAATTGGGAATTCGATAATTCTGGATCTTCCAGAATCGGAATCCTCGATTCTTCTAACAACTTCCAAGACGATTTTTGGGGGTTGCATGATGAATGAGAAGACGTCGGAGATCCTGAAGATTCTAGAAGATTCGGAAGACGTCGAATTTTCAAAATATCGATTTTCCATGGCCAGTGAAGATTCTGGAAGCCAGTCCGCAGGGAATTTGTTTTCAATGGGAACTGGAACGTCAGGGATTCTGCAAAAATTCCAAAAAAATCTGAAAATTTGAATTTTTCGATTCTGTAAATGATTCTTGAAAACCTGAAAACACTCCCAGCCAAATTCTGCAGTATCCCTGAATTTATTAGTTCATATGGATTACATCCTTATACAGAGACATATCCACCATTGCAAATTGCTACAGTATGCCATCCGCCGCACTCAGGTAGATTTTTTGACAAATTTCGGAATTTTTTCAGAATCAGGAAAGTGCAGAATTGACTGCAAATCTGAAAACCTAGAATCCCATTTTTCTCTGTAAAAATTGGGACAGTATGGGACCAACAAACACTATAAAGACTACACAGTATGTCTGATGATGACGTCGTCTTCTTCAGAAGACAATAGACCAGAAACAAGAAGAACATCAGAAACCGATGACGTCATCAGACTGACTGATTTCGTTAAACACAGAAAAATAATAATTTTATTATTATTATTATTATTGAAACAAGTCATATTTTTCAAAAACTTTGAAAAACAAAAAAACGGCTGATAAGTGTTCATCAATCAACAACAAATCATATTTTCATCCCATCTACAGTAATCCCAAGACTACAGACTGCGCTTTGGTCTCAAGAATCCTTGATTTTTGACTTTGAACCAGGCTACAGTACCAGTAATCCCTGATTTGCGAACTTTGAGTTTATCGTGGTCATCTACAGTAACCTCAAGTCTATAGACCAAGTTTTGGACCCAGAAATGGGAACTTTGGACTACAGTAACCCTCTAGAAAAATTATATTTTCCGCTAAAAATATCAACGTTGTTGTCTTCTTCATTTTTTGAATTAAAAGAACTAAAAATCATATGACCGGATGTGTTTACAGGTGGAACGATGAACTTTATTTTTGTGTCTATTTCTGAAAAATTGGAAAAACACAGAAAAATATAAAAACAGGAGAAATTTCGAGGGAAGGTTTTTAAATTTTTTCGAAAAAAAAGATGAAAAAAATGTTCTGAAATTTTGAAAATTCTGAATTTTCAAAAAAAATTTTAAACATCTAATTTTTCCAGAAATCCACATGGTTCGGAAGCGTCTCCTTCTCATCCAACCACGTCACTCTTAACGTCTCCTTTCCGACGTCTTCTGAATCCTTCGAATTCAACGACGACGTCGTTGATGACGTGGCATGCACCCATCTCCACGTGGCGATTCTGATGAGCAATGGCAAGAAATTGGAAATTCGACGAATCGATGATTCTGGAAAGGAGTTCAGAATTCTGGATCTTCCATCTGAATCCAATCCGATTCTTCTAACAACTTCCAAGGCGATTTTTGTGGTTCGCATGAAGAATGAGAAGACGTCGGAGATTCTGAAGATTCTGGAGGATTCGGAAGACGTCGAATTTCGAAATATCGATTTTCCATGGCCAGTGAAGATTCTGGAAGCCAGTGGAGGACACGATTTTTGTGTTTTTCGAGATTCCGCGGGGAATTTGTTTTCAATGGGAACTGGAACGTAAGGAATTCTGGATTTTGCTGAAAAATTTGAAAAAAAATTAAAATTTTTTTTAAACAAATTTCGAATAAATCTGAAAATTGAAAGTTTTGGCTGAATTTTAACAGAAAATATTGAAAAAATTCAAACATTCTGGAAAAAAAAACTAAAAAATTGAGAATTTCAGAAAAATCTGAAAAATTCCGAAAATATCCCAAAAAATCCAAAAAATTGGAAAATTCCAAAAATTGGAATTTTGAAAAATCTGAAAAATCTCAATAACTCTGAAATTTTGGCTGAAAATGCGCTAAATTTAAAGATATCTCCAGAAATTCGGAATTTTGACAATGTGAAAAATTCTGAAAAATCTGAAAATTTATCAAAAATCTGAGAATTCCAAGAAAACAGAAAATTCCAAAAAATCGAAATTTTCAAAAGTTTCAATTTTTCGAAAATTCCAAAAAATCGGAAATTTCGAAAAATGGAATTTTGAAATCTTCTGAAAAATCTGAATAATTCTGAAATTTTGGCTGAAAATGAGCAAATTTTTAAGATATTCTCAGAAATTTGAAATTCTGAAAAATCTGGAAAATCTCGGAAAAATGTGAAAATTTTCGAAAATTTCAGATTTTTCCAAAAAAATTTGAAATTTTGGTAAAATTCAAATTTTGAAAACTCTAAAAATTCCAAAAAATCTAAAATTTCTGAAAAAATCGATTTCCAGCCGCGGCGAGCTCGGAGTCGGCCTAATCCGTCGCTTGGACGAACCCGTGCACATTGAGCATCTGGCGGGAATTCAAATTTCAAAAATTGCCTGTGGCGGATGGCATACTGTAGCGCTGAGCAATGGTGGAGATGTCTATGTATGGGGATGGAATCGATATGGACAATTGGGACAGAATAAGGTACTGTAGTTTTGGAAAATTCCAAAATTTTAATTTTTTCAGTCCTCCACCGAAATGTACCCAACGCTCCTGGACCCATCAGAAGACGTGGACCCAAGCCTATCTCCGGATGAAAATATTGATGACGTGGCAGCCACCGAATACAGTACCCGGGTTACTGTAGGCTCCGCCCACTTTTCGATTGGAAGTGATAATGAGAGGATTAATGATTTTGAGCTATAATTTGATTGTTTTTTTGTCATAAATTTTTTCAATTTTCATTTTCTCTATAAGATAGTCAAAAAATTACATAAATCGAATGAAAATTGACCATTGGAATGAGGTGGCCGAACTTTTTTTCCCAGATTTTCTATGTCACGAACTCAAAATTCTGATTCAAAAGTAATTTCATTGAATATGCCTTCTAACGAGCTTCAAAATGAGCCCAAACACGACCTATTTTGCTCTTCATTCAAATTGTTGGGGTCCATGCGCCTCTAAATTTGAAACCGCCCAAGATTAAAATGCCGATAACTCTTTTAGTTTTGGACCAATTTCTAAGGAAAATATATTAACATGTTTGTCTTCGGAAGAGCTTCAAAATGAGTATAATCACGAGGTGCTTGGCCTAGGAAAATATTTTTGGGTTTCTAGGCCACCAACGTAAAATAGCCATAACTCGCTTCAGAATTGAAATTTCAAAATTTTAAGCACATTTTTGAACTTAGCTTGTTAAGAGCTTTAAAATGAGTATAATCATGCCCGGGGTTTCAGAATTTTAGATTACGGTACTTTTCGTGGTGGGACCCCCATTGAAAATCAAAATAGAGCAAATATAGGCATGTTTATACTCATTTTGAAGCTCTTAACAAGCTCAATTCAAAAATTTAAGTAGTTTTTAGAAAAAATTGAAAATGGTGGCCTAGAAATCCGAATTACTCGGCCATCAAACTCAAAGTGCTCTAACTCGGCGAATTTTGGTTGGATTTTGACGATTTTTGTTCTAAAATTTGAGAAATTCAATGCGCTTTAAAAATATACCAGTAAGTAGAAATTCAGTGTGGCTAGTTGGCCTAGAAAACGCTCGAATCTCGAAAAGTTAGGCCATCCCTTTGGAATGACTCTAACTCGGCGAATTTTGGTCGGATTTGGACGATTTTTGCGGGAAAATGTGGGAAATTTGATATTCAAATTATACAAACTAATTTCGTGACCCAGAAAATTCAAAATCAAAATCTAAAACTGAAAAATTCTGAAATTTTTTTGGGATTCAAAAAATTATCAGTATTTTCTGCCTCGTCAAAATTTCCGACTACAGTTTGACAACGAAAATTTCTGACCCCAATGTAGTCACACTTTTTGAACTCCCAAGACACACTAGACTAAAAAATATTGGTAGATCAAAAATTATTTTTTCATAGTTTATAGACCAATATCCGTAATTTCCAGTGTGATTGATGACAATTTTTGTATGATAAGAAGCCCCACAAAAAGTGTGTCCGAATGATAACCAAAACATATATAAATTAGGCAGTTCTAGACCTTGCTAAAGCGTTTTTGAGCTCAAAAATGCTCCAAAAAGTGTCAATTTGTGTCCTACTCGTGGCCATCGGGTGCACCTTGGCAAAACATGTGGAGTTGCCGGCCCCATACACGGATCATTGTATTTTGGATGATAAGACCAATTTGTATGATCCATCGAAGCAATTTGATATACAATGGTGAGTTCGGGATTAGGCGGGAACTTGAATTTTTCAAAGAATTCTCAAAAATTCCAACTTTGAGCCGAGTTATGATCAATTTTTCTTTGGTGGCCGAGAAATACGGATTTCTAGGCCACCAATCTCAATTTTTCGAGAAACTATTTGAAATTTTGAATTCAGCTAGTTAAGAGCTTTGAAACGAGTATAAACACGACCCAATTCGGAATGATTTCATTTTTGACTTTAAAGGCGCAGGACCCCTTCGGAAAAATCGAAAAAAACAAATTCAACCAAAATTGATGGTGGTTAGGCTCATTTCAAAGCTCATGAAAAAATACATAGCATGAGATAATTTTCATCAAAATTGGACAAAAATGAATAGAGTTACGGTAGTTTGAAGTTTGTAGTTCGGTCCCATCATGGAAAAGTACAGTAATCCAAAATTTTGAAACCCCAGGCGTGTTTATACTCAATTCAAAGCTCTTCACAAGCAAAATTCATAACAATTCTCAGATTTTCAAAATTTCGATCTTAAAGAGAGTTATGACCATTTTAGGGACGATGGCCTAGAAACCCAAAAATATTTTTCTAGGCCAAGTATGTCATGTTTATACTCATTTTGAAGCTCTTCACAAGACAAACACATTGCTATGGTTTGTTAAAAAATTAGTTGAAAACTAAAGGAGTTATGGGTATTTCAATTTCAAGGGGAACCCAAATTTAAAGGCGCATGGACCCAAAAAATCTGGAAGAAGAGCAAAATGGACCGTGTTTGGGCTCATTTTGAAGCTCTTCAAAAGAAAATTTCAACGAAAATATTTTTGAACTAGAATTCTAATCCCATGGCCTAGAAAAACCGGACAAAAGTTAGGAAAGTTAGGCCACCTCTTCCGAAACTAAACAAGAGCCTAAATAGTTGACAAAATGCCTCGTGTCCAGGCTCATTTTGAAGCTCTCAACCTGCCAAATTCAAATTTTCACAAAAATTTCAGGTTTGACATCAACCTGGACCTTCCACCATCCGAACGATGGAAGCAGGTGGCTGGAGCCTACAAGGTGCAGATCAAAGAACTGATTGGAGTATTGATTGAATTAATTAGCCCAATTTTCCCAAATGCTGTCGATTGGGCAGATGATGTGTTTGGAGAAATGGCGTTGAAACTCCCACAACCATATCGAGACGAAATTATGAGCATTTCTCAAGTGACCGGAATTCCATTGGGACAAATCACAATGTACAACATTTTCTACGAGATTTTCACTGTTTGCACCTCTATCATTGCTCAGGATAAGGATGGACATTTGACACATGCTAGGTGAGTTTTAGAATAGTAAAAAATCAATAAAATCGGAAGAAAATTGACAAAGTTAGGAGCACTTTTAGATTTGGAAGAGGTGGCCTAACTTTTTCCCGGATTTTCTAGGCCAAACGTTTATGATTTTGAGTGGAAAGTAAGATCATTCAATTTGTCCAGTTTGGAGCTTTCAAATAAGCCCAAACACGACTAGATTTGATGCACATTTATATTTTTCGGGCCCATGCGCCTTTAAATTTGGCTCCGCCCACAAACTGAAATGCCCATAACTCCTTTAGCTTTTGACCAATTTCTCAGAAACATATATAAGTGTGTTTGTCTTGTAAAGAGCTTCAAAATGAGTATAATCATGTCATACTTGGCCTAGAAATTTTTTTTTTGGGTTTTTAGGCCACATACCTAAAAATGACCATAACTTGGTTCAAAATCGATATTTTCAAATTTTGAAACCAGGTTTGAATTTTACTTGCTAAGAGCTTTTAATTGAATATAAACATGCCTAGAGTTTCAAATTTTGGGTTACTGTACTTCTCGTGGTGAGACCCGTCTAAGAGCAATCATAGGCATGTTTATACTCATTTTGACGCTCGTAACATGCTAAACTCTAAAATCTTAAAACTTTCGACAAAAAATGAATTTGGTGGCCTAGAAATCCCGAAAACTTGAATTTCTAGGCCATTCAGTTCAAAATGCTCTAACTTGACTCATTTCCATCCGATTTTATTGACTTTTGTCTTAAAATTTTGCATTTTTTTCAGAAATCTTGATTTCGGCCTATTCCTGGGTTGGGATCCGGTGGCTCATGAATGGCAAATCTCCCAGAAACTTCGGAAGATTATAATCAATGTCAATTGGATAAAGAATGGAAAATTGCTCTTCAAATCCAATAATTTCGCTGGTTATGTTGGAATTTATAATGGATTAAAACCTGGTGCATTTTCCCTAACTGCAAATGAGAGATACCAATTGGAAGGAGGGTATTACGGTATGCTGAAATGGGCATTTGGTCTGGAAGCCGATGGAAAATGGATGTCCTGGTTGGCAAGAGAGACTTTTGAGCTCAAAAATTGTGAGTTAAAGGATAATGTGTGTAGAGTACTGTAGTCAGAGAAATTTCCTTTAATTTAGTGAAAAAATCATTAAAATCGGTTGAAAATTACAAAAGTTACAGTGATTTGAAACTTCGAAAAATTCGGTGGCCTAACTTTTGGTTTTCTCGGACACCATTTTTGCTTTTTTCAAAAATCATATAATTTTCTGAGTCAGGCTTGTCGAGAGCTTCAAAATGAGTATAAACACGCCTATGTTTGCTAAATCTTGATTTTTATTGGGTCCCATCACGAAAAGTACCGTAATCTGAAATTTTGGAACCCTACGCATGATTATACTCATTTTGAAGCTCTTAACAAGCGAAATTCAAAACTGGTGTCAAAACTTCAAAATTTCGATTTTGAACCATGTTATGGGCAGTTCAATTTTGGGCGGTAGCCACTTTAAAGGCGCATGGACCCCAAAAATTTGAAATTTGAGCGAAACTAGTCGTGTTTGGGCTTATTTGAAAGCTTATTAAAAGACGAGTCCAATAAAATTACTTTCAAAACAAAATTTTCGACTTGTGGTCTAGAAAATCTGGAGAAAACCTCTTCCAAGCCTAAAAATAGCCATAACTTGGTCAATTTTCATTCGATTTTATTGATTTTTTTTTCAATTTTCAGCCTATTTGGATGCCAAGGAGCACTTGATGAACACTCCAATGCTTTCTCCAGTTTATTTCATTCTGGGCGGAGTCAATAAAAACGAGGGATGCATTATCACTAGATCCCTCAATGGAACCGCCCTTCTCACAGAACTAGCTGACGCTAAGAATGGATGGTACCTCTTGCAGACCAATTATGATCAGGATCAGCAGGTAATTAACTTGAAATTTGAATTTAGCGCGTTGAGAGATTTAAAGTGAACCTAAACGCGACAGGAATTGGTTAAGGTTGAAATTTGACCTTAAAGGCGCATGACCCAAATCGAAAAAAAAAACTAAAATTTTAAACCTTGTCATGATTATACTCATTTTGAAGCTCTTTACAAGCTAAATTCATAACTGCTCTTAAATTTTTGAAATATTGATTTTGAAGCGAGTTACGAGCCTTTAAGTGCGGTGGCCTAGAAATCTGGAAAACATTTTTCTAGGCCAGGTATGCCATGATTATACTCATTTTGAAGCTCTTTGAAACATAAACATTTTAGTAATATTTGCATCAAAATCAGACAAAAATGAAGCGAGTTACGGTAGTTTGAAGCTTAACAACAATCATTCCCTTCGAATGACTATAATTCGACTCATTTTGGTCGGTTTTTGGTGATTTTTGTAGGTAAATGTGGGAAATTGAATTTCCAATCGAATTTCAACAAGTTTAACAATAAATAAACTAATTTGAAGTCAAAAATTACAATTCTTAACCTAGGATTTGTACTTGGACGATCGTGACACACCAGGAGACCGTTGTATGGATAAGCTGACGCAGAAGAATGCGGGATTCCAAGGAGTATTCAATGTTCTCTCATCAAGAACCAACTTGAATAAACTAACAACGTATACTGTACTCATGTCTGTCGAAACCGCCCGTTTCGAAACTATCCTTCAATCGTGTCCCGGCGAGTGCTATCCATGGTAGAAGAACTGTTTGGACTGATATCTTCTGGTTTCAATCAATCAATAAAGCGATTTTCATGCATTTTCTTACATTTTCACACAAAAACCATGAAAATCTGACTAAAATGAGCCGAATTAGAGCAATTTGAAATTGATGGCCTAGAAAATTCTAGTTTTTGGGATTTCTAGGCCAACACTTTCAATTTTTCTCGAAACCAGTTCGAAATTTCAATTCAGCATGTTGAGAGCTTTAAAATGAGCCTAAACACGACCCAAATTGGTTACACCTCATTTTTGGCCTTAAAGGCGCATGGACCCTTGGAAAAATCGAAAAAATCGATTTTAACCAAAATTTATGGTGTTTAGGCTTATTTTGAAGCTCATGAAAAAATACACATGTTCGTCTAAATTTCATTAAAATGGGACGAAAATGAAAAGAGTTACGGTAGATTGAAGTTTCAGAGTGTGCAACTTTAAAGGCGCATGGACCACAGAAACCCCAAAGTTGATGAAAACTAGTCGTGTTTCGGCTCATTTTGAAGCTTTCAACTTTCTGTGTTTGAAAATGATAAGTTTGAGTTGTTTAGGTTACTGTAGCTTGGGTTACTGTAGCTCTGAAAATCTGAGGTTCAAAATTTTCAAAATTTCCAGAACCTAATAGAGTAAATTGTAGCCCCCAATGTTTATAACACGAATCACACTTTTTTCTTTCTAAATCATCAAAACAAGCCCCGCCCACTTTTCCGCGGGGACAGGCACGAAAACCCCCTAGACTAGACTATAATTCATAGAAACTGAAAATTTTCCTCCTTTCCTCGGAAATTTTTATGCTCCATAAACCAAAAATCGGAGTGATTGATGATAATTTTCTCCGCAAATTATCACTGATAAGGGGCATTCTGAATCCACGTGTTCTGTGACTAGATAAGCACCCCAATTCCATCGCTTTTCAGCTCATTTTTGGCGTTTTTCCGACCCAAAAATGCTCCAAAAAGTGTCAATTTGTGTCCTACTCGTGGCCATCGGGTGCACCTTGGCCAAGCATGTGGAGTTGCCGGCTCCATACAAGGATCACTGCATTTTGGATGATAAGACCAATTTGTATGATCCATCGAAGCAATTTGATATTCCGTGGTGAGTTCTTACTATTTCCGGATTTAGAAACATTTTGAATTTTTCAAAAATTCCATGTTTGAGAAGAGTTACCGGAAAAAAGAGCAATTGCATTTGATGGCCTAGAAATTCTAGGTTTCTAGGCCACCAATTTAATTTTTTCCGCTTTTTGAAAATTTTATTGAATTCAGCTTGTCTTGAGCTTTAAAATGAGCCCCAACACGACCCAAATCGGAGAATTTTGATTTTTGACTTTAAAGGCGCAGGACCCCCTGGAAAAATCGAAAAAATCGATTTTAACCAAAATGAATGGTGTTTAGGCTCATTTTGAAGCACATGAAAAAATACACATATTAGTTCAAATTTTGTAGCAATTGGGCAAAAATGAAAAGAGTTACGGTAGATTGAAATGTTCGTGGTGGGACCCATCAGAAGGTTCAATCTACCGTAACTCTGTTCATTGTTGTCTGAATTTGTTGAAACTTGGACCATTGTGTGTATTTTGTCATAAGCTTTACAATGAGCCCAAACACCATTAAGTTATGTTAAAATCGATTTTTTCGATTTTTCCAAGGGTCCATGCGCCTTTAAAGTCAAAAATCGAGTTTACCCGATTTGGGTCGTGTTTATACTCATTTTAAAGCTCTTTACAAGCTAAATGCGAAACTTTTTAAATTTTCGAGAAATTGTGATCTTGAAGCGAGTTATGACCATTTTAGGGACGGTGGCCTAGAAACCCCGAACATATTTTTCTAGGCCAAGTATGTCATGATTATATTCATTTTGAAGCTCTTTACAATTCAAGCATTTTGGCGTAATTTTTATCAAAATTGAACAAAAATGAAGCGAGTTACGGTATTTTTGGGTCCCACCACGAAAACTACAGTAACCAGAAACTTTGGAATCATAGGCGTGTTTATACTCATTTTGAAGCTCTCAACGTGCTTTATTCAAAAACTTGAGTTTTCAAGTTACGAAATCTACCGTAATCCCGAAACTTCTCCTGGTAAATATGAAAACCGGAACATGCGTCCTTGGAACTGATAAAACTACAAATTTTAGTTGATTAACTTTTTTGACACAAATAGGATTATTAGTGGCATGATTGATAGCAAAAAAAAATGGCATGGGTCGAAACTAGAAATATCAGTTACAATAAGTGATATAGGGTCAGGTGACACATTTTGAGCAGTTTGATGGTTGTATTTCTGGTTACTGTACTTTCCCAAATTTGATTCAGGTATTAGAATTGCGTTTGCCGCGTTTAGAGCTTTAAAATAAGCCCAAACACGACTAGTTTTGAGCAACTTTGAAATTCGGTTGTTTTCGTGGTGAGACCCACCTCTAAACTCTTCTAACTACCGTAACTCTCTTCATTTTTGTCCACATTTGATAAAAATTTGATCAATGTGTGCATTTTTTCATGAGCTTCAAAATAAGCCTAAACACCATGTATTTCGGTTGAAATTGATTTTTTCCATTTTCCCGGCCCCATGCGCCTTTAAAGTCAAAATTCGAATTTCTCCAAATTGGGTCGTGTTTGGGCTCATTTTGAAGCTCACAACAAGCTGAATCAGAATATCAAACTGGTTTCAAGCGAAACTAAAATTGTTGGCCTAGAAATTCCAAAACCTCGAATTTCTCGGCCATCTAGTTAGAATTGCTATAACTTGCTTCAAACTAGGTCAGCTTCTGTCATGATTATACTCATTTTGAAGCTCTCGGTGCGGCAAATTGAAATTTTCACAAAAATTTTCACAAAAATTCCAGGTTCGATGTGAATCTGGATGCTCCACCATCGGAACGCTGGAAGCAGATCGGTGCCGCCTACAAGGTGCAGATCAAAGAGCTGATTGGAGTGCTGATTGAGCTTATCACTCCAATTTTCCCAAATGCCGTTGATTGGGCAGATGATGTGTTCGGAGAGATGGCACCAAAACTTGCTCAGCCTTATCGTGACGAGATCTACAGTATCTCAGAGGTGACCGGAATTCCATTGGGACAAATCACAATGTACAACATTTTCTACGAGATTTTCACTGTTTGCACTTCGATCATTGCTCAGGATAAGGATGGACATTTGACACATGCTAGGTGAGCTTTAAAATAGTCAAAAAATTAGAAAAATCGGATGAAAATTGACCCAGTTATGATCGTTTCCAGTTTTGGAAGAGCTGACCGAACTTTATTCCGGATTTTTCTAGGCCACAAGTCAATAATTTTGCTTTGAAAACAATTTTGTTGAATTTGTCGTAAAATGGGCTTTAAAACGAGTCTAAACACGACTAGGTTTGATTAACTTTAAAGTTTTTGGGGTCCATGCACCTTTAAACTTGGGGCCACCCATCTAAAAACTACCATAACTCCCTTCAAAATCGAAATTTTTTGAAAATTCAAAAAGTTTTGAAATTGTCTTGTTGAGAGCTTCAAAATGAGTATAATCATGCCTAGGGTTCCAATATTTTGGATTACTGTACTTTTTTGTGGTGGGACCCATTGAAAATCAAAATAGAGCAAATATAGGCATGTTTATACTCATTTTGAAGCTCTCAACAAAATTAATCCAAATATGTTATTAGTTTTGAAAAATGAGAAAATTGGTGGCCTAGAAATCTCAAAAACGGCAAATTTCTAGGCCATCAAATTCAAACCGCTCTAGACTAGCGGATGTTTGTCGGATTTGGCTGATTTTAGTGTCAAAATGAAGGAAATTCAATTTGTTAGAGTATCAAATAAATATGCTAACCTAAAAGTTGAATAGAGTGGCCTAGAAAACTCCTACTGCACGAAAAGCTAGGCCACCCACCCCAATGGCGCTAACTCGGCTCATTTTCACCCGATTTTGATGATTTTTTCTCCCAAAAACCTCTAAAATTTCAGAAATCTGGATTTCGGACTATTCATGGGATGGGATCCAGAACTTCACGACTGGCAAATCTCCCAGAAGCTCCGTAAGATGATCATCAATGTCAACTGGATTAAGGACGGAAAATTGCTCTTCAAATCCAACAATTTCGCTGGATACATTGGAATTTACAATGGATTAAAGCCAAATGCATTCTCCCTGACCGCTGATGATCGATTCCAATTGGTTGGTGGGTATTACGGTATCTTCAAGTGGTTGTTCGGTCTGGAAGCCGATGGAAAATGGATGTCCTGGTTGGCAAGAGAGACTTTGGAGCAGAAGACTAGTGAGTTTGGGAATAGGTTTATATGGGTACTGTAGCCAGAGAGGTTTCCTACATTTTGGTGTAAAAATCATAAAAATCCGTTGAAAATTACAAAAGTTATGAAGGTTTGAAAAAAAATGTTCCAAAAAAAATTTCAAAAAAAAAATTTTTTTTCTAAATTAATTTTTTTTGGAAATCCAAATATTCTTCAAGTTTAATTATTTAGAAATCTGTGTAAATACTGTAGCCAGAGAGATTCCCTACAGTTAGGTGAAAAAATCACAAGAATCCGTTGGAAATCACAAAAGTTGGGACCATTTGAAGTCCCCTGCACTGCTGGCCTAGCTTTTAGGGGTTTCTAGGCCACGATTTGGTTTTCTAGGTCACCAAACATTATTAATATCAAAATTAGTGTTTTCCATGACATTTCCTACATTTTGGTGTAAAAATCATGAAAATCGGTCGAAAGTTACAAAAATTACATCGATTTGAAGTTTGAATGGCCTAGCTTTTCGGAACTTTTGGATTTCTCGGCCAACACTTTAGTTTTTGAGACAAATCATGTAATTTATCAAAATTTACAGGTGAAGAGCTTCAAAATAAGTATAAACATGACTATGTTTGCTTTTTGATGGGTCCCACCACGAAAACTACAGTAATCCCGAATTTCCAAAAATTGAGCAAAATATATCGAGTGGGGGCTCATTTTGAAGCTCTTAACAAGCTTGATCCAACAAAAATAAATTGGTGGCCTAGAAAACTCCCACAAGAGAAATCTAGGCCATTCAAAATAGGATTACAAAACCCATCGAGTTCTGGACCGATTTTTATGATTTTTGATTTAAAATTTTCCAAATTTTTTACTTTTTCAGCCTACCTTGATGCCAAGGAGCACTTGATGAACACCCCAATGCTTTCCCCAGTTTATTACATTTTGGGAGGAGCCAAGAAGAACGAGGGATGCATCATTGCTCGTTCGCTCAATGGAACCGCCCTTCTCACTGAGCTGGCTGACGCTAAGAATGGATGGTACCTTTTGGAGACCAACTATGATCAGGGACAAGAGGTACGGTAGTTGATTTGTGGAAATTTGAATAGACCGTGTTGAGAGCTTCAAAATGAGCCCAAACACGACTAGTTTCCATTAACCGTAGGTTTTGTAGTTTTCGTGGTGGGACCAGTCTTGAAATTCAAACTACCGTAACTCTCTTCATTTTTGCCAGAGTTCGATGGAAATTAGACCAAAGTGTTTATTTTGTAAAGAGCTTCAAAATGAGCCTAAACACCATTAATTTTGCTTGAAATCGATTTTTTCGATTTTTCCAAAGGGGTCATGCGCCTTTAAAGTCAAAAATCGAGTTTAACCGATTCGTGTCGTGTTTAGGCTCATTTTAAAGCTCTCCACAAAATACACACATCGAATAATGTTTTATGGAAATTGGACAAAAATGAGCAGAGTTACGTTAGATTGAAATATTTTGGGACTTTTCTGAAATCTCAATCTACCGTAACTCTCCTCATTTTTGTCCGAAATTGATGAAAATTGGACAAAAATGTGTATTTTGTAAAGAGCTTCCAAATGAGCCTAAACACCATGTAGTTTGGATAAAATTGATTTTTTCGATTTTTCCAAGGGGTCATGCGCCTTTAAAGTCAAAAATCGAGTTTAACCGATTTGGGTCGTGCTTAGGCTCATTTTGAAGCTCTCAACAAGCGCAACTCAAAAATTTAGTTTTTTCCAAATATAAATGAAAGTGGTGGCCTAGAAATCCCAAAAACCTCGAATTTCTAGGCCACCAAGTTCAAATTGCTCTAATTCGGCTTTAACTTGGCTTATTTTGGTCGGATTTTGACCAATTTTGTTGGAAAAATAGGAAATCCAATAAGAAATAATAAAATCTAGATTTTAACGAAAAAAAAATCTAGGACTTGTACTTGGACGATCGTGACACACCAGGAGACCGTTGTATGGATAAGCTGACCCAGAAGAATGCGGGATTCCAAGGAGTATTCAATGTTCTCTCATCGAGAACCAATTTGAATAAACTGACAACGTATACTGTACTCATGTCTGTTGAAACCGCCCGTTTCGAAACTATCCTTCAATCGTGTCCCGGCGAGTGCTATCCATGGTAGAAGATTTCACTGGATTTTGGACCCAAGATTGTACTTAATTTTCCTCTCTCCCATTGATCAATAAACTCATTTGCATTGTTTTCATTGAATTTGTCGTTTTCTGAGCTTCAAAATGAGCCCAAACTCGATATAGTTGCAGATTTATCATTGTCTACAGTAATCCAATAGATTCTAGAGCTCGAAAAACCCAAAAAATACCAATTTATTGCATAAAAAACCAAAAAGTCTACACTCTAGGCTACGAAAAACCGATTTTAGTCAAAAAATTCAAATTCCCGAAGACCGTCCAAGTTCTCCCAACTCCTTTGGCTCCTCCAAAAAGTCACAAATCGAGTCGACGAAGAATTTCGGATCATCGGCGTGAATCCAGTGGTTCGACCAGGCGGTTTCAGCGAATTTCACCTGGAAAAAAAATCGAAAATTTGAATTTCTCGAGTTAGAAAGTGCGCTCTAATGAGAAAAACTAACTTTTCATTGTTTTATAGACATCTTAGAGCTGTAATTCATAGAAAAATAGATTTTTGGGCCTATATCTAGCCTAAAAAACTGTTTTTTCGAAAAATTTCGAATTTCAAGATTTTCAAATGCGCTCCAATGCAAAAATCTTGTTTTTAACGTAAAATAGCTCAAAATGAATCGTTTTTAACCATTTTTGGCTTAAAATAGCTCAAAAGCTCTAATTTTAGCTTGAATACCTCTCATTCTCAAATTCCTGAAGTCAGAAAACGCGCTCTAACGCAAAAATCTTGTTTTCAGCTTAAAATAGCTCAAATAGCTCATTTTCCACCATTTTTGGCTGAAAATGGATCAAAATTTTAGCATTTTTCCGAATTTTCAGATTACAAAATTTTGAAAACGCGCTCTAATGCCAAAACTATAGAAAAGCAGTTCTAGAAGACGTTAAGCCCATTTTAAACGTAGGAAACCCTAAAATGGCTCATTTTCAACCGTTTTTGGCTCAAAATGGCTCAAAATTTTAGGATTTACTCGAAATTTTGAATACCAACAATCAGTAAACGCGCTTCATTGCTAAAATCAGTAAAAACCCCGTCTAGGTGGTGTTAAACTCATTTTTAACGTAGAACACCTTAAAATAGCTCATTTTCAGCCGGTTTTGGCTTAAAATGGCTCGAAATTTTGGGATTTTCTCGAAGTTTCAAATACCAAAAGTCAGAAAATGCGCTCCATTGCTAAAAATAGCAAGAACCTTGTTTATGAGGCGCTAAACTCATTTTTAGCGTAATATACCTTGAAATAGCTCATTTTCACTCGTTTTTGGCTCAAAATGGCTCAAAAAATCTCAAAATTTCAAGAGGTTTCTCACCATCGGAAACATTTTCTCCACGCGATTCTTATGACTAGCTGGAAGGAATCCAGACCCGGAAGCTCTCTGGAAAAGAGTTGGTCCTTCGAAGACACCAAAACGAATGTCATGTGAGAGAAGATAGATGTATGTCTCATCGATAACATTCAAATTACACGTCCATTGGGCTTTTCCATTGACATCTTCACCCAAATTTCCTCTGACAAACTGATAGAGAAGCACTTTTGAGACCTTTTCTCCGAGCTCAGCCATCACCTCATCTCGAGACTTGTTCATATCAGTGGCTATCATGTGTTTGATGCAGTCCAAGTATTCTGAAATTTTAAAATTCTGAATTCGGCGTTTTTCAAGCTTCAAAATAAGCCAAAAATCTTGAAAATTGAGCCGAAATTGGTCCAGTTAGGGGTCTGAGACACCGAAAGACCCTGTAGCTCAAACTACAGTAACCCTGGAACCCTCTAATCTAGACTTGGTTATGACCTAGAAAAAAATTAGGTCATGAACTAGAAAAAAAACTAGGCCGTGACCTAGAAAAAACTAGGTCATGACCTAGAAAAAAACTAGGTCATGACCTAGAAAAATTAGGTCATGACATATAAAAAATTGGGTCATGACCTAGAAAAAAAGTGGGTTATGACCTAGAAAAACTAGGTCATGACCTAGAAAAAAATTAGGTCATGACCTAGAAAAAACTAGGTCATGACCTAGAAAAACTAGGGAATGACCTAGAAAAATTTGGTCGAGGCCTAGAAAAAACTAGGTCATGACTAAAAATTGGGTCATGACCTAGAAAAAAGTAGGTCATGACCTAGAAAAAAATTAGTTCATGACCTAGAAAAAAATTGGGTCATGACCTAGAAAAAATTAGGTCATGTCCTAGAAAAAAATTAGTGGTCAAAATCAAAATTTTCGAATTTCCAAACTTTTTGATTCCCAAAATTTCCAACTACCGTATCTCAGCTATTTTTGGTCCGTTTTGACTGGTTTTTAGCTTAAAATGATTGCGAAGTTTCGAATTTTCAAGTTTTCAAAAACCTATATACAAACATGCTGCTGAAAATTGACCAAAAATAGTTTAACACTCAAAAGTTGTGAATTTCCAAACTTTTTGATTCCCAAAATTTCAAATGATTGTATCTCAGCTAGTTTTTGTCAGTTTGAGCTGGTTTAAGGCTTAAAATAACTCTGAATTTTTGAATTTTCAGATTTTTAGAGATTTGTAAACAAAAAAGCTGCAAAAATTGACCAATATTCGTTTAAAACTCAAAATTTCTGAATTTTCAATCTTTTTAATTCCCAAATTTTCAAATGACCCTATCTCAGCTAGTTTTGGTCCGTTTTGACTGGTTTTTATCTTAAAATGATTCTGAAGCTTTGGATTTCAAGATTCCTAAACATTTATAGTTAAAGAAGTGCTAAAAATTGACCAAAATTTGTTTAAAACTCGAAGTTTTTAAATTTCCAATATTTTAAATTCCGAAAATTTCAAATGACTATATCTCAGCTATTTTTGGTCCGTTTCAGCTGATTTTTAGCTTAAAATGACCGTCGGAATCTGAATTTTCAAATTAAATTTATGTCTTTTTAATCCTTCTCCCCTCCCGCCCCTCAATAGACCATATTTTACTCACCAGCTCTCTTCAACGGATAACCCAATGGACTCATATCCTCGACAATCAAATTCTTGATTCTTGGCGCATATTCAGGAGTGGTTGCCAACTGTGTAACCGTCTTCCCTCCCATAGAATGTCCATGTAGATTCACTTGTTTCTCTCCAGTGATCTTCCGAACCCAATCGATAAATCCAACCAAGTCATCGGCCATTTCTGGATATGTCATTGATGGAGCCATGGAACTGCCCCCATGATTCCGATTCTCCACTGCGAATACCATACATCCGAGACGTTGGGACAACTCTTTTCCGACACGAATCCAGTTTTCTTTGGTACCGAAAAGCCCTGGGACAAGGATCAGAGGGGTACCACTGGAACGCATGTTTCCGAATGTTAGATTTGCCAACATCATCTGAAAATTTTGTATTTTGAGCTTGAAAATCTAAAAACTGAGGTTTTCAGAGTCATTTTAAATTAAAAATCGTCAAAATTGGCCCAAAACTAATAAAGTTAGAGGGATTTGAAATTTTTAGGATCTGAAAATGGAAAATTCGAAAACTTGGATTTTCGACGACTTTTAGTCAATTTTTAGCAGTTTTTTCCTTGAATTAATAAAAATCGTAAAATTTAAATTTTCAGAGTTATTTTGAGCTAAAAATCAGCTGAAAAAGCCTAAAATTACCTGAGATGCGGTAATTTGAAATCTTGGGAATCAAAAAGTTTGGAAATACAACAACTCAGAGTTTTGAACGATTTGTGGTTAATTTTCATTGTTTATCTAAAAATTCAAAATTTCAGCGTAATTTTAAGCTAAAAATAAGCAAAAATGGACCAAAACTGGCTGAGATACAGTCATTTGAGATTTTGGGAATTAAAAAAAGAGAAAATTAAAAAATTTCAGTTTTATACTATTTTTGGTCAATTTTTTTGCAGTTTTTACGGTCTGAATCAAATTGATTCTTAAAATTCAAAATTTCAAAATTGTTTTAAGCCAAAAACCAGCAAAAATTGACAAAAACTGGCGGAGATACGGTCATTTGAATTTTTTGGAATCGAAAATTTGGATTTCGAACCAATTTTTGTAGACTTTCAGCAGCTTTTCTGTTTGATTTTTTGAAAAGTCTAAAATCCTAAAATTGCAGGGTTATTTTAAGCCAAAAACCAGCAAAAATGGACCAAAACTGATTGAGATACAGTCATTTGAAATTTTTTTGGAACCAAAAAGTTAGGAAATTCGAAAATTTTGAGTTTTAAACGATTTTTGGTCAATTTTTAGCAATTATTTTTGTCAATTACATATTTTATCTAAAAATTCAAAAATTCAAAATTAGTTCAAGCCAAAAACCAGCTAACACTGACCAAAACTAGCTGAGATACAGTCATTTGATGTTTTTGGAATCTAAAAGTTGGAAAATCGAAAATTTGGATTTCGAACCAAATTTTGTAGATTTTCAGCAGTTTTTTAAATTTGATTTTCATAAAATCTAAAATTCTAAAAATGCGAAATTATTTTAAGCTGAAAACCAGCTAAAACCAACAAAAACTAGCTGAGATACGGTCATTTGAATTTTTTTCAAAAATTTTTGGATTCAAAAATTTCAAAATCTCTTATCTCAGCTAGTTTTCATCGGATTCTGCTTAATTTTGGTTTAAAATGAATCTGAAATTCTGAATTTTTATTTAAAATTTATTGTTTACAAGAAATCTAAGGTCTAAATGACTCCAACTGGCTGAAAAACGGGTGTTGGTAATTCTTCCATCTTGAAAATTACCAAACATCGTATTTCAGCCAGTTTTTGTCCATTTTGGCTTGTTTTAAGCTTAAAATGATTGCGAAATTCTGAATTTTCAAAATTTTTTACATAGAATACAAAAATGCTAGTCAAAAAATGTTTGAAACTGACCGAGATACGGTAGTTTGAAATTTTTGGATTTTTTCAAAATTTCCAAAAATTCAAATTTTTGACTCTAAAATGGCCTAAAATTGTCCGATTTTTATGAATTTTGGCTTAAAATGACTGGAAATTTTTCTAGAATTATTTGCAACATATAAAAATTTCTCAAAAAAATTCTGGACCCCTGAAAATTGGCCCACAAACCTGAGAAGTAGAGTCAGACGAGACGAAGCGGCGAGCCATGTTGAACATTTTAGCGTTCATGTTCTTTTCTAGAACGTTTGAGAAGTTTTTGTGATTTCCATTGAATTCTAGGTTCCCCTTTTATATGGGTCGAATTTGAATAAAAGTGGGCGGAGCCTTGAAAAAGGGGCGGAGCCTATTTTGGTCGGTGGAGGTGGAGAAGAGGCTAATGATCAACCAAAATATGCATATGAATAGATTCGAAATATGGCAAAAAAGGGGAGAAATGAGAGACGCAGAGAAATGATTTTCGAATTTTAGAAAAAAAATTGGGATTACTGTACTTTTTTTTCATAGGAACAAATTGGAATGCAGAATCCAAGAGTGGGGGTTACTGTAGAAAATTGGATTTTCGAGTATTTTTTGAAAAAGTACTATTGTAGGGTTGAATTTTCTGGAAAACTCGAAAAATTTGACGCATTTTAAGCTTAAGATCTCAAAATTTGGTCGAAAATTGACTGAAATCTGAAGTTCCGAAGTTTTTTGATCCCAAAAACTTCAAATGTTCATAACTTTTCAAATTTTTGACTAATTTTTATGATTTTACTATTGAAATGTGTGTTTTGGTCTGAAAATTCAAAAAATTTGACGCATTTTAAGCTAAAAAGTTGGAAAATCGGTCAAAAATCGACTGAAATCTGAAATTTCAAAAAAAAATCTCGAAAAATTTTGTGATCCCAAAAATTTCAAAATTTCATAACTTTTCAAATTTTTGACTAATTTCTATGATTTTGCCATAAAATGTGTGTTTTAATCAGAAAATTTAGAAAATTTGACGCATTTCAAAACTACAACCTTGAAAAATGATCAAAAATGAGCTGAAATTTGAAAATCTGAAAATTAAAAAAAAATTTTTTTGATCCCAAAAATTTCAAATCATTATAACTTTTTGAATTTTCGACCGATTTTTATGATTTTGCTATCAAAATGTGTGTTTTTATTTGAAAATTTAGGAAATTTGACGCATTTTGAGCTAAAAAATTAGAAAATCGGTCAAAAATGGACTGAAATCTGAAGTTTCAACAAAAAGTCTCGAAAAAAATTTTAATCCCAAAAATTTCAAATCATCATAACTTTTTTAGTTTTCATCCAATTTTTATGATTTTACTATGAAAATGTGTGTTTTAATCTGAAAATTCAGACAATTTGACGCAATTTGAGCTAAAAAACTGAAAATCGGTCAAAAATGGACTGAAATCTGAAAATCTGGAAAATTAGGAAAAATTTTTGGGGACTCTAAAAGTTTAAAATCATAATAACTTTTTGACTTTTCTATCTACTTTTATGATTTTGCTATCAAAATGTATACTTTGATCTGAAAATTCAGAACATTTGACGCATTTTGAGCCTAAAATCATGAAAATCGGTCAAAAGTGGACTGAAGTCTGAAATTCTACATTTTTTGAAAAAAAATTTCAAATTTCCCGCGTGACCATTTTTTTTTTCAAAAATTTTTTAGGTTCTCAATCGTCCACCTGCTACCTGCCACGCATCCCAAAAGCAGCCAAACCACTTGGCAGCTGGAAATTAAAAATCTGAAATTTTCAGTTTCAAATTTTTTTGAATTTTTGAATTTCCCGCCCGATCTCAAACATGCACCGCCCATTTCGTTGCCCATATTTCTGTACAACCGCGATTCTCGGTGGAGCGACATTGCTCGCGGTGATCTACTATTTCTATTGGCGCCCGAAGAAGGATTCTGGTGCTCCGACGTCTTCGGAAGTGCCACCGACGTCTTCTGAATCTGGTGCATCTGCTTCTGATGCCACATCTGGAGAGAAGAGAACTGGAGCCGGAAAAGAGACCATGGAAATTTTCAATTTTGAAGATGAAAACGTCCGTCGCGTGTGCGAGAAGCTGTTCACTGAGCAAATGGACATGGGAGAAGCCTATTTGGAGGACTGTAAGGATTCTGAAAATCGGAAATTTCTGAAAATTAGCTTGAAATATTCAAACAGAGAAAATTTCCAAAATTTTGAACCAAAAATCATAAAAATTGAACAAAAACTCAAAAAGTTATGATAATCTGAAATTTTGGAATCAAACATTTTTCTTCTCGATTTTTCAAAATTCCCGATTTCAGTCAATTTTCGACCGATTTTCAAGATTTTAGGCTCGAAATGTGTTAAATTTTTCACATTTTTAGATCAAAACTCACATTTTGATAGCAAAATCATAAAAATCAGTGGAAAACTCAAAAAGTTATGATAATCTGAAATTTTTGGAATCATAAAATTTTTTTTCGATTTTTTCAAAACTTTGTATTTCAGTCAATTTTTCACCGATTTTCATAATTTTTGGTCTAAAATGGGTCAAATTTTCTGAATTTTCAGATCAAAACCCAAACTTTAAAAGTAAAATCACAAAAATTGGATGGAAAATTGAAAAGTTATAACCATTTGAATTTTTGGAACCAAAACTTTTTTTTTCGATTTTTTCAAAACTTTATATTTCAGTCAATTTTCAAGCGATTCCCATGATTTTGGGTTCAAAATTTGTTAAATTTTTTATATTTTTTAAATTCCCGCCTAATGTTCCAGCTGAAACCTCGGAACTTGGCGCAATGCACATTTCCAATGCAATCGCCCTCACTGGTGAGACCACTCAACTGTTGAAAGTGCTACGCGGCTCAATGTCACCGTCAACGTTTGCCACTATTCAGAAATATCTTCCAACTGCTGAATTGGTAAGAATTCTGGAATTTTTTAGAATTTTAGAAAAAAAAATTTGGCGAATTTTGAGCCATTTTGAGCCAAATAGGAGTAGATTTGGGATTTTTAATAGAAATTAGGGTTTTTAGCCTATTTTTGTTCAGTTTCGAGTCCAAAACTTTGTTTCAGACTAATTTAGACTCAAAAAATTGATTTCCTACGTAATTTTGACCTAGAAATCAATCCTAAACCCAAAAAATGTCATTTTTTTCAAATGACCCATTTTTTTCCGAAATTCTAACATTTTCATTTTTTAACAAATTTTGATTTTTTTTTGTCTATTTTCGACCCCAAAACGTTATTCTAGATTAATTGTGACCTGAAAAATCCATTTTTCACATAATTTTGACCCTAAATTCACTCCTTAACCCCTAAAATTCCATTTTTCAGCGTGTCAATCAACTTCTTCAAGACGAGCTCGCTATGGAGACAATCGATATGCATTTTGGCTGAAAAAATCTGAAATTTTGGATTTTCAAGTTTTGAGAAGATTTCGATGGTTTTTTGAACTCGATTTTTTTATCGATTTTCCTTTTATTTGGGATTTTATAAAAAAGTTTTTTTTTCGGATTACTGTACTTTTTTTCTGAAATTTGAACATTCAAATTTTGATGATCTATAACCAGACAGGACAACTATTGACACATATTTGGTTGATTTTGCAGAAAAGAACAATCGTGGGAATTTTTTTCTCTTTTTTCGAAAATTTATTCAAAAAAGCCAAAAATCGGAAATTGGGTTTTGGCTTTTTTTGGATGAATGAATAGAGACCAAAAGTTAGGGATAATTTTTGAGGTACAGTAATCTAGAAGTACAGTAATTCAATTATACAATAAGAAATTAGGGGTTGGGGTAAAAAAACACACATTTCGATACCAAACAAGACAAGGAAAGATTAAAATTTGAATTTTCGGAAAATTTCAAAATTTCAGATTTCAGTCCATATTTGGCCAAATTTCATAATTTTAGGCTTGAAATGTATCAAATTTTCTGACATTCCATTTTAGAATACACATTTCAACAGCAAAATTATAGTAATCGGTAGAAAAATAGAGAAGTTATGACTACTTGAAATTTTTTGGGTCGAAAAAGTATTTTGAAAAAATTTCAAAAATTCAGATTTCAGCCTATTTATGACCTATTTTTATGGTTTTGAGCTTAAAATGCGTCAAATTTTCTGAATTTTCAGTTTAAATGATACATTTTAATAGCAAAATCATAAAAATCGGTTGAAAACTAAAAAAGTTATGAGAATTTGAAATTTTTGGAATCAAATTTTTTCTTCAGTTTTTTTCTGCAACTTTTTTAATCGAATTTTTCAAAATTTTGTAACTTTTTGATCTATTTTATTATCATTTTTCATACAGTACCTGGTACTCAACCTCCTGGTACCCCATATCCCGAAATTCCTATTATTATAATTTCAACAAAAAAAAAATCCCACGGTCTACCATTTTTTTTCTTCTTGATGTACCTAGGGGAAACTATACTCTGTGTATGTATAGTTCCTGGAAAAATATTTGATAGATAGGAAAAATACACAAGTTTAAGAAAAAAATCCAGAAAAAATGAGCCAAAATGAGCCAAGGGACCATAAAAAAAAACTTTTTTAGAATCCAAAAAGTTTAAAGGCGCATAACTTTGTTCAAAATTTATTTAGAGAAAATTTAAACATATCATTTTGTAGGAAATTTTGTGGGCTTTCCAACAGTATACAATTCATGTTTAAAAAAAGTTTAAAAATTTCAGAAAACGATCAAAGAAGAGCAAAACGACATGGTGCATCGTCCCACGGAGAAGAGCCTAAAACCTTTAATTTTCATTCTACCTACCTGATATTAAAACCATTGAATTTGTTTTGTCAAGAGCTTCAAAATGAGTATAATCATGACCTAGTTTAAAAATTTTCGATTTTTGGGTCTTCTTCTTCTTCTCCAGATTTTACCGAAAACTAAAAATTCTAGAAAGTAGGTCATGATTAGGCTTTTTTTGAAGCACTTGACAAGTTCATTCTGATCCAAAAACTTCCAAGAAGATTCCATCGTTAGGATTCTCAAAAATTCCTTCTTTTTGGATTCTTCTTCTTCTCCAGATTTTACCGAAAACTCAAAATTCTGGAAAGTAGGCATGATTAGGCTCATTTTAAAGCTCTTAACAAGCTTATTCTGATTCAAAAGACTCCAAAAAGATTCCAAATCCCTGAAAATCTTTTGGTCTCTTTTTTCAAATCCCAATGTTTACTTTTTTCCAGTAGTGTTCCATTCTACAAAACTTCTAAAATCCCCCATTAATTTGCTTTTCCCCGAGAAATTTTATCACCCAATTCATTCTCTTTTTCTTCTTCTAATCCTTACAGCCGATTGGCAATAAGAAGAAGAAGATACGGAAAAGAAGAAGAGCATAGGCATAGTGGTAGAAAATGTCCGATCGGGGGAGAAGAAGAAGAAGAAGAATCACACATTGTAACAGTTGACGGGACATTCGGCAGCTGACGGGCCGCCGACGGGCGGGAGTGCTCCCGGACGGGTCCTTCTTCTTCTTCCTCTTATACTTTTTTTTTCTCTAAAACTCTCCAGACTAGAGAACACAACTATGATTTGCACATATCCTGACATTTTTGCAACTTTTTTTACCTCCCACATTCAAGTTTGGAGTTTGAGGGTACTATTCGCGTTTTGGGGGGAATACGGAGAAGAGCCTAAAATCTTTAGTTTTGACTTTTATCAAGTGGAATATGGACCAATGAATTTGTCTTGTTGAGAGCTTCAAAATGAGTATAATCATCGCCTAGTTTGAAAAATTTTGATTTTTGGGTCTTCTTCTTCTCCAGATTTTGCCAAAAATTGAAAGTTTCTGAAAGTAGGTCATGTTTAGGTTCATTTTTAAGCACTTAACTAGCTTATTCTGATCTAGAAACTTCCAGCAAAATCACGATTCTTGGATTTCGGAAAATGCCTTCTTTTACCAAATTTTTCAATTTTTGCAGTTCGAAATCTGGTGAAAAGCATAAAATCGTTTATTTTTATTTTTATCAATTGAAACTAAGACCATTGAATTTGCCTTGTTGAGAGCTTCAAAATGGGTATAATCATGGACGTTTGAGAATTTTTGATTTTTGGGACTTCTTCTTCTCCAGATTTTATGAAAAAGTGAAATTTTAGGAAGTAGGGCATATTTAGGCGCATTTTGAAGCTTTCAACAAACTTATTCTAGTCCAGGAACTTTCAGAAAGATTCCAATCTCTGGAATCTCTAAAACCTCTTCTTTTTCCAAAATTGTCAATTCTTGCAGTTCGAAATATGGAGAAGAGCCTAGAACATTTGATTTTGATTTTTATCAATTGAAACTAAGACCATTGAATTTGCCTTGTTGAGAGCTTTAAAATAAGTATAATCACGACCTAGTTTGATAATTTCAAATTTTCGGGACTTCTTCTTCTCCAGATTTTACCGAAAATCAAAATTCTGGAAAGTAGGTCATGTTTGGGCTCATTTCAAAACTCTTGACAAGCCAATTCAGATCCAGAAACTTCTAAAAAGATTCCATTTTCTGGATTCTTGAAAAATCCTTCTTTTTCCAAGTCTTCAAATTTATGCAGTTCGAAATATGGAGAAGGGCTTAAAACCTCTAGTTTTAATTTTAACAACTGGAATGTGGATCAACTGGCATGTGGAGTAAATTTGCCTTGCCGAGAGCTTCAAAATGAATATAATCATGACCTAGTTTGAGAATTTTCAATTTTTGGGTCTTCCTCTTCTCCAGATTTTACCGAAAACTCAAAATTCTAAAAAGTAGGTCATGTTTGGGCTCATTTCAAAGCTCTTAGTAAGCTGATTCTGATCCAAAAACGTCCAAAAAGATTCCGATTACTGGATTCTTGAAAATTCCTTCTTTTTCAAGTTTTTCAATTTTTTCAGTTCCAAATATGGATAAGAGCCTAAAACCTCTAATTTTTATTCTTGTCGCCTCTAACTTTGACCAATGTATTTGTCCTGTCAAGGGCTTCAAAATGAGTATGATCATGACCTAGTTTCAGAATTTTCGATTTTCGGGTCTTCCTCTTCTCCAGATTTTACCGAAAACTCAAAATTCTGGAAACTAGGTCATGCTTGGGCTCATTTTGAAGCTGTTAATAAGTTGATTCTGATTCAGAAACTTCCAAAAAGATTACGATTTCTGGGTTCTCGGAAAATCCTATTTTCTGAATTTTCTTCTTCTTCTCCAGATTTTACCCAAAATCAAAATACTGGGAAAGTAGGTCATGTTTATACTCATTTTGAAGCTCTCACTCTCCCAAACTCAAATTTGAACATAACTTTCACAAAAATTTATTCTCTCAAAAGTTACGAATATCAAAAGCATATTCAGAGTTCACATCTCGTAGCTCCGCCTCTTTTTCTTGAATCAAATATTCTGAATTTTTTTCCACGAGCTCCCTGAATTTCGAAATTTGACTATTCGATTCTTCCACATCCGAATCCATCCAATTTGATAAGATACTACCGTTGGAGTCGTCATTCACGCATCTTGTATAAATTTGAGATTCTTCTGATGACGATTTTTGGGATTTCTGAGCATCTGGGGATATTGAATTCTGGAAATTCGAAAATGTTAGGTTGAGAGCTTCAAAATGAGCCCAAACATGACCTATTTTGCTCTACTTCGAAATTTGAGGGTCCATGCGCCTTTAAACTCGAAAATCCGATTTTTCAAAATAGGTCATGTTTATACTCATTTTGAAGCTCTTACAGAGCTGAATTTGAAAATAATCTTGATATTTTGAAATTTCAATTGTAGTCCAAGTTATGGTCATTTGAAAAAAAAATTTGGGACCAAAAATTTTTTTTTCGAATTTTTTTCAAAAATTTCCCAAAAACTTCGAGTTTAAAAACTTACAGATTCTGACACATTTGTTTTTGATGCTTGCATTTTGTCCATTTTTTTTAGAGAATTAAAATTTTTTTTGAAATTTTTAAGAAATGTCAAATTTTCGAAATTTTCAATTTTCCCACGCAAAATTTTTTTTCAAAAAAACTAGGTTTTCAGATGCCAATCAGCGGACCGAACTTCTAGCATAGAACGAACGACTACAAACTACAAACTACAAACTACAAAAAATGCTGTTCTCCGGCGCGTCGACAGCCAAGCCGAAGAAGGACGAGAAGAAGGATAAGAAAAGCGACCGGGGTGAGAATTCTGAAATTTTCTGTAATTTGATTTTTAGAGTTTCTGAATATACAAGAATTTTGGATTCCGGAACAGTTTGAAAATCTAAAAATGTGGATTTTGAGCAAAGTTATGGTCTTCTGAAATTTATGAAAAATCGGAAAAAAATATTTTTTGGACCTGAAATTTTCAAAATACCGTAACTTGGCTGAAAATCAAGATTTTTGAAATCTGAAAAGTTTTCCATAATTCTCAGATTTCTTTCTTTACTTTAAAACTACTTTCAAAAAATTTGAAATTTCCAGAAGAGAAATACGAGCTCCAGGAGCAAGTATTCATCCGATGGGCGAACCACTTGTTGGACACCGAACGTCTGACGGACCATAAAAGTCTTCAGGATGGTTCAAACGCAATTTTCGTCTATCAGGCAATTATTGGCCAAACTATGGCCGTTTTGGGCAATCCGTCTGATGATTGGCCGAATATACTCCAATATGTCGGAGATTCCAAGACCAACCCCCAGGAAGTAATGGACGGACAACAGAAGGCCGTTTTGTCAGCTTGGTGGCAGCTGGTTCAGTTTTATTGGCGAAATCATGCACCACAACAGCTCAGGGAGGAAAAAGTGAGCATTTTGAGCCATTTTGAGCTAAAATTGGCTAAAAATGAACCATTTTAAGCCAAAAACCGTTGAAAATGAACGATTTTAAGCCCTAACAAGAAAAGTTGGGGTTTTAGGTGGGAAAAACAATGCCTAGGGTAATTTTAACCTGAAAATCTGGATTTTCAAGTCAACATTTGTCTAGAACAAGTTTCTCCAGCTTATTTTGACCTAAAATTAGCTGAAAATGGTCGAAAAAAGTTTTGGTGTCAAAAATTTTATTTTGGCGATTTTCGACCAATTTTTTGGGATTTTAGAGACGAAAGTTGATTTTTAGAGTGATTTAAACGAAAAATTCAAAATTTTGAGCTAAAATTAACCTACAACACACTTTTCAGGGGATATTTTAAGCTAAAATTGGCTGAAAATGGTTTCCAACATTTTTGATTCCAAAAAATTTTATTTTGGCTATTTTCGACCGATTCTTCCGGATTTTAGAGAAGAAAATTGATTTTTAGAGTAATTTTAACCGAAAAATTCAGATTTTCAAGCTAAAATTAACCTACAACAAACTTTTCAGGGCATATTTTGAGCTGAAATTGGCCAAAAACTGTCCAAACTGAAATTTTGGCGTTTTTGCCTAATTTTTCCTATTTCAGCTCATTTTTTCCCAATTTTCAGCAGATTCTCAGCCAAAAACATTCTAAATATTCAGCTCTCTGAGGCGATCAAACAATGGTGCATCGAGGTGATGAAGTCTTATGAGGAAATCGACGTCTACGATTTCACATCATCGTTTCGTGACGGGCACGCCTTCAACTACCTCATACATTCGTATGAGTGAGTTTTTTTCTTGAGTTTTCTTATCAAAATTTGAATTCCCCGCGTTTTGAGCTTCAAAATGAGCTCAAACACGACCCATTTCGGTTGATTTTGATTTTTTCAATGGTCCATGCGCCTTTAAACTCGAAAAATCGATATTGAGCGAAATAGGTCAAGTTTATACTCGTTTTGAAGCACTTATCAAGTAGAATGTTAAAGTATAAAGAATTGAAATTGCACAAAAATTAACCAAGATACGATAGTTTGAAGTTATTGTTCAAAAATTCCAGCTACCGTAATTTTAGCTAGATCTCCCCAAATTTTTATCAGATTTTAAAATTTTTAATAGTTTTGAATTTTACTTGTCAAGACCTTCAAAATGAGTGTAATCATGACCTATTTTCAAAATTTTTGAAATTTTCGCAATTTTGATTTTAAAGGCGCATGGACCCTCAAAAATATCAAAATCGTTCAAAATGGGTCGTGTTTGGGCTCATTTTAAAGCTCAAAACGTATAAAGCTTGAATATATAAGTTTTAATATGTGTATGCCAAGTTTAAGGCAGTTAGGAACAATAAAATCACAAGAATTTCAAAAAAAAACCCCTCTTTTTTTTTCAGCAGTATTTGTCATATTTTGAATATTTCTGCTCCAACGCAGTTGACGTTCTAGTTTCTGAATTTATTGCGTTCTTCGCTTCAAAATGTGCCCCCACATGACCTATTTTACTCGATTTTGATTTTTCGAGGGTCCATGCGCCTTTAAAGTCAAAAAATCGAAATTGTCCAAAATAGGTCGTGTTTAGGCTCATTTTGAAGCTCTTAACGCCGGAAATTCAAAAATCAATGTTAAAATCTTTGAAAATCACTTTTTTCCAGCAAAAAACTCATAAATCTCTCGAAAACCGCCGAAATGAGTGCCATCGATCGGATTGAGAACGCGTTTTCGGTGGCTGAAAAGACCTGGAACGTTCCGAGACTTCTGAATCCTAAAGGTACGTTTTTCCTAGATAATTTGGCCCGGTTTAGGCCAGTTTGGGCTGAAAATCGATCTGAAAATCTGAAAATCCCGTCTGAAATTGGTATTTTTCGCCAAAAATCCCACCCCAATCCTATAATCCAATTATAGATCATAAATAGGATCAAAATTTTTGTAATTTTTTGGGGTTTCTGTATTTTTCTCTGCGTCTCTAATCTCTCAAAAACTGAAAAAAGAAAGAAAATTAATCAAATTTTGGGTTAAAATCGCCAAAATTCCAACTTGGACCATTTTCAGTAAATTTTTGCTCAAAATGACTTGAAAGAACTTACTCTAGACAAATTTTGACTTAAAATTCTTGATTTTTAAGTCTAAATTACTGTAGAAATTGATTTTCAGCCTCAAAATTGAGCTAGAAAAAATCGAAAATCTCAAAAAAAAATTTTGGCAACAAATTTTTTTGGGATCATTTTCAGCGAATTTCAGAAAAAAACAACCCTGGAAAAACTTGTTCTAGACAAATTTTAACCTGAAATTTCAGATTGTTGAGTCTAAATTACTCTAAAAACCAATTTTCCCGTCGAAAAACCAGCTTTTCCAGGATTTTCGCTTCATTTTAGTTTTGGCTTAAAATGGCTCATTTGTTATGGAATTTTCTGGAATTTTTTGGAATTTTCTTGAGAATTTTAAGCTGAGCAATCTCTCCAGATTCTTGTTACAATTCCACGACCCAGTGATTAGCGAGAGCGAAAGACGCAGACAGATTACGTAATGACCTGTACAACTATCTCCCCCATCCCTTTCTCTTCCCGTTTCTCTCTGGTTTTCTCTGCGTCTCCCGCTTTTCTGTACTCTCTCGTCTCTCTCAAGTGTCTTTTTGACAATTAAGACATCTCATCCCGTATCTCAAGGTAGAATCAGTCCATGGGAGGTCAAAAGATATTAGTTATACGAGATTTTATCTTTTTTTCCCCGCTTTTTTTTGGAATTTTGGTTTTTTTTGGATTTTTAGGTATTTTTGGAATTTTGAAACAGTTTATAATTAAAAAACAAAAAATTTTGGAATTTTTGAGCCTAAAATCAGTGTTTTCCCATTATTTTTGACCTAGTTGTGATTTTTTGAAATTTTTGAAAAAAATTTCAAAGATCGTCAAATTTCAAACTACCGTAACTTTGTGGATTTTTGTCGGATTTTTTTGAAGTTTAGATTTTTGAGAATTTCGAAAATTGAGCTTTAGAATGAATAAAAATTTGGCTAGTTCAGCTGCAAAATTAACATTTTTATGGGCTCTGAAAATTTTGAAAAATCAAAAAAAAAATCCAAAAAAATTTTTTTTTCAAAAATACAAAAAAGTTTATAAACAGCCCGAATCGGGTATTTAGACTGTTTCTAGACAAATATTGACATGAAAATTTGAATTTTGTGACTTTTTTTACCCTAGGAGAAGTCAAAAATCAGTTTTGGGAACAATTTAAAAAATTATAAAATTCCAAAAAAAAATTTTTTTTGGAATATTTTTATAAATTGACCAAAATCAGTTTTTAGCTAGGAAAACATCATTCTAGGTTAATTTCAACCTGAAAAATTGATTTTTCAGTTTATTTTAACCCTAAGATGACTCTAAAACCGAGTTTCTCTTGTTTTTGTGTTCCTATACCGCCGAAGCAGTTTGACCTCTCTCTTTTCCTCCACCTTATCCCAAATGTCAACAAAAAGGCAGAAAAGGGGTCTGAAACTTGTTCTAGACTAAAATTAACTCTGAAATTTAGATTCTAGGCGTTTTTTTTCACCCTAGAAAAGGTCTAAAATCAGTTTTGGGGACTTTTTGAAAAATCTAAAAAATTTCAAAAAAAACTTTTTTTTTGAATATTTTAGATTTTTACTAAACGTAGTTTTTAGCATGAAAAACTTCATTCTAGACCATTTTTTATCTTAGAAATCGATTTTTCAGCTTATTTCACTTCTAAAATGACTCTAACAATGGTTTTATCTTGTTTTTATGTTTGCTTACCATTTGACCTCTCTTCTCCTTATCCCAAATGTCAACAAAAGGCAATAAAGTGTGTGAAATACACAATTTCTCTTTTTCTCTAAATCTCTCTTTCTCTATCTTTTTTTGTCCCAAAAAAGAGAAAATTTTCTGAATAACCGTCGAGAAGAAAAAAGAAAATTCCAATGTTATCAGTTATCAGTTATCTTCTTCTTCTCCTACCTTTTCGCGCCTTTTTTCGTATATCTTCTATTGAAAAAAATTAGTAAAACTGGATTTCTCTTCCTGTTCATTTCCGTTTCTTACGTTTTGCAAAATTCCGAAAATTTTCGAAAAAAAAATTTTTTTTTGGAAAAATTTTGTAATTTTTTGTTTTTCCCCATATCTTGAAAAGTACTGTATCACATTATTTTTAACATAGAAATTTGAATTTCCCGCGTTTTTAGCTTCAAAATGAGCCCCCACACGACCTATTCTGGTCAATTTTGATTTTTCGGACTTAAAGGCGCATGGACCCTGAAAAAAAGGGAAAATTTCAAAAATAAGCGAAATAGGTCGTGTTTAGGCTTGTTTTGAAGCTCGTTACATGAAAAATTCTAAAATTGACGTTTTTTTAGTTTTGGCACAAAAATACTAGAGATACGGTATTTTTCTGCTAAAATTGGTCAAAGTCTTGTAAATATCGTAACTCTGTTCATTTTCGAGCAATTTGAAAATGATTTGTCATGTTTTGCGCTTCAAAATAAGTATAATCATGGCCTACTTTGGGAAATTTCGATTTTTGACATTTTTGGACTTTAAAGGCGCATGGACCCCAGAAAAATTGAAATCGAGCAAAATAGGCCGTGATTAGGCTCATTTTGAAGCTAAAAACATCGGAAATTCAGAATTTTACATTTCAAATTGTTTGGTCGAAATCTGGCAAGGTTACGGTAGTTTGAAAAAAAATGGGGTGGTTTAGCTCATATTTACACTAAAAAATCCCCTCTTTCAATTTTATCAATTTTTTGTTTTATAATAAAAAATTTTACATTTTTTTGTCCAATCAAAGAAAACGGACAGGTGTTAGAGACATTTATTGGAATTTGCGCATTTTATGGGCATTTTTATGGGGGAGGAAATGGTAATTATGCATTTATTACGACCCCCCCCCCTCCATTCAACCTTTACACCTGTCCCCGTTTTATATTACATATCCAATTCTTGTCATTTTTCTATTAGAATCCCCAAATCTTATACATCTAAATGCATTTTTTGAAGTTTTCATCCAAAAAAATTTTTTTTTCGAAATTTTATTATCCTCCTAACTTTTTAAAATTTCAAATATTTGTTTCAAAACTTGTAAATTCAAATTTCCCACGTTTTCAGCTTTAAAATAAGCCTAAACACGACCCATTTCGGTCAATTTTGATTTTTCGAGGGTCCATGCGCCTTTAAAGTCAAAATTTCGAAAATTTCAAAGATTTTCAAAGTAGGTCATGATTATACTCATTTTGAAGCATGCAACAAGCCTAATTCAAAAAATGTTGAATTTTCGGAATTTGACCAAAATTGGCTGAGATACGGTACTTTGAATTATATGGCCTGTTTGGTACCGTATCTCCACCAATATTGGTCAGATTCTCGAAATTTTAACAGTTTTGCATTTGCCTTGAGTTCAGCTTTAAAATGAGTATAATCATGGCCTATTTCGGTAAAATCGATTTTTGACCTTAAAGGCGCATGGACCCCCAGAAAAACCAAAATCGAGCAAATTGGGTCGTGTTTGGGCTCATTTTAAAGCTAAAAACGCGAGAAACACAAATTTTTAAGTTCCGAAAAGTTTCGTTGAAATCTGGGGAAGTTACAGTAATATTACAGATCTCCATAGTGAACATCTCGACGCCCATTCAGTGTTATGCTATTTGATGAATTTGTACCTATCGATGATTTCAACTAGTAAAATTGAGGTAATTTTTTTGAAAAAAATTTTTGGGACCTAAAATTTTTGTTCCAGAACGAACTAGAAGCCCAACAGCTCCAACAACAGCGTGCCGCACTTTTGGCCGCCCAAAAAATGCAGTCCCAACAACCATCGACGTCTTCGGCACTTCAGATTCCACCACAGACTCCGCCCATTTCTACAGTACACCAACAAATGTTGGATCGAGGAAAGAGTTTTGAGCAGAGCGCTGAGGTGAGCTTCAAAAACGCGAAACGTTCAAAAATCATAATTTTTCAAAGTACCGTAACCACTCCAAATTTTGAAAAAAACTTTTTGAATCCTAAAAATTTGAATTACTGATGTGTTTAGCTTCAAAATGAGCCTAAACACGACTATATTTGCTCGATTTTCATTTTTTCGAGGGTCCATGCGCCTTTAAAGTCAAAGAGTCAAATTTCAAAATTTTCGAAAATAGGTCATGATTATACTCATTTTGAAGCGTGAAATCTGAGAAATCTTAAACTTCAGAAATTTTCGAGCTTGCTCAAAAATTGTCTGAGTTACAGTATTCACAAGACCTTGCCATTTTTTTTTTGCGAAAAATTGGAAACTACCGTATTTCAGTCAATTTTTGTTCAGTTTTGGAAATTTGTATAGTTTGAAATTTAGCTCAAAAAGTGCTTCAAAATGAGTATAATCATGACCTACTTTGAAATTTCCCCATTTTTCCAGTTTAAAGGCGCATGGACCCTCGAAAAATCAGAATTGAGCAAAACGGGTCATGATCATACTCATTTTGAAGCTAACAACAAGACAAATTCAAATCTACAAAAATTTTCCGGGTTGCTCGAAAATTGACAAAATTATGGTATTCACAAGAATTCTACATTTTTTCGCGAAAAATTTGAAACTACCGTATCTCAAGTATTTTTGCGCCAAGAAGAACCAAACTTAAATTTTAGAGTTTCCCGTGTAATGAGCTTCAAAATGAGTATAATCATGACCTACTTTAAAAATTAACGATTTTTCAAGTTTAAAGGCGCATGGACCCTCGAAAAATCGAACTTGAGCAAACATAGTCGTGTTTAGGCTCATTTTGAAGCTCTTGACATGTTAAATTCAAATTTCATAAAGTAAAAAAATTTCAGAGTAGCGAAGTTCGCTCCAGAAAGTCATCATCCAGTTCCCAGAAATCTGGAAAATCGAAAAAAGTGAGAAGAGAAGAGCAATTGGCAGAATTCAAGTCTTGCATTGAACAAGTGCTTACGTGGCTTCTAGAAGCCGAAGATGAGCTCTCAACACTTACTCAGATGCCACGTGTCGAATTGGCATCAGTTAGATCCCAATTTTCAGACTTTGAATCCTTTATGTCCAGCCTGACGGACAGTCAGGATACTGTAGGTCGAGTATTGCTCAGAGGACAAATGCTGAGCAATAAATCTGAAAATGAGGAGGAAAGGGAGGCGATCGCTTCAAAATTACATCTGGTGAATACAAGATGGGAGGCGTTGAGAGAGCAAGCGATGCACGAGCAAGCGATTCTTCAACAACAAATTCATCTGCTTCAGCAGGGGTAAGCATTTCTGAGATTCAAAAGTTGAAAAATTAGAATTAGCAGAAAATTTGCTTCAAAATGAGCCCAAACACGACTAGGTTTGCTCGATTTCTGTTTTTTGAGGGTCCATGCGCCTTTAAAATATCAAAAATAAATTTTTGGAAAGTAGGTCATGATTATACTCATTTTGAAGCTTGTAACGCGAGAAGTTCAAAATTATTAAAATTTCCAAAATCTGACAAATACTAGCTGAGATACGGTAGCTAGACCTTCGAATCCATATATTTTCTGTTATTCAAATCACTGTATTTTCGTCAATTTTGATTCAATCTGTAAAATTTGCAGATTTTCGAATGTAAATTAATGTGAGCTACAAAATGACTATAAACATGACCTACTTTTGAAAATTTTGAAAATTTGATTTTAAAGGCGCATGGACCCTCGAAAAACCAAAATAATGCAAACTAGGTCATGTTTATACTCATTTTAAAGCTTACATCAAGCCAAACTCAAAACTTCTAACAAGTTGGGACTTGCATAAAAATTGACCAAGATACGGTAGTTTGAAATTCCAATTTGCGTCATTTTTTAGCGAATTGGACACCATAAGCCAATGGCTCGACGCCACCGAACTCGAAATTGAATCTTTTGGTCCACTGGCTTCAGATTCTGCTCAAGCACTTCGACAAATCGAGTTGCACACAAAATTCCAGCAGAAGCTCAACGATTTCCAGGAGACAATCGATAAATTGGAGAGTTTTGTTGCGGTGGTAAGTATGGAACCAATGATTTCTGTGAATAATGACTACGATTTTCGGATTCCTCGTAATTTTTTAGTACAGAATATCAATTTTAAGCTAATTTGAAGCAAGTGTCGTAAGGTATGGTGTTTGGTCCGCAAACACCAAAATATGAAATTTTCAGATTTTTATGTAATTTTTGGATTCTCCACCCTTTTTTACCTCGGGAAATCAATTTTGAGCGAATTTGAAAAATTTTTGGTGTTTGCGGACCAAACACCACATCTTACGACACTTGCTCCAAATGAGCTGAAAATAGGTATTTAGGGGTAAAAAGTGGCGGGAAGTTTGAAAATGATATTAATTTTTTGATAATTTTACTTCTAAGTCTAGAAATCACAATTTCAAATATAAAATTTGGAAATTTCAGGTTGACGAAGAAAACGACGCATCTGTAGCCACACTTGAAGATGCGCTAAGCGCAGTTTCAGTCCGTTGGGGTCATGTTTGTGAGTGGGCGGAGAAACGAGCGGCCAAATTGGACGGTCTGGCGGATTTGATAGATAGGACCAATGAGGTTTTTGAAAATCTATCGGAATGGCTAACAGAGAGGGAGAACGAGCTGATGAGTGGTCTAAAATCCGCACATCACTTGGAAAACGAGGAACAGGTTGCTCAGCAAGTTAGACGCCTTCAAAGAACTGAAGAGCAGCTGGAGCAGGAACATTCCAGTTTTGTGAGGTGGGTAACTTTTTTGGAATTTTCATTTTTTCCAAAAAAATAATTTTCAAAATTTCGTCCCATTTTTTGTGCCAAAATAAGCAAAACTTAAATTTTAGAATTTGTTGTGTTAAGGGCTTCAAAATGAGCCTGAACACGCCAAGGTTTGCTCGATTTCGATTTTTCAAGGGTCCATGCGCCTTTAAAGTCAAAAATCGACATGTATCAAAGTAGGTCGTGTTTGGGCTCATTTTAAAGCGCAAAACATGAAAAATCCAATTCTTCAAAAATTTATTTTGAAATTTCTCAAAAATGGAAAGAGTTACAGTACTTACAAGCTTTAATCATATTTTTCCTAAAATACCGTATCTTGAGTATTTTGGTTCCTAGACTAACGAAACTTTAATTTTAGGATTTTTCATGTTTGGAGCTTCAAAATGAGCCTGAACACGACTAGGTTTGCTCAATTTCGATTTTTCGAGGGTCCATGCGACTTTAAAGTCAAAAATCGAAATTGAGCAAGTCTAGTCGTGGTTAGGCTCATTTTAAAGCTCTTGAACTGCTGATAGCAAAAATCAATGATTTATTGAGATTACTGGGAAATTGATAGAGATACAGTAGTTTGAAAAATTAAAGAATTTTAAAATTTTCACTTTTAATCTCTAAAGGCTAATTTCAGACTCTCCCAACTCTCCTGTGAACTCGTAGGCCGTCTGGACGATTCAAATGGAGCCGCTGCAAATACAGTAAGACTTAGTCTAGACTCCATTACTCAGCGTTGGGACAACCTGGTGGCCCGTATCGAGGAGCATGGAAAAACACTGGTTAAATCCGGAAAAGCAGATGTTCGGCAAGTGGAGGCCCCCAAAAACGAGCCAGTCTCTTCAGAAGGTCTCAGTACGGATACAGAAGGCGAGGAGCAGAAGAATCAGTTGGTAGACAAGTTCTTGCTCCACATTTCCAAACTTTCCCATGAATTGGAACCCCTTCAAGAGTGGTCCGAAAAGTTTGAGGTGTCCCGGAAACGAGATGACGTTCGAAAAATGATGAATACATGTCAGGAGAAGCTGATACAGATTAAGGAGCAAGAAGCAAGAGTTAACAGGCTCCAGCTGGAACTTGAGCATCTCCACGTGGCAAAATTGAATGCCAAGCAGCTCAAAAGAGCCAATGACGCTTTCGAGCAGTTTGCAAAGGGTTGGGCTCGAATTGTCACAAAAATAAGTGAAGCGATGAATGTGCTCACAGGACAGGAGGAGAGTGGAAACAACGAGGAAGCGGCGGTGGCGTCGAAAATTGAGCAATGGATTGAGGCGGTGGATAAGTGAGTTATTTTTCGTTTGAGAGGAAAATGAATAAAAGATTTGAATTTCCCGCCTCTTTTTACCCCAGGACACTAGCTTTGAGCCCATTTAGACTAATTGGAGCCCATTTAAAGCAAATGTCGTAAGATTCGGTGTTTGGTACGCAATTCTCGAAATCCAAGCCAGAACACTTCATAGAAGTCGGAATATTGGAAAACTAATGACATTTTCAAACTTCCCGTCCCTTTTTAACCCCGGACACTAATTTTCAGCTTATTTAGAGCAAGTGTCGTAAGATTCGATGTTTGCCCGGTGTTTGCAGACCAAACGCCACATCTTACGACACTCGCTTCAATCGCGTTCAAAATTGACGTCACGAGCCAGAAAAGAACGCTAAGTTAGAAAATAACAAGATTCCTGCGAATTTTCGACTTTTGGTGTTTGCGGACCAAACACCACACCTTACGACAATTGCCACAACTCGATTGTGTTTTGAAAAATTGAGAAACTAGTGTCATTTTCGAATTCCCCGTACGTTTTTACCCCTTGACACCAATTTTCAACTTAATTGAAGCAAGTGTCGTAAGATGCGGTGTTTGCAGACCAAACACCATACCTCACGACACTTGCTCTAATCTCGCTCAAAATTGAGGTCACAAGCTAAAAAAGAACGCTGAGTTAGAAAATGACAAGATTTCTGCGAATTTTCGATTTCTGGTGTTTGCGGACCAAACACCGTACCTTACGACAATTGCCACAACTCGATTGTGTTTTGAAAATTGAGAAACTAATGTTATTTTCAAATTTCCCGCCCCTTTTTACCCCTTGAAACCAATGTTGAGCGCGTTTGGAGCAAGTGTCGTAAAGTTTGATGTTTGGTACGCAAACACCGAAAACTCGAATTTTCGAAAAATTTTGCTATTTTCGAACTCTCCACTCCTTTTTACCCCGTCATATCAATTTTGAGCGAATTTAAGAAATTCTGGGTGTTTGCGTACCAAACACCACATCTTACGACACTTGCTCCAAATTGGATCAAAATTGGTGTCCTGGGGTAAAAAACATCGGGAAATCCAAAAATGTTATTTTTTCTTTGCAAATTCTACTCCTAAACCCAGAAAATTGATTTTTTGCAGAGTTATCAACGAGTTATCCCAACTTCCCGTCTCGGAACGACTCTCCAGAATTGACAAACTTGAGCAACAACTTCAAGTTCAAGAGAAGAACGTTGGTTTTGTGGAAAAGGATCTTCTGAAAAAGGCCATCCTCAAAAAGGGACTGGAAATTGCTGGAAAACGATTGGCAGCGCTGAAAATTGAGGAAAAGGCAAGGAAGTCGCCACAGAAAAGTTTAGAAGAGCCAGAAGTCGAGAAACATGTGCAGTTTGTGGAGCAAGCTGAGCAATCTGTAAGTGAAATTTTTGAATTTGGCGCCAAAAACTACCTCGGAACACTTATTTTAAATCATTTTAGGGCAATCGTCGTAAAATGGGGTGTTTGGTACGCAAACACCAAAAGTGAAAATTTTGCAGAAATTTTGTTATTTTTGAAATCAGCGTCACTTTTTAGCTCGTGACGTCAATTTTGAGCAAATTTGAGAAATCCAAATTTGAGAAATCCAAACACCACATCTTACGACGCTTGCTTTAAATTATCTGAAAATCGGTGCCCAGGGGTTATTTTAGGTGCTAAACTCGATTTTAACATCCAAACTCGATTTTAACATCCAATATTTTGACTTTCAGACCCCGCAATCTCCAATTTCCGAATCATCGATTTTGGAAGAGCTCGATGGTCCATGGAGCCCAGTTGGTGACGTCATTTCTATCGAACAAGATCTGCTAAGAGCTCAAAAGGCTGTCGAAAAAGCGAGAACATCGAATATGAGCAATGAAACGGTCGAAAAGGCGGAGACACGGAAGGCAGAGATGGAAGAGAAGCGACGGGTTACTGTAGCGGCGCGTAGCAAATTTCAAATCGCAGAGGAGACCGTGGAGGTGAGAAATTGAAGGAAATTATGACGTGGTAGTTGATGAATTTGTAATTTTGGAAATTTTGATACCCATATTGCCGGGGGTTCTAAAAGAATGGGAATTCTGAATTCAGAAGACGTCAGAATTCAGAATCCAGAAAAACGAGATTTGGCGACGTCAAAGTTATCAGGCTTGAAATTTTCGTCATTTTGATACCCATATTGCCCATATCCCAAAAAAGTGAAGATTCTGAATTCAGAAGACGTCAGGATTCAGAATCCCAATTTTAATGGAAACAGGGCAATACAGGTATCAAAATTTCAGATTTTTCAAGGCAAACACATTTAACGAAAGGGATATCCATGAAAACCTACAGAAAACTCAAAAAATCGAGTAAAATGAAATTTTTCTCAGGAAATCGAGCGTGCCCTGGATCGTCTACAAGCGGCGGACCTGGAAATCGCAGATCTAGTCCGTGGCTTAGAACAAGAGTCCACAAAACTCTCCAATTGCTCATCATTAAGAAAAGAAGCCGAAAGAACGGCGGAGAAGATGTTGAGCATGGACGATGAAGGAATTTCCCAAGAAGTTGTGATTAAGACTAAAGATTCCATTGAGAAGCTAGCGAAGAGGTGGAATCAACTGGAAGTGGATTTGGAAGACAATTTGAGAAAGGCTAGGAAGGATCAGGATGCTTTTATTCAGAGTGAGTTTCTGGAAATTTCTAAAAATTTTGGTTCAAAAAGTACAGTATCTCGATCAATTTAGAGCCAAAATTTTTTGAAACCTAGATATTTAGATTCCTCACTTGAAGAGCTTCAAAATGAGCCTAAACACGACCATATTCTGTCTAGTCTGATTTTTGGGGTCGATGCACCATGTCGCTATCGGTAAAACTACCATATCTTTGTTATTTTTTTGCGGAACCTCAAAATTTGTGAATTTTCGATTTAGTGACGTTTTTAGCTTTAAAATGAGCCTAAACACGACCAGATTTGCTAAATTTTGATTTTTCGCCTTTTTAGGGACCATGCGCCTTTAAGGTCATTTTTCAAAATTGAGCGAATCTGGTCGTGTTTGGGCTCATTTTGAGGCGCAAAACATAAAAAATCTGAAAATACTAAAACTTTTGGAATGACATGAAAATTGACTGAGTTACGGTAGCCATGTCAATTATTAAGTAAAATTTGAAAGTACCGTATCTCAAGTATTTTTGTGCAAAAATCAACAAAACATCAATTTTTGAGTTTCCTGAGCTAAGAGCTTCAAGATGAGCCAAAAAACGACTATATTTGCTCAATTTCAATTTTTGATGATTTTTAAGGGTCCATGCGCCTTTAAGGTCATTTTTCAAAATTGAGCGAATCAGGTCGTGTTTGGGCTCATTTTGAAGCTCTGAACGTGAGAAATTCAAAAATATAAGTTTCAAAAAGTTTTGACCAGAATTCAGAATCCTAGGACGCCTACAAAAATCTGAAAATTGGTCAATCAAAAACCAAATCATCTGTTCTTTTTTCTGTTTTCTTCCCTATTTTTTTCACAGTATGAAAAATAGCATACAGTACCTTAGAGACGCAGAAAAATCTCTATCCCCGCGGCTCTCTCTTAGAAAACAGCCAAAAATCGCCGATTTTGTCAATATTTGCCTATTTTCCCACTACCCGCCAAACATTCTTCCTATTTTCCCTAAACATTGGGATATTGGAATTTTTAGCTTTTTTACTGTTTTTTGAAGATTACTGTACCTTGAAAATACAATTTCAGAACGTCTCCGCGAAGGAGAGGAAGCCCTCAACGAGATCAAATCGGCTATCGAGAAGAAACAAGAATCCCTAGACGCTGAAACTGCCGCAGAGAGTTTGGATGTGAGTTTTTTTGGCGGGAAATTGGGAAATTCAAATTTTAAAGGCCAAGAGCTTCAAAATGAGTATAAAAATGCCATAGTTTAAAAAAAAATAGGGGGGGGGTGTTTTTTTTTGGAAAAAATCCAACTACCGTATCTCAGTCAACTCCTGAGCAATCTCGAAAATTTTAGCATTTTTGAATTTGTCTTGTTGTCAGCTTTAAAATGAGTATAATCATGACCTACTTTGAAAAATTTTGAAATTTGAGTTAAAGGCGCATGGACCCTCGAAAAACCAGAATCACGCAAAATGGGTCATGTTTATACTCATTTTGAAGCCCTCAACGAGCCAAATCCAAATTCCTACCTAATTACTGTATTTTCAGCACCTGGAAAGTTCCCTGGACAATATTTCAAGCCTTTTCGGCGAAATTGGATCCCTACCAATGGATGAGGATTCTCGTGGAAAGCTGACAAAGCTAACGGAAGCAAAGGATGCAATTGCTCAGAAAGCGAATGAGACACTAGCTGTTTTATCAAGGACCGTCTCAGAATGTGAAGATTTCGAGAAGCAGATCATGCTGTTCCAGGTGGGTATTTTGGAGCTCAAAATTTTCAAACTACCGTATCTCGGTCAATTGGTAGTCAAAACAATTTTGAGCAAAATTTTTGAATTTGTGACGTTGAGAGCTTCAAAATGAGCATAAACATGACCCATATTGCTCGATTTTCATTTTTCGAGGGTCCATGCGCCTTTAGAGTCAAATTTCAAAAATTTTCATAGTAGGTCATGATTATACTCATTTTGAAGCTCTTGACACGACAAATTCAAATCTGCAACAATTTTCAATTTTGCTCCAAATTTGGCAGAAATACGGTAGTTTGAATGTTTCGAAAATTTCGGAAAATCGAAACTACCGTATCTCAACCAATTTTCAGTCAAATGTATCGAGGCTAAAATTTTTGAATCTGCCGTGCCTAGAGCTTTAAATTGAGTATAATCATGACCTATATTGTTCGATTTTGATTTTTCGAGGGTCCATGCGCCTTTAAAGTCGAATTTAAAAATTTTTCAAGGTAGGTCATGATTATACTCATTTTGAAGCTAAAAACAAAACAAATTTAAATATGTCAGAATTTTCAAAATTGCTCTAAAATTGACAGAGATACGGTATTTCGAAATTTCGAAAAATTCCAAAAAAAAATTTTTTTTCAAAAAAAAAATCCAAAAAATCCGAAATTGTTCCAGAACTGGAGTGCCAGAATCGGCTTCCTACTGCAAGCTAGGAAATCGGCGGACATTTCAGCGTTCGACATCCCGCACGAGTATCATGTAAGTCTAGTCTGGAAAAAGTCTGAAATTTCCAAAAAAAAATTTTTTTTCACAATTTTTTAAAATCCCAAAAAAATAAATAAAAATTCAGGAAGATCTTGGAAACGAGGCAGAGTTGATACCGGTAGGCCTGAGCATGAGTGATTGTGTGATCTGAAATTTTTTGAAAAATCTGAAATTTCCAGAAAAATTTTTTTTTGAAATTTTTGAGGAAAACACCTTCCTAGCATGATTTTTTGCGTGCCGATTGATTTTCAGACTTATTTTTCACCATTTTCAGCCATTTTCAGCCAAATTTTCGTTTCAGAAACTCTCCCGCGAATTCGAAGATTGGACCCAAAAACTGAAGGAAATGAATTCGCTAGCGATGGAGAAGGAGGATGCAGTGCGGATGCGGGAACAACTAAATCATGCGAATGTGAGCCAGAATTCTAGAAATTTGACTGAAATTTTGAATTCAGCTTGAAAAGAGCTTCAAAATGAATATAAACAAGGGCTAGTTTCAAAAATATGGTTTTTGGGGCTCCGAACTACCGTATCTCGGTCAGTTTTCGAGCAATCTTAAAAATTCAAGCAGATTTGAACTTGGAGTGAAAAGAGCTTCAAAATGAGCCTAAACACGACTAGGTTTGCTTAATTTGAAATTTGACCTTAAAGGCGCATGGACCCTCTAAAAAAGCGATTTTTCGCAATTAGGCAGACCTAGTCGTGTTTAGGCTTATTTCGAAGCGCAAAACACAAAAAATCTAAAACTACTAAAATTTTTGAGTTTGCTCGAAAATTGACAGAGTTACGGTAACAACAAGCTTTTTGTCATTTTTTGCTGAAAAATTCGAAACTACCGTACCTTGAGTATTTTTTTGGCCAAAACGAATAAAACATAAATTTTAAAGTTTTTCAGCTCAAGAGCTTTAAAATAAGCCTGAACACGACTAGGTTTGCTCAAAATTGAATTTTTACCTTTTTTGAGGGTCCATGCGCCTTTAAGGTCAAATTTCAAAGTTGAGCAAAACAAGTCGTGTTTACACTCATTTTGAAGCTCTAAACGTAACAAGATCAAAAATTGAAGTTTCGTACAGTTTGGACAAAAATCAGCAAAGTTACAGTATTTTGTAACTTTTGGTGGAAAAATTCGAAACTACCGTATCTTGAGTATTTTTCTGCCAAGACAAATGGCATTTATATTTTACAGTTTTTAATGTTACGAGCTTCAAAATGAGCCTAAACACGACTAGGTTTGCTCAAATTTGAACTTTCGACTTTTTTAAGGGCCCATGCGCCTTTAATGTCAAAAATTAAAATAGAGCAAATCAAGTCGTGTTTAGGCTCATTTTGAAGCTCTAAACGTAAAAAGCTTACAAATTTAGGTTCCAGACAGTTTGGACAAAAACCAGCGAAGTTACAGTACTGTGTCACTTTTTGCGGAAAAATTTGAAACTACCGTATCTCTAGTATTTTTCTGCCAAGACAAATGGCATTTATATTTTACAGTTTTTAATGTTACGAGCTTCAAAATGAGCCTAAACACGACTAGGTTTGCTCAAATTTGAACTTTCGACTTTTTTAAGGGCCCATGCGCCTTTAATGTCAAAAATTAAAATAGAGCAAATCAAGTCGTGTTTAGGCTCATTTTGAAGCTCTAAACGTAAAAAGCTTACAAATTTAGGTTCCAGACAGTTTGGACAAAAACCAGCGAAGTTACAGTACTGTGTCACTTTTTGCGGAAAAATTTGAAACTACCGTATCTCTAGTATTTTTCTGCCAAGACAAATGGCATTTATATTTTACAGTTTTTAATGTTACGAGCTTCAAAATGAGCCTAAACACGACTAGGTTTGCTCAAAATTGAATTTTTACCTTTTTTGAGGGTCCATGCGCCTTTAAGGTCAAAAGTCAAAGTTAGGCAAAATAGGTCGTGTTTAGGCTCATTTTGAAGCTCTAACCGTGCTTGACTCGAAAATGTATAAATCAATGAGTTAGGGCAAAAATGAGCAAGGTTACGGTAGATTCAATTTTTGGGATATTAAGGAACCAAGTCATGTTTAGGCTCATTTTGAAGCTCAAAATAGCTTAAATTTGGTCGTGTTTATACTCATTTTGAAGCTCAAAACGCGGGAAATTTGATTTTGCTAAATTCAAAAATCCAAAAAATGTATTAAAATTTCAGGACACCATGACAGAGCTCCGTCGGAAGTTCAACGAGTTCAAGAGACCTAAAGGCTTTGAGGAGAAGCTAGAAAAAGTGCTCACAACCTTATCAAACGTGGAAATGGGTCTAGATGATACCACAGGAATTGATGGAGCAGAATGTGGTGGAGCCCTAATGGAAGTTCGTGCTCTGGTCCGGATGCTCGACGGAGCACAAGAGAAATGGAAGGATTTGTCGGAGAATCGAGAGCAGCTAGTGAAGGATCACGTCCTGGACGAGGACTCTTCCAGAGAGACCCTACAAAAACTACAGTATGCCAAAACGAAATCCAAGGAACTTTATGACCGTAGTTCTACTTGTATTGAACGCCTTGAGGATTGTGTTGAGATGTATCAGAGATTGCTCATGGAAACTGATGAAATTGAGAGGTTTTTGGATGAAATGGAACAGAGATTGGATCGATACGCGGCTAGTGATAGGCCTGGAGAGGAGGCGGAGATTGTGGAGGAGCTGATAAGTGAATGGAATCGGAATGAGGCGGCGATGAATAATGCGGCACATTTGCAGAGGCAGTTGAAGTGGGTTTTGTAGTTACTAAAACAATAAAAACCTGAAAATTTGAATTTCCTAAGCTTTTTCGCTTCAAAATGAGCCCAAACCCAACCTGTTTCAATTTTAGGCAAAAATCAAAACTACCGTAACCTATTTGCTTTTTTGTCATAACTCCTCAAAACCTAGACTATCAAATTCTCCACGTTTAGAGCTTCAAAATGAGCCTAAACACGACCTATTTTCGTAAATGTTGAAATTTGACCTTAAAGGCGCATGGCACCCTCGAATTTTTTGGAACTACCGTAACTCGGCCCATTTTTGAGTAATTTTAAAAATTTCTCCAGATTTAGATTTGTCATGTTTTGCGCTTCAAAATGAACCTAAAGACGACCAGGTTTGCTTAACTTTGAAATTTGACTTTAAAGGCGCATGGTCCCTTGAAAAAAGACAAAATTTCGAAATTTAGCAAACTTAGTCGTGTTTAGGCTCATTTTGAAGCTCTCAACATGAAAAACCGTAAAATATAAGTTTTGTTTAGTTTGACCTAAGAATATCCGAGATACGGTACTTTTGCAAAAAATGGCAAAAGCTTGTGACTACCGTAACTCGGCCCATTTTTGACTAATTTTGAAAATTTTTTCAGGTTTAGATTTGTCATGTTTTGCGCTTCAAAATGAGTATAAACACGACTATTTTTGCTCACTTTTGAAATTTGACTTTAAAGGCGCATGGACCAAAAACTTTTGAGAAAGCTTGTAAATGACGTAACTCAGTCAATTTTTGAGCGAATTTGAAAATGTTTGTAGATTCGTATTTTTCAAGTTTTGCGCTTCAAAATGAGTATAAACACGACCAAGGTTGCTCAATTCTCATTTTCCTCTGTGGTCCATGCGCCTTTAAGGTCAAATTTCAAAATTGAGCAAACCTGGTCGTGTTTAGGCTCATTTTAAAGCTCTCAGCGCGACAAGTTCAAATTTCCTAACGATCTTGCACAAAAATAAATGAATTCCAGCGAACGCGCAATCAAGATCCCTGAAAACGTGCTCTCCCTCAAGCGTCTTCGCGCCGACGCTCTCAAAAATCGCCTCAATTCCTGGGTCCGCACAATTCAAGAAATGTCAGAGGACGATGAATCAGCACTTCTGGAAATCGACGAGCTCCATCAGAATCTCGAGAAAGAGCTAAAAGAGATTTCCAGTCAAGAACCTAAGGCAATAGCAGAGAGGCTAAGATTTTTGAGAGCTGATCGGGATAGATTGAGCTCAAGGACCAGAAAATTGGCAGCAAAGAATCCACGACTAGCTGCCACGTCATCTGATGTTCTAGAAGGTTTGAACAAGAAGTGGAAAGATCTGGAAGAGAAATCTCTGGATGTCAGAAAGTCAGAGGAGCCAAAACTAGAGCTCAAGGACCAGGAACTCAGTTCCCCTGAAAATTCCAGTTTTGACAAGCGAGTCGATGAGCTCTACGATCTTTTAAAGGATCTAGAGACCCATCTGAATTTTGAAACGTCGCCTGTGGCTACAGTAACCCAGTATCAGAAGAGGGTGGAGGATTTGGATCTATACTTGGATGACTACAGGCCCCCACTCGATGATTTGATTGAGGAGGGACGGAAGATTGCTCAGGTTGGACGGCTGGAATTGCAGACGCACGCGGCGATTGAGAAGTTGGATGAGCTGGCGAGCAAGATTGAGATGGTTGAAGGGGATTTGGATAAGCATCGAGATAAGGTGGCGCCACTTTTGGAGCAGCATGAGCAGTTGAAGAAGGTGAGCTTTGGGGACCCTAATTTTGATCGAAACTCTTTAGAAGTGCATTGGTTGGAAAGAGCAAGAAAAGAGCTTCAAAATGAGCCTAAACATGACCTACTTCAAAATGTTTGATTAGGAAAAAAATTGATTCCAAAAAATGTTAATTCAAAAAAAAAATTTTTTTTTGAAACTCAATTTTTGGAATCTCCCTAGATCTTGTATTTTTTACCAATTTACTTGAAACTAATTTTCCGTTAATTTTGAAATTTTTTTCTTCAAAATGAGCCTAAACATGACCCACTTTGAAAAGAAAAGTTTTCAAAAAATCCAAAAAAAATGTTTTTTGCAAATTTTTTAAAAACTACCGTAACTTTTTTCATCCTGGTCCGAACTTGATGAAAATTATATTTTTGAATTCCCCCTGACTAGAGCTTCAAAATGAGTATGAACATGACATACTTTATTCGAAGTATATCGGTGGCCTAGAAACCCCGGTGTTTCTAGGCCACCAACTTCAAATGGTCATAACTTGCTTCAAAATCGATATTTTCAAAATTTAAAAATTGCATTGCTTTTAGGATAATATTAGCTTTAAAATAAGTATAATCATGACCTACTTTCAAAAATTTGAAAATTCGACTTTAAATGCGATGGACCATCGAGATTTCAAAATTAGGCAAACCTAGTCGTGTTTAGGCTCATTTTAAAGCGCGTAACACGACAAACAAGATTCTGCTTAAATTTTTTAAGGTAGCACAAAAATTGACAGGGTTACTGTAGTTTGAAATTTAACAAAAATTCGAAATCAGGCTCATTTTGAAGCTCTCAGCGCGCAAAATTTAAACCTTTTAAAATTTCCAGGACATTGACTCACTCCTCCTTGTCCTCGACGTCTTCACCGACCGTAATCTGGATGACGTGGACATTGCTCAGTCTACAAGAAAGGAACTAGCCGAGAGGGATTCTCATATCACTTCGCTGACATCACGAGCAACAGCAATACATTGTGCACTGCCCGGGAAAGGTACAGTAACCCAGTTTTTAAAAAAATTGATAACCTACATATTTTAGGCCCGCAACTCCACGACACCACGCTCGACAAGCTTCGAGCGCGGATAGAAAGCCTAGAAGCCAGATTGGCCAATACAGAGAAGAGGCCTGAGCGGCCTACCGAGCCTGAAAAGCCTAAAGTCTTACCTGAAACGCCTGAAAAATCGTCGCCAAGCCGGTCGAGTCTCCAGTTGGCTATGGAAGCATACGGTACCGCCACCGAAGACGATAGTGTGATTTCCGAGGCGGTTACTGTAGGTCAGAAGGCTGGAACACCTCAGTTGGAAGTTAAGATCCTCCAGGATCCAGAAGTTTCGGAGGAAAAACGGACGATTATTCTACCAGATGACTCAGAGAAGGTTATTGAGACTCCTGAGGCTCTGCTCACTTTAGCCACGCCCACTGAGCAGGCTCCGCCCCCTGAAGAGACTATCGCTGAAGTTTCGACTTCTGAGATCCTTCAAGGCCGCCCTGCTCAGGAATCGATTGAAAGAACGGTCCGTGAGGTGCCTGTAGATGTCTATGAGGAAACTGCAAATATTTCTTCTGGAGATGAGCTGGTAAGTTTTTTGGCGCCAAAAAGAGCTTCAAAATGAGCCTAAGCATGACCAGGTTTAATAGATTTCGACTTTCGGACAATAACTACCGTAGTGTTTGAGCAATTTTAAAAATTCTTGCAGTTTTAAACTTGTCTTGTTGCCAGCTTCAAAATGAGTATAAACACGACCTATTTCGACAAAAGTCTATTTTTGACCTTAAAGGCGCATGGACTCTTTAAAATCCTGAAAAATTGAAATTTGGACAAACCTAGTCGTGTTTAGGCTCATTTTGAAGCGCTAAACATGAGAAATTCAAAACTGCACGAATTTTCAAAATTGTTGTAGAATAGACCGAGTTACAGTAGTTATTCATTTTCGGGTGAAATTGAAACTGCTGTATCTCTGTCAGTTTTTGAGCAATTATAAAAAGTTTCATAGTTTTAAATTTGTCTAGCTGCCAGCTTCAAAATAAGTATAAACACGACCTGATTTGCTCAAGTTCGAAATTTTGACTTCAAAGGCGCATGGACCCTCTGGAAAATGGGAAAATTCAAATTTGAGCAAACCCAGTCGTGTTTAGGCTTATTTTAAAGCGCTAAACATAAGATCTTCAAAACTGCAATAGTTTTCAAAATTGCTCCATAATCCGCTGAGTTACGGTAGTTTGAAAACTGCAACAAACCATTTTTTCCAAACTTGACCATATTTAGGCTCATTTTGAAGCTAATTTTTCGCTGATTTCAAATTTTGAAATTTCAAAATTCCAGGATTCCAAATTCTCCCCGCCGATCCCGGATTCCGACACCGAAATCGCATCAATGTTCGAAGTTCTGGACTCAATTGAAGACGCTCACTCGAATTTCGAAGAGTTCCCATTCGATTATTTGGATAATGCTGAGAATGAATTAAAGGTAAGTACAGTAACCCGATTTTCAAAGTAGAAGGTTTTTTCAGAATACCCTGGCCCGTCTGGAATCCTGTGAGCGCACTTTGGCAAAGAACGAAATGACGATAAATATGCTGCAAGCTGAAAATGCTAGGGAGAGGATTACGGTAGGTATCACAAAAATTTGGAAAATTAGATCAATTTGTCAGGCGTGTTTTGTACTGTCTAAATCCGTTCTCAAATCTTGAAAATGTTAGTTTTGAGCCAAGTTATGAGCATTTGAAGATTGGTGGCCTAGAAAACCAAAACTAGGCCAGCGCACTTTTGTATTTTTTGAAAAACTAGGCCATATTGTATACCAAATTGTTAGGCATGTTTCATAGTGTTTAAATCCGTTTTCAATTTTGAAATATATCAAATTTGAGCCGAGTTATGAGCATTTGAAGTTGGTGGCCTAGAAAACCAAAACTAGGCCCCCTTCATAACTTTGCTCAAAATCAATATTTTTCAAAACAAAAAATTGTGTTCGATAGCTTAAAACAAGCCTGTCAAAATGATATACATCATGACCTAGTTTTCCAAAAATTTGGTTTTCTATGCCACCAACTTCAAATGACCATAACTTTGGCTAGAATTGACGAATTTGACCCCAAAAAGTGATTCTAGATGTAGTTTGATGTAAAAAATCGATTAAAAATAGTTTCAAATCTCTAAAACTAAGTTTTCCTATAGATTTCGCATCAAAACCACCCGCATTCCAGAAAAATTTGGGTTTCTAGGCCAACATCTTCAAGTGACCATAACTTTGGCTAAAATTGATGACTTTGACCCCAAAAAATGATTCTAGATGTAGTTTGATGTGAAAAATTGATTTTTAACAATTTCAAATTTAACAAATCAACTTTTCCTATAGATTTGATCCACTTTTCCCCAGAATAATCATTTCCAGATGCTTCGTCAAATGGCACTTCAACGAAAAGACAAACTACCAAAGTTTAACGAGGAATGGAATGCGATGCAAGAGGTTTGGGACCCCACTTTGTGTAGTAATATTTTGTCCCCGAGGGATTCCTCCGGGGACCCTCTTACCCCCCTCTCCTCCCCTTTTATCAGATACTTACACTTATTTTCTTGTGTATTTCTGAGTGTATGTGTGCCTATTGAGTGACACTTGCCACCTAGGAGCACTTTTCAAATTCATATGATCCTTTAAATTTTGAAAATTGACCTATGAACCCCCCAGTTAGGTTGTATTTTAGGTTTCAAAAATTCTCAAAACTTTGAGAGCCCGGTAACATTGCTCAGCCTTAATCAAATTTTCTGAATTTTATATTTTTGAATTTAGCTCATTATTCTCTTCAAAATGAGCCCAAACACGGCTATGATTGCTTGATTTTGATTGGTGGCCTAGACTCCCGAATTTCTAGACCACCAACTTCAAACGGTCATAACATTGCTCAGCCTTAACCAAATTTTTTGAAATTTGTATTTCTGAATTTAGCTCATTATTTCCTTTGAAATGAGCCCAAACACGACTATGATTTCTTGATTTTGATTTTTTGTTATTCATGGTCTAGGAATTCTTAGGCTACCAACTTCAAATTTTCATAAAATTGCTCAGCCTTAACCAATTTTATTGATATTTGGATTATCAAACTCCCTACACCTCGAGCTTCAAAATGAGTATAATCATGACATACTGTATTGAAAAGTGGCCGGTGGCCTAGAAATCCCAATTTTCTAGGCCACCAACTCCAAACGGCCATGACTTGGTTGGAAATCGATGATTTTTAATTCTGAAAACAGCAAAAGTTTTCTCAAAGAATACTCTTCAAAATGAGTATAATCATGACCTGCTTTCTATCAATTTCAGCCTTTGACATTTGGTGGCCTAGGAATAGTAACCCACATTTTTGGAAAACTAGGCCATGTTATATATCAATTTGTTAAGCATGCCTCATAGTATCCAAATCCGTTTTCAAAATTCAAAAATGTCTATATTAAGCCAAGTTATGACCATTTGAAGTTGGTGGCCTAGGAAACCAAAACTAGGCCATGGTGGTCTAAAATGCTCATAACTAGCTTCAAAATTGATATTTTCGGAATCTGAAAAATGATGTGAATACTATAAAACAAGCCTAACGAAGTGGTATATCTCATGGTATGAACCATGACCTAGTTTTCCTAAAATTTGGGTTTCTAGGCCACCTTTGAGGGTCTATGCTCAAAAAAACTCAAATTAGAGCAATACTAGCCGTGTTTGGGCTCATTTTGAAGCTTGCAGTCCCCTGAATTGAGAAATTTTACTCAAATTTCATGGATTTCCCCACAAAATCCATTTTTCAGTTAACCCACACCGCCGACTCCCTCGTCGACGAGGCCGAACGATACGAATCGGATCAAATCGCTCAAATGGATCGAAAATCGGCGCCAAGTGTGCTCGGCGAGCTCCGAAAACGGGTGTCCAGTGCCGAAGGTCCAGTTATCGACCTGGTAAAGAAGCTATCCCAATTGGTCCCCCGTATGCAGGACGATTCGCCGAAATCCCAAAATTTGCGGCAGACGGTATACGGTATCGAGGATCGATTTAGGAAAATCAGTCAAGCCGAGACTGCCGCTGTGTCCAAAGCTCTTTCAAGTGCTCTCACGGAGCCGGAACTCAATTTTGAGCTCCGCGAAATGCAGAAATGGTGTGAGCAGGCGGAGAAGGAGGCTGCACAGAATGTGAACTCATTGGACACCGATGGACTGGAGAAATTGGATGGAAATCTTGCTCAGTTTACAAGAGAGTTGAAGGAAAAGTGGGTTTGCAAATTTTTTTTTAATGACAGTTTTCAGATTTCAAAAATATTGATTTTGAGGCAAGGTATGACCATTTGAAGCTTGGTGGCCTAGAAACCCAAATTTCTGTATTTTCTAGGCCACGAAGTTTTTCAAACTAATTTTCCAGAGATTCGGACTTTTTCGTCAATCCTACACAACTTTCCCCACCCCTAAAACCTTCACGTTGAAGCAAGTTACAGCAATTTGAAGTTGGTGGCCTAGAAAACCAAATTTTTGGAAATCTAGGCCATGATGTATATCAAAATGACAGGCTAGCTGTGAATAGTACAACATAATTTTTAGAACTCAAAAATATCAATTTTGAAGCAAGTTATGAAGGGGGACTAGTTTTGGGTTTCTAGGCCACCAAACTTCAATTGCTCATAACTTGGCCTGAAAATGATATTTTTTGAATCTAAAAAGTGGAATGGATGTCTCAAGACTAGTCGATCATTTTGATATACAGCATGGTCTAGGAATCCAGATTTGGTATTCTAGGCCATGGACTAGAAACCCAAATTTTCGAAAAACTAGACCATGTTGTATATCAAAATGACAGGCTAGATGTGAATAGTACAACACAATTTTCAAAACTGAAAAATATCACTTTTGAAGAAAGTTATGAAAGGGGACTAGTTTTGGTTTTCTAGGCCACCAAACTTCAAATGCTCATACTGTCTGTACAATAAAATCTGGACAAGGCGCGTGGGCTAAAGTGACACGCCCCTTTATGAAACGCGTAAAAAGTTTTATTTTCTCACACGTTTCATAAAGGGGCGTGTCACTTTAGCCCACGCGCCTTGTCCAGATTTTATTGTACAGACAGTAACTTGGCTGAAAATTAATGTTTTTTGAAGCTAAAAAGTGGAATGGATTTGTCAACGTTTGCCTGTCAATTTGATATACAACGTGGCCTAGAAATCTAAATCTAATTTTTTTGGTCCAGGCATCTGGTGGCCTAGAAACCCAAATTTTTGGAAATCTAGGCCATGTTGTATATCAAAATGGCAGGCTAGATGTGAATAGTACAACATAATTTTTAGAACTCAAAAATTTCAATTTTGAAGCAAGTTATGAAGGGGGACTAGTTTTGTGTTTCTAGGCCACCAAACTTCAAACGCTCATAACTTGGCTCAAAATTGGTATTTTTTGAATCAGAAAAAAGTAGCGGACTTGACAAACTTTGCCTGTCGTTTTGATATACAACATGGCCTAGAAATCTAAATTGGTGGCCTAACTTTTGGTTTTCTAGGCCACCAACCTTCAAACGGCCATAACTTGCCTTAAAATCTGCATTTTTGGGATTTGAAAAAAGAATTTTGTTTTGAGAAAACAAGTTCAACTTTTTGTACAATAGATTCATTAAAATTCTGAAGATTCTAGGCTTTATTTTTAGTGAGCAAAACCTCAAAAACTTAAAATTGCAGAAAAACCGACATGGTGCAGCTGGAAATGGCCAAAAATATGATCATCCCACAGCTCAAGGGAGATGCCCATCACGATCTCCGACGTAACTTCTCAGAGACCGCAAAACGTGTAGCCATGGTCCGTGATGAGCTCTCGGATGCTCATAAATGGGTCGCCACGTCACGCGAGTCTTGTGACGCCTTCTGGAACGACATTGACTCCTTGGAGACGTTGGCCCGTGACGTCGTCAGAAGAGCCAATGGGATTCGGATGGCTGTAATTTATACACCGTCTAGGGAGAATGTGGAAGGCGTGCTGAGAGATGTTGAAAAGCTGAAGTCGTCGATTGGAGATATTAAGAAGAGAGTGCAGACGGCCAACTTGCCACCGGCTATTAAGCTAGCTGGGAAGAATGCGAAGGTACTTTTTGTTGGTTTTTTCGGGCAATTTAAAATTTAGGACATTGTGAAATTAAATACCATCAGAATTCTAAGATTCTCTTCTATAACCTCCAAGTTTCAGAATTCAAAAATATCGATTTTCAGTCAAGTTACGGATGTTTAAAGTTGGTGGCCTAGAAATCAGGAGATTCAGAGTTTCTAGGCCCTCTTCGATTCATTGAACTTCCTTGAACTCTATGATAATTATTAAAAATGAAATTTCAATTCCAGACAAATCAATTCCAGTTTGAATTTTTTGAAAATATGGATTTTGAGCCAAGTTATGAGCATTTTAAGTTGGTGGCCTAGAAAACCAAATTTTGGATTTCTAGGCCATGTCGTATATCAAAATGATTGGCTTAAGATACCAATTTCAAAACAGCTTTCAGATTTTAAAAATGTCTATTTTGAGCCAAGTTATGGTCATTTGAAGTTGGTGGCCTAGAAACCCAAAACTAGGCCATGTTGGTCAAAACTTCAAATGCTCATAACTTGGTTCAAAATCAGAATTTTTTAAATCTAAAAACTGTCATGGACTTTGTGAAACAAGCCTAATGTAATGATATAAAACATGGCCTAGTTTTTCAAAATTTTGGTTTTCTAGGCCACCAACTTCAAATGCTCTTAACTTTGCTTAAAACTGATATTTTTGAAATTTGAAAACATATTTGAGATTGATATAGTTAGCTGATTAATTTGGTATGTAAATGCTATATCTTACCTAACATCGTGGCCTAGAAATCCAACCCCCTTGGCCGGAAATTTGGATTTCTAGGCCACCAAATTTAAAACCACTGTTTAAAAATCTAGGATTACTGTAATTTCAGCGCGTCGTTCAAGTCCTAACCGAAACCGCCACCACCATAGCCGACTGTCACGACATGCCAACGTATTTGATCGATGAGATGAACGATTCCGGAGGGGATACTACAGAGTCAAGGAGTACGGTAAGTAGTACTGTAATTTTTTATGTTTTTGGAAAAAAAATTATTTTGGGTTACGGTAGGCCAGATGTCTAGACTTGGGAAACTTTTTTTGCCTGAAAAAAGGGGGTTTATGCCCAAAAATCATGAATTTAGGGTCATTTTTGATGGATTTTCAAGCACTTTTTTGGGGTTTTTGGGTTAGTATTTTTTCAAGACTACTGTAGATTCTGCAGGTTGTCGAAATGTCCCCCCTACACGCCAAACAGAGTTCTTCGAGCTCTTCCAACAAGACACCATCAGCATCATCGGAAAATGAGGATAACCACACGTTGAATGGAGATGATGAGCAATCTGAGGAAGATCAGAAGATCTACTCTCGAGAATCCTCTTCCACACTGCCACGTGGAGGCGCCGGACCTACAGTATCCCAAACCCTGGACCCTGTAGCCGTCCAGCTGACCCATACCCGTCACTGGTTGCACGACGTCGAACGTGATGCATCGAATACTGTAGATTTGGCTCAGTGGCAGCCCGCAAGAGAGCTCTGGCAGAATATTCAATCGATAATTGATGAAATCCGATTGAGAAGTGTACAAGTCACAGGAGCGCATGATGCCAGTCCGAATAGGCAGGTCCGACAGCAGGCTGCTCAGTTGGTGGGTCTTTTTTCTTTGAAAATTCAAATTTTAAATTTTAGAAGCTTTAAAAAATCTGAAAATGGGTTCACAATTGAAATTTCTAGATCGTTATAAATTTAAAACAATTTTCAAATTTCAAAAATATTGCTTATGAGCCAAGCTACGGTCTTTTTACGATAACTTTGAAATTGGTGGCCTATATATTGACTAGAAGTCGGGTTTCTAGGCCACGGCCATCAAATTCTAGGCAAAAACCAAAATAGAGTTAAAAAGCTACTTTTGACAGATTCAAAACATTTTTCAGTTTTCGAAAATATGGATTTTTAGCCAAGTTACGAGCATTTTAAAGTCGGTGGCCTAGAAAACCAAAGGTTGCGTTTCTAGGCCACATTATATACAAAAAGGACAGGCTAATGATACCAATGCTGAAACTGTTTTCAGATTTCAAAAATATCAATTTTGGGCCGAGTTTTGGCAATTTTAAGTTGGTGGCCTAGAAAACCTTAACTAGGCCATAAGGGTCAAAACTTCAAATGCTCATAACTTGGTTCAAAATCAATATTTTTGAAATCTAAAAACTGATGTAAAATTGTCATTGCTAGCCAATCATTTTGATATACCGCATGACCTAGAACATCGATTTCAGTCATTTTACGATCACTTAAAGGTTGATGGCCTAGAAAACCAAATTCTCGTAAACTCGGTCATGTTGTATACCATTCTGACAGGCAGACAGTCCCAAGCTCAAATCTGTTTTTAGATTACCAAAATATCATATTTGAGCCAAGTTATGAGCATTTTAGGTTGGTAGCCTAGAAACCCAATGCTAGTCCCTCTTCATAACTTTCTTCGAAATCGATATTTTTGAAATCTAAAAATTGCAATAAGTTTTGTTTAACAAGCTTGACAAAATAACATCTTTCATGGCCTAGTTTTCCAACATTTGGGATTCTAGGCCACCAACTTAAAACGGCTATAACTTGGCTGAAAATGGATATTTTTTGAATCAGAAATCTGATATAGAACGTTCGTTTCTAGCCAATCATTTTGATACGCAAAATGGCCTTAAAATGCGGCATAGAAACCCAAGTTTCGTGGCCTAGAAAACCAAATCTAGGCCACCAACCTTAAACGGCTGTAACTTGGCTGAAAATTGATATTTTTGAAGTCTGAAAAACCTATTCAATGTCAAATTTCATGAAAAACCGAATTTTAATATTTCCAGCTGACTGAAATGCGCCGAACCATCGAAAATTGCGAAAAACGTTGCCTAATCCTAAACCAAATTTCTGACGTCTCCCGGCAAAACGAATCTTCAAGAAATGAGATGGAATTATGGCTGAAGTCTGCAAATGACGTCATCGGAGAGCGGCGAGTTGAAGAATTGGCAGAAGACGTCGTTCGAGACGAGCTGAAGATTCTGGAGAAGATTGTCGGGCAGTTGAATGAGCGGAAGGACAAAATGGAGGCCATCAACACGCAGGTACAGTAATCCATCCCTACAGTAATCCACTACAGTAATCTATCTTTAGGCCCACAAAATCGTCGATACGTACACCAAAGACGAAGCACACAATTTGAGCCATTTGCTTAGCAGGCTGAATATGAGCTGGACAAAGTTCAATGATAAGTGAGTCGGGGTTTTTGGTGGCCTAGAAATCCAATTTTTTGAAAAACTAGGCCATGTGATATATCATTTTGTCAGGCTTGTCTTACGAAATCCAGTGCAGTTTTTAGATTTCAAAACTATCGATTTTAAGCCAAGTTATGACCATTTGAAGTTTGGTGGCCTAGAAAAAAAAATGCGTGGCCTAGAAAACCCCAAGTTTTGGGTTTCTAGACAACTTCCTAAAACTTAAAACATCGGTTTTGAAATTTACATAAAAAGAGCTTCAAAATAAGCCCGAACTCGACTACTTCCGATAGATTTTGATAGTGGCCTAGAAATTCGGATTTCTAGGCCACCAGCTTAAAATTGGCTTAAAGTGGCCTAATATTGAGTTTCAATTAGCTTCAATTACTTCTGAAGTCACAAGACATCTATAAAACTTCTTAATTCTCAGAAGTAACAACTTTGAGACACGTTACACCTATTTTGATCTGGTGGCCCAGAAAACCCAATTTGGAAAACTAGGCCATGTTGTATATAAAAATATTTGGCTAGTGATGAACATTCCATAACAATTTCTAGATTTGAAAAATATCAACTTTGAGCCAAGTTACAGCAATTTTAAGTTTATGGCCTAGAAACCCAAAACTAGTCCCCCTTCATAACTTTCTTCAAAATTGATGTTTCTGAGTTCTAAGAAGTGTGTTGTGATCTTCATGAGCTGCCTGTTATTTTGATATACAACATGACCTAGTTTTCCAAACTTTTGGATTTCTAGGCCACCAAGTATGGATTGGCCATAACTTGGCTCAAAATGAAGCTTTTTGAGTTTTGAAAAAAAGTTTCAAACAGTAAAAAAACTGACAAATCGAACAAAACAAAATTTGGTCCCATTGAAAATTGGTATAACTGCTAAAAATCGATACTTTTCAGCATTCGAATCCGACGAGCTGTCCTCGAGGCGTCGTTACGGTCCAGAAGGGACTTCCATTCGGCACTTTCAGAGTTTGAAATGTGGTTGGGACGACAAGAGGAGTATTGTTCGAAGCTTGCTCACGACACATCCAATCAGCAAGCCATTAAAGATACAACTAAGCGGAAAAACTGGACCCAAAACTTTAAAACTTTGAATGCCGAGTTGAATGCTCATGAGGATGTGATGAAGAGCGTGGAGAGTATGGGAAAGATGTTGGCTGAAAGCTTAGAGTCTGGAAATGAGAAGGCGGAACTTTTAAAGCGAGTTGGGGACACGACAAGGAGATGGGCGGCGATAAGAAAGACCACTAATGATATTGGGTGAGTTTTTAGAAATTGAAAAAGTGGGCCAGATGTATAATCAAATTGAAGCTCTCAAATTGAAAACTTCAAAAAATTTTTTAGATTTCAAAAATGTCCAATTTCACCCGAGTTACAAGCATTTGAAGTTGGTGGCCTAGAAAACCAAATTTCTGAAAAACTAGGCCATGTTATATATCATTTTGTCAGACTTGCTTTACAGAATCCAATGCGATTCTCAGATTTGCAAAATATCGATTTTGAAGAAAGTTATGAACGGGGACTAGTTTTGGGTTTCTAGGCCACCGACTTGAAATGCTCATAACTTGGCTTAAAATCAATATTTTTAAAAACTAAAAGCATATTTAGCAATGGCATGATCAACAAATCATTTTGATATGCAACATGGCCTAGAAATCTGAAATTTGGTTTTCTAGGCCACGAAACTAAAACTAGGGGTAACTTGGCTCAAAATCATGCGTTTTGAATTTGGAAAAGCGTCTCAAAATCTGAAAAGTATAATTTTTATGCTAAATTTTAAATACTTTTAGTGAACGCCTGGAAAAAGCTGAGCAAGAATGGGAAAAGCTATCCGATGGTCTTGCGGACCTCCTCTCCTGGGTTGAAGCGAAAAAACAAAAAGTTATGGATGAGCAACCGATTGGAGGAAGCTTATCAGCTGTGATGCAGCAATCAGCGTTTGTTAAAGGGCTACAAAGAGAAATGGAATCGAAAAATGCGGTCTACAAGATTACTGTAGCCGATGCGCATAGCTTTTTGATGCAACACGATTTGAGGCCGAAGTTGCATAGTCCACATGTTCTGGATGATGATTATGAGGAAGAAGGTGAGTTGGAATATTGCCCATATTCCAAAATTTTGAGTTTCCGGGGAATCTGGAGAAGAGGATTCTGCATTTCACAATCATTTTTAGCGAAATCTGTTGATTGAATCTTGCTTTCCCTTCAATTTCTGACGTTTTGATACCCATATTGCCCATGTTTCAAAAATTTTGAAATTTTGTATTTTTTGGAATCTGGAGAAGAGAATTCTGAATTTCAGAATCATTTTCTCTGATTTTCACTACTCAAATCTTGTTTTCCATTAAATTCCCAACATTTTTATACCAATATTGCCCATGTTCCAAAACTTTGGAAAATTTGGTATTTTCGGGGAATCTGGAGAAGAAGATTTTGACTTCCAGAATCATTTTCAGTAATTGTTCATATCGAAATCTAGTTTTCCATCAAATTCCCAACATTTTGATACTAATATTGCCCATGTTCCAAAAATTTCAAAATTTGGGAAATTTATGGAATCTGGAGAAGAGGAAGAAGAAGAAGAAATTTTGAAATTTTTTCAAACATGGGCAATATGGGTATCAAAATGCTGGAAATTTTATGGACATTACGAATTATAAGGTTACAGAACCTGAAACCGCTTCAGAATCTGAAAATTCTCTTCTCCAGATTCAGAATCCCAAAAACCAGAAATTTGGGAATATGGGCAATATGGGTATCAAAATGTTGGAAATTCTCTGGGGAGTCAGATTAACGTCAAAATTTGATTCAAAAATTGAAATTCCAATTTCCCAGGGACCCCAAGAAATCTAATTCATCATCTTTTCGGGGGAAAACACATGTGTGTGTATATTTTTTGAAAATTTCGGGAGAATACACAAAAGATTCCCAATTTCTATGAAATTTATAAAATTCCAATCATTTTGATTCCTAAATTCTAAAATTCCGTGAAAACTATGCATATAACTCTGAAATCCAGAAGAGACGCTGCTATGAAAGGTAAGAATCTGAAAAATCTGGAATTCTATCCATTTTCTTGTTTTAAATGTAAAAATTTCTATTTCAGCACACATAGAGCTTCAAAATGAGTACAAACAAGCCTAGGATTGCTCAAATCTAAAATTTTCCGGCTTAAAGGCGCATGGCCCCCCTTGAAAAATCGAAAAATCGAAATTTTGCAAAACAGGGATTGTTTATACTCATTTTGAAGCACATCACTTGCTAAGCTCAAAAATGTCAAAATTTTTGGGTTCCGTCAAAATTTAAAAAAGTTACGGTAGTTTGAAATTTTCAACAATTTTCGAAAATATTTTTTTGGAATATGGGCTTGTTTAGGCTCATTTTGAAGCTCTAAACTAGCTGACTCCTAATTTCTACCGTAATCCAGAGCTCGCGGATCTTGAACAACGCCGTCGTGGCCTTGAAATCAATGCCAACTGTGAAAAACTCAAAAAGAACTGGGCGGAGCTTGGAATTGAAGTGGAATCATGGGATAAACTGGTGCAGCACGCGATGCAACGTCTTCAGGAGCTCGAGAGGAATCTGGCAGAGTGCCAACTCCATCTAACGTCTTCTGAGAACGAAATTGAGACTATGAAGGCAGTAGAAAAGATTCATTTGGAGGATTTGAAGATTGCCAGAGAGGAAACGGACCAAATTTCGAAGCGAATCGATGAAGTGAGGTTGTTTGTTGATGATGTGAATGATGCGGCCGCGAGATTGCTGGCCGAGGATTTGAAGTTGGATGAACACGCAAAAGGACAAATCGAGCATGTTAATAAGAGGTAAATCTTGGTTCTGAGCCTTTAAATGAGGAAACCCTTACGTTAGAAAAGTTTGAAATTCAATTTCCATCATTTTGATACCCATATTGCCATACTTCGTTTGAAATTGCAATTCTGAATCCCTGACGTCTTCTGGATTCAAAATCCCTATTTTTCTGAATATGGGCAATATGGGTATCAAATCCTCGGAAATTTCTTGTAGAACAATTTTGACGTCGAAATTTTTGAATTTAAGAGACTTGGAAATTCTGAATTTTGACGCCTTCTGAATTCTGAATTTTCGATTTTCAGAAAAATTCTCAAAACAGAAAATTACGACGTTAGAAATAATTCTCATGAAATTCCCACTCTCGATTTCCGTCATTTTGATACCCATATTGCCATACATTGCCGAAAATTGTCTATTCTGAATCCTTGACGTCTTCTGGATTCAGAATTCTGGAACTTTTTGAAGCTAGGCGATATGGGTGTCAAAACAACCCAAATTTTATGAAAAATGTCTTTAAGTCGTAGTTTTCCATTTTTAAGAATTTTTTGGATTCTGAATTGTAACGTCTTCTGAAAACCCAGAATCTCGAATATTCAGAATATAGGCAATATGGGTATCAAAATGTCAGGAATTCAATTTTAAAGCTAATTTTTAGTTTTAAAACGCTCACAAATCTTAGATTTGATCTATTTTCGGTCAAAAATTTGGTAAAAATGAGCCAATTCCCCAAGATTACTATATTTTCCAGATATTCCACACTAAAACGTGCCATTCGGATCCGACAAGCTGCCGTTCGAAATGCCGCATCAGATTTTGGACCAACTTCCGAACACTTCCTCAACCAATCCGTCAATCTTCCATGGCAACGAGCAATTAGCAAATCCAATTTGCTACCGTACTATATAGAGTGAGTATTTTTTTGAGCCAAAAGTTGAATTTTTGAATTTCTCGCGTCAAGGGCTTCAAAATGAGTATAAACACGACTAGGATTGCTCAATTTCGTTTTTTGAGCTTAAAGGCGCATGGACCCGTCTAAAAATCGATTTTCAGAAAAGTAGGGCATGATTATACTCATTTTGAAGCTCATCATTTGCTGAGCTCAAAACTGATGGAATAATCATTACCTGCCTTATCCCAAAAAAGGTTACGGTAGATTTAAATTGTAAAAACGATTTTTTCAGACAAACCACAGAAAAGACACAATGGGAGCATCCGGTATGGGTGGAAATCGTCAAAGAGCTCACACAATTTAATAGAGTCAAATTTCTGGCCTACCGTACTGCTATGAAACTCCGAGCCCTTCAAAAAAGACTGTGTTTGGACCTTGTGGACCTTCCACTTCTAGAAAAAGCCTTCGTTCGGCTGAAAGGGCTCTCAGCAGAGGAGTGTCCCGGTCTGGAAGGCATGGTTTGTGCTCTATTGCCAATGTATGAAGCTCTCCACGCCAAATATCCCAATCAAGTGCAAAGTGTATCCCTAGCTGTTGATATATGCATCAATTTCCTGTTGAACCTTTTTGATCAGTGAGTTTTTTTGGATTTTAAACGTTAAATTGTAATTTATGGATAATTTGGATAGCGATTTGAGTTCCCTATGAAATTCCTGACAATTTGATACCCATATTGGCCATATTCTGAAAATTTAGAAATCCAGAAGACGTCAAAATTCAGAATCACAAAAAGTGAAAATCCTTCAAAACTAAAAGTTTTGACGTCAAAATTGTCGCCTTTTCAATTTCCGTCATTTTGACACCCATATTGCCTATACTACGAAAATTTTTGAGATTCTGAATTCAGAAGACGTCAAAATTCTGAATCCCAAAATTTATTTTGTGTTCAAATCGAAAAATATTGACGTCAAAAATTTTTCCCTATTGGTTTCAGTCGTTTTGATACCCATGTTGCCTATATTCTGAAAAATCATGGGATTCTGAATTCTGAAGACGTCAACGATTCAAAATATGATTTTTTGCTGCAAAGTATAGCAATATGAGTATCAAAATAACTCGAATTCTTTGAGAAATTTTTCCTAGCGTTACAAATTTCCTTTTGGATACATTTTTGGAAATTCAGAATTCTGAAAATTCGGAAATTCAGAAGACGTCAAAATTCAGAATCTCAAAAATTCAAACCGTCTCAAAACGAAAAATGTTGAGGTCAAAAATGTTCCTCATGAAATTTCCGAAGTTTTGATACCCATATTGCCCATATTCTAAAAAGTTGAGTTTTTGAATTCAGAAGACGTCAAAATTCAGAATCTCGAAAAATATTTTTTGTCAAAGTGAACAATTTTGACGTCAAAATTGTTACCCTCTTAATTTCCGTCATTTTGATACCCATATTGCTGTGTATCAATGAAATTGCTAAATTCTGAATCCGGAAGACGTCAGGGATTCAGAATACGCCATTTTCTACAAAGTATGGCAATATAGGTATCAAAATGACGGAAATTGAATTTTAAATCTTTCTAACGATACGAAAGTCAGTTTTGACTAACTTTCAAAAAGTTAGAATCCAAGAATCTCAAATTTTTCAGATCCCGTGACGGAATCATGCGAGTGCTCTCCTTCAAAATTGCCATGATCGTATTCTCCAACATTCCATTAGAGGAAAAATATAGATGTAAGAAATTTTAGGATTTTTTGGGTTACTGTAGCTGGAAACTTTCAGATCTCTTCAAGCTAGTTTCCCAAGACGGTCATGCTACACAAAAACAAATCGCCCTGTTGCTTTATGATCTTATTCACGTAAGTAGATGAAAATCTGAAAATCTGAAATTCCAAAAATTCCAAAAATTGTGGATAATTGCCCATAAAAACTTTCTACTGGACCAAAATTCAAGATTCTGTACTTTTTGGATTCCCCAGAATCTTAGAAATCTGACAATTTTAAAATTTTTTAGATTCCTCGCCTTGTCGGCGAATCCGCCGCGTTCGGAGGCACCAACGTCGAGCCATCAGTCCGTTCGTGCTTTGAAACCGTCCGTTTGGCTCCGACGATTTCCGAAGGAGCATTTATTGATTGGGTGAAGAAAGTGAGTACAGTAGTCTACGGTAGGACTCGCTACAGTAATATTTTTCCAGGAACCCCAATCCATAGTCTGGTTAGCTGTTATGCATCGTCTTGTCATCTCGGAGAACACGAAACATGCGGTAAGAATTGAAACTCTGAATTTTTTGGTGTTTTTCATAACGTTAGAAAATTTTAAAATTTAATTTCCGTCCTTTCGATACCCATATTGCCCATATTCGGAAAAATCGGAATTTTTTGAATTCAGAATTCAGAAGACGTCAAAATTCAGAATCCAAAATTTTTAAAAATTGAGAAAATCGACGTCAACAAAGTTGTTTCCCAAAAAATGTCTAATAATTTGATACCCATATTGCCTATATTCTGATAATTGGATATTCAGAAGACGTCAAAATTCAGAATCTCAAATATTAAATTTTCTCTAAATTGAAAATTTTGACGTCAAAAATATTGCTCATAAAATTTCCGTCATTTTGATACCCATATTGCCCATATTCTAAAAATTTGGGGTTTTTAGAATCCAGAAGACGTCAAGGATTCAGAATCCCTTATTTCCCAAACCATGGCAATATGGGTATCAAAATGACGGAAATTAAATTTTAAAGCTTTCTAACGTCGACAAATTTTATAAAAATCAAGTTTTCAGATTCTTTATTCGAAAATTATCGATTTATTTTCAGTCCAAATGCAACGTGTGCAAAATGTTCCCAATCATCGGAATCCGTTATCGCTGTCTGACTTGCTTCAATTGTGACCTCTGTCAAAATTGTTTCTTCAGTCAGCGAACTGCAAAAAGTCACAAAACGATTCATCCAATGCAGGAGTACTGTGAGAAGACCACGTCATCTGATGACGCTAGGGATTTCGCAAAAATGTTGAGGAATAAGCTGAGAGCGTCGAAACGACAGAAAGGATATCTTCCGATTGATGTGAGTTTACAGTGCCTTTTTTGAAAATTCAAAAGTATTGATTTTGGGCCAAGTTATGGTCATTTTAAGGTTGGTGGCCTAGAAACCCAAATTTTTGGAAAACTAGGTCATGCTTTATCATTTTGTTTGGCATGTTTTGAGGATTCTAAATCAGTTTTCAGATTTGAAAAACATCGATTTTGAAAAAAGTTATGAAGGGGGACTAGTTTTGGGTTTCTAGGCCACCAACTTCAAACGACCATAACTTGCTTCAAAATCGATATTTTACAAATTTAAAAATTAGAATGGAATTCTCAAAGCAAGTGTAATACAATGATATACAACATGGCCTAGTTTTCCAAAAACTTGGTTTTCTAGGCCACCCATTTTCAAATGACCATAATTTGGCTCCCAAGTGTCCCAGAATCCCCGAATTTCAATTTTTCAGGTTGCCGAAGAAGGAATCCCTCTAACAAGTCCCCCAGCAAAAGTCACCAATCAGTCCACCGAGCAAATGAACGCAGACACCGCTCAAATGACCGCCCATCTTGCTAAGCTCTCCGCTGAGCATGGTGGGGTGGCGGAGCACATGGAGCCCGTGCAGTCACCATTGCAAATTATTAATCAGGTACGGTAGCTTGGCCCAATTCACTGGTGCTAGCTGGAAACTTTGGAAAATGTGGGGTTTGAGCGGAGTTATGGCAGTTTAAACCATTGGTTTAAATTTGGTGGCCGAGAAAACCCAATTTTTCTGGGCTTCTAGGCCACCAGCTAATTGAAAATAATTTGAACGTATTTTACGCATTGAGAGCTTTCAAATGAGTATAATCATGACCTATATTGCATAACTTTGAATTTTCGACTTTAAAGGCGCATGGGGGTCTGAAAAATTAGTGAAATTTAAAAAAACTAGAAAAGTAGGTCATGATTATACTTATTTTGAAGCTCTTAACGCTCCAAATCCAAATATTTAAGTATTTTTAACTTTGCGCGAAAATTCAAAGAGTTACGGTAGGTTCTCCAAAAAGAGCGAAATTTCAAACTACCGTATCTTGCTCAGTTTTCGAGCAATCTCAACTTTTGGGTTTTATTTTGATTTTTTGCGTTACGAGCTTTAAAATGAGTATACTCATGACCTATATTGCAAAACTTTGATTTTTGACTTTAAAGGCGCATGGCCCCTTGAAAAAATGAAAAACCGCGAAAGTAGGTCATGAGTATACTCATATTGAAGCTCTTAACGCGCATAATTCAAATTTCTAAAATTTTTTGACCTTGTGCAAAAACTCGAAGAGTTACGGTAGTTTCAAATTTTAGGAATATTTTTTTTGTTCTCTGCGTCTCCTAGATACTATCTCTCTCGGGAGATTTTTCTCATTCCTGCGCTTGCGCGCGCGTAAATGATGACAGTTAGTGAGAAAGTGAGAGAGTATAGAAAAGTGAGAGACGCAGAAAAGAGAGAAAACCGTTTCTCTTCTTTTTTCTATTTTTCCCCCAAATTCTTCTTCTTCTTCTTCTCCAACAAACACACAGAAATTGGAATCACTTACAAGACATTTTTCTTCCTATTCTTACTTTTTGAATTTCAAGAATTTCAAAAAATTCAAAAAAGACCAAAAAAATTATGTGCAGCATTCTAAAATTCCTAAAAATCACCAAAGATCATGACGAGCTGGCCGAGAGGTATATTAAGTGTGAGCAATGCACATGTAAACGACATTTTGTGAGTTTGATGGTGGCCTAGGAATCCAAAAATTGAAAAATGTTGAAATTTCTAGGTCACGCTTTTTTGAAATTTGAAAAAAGGTGAATTTTAAGCCAAGTTAGACCAATTTGAAATTTGGTGGCCTAGAAACCCAAATTTTTGGATTTCTAGGCCACCGAATTGATTTTTCTCAAAAATTTTGAATTTTTTAAATTTGCAAGCTTACCAGCTTCAAAATGAGCCTAATCACGAGATAATTGATTGGTGGCCTAGAAATTCGGATTTCTAGGGTTTTCTAGGCCACCAAACTTCAACATGCTGTAACTTGGCTGAAAATCGATATTTTTGAAAAATTATTTTTATTTCAAATTTGCAATTTTAATAGCTTCAAAATGAATATAAATGTGACCTAGAAACACTAAAAATGATGGCCTAGAAATCCGGATTTCAAGAGTTTTCTAGGCCACCAAACTTAAAATCACTGTAACTTGACTGAAAATCGATATTTTCGAAAAATTCTTTTTAATATAGATTTGCAATTTTGATAGCTTTAAAATGAACATACTCATGACTCAGAAAATTTTGAAAATGTGGCCTAGAAATCCGGATATCTAGGTTTTCTAGGCCACCAAACTTCAAATCGCTGTAACTTGGCTCAAAATGGTCCATTTTCTAAAATTCAAAAACCCCGAAATTCCAGAAGACGTGACAAATACAGTAATATCAAATTTTTTCAGGTTGAACAACTCCAACGGGACGAAATGGACCAAATGCTGCAACGACTTCAAATCGAAAACAAACAGCTGCGAAAAGAGTTGGAGTGGAAGCGAGGCGCAGCGAGTACCATGGAAATTGATAGGTAACTTTTAAAAAATAATAAAAATCAGAAAATGTGCTCTAATGCTAAAAAATTTGAAAAAAAAAATTTTTGAAAATTTTTTCAGATCCTCAAAACGTCCCACCGAGCGTCGAAGCGAGAGCCGTGGGGGTACTTTGCCACTGAGAAATGGGCGGAGCGTAGTGTCCCTAAAATCTACACAAAGTCAGAATGATGTAAGTGATTCTGGAATTCAAAAAGTGCAAAAAAATTCTGAAATTTTGAAGAAAAATGAGCTATTTTAAGCCAAGATCGGGCGAAATCGGTCAAATTCATTTTAGACCTAGAATAGCTCGAAAACCCCAATTTCTAGCTCAAAATTAGCTGAAAATTCAGAATTTTTAGTTTAAATTAGCCTAAAATCCCTTTTCCGGCCTAAAAGCCAGCAAAACCGGTCAAATTTAGGTCATGGACGAAGCCAAAGCGCTACGCCTTCACAAACAACGTCTCGAGCATCGTTCACGGATTCTGGAGCAACAAAATGAGCAATTGGAAATGCAACTGCAAAGGCTGAAGAAGGTCATTGATGCGGTAAGGAATTCAAAGAAATCCTTTTTCGAATTTTTGAAAAATCTCAATTTTCAGCAAAGTTAGGCCAATTTCAAATTCTGTGGCCTAGAAAACCAGGTTTTTTGGATTTCTAGGCCATGGAATTTATTTTCTCAAATTTTTCTGTGTTTCATTTGAATTTGTGAGCCTAAGAGCTTCAAAATGAGCTTAATCACGAAGTGTTTTCTTGGTGGCCTAGAAATCCGGAGAAATCCGGATTTCTCGGCCACCAAACTTCAGATGGCTGTAACTTGGCTGAAAATCAATATTTCTGAAAAATGTTGACTGAATTTTGTTTGACGTAGTTAGCGCTTCAAAATGAGTATAAACATGACCTAGAAAACCAAAGTTTTTTTCTTGGTGGCCTAGAAATCCGGGGGTTTCTAGGCCACCAAAAATCAAATGGCTGTAACTTGGCTGAAAAACAATATTTTTGAAAACTAAAAATTGATTTCGTCTTTTCTTGACTAGAGCTTCAAAATGAATATAAACATGACCTAGAAATCCGAATTTATTCGGCTGGTGGCCTAGAAATCCGGATTTCTAGGCCACCAAAACTTCAAATCGCTGTAACTGGACTCAAAATGATGCAATTTCAAAAATTCAAAATCTGAAAAAATATTCAGAACGCGAGGAATACTGTAGTTACAAGGTTTTTTGAAATTTAGATTTAAAAAATCCGAAAATCATCGATTTTTCTGCTGAAAACCAGAAATTATCGATTTTTTGGCTAAAAATAGGAAAATTGCTCTAAAAATTTTTCTAGAAGGTTTTAGATCATGGAAATTGGTGCAAAACGATTGCTTTCAATATGGCAAACATTTTGAAAATAAAATCGATTAACTCAAATATCGATTTTCGGCTGAAAACCGAAAAATTATCGATTTTCAACCGAAAATTGGAAAATCAGTCTAAAAACTTTTCTAGAAGGAGTTAGGCCCTGAAAATAAGTGCAATCGATTTGCCGAAATATGGCGAACATTTTTAAATTATCGATTTTTTGACAAAATATTGATTTTCCAGCAAAAATCCGCTCCTCTCTCCACCAACTCCTTGCTCCGAGGTTCTACAGGCGCCGCCGGCGCCTGGACCCCAGAGCGTGCTCTCTCAACCGCCCGTTCTGGCTCCCTGGGAACCATCGATCGTGACCGTGGCCTAGTGACCGCATCTTCGGCCGCGGCCACGGCGGCCGAGGACTCCGATGACGTGCCACGTGGCAGCAGTGTCGGTCAGATGCAAAACTTGATGAACGCTTGCGACGATTTGGGAAGAGCTATGGAATCGTTGGTGGTCTCTGTTGTCTATGATTCTGATGAGGAGAACGATGATTGATTATTGATTTGATTTTTTTTTTGAATTTGACCTTGTTATCGATTTTTTCTGTTCTAGTCGAACCCAAAATCCATTACGAAAACCGCCTTTTTTGACAAATTTTTATTTATAAACCCCCGAACGAATTATGTTATGTACAATTTAATAAAATTTTTTTATTTTTTTTTCAAATATCAGAATTCAGAAGTCGTCAGAATTCAGAATCATAATCTGCAAAACTGAAAATTTCGACGTCAAAAAGATTTCGAATAAAATTCTCGTCATTTTAATACCCGTATTGCCCTATTTTCATAAAAATTAGATTTTGAAGCTCAGAAGACGTCAGAGGATTCAGAATTTACTTCAAGAAACCACGGCAATATGGGTATCAAAACTTCGGGAATTTCATGCTGAGCAATTTTGACGATGTAAAAACTTCCAAAACCCAGTAGTTTTTTGAATTTTATTTTCGAATATCTGAATTCAGAAGTCGTCAGAATTCAGAATCCCAAGTTGCGAAACTGAAAATTTTGACGCTTAAAAGAATTTCTATGAAATTCCCGTCATTTTGATACCCATATTGCCCTATTTTAATAAAAATTAGATTTTGAAGCTCAGAAGACGTCAGAGGATTCAGAATTTCACGACTTCAAGAAACCAGGGCAATGTGGGTATCAAAATTTTGGAAATTTCATGCTGAGTAATTTTAACGACGTCAAATCTAGACACTTATTTTGCCTAGATTCAAGAAAATGGGAAATTCCGAATTCTGACGTCTTCTGAATCCCAATGTATACAAATCAAGAGAACATGGGCAATATGGGTATCAAAATGACGGCAATTTTGTGGAGATTTTAATTTTCATCAAATTTAATCAAGTTGATCAGTACTACAGTAATTATCAGTATCACAAGTGGCCGTCTCGCAAACATAATTGAGTCCAATATTCATAGCTCCAATATTCTGCCATCCAGCATCCGTTTCATTTCCAAAATTCGCCCCAGAAGCTTTAGATGACGTAGAAATCGGAAATCCAGAATCCCAACCAAACCAATGTTGGACCACTGGCTGTTCCCATCCATTAGGCCTGTCCCAACTCCATGACCCATTGCTCAGCGTTAATCCAATGTGATAGGAGTACGGTAATTGAAATCCGTTGGTGTTTTTGATGGAATCAAATATGAAATCGTGTTTATGTTGAGTGAATTCATCAGCTAGATATGCGTTTTTGAATCTATTGGCACAGGAAATCCGGGCGGCCCGCCAGACAGCCGTCAGACCCACTGGTTGGATGCAGACACCACCTGGAGGAGAGAATTGGTCAGAATAGTACTGACGGTATTGGGTCCACGTTGGTGCGCAGAAGCAGTTGGCTGGAAATGCGAAAATTGTAATTTTACTCAAAAACTATGAATTTTCATAAGTTTTGCCGTCGTTAAAATTGCTCAGCATAAAATTTCCGTCATTTTGATACCCATATTGCCCTTGTTTCTCGAATTCGTGAAATTCTGAATCCTCTGACGTCTTCTGAGCTTCAAAATCTAATGTTCATGTAAATAGGACAATATGGGTATCAAAATGACAGGAATTTTATAGCAATTCTTTTTGACGTCAAAATGTTTAGTTTCAAAAAAATGGGATTCTGAATTCTGACGTCTTCTGAATCCCAATTTTCGAAAATCTCGAAACGATTGTTTTTTTTGAAGTTTTAACGCTGTCAAAAGTGCTCAGCATAAAATTTCCGAAATTTTGATACCCATATTGACCTGTTTTCTTGAAGTCTTGAAATTCTGAATCCTCTGACGTCTTCTAAACTTCAAAATCTAATTTTCATGAAAACAGGGCAATATGGGTATCAAAATGACGGGGATTTTGTAGGAATTTTTTTTGACGTCGAAATTTTTTGTTTCAAAAATTGGGATTCTGAATTCTGACGACTTCTAAATTCCGATATAAGAAAATAAACAAATAACTACTGGTTTTTGAAAGATTTAAAGTCGTTAAAGTTATTCAGCATGAAATTTCCGAAATTTTGATACCCATATTGTCATGTTTCGAAGAGGTTCAGGATTCAGAATCCAGAAGACGTCAGGGATTCATAATATCCTTGTTTTGCAAAGTAGGGCAATATGGGTATCAAAATGACGGAAATTTGATGGCAAATCTTTTTGACGTCAAAAATTTTAGTTTTGACGACTTTCGAGTTCCAAAACTTCAGAAAAAAAGGAAAAGAAAAAGTACCTTCCAACATAGCCATTTGAATATCACCAATAAGTGCTCGATTATTAGTAAAATTAAATCTAGGACTAGAAATTTGTGCCAACCCATCCGCCAATTGCTCATCTCCCCCTCCTTGATTATAAGCTACAGTAACCAATTTTGTTCCAGCCGATTTCAGACGATTAGCAATGGAAATAGCTTCTCCATTCCTATTAAAAGTTGAAGCATATATCAGAATCAGTTTTTTATAAAATTTTCGTTTTTCATTTTTCCCGGCCTCCAGAACTTTTTCTGCCACTTCTAGACCATTTTCTAAATTGGAGTCATCTGTCTGGGATACTGTAGCCAGATCGGTGAAAATATTGTCATATAAATCATCGATCGATTGGAATTTATTCAAATCCGCGTTTTTTGTGGCCTTGGAGTTATAGGTTACCAGGCCTAGTCTAGTGGTTCTAGGATCATTGGAATTGGTCCCGATTTTGGTTCCATCACTGAAAACTGATGCAATGTTGGCGGCAATCTAAAAATATTTGAATTTTTCTAAATTTTAGGAATTGGATGCAGGTTTTAGGTTTCAAAAATATTGATTTTCAGCCAAATTACAGCAATTTGAAGTTTGCTGGTTAGAAATTCGGATTTGTTAGGCCACCAAACTTCAAATCGCTGTAACTTGGCTCAAAATCGATATTTTTGAGTTCTGAAAAGTGCATATAGTAGGGTTTTTGTTATATTTTAAAATGTAGTAACTTTCAATTTATTTTTAGCTTCTAAAACTTGAAAAAATTGATTTTAATCCAAGTTATGACAATTTTCAGGTTGGTGGCCTAACTTGGCCTAGCTTTGCATTTTCTAGGCTAGCGAAATTAGGCCACTAAGAGATTTGTATATCAAAATGAAGAATGATTTTTCAGAATTCCAAATCAATTTTCAGATTCTGAAAATATTGATTTTGAGCCAAGTTACAGCGATTTGAAGTTTGCTGGCCTAGAAATCCGGATTTCTAGGCCACCAAACTTCAAATCGCTGTAACTTGGCTCAAAATCAATGTTTTTGAGTTCTGAAAACCAAATACAGTAGGATTTTTGTTGAATTTCAAAACTGAGCAACTTTTAAAAATTTGAAAAAATCGATTTTTACAGAAAATTTGACATACCGCCGTCAGCCCATCATTTGTCATCCCTTGTGAGTTATCCACCACAGCGACCATATCCAACCACAGATTGCTCAGATCTTGACCACATGGACGAGTAATGTACTCGGATGAGATTACTGTAGAATTCAAATTTGAAAAACATTAGGAAATTCGAAAAAAAATTTTGGAATTTTTTGAAATTTTCAAAAAACTTCTAGTCAAAAAATTCAAAACTTACCATATATTTTGATCAGAAAAACTGTAAGCACAGTGTTGAATTTCATTTTTTCCAACAAAAAAAATCTTTTCAATTTTTAGTAATTTTTTTTCAAAAAAAATCACTGATAAGGAAACTCTAATCACAGATTATACCCACACCCCTAAGAGCTGACATTTCCTTGGTTTTTTTGTGGTTTTTAAATGTCAATTTTCTGAGTTTTCTGAAAAAAATCAATTTTCAATTTTAAAAAATAATGTTTTTCAGCCAAGTTACAGTAATTTGAAGTCTGGGAGCCTAGAAATTCGGATTTCTAGGCCATATTTCTATTACCACTAATTTGCGGTAATTTTTACAATGACGAAATTGCTCAGCATAAAATTACCGTCATTTTGATACCCATATTGCCCATGTTTTCTTGATTTTTGTGTTTTGGGATTCAGAAGACGTCAGAATTCAGAATCCCTAAACTTCTTGAAACTAGGCAATATGGGTATCAAAATGACGGAAATTCGATGAACATCACAACACAAGTCGAAAAATCAGAATTCGGAATGTTTGCAGCCAGAAAATCTCTTCTCCAGATTTCCTTCTTCTTCTCCAGATTCCAAATTTTGAATTTTTTAGAATACGGGCAATATGGGTATCAAAATGACGGAAATTTTGTGGAAAACACCATATCGAAGAAAAAATCTATTAAAATCTATTCTGAAGCACAATAAGTTCTTCTCCAGATTTTGCTCTTTCTCTTTTTCAGATCCCAAAAATTCGAATTTTTCAAAGTTGAGCAATGTGGGTATCAAATTGAAGTAAATTTGATGGATATCACAACCCAAGTTGAAAAATCGGAAATCAAAAAGCTTGAAGCTAGAAAATCTCTTCTCCAGATTCCCCTTCTTCTTCTCCAGATTCCAAAAATTGGAATTTTCGGAAGATGGGCAATATGGGTACCAAAGTGACGGAAACTTTGTGGGAAACAAGTTCCGAATATTGAAAATAACCAAAAAACGGATATAAGCTCAGAAACCTCTTCTCCAATTTTGCTCTTCCTCTTCTCCAGATTCCAAAATTTTCAATTTTTCGTAATATGGGGAATATGGGTATCAAAATGACGGAAATTTTGTGGGCATTACAGTCCAAGTTGAAAAATCGGATTTCAGAAAGTTTGAAGCTAGAAAATTTCTTCTCCATATTTCCTTCTTCTTCTCCAGATTCAAAATTTTCAATTTTTCGGGATATGGGCACTATGGGTATCAAAATGACGGAAATTTTATGGAAATCATGATCCAGAAAAAAAATTCGGTCCAAATCATGTTTGAAGCTAAAAAATCTCTTCTCCAGTTTCTGCTCATCTTCTTCTCCAAATTCCAAAAGCTGGATTTTTCGAAAGATGAGCAATATGGGTGTCAAATTGAAGAAAATTTATTGGATATCCCAACCCAAGTCGAAAATTAGGAATTCAGAAAGATTGAAGCTTTAAAATCTCTTCTCCAGTTTCTGCTCTTCTTCTTCTCCAGATTCCGAATATTGAACTTTTTAGAAGATGGGCAATATGGGTATCAAATGAAAGGAAATTTGATGGAGATAAAGATTCATTTCGAGAAAATGTACAAACACATTCAAAAAATCCAAAAACAGATCTAAAGTCTTCTAGAAGCACGTCTTCTATATCCACTCTGCTCGGCCTGTGGTTGTTCAACCTCTCCATAACCAACAGTTCTTGGTGGGCATGGACAGTATGCCGCGTCAGTTCCTGGTGCTCCTTCAACTCCATTCTCTCCAGCAACACCATCTGGTCCAGCTTCTCCATCCTTTCCAGGTGCTCCAGCGATTCCCTCAGATCCTTGTGCTCCTGGAGCTCCATCTTCTCCGTTGGCTCCATCTTGTCCAGCTGGTCCGGCTGGTCCTTCTGGTCCCTGTGGTCCTGGTGCACCTTGTCCGCGTTGTCCATTCTTTCCTGGAGCTCCATCTTCTCCATTAGCTCCATCTTGTCCAGCTGCTCCGGCATCTCCTTGGGCTCCTGGGGCTCCTGGAGCTCCGTCTTGTCCTGGGGCTCCATCTTGTCCTGGTTGACCGTCTGGTCCGGATGGTCCGGCTGGTCCGTCTGGTCCTTGTGGTCCTGGAGCTCCGGCTGGGCACTTGATGCATTCGTGTTGTGCGTATGGGTCGATTGGAGATGGGATTCCGTCGTGACCATTGTTTCCAGCTTGTCCTGGAGCTCCATCGTCTCCTGGTGCTCCTGGCTCTCCTGGTGGTCCTGTAAAAAATAGGTTTTGTGAAGTTTCAGGACGTTAGATGAGCTTAAAATTGAAAATCCGTCATTTTGATACCCATATTGCCCTACTTCCATGAAATACGAAATTGTGGATCCGGAAGACGTCAGAATTCAAAATCTCGATCATCAAAATGTAAAGTTTTGACGTCAAAAATATTTCCCATGAAATTTCCGTCATTTTAATACCCATATTGCCCTACTTTAATAAAAATTACGTTTTCGAATTCAGAAGACGTCAACAGATTCAGAATCCACCGAAATCTTGATATATAGCAATATGGGTATCAAAACTTTGGAAATTTCACGCTGAGCAAGTTTGAAGTTGTGAAAAAATGTCAAAAATCAATGGTTTTTGACATTTTTGATAATCAGAATTCAGAAGACGTCAGAATTCAGAATCTCAATGTTCAAAACGAAAAATTCCGACGTCAAAAGAATTTTTCATGAAATTCCCGTCATTTTGATACCCATATTGCCCTACTTTCATGAAAATCAGTTTCCGGAATTTAGAAGCCGTCAACGGATTCAGAATCCATCAAAACTTTAACCCCTAGCAATATGGATATCAAGATTTTGGAAATTTCACGCTGAGTAGTTTTAACACAGTGAATATCCCCAAAACCTGCTAGTTTTCAAGTTTCAGGTCCAAAACTAACCAGCTGGTCCAGCTGGGCAGTTGCTTGGCTGTGGTCCACAGTTGCATGATCCTCCGGCTTGTCTCTTTCCACGCTTGAACAAAGACTCCAAGGTGTTTTCTGGTGCATTCTGCTGGGTCATGATCATCTTGTTCCAGGCGTCGTCGGCGAGGAGCTAAAAGTTTAAAATTTTCAAAATCTGGAGAAATCGAAAAATGGGGATTCTGAGAGGATTTTCCACGTCGTTAGAACGTTTTAAAATCAAAAATGCGAAATTTTGATACCCATATTGCCCTATTTCCCGAAAATTGAGTATTCTGAATCCTGAAGACGTCAGAATTCAGAATTTTTGAAATATGGGCAATATGGGTATCAAAATTTCGCAAATTTCACGGGGAACAAAGTTAACGAAACAAAACTCACCTTAAACTCATGCATATCATCCATGACATCGAAATAAAGGGTGTTGATGTCATTGAAAAGGACACCAGCGATCACAAGGGATCCCAAAATGACGATGCCAGAAATGGCGGAAAGCGCGCCGGCCACAAAACGGGTCATGCTTGTTTCTAGAAGCTTCCGAAGAGGATTCTGAAGATTTCAGACGACGTGCGCAAGATTTTATACCTCCTGTTGCCATTTTGGAGGCCAAATTTGAACTTGATTGACGGAAAAGATAACTTAATTTAGGCTCCGCCCACTTTTCCGTCGGCGGCGGCTATCTTGATGCCAAATCTGTGTTAAAATTGTGTAACAATTTGAAATGAGACAATAGAAAAAAGCTAAGCTAGATAAGAATCTAAAATTTGAATTCTGAAATTTCAGAAAAATTGAAAAAAAAATTCCAAAATTTTGAATTACTGGAGAAGACATTTTCTATGCCAATTTCGTTTTTTCAGAATTCCTTCAACTTTTATAGTATAGCCCATCAAATTTCCAACGATTTCATACCCATATTGTCCATGTTCCGAGAAATTGAAAATGTTGGAATTTGGAGAAAAAGAAGAAAATCTGGAGAAGACATTTTCTTGGTCCAGTTTCAATTTTGGGTCTTTTTTTCTAACTTTCATTGTATTTTCCATTAAATTTCCAACAATTTGATACCCATATTGCTCATCTTTCAAATTTTTAAAACTTTTGAAATTTGGAGAAGAACTAGGCAGAATCTGGAGAAGAGATTTTCTGGGTCCATTTTAGTTTGTACACTTTTTCTGAACTTTTACCGTATTGCCCATGAAAATTCCAAGAACTTGATACCCATAATTCTCATCTTTTTAATTTTTCAAAAAGTTGGAATTCTGACGTCTTCTGGATTCAGAATTCTTCAAAATTTTGAAATAGACCGAAAAAAAACATCCAAAATATGTGTTTTTTCATATAAAGTGTGCAACTTCTAAATTTGAGAAAAATACTCTTTTTTCAACCAAAAGTTTGAAATTCGGAAAAGAAGAAGAAGAAAATTTGGAGAACAGATTTTCAGGGTCCATTCTGATTTTCAAGCCTTCTTTCAACTTTACCCGTATTTTCCATAAAATTTCCAACATTTTTATACCCATATTGCTCATCTTTTAAAAAATTTGAAAGATTTGAAATTTCGAGAAGAACAAGGGGAAATCTGGAGAAGAGATTTTCTGGGTCTATTTTGGTTTTCAAGCCTTTTTTTCAACTTTCAACATGTTCTCCATAAAATTCCCAACAACTTGATACCCATATCGCTCATCTTTTGATATTTTCGAAATTTCGGATTCAGAAGACGTCAGGACTCAGGATTTTCAAAATTTTCAAAGCATGGCAATATGGGTATCAAATCAGTCCTAAATGTTGTGGCTTTTCTTCTTTTTGCTATAAAACCCACTAGAAATTCAGGTGGATCGAGTTATGAAGCTGTAGAACTTAGAAGACGTCAAAATCCGAAATTTCAAAAATTCTCTAAACATGGCAATATGGATATCAAAATTTCGGGAATTTCTTGGAGTTATTTTTTTACACTTATTTTTTTCGTTTTTCTTCAAGTTTCAGAATGTATGTCAGATGACGTCACAGAGGATTCTTCTTTCAGAAAAAAACCCTACAGATAAAATCTCACCTTGTTTACGGTTTTCCAACCTTTACGGGCTTACACCTTTCTTCTTTTTTCCTCTTCTTCTTCTCCGTAAACCATGTGTATTCATAGAAATCCAGTTCTTCTTCTTCTTCTTCTTTTTTTTATCTTCTCCGAAACATCTCAAACGATTAAAGGGCATGGCAAAAAAAGGTGGACAAAAAATGTGTGTGTTAAAATTTATTCGGGGGGATAAGAAAATGAGAAAGTGAAGAAAAAAAAGAACCAGCTGATTGTGATAAGTGATCAGGAACTTTCTATTTGATAAGTGACAATAACCGAATCTGAAGAAGATAATTTATAGCCTCAAACTTGTCGCAAAAATGATCTGGAGTATTTTTGGAAATTCAAAAAAAAAGTTATAAAAAAGGAAGAAGAAAACCTTACCCAATTTTTTAGCCTAAGTTTGTTATTCTTGCCAAACTTTTTTTCCTACTGATAAGAAGAAAGGATGTTTTTTAGTACAGTAACTTGTAAAAACTTTGTTATCTGGGTGTGTTTTCTTCCTGTTTTGAACATTTTTGATAACTTTTAGGAGTATAAAAATGCGGTCCAAATTTCAAAAATTCATATCACTTTCTGATTTTCCTTCTCAAAAATCATGAAATTCCTTCTATTTTTCGCTCTAATTGGAGTATACTGTAAGTGAATTTTCTAGCCAAATGCTGACCGAAAATTCCAAAAATTTCAGCCATTTTCGCCAAATACCCAGTGGAGCGTGAATGCGGATCAAAAATGGAGAACCTGTGGTTGGATGTTGTTCTAGTTGTGGATAATTCAAAAGGAATGACAAATGATGGACTCGCTACGGTAATTGAATTCTAATTAGCTTCCTAATTAGATGAAAATCAGAATCCCCAAAGAATATGAGTCAAAATGAAACATTTCGAAGTAAAACTCCAAAATTCCAAGAATAGTTTCTCCATTAGAACTTTAGAATTCTACATATACGTCTTTTCTATAGAAAAATCAATTTTCAGATCTCCTCAAACCTTGCCTCCATCTTTAGTGCAGCTAAAATCGGAACCCACCCATCGAATCCAAAAACCACACGAATCGGATTGGTCACTTATAACTCCAACGCCACCATTGATGCTCATTTGAACCATGATTGGCCGAAAAACAATGATGTCATGAATTTCTACTCCTGTATGTCCAAAATTTCCGACGAGTCAACATCCTTTGTCGCTCATGGCCTGCAGACGGCTCAGAATTTGCTATATTCGGAAAGTTTTGGTTCTAGCAGATCGCATTACAAAAAAGTAATCATTGTATGTGCATCGACGTACAAAGGAACTGGAAAAGATGACCCAATTCCGGTTGCCAACCGTCTGAAAGGCAGAGGAGTCAAAATTCTGACAATTGCTTACGATCAGGGAGATGAGGAGGTTGTCGAGGAGTTGGCAAAGATTTCGAGCCCCGGATTAAGTTTCAAGCAAGATGCGAATATCACACTGATTGAAAATGCACTTTTGGAAGGTTGGTACTTTATTCTGCGAAAAATTCCAAATTTCACATCGTTAAAGTTGTTTACCACTAAATTTCCAACGTTTTGGTACCCATATTGAACTACTTCCTTGAATTTCGATATTCTGAATCCGCTGACGTCTTCAGGATTCCAAAATAGTAAGTTCTGAGAACCATGGCAATATGGGTATCAAAATGTTGAAAATGTGGTGGTTGGTAACTTTGACGACGGCAAAAATTGTATGAAATTCTGAATGTTGACGTCATCTGAATTTAGAAGACGTGAAAATTCAGAATTTTCATTCCTAAGTTGAGCATGATTTCTTTTCGTCAAAATTACTAGACTTGAAATTTCCGTCATTTTGATACCCATATTGCCATACTTTTGAAAAAACAGGAATTCAGAATCCAGAAGACCAGAAGACGTTGAAAGAATTCAGGATACACGATATTTTCTAAAGTAGGGCAATATGGGTATCAAAATGAAGGAAATTTAATGATTGGTAACTTTGACGACGTTAAAATTTTTTTTGAAATTCTGAAGCTTGACGTCTTCTGAATCCCGAAAGTGTGAAAATTCAGAATTCCGATTTTCATTTAATATCACCGTCAAAACTATTAAGCTTTCAATTTCCGTCATTTTTGTAACCCATATTGCTGTATTTTGCAGAAATCGGAAATTCAGAATCCAGAAGACGTTAAGAGGTTTCTCACATTCCAATTTTAAGTCGTAAGTAATTTCAGTAAATTGCTTCTGCCCAAGTTCCAATTGGCACCAATACCGCACTCCCGGTCATTCCTACGGTACCTGCATCCAACCAGTCGGAATGCCGGCTGTTTGGTTCGCGGCGCTTGCTTCCTGTCAGCTTCGTTGGAATACTTCCTATTTGGCATCGGAATTCACGCTCGACAAGCATCAATTCATCATTGATACCGTCAAAAAAACTCCGCAAATTCGCGAACCATACGCCTATCACATTGGATTGCGCAGAATTGATGGAGAATGGTATTGGGACCTACCGACTGGACCAGTTCTGGTCAGAGGTTATGAAAATTGGGGATATAATTATCCAAGTCAGTCGAAGGAACTATCGGTCGGAATGAACTTTGAAAATTCTGGAAAATGGATGGAATGGAAGAATGTGGACCCGATGTTCCCATCTAATTATGTTTGTGAAACCCCTACCTGTGATACTGATAACTATTGTGATGCAAGTGTTGATGATCATTGATTTTATTTTTTAAACGTTTTTTTTTCAATAAACCATTTAACACACATTCTCTGTAGGTTTCTAACATCGACCCGTTTGCATGTGTGCAAAAAATTAAACTGTTTGAAATACACTTCTGGCCATACCCTTATGGTTTTTGGCTGTAACTTTCTTCAAAATAGAGCTAAAGGATGAAACTTTTCTGTAAAATGTAGAAAATTATCCGCAAAAGATCATACAGCAACATTTTAATCCTTAAAAGAAGAAGAAAAATTTCGGATTTTTGGATGGTTTTTTCAAAAGGAATCTGGTAATTTTTCTGACAGATATCAAAACTACAGTTTTGTTAAATTCAAAAAAAAATGATTTCCTGTTGCGGAATGTCTATGGAAACGCATAACAAAATTTACATTTAGTAAAATACTGCCTGAACAGACTACCGATTCAGTTTAAGTTCCTGAGTGCTCCATTAATCAATTGAAATAAGACGAAGTTGTTGTAATTGTTTGAGAACAATGAACATGAGATTTTATCACTTTAACGAACTGATCAATCGATATCTGTCAGGAAAAATTACCAGATTCCTTTTGTTGGGAATTGCATGGAGAACCAGATTATCTTCTCTGAATCTTCTATTTCTTCTCCAAACCGATTATTAGATATCCTGCAGGTTCTTTTTGGGTAGGTCTGCTTTTATTAAGGTTTCATTGCAATTTTCGAACCGTTTAATAAGATTAGAAATGATGTCAAAATGTTTATTTTTCATAACGAAATCAGCTCCAAAAAATTCAATTATCTCCATCGCAATAGTTATCCGTATCACATGAGTACATTTCACAGACATAATTCGCACTTGATCCAGACGTTGTCGGAACGTTCTGCCAGAACGTTTGAGTACCAGATTGCATATTCAGTACTCCACTTTTGGAAGCCTGACCTGCTGGGTATCCCGCTCGCCAGTTATTGTAATCTCCCAAAGGCACTGGGCTCATTCCATCCGGTTGCTCCCACATCCAGGTATTCTGAGTGATGTTCCAGCTCAATCCAATGTTGTAGCTATACGGCATGGCCATTCCATCGTGATTTTTGACGTATTCAAGAATGAAGTCGTGTTTCGCTTGGGATTGTTCGATGGCCAGATGAGATTTATTTTTCATTAGGTTTTTGCAAGTCCTTTTGGATGCATCCCACGAGGCTTGAAAAGCAAACAGTCTTAGGCATTGACCATAATGGAAGGAGAAACGATTGGAAAATGAAGTACGGTATGGCTCCCAGAGGTCGGGACAGTAACAATTGGCTGCAAAAGTTTTCGGATATTTTTTACTCTCGAAAAATCTTCATTTCTCAATTAAATAAGATTGGACGCCGGCGAAGTTGCCTACCGTTAAGTTTGCAAAATTTTGATACCCATATTGCTGTACGTTCTACAAATTTTCAGAATCCCCCTCTCACCTTGAAGCAGGGATTGCTGGATATTGGAAATCAGCTCATTACTACCCTTTCCTGTATTACTGTATGCCATTCCGGGTGTTGCAATCTCTGCAAGCTGGTACAGCAATCCTTCATCACCTCCTTGATCGTAAGCCACTGTTATAATAAACGCTCCGTCTTCAAACAACCGCTGTGCAACCGGAACTGGATCTAACTCTCCGGTTCCTTTATATGCTGATGCGTACACAATAACCACTTTCTTGTAATGACCTCGAGTTGTGTTCATATTTTGAGTTCGAATCATATGTTCAGCTGCTTGCAATCCAGTAGATAAGTAGGACTGTTCGGATGTTGAGACACTACACAGATCTTGGTAAATCCCGTCAGCAAAGTCATCATAGGATTGATACTGGTTCAAATCTGCATTAACTTGCGCTTCTGCGTTGTAGGTCACAATTCCGACTCGAGTGGTTCGGGGCTCCGTAGGGTTAGTGCCGATTTGAGTATCTTCGAAAACAGTCACTATGTTGCTGGCAACCTGTAATAGAAATTGCAAGAAAAACTCATTTTTCCGAGCTTCTCACGTTGAGATTTTTCAACACAGTATACACCAAAAATAAAACTTACTCATGAATTGTGCCACAGTATCCCGAAATCAGTTGCATCCCGTTTTAGCCCCGAATTTTTAGCCCAATATAGCAGAAATTTCGTCACGAAAGTTTGTTAAATATGTTTCAACTTACCGAAAGCAATCCATCATGTGTCATTCCAATTGAATTATCTACCACGACCACCACATCCAACCAGAGATTGCTCAGATCTTTGCCACATTGACGGTCCAAATTTACAGAAGGCTGTGTCTGGATGGACTTCGAACAGCAAGCTGAAAAATGTGATTTTGAGTCGATGCACCATGTGAGACGATGCACCAAATCATGGAGACGATGCACCAAATGAATCATTTGACCAATTTCAAACTACCGTTACTCAAATAATTTTGATCCGAGCCAAATTAAACATTCTAAAATGTACTTGACACACTGAGAGCTTCGAAGTAGTTATAAACCTGACTGTATTCAGTGAAATTTTGGGTTTTTTGGCGATGCACTATGGGAAAACTACTGTAACTTGCTTATTTTTCTCTCAAACTCAATAAAAAATTTAACACTGCATTTGTCAAGTGCAGAGCTTCAAAATGAATATAAACAAGACTAGCTTTGGTGATATAAGGTTTTTGGGACTTACAGTATGCTCCAATCAGGAGAAGAAGAAGAACATGAAGAGTTTTCATCATGGAAAGTTTCCAGAAAACGATACTTTCCCGATTCCCAGACTTCACTTTTATACTTTTCTGGAACTCCGGGATTCCAAACGGAGCATCCTTCTTCCTTATCAGTAATACGAAAAAAGGAAAAAGCATTCCTTTCTTATCTTCTCTTCCCATGTCGACGAACGTTTATGAATATCCTCTTCTTCTTCTTTTTTAACGACATTTTTGATTTATCACGAGGAATCCTTCCTTTTCAGGGTGTGTCTTTTTTTTTTGAAATTTTGGAAACGGAATTTGACTAGACTAGCTGAACATTTTTATATCATCAAAACCAATAGAATCTTACAAATGAAGAAAAAAAAATGGCCAAAAGAAGAAACTCCATTAAATGTGGGTCATTTTGGAACCCATATTGCCATAGTTTACAAAACTTTGATTTTTCGGAATCTGGAGAAGAACTAGAAAATTTTAGAAAAGAGAAATTTTGATGGAACTTCAGCAATATGGGCATCAAAATGTTGGAAATTGTATGGAAAGCTGGGAAAACACAAATTCCAGTATTGAAAATTCTCCAGAATCCAAAAAATCTCTTCTCCAGATTTTACCCCCAGATGACGTCAGAATTTCAAAATTTAGGAATCATGACAATATGGGTATCAAAATGTTGGAAATTAAATGGATTTCCTTCTTTTCACATTATTTTTCCTTTTTCTTTTTCTATTTTGTGAGATTTTGCCTTCCCCAAATTCCTAGTTCTTCTCCAAAACCGAAAAATTCAAAAATTTTGAAATCATGGCAATATGGGTATCAAAACTTTGAAAATTTAATGGAAAATTGGAAAAACACAAATTCCAGCTTCAAAATTTTTCCAGAATCCAAAAAACTCTTCTCCGAATTCACCTCCAGATGACGTCAAAATTTCAATAGTTTGGAATCATGGCAATATGGATATAAAAATGTCGGAAATTTCATGGAGTTTCTTCTTTTGACCTTATTTGTCTTTTTTCTCCTTTATTTTCGTAAGATTTTGTCTTCTCCAAATTCCTAGTTCTTCTCCAAAATGCAAAATCTCAAAAATTTAGGAACTATGGCAATATGGATATAAAAATGTCGGAAATTTCATGGAGTTTCTTCTTTTGACCTTATTTGTCTTTTTTCTCCTTTATTTTCGTAAGATTTCCTCTTTTCCAGATTCCTAGTTCTTCTCCAAAACTCAAAATCTCAAAAATTTTAGGAACTATGTCAATATGGGTATCAAAATGTTGGAAATTAGATGGAGTTCCTTCTTTTCACATTTTTTTTCTTTTTTTTTTCAATTTTTTTGAGATTTCGTCTTCTCCAAATTCCTAGTTCTTCTCCAAAACCCAAAAATTCAGAAGTCTCTATTATCAGTGACTTTGTATTGTTTTTGTTTTCTTTTTTTTTTATCACTACTTCCGCCAACTATATATTTTATATTTTTTTGGGTTCTATACAAAAAGTGTTTTCCTAATGATAAGCAGTATTCAAGGTTCAACATTTTCAAAGTTCACCCGGACAAATGCAAGGTAAGTTCACATTTTTAAATCGCACACTATTATCCGAGGTCCGGAAATTTGACAGCCGAGCAACAGGCTCCTGAAAATGGTCGAAATGTCCGTAAAACAACTGAAAATATGTTTAAAATCAACATTACTAATAACATTCAAGTAACTCTGTATGTACGGATGTATGTCGCGCGCCCTTTAACCCATTCAAAGTTACCCGATTGAGCTGAAAACTGGACAGATAGATCAGAAATGCGTCTTAATTGATGCCCGAACTTTCCGTTTTTCGAAATTTTGATTTTGAAGCCTTCTGGAGACGTTGCTTTGTTTCACCACAATAAAGCTTTAGGAGGTTTAGCCCCGGAGGGGAGTAAACCGACTGGTATATGTAATTAGCCAGTACTGTATATTTGATAATTTTTAACAAATTCAAAATTTCAGAAGTTGTTGGATATGAAATTGATGTAAATGACTTGTTCAACTCTGCTCCAAAAACAGAAGACTCAGTCGAATATGACAATCCGTCAACTGCAGAAAAAGACGAAGAAGGAATTTATGCATATATTACTGATTTCTCAAAACCCACCGTAGTCCTCAAAAACATACTATCGCATTCTTCTTGCAGTTTTATTGTTAGCGTGTCTTGTTGCAATTGCCATCATTGTGTTTCTAGTTGTGCCAGTGACTGTTCATCATACAGGTAACAGTTTTGCTACGTCCCAAAATCGAAATCTTTTGAGGAATAAAAAGATACTTAAGATACTTTAGGAAATGAGAACCCATTTCCACTGCAATAAGGGACTTCTAGGTATAAGAAATTGTTATATGAAAAAATTGATTCCATTGCTTTCCAGCCTTATCTCTCTGTGATACAAAAATATCTAACATTTAAAAGAATTCAGAAATAACGTCTACGGTAAAAACGACTGTAACCAGTAGCGTCGATATCAAAACCACCTACCACCCCACCGCTCAATGTCAGACGACAACCTTTGCTTGTGAGTTTTAGTGCACTGATTTCTCTTTAAATTATGTTTTACAGAATTGTTAGAAAAAGTTAGCCTCAAAAGAAATTTTCCTATTTCTAACTAACATAAGGTGAAGAATAGAAGCCAATGGCTCCTATTAGAGCAAATGCGACAGTCTTGCTTGTACTCATTTTAACGCTCTTAACATGTAAAGTACATTCACACATGGAGAGATGTGGGAAATTTAGGTCGCGAAAAATGGTCTGAAAAATGAGGTCGCGAAAAAAAAAATTTTCCCGAAGGGATGAGAAAGGGGTGTAATATTGTGTTGAGGGATTAGCTAGTGAATTTATAGACTGGAAATGAACACGAGGGAAACCATGAAATGAAGATCAACCAATGTTAAATTACCTACAGTAATCTGTTCGAAAATTAGTCTGAAACTCGTATAAGGAGGCAAAAAAAGTAGGTCGCGACTGTTATATTCGTGTTTCTCGTGAGAAAATATTGAGATTGAAAAAAAAAGCGACCTAAAAGGGCTAATTTTTCCACTGAAACGGCATTTGGGAAATCGCTACAGTAATCAGGTCTGAAATGTGGCCAAAACTCGTATAAGGAGGCAAAAAAAGTAGGTCGCGACTGTTATATTCGTGTTTCTCGTGAAAAAAATATTTAGATTGGAAAAAAAAGCGACCTAAAAGGGCTAATTTTTCCACTGAAACGGCATTTGGGAAAAAGAGCCATTTCCCAACTGAAAAGCGCAAAAAAGCACTGTGGCCGGCGAGCGTCTCCCAAACGTACTTTTGTGTAAGTTTAGGTCGCGATTTTGTTTTAAATGGTGTCCCGCCGGTTGTTTATCACGAGACCGTTTCAAACAGATTTCGAAAGTTGCGGGACATGTGTGTAATAGCAACGTGAAGCATGGTGCGCGCTCCCTCAAGGTGGTGCGGGCGACCGTTTCTCTGCGTCTCTTCTGAGCGCTGTTGTGTATAACACGTGCCGCTGGTTATGGGAGGTCGCCGGTTCGAGGAAAAGGAAAGTGTGAATAATTTATATGATGTAATGATAATTAATAGATTAAAATTGATGTATCAATTTATTTTTTTTATATTGGTCGCCAGGTGGCGAAACCAAGGACAAATTTCAAAATTTGACGACCTTTTTTTTTTTTTGGTCGTCAGGTCGCGAAAATACGCAAAAATTTTAGGTCGCGAAAATTGGTTTTTTTCGATTTCCCAAACTAACTTCATGTGTGAGTACATTGAAAAATGTTTTTAGCTTCTCTCTCTCTCTCTCTCTCTCTCTCTCTCTCTCTCTCTCTCTCTCTCTCTCTCTCTCTCTCTCTCTCTCTCTCTCTCTCTCTGTCTCTCTCTCTCTCTCTCTTTCTCTCAAACAAGAGTTTAGTAGCAAATTTGAGAAGCGATCAGTCATAAATTATAAGTTAAAAACCGACCGGTAGTCAACAAAATAAGAAAATATTGCACGCGACGCGCTTAAAATGCCCCAGAAAGTCGAGAAAACCTTCAACCTGCTCCAGAAAGGTGCGAGAGAAACCCGAGGTTGATCATAAACATGACTTATCCTCTCAAAATACCATTTTTCAGCTCCTATAAACCTTGACCGTCAATGTGGCAATGATACGACTAATATCTGGTTGGATGTGGTGGTAGTGGTAGATAATTCATATGGAATGACAAATGATGGATTACAAGAGGTAGGTTGAATATAACAAAAAATCCATTAAAAATTGTTTCCCCATCATTATAATCTCAGGTTGCCGCCATCATAACGTCCGTGTTCCGAAGCACTCGGATCGGCATCAACTACACGACCCCCCGAACCACCCGAGTTGGAGTTGTGACCTATAACGATGAAACCACAGTTAATGCAGATTTGAACCGGTTTCAATCATACGATGACTTTGCTAACGGAATTTCCCAAGATCTTGGAAGTGTCTCAACATCCGAACAGTCCTACCTATCCATCGGATTGCAAGCGGCTGAACAACTGCTCAATTTTCAAAGTTTCAACACAATTCGATCTTATTATAAAAAAGTAGTTATTGTGTACGCATCAACATATCAACGAACCCAGGACTTGGATTCAGTTCCTGTTGCAAATCGATTGACTGAAGACGGAGTATATATCATCACTGTGGCTTACGATCGAGGAGGAGATGAAAAAATGCTGTACAAGCTTGCTGAGATTGCAACACCCGGAATGGCATACAATACTACTGGAAGTGGTAGTCCTGCATTGGTTCACAATATCCAGCAATCACTACTTCAAGGTGAGAAACGAGAATCTTTGAAAGTCCAGAAAAATCAAAAACTTTTGCAGCCAACTGTTTCTGTCCCGACGGCTGGGAACAATACCGTACTTCATTTTCCAGTCGTTTCTCCTACCACTATGGCCAATGTCTCAAAGCATTCACCATTCCCGCTACGTGGAATGATTCCAGAATGATCTGCAGAAACCAAATGACAAATTCCTACCTAGCCACTGAAACATCCAAAGCCAAACACGACTTCATTCTGGACTACGTCAAAAATCAAGAAGGGATGGACACATTGTACAAATACAACATTGGATTGAGTTGGAGCACAATCGAGAACTGGTGGATATGGGAGCAACCGGCCGGAATGGCTCCTGTGCCTAATGGACCTCCTGTGTATAATGGGGCTTACACGAATTGGGGAGCTGGGTGGCCAATCGTTGGGTCTCCGATGATCGGAGTACAAAATGTGCAGTCTGGTACTCAATCGTGTTGGCAGAATATTCTACAATCGACTGGATCATCTCCATATGTTTGTGAAGTGTATTCCTGTGACACTGATAACTATTGCGATGGGGACAATTGAATTTTTGTATTCTCATTTCATTTTGAAGCTTAAAGATTTTTCAAAAATCATCGATTTTGGTTGAATACGGTTTTTTGGGTTTTTCAAAGGGACATGAGGCTTATTCTGAACTCCCATGAATGTAGTCATGGTTATACTTATTTTGAAGCTCTCAACATGACAAGTAAAATTCAAAAAATTTAATTGAGCTTGAGTGAGAAAGAAACGACTTATGGTAGTTAGAGTGAATGAACACATTCCGGTTTTCTGAATCTAATTTGAACCAGGATCCGTCAATGAAATTGTGATGTCCATTGAACTTTCTTCAATTTAATACCCATATTGATATGATTTTAATAATTGAAAACTTTCGGATTCAGAAGAAGTCAAAATTCGGAATTTCCGAAAACTGAAAAAAAAATCGGACATCTCATTTTTGCTTTAACTTCTTACAAATTTAAACAACTTTATTCATCCAATCTTCCATCGGAACTACAGTAATTATCAGTATCACAACTGGCAGTTTCACACACATAATTAGCTGCAGTTTTCAACATATCAATATTTTCCCATTTAGCTTCTAATCCTTGTCCAGTTTGTTGATTCAGCATCGCATTTAGGGTAGATGCGGCAATTGGATATCCATCTTCCCAATCGTACCATTTTTTCAGCTCCGGTTGGTCCCACCCAGCAGGGCGGTCCCATTTCCAGACTCCGCCCACTTTATTCCCACCGATATGATAGGAAAATGGTTGATGAAAGCCTACTGTAGCATTTACAATATCCAAAATGAAGTTGTGTTTTGACAAATTGAACTCATTTACGAGATAAGAATTATTCCATCGATTGGCGCAGGACATTTTTGCGGCTTTCCAGACTGCGGTCAGAGTCACTGGCTGAAAACAGACACCGTAACGATAGGAATTGGTGTCGGAGTAGAATTGCCGATATTGAATCCAATCGTTGGGACAGAAACAGTTTGCTGAAAAAAATATTTTTGAAATTTAAAGTAACTTTGATTTTTAAGCGATTTCACATCGTCAAAGTTGCTCAGCGTAAAATTTCCGTCATTTTGATACCCATATTGTCATACTTTCTAAGAGACTTCAGAATCCTTCAACGTCTTCTGAATTTGAAAATTCAGAATTTAAGTCTCCCAAAGTAGGGCAATATGGGTATCAAAATGACGGGAATTCAATGGCTAGAAACTTTGACGATGTTAAATTTTTTTGAAGAAATTCTGAATTTTGACGTCTTCTAAATTCAGAAGACGTCAAACTCTAGAATCTTAATTCATCGTCTTTTATTTATAACGGCATCGTCAAAATGCCAGACTTGAAGTTTCAGTCATTTTGATACCCATATTGCCATACGTTGCAAAAAATGTGAATTCTGAATTCTGAAGACATCAAGAAGATTCACAATCACAAAATTTACCAAAGTAGGGCCATAGGGGTATCAAAATGACGGAAATTTGATGATAAGAAATTTTGAGGATGCCAATAAAAGATTTTTTCCGAAATCGAAAGTCTAAACTTTTACATCTTCTGAATTCAGAAGATGTGAAAATTTAGAATTCTTGTTTTTTAGTTGAACATAACATGACATCGTCAAAACTCCTAGCCTTGAAATTTCCGTCGTTTTGATACCCATATTGCCATACTTTGCAAAAATCACAGATTCAGAATCCAGAAGACGTACAGAGGATTCACAATGACGAACTGCTCCAAAGTAGGGCAATATGGGTATTAAAATGTCGGGAACTTGCTGGTCATTAATTTTGACGACGACAGACCAAGTTTTTTTTGAGAAATTCTGAATTTAACGTCTTCTGTCTTCAGAAGACAAGGTAATTCAAAATTTCAATTGCTTGTTCTACATAATATAGTGTCGTCAAAGTTGCACGACTTGAAATTTCCATCATTTCGATACCCATATTGTCATACTTTGCAAAAAACAGGAATTCAGAATCCAGAAGACGTCAAGAGGATTCAGACACAAAATGTTCAAAGTAGAGCGATATGGGTATCAAAATGTCGGAAAATTGATAACTAGTAACTTTGACGACATGAAAACCAGTTTTTTTTTTGAAATTCTGAATCTTGACGTCTTCCGAATTCAGAAGACGTGAAAATTCAGAATTCTCATTTTTGAGTTGAACAAAATATGACATCGTCAAAACTACTCGAACCGAAATTTCTGGAATTTTGATACCCATATTGCTATACTTTCCAAAAAACCAGCTTCTTGAATCCAGAAGACGTCAAGGGGATTCAGAATACACGATTTGCTCTAAAGTAAGGCAATATGGATATCAAAACAACGAAAATTTGATAGTTAGTACTTTTTTTGACAAACCAAGTTTTTTTTTGAGAAATTCTGAATTTGACGTCATCTGAATTTAGAAGACGTGAAAATTCAGAATTTTCATTTCTAGGTTGAGCATGATTTCTCTTCGTGAAAATTACTATACTCAAAATTCCTGTCATTTTGATACCCATATTGTCATACTTTGCAGAAAACGGAAATTAAGAATCCAGAAGACGTTAAGAGGATTCAGAATCACAAAATTCACCAAAGTAGGGCAATATGGGTATCAAAATGACGGGAATCGCAAGCCTAGCAATTTTCACGTCGCCATTTTTGTTTCTAAACATCGGCTGACGAACTCCAAGCGAAAAAAATACTCACATTCCAAAAGTGCTCCTTGAACTTGTCCAATAATGTTTCCCTCGTTTTCGGCGCTGCTAAAATTGAATCCAGAACTTGCCACCTGAGATAGCTGCCTCAATAGCGTCCCATCTCCACCTTGGTCATAAGCTACAGTAATAATTCTGACTCCGGAAGTTTTCAATCGATTCGCAACTGGTAATGGGTCCTGCTCCCCTGTTCCACGATAGGAAGATGCATAAACGATGATAACTTTTTGAAAATGACTTCTAGAAGTGTACAGATTCTCAGCGTTGAACAGATTTTCAGCAGCTTGCAGTCCGAATGAAAGTAAGGAGTCATAGGATGTGCTGACGCGGTGCAAGTCACTGTAAATTCTACCGTATCTTTTGTAATTTTTGTCCCAGAGTTTTGATTAAGATATTTTCAGATTTCTCGCGTTAAGAGCTTTAAAACGAGTATAATCATGACCTACTTTCCTCAATTTTGAATTTTTCAGGTTTTTTTGGGATCACATGCGCCTTTAAACCCGAAAATTAGAAAATGAAGGAACCTAGGCATGTGGGGTATCATTTGAAAGCTCTTTCCATAAGAAATTCAAAAATCATGAATTCGAAGATTTCTGGTTCAATTGAAAGCTGGTTAAGGCCCAAAATAGGTAAAAACCGACCACCGGCAGGTAAAATTCTGTTCTAAAACTGTATTTTTTCTCAATTTTTTACCCGAAAACACCCTCATACAAATCATCCAAACTCTGAAATTTGTTCAGATCTGCATTCTGCTGAGCCCTGGAATTATATGTGACTAGACCCAGCCTAGTGGTTCTGGGCTCGGTTGGACTTGTTCCAATACGAGTTCCAGCACTGAAGACGGAGGCGAGATTGGCAGCGACCTGGAAATTGAAAAGATTACTGTATGTAGACTTTGCTGAGCAATTTTCGCACTCAATCCAAGTTGTGGAGTGCGAAAATATTGATTTTAAGCAAAGTTATGGTTTATTCAAGAATGGGGAATACGAAACTTGGCCTTAATTAGCGTTAATTGGGACTAATTAGCCTGAAACTAAACTTTTTCGATTTATCTTGTTGAGAGCTTTGAAATGATACCCCGCATGCCTAGGTTCCTTTAATTTCGATTTTCCGTTTTAAAGGCGCATGGGGGTCCAAAAAAGTTACAATTTTCAATTTTGAAGAAAATAGGGCATGGTTATACTCATTTGGAAGCTCTAATCGCTAGAAATTCAAAAAATTATTTTTCGTAGAGTTGTCTCAAAAACTGACCGAGATACGGTAGGATCAAAATCGCTCAAATTTTTTTTCGTTGAAAATATTCAAACTACCGTAACTCGTTCAATTTTTCTCCAACGTCTTAGGTGTTGTTTCATTTAGTTTTGTCATGATTAGAGCTTTCAAATGACATCCCACATGCCTAGATTCCTTTAACTTTGAAATTTCGGGTTTAAAGGCGCATGGGTCCAAAAAATCCCAAAATTCAATTTGAAGGAAAACAGGTCATGATTATACTCATTCGAAAGCTCTCAACGTCGAAATTTTAAAAATTGTAGTTTCATACACTTTGGAGCAAGATTCAGAAAGTTAGTGCGGTTTGAAATTTGAGAAAATTATCGTTATTGGCTTAAAAATCACATTTCTGATCAATTTTCAGAATTTTTTCTGGAATTTTTGAAGTTTCTCACCGAATCCAGTCCCTCATCTCTCATTCCAATTGAATTATCCACCACGGCCACCACATCCAACCATAAGTTGGTCAAATCTTGGCCACATTCCCGGTCCACATAGGGAAAATCGGTTTTTGAAAATTCTGGAATTTTCAAAATTTTTTCTTGAAATAAGGGTTTTTTGAAAAATTTACTCTAATTTGATTTCAGCTAACTTACCAATGAAAGCTAGAAATAAGAGAAAAATCTGGAATTTCATTTTTTTTAGAATTTCAGCAATTTTTGGGCGAGGCAAGGTATATAAAATGAGGTAAAATTTCGTGAAACGGAAATTTTATGGAAAATTTCGGATCGTAAAAATTTTAAGAGTACTATAAAAATTCCTTATCTAATATTCACAAATATTTTGTAGTCAACAAACATTTTTTCTGAAAATTTTTTTTTCTGAAATTCCAGATTTTTAGTTCCTCCAGAATTTTCCAAAATTCCGGAGGATGTGATGATTCAGAATTTGAGTCATAATGAGAGAGTACAGGAAAATGAGAGACGCAGAGAAAAAATATTAGAGGATGAGAAGATAAGACGAAATTCGTCATTGATAAGAAAAGCTAAAATGCACAATTTTGCGAAATTCTGCAAAACAGGAACTAGAAAGGTACTGTAGGTCATAACTTTTATAGTTCTAGAAATTCGAAAATTCCAGAAAAAGTCAAAAAATTAATAAAAAATGCGAAAATTGTTTCCAACAATTGAAACTACCGTATCTTTTTAATTTTCACTCCAAATTTGTTAAATTTAACGTTTTCAAATTTGTCGTTCTGAGAGCTTGAAAACGAGTATAATCATGACCTACTTTCCTCAATTTTGAATTTTCAATTTTTTTGGACCCCTATGCGCCTTTAAACGCGAAAATTCGGAATCGAAGGAACCTAGGCATGATGGGTATCATTTGAAAGCTCTAAACACAAGAAATTTGAAATTTTGAATTTCAGAAAACTCGGAGCAAAATAAATCTGAAAAAAACAACGAAGAACATTTTTTGAGAATTTTCGAAAACTGAAACTACCGTATCTTTCTTATTTTAAATCGAAAAATGCTAAATCTAACAATTTTCAATTTCTGGCGTTTGGAGCTTCTAAACAAGTATAATCATGACCCACTTTCCTCAATTTTGATTTTTCGGAAGTTTTTTGGACCCCCATGCGCCTTTAACCCCGAAAATTCAAAATTGAAGGAACCTATGCATGATGGGTATCATTTTGAAGCTTTTAACATGACAAATGCAAAAACTTCGCTTTCAAAGAGTATTCGGAGCAAAATTGCTCTGAAAAAAAAGAAGAAAAACATTTTTTAGAGTTAACACAAACAATCATAAAAAACTTCACTCAAATTTTATCCCAAGTTTGTGTTTTTGCACTAAAACGATAATAAAAAAAATATATAATTTTTTAAAGGATGTTTTTTAGTACAACAACTTCCTGTTTTTCAAAAATTTTTTAATACATTTAGGGGTATAAAAATGCGGTCCAAAAGTTTTTAATCTATACATATGACTTCTTCAAAAATCATGAATAATCTTCCGCTCATTCTAATTGGAGTATACTGTAAGCGATTTTTGACACCAAATTCATATTTTTACTGAAATTTTCAAATTTTCAGCCATTTTAGCCACTTTTCCAGTGGAGCGGAAATGCGGATCAAATATGGAGAATCTGTGGTTGGATGTGGTTTTAGTTGTGGATAATTCAGAAGGAATGACAAATGATGGACTCGCCGCGGTAATTAAGTTCTGATAAGTCTTGTAATTAATTGAAAAGCGGAAATTCCAGAAAAAGTGAGCCATTCTGAAGTATAATTCAATACTTTCGAAAATTTTTCGGACACCCATGCGCCTTTAAAACTTAAAAATTCTTAATTCAAAAAGCCAAGCCATGTGGGGTATCATTTTGAAGCTCACAACAAGCTAAATTCAAAATTTCAATTTTCAGATCTCCTCGAAACTTGCCTCCATCTTCAGTCCAGCTCAAATCGGTACCAACCCATCGAACTCAAAAACCACCCGAATCGGAATGGTCACTTATAACTCAAATGCCACCGTTGATGCTCATTTGAATCATAACTGGTCGAAAAACGATGGGATGCTTGATTTCTACCCAATGATGTCGAAAATTTCCGAAGATTCAACATCTTTTGTGAAATATGGTCTACAGGCGGCTCAGGATTTACTATTATCGGAAAGTTATGGTTCTGACAGATCACATTACAAAAAAATGATCATTGTATGTGCGTCGACATACAAAGGAACTGGAAAAGATGATCCAGTTCCGGTTGCAATTGGAGTGAAAGCCAGAGGAATCAAAATTCTGACAATCGCTTACGATCAAGGAAATAATAAAAATGTGGAGGAGTTGGCCAGAATTTCAAGCCCTGGATTGAGTTTTAAGCAAGATGCGAGCATAAAACAGATTCAAGAGGCACTTTTGGAAGGTTGGTTCAGCAATTTTTGAATTAAAATCTTTCTTAAAGTAATCATCCAGCATTTGCATACCCATACTGCCCTACATTCTAAAAGTTTGAATAGTGAATCCTCAAAAGCATGGCAATACATACAGTGGCGAGAAGTGGTGAGGAGAATTTTTTTCGAACATTCATAACTTTGTTCATAATGGTTCAATCGACTTGAAATTTTGCATGAGAATAGCTGTTAAATCCAAAAACATGAAAATCGGTTTTTTGAAAATTTCTCACTTTCAGAACTTTCAGATGTAACAGTGGTTCGAGAATCCAAAAAAAAAAACTTTTTTTCAGAATTTTTATTGGCTTTGGTTTTAAATGTAACATGATTCTTAGTGTCCAAATATGAACCAAAAAAAATTTTGAAGGCTTTTGGAAGTCGGGCCCTGGAGTTATGATGCTCAGAGCACAAAAGGTATGTGTCGCCATTTTTGCTATAACTCAGCTGAAAATGTATATTTGATGCTCAAAACTTTACAGAATATGTGTTTTGAGTTGTTTATTAATTTTACCAGCCTGTTTGCCGCGCCTCCGGCGCTACAAACAGCTGGAATTAACCTTTTTCTTTTACTGTTCGTCGCTTCGCGACTCACTCTTTTTAAAGGTCACGTGAATCTATATTATATTTTCCAGCTTTTCAAAATTTGCGGACAAACTGACAGAGAGAGAGATAGAGAGATAAAGAGACGCAACTTCATTTATTTATTATAAGAATGATAACAAAAGTTTTTCAATAGTAGAAAATTATTTTTTCATTTTTTCCACCTCCAGAAAAAATTTTGTAAAACCTAAAAATGAGAAAAAATAATTTTCTACTATTAAAAAACTTTTGTTATAAAACTGATAAACAACTCAAAACACATATTCTGTAAAATTTTGAGCATCAAATATACATTTTTAGCTGAGTTATAGCAAAAATGCCGACACATACCTTTTGTGCTCTGAGCATCATAACTCCAGGGCCCGACTTCCAAAAGCCTTCAAAATTTTTTTTGGTTCATATTTGGACACTGAGAATCATGTTACATTTAAAACCAAAGCCAATAAAAATTCTGAAAAAAAGTTTTTTTTTGGATCCTCGAACCACTGTTACATCTGAAACTGCTCTGAAAATTCTGAAAGTGAGAAATTTTCAAAAACCGATTTTCATGTTTTTGGATTTTACAGCTATTCTCATGCAAAATTTCAAGTCAATTGAGCCATTTTGAACAAAGTTATGAATGTTCGAAAAAATTCTCCTCACCACTTCTCGGCACTGTATGAGTTGAATTTTGAGTCATACAAACAACATAAAAATTCAGTAAACTGCTTTTGTCCGAGTACCAAATGGCACCAATACCGTACTCCTTATCAATCTTACGGTACCTGCATCCAACCAGTCAATTTGCCTTCTACATGGACCGCTGCAAATAATTCCTGCCATTATCTTTGGAATAATTCCTATTTGGCATCAGAATTCACGCCAGAAAAGAGTCAATTCATTATTGAAATCGTCAAAACGACTGATAAAATGGATGATGCCTATCACATCGGATTACTCAGAATTGATGGAGAATGGTATTGGGACCAACCATGTGGACGAGTTTCGGTAGGAAATTATGAAAATTGGGCTTACAATTTTCCAAGTCAATCGGAGGATTTATCGGTTGGGATGGCCTTTAAAGCTATTGGAGACCCGCTAAAATGGAAAAATGTGGAACCACTGTGGCAAACATCCGGTTATGTTTGTGAAACAGCTGCCTGTGATACTGACAACTATTGTGATGCAAGTTTTGGTGATTATTGATTTTTTTTTGATTTTTGGATTACTTTTTCAATAAACTTTTCAAACTCAGATTGTTAATATAATCTTTGATACCCATTAATTTTCCTTTAATATAATACCCATATTGACCACTTTTCAAAAAAATAATTTTTTGGAAAATCTGGAGAAGAGATTTCCTGGCTTCGAACTTATAAGACTCTATTTTTCTTACTTGGGTTTTGATGTCCATAAAAAATTCCTTCAATTTGATACCCATAGTGATAAGGTTCAAAAATTTGGAAATTTTCCGATTCAGAAGACGTCAAAATTCAGAGTTTCCAAAACCAAGAAAAATAAGGTAAGATGGATGTCAAATTGAAGGAAATTCAATGGACATTGCAATTCAGGTGGAAAAATCGGAATTCAAAAAGTTTGAAGCTAGTAATTCTCTTCTCCAGATTCTCTTCTTCTTCCCCAAATTTCGAAATTTTTAAATGGTTTATGGGCAATGTGGGTATCAATTTGGAGTTAATTCGACGGAAAACGGAACCCAATTTAAAATTTAAAGCCAGAACAAGCTTGAAATTTCGGTTGAAAAAAGTTTGAAGCCAAGAAACCTCTTCTCCAGATTCTCTTCTTCTTCTCCAAATTCCAAAATTTCCAATTTTTTGGAATATGGCCAATATGGGTATCAAATTGAAGGAAATTTGTTGGAAATTACAATTCAAGTTAAAAAAAACCAGAATTCGAAAAGTTTGAAGCCAAAAATTTCTTCTCCAGATGTTCTTCTTCTTCTCCAGATTCCAGAATTTTCAACTTTTCGGAAGATGACCAATATGGGTATTAAATTGAAGTAAATTCGATGGAAAACGGAACCCAATTCAAAATTTCAAGTCAGAACAAGTTCGAAGCCAAAAAATCTCTTTTCCAGAATTTCTTCTTCTCCAGAATTCAAAATTTTCAAATTTTCGGAATATGGGCAATATGGGCATCAAATTGAAGGGAATTCCATGGAAAAATCAATCCGCATGACAATTTCGGTTACAAACAAGTTTGAAGCCCAAAAATCTCTTCTCCAGATTTTCCTTATTCTTCTCCAGATTCCAAATTTTCATATTTTCGGAATATGGGCAATGTGGGTATCGAATTGAAGAAAATTTCATGGAAAACCCAATTTTAACCGAAATTTTGAGCCAAAAAAGCTTAAAGTCTAAAAATCTCTTCTCCAGATTCTAGTGTTTTAGGGAATTTCAGATGTTCAAATATCAAATTTTGAAAATCTGAAAATGTGATTTTCACGTATTTCAGCTTCAAAATCATAACAGAGCCATAAAGATTTATTCAAAAAACCACAAAAATCTTAGAATCAGTGTTTCTTATTCAACTGAGCATCACAATAGTTATCAGTATCACAGGAGTAGGTCTCACAAACGTAGTTGGCTGCTCCGGTCATCAATGCCTGATTCTCCCAGTAGGTCACCGATCCACTTTGAAGATTTAGGACTCCACTGGTGGTTGTAACGGCCTTTGGATAACCTTTATCCCAGTTGGACCAAACTTGAAGGGGTACTTGCTCGAGTCCAATTGGCTGTTCCCAGACCCAATTATTGGCACTGCTCAACCAACTCAATCCAACGTTGTATTTGTATGGTTGCTTGACTTCTGGATAGCTTTTGACCACTTGAAGAATGAAATCGTGCTTGTCCTGACTGAATTCGGTGGCTAGGTAGGAATTGTTCCAGCGAGTGTGGCAGGCCATTTTGGAAGAGAGCCAATTGGCTTGAAGGGAGACGTATTGGAGGCAGAGACCGTAGTGGTACGAGTTCTTGTCGGTGAATTGGACGCGGTATTGGTCCCAGTCGGTTGGGCAGAAACAGTTGGCTGGAATCAATTTTTTTTATTTTTGAGTTAGGCAAGATTTCACATCGTCAAAGTTGCTCAGGATGAAATTTTCTTCATTTTGATACCCATATTGCCCTACTTTGAAACATTTTGTGATTCTGAATTCTGTTAACGTCGTCTGAATTCAGAATAATCATTTTTCTGAAAAGTGTGACAATATGGGTATCAAAATGACGGAAAATTGCTAGGGAGTAACTTTGACGATGTGAAAACAAGTGTTTTTACCGAAATCATGTATTTCTAGTTTTCACGTCTTCTGAATTCAGAAGACGTAAAATTCAGAATTTTCATTGTCGAGTTGAAAAGGAAATGGCATCGTCAAAGTTACTAGGCTTCAAATTTCCGTTATTTTGATACCCATATTGCCATTATTCGCAGAAAATGAGATTTCTGAATTCAGAAGACATCTTCTGAATTCTAGATTCTGAATTTGTATCAAAATAGGGCAATATGGGTATCAAAACGACGGAAATTTTCTGGGGAGTAACTTTGACGATGTAAAAATTCGGAATCTCGACGTCTTCCGAAGTTAGACGCCAAAAAAAGAAACTCACCCTGAAGAAGTGCTCCTTGAATCTCTCCAATAACATTATCAGAATCGTCAGTATTCGAGAACGAGTATCCAGGAGTGGCAATTCCAGCCAAATCCTTCAACAACTGTCCATTTCCTCCTTGATCATAAGCCACAGTAACGATGTAAACTCCACTTCCCTTCATCTCATCGGCCACTCTAACCGGGTCCAGCTCACCGTATCCTTTGTATTCCGATGCATAAACAATCACAACCTTCTTATAATGATCTCGGGTGGTATTGAAACTTTGAGTGGCAAAAAGTTGGTTGGCTGCCTCGAGACCAGTGGCCAAATAGGAATCCGTGGCATCTGTGACTGATGAGAGATCATTGAATACTCCATTGTAGACATCATCAATCGATTGGAATGTGTTCAGATCTGCATTCACTTTGGCCACAGAGTTATAGGTGATAAGGCCGACACGAGTGGTACGGGGCTCGGTGGTGCTCGAGCCGATTCGGGTGCCGGAACTGAAGACCGTGGCAATGTTGGCAGCGACCTGAAATTTGCAAAATTGGGTTTAAAATTCAATTTACACCATTTTAAACCCAAAATCCCGCTTTTCCGACGGGGTTGACCACTTTTGGACAATTTTGAAAATTTCCCAAAAACTGTAACTTCCGTATCTTCTTCAGTATCCTTCCAAAGTTTGTGAAACATTATTTTTTGAACTTCCCGCGTTGAGAGCTTTCAAACGAGTATAATCATGACATATTCCCTTCAATTTTGAATTTTCGAGTTTTTTGGACCCCATGCGCCTTTAAACCCGAAAAACCGGAATTAACTGAACCTAGGCATGATGGGTATCATTTTAAAGCTCTAAACACAAAGAATTCCAAAAAACAGCTTTCAAAAAACGCAAGGTTATTCTGAAGAAAGAAGAAATACATTTTTGAGGAATTTTTAGCAGAAAAGGGATGTTACCGTATCTTGTTTATTTTTCCCACGAACGTAGTGAAACATAATTTTTTTGAATTTCCCGCATTTAGAGCTTTCAAACGAGTATAATCATGACCTATTTTCCTAAAATTTTAATTTTCGCCCATTTTCGGACCCCCATGCGCCTTTAAACTCGAAAATTCGAAACAGAATGAACCTAGGCATGTGGGATATCATTTGAAAACTCTCAATGAGGAGAAGTCACAAATTTACGCCTCTTAGACTTAAAAATATTTTTTTTCACAAAATTTTGATATATTCTTAGGCGCCAAAAAAGCTTCGAATTTCAAAATTCGCTAAAAATTGTCAATTTTGAGCTCAGAAAAATTTAAATCTCACGATAAATTTAATATCTTTATCTAAAAATCGTTATTTTTTAAGTTTAGACATCCAAATTGAGATTAAAGGTGTCTCGTTTGCTGAGACAATCCCATTTGAGCCCTAAAAATTGAAACTACCGTATCTTTATCAGTCTTTTTCCAAAATTTTGAAAACTTGATTTTTTTGAATTTCTGACGCTTAGAGCTTTCAAATAAGTATAATCATGACCTATTTTCCTCGATTTTAAGTTTTCGACTTTGTTTGGACCCCATGCGCCTTTAAACTCGAAAAATCTATATCAAACGAAGGTAGGCATGATGGGTATCATTTTAAAGCTCTCAATGAGCAAATTCTCAATATTTCTTTTATTTCTACCCACCGAGCTCAATCCATCAGTTGTCATTCCTTGAGAGTTGTCCACCACAGCAATCACATCCAACCAAAGGTTGCTCAGATCATCTCCACACGGACGGTCGGTATAGCTTTGTGGATTGTAGACATCAGCTATAATTAGAGGTAATTAGGGGTAATTAAAACTAGAAAAATTACCGTATACTGAAGCCAGAAGGACCAAAAGACAAGTGGGAGTCTTCATGATTTCCTAGGAGTAGGATACTGTTTTCCCATTTCCATTAATTCTATTTATACTAAAATTTTTGTGAATTTTTGAGAATTTGGAAACTAGAGAATCTTACTTATCAGTAAAAGAATTAGAGCGCCATTTTGCTCATCCCATTTGCTGTGTCTGCGTCTCTCGAAAAACAACACTATTTCTTAATTTTTATTGGATGGGATGTACTGATAAGGAATAGGCACACCCAGAAAATTTCGAAGAAACCATAATTCCAAAAAGATAGTGTGTGTCTTGAGGAGACGCAGAGAAAACTATGTTTTTGGGCGGAAAAGGATGGGTATTCTTTTTACGTCGTTCCGCAGATAAAAAAATTTCGAAAATTTTCATAAACACAAGTCTTCAGCCAAAATTTAAAAGCTTAAAGCAACAGAGTGAGTGCTCTGAAACTGAAAAACTTCATGAATTTAAAAAAATATCCGATTTTTCTGCCTGAAAACAATATTTTCAGATTTTCAATCCTTGATTTTTGAATGTTGAAAAATTGCTAAAAACGGTTTTTTATCTGTCCTGGACAGAAACCCGAACGATTTCTCCTCATAGATAGCTTATGATTTGTGGGTCACTGATTCAAAATTCAACAATATTAAAGTACACACCTGACTGCTTAATAAATACCTTAAATTTTGATTTGTCTTGGATATGAAAGAATTAAGGTTTTTGTTGTATCTCAATTCTAAATTTAAAAGCAACTCCGAGTAGAAAATTCGATAAAAATTTCACACTTTCTTCCGCCTCTTAAAATTTTCGCTCACGAAATTTTACTTAAAAATGTTAAACACAAAAGAAAAAAGACGATTAAACAGATTTATTTCATGACCAACTGATAACGAACTCCGAAACATGAAAGAGGTAACATAATTTAATTTTTTTTATTTTTCTTGGACTCATTGTTAGAAAAACAATTAAATGGTAATGTCCAAATGATAAGCAGATAACAAAAATGCAAGGTAAGTTTACTTTTTTATTTTCTAAATGAGATAAATTTGATATTTTTTCAACAAAAACAAAGTTTCAGAAGTTGTTGGGTATGAAATTGATGTAAATGATTTGTTCAAATCTCCTCCAATAACAGAAGATGTCTATAATAATAACAATAACTCGGGTGAATATGACTATCCTTTAACTGAAGGAAACAACGAAGAAGGAATTTATGAATATATTGACGAATTCTCGAATCCTACCGTATTTTTCAAAAAACACCGTTGCATTCTTCTTGCAGTTTTATTTTTAGCAAGTCTTGCTGCAATTACTATCATTGTGTTTCTAGTCGTGACGGGCATTCTACATCATACAGGTAAATTTGTTTTCTACGTCTCAAAATAAAAGTCATTTGAGTTTAGTAAGAAGGATAAGAAATGAATAACAACCCTTTTCAGTTACGGCCACTACCACTCCTACTTATAATATTACCACTACTAAAATTCCAACAACTACAACTACTCGAATTGCTACTCAGAATTCAGAAATAACATATACGGTGAAAACGACTGTAACCAGTAGCGACAATACCAAAACCACCTACCCCACCACTCAATGTCAGACGACAACCTCTGTTGACCGTCAATGTGGTCAAGATTTGACAAACCTCTGGTTGGATGTGGTTGTAGTGGTTGATAACTCATATGGAATGACAAATGATGGATTAAAAGAGGTAGGTTGAAATCGTACTAAAATTAAGATTTGCCAAAAAATATCCACTGTTTTGTTCATCAAGTTTGAATTCAAGATGATGAAAATAGAACAAAAAATCCATAGAAACTGTCTCCCTACTACATATTATAATCTCAGGTTGCCGCCACCATAACGTCAGTATTCGGAAGCACTAAAATCGGTACCAACCCTATGAACTCCAAAACCACCCGAGTCGGAGTCGTAACCTATAATAGGAACGACACAGTTAATGCAGATTTAAACCAGTTCCAATCATATAATGACTTTGTTAACGGAATTTACCATGATCTCAATTTATCAACATCCGAACAGTCCTTCCTATCCACCGGACTGCAAGCAGCGGAACATATTCTTCAAACTCAAAGTTCTGGATCATCAAGAGGTCATTATAAAAAAGTGGTGATTGTGTACGCATCCGCATATCAACGAACCGCTGCGTTGGATCCAGTTCCAGTTGCAAATCGATTGACGGAAGACGGAGTGTTCATTATCACAGTAGCTTACGACCAAGGTGGAGATGAAGGGCTGTTGTACCAGCTTTCGGAGATTGCGACACACGGAATGGCATTCAATAATACCGGAAGTGGTAGTATTGACTTGGTTTCCGATATTCAGAACACACTACTTCAAGGTGAGAAATGAGAATCTTTGGAAGTCCGAATTATCCAAAAAAATTTGTAGTCAACTGTTTCTGTCCCTACGGTTGGGAGCAATACCGTATTTCATTTTCTGATCGTTTCTCCTTCCATTATGGCCAATGTCTCAAACTAGTCACCATTCCCGCCACATGGGATGCTTCCAAAATGTCCTGCAACGACCGAGTGAAAAATTCCTACCTGGCCACTGAACAATCGCAAGCCAAACACGACTTCATTTTGGACTACGTCAAAAACCAAAAAGGAATGGACTCGCCGTACAAATACAACATCGGATTGAGTTGGAACAGCTCTCAGAACAGTTGGGTATGGGAGCAACCGGCTGGAATGAGTCCCGTGTCAAATAGAGGTTACACTAATTGGGGAGCTGGATGGCCAAAAGAAGAATCTTTGATGATGGGAGTACAGAATGTGCAATCTGGTGATCAAACGTATTGGCAGAATATTCTACAATCGATGGGATCATCTCATTATGTTTGTGAAGCATATTCCTGTGATACTGATAATTATTGCGAAGGGAATCATTGAATAACGGTGTTGATATCATTCTGAAAAATAAATTTTTTTCAAAAACAATCAAGTAACTTTCAAAAAGTTTTATTAAGCATGAGTGAAGAAGAAGCGACCTATAGCAGTTAGAGTGCATGAACATTATTCGGATTTCTAAATCGAATTTCGACCAGAATTTGTTATTATTTGATGAAATCAGATTTTTTGAACGATGCACCATGTGACAAAGTTTCAACTACCGTAACTTGTTTCATTTTCACTAAAACTCAATGAAACAGTTTCAATTGTTTTCATGTTAAGAGCTTTAAAATGAAAATTAACAAGACTACATTTGGCAATATTCGATTTTTGGGACTTACAGTATGCTCAAACTAGAAGATGAAGAAGATCAGGAAGAGAACACAGCCAGATAACAAAGTTTTAACAAGTTTTTGTACTAAAAAACATCCTTTTTTCTTATCAGCAAATCAAAGTTTGACAAAAAAACTAACTTGGGATGAATGGGTGAGTTTTAAAGAACTGTTTTTTTTTTTCAAAGTTTTTTTGCTTCAAATTTCTTTGAAATTTAAAGGTGGTGTGCGATGAAAAATTTTATTGCTTTATTTAATTCAGAAATCTATGTAGATTCCCATAAAAACAAAGAAAAAATTCAAAAACAATTCCTTCATTGAGAAAAACGGCCTCAAAAAGTCAAAGTTGTATCTGGTGGCCGAGCAAAAAAGCGGGGTTTTCTAGGCCGTTTGCAGGAAAAAGCAAGCGAAATTTGAATTTTTATTGATTTTCAGCGTTTTTTCAGAATTTTTTCAGGTTTTTCACCATATCTTGGAGAAGTTAACAAAAACATTTGAAGCTCTTTTTGAAATTATGAAAAAATCACAGAAAGTCGATAATAATTCAAATTTCGCGGGCAGGTGGCCTAGAAAACCCACACTCGGCCACCAGATACAACTTTGGTTTTTTCGACGCGTTTTTCTCAATGAAGGAATTGTTTTTGAATTTTTTCTTTGTTTTTATGTGAATCTTCATAGGTTTCTGCATGAAATAAAGCAATAAAATTTTTCATCGCACACCACCTTTAAATTTCAAAGAAATTTGAAGCAAAAAAACTTTGAAAAAAAAAACAGTTCTTTAAAACTTTCATCTTTCTGATTATTCACAAATCATTTGATTTCTAAGAGAAGGAAACATCTTTGTTTCTGTCCAGGACAGATAGGCTCTTAGGATTTACAGAAATTGGATTTGCCTGAATCCTCTTAATTCTCAACAGACTATGTATAACTCTTACATTCCAGTGTCACACATCAAAAACTAGAATTTTGAAAATTTTCATGTCTGGCCTCCTTTGAAGAAAAAAAAATCATACACAATTTGCAGTTTTTATGAAAACCGACGACCGTTAATCCTATAAACACTTTATCAGTAACTCCTCTCCATACACATTCTTTTTTCGGTCTTCACATGTAATAGAATTGAACTTCACGAAATATTCGTATTCTTATAGAAATGTCAATTTCTCAAATTTATCCGGGTAAGTCCCTCGATTAGATTTTCAGAAAGTTCCCAGAATATTCCAGATGACCCACCAGCTCCTATAGAAGAAGAAATAAGTAAGAGACCCGCAGTGCAAGTATGTGGACCACCAGAAAATCCCGCTGTTGAGCCGGTGGAGTGAGTTGAAATTGATTCTCAAAAAAAAAATCGATTTTTAGACGACAAAGTCATTCTGGGACTTCGAGCTACACAATGAACGACAGGTTTAAAAAGATGATGATTTTTCTTGTACTTATATTGTTGCTTACTCTGGTAGTTATATTGTTGCTTACTGGGATCATAGTTACACTTCTTGTTGTTCTGCTACACCACGGAAGTTCTGAAGGTAGAACTCAGAAGCATTATTCGGAAGACTAATGAAATTAGTTTTTTCAGGCACAGCCACTACATCAAGAATTGTACCGATTTCTACTCCCACTTATACTACTATTAAAATTCCAACAACTTCAGCCACCCGAATTGCTACTCAGAATTCAGAAATAACATCTACAAGAGCGGTTAAAACGACTGTAAGCAGTGGCGATAATACCAAAACCACCTACCCCACCACTCAATTTCCAACGACAACCTCTGCTTGTGAGTTTTATTGCACTGATTTCTTTTAAAATTATATCTTACAGAGTTGTTAGAAAACGGTAATCTCAAAAACAATTTTCCTAATTTCAAATATTAAAAATAGAAGCTCATGGGTTTCTATTAGAGCAAATACGTTGCATCCGTTTAGCATAAACATGATACATCGTCTCAAAATACCATTTCTCAGCTTCTGGTAACCTTGACCGTCAATGTGGTAGCAATCCAAGGAATCTCTGGTTGGATGTGGTGGTAGTGGTAGATAACTCACATGGAATGACAAATGATGGATTAAAAGAGGTAGGTTGAAATCATTTTAAAATTAAGATTCGCCAAAAAATATCCACTGTTTTGTTCATCAAGTTTGAATTCAAGATGATGAAAATAGAACAAAAATCCATAAAAACTGTCTCCCTACTATTATAATCTCAGGTTGCCGCCACCATAACGTCAGTATTCGGAAGCACTAAAATCGGTACCAACTACGCGGACCCCCGAACCACCCGAGTTGGAGTCGTGACCTATAATAGAGACGCCACAGTTAATGCAGATTTAAACCAGTTCCAATCATATAATGACTTTGTTAACGGAATTTACCATGATCTCAATTTATCAACATCCGAACAGTCCTTCCTATCCACCGGATTGCAAGCAGCGGAACATATGCTTCAAACTCAAAGTTACAACACAATTCGAAATCATTATAAGAAAGTGGTGATTGTATATGCATCGGCTTATGAAAGAACCGCAGCATTGGATCCAGTTCCGGTTGCAAATCGGTTGACTGAAGACGGAGTGTCCATTATCACAGTAGCTTACGACCAAGGTGGAGATGAAGGGCTGTTGTACCAGCTTGCGGAGATTGCGACACACGGAATGGCATTCAATAATACCGGAAGTGGTAGTATTGACTTGGTTGCCAATATTCAGAACACACTACTTCAAGGTGAGAAATGAGAGTCTTTGGAAGTCCGAAATATCCAAAAACTTTTGTAGTCAACTGTTTCTGTCCCTACGGTTGGGAGCAATACCGTACTTCATTTTCTGATCGTTTCTCCTTCCATTATGGTCAATGTCTCATAGTAGACTCCATTCCTGCCATCTGGCTTGTTTCCAAATTGGCATGCAACTACCGAATGAACAATTCCTACCTGGCCACTGAACAATCTCAAAGCAAACATAACTTCATTCTTGAATACGTCAGAAATTCAAAATTGATCATGTACGAATACAACATCGGATTGAGTTGGAGCACCTCTCAGAACAGTTGGGTATGGGAACAGCCGGCTGGAATGAGTCCTGTGCCTATGAAGGATGGGGATTACACTAATTGGCAATCCGGATACCCAGCAGCGTCGTTTTCTAGGAGTGGAGTACAAAATGTGCAATCTGGTTCTGAAACTTATTGGCAGAATATTGGAACAAAGACTGGAGGAGCGAATTGTGTGTGTGAAGTGTATTCCTGTGATACTGATAACTATTGCGATGGGAATGATTGAATTTTATGTGTGGGTTTAACATTGAAAAATAAATATTTTTGTAAATTTCACCAACTTCGAAATGTTTAACAGCTTTGGGACCACAAGTGCCTTTAAACCCGAAAATTCAAAAATGACGGAACCTAGACATGGTGGTTGTCATTGGGAAGCTCTAGACAAGAGACAAGATTTAAAAAAAAACATTTCTTTGGCAATTAAAAAAACTGTTTTTTGAAAAAAAATCGGACAATTCTTATCCCAAGTTTGTGTTTTCCCACTCTATAGTCTTGTTTATACTCATTTTGAATCTCATAGCATGACAAATACAAATCAAAATATTGTATTAGGTTTAAATCAAAATCAAGGAAACAAGGCAGTTTGAACACTCTAAAACAATCATCCTTAGAGTTAGTGCATAGTCTCAAACATGGTGCATCGTCTCAAACATGGTGCATTGTCTGAAAATGACATTTTTCAGTCTGCTTCGCAAAATCCACCAACTCGCAGTCTTCTGTGTATCTGAACCATCACTGTGGGTTACAGGCCAGGAAAATTTTGGAATGCAAACTTCTGTAAGGTCATAAACGTCGATCTGTCCTGGACAGAAACCCGACCGATTTATCCTCATAGAAATCTTATGATTTGTGGGTCACTGATTCAAAGTTTAAAAATATTAAAGTACACACCTGACTGCTTAATAAATACCTTAAATTTTGATTCATCATGATTATGAATTAAGATTTTTGTTGTACCTCAATTCTCAATTTAATAGTAACTCCGAGTAAAAAATTCAATAAAATTTCACATTCTCTTCCGCCTCTTAAAATTTCCGCTCGCAAAACTTGATTTTAAAATGTTAAACACAAAAGAAAAAAGACGATTAAACAGATTTATTTCATGACCAACTGATAACGAACTCCGAAACATGAAAGAGGTGACATAATTTAATTTATTTTATTTTTCTTGGACTCATTGTTAGAAAAACAATTAAATGGTGCTTTCCAAATGATAAGCAGATAACAAAAATGCAAGGTAAGTTTACTTTTTTATTTTCTAAATGAGATAAATTTGATATTTTTTCAACAAGCACGACGTTTCAGAAGTTGTTGGATATGAAATTGATGTAAATGATTTGTTTAACTCTCCTCCAAAAACAGAAGACGTCCATAATAATAACAATAACAATAACTCGGGTGAATATGACTATCCTTTAACTGAAGGAAACAACGAAGAAGGAATTTATGAATATATTGAAGAATTCTCGAAAACTACCGTATTTTTCAAAAAATACCGTTGCAAACTTCTTGCAGTTTTATTTTTAGCAAGTCTTGTTGCAATTACTATCATTGTGATTCTAGTCGTGCCGGGCATTTTTCATCATACAGGTAAATTTTTTTCTTTTCTGGCTAGTAAGAAGGATAATCAATGAAAAGAATAGATTTTTTCAGTTACGGCCACTACCACTCCTACTTATAATATTACTACTACAACTACTACTACTTCTACTACTAAAATTCCAACAACTCCAGCTACCCGATTCGCTACTCAGAATTCAGAAATAACATCCACAAGAGCGGTAGAAACGACTGTAATCAGTGGCGACAATACCAAAGCCACCTACCCCACCACTCAATTTCAGACGACAACCCCTGCTTGTGAGTTTTATTGCACTGATTTCTTTTTAAAGGAGGCCAGACACGAAAGTCTACGGGGTTTTCTCGGGGCGAGATCATCGCGCCGCGCTTATGTAGGCCATTGGTGGTCAGCAGCGTTTGCGCGCCCCCGTAGCTCAGCCGGTAGCAGCGCTGTACCCCTGAGCTGCCTGTCATGAGTTCAACCCCTCATGGGGGTTCTCTATGCAAAATATCAGGAAAACTTCTTTTTTTTGATGTCTGGCCTCCTTTAAATTATATTTTAAATAATTGTTTAAAAAAGTTAATCTCAAAAATAATTTTCCTAGTCTCTAATTGTAAGATTAAAAATAGAAGCCCATGGGATTCTATCAGTGCAAATACGACAATCTTGTTAGTATTCATTTTAACGCTCTTAAAGGTGGGGGGACATGAAAAAAAAAATAATGTTCTCGAAATTCCGTTTAAATATGTCCCTCGAGGAGTTGAACTTGTTGGGACGAGGATTGAGGGTGCGGCGCCGCTACCGACTGAGCCACGGGGGCAAAGAGGCAGCCGGCGCCCGAACGCATACATAAAGGCGAGGACGACAGGTGTACGCAGAGTGACATTAAGCGTTGTACACCGTCACGTCAGAATGCATACCCTGGCCCCGAAAATCCCCCGTAAAATCTCCTGTCCCCCCACCTTTAAAGTGAAAAGTACATAGAAACAATTATAAGTAAAAAACAGTGGTTTGAATTTTGTCGAAAGTTGCATCCGTTTAGCATAAGCATGACGCATCGTCTCAAAATACCATTTCTCAGCTTCTGGAAACCTTGACCGTCAATGTGGTAAAAATCCGAGCAATCTCTGGCTGGATGTGGTGGTAGTGGTTGATAACTCACGTGGAATGACAACTGGTGGATTGAGCTCGGTAGGTCGAAATGAATCAGAAATTGAGATTTTGCTCATCGAGAGCATTAAAATGATACCCATCATGCCTACTTTCGTTTAATATCGATTTTCGGGTTTAAAGGCGCATGGGGGTCCAGAAAAATTCGAAAGTTCAAAATTAAGGGACATAGATCATGATTATACTCGTTTTGAAGCTCTGAACGTGAGAAATTTAAAAAATTGAGTTTCACAAATTCTAAATTCGCATAGTTGTGGTCAATTTTGGCGCCAAAAATAGATCAAAATTTAAATTTCCAGCGAACGTTTTGGGCTAAGACATATTTTGAATCCAGATTTGAATTTAGCTTGTCAAGAGCTTTCAAATGATACCCATCATGCCTATGCTTTCTCAATTTTGAATATACGAGTTTAAAGGCGCATGAGGGGTCCAAAAATTTCAGAAAATTCAAAATTTCAGAAAATAGGGCATGAGTATACTCATTTAAAAGCTCTAAACACAGGAAACTCAAAAAATTAAGTTAAACAGATTTTGGAAGAGAACTGATAAACTTACAGTAGTTTCAAATTTTGAAAATATCCCAAAAACTTATTAGCATTTTTTAAAAAATAATTTCGCTTCAAACTTTTAAAGACATGGTTTTTTGAATTTATTATGTTTAGAGCTCTCAAATGATACCCATCATGCCTAGGTTCCTTCAATTTTGATTTTTGGGGTTTAAAGGCGCATAGGGGTTCTAAAGAAGGGCCAAAATTCAATTATGAAGAAATTGGGTCATGATTATACTCATTTGAAAGCTCTCTACGCGAGAAATTCAAAAAATTTAGTTTCGCAGGATTTGGAAACAAACTGATGAAGATACGGTAGTTACAAAATTTTTGGAAAAAAAAGTCCAAAGGTGTCCTAACGCGATTTTAAGCTTAAAATTCGTGGAATTAAATGGTATATCCGAATTTTTGATTTTTTAGGTCGCTGCCAACATTGCTGCTGTCTTCAGTTCTGGCACCCGAATCGGCTCGAGCCCCACGGAACCCCGTACCACTCGTCTCGGCCTTATCACCTATAACTCTGTGGCCAAAGTGAATGCAGATTTGAACACATTCCAATCGATCGATGATGTCTATAATGGTGTATTCACCGATCTCTCAGCAGTCACAGATGCCACGGATTCCTATTTGGCCACTGGCCTCCAGGCAGCCAATGCTCTTTTCGGAGCACAAAGTTTCAATACCACTAGAGACCATTATAAGAAAGTGGTGATTGTGTACGCATCGGAATACAAAGGATACGGAGAACTGGACCCAGTTAAAGTGGCTGATGAGATGAAGGGAAGTGGAGTCTACATCGTTACTGTAGCTTATGATCAAGGAGGAAATGGACAGTTGTTAAAGGATTTGGCTGGAATTGCCACGCCGGGATACTCGTTTTCGAATACTGATGACTCTGATAATGTTATTGGAGAGATTCAAGGAGCACTTCTTCAGGGGGAGTTGGACCCGAAGAACGAGGGAAATCTTGATTTGACTATTTTTTCAAAAGTGAGAAGTCTAGACTCAAATTGACATCGTTAAAGTCACTCCCCTTGACATTTCCGTCATTTTGATACCCATATTGCCCTAGTTCCTATAGCTTTGGAATCCTGAATCCGCTGACGTCTTCTAGATTCAGAAGACCCATTTTCTGTAAATTATGGCAATATGGGTATCAAAATGATGGAAATTTAGAGTCTAGAAACTCTGACGATATCATATTATGTTCAAGTCAAAAATATGTGTTCTGAATTTGAACGTCTTCTGAATTCAGAAGACGTCAAAATTCGAAATCCACAAAAGTAATTTTTTGCGTCGTTAAAGTTACTCCTCAGTAAATTTCAATCATTTTGATACCCATATTGCCATACTTTGAAGGGCTTCATGTATTCTGAAGTCGCCTGACGTCTTCTGGATTCAGAAAACATTTTTTTGCGAATTTCGGCAATATGGGTATCAAAATGACGGAAATTTCGAACCTAGTAATTTTAACGATGTCATATTTTGTAAAACTCAGAAACAAAAATTCTGAGTTTCCACGTCTTCTGAATTCAGAATTAGAAGACGTCAAAATCCAGGAAAATACGGCAATATGGGTATCAAAATGATGAAAATGCGGAGGCTAGTAACTTTGACAATGCCATATTTTGGACAAGTCAAAAATGAAAATTTCAAGTTTTCCCGTCTTCTGAATTCAGAAGACGTCAATATTCAAAACTTCCATATTTCAAAAAAACTTGTTTTCACATCGTTAAAGTGATGGAAAGTTAAAGTGATGAGCCCCCGACGTCTTCTGGATTCTGATGTTCTGTTTTCTGCAAAGTATCGCAATATGGGTATACCCATATTGTCCTAGTTTGGGGGCAAATCGTGTATTCTGAATCCTCTTGACGTCTTCTAGATTCAGAAGACCCATTTTTTCTGGGAAATATGGCAATATGGGTATCAAAATGACGGAAATTTCATACTGAGCATCTTTGACGATGTGAAATTACTTGAAAATGAAAATTACGAATCTTGAATCCCAAAAAAAAATTTTTTGCAGCCAACTGTTTCTGCCCCAGCGATTGGATTCAATACCGTCAATTCTACTCGGACACCAACTCTTATCGTTACGGTGTATGTTTCAAACCAGTCGCGTTGAACACAATCTGGAAAGCCGCAAGAATGTCCTGCGCCAATCGATGGAATAATTCTTATCTCGTAAATGAGTTCAATTTGTCAAAACACAATTTCATTTTGGATATTGTCAATGCTACAGTAGGATTCCACCAACCATTTTCCTATCATATCGGGGGCAACAAAGTAGGCGGAGTGTGGAAATGGGACCGCCCCGTTGGATGGGAACAACCGGAGCTGAAAAAATGGTACAATTGGGAGGATGGATATCCAATTGCTTCTTCTACCCTGAATGCGATGCTGAATCAACAAACAGGACAAGGATTGGAAACCAAATGGGAAAATGTTGCAAATTTGAAAACAGCAGCTAATTATGTCTGTGAAACTGCCAGTTGTGATACTGATAACTACTGTAGTTCTAATGGAAGATTGGGTAAATGAACTTGTTTGAATTTTTATGAATTTGGCAAAAGACAAGGCCGCCCTCGGCGGCGACAATCTCCTGGCTTCACTCAAAACATTAGAATCTCTAAAGAAAGAAATAGAAGATGACGTTGCATTTGATTCATTTGTTAACTTTGGCTCCCGCTCACAATAAGGAAAAATGTCAGAAAAAAATCTTCGGAAATTCGAAAATATCACATCCCGAAATTTGAATTTCCGAAAGTTCAGAAACTCGGAAGTTTGAAAATTTTTAGATCGAAGACTGAAACTCAGAAATATAGGAACTCGAAAGTACAGAAATCCGGATGTTCTGAATTTCATAAACTCAGAAATTCAAAAATTTGGAAAACAAACTTCCGAATTTAGGAATTCATAAATCCCAACTTCTGAATTTGGAGTTCCCGAGTTCTGTCACTCTTCAATTCTGAAGTTAAAAATTGGAAAATTGAGAAGTTGGGGTATTTTGCAAACCCTGAATCTCGGAAAGTTCTCAACATTTTTGAAAGTTTGGAGTCTAGAAGGTTTTTTTCTGAAAGGGCAGTTTTGGAAACTTGTCTACTGAAATAAAAAGCTACTGAAATTCCCAAATATCAGCGAAATTCAAACTTTCTCTACTGAAGTTTAATTCGGGCCATTTGGACAAATGCAGCTAAAATCTGATTGTTGTTTTACCAATTCACTCCAATTGATGAGAAAATCATTTCCGCATATTTTTACTCATTTTTGAATTCTGTACGAAAAACAAAAATAGTTGCTATCAGTCGGACACGAACCCTCGACGCGCGGTCTTATTCACTGTGATGAAAACAAGGAGCGTCTCCAGAAGGCTTCAAAATCAACATTTCGAAAAACGGAAAGTGGGGGCATAATCTCGATACTATTTCGGATTATCTGTGAAAATTTGAGAAATTTCGGTCTGCTGGGGACTTCGCTAGCTTACGCTAACCGGGAACAAACGGACACACACACAGACAGAATTTGGTGTTTGTTAATAGTAAAAATCCAAAACACCGTATTCAATCAAAATCGATGCTTTTTCAAAAAATGTTTATTTGCCAAACTGATACATATCAATACAAAATTCAAGCATTCCCATCGCAATAATTATCAGTATCACATGAATACACTTCACAAACATAAGGAGATAATCCAGTCGATTGTAGAATATTCTGCCAATACGACCAAGTACCGGATTGCATATTTTGTACTCCCAGCATCGTAGATCTCTCTACTGGATTCTGATATCCCCAATTAGTGTAAGCCCCATCATACACAGGAGGCCCATTAGGCACAGGAGCCATTCCAGCCGGTTGCTCCCATGTCCACCAGTTCTGAGTGGTGCTCCAACTCAATCCGATGTTGTATTTGTACGGCATGGTCATTCCTTTTTGATTTTTGACGTAGTCCAAAATGAAGTCGTGTTTTTCTTGAGATTGTTCAGTGGCCAGGTAGGAATTTGTCGTTCGGTTTCTGCAGGCAATTCTGGAATCATTCCACGTAGCGGGAATGGTGACTACTTTGAGACATTGGCCATGATGGAAGGAGTAACGATCGGAGAATGAAGTACGGTACTGCTCCCAGCCGTCGGGACAGAAACAGTTGGCTGCGAAAGTTTTTTGAATATTTGGGACTTTCAAAAATTCTCATTTCTCACCTTGAAGTAGTGATGTCTGGATATTATGAACCATGTCAATACTACTACTTCCGGATCTATTGAATGCCATTCCTGGTGTTGCAATCTCAGCAAGCTTGTACAGTGGTCCTCCTCCTTGATCGTAAACCACAGTGATAATAAACACTCCGTTTTCTGTCAATCGATTTGCAACAGGCAGTGGGTCCAATTCTCCGGTTCCTTCATATGCTGATGCGAACACAATAACCACTTTCCTATAATGACCTCGAGAAGTGTTGAAACTTTGAAAATTGAATAGTTGTTCCGCTGCTTGCAATCCAGTGGCTAGGTAGGATTGTTCGGATGATGAGACACTACTGAGATCTTGGTAAATTCCTAGATAAAAGTCATCATACGATTGAAACTGGTTCAAATCGGCATTGACTGTGGCGTCTGTGTTATAGGTCACAAGTCCGACTCGGGTGGTTCGGGGGTCCGCGTAGTTGGTGCCGATCCGAGTGCATGCGAATACAGTCGGTATGGTGGAGGCAATCTAAAATTATAGTTTCAAACTTAATGGACAAAATAGGAGACTTTTTTTGGCAAATCTTAATTTTAAAATGATTTCAACCTACATATTGTAATCCATCATTTGTCATTCCATATGAGTTATCAACCACTAGCACCACATCCAACCAGAGGTTTGTCAAATCTTGACCACATTGGCGGTCAAGGTTTACAGAAGCTGAAAGTTGTATTTTGAAAGGATGCGTCATGTTTATGCTCAACGGATGCATCATTTGACAAAGTCCAAACCACAGTGATTCACTTATTTTTGATTCAAGCTTTAAAAAACATTTCTATATGTACTTTTCATTTTAAGAGCTTCAAAATGAATACAAGCAAGTCTGTCGTATTTGCTCTAATAGAGGTCCATGGTCTACATATTCTACACCTTAGAAATAGAACATTATTTTTGAGTTCAACTGTTTTAAACAATTCTGTAGGATACAATTTAAAGAGAAATCAGTGCAGTAAAACTCACAAGTAGAGGTTGTCGTCTGACATTCAGAGGTGGGGTAGGTGCTTTTGGAATCGCCGCTACTGGTTACAGTCGTTTTTACCGTAGATGTTATTTCTGAATTCTGAGTAGCAATTCAAGTGGTTGTAGCTGTTGAAATTTCAATAGTAGTATAAGTGGAAGTAGTATCAAATACAATTTTAGTAAATATTCGTTAATTACCTGTATGATGAACAGTCGCCGGCACAACTAGAAACACAATGATAGTAATTGCAACAAGACACGCTAAAAACGCTAAAACTGCAAGAAGAATGCGATAGTAATTTTTGAGGAATACGGTGGGTTTCGAGAAATCAGTAATATATGCATAAATTCCTTCTTCGTCTTTTACTGCAGTTGATGGATTGTCATATTCAACTGAGTCTTCTGTTTTTGGAGGAGAGTTGAACAAATCATTTACATCAATTTCATATCCAACAACTTCTGAAATATTGTATTTCTTAAAAAATACCAAATTTACAGTACTGGTCAATGTGCGATTTAAAAATGTAAACTTACCTTGCATTTGTCCGGGTGAACTTTGAAAATTTTGAACCTTGAATACTGCTTATCATTAGGAAAACACTTTTTGTATAGAACCCAAAAAAATAAACAATATATAGTTGGCGGAAGTGGTGATAAAAAAAAAGAAAACAAAAACAATACAAAGTCACTGATAATAACCACTAGATTGGGTCTAGTCACTTATAATTCGAGGGCTCAACAAAATGCGGGTTTGAAAAAATATAACTCTCATAAGACGTTTTTTTTTTTCACTCAAGCTCAATGAAACTTTTTGAATGCTACTTGCCATGTTGAGAGCTTCAAAATTAGTATAACCATGACTATATTCAGAACTTTCGCGAATTTGAAAAATGTTTATTTGCCAAACTGATATCAATACAAAACTTAAGCATTCACATCGCAGTAGTTATCAGTATCACAGGAATACATTTCACAAACATAAGGAGATAATCCAGTCGATTGTAGAATATTCTGCCAACAAGATTGAGTACCAGACTGCACATTTTGTACTCCCATCATCGGAGACCCAACTATTGGCCATCCATCTCCCCAATTCGTGTAAGCCCCATCAGGATAAGGAGGCCCATTAGGCACAGGAGTCATCCCAGCCGGCTGCTCCCATACCCACCAGTTCTGAGAGGTACTCCAACTCAATCCAATGTTGTATTGATACGGGAAAACCATTTCTTTTAGATTTTTGACGTAGTCCAGAATGAAGTCGTGTTTGGCTTGGGATTGTTCAGTGGCTAGGTAGGAACTTGTCATTTGTTTTCTGCAGTTCCTTCTGGAATCATTCCACGTAGCGGAAATGGTGAATGCTTTGAGACATTGGCCATAATGGGAGGAGAAACGATTGGAAAATGAAGTACGGTATTGCTCCCAGCCGCTGGGACAGAAACAGTTGGCTGCAAAAGTTTTTGGATATTTTGGGCTTTCAAAGATTCTCATTTCTCACCTTGAAGTATTGATTGCTGGATATTGTGAACCAATACAGAACTACCACTTCCAGTAGTATTGTATGCCATTCCGGGTGTTGCAATCTCCGCAATCTGGTACAGCAGCCCTTCATTTCCCCCTCGATCGTAAGCCACAGTGATAATGGACACTCCGTCTTCCGTCAATCGATTTGCAATTGGAACTGGATCCAACGATCCAGTTCCTTCATATGCCGATGCGTATACAATCACCACTTTTTTATAATGATCTCGAGATGATCCAAAACTTTGGAAATTGAGCATAGTTTCAGCTACTTGCAGTCCGGTGGATAGGTAGGAATGTTCGGATGTTGAGACTTTTCCGAGATCATGGAAAATTCTGTTTACAAAGGTATCATTAGATTGATACTGGTTCAAATCTGCATTGACAGTGGCTCCCGTGTTATAGGTCACAATTCCAACTCGGGTGGTTTTAGGCTCCGTGGGGTTGATGCCAATACGAGTACTTTCGAATACAGACGTTATGGTGGCGGCAATCTGAAATATACCATATGTTTGTCGCGCGCCTTTTCACCCACTCAACGTTAAGTTTTCAAGCTGAAACCTGGACAGGTGGATCAGAAACGTTCATTAGTTGATGCCCGAGCTTTTAGATATTTCAAAATTCTGATTTTGAAGTTTTCCGGGACGTCCTTTACATTAGATTCACCACAGTAAAGGGTGGCGGGAAGAGAGGGCGAGAGCAAGGAAGGAGGGCGAAAGTAAGAGCTAAGGTTCGTCAATATTTCTAAAACGGATTAATTTCAAAATTATAGGAAAGTTGATAGAAGTTAAAGGAGGCCAGACATCAAAAAAAAGTTTTCCTGATATTTGCATAGAGAGCCCCCATGAGGGGTTGAACTCATGACATGCAGCTCAGGGGTACAGCGCCGCTACCGGCTGAGCTATGGGGACGCAAACGAGGCCGACGACCAATGGCCTACATAAGCGCGGCGCGATTTCTTCCCCCGAATTTTCCCCCGAAATTTTTTGCTGTCTGGTCTCCTTTAAGATGAGATTTCAGATGTTCTACTTCTTTTCGAATTTCATTCTGTTTCAACTCACCGAAGTTAATCCATCATTTGTCATTCCTTTCGAGTTATCTACCACTACCACCACATCCAACCAGAGGTTTGTCAAGTCTTGGCCACATTGACGGTCAAGGCTTCCAGAAGACTGTAGGTTGATGGCTTTTGCATAGGACGCTGCAAAATGTTATTTTGAGACGATGCACCATGTTAGAGCTTTAAGGATGTAGCATTTGACAAAGTTCAAACTACAGTTATTCACTTAATTTTGATTCAAACTCTAAAAAACATTTCAAATTGGACTTTTCATGCTAAAGGCTTCAAAATAAGTATAAGCACGCCTATATTTGGTAAAATCTGGGTTTTGGGACTTACAGTATACTCCAATCAGAAGAAGAAGAAGAATGTAAAGAGTTCTCATTCTGGAAGTTTCCAGAAAACGAAACTTTTCGAATACTCAGCCTTCTCTTTTTAGCTTCGGGATTCCAAATGGAGCATCCTTTTTTCTTATCAGTGAAGCCTTTTCTCAATCAAAATTTAAAAAAAAAAAGAAGACACACCTCAAAAAGGAAGGAATCCTCGTAATTAATTAGAAAATTAATTAAAAAAAAGAAGAAGAACATGGGAAGAGAAGATAAGAAAGGAGTGCTTCTTCCCTTTTTTCGTTTTGCTGATAAGGAAAAAGGATGCTCCGTTTGGAATCCCGGAGTTCGAGAAAAGTATAAAAGGGAAAGCTGGGACTTGGGAAAGTATCGTTTACTGGAAACTTCGAAAATGAAAACGGTTCTTCTTCTTCTTCTACTAATTGGAGCATACTGTAAGTCCCAAAAATCCAACTTCACAGACTTTAGTCTTGTTTATACTCATTTTGAATCTCTTATCATGACAAGTACAATTTCAAATGATTCATTCAGTTTGAATCCAAACTAATTGACTTACGCTCTTTCAAAATCTAATTTTTCAGACGCGTATGCAAAGTCCATCAACTCACAGTCTTCTGTGGACCAGGGACGCCAATGTGGCAGCGACTTGGCAAATCTCTGGTTGGATGTGGTTGTAGTGGTTGATAACTCAAAGGGAATGACCAATGATGGATTGCTCTCGGTAAGTTGGATGAAATTTCTGTGGAAAAATCAGTTGTTCTCAAAATTATAATTTCAGGTTGCCGCCACAATAACAACTATATTTGCAAACACTCAAATTGGCACCAACCCCTCGAACCCTAAAACTACCCGAGTTGGAATTGTGACCTACAACAAGGAAGCGCAAGTTAATGCAGATTTGAACCAGTATCAATCATACGGTAACTTTTCTGATGCAATCTACCAAGATCTCGCCATGGTTTCAACCCTGGAACAGTCGTTCCTATCAAACGGATTGCAAGCGGCTGAACATATGCTTCAAACTCAAAGTTCTGGATCATCTCGGGATCATTATAAAAAAGTGGTTATTGTGTACGCATCGGCATATAAAGGAACAGGACCACTAGATCCAGTTCCGGTTGCAAACCGTTTGATTGAAGATGGCGTGTTCATCATCACAGTGGCTTATGATGAAGGCGGAAATGAAGGGCCGCTGTACAAGCTTGCAGAGATTGCGACATCTGGAATGGCATTCAATACTACAGGAACCGCTAGTGCTAACTTGGTTCCCGACATCCGGAAATCACTTCTTCAGGGTGAGCTGAGTGATTCTCATTTTACTTTTTCTGAATCTAGAAGACGTCCATATTCCAAATTTTGACATCGTCAACGGCACTGAGCATTAAATTCCCGTCATTTTGATAATATAGGTATCAAAATTCGTCAAAATTTACACTGAGCTACTTTGACGATGTAAAACAAGTTTCCACTTGAGCATAAAGTATTTCAAGTCTGAAAATTATTTTTCAGCAAACTGTTACTGTCCTGACGACTGGGAACAATACCGTGATTCTTTCGCCAATCGTTACTCCTTCCACTACGGTCAATGTCTGAAACTAGTCACTTCTCCTGCCATGTGGACTGCTTCCAAAATGTCTTGCAGAAATCGAAGGTCCAATTCCTACCTGGCAACTGAACAATCCCAACAAAAACACGACTTCCTTTTGGACTACGTCAAAAATCAAAAAGGTATGGGCATGCCGTACCAATACAATATTGGTTTGAGTTGGAGCAGCACTCAGAACAGTTGGGTATGGGAGCAGCCGGCTGGAATGAACCCTGTGTCTGTGAATTACACTAATTGGCGAGCCGGATACCCAACAGCCTCGTCTTCCGCAAGTGGAGTAATGAATATGCAAGCTGGTACTCAAACCTATTGGCAGAATATTGGATTAATGAGTGGATCAGCGGATTATGTGTGTGAATCATACTCGTGTGATACTGAAAACTATTGTGATGCAGATGATTGATTTTTTTGTGTTGATTTCATGTTGAAAAATAAACCTCTTTTGCTCGATTTCTACTTGTATTAAGCGGTGCGAAAATCGCTAGACCTCTTAATGTCTTCTCCTCCAAAATCCAATTTTTCCAATCTTTCGGAATATGGGCAATATGGGTAGCAAATTGAAGGAATATCTTTGAAAATTAAAATTCGTTTTGAAAAATTAAGATTTGGCAAGTTTGAAGCCAGAAAATTCACTTCTCCAGATTTTTTTCTTCTCCAAAATCCAAATTTTCTAATTTTTCGGAATATGGGCAACATGGGTACCAAATTGAAGGAAATTTTATGGAGAACGCAATCCAACTTGAAATTTCAAGCCCAAACAATTTTGAAGCCTAAAAATCTCTTTTCCAGATTTCCTTCTTTTTCTTCTTCTTCTCCAGATTCCAATTTTTCCAACTTTTTGGAATATGGCCAATACCGGTATCAAATTGAAGGAAATTGGGGAACGCGATTCTATTTGAAATTTCGGTTGAAAACAAGTTGGAAGCCCAAAAATCTCTTCTCCAGATTTTCTTCCTCTTCTCCAGAATCCAAATTTTCTTATTTTTCGGAATATGGGCAACATGGGTACCAAATTGAAGGAAATTTTATGGAGAACGCAATCCAACTTGAAATTTCAAGCCCAAACAAGTTTGAAGCCAGAAGCTCTCTTCTCCAGATTTTCTTCTTCTTCTCCAGAATCCAAATTTTCAAACTTTTAGAAGATGGACAATATGGGTATCAAATTGAAGGAAATTTTATGGAGAACGCGATTCTATTTGATATTTCGGTTGAAAAAATAAGTTTGAATCTCAAAACTCTCTTCTCCAGATTTTTTTCTTCTCCAGAATCCAAATTTTCAAAATGTTGGAATATGGGCAATATGGGTATCAAATTAAAGGAAATTCAATGGACATCACTATTAAAGTTGAAAAAACGAAATCATACGAACTTGAAGCCCAAAAAACTCTTCTCCAGGTTCTCTTCTTCTTCTCCAGATTCCAGAATTTTCAACTTTTTGGAAGATGACCAATATGAGTATCAAATTGAAGGAAATTCTATGGAAATCAAAATTCAATTTGAAGAAATAAGATTCGACAAGTTTGAAGCCCAAAAATCTCTTCTTTAGATTTTCTTCTTCTTCTCCAGATTCCAATGTTTTTTTATTTTTAGGAAGATGGCTAATATGGGTATCAAATTGAAGGAAATTTGTTGAAAATTACAATTCAAGTTAAAAAAATCATAATTCGAAAAGTTTGAAGTCAGAAAATCTCTTCTCCAGATGTTCTTCTTCTTCTCCAAATTCCAAAATTTTCAATCTTTTGGAATATTGGCAATATGGGTATCAAATTGAAGGAAATTCCATGGAAAAGTCAATTCGAACTGAAATTGTGAGCCTAAACAAGATTGATATCCAAAAATCTCTTCTCCAGATTCTCTTCTTCTTCTCCAGAATCCAAATTTTCAAACTTTTAGAAGATGGACAATATGGGTATCAAATTGAAGGAAATTTTATGGAGAGCAAGATGTGAAACATGGGAAACTTTCTAAATCAAGAATTTGTCAGAAAATCTCTTCTCCAGATTCCGGAAATTCAAAAATCAAGAATTCAATACCTGAAAATATTATTTCCCAGCTGAAAATACTTTCTTCATTAATTTTCAAATTTCCACACCAAACTCATGTTTGTGAATTTTCTCGAAACTTCTTATCAGCGGAACAACCAAAAGAATACCCATCCTCCCCCACCCAAACATAATTTTCTCTGCGTCTCCTCAAACCCCACACTATTTTTTTTAGAATTTTGTTTTCCAGGGTGTGTCGGCTCCTTATCAGTTCATCCCAAATAGGAAATAGTGTGATTTTCAAAGAGACGCAGACACCGCAAATGGGATGAGCAAATTGGCGCCCTAATTCTTCTACTGATAAGAGGAGATTCTCTAGTTTCAAAATTCCCAAAAAGTCACAAAAATTCTAGTATAAATAGAATTAGTGGAAAATGGGAAAACAGTATCCTACTCCTTGGAAACTATGAAGACTCTCTACTGTCTTTTGGTCCTCCTGGCTACAGTATACGGTAACTTTTCTAGTTTTTAATTACCCCTAATTACCCTTAATTACAGCTGATGTCTACAATCCACAAAGCTATACGGACCGCCCATGTGGAGACGACCTAGGCAACCTGTGGTTGGATGTGATTGCTGTGGTGGACAACTCTCAAGGAATGACAACTGATGGATTGAGCTCGGTAGGTCAAAATGAGTCAGAAATTGAGATTTTGCTCATTGAGAGCTTCGAAATGATACCCCACACGCCTAGGTTCCTTCAATTTTGAATTTTCGGGTTTAAAGGCGCATAGGGGGTCTAAAAAGGGCGAAAATTCAAAATAGAAGAAAGTAGGCCATGATTATACTCATTTGAAAGCTCTCATAGTAAGACTTTCTAAAAATTAGGTTCCACAGTATTTGGAGCATTATCAGAAAAGATACGGTAGTTTCAATTTTTAGGAGGGCTCAGTTGGGAGGGACTCAGCAAGAAAGACACTTTTAATCTCATGTTATATGTCTAAATTGAAAGAATAAAGATCTTTGAAAACGAAATTTGAAATTATCACAAAATTTAAAACATTTTGAGCCTAAATTCGCTTGATTTTGGTCTATTTTGAATTTTGCCGCTTTTTTGGCGCCAAAAATAGACCAAAATTGAAATTTCGAGCAATATTTTCGTGTTTAGGCTCACTTTGAATTCAGATTTGAATTTATCTTGTTAAGAGCTTTCAAATGATACCCATCATGCCTAGATTCCTTGAATTTCAGTTTTTCGAGTTTAAAGGCGCATAGGGGGTCTAAAAAGGGCAAATATTCAAAATAGAAGAAAGTAGGTCATGATTATACTCTTTTAAAAGCTCTAAACGCGGGAAATTCAAAAAATTATGTTTTACAAGTTTCGGAAGAGAACTGATAAAGATACGCTAGTTATAATATTTTCGAAAAAAAAAGTTCAAAATGTTTTAGCTTTTTTTTTCAGAATAATTTTGCTCCGAATCTTTTGAAATTTTTATTTTCAAATTTTCCATGTGTAGAGCTTTTAAATGATACCCATCATGCCTAGATTCCCTAAATTTCGATTTTTCGGGTTTAAAGGCGCATAGGGGGCCTGAAAAATGGCGAAAATTCCAAATTTGAGAAAGTAGGTCATGATTATACTCATTTAAAAGCTCTAAACGCGGGAAATTCAAAAAATTAGGTTTGCCGGGATTTGGAGACAAACTGAGGGCGTTACGGTAGTTTCAGTTTTCCAGCAATTTTTCAAAATAGTCCAAATCAGCCGCAAGCTGTCAGAAAATGTCAAATTTGAGCTCAAAACTCTGGAAATTAAATGATAAATTTATAACTTCAATTCTTAGGCAGCGAATTAATCCAAAAAATGATCCAAATTATGGATTTCCAGGTCGCTGCCAACATCGCCACTGTCTTCAGTTCTGGCACTCGAATCGGGAGCAACGCCACGGAGCCCCGTACCACTCGTGTCGGCCTTATCACCTATAACTCCGTGGCCAAAGTGAATGCAGATCTGAACACATTCCAATCGATAAACGACGTCTACAATGGAGTATTCAATGATCTCTCATCAGTCACAGATGCCACGGACTCATATTTGGCGACTGGTCTCCAGGCAGCCAACGCTCTTTTCGCGGCACAAAGTTTCAATACAACCAGAGATCATTATAAGAAAGTCGTGATTGTGTACGCATCGGAATACAAGGGGTACGGTGAACTGGACCCAGTCAAAGTGGCTGATGAGATGAAGGGAAGTGGAGTCTACATTGTTACTGTAGCTTATGATCAAGGAGGAAATGGACAGTTGTTGAAGGATTTGGCTGGAATTGCCACGCCTGGATACTCGTTCTCGAACACTGATGACTCGGATAATGTCATTGGAGAGATTCAAGGAGCACTTCTTCAGGGTAAGTTTTTTTTTTCGACGTCTAACTTTGATAGACGTCAAGATTTTGACTTTTTACATCGTCAAAGTTACTCCCCAGCAAATTTCCATCATTTTGATACCCATATTGCCCTAATTCCTATATTTTTGGGATCCTGAATCCGCTGACGTCTTCTAGATTCAGAAGACCCATTTTCTGCGAAATATGGCAATATGGGTATCAAAATGATGGAAATTTGATGTCTAGCAATTTTGACGATGCCATATTACGTCCAACTCGAAAATGAAAATTCTGAATTTCGACATCTTAGGAATTCAGAAGACGTCAAGATTCATAACTTCCATCTTTCAAAAAAACTAATTTTCACGTCGTCAAAGTTACTCCCCAGCAAATTTCCGTCATTTTGATGCCCATATTGACCTACTTTGAAAAATGTCACATATCCTGAAGTCGCTTGACGTCTTCTAGATTCAGAAAACTCATTTTCTGCAAATTATGGCAAAAAGGGTATCAAAATGACGGAAATTCAAAGTTCAGTAGTTTTGACGATGTCAGATTTCGTAAAACTCAAAAACAAGAATTCTGAGTTTTGACGTCGTCTGGATTCAGAAGACGTCAAAACTCGAATTCCGCAAAAATTAGTTTTGACATCGACAAAGTTGCTCCCCAGCAAATTTCTGTCATTTTGATACCCATATTGCCATACCTTGCTAAAAATGGTACTTCTGAATTCAGAAGACGTCAGGGGATTCTGGATTCTAAAATTTCTTAGAAAGTAGGGCAATATGGGTATCAAAATTTTTCAAATTTTACGCTTAGCTACTTTGACGTCGTGAAAACTTGCACAGCCCAAAAATGAAAACTGCACATTCAGAAAATGTCCCCTGAAACTCAAAAAAAAATTTTATTCCAGCCAACTGTTTCTGCCCAACCGACTGGGACCAATACCGCGTCCAATTCACCGACAAGAACTCCTACCACTACGGTCTCTGCCTCCAATACGTCTCCCTTCAAGCCAATTGGCTCTCTTCCAAAATGGCCTGCCACACTCGCTGGAACAATTCCTATCTGGCCACCGAATTCAGTCAGGACAAACACAATTTCATTCTCCAAGTCGTCAAAAGTGAGCCAGGAGTCAAACAACCATACAAGTACAACGTTGGATTGAGTTGGTTGTCTAGTGCCAATAATTGGGTCTGGGAACAGCCAATCGGAATCGAGCAAGTACCCCTTCAAGTCTGGTCCAATTGGGATATAGGGTATCCGAAAAACGCTGCTAGCACCAGTGGAGTCTTGAATCTTCAAAGTGGATCTGGTACCTACTGGGAGAATCAGGCATTGATGACTGGAGCAGCCAACTATGTTTGTGAGACCTACTCATGTGATACTGATAACTATTGTGATGCTCAGTTGAACAAAAAACACTGATTCTGGTTTTGATTGTGTTTTGAATAAATTATCATGACTCTGTCCTGACGTCGTAACTTAAAAATTTGAAAAAAATCCAATTTTTCTACATAAAAGCAACATCGCCTCCTCGCCCTCTCTGAACCGTCACTGTGCTGAAACCAAGGAACGTCTCCAGAAGACTTCAAAATCAAATTTTCGAAAAAATAAAAGTTTGGGCATTCAATACGGCCTATTTCCAATCTATCTGTCTAGATTTGAGCTTAATCGGTTGACTTTAAAGGGGTGATAAGGCATGCGACAAACATCGTCACATACGGAATCTGGTGAATGTTATTAGTAATTATTTTCAAATTCTCACACCTTGATTTTCGAGTTTCCCGCATCTGAAAACCCCCAACAAAACTTTTAAAAAATGAAGCCACCGGTGGGATTCGAACATTGGACCCTTTTTCCAAAGTTTCAGGGAGAAATTCCACTAGGCCATTCGAGCAAATTTTCAAAAATTGACTGGAAATGAAGTTTTGAAGTCGGATGATATGTTTTTGAGGGTCAGGTGACTGATTTTCGGATTAAAAAAACTTGAAAGTTGACCTAAACACGTTAAAGATGGCGGTGCAACCAATCTTGACCTTTTTGATCGAATTCCAATTCAAAAAATCCGATTTTTCGACATAAAAACTACATTTTCAGTCGTTTTAGTGTGATTTTCAAATTCCCGTATCTGAAAACCCATAAAAAAAAACTTTAAAAAACAAATTGCCACCGGCGGGGTTCGAACCCGGAACCCTTTTTTCCAAAACTTTGACGAAAAATCCCACTACGCCACCAAAACACTTTTTTGGAAAATCACGGACAAAGCATTTTCGAAGCTGGAAAATAGGTTTTCAAGGGTCCCAGGACTGTTTTTGGGTGTCGAAATACTCGAAAAATGAATTGAAACCTCTAAAAATAACCGAAAATTTCGAAAATAGCGTATTGATCAAATTCAGACATAAAAATCCGATTTTTCGACATAAAAACTACATTTCCAGGCGTTTTTAGTGCGATTTTCAAATTCCCCGTATCTCAAAACCCCGAAAAACACTTTTGAAAAACAAATTTCCACCGGTGGGGGTCGAACCCGGAACCCTTTTTTCCAAAATTTTGACAAAAAATCCCACTAGGCCACCAAACCACTTTTTTGGAAAATCACGAAAAATTCATTTTTGAAGCTACAAAATGGGTTTTCAAGGATCCCAGAACTGTTTTTGAGTGCTAAACAGCTGTAAAAATAATAATTGTGGGCGATATGTATTTTTACATGGACTTCAATATTATAACAACCCCAAACCTCCAAGATTTCCCACCTTGTCTACCGAGGGTGAACCTATACTTATGAAACGCACTGTACTCATTTTAAAGCTCAAAACAAGGCCAACTCCAAAATATTAGTTTCATAAATTTTGGAGCAAAAATAAGAAAGTTATGGGCCCTTATGCCAAAAAACAGCCCACAATTTTCCGAAAATTAGCCATAACTTTGACAGTTTTTGTACAAAATCGATGAAAACCAGATTTTTGAATTTTTCATGTTTTGAGCTTTAAAATGAGTATAAACACGACCATATTCTACCGATTTCGATTTTTGACATGGACCATGCGCCTTTAAAGTCAAAATTTCAAATTTTGGGAAATTTTGTCATGTTTATACTCATTTTGAAGCTCTAAACAAGGCAAACTCAAAAATATAAGTTTTAAGAACATTGTAGCAGAAAAAATAAAATTATGGTCCATTCAAACTTCTGACGGGGATTTTTAAGTCCCAAAACTCTATCAAATTTTGATTAAAAATCTCTGAAATTTTCAAAAATACTAACCAAACAATGATAAAAACAAATACAAATGCTCCGGCTCCAGTTACAATAATCATTGGATTCGCACTACTGTCATACGCCTCAAAACCATCAAACGCCATCCATTTTAGGCATTGTGGATAGTTCTGGAATGTTTTAAAACTTTAAAGGGATTACTGTAATTTGACCTACTTTTCTGACATAGTCATATTTTTGTTGATAGGTGAGACCGGAGAAAAACATGCAAATCGAAGTGGCAAATGGGAAAATATGGACCAAAAATAGGGCGGTTTTTTTGACAAATTGTCGGGAAATGGTGTTCTGGAATTGAAATTTCTAAACTCAACGTGATTCAAATCCTGCTGAAAATGATTTACTTGAATTTTTCACAGAATTTCCAACATTTTGAGCCCAAACACGACTGATTTTGGTCTATTTTCAATTTTGACCAATTTTTGGTGGTCCCTCGAAAAAAGGGGAATTTCGAAATTTTTGAAACTGGGTCATGTTTATACTCATTTTGGAGCTCTGAACAGGATAAATTCAAAATTTCAAGTTTCATAAAGTTTGGAGCGGAAATAAGATAGTTATGGTCCATATGAATTCTTACACTTTTTTTTTTGGAAAAGATGAATTTTGCTCCAGAATCCTTCAAATCCGATTTTTTTGAACTTTAAAAAATTTTGCTTAATTTGTCATGTTATGAGCTTCAAAATGAGTATAAACATGACCATAGTCGGATGATTTTGATTTTTGGCCTGGACCATGCGCCTTTAAAGTCAAAATTCGACATTTTTGGAAATAGGTCATGTTTATACTCATTTTGAAGCTCTAAACAAGACAAACACAAAAATACGCATTCCGTAACTTTTGGTGCAGCAATAAGAAAGTTATGGACCCCATACGCCAAAAAACCCACAGTGTTCCGAAAATTGACCATAACTTATGAAGTTTTTGCCCAAAATTGATGAAAATTAACTTTTTGAGTTTACCTTAACATAAGCTTCAAAATGAGTATAAACACGACCATGTTTAATCGATTTTGATTTTTGCCCTGGACCATGCGCCTTTAAAGTCAAAATTTGACCATTTTGGAAATAGGTCATGTTTATACTCATTGTAAAGCTCTAAACGGGGCAAACTTTAAAATTCATGTTTTATGAAGTTTGGAGTAGAAATAAGAAAGTTATGGTCCCTTTTCCGAAAGTCAAAAAAGTACAAAAAAAGGGGCGGACCAGAAATCGACACAAAAATGGTGTCGAAATCCTCCATGAGATCAATACGGAAAGCCGGGAGAAACATAAAAATGGGCAAAAAAGCAGAAAAAATGAAAGTGATCACATTTGAAAGTGTCAGAATCGGAATTTTCATAAAATTTCTGAAATTTTGAGCCCCAACGTGCCCTATTTTGAGCAACATTGAAAATTTGCCCATCTTTGGGCAGGGAAAGGGCAAAAATCAAAACTGTCCCAAATAGGTCAAATTGGGGTGCAAAATGCCAGAAATTTCATGAAAATTCCGAATTTTGTGTGTTCGACTCTTGAAAACTCGTCTAGAAATTTTTTGGTATGTTTTTCTTTGGAAAACCGGAAAGTTTTGGGATTTTCGATGGGCAAGGACAAAAAATGGTAAATCATGAGAAGAAATTATCTACAGTAGGACAGCGACAATACATCCACACCACTATTTTTGAGATATTCAGACAATTTGACGGATTTTGAGCCAGAATACTTGGTTGGGCAAGTTTTGGGCAAGTTTCGGGCAAAAATCGAAAATCTTCAAATACGGGCAATATGGGGCTCGTTTTGAAGCTCTTATTGCGTTCAATTCAAAAATATAAATTTTATAAAGCTGGAACAAAAACTGCCCGAGTTATGTCTGATTTTCGGAAATCATGTTATTTTGGCGTAGAGACCAAAACTACAGTAACTCACTCAGTTTTGAACCGAACTCTTGGAAAGTTTAATTTTTGAATTTGACTTGTTAAGTGCTCTAAAATGAGTATAAACATGACCTACTTTCGAAAATTTTAGTTTTTCGAGGGTCCATGCGCCTTTAAACTCGAAATTTCAAGTTTTCAGAAACATAGCCATGATTATACTCATTTTGAAGCTCTTGATTAGCTCTTTCCAGAAATCTAGATTTCAAGCATTTTGAGACTAATCTCAGAGCTCGCGGAGCCCAAAAATTGCTCAAAAACTCAATTTTCCAAATTTTCCCGTTCTTGGGCTCAAAATGCGTCAAATTCCCTGAAAATTTCAAAAAATATGAGGCGGTCTTACTAGAAAATACGGGCTTTTTGTCGTGTGATGTTGAAAAACGTGTTGTCTGCCAATGATCTGTTTCTGAAGACTCCACGGGACCATATGTCGTTGGTGGGCTGTAATAGTTTTTGGATTTTTGAATTTCCCGCCAAAAAAGGGGCGGAGCCTAGAGAGTTTAAGGAGACAAAACACACAAAATGACACTAGAATTCGCTGGGGGGACAAGTTTAAAAATTTCAAAAAAATTCCAAAAAAAAATTTTTTTGGAATTTTTTGAAATTTTTTTTCTGGTGAAGTGCAATACATAATAAAGGGGTCACACATGCTACAATTGTTAGAAAATAGTGTACAAAAAATAGAAAAGAGTAGAACTACAGTAAGACGGTATGGCACTAGAATAGAGATTCACGGAAATAGGAGATGAGCAATCGCAAAAAAAATGAAAAAAATCAATAATCAATCAATATGGACGACTGGCTTCTCGAGGCCGTTTCAGCTGCACTTTCAGACGTTTCATGCCAATTTGAAAGCCGTTCATCGCGGCGATTGCCGCTTGAGACGAGTGAATGTTGTCGTACGAAACGAAGCCTAGAAAGATGAAAGAAAACTGGGTGAGAACGACACAGAACATACGATTTTATAAGTTTTTAGTTGAAATTTGAATTTGGCTGGAAATTTCTGACATTTTGATACCCACTTAGGGCAATTTTTGGTCCGAAAAATGATCCAAACTTTTTTTGTTGATTTTTTGAAATTTATTTTAGAAAATTGAAATTTTCTGGAAAGTCTTTCAGTTTTGAGGTTTTTGCTTTTGATATTCAGATTTGCCATAAAATTTGCAAAATTTTGATGCCCATATTGTCATGTTTTGGCGATTTTATATTTTTGCCCAAAGATTGGGCAAAGGTTGGGCAAATTTTTGGACAAAGGGCACAAATGACAGTTTTAAGGTTTCCAAACTTCAAATTTGAATTTTCCTTGAAATTTGCAAAATTTTAATACCTATATTGCCGGGATCTGGTGATTTTCATTTTTTGCCCAAGATTGGGCAAAGGTTGGGCAAATTTTCGAAAAATGGGCAAAATGGGTTTTTTTCAGAAATTTTTTACTTTTTGATGTCAAATTTGAATTCGACTTTGAATTTTTGACATTTTGCTACCCATGTTGCTAGGTTTTGGCAATTTTTGGATTTTGCCCAATGGTTGGGAAAACGTTGGGCAAAGGTTGGGCAAAACAGGAAAATCACCAAAACCTGGCAATATGGATATCAAATTTTTGCTAATTTCAAGCGAAATTCAAATTTCAAATTGAAAAAATGGGAAAATGATTTAAAATCGAAAATTGGCTATTTCAAAAAATTTTGAATTTTCGAAATTTTTGTGAGTTTGTCATTTTTGGGTTTTGTTTTTGGTTTTTACTGAATTTTTCGAGTTGAAATGAATTCACTTATGAATTTGCATCATTTTGATACCCGTATTGCTAGGGATCGGCAATCTTTGATTTTTGCCCATTTTTTGCCCAAAGTTGGGCAAATATTGGGCAAAAACCGAAATTCACGAAAACCTGGCAACATGGGTATCAAAACTTTGCAAATTTTGAACCAAATTCAAATTTTTATGTAGAAAACTGTAAAAATCATTCCAAGATCGAAAATTGGGACATTTGAAATTTTTTGAATTGTTAAAATTCTCGGGAATTTGTCATTTTTGAGTCATTTTTTGGTTTTTTCTCAGTCTCTCAATCAATAATGAATTCAGCATAAAAGTTGCGTCATTTTCATACCCATCTTGCCAGGTTTCGGTAATTTTAAGTTTTTGCCCAAAATATGCCCAAAATTGGGCAAGAAATGGGCAAAAAGTGAAAACATGGCAATATGGGTACCAAAATTTTGCAAATTTAGAGCCAATTTCGATTTCCAGTATCAGGAATTGCAATAATCATCTAAAAACCGAAAATTGAAAAATTTGAAATTTTTCGAATTTTCAAAATTCCTCAAAATTCATCATTTTTACACTTTTTTAGCTCCAAATTACTTTTGGGATTCAAAAATCTTGTTCAAATTTTTTCAAAACTAAAAACTATTGGGAGAAAAAAGTTCACAAAAAAATCAATAAGTGAGGAGGGGACCACTCTGACCGACAAAAATATAAGCACCAAAATTCACCAAACGATGAGAAATACATAAAAAATATCGAAAAAAAAATGAGTATATAATCGTGCTGTGGATATGATAAGCTAATTGATAAGATGTCGGAAAGAATAGTACCACACTCACAAATTGACAAAATTTGGCGGGAAATTCGAAATTTGAAATTTTGAAAAAACGAAAACTTTTCGAATTTTTTAGAGGATTTTTTTTGGATTTTTTCCGGAATTTTTCAAGGGTTTTGAATAGAATTTTTGAAATTATATAAAAAAAGAAAAAAAGTTGGAACACGAACCGAAGCACTTGCTCTGATTAGTGGCACGGTCGACAAACACTTTGGCGGACACGACGTGACCGAACGGCGCGAACATCTGAATGAGTTCCGCGTCGCCAAACTCTTGCGGCAGATGATAGATGAAAAGGTTGCAGCCATCGGGACCAAGCACTAAAAAGGAAAATGAAGAGACGACGACGTACAACATATTTTGGGTTTTTTTCTCACTAACCATTGATCGGGGAGTTTGGAATCTTTGATTTTTGGAATCTACGCGTTGAGACTGTTCAAATGAGTATAAACATGACTAGGTTCAGGGGCGAAGATTTTTCGACCACGGGGGGTGGCGGTCGGCCGCGGGCTAAACATTGGGTAGGCCGTGGTGGACCTCTGAGGCCGCGACGGACCTCAAAACATCAAATACTGAGTTTCTCACGTTATTTGATTTTAAATGACTATAATCGTGCCTATATTCCTTGAGTTTCGCGATTTCCGGTTTAAAGGCGCATACCCCAAAAACGTGAAATATCGAATTTCTCAAAAGTAGGTCATGACTATACTCAATTCAAAGCTCTTTACAATCTAAATCCATTCGTGTAAATTTCAGGGAATTTAGCTCTAAAACAAGCGTGATACGGTAGTTTTAGCATCAAACTTGACTTAACAGATTTAAAGTTGCCCATAACTCTTCAAATCTTGACCCAAATTGCATGAAATTTGCAGGAATGAACTTTTCAAGTTATTTGCTTTCAAATGAGCATAATCATGCACATGTTTCTTGAATTTTGAAAATTCCGGTTTAAAGGCGCATACCCCCTGTCAAAAAACGTGAAAATTGAAATTTTCAAAAGTGGGTCATGATTATACTCATTTTGAAGCTCTTTTTAAGCCAAATCTAACTATGCAAATTTTATCAAATATGGACTAAAACCAAGCGAGTTACGGTAGTTTTAGTATCATATATGCCTTGAAATGTCCAAAATTGGCCATAACTTTCCAGATTTTGATCCAAATTGCGTGAAACTTACAGAAATAAAATGTGCAAGTCATTAGCTTCTCAATGAGTATAATCTTGACTATATTCCTTGAATTTTGAAATTTCCGGTTTAAAGGCGCACACCCCCAGGCGAAAAACACGAAAAATCAAAATTTTCAAAAGTAGGTCATGATTATATTCATTTTGAAGCTCCAAACAAGCTGAATCTAACTGTATAAATTTCATTCAATTTGGTTGGAAGCCAAGCGAGTTACGGTGGTTTACATGCGCCTGAGTTTCAAGGCGCATCCCCCCCCCCCAAAAAACGTGAAAACTGAATTTTTCAAAAGTGGGTCATGATTATACTCATTTTGAAGCTCTTTTTAAGATGAATCTAACTGTCTAAATTTTGTCCAGTTGAGATCAAAACCAAGCGAGTTACGGTAGTTTTAGTGTCACAGGTCACAAATCAAATATGGCCATGTCTATACTCATTTTGAAGCTCTCAACGCGGCAAATTCGAAAATACCCAGTATTCCAACTCCTAAATTTTTTAATAGTGATTTTTCTACACTTTAAACTCTCCATCACTACTACCATCACAAGCCATCATCATATCCTGTCGAGAAAAAAATCAATATATAGAGGAAAAATCATAATATAGAGAAAATGAAAAAAGTGATATTTGAGACCTCACAACAATCGATCATATTGAAATATATTGCACAAAAATATATAAATAAATAACACCACTTTTTGGGACTTTTAGGCTCTTAGAACTATTTTTTTTTTGAATTTCTATGAAAATCTGAAAATCTGAAAATTCGGAATTCTCACCTTCTTTAGGAGTTATCATTGGGAGCGCTGCAGCAGCTTGCTGCTGCATTTGGGCTAGTTGAAGGGCGGCGGCGGCATCTGAAAAGGGTACTCTCGTTTCAGCGCAATTCAGGAATCCGTAAGCTCAAAATAATCCTTAAATCCTAAGAAACCCAAACATCAACATTTCTTATTTAGAAATCTGAGATTTTAAACAAATTTCCTGACATTTTGATACCCATATTGCCTGGTTTCGGCAATTTTTGGTTTTTGCCCAAAGCTTGCCCAAAGGTTGGGCAAAAAAATGAAAATCACCAAAACCAGAGATTATGGGTATCAAAATGTCAGAAATTTTAAGACAAATTCGAATTTCAACATGAAAAACTGAAAAAATCAGTTCCAGGCCAAACATTGGCAATTTCGATTTTTTGAATTTTCAAAAAATATCAAAATTACCAATTTTCGATTTCGAAATTATATTTTTTCAGTTTCTCAGCTTCAAATAGAACTAAACTTTGAATTTGCGTCATTTTCATACCCATATTGCCAGGATTCGGCAATTTTTTTGGTTTTTGCCTAATGTTTGCCCAAAGGTTGGGCAAAGGTTGGGCAAAAAACGAAAATCATCAAAACCTGGCATTATGGGTATCAAAATTTCGCAAATTTAGAGCTAAATTCGAATCTCAATATGGAAAACTGAAAAAATAGCAAATTTGAAAATTTTTCGAAAATTCAAAATTGTCAAAAAATATCAAAATTACCAATTTCCGGTCTTAAAATGTTATTTTCAGTTTTTCAACACTAAATTTGATATGAGCGCGAAATTTCTGACCTTTTGATACCCATATCGCCAGGTTTCGGCAGTTTTTGGTTCTTGCCCAAGGCTTGCCCAGTGGTTGGCCTAAGGTTGGGCAAAAATGAAAATCACCAAAACCTGGCAGTATGAGTATCAAAATTTTGCAAATTTAAAGCTGAATTCAAATTTTGATATGAAAAACTGAAAAAAAAATCAGTTCCGGCCCGAAAGTTGGCAATTTTGAATTTTTGAAATTTTCAAAAAGTTTCAAAATTAGTCATTTTTGGACTCAAATCGCTCCAAATTTCCTAAGGAATTCAAAAATCTTGTTGAAATTTCCAAGTTAGTTGTTAATTTATGCCCCAAACTCACTATGCTGACTCTCAATCCCGGAAATAAGCGAATTGTAGCTAGCGGCTGCTGCGGCCGCGGCCGCCGCGGCCGCATAAGAGCTCGCAGCATCTCCCTGAGCCGTGGAAGTCGCTGGAGTCGTCTGACTGACTCCAGAATGAACTTGTTGGTGTCCAGCAGCTGTATGTTGTGCGTGGGCGGCCACGGCGGCCTGTTGGGCCTGTTGGGCGGCCTGCTGTTGGGCCAAGGCTTGTGCGGCAAGGGCGTAATGGGGATTTTGGGAAACTGCTGCTGCAGACTGGAGTCCTTGAATCTGTGCGGCAAGTTGAGGTTGTTGTTGGGGCATGACCGGGGTGGCTGCAGCGGCGGCAGCCGCTGCTTGGAATTGAAGCATTTGGAGGGGGTCCTGGAAATTGGAAATTGTGAGAAATGGACAAGTTGGCTCATTTTTGCACAAAATATTAGATTTGTTCAGGATTTCATTACTTACCGTAGCCGTGTGTTGTTGCTGTAGCAATGGCAGGTAAGCTACACTAGCAGCAGATGTCTGCGCAGCAATCGCTTGTTGTTGGAGCACCTGCTGATAAGTGTTGTACTGTAGACCGACTTGATTCACCAGTAGGGGATTCAACATTCCCATTTGCGCTGCCATTTGTTGCATTCGACGGTTTTGTCGCTCTTTTTCAGTATCTGCATATTTTACAACGAGACTTGAGGAGGCTCCTGGCATGGTTTGGGAGCCGTGGAGCGCGGAAATTGCCATATGAGCATCGAATCCGGATTTGTATTTCACAAATGCACATCCTTTGGAGGCTCCGTCGGCACCACGGAGCACTGTTACCTGGAAATTTTGGCTTAAGTATCGCTAGATCGAAAACGGATCTAGAACGGGTCAAAAACGGGTCAAAAATGTTCACCGGCTCATAACTTTTTTCAGGTTTGATATTTTTGGATCAACTAAATTGGATACGGTAGAATTTAACAAGCCCTACAAAATTATGTAAAATGATAAGCTATGTCTTATCAATGGACCAAGTTACAGGTAAAAAACCCCTTGTTCGAAGGCTTCCTCTTGTATTCTGGCTGTAACTCTGTTCATAGATAAGATACAGTACTCCAAGTAGTTTCATTTTGTAGAACTTGTTGACTTCTACTGTATCAATATCTTAAAACCCAAAAAAGTTGAATTTGAAGGGAGATACAGCCCGACCAACGGCCAACGAATTCAGAACGGATCAAAAACGGGTCAACAATGTTCAACAACCCATAACATCCTTCAAACTTAATATTTTCAGACCAACTAAATTGGAGACGGCAGAACTAGATCAGAACTACAAAATGATAGTAAAAAATACGCTGTATACCGTGAATGAGCAAAGTTATAGGCAAAAACCTCTAGGGTCAAAAACCCGCCCACCTTTTGAGAGGCTTAATCTTGTATTTGGCTTGTAACTTTGTTCATAATATAGGTACAGTACTCCAAATAGTGTCATTTTGAAGTTCTTAAGCTGGTTTATCACATATGATTTAGCTGGTACAAAAAGTTCTATCTGAAGGAAGTTATGGCCAGGACAAAGTTGGTCCGTTTTTGGTCCGTTTTTACATCTTGGCGGCTACTATGGAATTTGGAGCCTTTTTGACCCGTTTTTGGCTATTTCAATCTCTCTTTTTCTATTTTCTTCAAAGGTATTGCCAAAAAGAATTGCAGGAAGTAAGCTATACATATCCTAAAGGGATATTTCTGGGGGTCCCAAGTTTCCGGACCCAATTCTCCCCAAGGGTTATGTCCGAAAATATTATAAAAATAGGGACAGAATTGCCCTAGGCACTTTTCTTGAAAATTTCCAAAAACTACCGTACCTCATCCAACTCTCCAAACGCGGCAAAAAGCGTGCGAACGTCGTCTTCGGACTGTTGTTTCGATAGCATCCCGATGAACAACTTCTTATCATCCATTTTGTCTTTTGGACTTGCCGGACGGCTGTCTGTGTCTGCTGGCTTCACTTGCATCGCTCGGTTCATCTGAAAAATTGATAATTTATGAATTTTGCCTTATTTCGAAAAATTCGAAAATCTTAATTTTAAGCCAAATTAGGCAAATTTTAAGGTGGTGGCCTAGAAATCCAAAACTAGGCCATGACTTCAAAAGGCTATAACTTGGATTGAAGTTGATATTTTTGATTTTCAGGTCTAGTTTCAAATTTGCCTTATTGGGAGCTTCAAAATGAGTATAATCATGCCCTACCCTTTGAAAGACGAAATTTCGGCTTTTTTGGGGTGGTATGCGCCTTTAAACTACCGTAACGCACTGAATTTTGATGAAAACTTTCCGAAAACTTGATTTTTAGAATTGGTTTGTTAAGAGCTTCAAAATGAGTATAATCATGGCTATATTCCGATGTTTTTGTTTTTTGCCCTGGACCCATGCGCCTTTAAGGTCAAAAATCCGATTTTTCAGAACTTTTCAAAACTAGGCGTGTTTATATTCATTTTAAAGCTTATGGCGTGTAGAATTTGAAAAAATAAGTTTTAGTGAGTTTGGACCGGAATTTGAAAAGTTACGGTACTTTCAAATTTCACTAAAAGACCTTCCAAAGCTTAAAATGGCTCTATTAAAGCTAATTTTTTCAAATTTGTTTTGCTTAAAGGAGTATTTCAACTTACAAAAGTTAGAACTTCTAGACTAGAATGCTATTGCTCAGTTTTGGGGAGAAGGAATAAAAGAGAATGGCTCGAAAAGTAACACGTCTTCTATCTATCTCTTTTTATTCTATCCAATAGAGACACACACAGATGCGCCCGTTACGCACCTAATCCAATTCGTTCCCCCAGAGGTCCCTCTATTCTAAAAGACACATAGAAAAAGAGGACCCGTGCACACACAGCCCAATAGAAAATTCAATCAGAAATTTCCGAAAAATTTTCGTGTCGCCTCCTATGTCCCCATTCTTTTCCCGTTTCTGGCCAACGGAACTAACGATTTGCCTACTTTTTCCCGTTTTCTTGTACATCTTTAAAATTTGGGACCTCCCCGAAAAATTCTGCTCAATTTTAGCTACCAAAGCTAGCTGTAAAACTAGCTGAGCTATAACATTTTGGAATTTTCAATTTTTCAAAGTCCCATAACTCGCTTCATCTTTTTTCAATCGTTTTGTTAATAGTACCATTCGATTTGTCTTGTTGAGAGCTTCCAAATGAGTATACTCATGACCTAATTTTCCAAAATTGGCTTCCTAGGCCACCCTTGGGGTTTCTAGGCCACTACCCCAGAATTTCAACTTGAACAGAATATAGTCATGATTATGCTCATTTTAAAGCTATTGACGAGCCAATTTGAACACTAAATTTATTTTTCGAAAATATCAATTTTGAGCCAAGTTACACCCTTTTGAAGTCATGGCCGAGTTTTGGGTTTCTAGGCCACCACCTTAAAATCGGTGTAACTCGGCTTAAAATTGATATTTTTGAAGTCTGAAAAGATTGACAAACTCGAGAGAGCATGAGGAATCGAACCATGTATCACATGGCCTAACTTTTTCAAAAATTTGGTTTTCTAGGCCACCACTTCAAAATCGGTGTAACTTGGCTCAAAATCATTATTTTTGGAATTTGAAAACTGTGGTAAGATCCACAGGGAAAACTAGGTCAACATATATAAGAAACATTCCAGCTAAATTCCAAAAAATTGGAAAAAATCAAAAATTTTGGATTCCTAGGCCACTTACCCCTGGCAACGTCTTCTGATCGTGTAACGTCGTCTGACACCTCTGGGCGCTGTCTCGATGGCAAAATGTGAGAAATGCGCAGCCTTTGTGCATACCTGAATGAATTCATCAGAATCTTTAGAAAAAGTGGGCGGAGCTTCCGAGAATCGGCGAACCGTGATTCCGGTGTAAGAAGAAGGGGGTGACACCCAATATACCTACCAGTATACTTGTCTTTCAGTATTGTGAATTCATATATTTTGCCAAACTGCTCGAATAGGTGTCGAAGATCTTTTTCTTCCAGGTTTCGGGGAATCTGTAAGAAACTTAGTTTTTCAATTACCCATAACTCTGTAAGATTTAATCCAAATTTTGTGAAAACTATATTTTTGAAATTGCCGTGTTTAGAGCTTTAAAATGAGTATAAACATGCCCTACTTTGAAATTTCCGAGTTTTGGCTATTTTTAAGCGAACTACCGTATCTCCCTCCATTTTGGTCCAAATTCTTAGAAAATTTGTTTTTTGAATTTGCGTTCATTAGAGCTTCGAAATGAGTATAATCATGCCCAGGTTCCCTATATTTTGAAATTTCCGGTTTAAAGGCGCATACCCCAGGTGAAAAATAGGCAAATATCAATTTTTCCAAAGTGGGTCATGATTATACTCATTTTGAAGATCTTAACATACCAAACTCAAAAACGTACATTTCACGAGATTCTGATCAAAACTAAACAAATTACGGTAGTTTAAAGGCGCATAGCATGCTATTCGATAGGGATATCTACCGTATCTAGCTACATTTTTGCGCGGACTTAAATTAAAACTATAAATTTGAGTTTGCCATGTTCCAAGCTTCAAAATGAGTATAATCATCCCGAGGTTCCTTCGATTTCGCAATTTTCTGTTTAAAGGCGCATACCCTCTGGTGAAAAATGGGAAAAGTTGAAAATTTCTAAAGTAGGTCATGATTATACTCATTTTGAAGCTTATAACAAGCCAATTTCAACAATCTAGGTTTTATAAAACTCAGATAAAGATTGAGTGAGTTACAGTAGTTTAAAGGCGCAAGTCTTATTTTGAAAGAGGTACTGCAACTACCGTATCTCTCTCATTTTTGTGCCAAATCAAATAAAATAGGTTTATTCAAATTTGCCTAGCCAATAGCTCCAAAATGAGCCTAAACACGACCCTATTCTGCCGATTTCATTTTTTCGATGGTCCATGCGCCTTTAAAGTCAAAATTCAAAAATTTTCCAAAGTAGGTCATGGTCATACTCATTTCGAAGCCCTTAACAAACTAAATTTGGTAATAATACTTTTATCAAATTTGAATCAAAATTGAGTGGGTTACGGTAGTTTTTGCTCCTCCAGAATTCCCAATTTTTCAGTCCCTCTGAGAAACTAAAGTAAGACTCAAGTTCATCTTCTCATGACCCATTACTCCAGATTGCGTGACGTCTTCTTCTTTTTCTTCCCCATCCATCCATCCATCTCAGAATAGATATCCCCCCCCCCCCCACTAAATTTGCTCTTACGCCTTCCGGTTTCTCATTTCTCTGCGTCTCTCACTTTCCATACACTATTTCCTTCGTGTCAAGTTTGTCTTCTGCTCTTTCGTTTCCTTTTGGGACTAACGCCATGCTAATAGATTTGTGCTCTTTTTGGGAATGAGCTCAAAGTGCATACAAATTCTCAGGGAAAACTTGGCCAAAATCGATAATTTCAAACTACCGTATCTCGTTTTTGTTCAAATTCAATAAAACTATTATTTTTGAACTTGCCTTGTTACGAGCTTCAAAATGAGTATAAACACGGGTATCTTTAAATGATTTTCATTTTTGCCCACCCCATGCGCCTTTAAAGTCAAATTTTGAAATTTTTAGAAGTAGGTCATGATTATACTCATTTTGAAGCTCTCAACATTCTACACTCGATTTTCTGTAATTCTCAGCAATTGTGACTACTGTAGCTGAGATACTGTAGAAAATCAAAAATGGATGATTTTTGATTCTTTTTTGTTGACAACTTCTTTTTTTTTTGAAAATCCCTTGATTTTAAGATTTTTGTTTTCAAGGTGGATGGCTCAAAAAATTTTTTTTTGGCACACGGCTTCATCAAAATGTGAATAATAGGCTAAAAAATCGTCATATGTATTTTGTTATGATCAAAAAAAATTGAGAAATATATGCTACCGTAACCCGCCCAGTTTTCACCCAAATTTAGGGAAATCTGCATTTTTGAATTTGCCTTGTTGAGAGCTTCAAAATGAGTATAATCATGGCCTACTTTTGAAAATTCCGATTTTTGAAGAAGGGCATGCGCCTTTAAACCGAAAATTTTAAAATCCAAGGAACATATGCATGATTATACTCATTTCAAAGCTTTTGACAAGTCAAGCTCAAAAATATAATTTTCATCGGTTTCTGACCAAAACTGTCCGAGTTACGGTAATCTAAAGGCGCAAAACTCCTCAAATCCCCAATTTTTCAAAACTATGGCTTGTTTATACTCATTTTGAAGCATTCTTCCTCCCGAATTCAATTTTTCAGCTCATTTCAATACAAACCTGCCCAACAAAAAGTTTGATGGCATCCGCATCTTTGACAGGGAACCCATTTGAGTCGGTGGATGAGGTGCTGCTGGCGCGCATCTCGTGCCCCTGCTGCACCATTACAGCAGCCGATGGTGCCGCGGCGACTGCTACTGTCGGTGGAATGGTGGCAAGCTGAAAAATAAGTGGAAATTAGACAAATAGAGATAAAAAATTGCGAAAAATCCGATTAAAATGCTTGAAAAACAAGGGGATTTGGGCTGAAAAGGGGGTTTGGCAGTAGATGGCTTATAACTTTTTTCAGACTCAAAATTTTTGAACGAACTCTATTGGATCTGATAGAAAATAAAACATTCTTCAAAATGATATTATTTTGACTACTGTAGCTTGCCTACAACTAAAGTTATCTGCCGGCCAAAGTCAGCTTTTTTTGGGATCTAAAAGGGAAAAAGGTATGAGATACTAGATGACATGTAACGTTTTTCAAATTTGATATTTTCAAACAAACTAACCTGGATCTAATAGAAAATTTAAAAAGCTACAAAATGAAACTACTGTGGCTACTGTAGCTTGCTTACCAAAAAAGTTATAGGCCGCTCAAAGTCAGCTATTTTTTGACACCAAATGCGAAAAGTTCCAGAAAAGGAAATTGAGAGGAAATGAGCAAACTAAATCTAATTCAACTGGAAAATAACCTTCAAAATGAAGATACATATGCCACAACTTGAAATTTTCGATGTTAAAGGCGCATGACCAAAATCCAAATTTTTGAAATTTTGAGATTTCCAAAATTATATGTTTACCTACTCATTTTCAAAGATTTCCTGACCTATAAACATCAAAATTTGTAGTTTGAAATGTGATAAACAACATTTTCGGATATGGGCAAAACAAATTTTTGTAGTTTAAAGGGTGACAAACAATCTCGGAAACTGAAGAAATCTTTAAAAATTTCAAACTTGATAAAAGTCAAAAATTCAAACTACCGTATCTCGCTTGGTTTTTGTTCAAACTGAATGAAACTTGTATTTTTGAACTTGGAAAATTCAGAGCTTCAAAATGAGTATAAGCATGCCTAGGTTCTTTAGATTTTGCAATTTTCAGTTTAAAGGCGCATACCCCCAGTCGAAAATTGGAGTTTTCAGAAGTAGGTCATGGTTATACTCATTTTGAAGCTCTGAACAAAGTTAATGTAAAAATATAGTTTTCATAAAGTTCAGATCAAAACCAAGTAAGTTACAGCAGTTTAAAGGTGCGTAACGAAGGTTTAAAGGCGCATACCCCTTGTCAAAAACTGGAATGTTAAAAACCAGGTCATGTTTATACTCATTTTAAAGCTCTTGGAAAGCCAAATTTGAAAATCTCAATTTCTCAGAATTTGGGTCATATCTAAATGAGTTACGGTAGTTTTAAGGCCCATGCCACCGTTTAAAGGCGCATCCCCCTTGTCGAAAGCTAAAATTTCAAAATCTAGGTCATGTTTATACTCGTTTTGAAGCTCCTTCAAAGCCAAATCGAACTATATAGTTTTCATGAAGTTCAGATAAAAACTAAGGGAGTTACGGTAGTTTAAAGGCTCATGACTCCGTTTAAAGGCGCATGCACCCAGTCGAAAATGGGAATTTTCAGAAGTAGGTCATGATTATACTCATCATGAAGCTCTTAACAAGCTGAGTTTAAAAACCAATATTTCATGCAATTCTAATCAAACTGAGTGAGTTACGGTAGTTTAAAGGTGCATACCCCTGTTTAAAGGTTCATATCCCCTGTCAAAATAATGAAAATTTTCAAAAATAGGTCATGTTTATACTCATTTTAAAGCTCTTTTTAAGCCAAATTTATTGTTTAAGTTTCATGAAAATACGTCAAAGAATTAGCAAGTTACGGCACTTTAAAGGCGCATATCCCTTGGACGGAGGGAGGGGTGGCTGATAAAATCGAGTAAGGGGGTCCCAAAAAGGACATTTTCGGAGGAAAAAAGTACGTAACCTAACTAACTCAAAACTGAACAAGCTTCAGGAAAAAGCGTGGCTAACACAACTAGTAGGAGGGAAAGGAGAGGCTGAGCAATGAGAAGAAAAGGAGAAAAAGAAGAAGAAGAAGCCGTTGGCTACGCAGAGCCAAGCACGGCGTGCTCTGCCAATGTGCACATGGAAAAAGGAGAAGAAGACGTCCCTCCACTTCTAGGCTTCGTCAACATGGAGAGAGAGAGTGAGAGAGACGCAGAGAAAGAGGAGGAGTCTCTGACAGACGGCGAGAGGGGGGCTCTTCTGGATGAATGAATGAATGGGGGTGGCTAAGAAGGGATGAAAGGAAGAGGGACAAATTTTAATATTCTTCGTCTTCTTCTTTTTGGGATACTGAGACTCACTGATTTTGTAGCAATTTGCTATATGAGATTTTTTGGGAGGAAGAAATTTTTATTTTCCAGAAAAATTTTTTTTCGGAATTTTTAGCTATTTAAAAATCTTGGTCAAAAGTGCCGGATTGCCCTGAAAATGTCAGAATATACTAAACAAAAATAGGGCTTCATTTTTGAAGTTGACACTTTTCTCTGAAAATCAAGTCCTAGGGAGATATAGCACGTTTTTCAAAACAAGTGGAAAATTTGCATTTTTGGTCAAAAAAGACATTTTTTGGCTATCTAAAAATCTTGGTCAAAATTATTGGGTCCTTCTGAAATTTTACAGTATACTAAACAAAAATAGAGCTTCATTTTTGTAGTTGACACTTTTTTCTGAAAATTTAGTCCTAGTGAGATATGGCACGTTTTTCAGAGCAAGTGGAAAATTGGCAGTTTTCGTCTGGGTTCGAAAAATCTTAAATTCTGAAACGAAAAATTTGGATTTTCTCAGAGAAAATGACAAAAAATAGCTAAAAAAGTGATGAAATTTCAAAATTTGGCTCTAAAATTAATCTGAAAAAAAATAAAAAAAATTGAATTTCTGAAAAAAATTGTTTTCAAAATTTTTCAGACATTTTTTCAGATTTTTTTCCAACGAATCGCATCTGAAACCCTTGATTCTTATTGTGTTTTGTACCCGGAGAATCCTCCTGAAGCCCCAAAACCCTAGAATTATATTTTCAGATGACAAATAAAATTTTCCAGGAAAAAAATTATAATGACATCTGAAAATCCTTTTTTCGGGGAAACTGAAATCTGAAATTTCAGCACAACTTTTTACAGATGTACTCCAGATCCACAGAATGTTCATATTCATGTTTATCTCGTTTTCCGCTTCAAAATGAGGATAATCATGACCTACTTTTGAAAATTCTGATCTTTGGAGGGTCCATGCGCCTTTAAACTACCGTAACCCATTTAGTTTTTGCCCAAACTTAGTGTGAGAACTATATTTTTAGATTTTCCTTGTTTAGAGCTTCAAAATGAGTATAATCAAGCCGAGGTTCCTTGAATTTTGAAATTTTCAGTTTAAAGGCGCATACCCCCAGTAAAAATGGGAAAAATACGGTTTTTTAAAAAGTAGGTCATGATCATACTCATTTTAAAGCTCTTCACAAGGCAAATTCAAAAATTTAAGTTTCAAGAGGCTTGGAAAAAGAATAAAAGAGTTATTGTCAAAATTATATGAAAAAAAATGACATTTTTTCGGATTTTTGACTATTCCAGAAAACCAAATTCTGTGTGTCCAAATGTCCGGATGTCCTGGATATTCCCAAAGGATCCACTTTTCATCATCGCCACTCCAACAACAACAACGACGCCAAACGAAGCCGCATAACTTTTCCAGTGTGAAGACTTATGACACGACGGGTCTTCCCATGGGACGTCTTCAATTTTACAAATGACGACGACGTCTTCTGGATACTTCCTCAGAATATTTTCCGTTTTCCCAAACATCCGAATCCATAGTAGGGTTTGATATATGGCTTTTTAGGGGAATCTCAAGTCAAGGGGTCGGAAATTGGGGATTCTGGATTTTCAGACGTATACAAAAGCTGATAAAAATTGTCGAATTTGTCTGAAATTTTCAGAATGGACTAAACAAATATAGAGCTTCATTTTTGTAGTGGACAACTTTTTTTGAAAAATCAGATCCTGGAGAGATATGCCACATGGAAGCGCGCCGACACCACCCCCCTGGCAGGTGGGCGGCGCCTACCGGGCGCTCAATGAAGGTGCGCATCCTCGTGGCATATCTCCACAGGACTCAATTTTTAGGAAAAAGTTGTCAATTACAAAAATGAAGCTCTATTTTTGTTTGGTATACTGTAAAAATTTAGGAAAGTTGGAACAAGTTTGACTTAGATTTTCAGACATCCAAAAAAAGACCTTTAGGCGCCCACCTCCAGGGAGGGGGGAGGTCAAAAGCCCTCAAGGGGGAGGTGCGTTTCCATGCGGTATATCTCCCTAGAACTTGATTTTCAGAAAAAAATGTCAACTACAAAAATAAAGCTCTATGTTTGTTTGGTATACTGTAAAAATTCCAAAGAGATTGCATTACTGTAACCTAGTTTTGTAGGGCCATCAAAGTTTGGAATATTCTGGTTGAGGTGCAAAACAGAAAATTAACAAAAAAACATTCCAGGAGATGTACAGAAAAAAAAACCACAAAGCCTAATCTATGATTGACCTTGCTCTCCCTGGGGGGGGCTTTTCCACTTATTACTGTCCGCCCTCCTTTAAAGGGACAGATGGTTCTTTCGCCCCAATGAACGGTCCCTGTCAGAAGCAGCTGTCAACAGGAAGGAGGAGGAGGCAGATGGTGGTCATGAAAAGAATACATGGGGGGCGTAGTAGACAGACAGTGGAGTATCATTATGGAAATTGGAGGAACAGGGGAAGGTACATGGAGGGACAGGGAGAGGGATTAGGCTTTTTGGTACAGATGGACACCGGGAAATGGACAAATTGGGGGTCTACCATGAGTTCGGAATCCGGATAAGGACCGTATAGTAAAAAAAAAGACAAAATACTGGTCTTAAAAGTAGTCTGGAGGTACTCTGGAGGTAGACCTTCGCACCACTTCTTGGTAGGTATGGTACCTTTAAACTACCGTAACCTTCTCAGTTTTCATCAGAATCTTATAAAACCTTGATTTTTGATCTTGGCTTGTTTAAAGCTTCAAAACGAGTATAATCATGACCTAGTTCTTAAAACTTCATGTTTTCCCATTTTTCACTGGAGGGCATGCGCCTTTAAACTGAAATAATCCAAATTCAAGAAAGATAACCATGATTATACTCATTTTGAAGCAATCAACAATACAAATCCGAAAATCAAGTTTTCATGAAGTTCAGAGAAAAACGAAGCGAGTTACGGTAGTTTAGAGGCGCATGAACTCATTCTTAAGACTCCACACCTTTAAACTACCGTAACTCACTCAGTTTTGAACGGAAACTTATTAAACCTTGATTATTGAGCTTGGCTTGTTAAGAGCTTCAAAATGAATATAATCATGACCTACTTTTGCAAAATTCGTATTTTACCATTTTTCACTGGGGATATGCGCCTTTAAACCGAAAAATCCAAATTTAAGCAACATAGGTATAATTAAACTCATTTCGAAGCTCTCATCAAGACAATTTTAACAATGCCAATTTCATTCAGTTTCGATCGAAACCAAGCGAGTTACAACAGTTTAAAGGCGCATTGACTCACTCTTGTGACTCCACGCCTTTAAACTACCGTAACTCACTCAGTTTTAAACAAAAAATTTATTAAACCTTGATTTTTGAGCTTGGCTTGTTGAGAGCGTTCAAATGAGTATAATCATGACCTATTTTTGAGAATTCGGATTTTTCACTGGGGGTATGCGCCTTTAAACCGGAAATTTCAAAATTCAAGGAACATAACCATGATTATACTCTTTTTAAAGCTCTAAACGAGAACATTTCTAAAATAAGAGTTTTGTCAAACTTGGGTTGAAACTATGCGAGTTACGGTAGTTTAAAGGCGCATCAACCCACTCGTATGACTCCACACATTTCAGCTACCGTAACTCATTCAGTTTTGATCAGAAACTTATTGAATCTTGATTTTTGAGCTTGGCTTGTTAAGAGCTTCTAAATGAGTATAACCACGACCTAATTTGGCAAAATTCATATTTTACCCTTTTTCACAGGGGGTATGCGCCTTTAAACCGAAAAAATCCAAATTTAAGCAACATAAGCATAATCATACTCATTTTGAAGCTATTAACAAGAAAAATCCGAAAATCAAGTTTTCATGAAGTTCAGAGCAAAACCAAGCGGGTTACGGTAGTTTAAAGGCGCATGACCTCATTCAGGAAATACGAATTTCTCAAAAGTAGGTCATGTTTGTACTCATTTTGGAGCTCTAATTGCGAGAAAATGGAATTTAAAAGAAAATTTTGTCATTTTTCAAATTTTGCCGCAAAAAATTGGCCATTTAACTACTCAACGACAATCTAAATTGGCCGTGGGAAAATGCCTAATTTTTAACCCAAAAAAAAAACATATTTTCCCACAAAAATTTTGCAAATTATGTTCAATTATACAATTTGAATGAAAGACAAGAATTTCCAGAAAATAAAAATTCTAGCCAAAATTTTAAAAATCTGAAAACTTTCAAAGAAATTTCAATTTTTTTCAATTCTTCATTTTTCAAATAAAATCAGTTCAATTCAATTTTTCAGCAGATTTCCTTGGTGATCTCGATTCTCTGGATCCTCGATTCTTCTGAAACGGTGGGCGGAGACTTGGAAGAATCGGAAGACGTGACGACAAGTCTCGACGCGAAACCACGTGGCATGCTTCGATGAGTACTGTAATTTGACCTATTTTTGATAAATCTCTGTTTTTGATCGTTTTACCTTCTTTAATCCCCATACTTGGTTTCCATTGTTGTTTGTCCAGGAATTTGAATTTCAGTTTTGGATCCTTCTTACAAAATATGGCCGGTGGAGCCATGGGATACCCTTTTGGGATGTTTACAGTCACCACATACTCGGAATGAGGCGGGGCGTACTGTAAAAAAGAAACAAAAAGAGTTTGGCCCCCAATGGAATCGAACCTGCGAGTATCAGATTCAAAAACAGCGATGTTAGCCACTAGGCCACACAATGGAATTGGAACTAAGAGGTGCAAGTGCATATAAGAATAAAAAGGGTGGTGGCGCCGGTGGCGGCGCCACCAGTTCACCACCACCCTCCTTTATATCCGCCCTCCACCTTGCGAGAACGCCTGCGCCCGTGTGGCCTAGTGGTTAGTGAGTTTGCCCAGTAATCTCAAGACCCGGGTTCGATTCCTCACGGGTCCAATTCTTTTTTGCTTTTTTTACTGGTGCTGTCTTAGCTATTTGAGTGCAATTCCAGCATTTTTAAGTCAACTTTTTGAAAAAAATTATAACTATATTACAGTAACCCTACAGTAATCCCGTACCGTCTTCAGCGATACATCAAAACACGTCTTCGATGGGATTGGCTCGAAACGGACCGCATAGAAGAGTCCGGCTCCTTCGATGGCGGAGTTCTGAAAATTTTGAATTTTTTCAAATTTTTGAGAATTGAGGTTTGGCGGGAATTCAAAATTTTTAGTAATAATTTGAAAAATCGATATTCACGTTTTGCCAACTCACCACCACACTATCCACACGTTTTTCAGCCATCTTTTAATAAATTTTTAAAATAAAATTTTAGAAATAAAAAAATTGTAAAATGAATTTGATTCAATTTTTGGCGATTTTAAGTGTGGTTTCAGGTAAAAAAGATCACGCGGGAATTCGAAAAATTTGAAAATTCAAATTTCAGGCTCAAAAATCCGAAAACTGATTGATTTTCTGGATAAAGATGCTCCGGGGGACATCGAAAAGGCTCCGAACTACAACGAGGAGAGCGTGGCGTTTCAGAGAGTACGATAGAGCGTATTTGCCAAATTTAAGTTTTTGAAAATTTCAAAAAATAACTTTTTAGAACAAAAACTTCAATCCTTGCCTTGAGAATCGAGAAATTTGCGCTAACAAAGGCAAGTGTAGAAGTGAGGATGGAAAGTGGGTCAAGAAAATATCGTTCTGGCGCCAAATTCAAATTTTTAGCTTCTATTGTGTCTGTCCAGTCACTCACTACGGTAAAACATGCGAACACGTGGCGGATCAGACAAATTGTGTGAAGAATTTGTGTCAGAACAACTCCACATGCGTTAGGTTGGTGAAAATTAGAGAAAAAACGAGCAAAAATGAGAGAAAATGAGCAATTTCCAGAAATTTCCCTTTTCTCCCCTCACCCAGTTTCTCCCTCTCGCACCCTCCACCCTCCTCGCGCTCTCTCGCCAACCACTCCCTTCTTATACAAACTCGCTCCCCTCTTTCATCGGCGGAGAGATGGCCGAGCGGTCCAAGGCGCTGGTTTAAGGCACCAGTCCCTTCGGGGGCGTGGGTTCGAATCCCACTCTCTTCAGTTCTCTTTTTCCTCTTTTTTGCTTCTTTTTTCTTTGATCCTCAAGGGCCCCAAGTTACAAAAAATTTTCAGCACTAAAAACCGACGATCCATTGTGAATACTGTGCTTTTAAAGGAGTTACGGCTTGCCAAGGGGGTAAAAGAGCCAATAACTGATAAGGAATTGGAGGAAATCGATATTCAAGTGGATTATGAGTGTATTTGCCAGAAAGGATATTTTGGGGGATTGTGTGATGAGTCAGAATTAGAGAGAAAGTGTCAAGAAGTTCATTGTTTGGGCAGAGGAAAAGGGATAATTGATAAGGATGGAAAATGTCATTGTGAATGTGAAAAACAGTACTTTGGAGAGCGGGTGAGCCATTTTTAGGCCTTTTCCAGAAATTTTTAGCACAATAAATTCAAGTTTTCAGAGTTTAAACCTTTAAAATTACAGTGTGAACAACTGTCGGCTTGCTACGATACCCAGTGTGAGAATGGTGGCATTTGTGAGGATCAGGTCGATTTAGTGGTTAGTTCAAGATCCCTAGAACCCCGAAAATTCTTTTAAAACTCAAAATTTTGAATTCCCGCCTAACCTCGAACGAAGCAAAAAAGAAAAAATGATAAGCCCAATGCGGGGCTCGAACCCGCGACAACCAGATTAAGAGTCTGGTGCTCTACCGACTGAGCTAACCGGGCGGCGACAGGAAGACAGGGCGAGTGCGTATAAGAAGGGAAGGGAAAGTGTCGCCGGCGAGGAGACGCAGAGAGCGAGAAGAGGAGCGGGGAGGAGTGTGTGTTAGAGGAGATGGCATTTTGAAATGCTCATAACTTTCTTCAAAATCTATATTTTTGGAAAATTCAAGTTGTATTAGAAAGTTCTTGAATAGTGCTACAAAATGTTGTTAAATTGAACTATCTGCAAAAATTTTGAAACAGCTAAATAGCCTAACTTCTACAATATACAATTTTACAGGCTAAAACCGTAACTGCAACGTGTAAATGTCCGGAAACAGTAGAAATCATTGGTGGTACGGTAACTGGTAAGTCACACAGACTCTATAAAAAAACAGCTACTCAAACAATTTTAAAGGAGAAAACTGCGAGAAACTGGAAATCCCTTCAACAATTCCCCAAGAATTAGTTCCATGTGCAGAAGGAAGGAATTCTGCAATGTTTTTCAAGAAATTGATTGCTCAGTGAGCTCTCTACAGTAACCCAAGTACTGTAAAAAGATTTTTCAGAATTGATATTGGCTGGGACAAAGATGTAACAGAACTTGAAGCGATTCAAAATGACTATCACGATGGGAAAACGCAAAATGGACAAATGACCAATTCGTGGTGTGAAAATAACGGGAAATGTGTGCCAGAAGTTATAAGAGGTGAGTGGAAATTGTCTTGTCTAGTTTTTCTTGTTTTTCTCACCCATAAGCTAGCAGAATATGATCGAATTTTATGTTATTATGTAGGGCGGGTCTTAAGCTTTATAACACAATTTGAATTTTTCGAAAATATAGATTTTGAAGAAAGTTATAAGCATTTCAAAATGCATTACCCTAATAACGCACCCTCCTCGCGCCCCCTCGTACTCTCTGCGTCTCCCCGTCAGCGCCGCTTTCCCTCCCCTTCTTATACGCACTCGCCCTCTCTCCCTGTCGCCGCCCGGTTAGCTCAGTCGGTAGAGCACCAGACTCTTAATCTGGTTGTCGCGGGTTCGAGCCCCGCATTGGGCTTATGCTTTTTGAAGTTTTTTGCATGCTTTTTACATCGATTTGGCTGCGCGGGAATTCAAATTTTCAAATTTTCTCCTTCCAGTGTTCACTTCCCGTGCCTATTACATCCATCGTTGTGAGTGTACTGACCCCTTAACCGATGGATATTACTGTGAATATAAGCGACATGATGCATGCTCATTGACTCGAGAGGAAGTTGCTCGCGGAGCCCGTTGGGATGAAAAATGCACCGATTCGATGCACGGAGCATGTGTAGATATCAATGGGGAGGCTACTTGTGTGTAAGATTTGAATTTTTTTTCAAAACTACAGTAATCCCCGCTTTCCAAAACTACAGTAATCCCATTAAAGGTGCAAACCAGACTACACCGGAGACACTTGCGAAGTCTTCGATCCGTGCGCCAGACACCCGTGCAAACATGGCGACTGTATTCCGGTATTTGGGTTACTGTAGTTTTTTCTGGAATTTTCTTCTCTGTTTCAGATCCCCAGCTCTGCTGACGTGGCTTTCGGTACTAATCGCTATCAGTGCTTATGTCCGTTATCAGCAAAATTGGATACCGAGAATAATGATTGTGTGGAGATAAACGAGAAAAAGTGTGAGAAGGGAGTTTGTGGGAATGGCAGATGTGTTCCGTGTGAGAGGTAAGGGTATGAGAAGGCTTCTAAAAAGAAGCAAAAAAGATTTGGCGCCATGGGGAATCGAACCTATGACCTTCAGATTCAAAAGCAGTGGCCTACCCAGGTGGGCCACACGCGCATCAGAGTGAGCTTGCCGCCAAGGCATATGGAAAAGAGAAGGGTGGGCGCTACTGATGGCGCCACGCGGCGCCACCCACCACTACTCTCTTGTACGCCTTCGCGCCCTCAATTCCATTGTGCACCCGTGGCCTACCTGGGTAGGCGTCTGCTTTTGGATCTAGATGTCGCGGGTTCGACTCCCACCGGCGGCAAATCGTTTTTGCTTTTGTTTTTATGCATTTTAAGATCTTTTAACGCTATTCGATGCCTTCTATTTCCAGCGATATCCCCTACGACGACGACCTAATGCCTCTTTGCAACCATAACGAAAAACTACAAGGTTTTCGGTGCCTTTGTGAATCTGGCTACCTTCCACCCTACTGTAAAATCCACACTAATCCCTGCTATCACAATTTGTGTCAAAATAGTGCCACGTGTCATGCCGATCCGAAAACCAAGAGTTATGAGTGAGTCCGTGTCACCGGATGTCCAGATATCCTTTAAATTTCAGTTGTCAATGCGTCAATGGCACTCGTGGAAGTCTCTGTGAGACGGTGGATGATTCGTGTGATGCGTTTGGTGGGTTACTGTAGCTGATTTTTAGCGAAAAAAATTGAAAAAGTGCCTAAAAGTTGTTGAAATTAGCTTTAACTTGTGGAATCTGGCTCATTATGAAAAGCAAAAAAGAATTCGCCCTATGAGGAATCGAACTTTGGTGTTGAGATGGGTAGTCAACTCTCTGCGCCAGTAGGCCACTGCACCCCTCCCACCTAAAGGAGGAAGGCGCCGCGCCACCGCCCTCCTCCCTCCTCGCGCTCTCTCGCCCGCTCCCCTTTCTATACGCCATCGCCACCACTCCACCAAAGGGCGCTGTGGCCAACTGGCGCGCGCTCCTGGCTACCAATCTCAACACCAAAGTTCGATTCCCCTACTCGCCAATTCCTTTTTTATACTTTTTCACACCTTCAGGAAGCAAAATCTGTGATAACGGCGAGTGTATCAACGACGAATACTATCATCGGGGCTTTTCCTGCGACTGTTTTGAGGGTTGGGAAGGCCTGGATTGTGACATTCCGATTGGATCAATGGTGATATGGTGGAGACGTCTGGAGGCCCATTATCAATTCACAATGCCTCTATTAGCCTGTTTTTTAAGCTTATCAGTGATTTTTCCATTGATTTTGTGGAGCAGGAGAGGGAGAGGAGGAGAGGAGACGGTCAAGAAGGTGGAACCTTAATTTTTTTTTGAACTTTTTTGAATAAAAAATTTGAATATTAGCACTTGGAAATTGTTTTAACCTGTTCTCAGGATTACTGCAGCAGATGTTTCTAATTTTTTTAAAAACTAAAACTTTGAGGATTTGAGAAAAAAAAATTAAAAAATGCTAAAAATTGATGAAATTGCATTCAAAACGCTAAATCCGTATCATTAAAAAAAGCAAAAAAGAATTCACCCCATGAGGAATCGAACTCGGGTGTTGAGATTGGTAGGCAGCTGTGTTAGCCACTAGGCCACGCGGGTCAAGGCGGAGAGCGAACACCAAGGAAGATGAAGAAGGGCTCCGCGCCACCCAAGGTGCAAGGCGAGCGGCCGCCGCGCCACCACCCTTTCTATACGCCATTGCACACGGGTAACAAGATGCACGCGTGGCCGAATGGCGTAGAGGTTTGACCATCAATCTGAAGGTCCCGAGTTCGATTCCTCCCCTCGACATTTTCGTTTTTTATTCTTTTTTATTGATTTTCTGCACTATTTTCAATTAAAAAATTGAATTTAAATTTAAAATTCATGTATCTACTAAAAAAATTGGCTATTTGAACACAAAAAACGGGGAGGAAAACCAAAAAAAAATCAACAGATCAAAAAATGAATAAATCAATGATTCGAGAACATTTCGGAGAGTCGTTGTCTGGAATCGGTGCTCGAGAGGGTCCACGCGGTGGCGATTCCCAATCCAACCAGTGCTCCAATACCCGATGCTTTCAGTCCATGCGGCGATCGATAAATGGCTCCAGTGAGTGCTCCGGCTCCAAAACCATTCAGCTCATCCTCAGCACGCACAGATCTTAAGCCAATTTCCAGTGCAGAGTACATAAAAACGATGGCGCCGGCCGGTTGGGCGAATCCGGAGCCGTGCTTCATCGTGGCGTTCACCATACGTGTCATCCATGGTTTTCCGGCCATTTTTCGGGTTTCCGGGTTCATGAGCTCGCCGAGGGCTCCGCGAGCACATCCAACACCAAATGCTCCGCCGACTGCCCATCTGGAAAATTTTCGAATGATTTTTGAGTCATTTTAAGCTAGTTTGGGTCAATTTTAGCCAATTTTGGTCAATCTAGGTCATGACCTAGATTTTTATAGGTCATGGCCTAGATTTTTCTAGATTTTTTCAGGTCGTGACCTAGATTTTTCTAGGCCATGACCTAGATTTTTCTAGATTTTTTCAGGTCGTGACCTAGATTTTTCAGGTCGTGACCTAGATTTTTCTAGGCCATGACCTAGATTTTTCTAGATTTTTTCAGGTCGTGACCTAGATTTTTCTAGGTCATGACCTAGATTTTTCTAGATTTTTTTCAGGTCGTGACCTAGATTTTTCTAGGCCATGACCTAGATTTTTCTAGGTCATAACCTAGATTTTTCGGGACGTGACCCAGATTTTTTTCAGGTCATGACCCAGATTTTTATAGGTCATGACCTAGATTTTTAAAAGTCGTGACCTAGATTTTTCAGCCGTTTTTTGGGTAAATTTAAGCCATTTTTGGTTATTTCAAACCATTTTTCAGCTAATTTTAGGTCATTTTCAGCCATTTTAAGCCAATTTTGAGCAATTTTCAGCCAATTTCCGATGTTCTTACCCGATATGTCCCAGCGCGAACTCGAATTTTCCCTTTCCGGCCACACCACCCTCTGGCATAATGTACTGTGGCTGCTGAGAAGCGAACATCGATGGATCCATCTGTACATAGGGTGTCATTTGTCTCGAAACCCCAACTCCAGCGGATTTCAATTGATCCAGCGCGAGAACTGGAGCGGCTGGGAATGGAGAGTGATCTGGGACGGGAGACGATGGTGCTGCCTGGAAAATTTGGATTTTTAGCATTTTTTCAGCATTTCAAGCTCATTTTTGACTAAAAAATCGTTTAAAACAGTCTATTTTAGGCGTACATACCGCTGGAGCATCAAAACCGGGCACCGAAAAGTTCATTCCGGCGCTAAGATCCACTGGCTGCGAGGAGACCTCAACCGACGATGATGGAGTGTCGCTGCTGCCGCCGAAACCGAACCAACCCATTTTTGATTTCTAAAAATTCAAAAAATTGAACTTTTGGATTACATCATTTTTGAAAAATCGAAATTTTCAGCGGAAAATGTCAAGAAAAGGGGGGAATATGTATATTTTTAGATTCGCAATTTTCAGAGCAACATTTTGATATAAAAATTGGTTGAAAATTCTGGAAAAAATTAAGAAAAATCGGGGAAAACCGAAAAATTAGGTGGAAATTCGTCAAAAAAATCGACAACGATGCTCCGAAATAACGCCGACGGCGCCGCTAAACAAGGCGCAACCTCGGGATTTCGGAGTGTCGTTTGAGATTTTTTTTTCCTATTTTTTGCTCTTTTTTGCCTAGAAAATCGAGATTTTAAGCTGAAAAGCTGGAAAATCCCCATGAAAAAGAAAGAAAAAAATCTGAAAATTGTGCTGAAATAATGAAAACCCGGAAAAAGCCTCTAAGAAAGGAAAAAAAATCCAAAATTCTTAAAAGTTGCATCATAGATCCAATTTTGCCTGTTTTCCAAGTTTCTTGGGATAAACATGGGTTTGAAAAGCTGAAAATAAGCTTCAAAATGCTCAAAATCTCGTTTAAAATCCGTATTTTCCACTTTGTTCACCCAAAAAGCAATTTTTAGAATTTTTTAGAAAGAAAAAGTAATTTTCCACAAAAATTAAATTTTTTTGGGTTTTCACATGATTTTCACCCGATTTTTCTAGAAATTTCAACATATTTTCGCCTGAGAGTCACGTGGATGACGTGTTTGTGTGTGTTCACCTGGTTCGGCACCAAAGATCACCATTTGGCTGTTTATAGTTCAATTTTTGCGTCATTTTCCACTTTTTCGGACGATTTTGGGCTGAAAATTTATGATTTTCAGATCAAAAATCCTATTTTTTGCCTTAAAAAACTTAATTTCTGCTCAAAATTGACGATTTTAGCTCGAAAATCGGATTTTTTTATCTCAGAAATTGCTATTTTCAGCTCAAAATTTACTTTTTTTGGCTGAAAATTCATGATTTTTAGATCAAAAATTGCGATTTTCAGTTGAAAAATCTAAATTTTCAGCTCAAAATTGACGACTTGGAGCTGAAAAATGACGATTTTGGGCTCTAAAAACTCAATTTTGGGCTCAAAAATAGTCATTTTTCAGCTCAAATGGACGATTTCTGGCTGAAATTTAATGATTTTTAGCTCAAAAATTGCGATTTTCAGTTGAAAAATCCAAGTTTTCAGCTAAAAATTGACTATTTTGGACCCAATTTTTAAGATTTTCAGTCCCAAAAATCCCAATTTTTTGGTTTCTAACCCCAAAGTTCACTTCTCGTTCCCTCGCTGTTCTTTGTGTTTGATTCCGCTCCGTCTTTCTTTTTTTTTCTCTAACCACTCTCTCATTTCCACACACTCTCTCGCTCCTCTCTTATCTTTTTTTGCCGTTTTCAACCCAACAGATGACACACATTGAACCGATTTCCGTCATTCCCACACTCTCAAATACTTCTCCCTCCACTTCATTTTTTGAAAGAAAACTAGACTTTTTTTCGAATTTTTGAGCAATTTCCAGTTGCAAATTTGATTTTTATGCCTAAAATTCGAATTTTCAGCCAAAAAATAGTGAAAAAATAAAATTTTCAGGCTCAAAAACGGTGTTTTAGGCTATTTTCCAGCGATTTTAATCACCAGAATTAGCTAAAAATGTCGAAAAAAACGTTTGGAAATTTGAATTTTCAGACAATTTTCAGCCTGAAACCCCGGGAAAATGAGTTTTTTCTTAATTTTCTTAAATTTTCTCTAATTTTTTGAGCATCTTACAGCCGAAAAAATGCATTTTTATGACTATTTTAAGCCTAGAAACACTGGAAAATGTGTATTTTAAGCTTAAACTTCCTTGTTTTTCGCTCAATTTCCTTTGTTTTTCTCTATTTTTCAATTTTTACTTTTTCAGATTCAAATTTCAACAAAAAATGCGAATCTGGTCCAGTGAGCACACTTTTGAGTGGGTTTTATTTCTATTTCAATTTTGAAAACAGAAATCCAAAATTGCTGAAAATGCGGAAACTCTGAATCCGGAGAATCGAAATTTCCAAAAAAATCAATTTTTCTGGTTTTCAGTCATTTTTGCCGTTTTTAGGCAACTTTTTCTGAATTTTCAGTTTAATGGCGTTTTTTTTTTAGATTTCAAGAAATTTTTTAGATTTTAGAAATTTTAAAAATCCAAAAATACAAAATTTTCAGAAATTTCGAAAATAATTTTTGACCGAGTTTCAAGATTCTTCAGTCATTTTCAGAAATCTTTATTCAATTTTAAAAATCTAATGTTTCAAAATTCAACAAAACCAGAAAAAATCTGTTTCAGTTAATTTTCTAAAAATCGGAAATTTCAAAGACAGTCATATTTTCACAAAAAAAATTCCCGAAAAAAAAAAATCTAAAACTTCTTAAATTTTTCAGTCACGAATGGGAGACAGTGGCAATGGCTGCATTCAAAAAGTACCCCAATCCGTTGAATCGTGCCGTTACGGGTATTGATGTGGTAAAACAGACACTGGAAGCCGGGAAAATATTAACAGAACGAATTATTCAATCACATTTCAGTATTCCCAGTTGGGCGACGAAGGTAAGGGGATTTTGACCGAAAAAATCGATTTTTCAAGAATTTTTAGGCCTAAAAATCTGGAAAAATGGCGATTTTCGACTGAAAAATCGAAAAAAAGTCTGAAAAAAACTTTTTTTTTTGAATTTTTTGACTTGAAATTGCTGGAAAAATCGATTTTTTCAGCTATTTTATGCTCTAAAAAACCCCAAAAATCGATATTTTCAGCTGACTGGCTTCTCTGGCACCCAATATTCACACGAGTACACTGTCATCGATCCACACCGGAAGGAATTCTCACTGACGACTAGAAATGTAAGAAAATCGATAAAAATGACTGGAAAATCTGAAAAAACCGCAAAAATCGATTAAAAAAATGGCCCAAAAATCATGAAAATTGAGCCAAAAATCGATTTTTCACCCCCAAAAACTTGCAAAAATCCCGAATTTCTGGTCGAAAATCCCAGATTTTGGGCTATTTTTCAGTAATTTTTGATCAAATTTCACCAATTTTGAGTCGAAAATTACTAATTTCGAGCTATTTTCAGCCATTCTAAGTCGATTTTCACGAATTTTGAGTCAAAAATTACATATTTTGGGTCAAAAATCATGAATTTAGATCCAAAATTTTCAAATTTCTAGTCAAAAATCCCGAATTTTAAGTCAAAAATCCATATTTTTGTGTCCCGAATTTAAGGCCAGAAATTACGAATTTTGGGTCAAAAATCATGAATTTTAGGTCACAAAACTCGAATTTTGGGCTTTTTTCAGTAATTTTTGGTCAAATTTCACCAATTTTGAGTCGAAAATTCCAGATTTTGGGCTATTTTCCGTCATTTTAGGTCAATTTTCACGAATGTTCCGTCAGAAATTTCAAATTTCTAGTCAAAAATCTCACATTTTAGGCCGTTTTTCAGTCATTTTAGGTCAATTTTCATGAATTTTGAGTCATTTTGAGTCAAAAATTCTGACGTTTGGGCTATAATCAGTCAATATTTTTGGTCAAATTTCACCTATTTTTTGACGATTTTTAGCACAATTCAAGCTAAAAATTTCGAATTTTCACCATTTTCAGCTCAACGGCTCTTCGTTCCTTCGAGTCGACGAGAAATTGACGTATAAACCAGACCAAGAGGACCCAAATAAGACAGTTTTGAAGCAAGATGTCATTGTCACAATCACCCTGCCGGCATTCGCGGATTACTGTGAAAAGACGTTTTTGAGCATTTATTCACAGAATGCTAGTAAGGTAAGCCTATTTTTGAGCTGAAAATCGATATTTTAGGCTAAAAATCGATATATAAAGCTTCGAAAAATTGATTTTTGAGCGATTTTCAACCATTTTCGGCCTAAAATCCATGAAAATCGAGTGAAATTGAGCTTTTAAAGCCAAAACTTAATAAAATCGATTATCGATTTTTCAGAAAATCAATTTCAGCCAAATTTCAGGGTCGTCAAGGTGTCGAATGGGTTATCGATAATTTGAAAAAGGAGTACGAGGAGATTTCGAAGAAGGTAAGAATCTTTGCGACCGCTACGCCGACACGCGACGCGTCTGGAAACTTGGCACGGTGCCAAAATGACGTTAAAGGCGCATAGAACCTTCAGAAACCGTTTAAAAAACACTCAAAAATCAGTGAAATCAACAAAAATGTGTGATTTTTATGATATCAGATGATAGGCCTGATGATCAGAGGCAAAGAACTATCAGAATTACTAAAAATTACATTTGTGATAAGAATTGATAAAAGTGATATAAAACATTTTTGAAATATCATATTTTCTCCTATGATCGATATTTTTGGACCAACTGAATTGGATACGGTAGCAGAACTCAAGAACTACAAAATGATACTAGTTGGGTTACTGTAGCTTGTCTATGAACAAAGTTAGAAGCCATAAAACTGTGTCCGTGTAGCTTAGACAGTTTCTGGCTTGTAACTTTGTTCATAGACAAGCTACAGTAATCCAAGCAGTATCATTTTGTAGGGCTTCTCGAATTCTACCGTACCCAATTCAGATGGTCCAGAAATATTGATCCTAGGAGGAACTACGGTAGTTCAGGGAAATCGGAAAAAATTCAAAAAACAAATTTTTTTTCAATTTTTCACTTTTTTTGAAAAAAAATTTTATATATCACTTTTTCTCGCCATTCTAGGTCGTGATATCAATTTTTATCAGAATTAGAGAATTTTGAAATTTCAGCAAGTTTTCGATGATTTTCAGCCATTTTCAGCCCAAAAATTTTCTTTTCCAGGTATCCTCAGAAGTACACGAAATGTCGGAAAAAATGCGTCACTGGAGTATCCCATCGACGTCTTCTGGTCCATCGTGCACATCTTCAACGTCTTCTGGACCAACGACTTCTTCTAAAAGTCCCTAAATTTCGTTTTTTTTTTTCTAAAATTCCAGTTTTTTTTTTGCCTCCTAGATATTTTTCACATAGCTTCAAAATTAGAGTTGTTCTCACTGTTTTTTATTGATTTTTTGCATCCAATTTTTTGGATTTGTTTCCATGATTTTTCTCGAATTTTCCTATCTCGTTCTAGGCCTCACTTTCTTGATGCTTTACTTTTTCAAAACTACAGTATCCCCAATTCTTACGGCCAGTTTTTTTCAGTGTTTTTAGAGCGAAATAGTGTCATTTTTGGGCTGTAAATTAGGCCAAAAATCGGCTGAAAATTGTGAATTTTTAGGTCCATTTTTGCCTGATTTTTCGGGATTTCCAGTCAATTTCAGCCCCCAAACATTTGATTTTTTGACTTTCCATTGACCATTTTTTTTCCATAGCATTTCAATTTTCGGGTTTTTCCAACCTTCTTTTTTCTGTCCCCTAGAACCTTGTTTTTGTCCCATTTCTCACAATTTCCACCCCACCCCTCCCTTCCTCCGAATGTGATCTTTATTTTTCCCCCGTTTTTGTTCCGGTTTTAATTTTTTTTTCCCCCAAAAAATTGAATTTTTTTGAAAATAATAAAAATTTGGATGAAAATCTTGGTGTTTCAGACATTTTCAGACATTTTCAGATGTAAAAAACTTGAACGAAAACACTGAAATTGGAAAAATCGACGTTAAAAATCAAAATTTGGTCCGGAATAACGCTGAAAACACGAAATTGCATCTGGTTGCCTAGAAATCCGAAATCCTAGGCCATTAGTGAATTTTGGCGGATTTAGATTGTTTTTTGATAGATTTTCCACTTTTTTGGCATATTTTGAGTTTTTGAAAGCGGCTAAACTATTCAATTGGTCGAAAATCGGTCAAAAGACGCCTATAATAATCAAAATTGCATTTGGTGGCCTAGAAATTGCAAAAGTTAGGCCACCAGGGAATTTAAGTCGTTTTAGACGATTATTACGCAATTTTTCACACTTACAAACCCAGAAAATTGCTAAAAAATACTGTAAACCTTCATAACTACACTAATGGCCTAGAAATTGCAAAAGTTAGGCCACCAAAATCGAAAATTCAAAGTTCTTCAAACCTAGTCGTGTTTAGGCTCATTTTGAAGCTCTTTTTATACACATTCTGAAAATGTTTACTATTTTGAGAACCGTCTGAGATTACAAAAGTTACGGTACATAAAAATTTTTTGGGGAATTTTTCAAAAAAAAATTTCGAAAAAAAAATTTTTTTTCGGACATTTTTGTATTTTTCGAATTTCAATATTATCAGACAATTTTTTGCCGATTTTCTCCACCCAATCTCCCTGAAAATAGCAAAAAAACATCTAAATTCTCAAAATTACACTGATGGCCTAGAATTTGCAAAGGTTAGGCCACAGGAACTTCAACACCCCCCGAAAGATACATTTTTCTTGCGCAAAGAAAAAAGAAAAAGGAGCAAAATAAATTGAATTTCGAATTTCGCGAATTCAGAAGACGTGACAGATTCAGAAGACGTGTGTAGGAGTGAAAGAAGAAGAAGACAGATTCAATATGCATGGAAGGGACATTTTGGAATTTGAAATGAAATCTCAGTTTCTTTGTGTGGATTTGTCAGCAAATTTTCGTACTATTTCTAACAGATTTTCGAATTTTCTATTCATTGGAAAAATTTTGAAGCACCTTCTACCTTTCCTTTTTCCGCTGTTGAACCAGAAAAAAACCTCAATTTTTGATTTTTTAATTTTTTTAAAGATTTTTTTCTGAAATTTTAAAATTGTATTTTATTGACTGTAACTCTTGTGACCATAGACTTATCTCAAAATGGTCTAAAAATTCAGAATCTGTAAGAAAAGGGCTTCAAAATGAGCCTAAACACGACTAGGTTTGAAGAACTTTGACTTTTCGATGTTGGTGGCCTAACTTTTGCAATTTCTAGGCCATTTGTGTAATTTTGAAGGTTTTCAGTGTTTTTGCCATTTTCTAAGTTTTTAAGTGGGAAAAATTGCGTAAAAATCGTCTAAAATAGTCTAAAATGACTTAAATTCCTTGGTGGCCTAACTTTGCAATTTCTACAGAATCGTGTGGCCTAGAATTTGCAAAAGCTAGGCCACCGGTGGATTTTAGCGTTTTCAGACGGTCTTTATGCGATTTTTCACATTAAAAAACGCAGAAAACAGCAAAAAACCACTGAAAAACGCCGAAATTACACTAATGGACTAGAAAATGCAAAAGCTAGGCCACCAACACCGAAAATTCGACATTCTTCAAACCTAGGCTTGTTTAGGCTCATTTTAAAGCTCTCAATTTGCAGATTTCGAAACTTTAGACAGTTTTAAAACCAGTCTAAAACTACAAAAGTTACAGTAAGAAACGTTTTTTTAAATAAAATTATTTTCAATCCTCCCTTTGATTCTCACCGCCCCGGAAAATTTGTCAACAACGAAAATTTTAGGACCAATAATAAGCGGAGAATCCCACCCCGATTATCAAATTATACGCCTCTTCCTCCTCTTCTTTTCCCTAATTTCCCAGAATTTATGTATATTTTGAATAAGAAGAAGAAGGAGAAGAAGGAGGGGACACAATTTACAGCCCCCTCCTCAGATGCTCCAGGGAGATAAGAAGACACTCATTTCGACACATTTCTTGCCAATTTCTCAAAGTTTACTTTATTTAGCTTGCAAATTTGAAATCGAACAGCTTCCGAATGTTGCCTTATTCGTTACAATTTTCGATTGAGCAAGTTTAAAGGCTCATAACTCGCTTCAAATTCAAAATTTCTGAAAACGGTTTTCTGAGGAATGCAGGAAATATAAAAAGCTACAGAATGATATAAATTTTAAGTTGTGAGAATGAGGGATTCTCCCAAAAGGAGCTCTGGAACTCGGGGGCTCAACCCAATTGGGTCAGAAGCCTATTCGATTTTCGCAGACTCATAACTTGCTTCAAATTTGAAATTTCAAAAAAAATTTTTTTGGAGAATGTAGGAAATTTGAAGTTATACACAGTGACATAAAATTTTTTTGTCAAATTAGCGGGTCCTTGGGACAGGAGCCCTTAGACATCACATCCTCTCCCCCTTCCCTCTGTTCGAACATTATCTATGTATAACCAGTTTTTGAAAGCAGCTTCAGAGATAAAATATTAGCAAATTATATATTTTTTGAAGCCCTTTTCAAGTTCTGCATTTTACAACAAAATTTTTAAAGAAATATTATCTTTCAAGCTAGATACAAGCCGTCAAACATGCTTGACTTTTTCGGACGGCTTGCAAGCTGTCAAACATGTATACCTTTTTTAAAAGCTCCTGTCTCAACATCCAAACGCTAACTATAACCAAATTGTAATTTGTTTTGCAGCCCTTTTTAAGATCTACAATTTGCACTATATTTCGTAACAGAATCTCAATTTTGAAGCGAGTTACAAGCATTTGAACAAGTTATGCAAAATGGTCGGCCGACCGCGCAGTTCATAGCGTCGCGGCACCTCTTACGGTGTGCCTATATGATGATCTTCTCAAGCTAAATTTATATTCATTTTAAAGCCCTTTTTAAGATCTACAATTTGAACTATTTTTCGTAGCAATAGCTTAATTTTGAAGCGAGTTACAAGCCGTCAAGTAAGTTCATGCCAGGAGGTCTGCAGGCTTAGCGTTGTTCAGGTAGTATTGGTGCGACACCTCTAGCGCTAGGTCACTAGTTTAACCTTGAACTGAATTACAGTTTATTTTAAAGCCCTTTTCAAGACCTACAATTTACACTATTTTTCGTAGCAATATCTTGCTTTTGAAGCAAGTTACAAGCTCTCAAACAAGTCCGTACCAGGAGACCGGCAGACTTCGCGTAGCTCAGCTGGTAGCGGCGCGGCACCTCTAGCGTTAAGTACACAAGTTTAACTTCAAACCGAATTACAATTCATTTTGAAGCCCTTTTTAAGATCTACAATTTGAACTATATTTCGTAACAAAATCTCAATTTTGAAGCGAGTTACAGGCTGTCAAACATGCCAGACCATACAAACCGTGTGGCTCGGTCCACTAGAAGAACCATTATGCCTTTTTAACATAGTTTAGTTCCGTCTCCTCCAAAAAAGTACTGTCATTTTCCTTTTTCCATAAGATTTGACCTCCCATATAACTGTAAATGGGATGACTCCTTGTGGTGAGTGAGGGGGAGGTCTAACGAGTCAGAAGAGGACACAAAACCATTTCGGGTGTAAATGAGATGAAAAGAAAAACGGACGAGGAGGAGGACAGAAATAATGCGTTTTACGGAATACGGAGAGACCGGTCTCTAGTAAGAAGGCGGCAGTTTTAAACCCGCGCGCTTTTTGCTTATTTTCTTTTTGCTTCGATTGTGTAGTAGCTAGGTAGATTTAGGCATTTTCTGGGCTTGTCAACTTTGACTCAGTTTATCTCAGTTACTGTAAGAGATATCAAAAAGTTGACAACTAACAAAATATTTGCTATTTTATGACAAGCAAATTGTTAGTTGAGAACTTATGGATATTTCTCATAGGAACCGAGATAAATAGCGTTAAAGTTGACAATGGTATCACTTGGGTGCCATCTTGGTGTCCTTAGCCAACAAGTTATAACTCTCTTCAAACTCAATATTTTTGAATTTTCTAAATTGTCAAATGTAGATCTTAAAAATCTGGTTAAAATGACATAAGAATGCTCTATTTTTGATAAAAATTAAGCTTACAAAATCTACCTATAAAAAAGTATATAGGATTGCTAGAGATGGTTCCAATCTTTGACAACCTCTAACTCTCTTCAAAATCAATATTTTTGAATGGTTTTACATTTAAAATGTAGGATTCAAAAAGCGCTTTCAGAAAATATTAAATTCAATAAATTTGAAGAATTTTGAGTTTACTGTGAGACCCTAAAGAATGGGGGGGGGTCACTAGAAGGCTTTGCACGATTGCTGGTAACTCGCTTCAAACCCACCCTTTTTGTCTGGTCTATATTTGAAAATGTAGGTTTTAAAACATTCTACAACATTGATATAACGTCAAAGATATTTTCAAGGTCTACAGTAACCATTTCACAAATTTAAAAATAACCAAATTTGAGGAAAGTTATGACCTGTTGAATCAAGATGGCGCCCAATTGCTTAACCTGCAATAATACTGCTTACTTTGGTTCAATAGATCTCAGTTACTGTAAGAGATATCAAAAAGTGGTCAACTAACAAAATATTTGCTATTTTATGATAAATATTTTATCAGTTGACCACTTTTTGATATCTCTTCGAGGAACCGAGATAAATAGCGTCAAAGTTGCCACTGCTAAATCACTATCTAAAAGGGGTGGAGCTAAAGGGGGCGGAGCTTATTTGAACGAAACTTTGAGAAAACGTTTTTTTTTTGTTTTTGCATGTCCTCACACCTTCAAGTTTGTCTCAAGTCACAATTTTCGTTTTCTGTTCAAAGTACAGTACTCCTCAAGTACTTTCTTTCGAATTCCCGATTTTGCAAATTTCGGTTTTTGATCCCATATCTTCATATATTCTTGACACATATTCTTCTCGGCATCAAAATACAAATAGAAAAAGAGGAAGAAGAACGGCTTCTTCTTCTTCTTTTTATGCTTCTCGATTGCTTACGCGCGCCGTCCGTCCGTCGGCCGTCCGCCAGATGGCCAATTTTTCCCGCGCGAATTTTCCCGGAGATTCGATCTTTGAAGATGCATACTTCTTCTTTTGCTTGTATAGTAGATTTAGTGGTTTAGAACAGCGAAAAAGTGTCAAGAGTAGTGGTAAATTAGCTTTAGGAAATCCCCCCATTTTTCTGTGTAGCTTGGTTTAGCACTTTTAGATTTCCTATACTTTTGAGGAAAAATAGAAGCTACCGTAACCCTCCCAATTTTCAGCTGAGCAATTTGAAATTATGATTTTTAGATTTAGCAAGTTAAGAGCTTCAAAATGAGTATAATCATGACCTATTTTGCTTAACCTTGAAATTTGTGAAAATCAGCCATGCGCCTTGAATGTTGACAGCGGATCCTCAGTCAGTCGAGACCGATCCTGTGTCCTAACCCAAGAGTGCTCGCGCGCCTGCTGCGCGCCCTAAAAACCTGAAAGTGTGTGTGAGATAAGCGGTGCAAAGGCAAAACAGTACACAAGTATCATTGACCCATTTATTATACGGAAAGGATGGGGCCAAGATAAACGGTAACGACAATCGAGAGGGGAAATACCAGCAAGAACAGAAAAAGGGGGAAAAAAGGAGTAGGGCTAAAACCTGGCGGCGGGGCCGCCAGGAAACCTTGCGGACCCACGAAACTGGAGCTGGTCAAACCTCTGAACGCCAAACTTACAAAAAGGGGGGAAATCTGGAAGTAAAATTGCCTAAAAAGTCTTTGTAGCTACCGGCGGCAAAGCGGTGCCCGGACGCAAGAGACGACTGGCGCGCGCAGAGAGTGCGCGGCGCCTGTCGGTCGGCGTCGGGTCTTGCCGCGATCGGCTGCGCCTTTAAAGGGAAAAAGAGGGGGAATTCAAATATGAATATTCGCATTGAAGGAATGCGAGTAAGAATAAATTCACAGAATAACATCGGAAATAAGGGAAAATAGTGAATGAATAATCAAAGCAAGTAATGCAGGGGGATTTTGCGGGGAAAATCGGTAGGCCCTGGGTTACTTTGCTTTCAGGTTGACAACTATCTGCGGGGAACCCGGATTTTTGTCAACATTCCCCGGGCGAGGCGGGACGAGAAGAACGACAGTTGGCTTCTAGGCCATTCTGGGAAAGAGCTAAACTTTCTTGGATGTTGTACTACTGCCATTTCTCGGTCAGAGTTCTTTCCTGGATTCTGATCACTATTTTCCGGGGATGATGGTATTAATATGAAACTTGGTTTTCCGATAATTGGGAGCTCAGCATTGATTAAATAATTTTCTGCATAGATTTCTGGATCTTGTAACTCATTTTGACGTGTAGGAGGGTGAACAGTGTTAAGGTCATGGCTCATGAGATGGATAGTAGATCTTGATTTGGAGCTGGGACCTTTGTGGTTGCTGGATAGTTCATTGGAACATTGTTCATTAATATTAGATCTTGTTTCCAACAAGATAGACTTGTATACTGCTCTTGTGGACCACTTTCCCATGCATTTCACAATATCTGATAGAGTTTCTCTATATTTAGACTTGTATTTTTGGGTTACGATACAGAAATTTATTAGCTTGAGCCTGAATAATTCATTTTTGTCAGTATACTTCTTGATCTCAGAAGGAGAAAAATTATAAAACTTTCCAGCTTCTGAATGGCGATGTTGAATTGGGTTTATACTTGACATTTGTAGGCTGAGTGCTGGCTGATGTTGGTGGTTATGAGCGAATTCTTTCGCATCATTTAAAGAGGTGGTTACTGTAGTTCCGATTATGCCAACGGCCATTACCATATATTCTAGAACCGAGAGAGATGGACTCACTGACGAATAACAACCAATGATGATTGATGTTGCTTCAGAAAGGAGATTTCTGATACCATTGATGCTATGACTTAGATGTTTTAGAAATACGGTATATTTGTTGGGTTCATCAGAATACGTAGCCATGGAGTTACAGACAATTTCGCCAACGGATAGATTATCGACGAGAGGGAAGGAAAAATGTGGAGTGTTGTAAAAATTAGTAGAACAAACAGTGTGATTAGGAGAACGATTTAGGATGATTGAGAGAGATTGTGGCACGCGGAGAACTTTTATAGCTCCTGCGCCTGTCTTGGAGAGAGAATTAATGGTGGTATTGAGATGGACCGCGAAAAAATGTTTCTTCCAACTCTTGGCCGACGATTGGTCCAGCCGAAGCTGGATAGTTGTTGACGTCTCTGTAGTACTCTTTCTCCTTGCAACCTCCCATATGATGCCGGTCTCTACAGTATCCACAACGGAAAGTACTGTTACACTGTTGGACTGAATGTCCTTCGTTCAAGCACAACTCGCACAAATTTTTGTCTTTAGCCATTCTTCTGAATTCCCAGCTCGGTAATGGGCAACGAATGGAATGATGTGGACCGTTGCAGGTTTTGCATGTGTTTCTCTGCTCAGGCCCAATGAATGGGAACGAGAATCGGAGGACCTTATTCATTGGACCTTCCTTTCTGTTATTCTTGTTTTGGTTACCATTGTGTCCACTATTTCCATTGTCTCTGAATTCATTCATTGCATGTTGGTTACTATTGCTGTATTGGAAAGGAGAAACAGATGATTGTTGATCCGCAATGAGAATAGAAGCATGTTTTCTTGAAGCTCCATTCCGACTAGTGTTGGATTGCGAACCACAGATCTTCTTTTTCTTCTGCAGTGTCTTGATCGTATTGATCACTGCTTCGTTAACTTTCACAAATGTCCAATCTCTGGTATCACTTGGGAGAATACGGATCAGTCCCTCGATAATGAGCTCCGGGAATTTCTTGCAGATTGGTAAAATTGTTCTTTCGTCATCAACGTTCAAACTTTGCTCTTTGAGCAAATTGACGATGACTCTGTGGGCCTCAGGGGTGGGCGAGCGACGGGCTTTCGCGGTAAAAGTTTCGCAACACACAAACAAAAAGTTTTTAAAGGCGCATGCAATTTCGTCGCGTGGGTCTCGCAGCGGAGAAGAGGGGGAAAGCGCGGCGAAACAGAAATTTAATGTTTTGAAGGCAAATTTTTCAATAAAATTGTTTGTTTTGTTGCTTTTTTATGTGTTTTGTTTCAATTTTCGCCAAAAATTCGTCAAATTTCGCTAAAATATATCTTTTTTGGTGTTTTTACCCAAAATAGTCTTTTTTTCACCATTTTTTTGCGAGTTTGGGCGGTTTTAAGCTCTTATTTTGTCGGACGTCTGAATATCCTTGTTTTTCGTCGGAATATCTGTGATTTTGATTGTAATTCGTGTATATTTTCTCAAAAATTAAGCTTTTTTTTCCATTTCATTTTTGTAATTTTTCAGTGATGTCTACAGATGACGCGGACTGTCGATGTGCTGCGAAGGAATGTAGTGTAGTTCTGTACGATCCGAAACTCTCCAAGAAGATTTTTGTATAACAATTCAACACTCATAACCCAACCCTCATCTCCATTCAATCATGAATACTCCGACGTCGTCATCACGTGTCAGTAGCAGCAATGGAGCTCCACAGCTTCCAACGACTCCATCCCGGAATTCCGGTGGCTTCAGACATCCAAGTGGCAATGGAGGACAACGAAAACCGCCGCACGGACAACAGCTGACTATGCCACGTCAGCAACAGCAGCGAAAGGCTCTCTCCCCGAGCCCACAATCGGTTTTCGCATCGTCATCGATCTGCTCATCAACGATATTCTTTTTTTTTCTATCAAATTGGAAATGAATCTCTTTTCATTAGAATCTTTTATCTTTTAGTGGAAAGAATTTCTATTCATTAGAGTAAGAACTCGAGTAACATGGAAAACAACAAAAAAGCTTATGCTCAACAACAAAAGAGTGGGAGATCGTGGGCAAAAAATGGATTGACAGAAAAAAGAGATCTTGAGTAAAAATCTATACATGTAAAACAAGACTATAAATTCTCTAAATTTGTCGTTAAAAAATGCAAATTTTCAGTCTCTAAAATCGATAACTCAGGCTACAACAAAAACACCAATTTCGAAATTCAAATTTTAATTTTAACTTTGCTCCAAATCGATATCGGATGGTGTTTTTGGGAGAGTTCCGTCGAAAAATCTCCTCATCTGACATCTCTGAAAAATTACAAAAAATAAAAGGAAAAAAAGCTTAATTTTTGAGAAAATGTACACGATTTACAATCAAAGTCACAGATATTCCGACGAAAAACAAGCATATTCAGACGTCCGACAAAATAAGAGCTTAAAACCGCCCGAACTCGCGAAAAAATGGTGAAAAAAGACAAAATTCTGGGTAAAAACACCCAAAAAAGATATATTTTAGCGAAATTTGACGAATTTTTGGTGAAAACTGAAACAAAACACATAAAAAAGCAACAAAACAAACAATTTTATTGAAAAATTTGCCTTCAAAACATTAAATTTCTGTTTCTCCGCGCTTTCCCCCTCTTCTCCGCTGCGAGACCCACGCGACGAAATTGCATGCGCCTTTAAAAACTTTTTGTTTCGCGCGCGAGACAAAAAGGCGAAACTGCGAGGGCGAAAGCCCGCGCTCGCCCACCCCTGGTGGGCCTGCAGATCCTTTAGCATTTGACTTAGATCGCTTTGATGAAATGGGAGATCAATCAGTTTCTCGTGAAGTGACATTCTGTCTACTTTTTCTCCATAGAGATACTCAAGTTCTACGAAAGTCTGTTTTACAGCTTCCGCTGTATCATCAAGATGTTGGATACAGGTGGATGCAGGACCAACGATGTATTGTTCCATGAGATTGTACTTCATGTCATCCGTGAAAGTTGGGTTATTGATCACAAACCGTTGGAAATTTCGGCTGAAGATTCTGAAATTTTTTGAACCATCGAAAATAGTAAGATGAGTGAGAACGTCTCCATATGACAAATTACTAATATATTCCATTTCTGGGTCATGGTTTTGAGCATAGTTCCCAGCAGAGCTTCCGACATGACTTCCAGCATAGCTTTCAGCATATCTACCAGCCTGTCTACGCGAGAATAGATAGTTTTGTGGATTTCTACCACCTCCGTACTGCTCATGACTCAGATGTCTTCTGATATGGTGTTCATCTTTACTTTCAATATCAATTTTTGACTTTTGTAGTTTCAGAAAACCGTTCAACTTGTTTCCCAACATGTTTATAGCCGGATCAATTTGGTCTGGCTCTCTTCTGATAGAAACAATAGGATCATGATGTTCGATATTAACCTCATGATTTCCAAGAGAGCTGAGTTCCTGTTTGATTATTGCAACACACTCGTCCACTTTGGCGAGGTGGACCTCGTACTCAGAGTCATGGAGATACTTTCTCATCTCTTCAGATATGGTTCCAAATTCTGATTCTCCAACAATTTGGAGTGCAGAAAGATGTTTTTCAACAAGAACTGGAAGAGAAGTTAGTTCTGTGGAGCATCTAGATGCTTTTTGGAGAAGTACTTCAATGACTCTCGTCTCAGAGATGTCCTTGGGACTACGGTGATCTTGATTACGACTTTCGAAATAATTGTCAGTTGATTTTACGCAATCAGTAGCCGTATCAATCGTTGAATCGATAATCATTTTAGTCGATCGGACGACTGATGAGCTAATGATCTGACTAGGTGTTTCTACTACCGGAGTAGTTGTCTTGACTGGAGTAGACTTGGAGACTACTGTATTAGCCAACAAGTCATGATTTCCTTGGCCGGTGGTCGACATGATGTAGAACGCTTAAGATGTACCCTGAAAATTTTAGTTGATTACTTCGGACGTTTACAAGGTTACGAGTAAAGGAAGGTGTAATTCCTGTACGTTCAACTTTCAAGGGATTTGACTTGGCCCGTCTTGTTTGTGAGTCAGATTTTTTGTTTAACAGAAAAAAGGAAACTACACTATTTTCTGCGATCGCACTGAGTTAATCGGACGCTTTCCTCAATACACGCCGAGCTCGGCGATCTGACATGGGTTTTTCCACTGAACGATGTTTCATTATTCCAAAGTTCAGCAGATCGAATAAGTGCTTTCCTCGATACACACTATATCCGAAGTGCAGAATGTACAATACTGTACCTCAATTGCCTCTCCAGACATCTAGTACTCGTTTATATGTGCGAGATGGCCTCATAGCTACCCCTCTAGTCTATGAGCACTTCTGTTTGATCAGACAGAAATGTTGCCCTACCAATACTTTCGGGTATTCAGGCTTCTTGTGGAAGCGACTTGATCTGCACCAAGTTCAAATCAATCATCTGCTTCTCGACGATATATTTTAGAAACGAATAAGATCGTTGAAGCAAGACAATACTGAACCTTCCGGATATCTGATCTTCACACAACGCGAGCAATTCGCTGTCTTTTGAGATGGTCAGAAATAAATTCAGGACATGAACAGTTTCTTTTCATATCAAATCGATTTCTGTTTCAACTCCTTTCTTCAGGACATCCATCGATTTCTTAGTTCATATGAGAACTTATCAAAGTTAACAGCTTTTTGAAAATCTCATTTCCATCTTTAATCACTGATAAGAGATTTGTGAGCTCTTCTGTTTCACAGTTTGTTCTTTTCGTAGTCGCTGAAAACGATATTAGAGTTGCCGCTCCAATCACGCTTTCTTCATACTAGAGTTCTTGTAAGAAGTAGGAGACACTTACTACTTGACACGGACTAGAATTTGTAGTCGACATGAGTACCGATAAACTCTGCCACAGGACCCGATAACACAAGTCTTCTGCAAATGATTTGCTATCTCGTTATAATGTGTCTCCATCTCTGATAGAGATGGCATGTCTCGCTCAGACACTCTGATCCTCAACAAAATACTTCTCAAATGATCTGTCACAGTTATCTCCGATGGACGCTCTGCGAATTCTCGAATGAGTTTCAAAAACGCTGATGACTTTCCGAGTTGACTCTTACTCGGCCTAACCATATAGGTGAGCCTCTCCTTCCGGGCTTTCGTTTTTCTTCGACTGATTTTCTTTTGTAGGAATGCACTTTATTTGTGTTTGTGTGTACTTTGACTTTAGTTTAAATTTTCTAGTAATATTTTGATGAAACATAACAGTGACCCATTTACTTTGAGAATTATTGAGCAACAAAAACAGTAAACAACCAATGAGCTAACAACGATGACAATAAACAGTCGGCACTCGAATTTTCTCGGAGCTACCTAATCACCACAGCGTCAGAAGTTTGGTTTGATTTCCTATTACAAATCCATTTCCTTTGGTCTGGAGTTTCTAACGTTTCGGTCTGTGAGATTATCGTTGCTGTGTTGATTTTCTATTGCTCATTTGTTCACTGCTTTGGGCACTCATCTCCTCACGATCTGTTGTGGGAGATACTAAACAATATGTGGAGTTATGACTGTAGTTTACCCTTATGCTCGATTTTTTATCACAGCCTATGTCTATAAATTCTCATAGCGAAGGTATGTCTCGATAAAATTATTGCTGTCGTAGTTTGAAGCTGCTTGACTAGATACATCTGAAAAGAATGACGACCTTTTACCCTTAGAGGTGACTTCTTCTTCTTCTTCTGAATCTCCTAGATGCATCTCGACTCGTCAACGTTCACTAGCTTCTGAAATTCTTTTCTGTGTTCATTTCTTCTCTAGCTTTTTCTTCCTGATCAGTTGTTTCTTTATCGTCTTGCTACTGACGACAGCGCTGGAGCTCAACTCGACGAATTTTCGGACCAACGTCCACTTAGAATCAGAAGAAAATCAGAAGGTTTGACACCTTCACTCAACATAGAAGATTTTTAAGAACACTTGATTTGGCAACAATATTTTTATTGCTGAAATTTGAAAAATTTTAGGAGGGAATTCCGATGAGAAAAAATCGATAATTAGTCATCAATTAGAATAGTTGGATCCGTGACGGTGTGCTCTTGGAGCTACTTCGGCTTTCTTGCCTCTTCATCCTTTAGGTATGATTAGACATCGGTGTTGGATTGGGATCCTTTGGACTGACACGGTTCTTTTTCGGTGTGACTGCTGTCAGCGATTCTGTAACAAAGTCACGTTCGTTCTTCTGTCAATTTTCAAATATTCCACTCACTAAAATAAATCCGCTCTGCTGGAGCTACAGTTCTTTCGCTTCGATCTTTCTTGTCAGCGGCGTCTCCAGCTATCCTCTTCTCTCCACACTATGAGCTCACTCGGAGCTACATTCCACGCCTTCATCCTCTTTTCAGCTTTCTGTGGCTACATCGCTTCGACTTCTTGATCTTTTCCTTGTCCATCGTGTCGATGTTGTGGAGCTACCGAACTTTCCGACCTGGAAAATTTTAGTATTCAATTTCCGGCGATAGAGTGTGTCTAACTAAGAGACGGAGAGAAATTTCATCATTTTCAGATAAAAGCAGTCATTTCCAGATTTTCAGCAAGATTTTAAGAGTATTCATCTATAGATAATTTACTAGGGACCTTGTGGTGCACTACAATAACTTTTTCATCGCTTAGCCATCGTTTATCGATTTTCGAATTTTTTCGAAAAGTTTCGAAAATCATTTTTGGAGAATTTTCAGCTCTTTTCTCGATAAAAGGTTGCTTCCGAACCAGTATTGATTATAGAACAGCCAATTTTGAGCGAAAGAAATCGATTTTTAGGCTGGAAAACTTTTCGAAAAATTTCGTAGTGCAAAATTTCCGGCGACTCAATTTTTTGGTTCAAATTCTTGGTCTTCGAGCATTTTAGGACTAAAAACTGAGCTTTTCAAGTATAATACTTGGCCACGCGTTCACTCAGCTGGCGAAATGCCATGAAAACTTCGAATTTCGGAAATTTTTAGGCCAAACGACCATTTTTAGGCCATTTGGGCCATTTTCGAACTAAATAGTCAAATTTTCTTGGGATTTTCAGTCAAATTTTATCACAAATCGATAAAGACTCACTTGAATTTATTTTTCATCGATCGATCCGTCCAAAATTCCAGAAAATCGGTTGAAATTGGGTGGAACTCGAAGGAATTTTAGAGTGAGCAACTGCTGTCCGCAAATGCGCGTCGCAGTGTTCACACCCAATGCGCATTTCTCAGCGCGCACCGTATCCGGGGGCAAATTCGTCTTGACGGGGTTCAGTGATTGTTTTTGATCGATTTGGACGGAATTTTGTGATAAGAATCAACAGAAATTCAAGGAGATACACACATAATAGTATGCTTTGCAGATTTTAGGGTTTTATCGACGCCTCCGCTCTCCTCCGGCGCATAATTATGGCCTTCTCATTGTTTCAACAGTGTTGAAACGAATTCTGACCAGAATCTGGCTGAATTCTGACGATTATACGTCTTCTCGCTTCTTACAGACCACGATGTGGATCCGATCAATTATTCCGATGTTTTGGCGAGATTTTATTCGGATTTTTATAGAATTTCCGTAGAAATTCATCGTCAGGCTTACACTTATAGCCTTTGTGTTTCGAGAGTGTCAAAACGAATTCGAACCACTATTTGGCTGAATTCTGACGATTTTTGTTATCTCGAATATTTACAGACCACGATGTGGACCTGATCGGAATATTTTTTAGGAATTTCAGTCAAAAATCATAGAATTTTAGTCAAAATCATTGTCAGAAGAGAGATTTCTCTGGCTGTCTCCCCCCTTACACACTCTCTCATCCACAGTGGCGTCTCTCGGTTTCGCACACTCTCTCGCATCTCGATAGTTTCGAAACGTTTCGAAATTGATTTTTTGATCAATTTTCAGCGATTTTTGACGATTTTGACTGGAACTCCTGATGAATAGCAGAGAATAGTCCAAATAAATAGGGAGAATACACAACTAGTGGCTTCAGATGACTTTTCAGCACACTTCTCTGGATTTTTGGGACTTTTCGGCTTCTTTTATCGATCGATCGGATTTTTAGACTTTTTACGGTTAAAAATTGGGTCTGTAATTAATTATTAGCAAGAAAGAAGCGGAGAGAGAAGAGAAAATCGATAAATTGGGGTCTCAACACAACAGGGAGGTGGGGCAAGCGCAGACACGCAAACAGCTCTCGGATTCGACTGGGTTCGTGATTTTAGGCCCATTTTTCAGAAAATCACTATTTTTGGAACTCTAACATTCACGGGACCATCCGGAGATGCACCATGTTGACAGCGGATCCTCAGTCAGTCGAGACCGATCCTGTGTCCTAACCCAAGAGTGCTCGCGCGACTGCTGCGCGCCCTAAGAACCTGAAAGTGTGTGTGAGATAAGCGGTGCAAAGGCAAAACAGTACACAAGTATCATTGACCCATTTATTATACGGAAAGGATGGGGCCAAGATAAACGGTAACGACAATCGAGAGGGGAAATACCAGCAAGAACAGAAAAAGGGGGAAAAAGGAGTAGGGCTAAAACCTGGCGGCGGGGCCGCCAGGAAACCTTGCGGACCCACGAAACTGGAGCTGGTCAAACCTCTGAACGCCAAACTTACAAAAAGGGGGGAAATCTGGAAGTAAAATTGCCTAAAAAGTCTTTGTAGCTACCGGCGGCAAAGCGGTGCCCGGACGCAAGAGACGACTGGCGCGCGCAGAGAGTGCGCGGCGCCTGTCGGTCGGCGTCGGGTCTTGCCGCGATCGGCTGCGCCTTTAAAGGGAAAAAGAGGGGGAATTCAAATATGAATATTCGCATTGAAGGAATGCGAGTAAGAATAAATTCACAGAATAACATCGGAAATAAGGGAAAATAGTGAATGAATAATCAAAGCAAGTAATGCAGGGGGATTTTGCGGGGAAAATCGGTAGGCCCTGGGTTACTTTGCTTTCAGGTTGACAACTATCTGCGGGGAACCCGGATTTTTGTCAACATTGAAGATTGTACCGTAACATTGTTAGTCTTAGTCGGATTTTGGAAATTTGTATATTTTTGAATTTGTCTTGTTAAGAGCTTTAAAATGAGCCCGATCACGCCTAGGCTCCGCCCACTTTGAAATTTGGAATTTAAAGGCGCATGGACCCTCGTGAAAATCAAAATCGAGCAAAATAGGTCATGATTATACTCATTTGAAAGCTTTTGTTGAGCTAAATGAAGTTTTTTCAGTTTTTTGCAGATGAGCGTGAAATTACAAAAGTTATGGTTCAAACACCCTCTAACCTGGGATCGGGGAGGGTCAATAATGAAAATGATACCGTAACTCTGTTAGTTTTCACCTGGTTTTTATGAAATTAAAACTTTTGAATTTACCTCATCAAGAGCTTCAAAATGAGCCCCATCATGCCTAGACTCCGCCCATTTGGAAATTTCACTTTAAAGGCGCATGGACCCTCGGAAAAATCAAATTCGAGGAAACTAGGTCATGATTATACTCATTTTAAAGCTCAAGACAATTCGAAGTTGAAAATCAAAGAATTTCCGAATTCCGTTATAAACAAAGAAAGTTACAGTAAGATATGTGATTGAGGAGTTTAAAGGTGCATGGGTCGGGTGGGTCAAAAATGAAAAATTTTCAAAATAGGTCATGATTATACTCATTTAAAAGCTCTAAACGCGAGGAGTTCAAAAATATACATTTCAAAGAATTTGAAAGGCAATGAAGCGAGATACGGTAGTTTTCAAAGTGATAAAGTGCAATTTTGGTCTAGAAATTTCAACTTTTTGTTTTTTTTCCTCTATTTCGTCCACTTTCTGAATCCAGATGCCATTCCCCCACTTGATCTTCTCATTCAAACAAAAATTGTCCGGACGCCATTCTTCTGAAAATTGCCACACTATTTGTTGTGTTGGCTTGGCCACCCACCACCGGTAGAAAATGGCAATTATCCGCCTTTTTCTTCTTTTTCGCGACACTTTGCACCTTTTCAACCACTTCAGAAAGTTTCCAGTTCTCTTATTGTGTGTCCACTATTTCCACTATTTTTCGTTTTTTCTCGAATCTTCGTTCCAGAAAAACTACCGTATCTCTCTTCATCTTGCTTCAAAACTCTTGAAACGTAAATTTTTGAATTTCTCGCGTGGAGAGCTTTCAAATGAGTATAATGACCTATTTTCGAAAAGTTTCATTTTTGACCTCCCAACCCCATGCGCCTTTAAACCACCTCATTTACGTATATTACTGTAACTTTCTCAGTTTTCGCGGGAATTTGAAATTTTGTTGATTTCTGAACTCAGCTTGTTTTGAGCTTTCAAATGAGTGTAATCATGACCTATTTTGCTCGATTGTGATTTTCTCGAGGGTCCATGCGCCTTTAAAGTGAAAATTAAAAATGGGCGGAGCCTAGGCGTGATGGTGCTCATTTTGAAGCTCTCAACAAGTTAAATCCAAAAATGACACAATTTTCAAATTCTGATCAAAATTCACAAAGTTACAGTATCATTTCCATTTTTGACCACTGGCCCTATGATATTTGCTGTTTTTTGAACATAACTTTTGTAATTTTTGACTACTTTTGTTAGAATATCGTTTTTCGCGTTTTCCGCGTTTAGAGCTTTCAAATGAGTATAATCATGACCTATTTTGCTTGATTTTGATTTTTTCGATGGTCCATGCGCCTTTAAAGTGAAAATTCGAAATGGGCGGAGGCTAGGCATAATGCGGCTTATTTTGAAGCTTTAAACAAGCTGAATTCAAAATATTTAACTTTTTTGAGTTCCGGCTATGATATAGAAAGTTGCGGTACCTTTAAATTTGTAGTTCAAGTTTAAAGGCGCATGGACCCTCCCAAATGTGATATTTAGCGAAATAGGTCATGATTATACTCATTTTGAAGCACTCAACTTGCTAAATCTAGTAATAATAATTTCATATTGCTCATTGAAAGGATTACGGTAGTTTCGGCCTAGAAAGTGCTCTAAACTTCAAACGATCATAACTCAACCCATTTTTGGTGGATTTTTGTTTTCTTTTTTTCCTGAAACTAGGGAAACTTGAAATTTTAAAATTTTAAAGCTAAAAATAAAATTCTCTGCAGAATTTCCTTGTTTTTGAGCTCCTAGAATCTCTAAATCCGCAGACAACGACACGATCCATCACCACCCAAAATATATCCGTTCCTTTTTCCGCCATCTTTTCACAATTTTCTTTCTCTTTTTCTCTGCGTCTCTCTTCTACTCCCCACTCTCTCACCCATATACTCATTTTTCTCTTTTGTGTGTGTGTGTGTGTGTCCAAAATTTTTGGCATTGTGCTCTCCCCATGGACCCCCTATAGAAGCAGAGGGTACCCTTCTCCCGCAACCATATATGTTTTTGGGATATATTTTTGAAATTTCTAAAAAACTAAAAAAACTGAAAATGAAACCAAAAAATTGAAATTTCTAGGCCAAAAATGTACTTTTTTACAAGTTTTTGAAATTTTAGGTAATTTGAAACTACCGTACCTCTGTTCATTTTGCTTCAAACTTTTTGAAATATAGATTTTTGAATTTTCCGCGTTGTGAGCTTTCAATTGAGTATAATCATGACCTATTTTAAACAGTTTTCATTTTTGATCCCCCGGACCACATGCGCCTTTAAACAAAATTTTTAAACTACCGTAACTTGGCTCATCTTTGCCGGAATTAATAATTTTTTGAAGTTTAGAACTTAGCCAGTTTAGAGCTTCAAAATGAGCCCAAACACGACATATTTTGGAAAATTTAATTTTTGACCCCCTGGACCCCTATGCGCCTTTAAAGTCAAATTTCATAATGGGCGGAGCCTGGGCGTGATGGAGCTCATTTTGAAGCTCTTGACGAGTTAAAATCAAAGATGGGAAAATTTTCAAGTTCCGAAGAAAATGAAGAAAGATACAGTAAGATACGTAATAGAAGAGTTTAAAGGCGCATGGGGTAAGAGGTCGGGGGGTCAAAAATGAAAATTGTCAGAAATAGGTCGTGTTTATACTCATTTTAAAGCTCGTAGCATGAGAAACTCAAAAATAAAAGTCTCAAAAAATTTGGTTGGAAATTCCAAAAGTTACGGTAGCTTTAAAATTTTCGAAAAAAATTCGGAAAAGTTTTTTTTCAAAAAATCATTTTTTTAGCTTGAAACATTGTTTTTAGGGCTAAATTTTGTGATTTTTCTAGTTTTTTCAACTTTAGAATTGTCAAAATTCAATTTAAAAACTGAAAATACACATTTCTGAAAAAAGAAGACGTTCCGGATGGTTGACGTCTTCGTAGTTCTTCTTTTTTCTTCTTCTTTAAAAAAGCTACTCAAAAATTTTCTAGTGTTCTTTTTCTTTTTTTTTTTCTCAACAGAATTTTGTTCCTCCTCTCGTTTTTACTTATTTTTACTCTTTCTTCATGTTTTGGACCCCAAAAAATGTTCAGATTTTCTTTTTTTTTTTTTTGGGAATTTTTATTGCTCAGCTTAAGATTTTTATCATTTTTCAGACACATCTTCAAACACTTCAAATGACGGATTTTGGTGATTTTTTAATTCAAAAATTTTGATTTCAAAAAAATTACTTTTGAAATTTTTGAAAAAAAAAATGTTTCTCAGAATTTTTTCCAAGTGTTCACTTAGATCTTAATAAAACCATAATAGTCATAATCAGCACTTCCTAAGCTTCAAAATGAGTATAGACACGACCTATTTTGCTCGTTATTCATTTTTCGAGGGTCCATGCGCCTTTAAACTTGAAAAATCAACATTTTTCAAAATAGGTCATGATCATACTCATTTTGAAGCTCGAAATAAGCTGAATTCAAAAAGCTAAGAATTTTTGGATTACGGCAAAAATGAGTCGAGTTACGGTAGTTTTAGTGTTCAGTTTAAAGGCGCATGGGGTTGGGAGTCAAAAATGAAAATTCTCCAAAGTAGGTCATGATTATACTCATTTTGAAGCTCTTTTCATGCTGATTCTAAAAATTTCAAAAAATGTGTTTTTATCTCAAAGTGGAACACAAAAATTCAGAAAAAAAAATCGAGCTCAAAAAATTTTTTCCAAAAAAAAAATTTTTTTTTGTAATTTTTTCCTCTTTTTTTCGTTCTTTTTGCAAAAATCCCAGTTTTTTTTCTCCTTTTCATCTTTTCCGGTCGCATTCAACCTTCATTAATCACACTCAAGTGCCCCCTTTTTGCCCCCAAGGCTCTTGGGCCTTGGGAGGGCTCTTTTTGCTCTTTTTTTATCATAAAAATATTATAAAAATCGGTAAAAAATTCGTAATAAAACAATTTTCTCATCATTTCTTCATTTTACGATCCATCATATATTTTCTCCGCCGGACCCCTTTTCCCCAGCGAACAAAACGAATTTTATAGCCGAGTTCTCACACTTTTCGTCCGTCAGGGCAACGAGAGAGTGTAGAGAAGCGAGAGACGCAGAGAATGTAAAAAAGAGTTGTAACCGCGTAGCTAACATCGAAAAAAGTGGACATTTGTCGAAAATAAAATCCCATCTCTCCCTCTTTTCCGGATAACAAGTGACACCGGACACTTGGCAGCCAATTTCTCAACTTATTTTGTTTTAAATTGATTTTTCAAAGCTCAATACTTTAAAAGTCGAAGTTTTGAAGCATTTTATTGAATTTTCCGCCATTTTTTAGTCTGAAAACATGATTTTCAGCCAATTTAATGAAAAAGTCGTCAAATTTGGTGTTTGGCCCGCAAACACCCGAAATTTGGTGTAAACACTAGAATTGACGCCACTTTTTAAGCTTTGGGACTTTAAAATATGAAAGTTCAAAGCATTTTATCAAATTTCTAGTCATTTTCTAGCCTGGAAACGTTATTTTTAGCCAATTTAGTGAAAATGTCGTCAAATATGGTGTTTGGTAAACAAACACCCGAAAATTTAGGTGTTTGCAGCCAAAACACCAAATTGAGGACATCTTTTGGGCTTTAATACTTCAATATACAAAATTTTAAGGCATTTTATTGAATTTCTCGTTATTTTCTAGCCTAGAAACGTTATTTTCAGCCATTTTCAAGGAGTTGGCGTCAAATATAGCGTTCGGTACGCAAACACCCGTTTGCATACAAAACACCGAATTTGACGACACTTTTTGAAAAATTGCTTGAAAACTCGCAATTTCGACTCAAAGAAACTCAAATTTCGAAATTTTTAAAAAAGAAAAAAATTCTGAATTTTTGAAAATTTTGAAAATTTCGAATCTACAGTAACTTTTTAAATTTTCATTCAAATCAGTTGAAACTAATATTTTTGGCCTCCTCGCGTCTAGAGCTTCAAAATGAGTATAATCATGATCTATTTTCTCGATTCCAATTTTTCAAGGGTCCATGCGCCATTTTAAACTTGCATTACTGTAGAAAATCGAAATTCCGAAAACTAGGGTGTCAGTATACTCATTTTGAAGCTCTCAATTAGCTGAATTCAACACTGCAAAAATTTTGAAATTTTCTCTAGAACTAAGAAAGTTATGATGGTTTGAAATTCAAATTTATAGGCGCATGGACCCTCGAAAAATGAAAACAGAGCAAAATATGTCGTGTTTATACTCATTTGAAAGCTCTCAACTTGTTGAGTCTAAAAATCATAATTTCATATTGCTCATTCGAAGGATTACAGTAGTTTTTGCCTAAAAAGTGCTCTAAACTTCAAACGCTCATATCTCACTCAATTTTTTGCGGATTTCAGTTTTCTTTTTTGGAATGTGAAGCTAGGGATCCAGAAAAAACTACAAAAACTACAAAAACTAAAAATCCGACCTAAATTTCGAATTCCCAGAGAGAACATAAGTTTAATTAATTTCTATATGCCTTTCTCACGCCGGTTCTTTTTTTCCGATTCCTCACATATGTATGTATTAGCCATTTCTCATGAACTTTCACTAAATTGAAAAGAACTACAATAAGAAAAAGAGATTTAGAGAAAAAAAGGAAAATAAGAAGGAAGTCAAAAGGTTCAAACATGATTTCCCGCTTAATCCAATTTGCCGTTATGTTCCGAAAAATGACGATTCTATAAACATTCTTATCTTGTTTTATCAAAAATATGTAGTTTGAAAATTTCTCTAGATTCTGAGAGTCAGATTTCAAAAAAGAAAAGTTAAATTCGAAGAAAATTAGAAGAGTTATGATCATTTGAAGCTTAGAGCACTTTTTTAGACCAAAACTACCGTAATCCTTCCAATGAGCGATATGAAACTATAATTTTTGAATTCAGCAAGTTAAGAGCTTTAAAATGAGTATAAACATGACCTGCTTTGCATAATTTTCATTTTTCGGGTACCTTTTGGGACCATGCGCCTTTAAATTTCAAATTTCAAACCCTCATAACTTTTTGAATTCTGCTCCAAACTCAGAAATTTTTGATTTTTCATATTAGGCTGGCTGAGAGCTTCAAAACAAGTACAGGGTGGCTAATAAGTATGTGGTTTTTTGTTTTCGAGTGCCCTGGAAAAAAATTGGCTTATGACATTCGAACTAAGTTCATTTTCTGATAATATAGGACCAGTTGAATAATTATTTGGGTACATAATCGGAGTTGAATGCTTCGGCTTTGATGCAGGCCATCAGAAGCTCCGCGAAAAAAGTCACCGTGCGCCGCAGGTAGTTGTTGTCTGTTTTATCTCATAACTTGAGAAGTGCTCGCTTGAGCAAGTCAAAAATTGGGCAAGAGCAAGTCATGATCTTGTTCTCCATGTCCCCCAAAAATGAAAATTCAGGGGGTTGAGATCGGGCGACGAGATAAGCTTCAACTCCTTCTCCCAGTATCGCGTAAAATAAGCTTCGACCCCCGATTTCGTGAATTTGGAGCTTCGAAGCGGTGCCGAATATTGTTTCATAGTAAATTGTTTCTGGCCAACATGAATAGCAGCTCAGGGAAATCGAACACCCTTCAAAACCATATTTTGGTAGATATCCGAGTTGATCTTCGTGTGTTTGTCAATGAAGACCAGTAAAACTCTACCTTCAGTTGTCAGCCGTGCTCAGACCATGACAGATTTTGGGAAAAGTCCTTTTTATACCAAAAAACGTTTAGGGGATCTCGAGTCATCTTTTAACATCGTTTGCCAATTTTTTCTGCTTCCTGGAAGCGACTCAGTGGTGGAAATCTCCTCATAGGTCCATAAAACGTTGTAGAGGCGGCGCACCTACATATCGTTCTCTTCTGGAGAATCCCACAGATAATACAAATGTTCAATAAACGAGATTTTTGTTTTTTTAGTTGTTCATTGAAATATTCTTCTGTTTTAAACTGTTTGGTGATTCCCTTAGCTAACGACTGACCGACGCTGAGTGCCAAACATCATCGTATTTTCAGTGTTAAAGCTTGAAAATTTTAGTACGGTGTGAATAAGCTTGCATAGAAAACGTAGAAACAAAAAGTGATGGCAATTGGTTCTGGAGGCCTCTTATATACGTCTCATACTTTCGGAATTCGTCGAAAGTTTTCAAAAATCGCACTTGGCACGGTGCCAGGGGCTCGCACAAAAAAAACCACATACTTATTAGCCACCCTGTATAAGCATGCTCTGGTTTTCTGAAATTCAAATTTCTACAGTAATCCTAGTCCGGGGTACCCGAAAACTGAAAATCAAGAAAACTAGGCCATGAGTATACTCATTTCAAAGCTCTTAACGCGGCAAACTCAAAAATATTAATTTCAACAAAATTCGACTTAAATGAATTAAGTTACGGCTCTAAAACTACAACTCCAAGCCTATTTCTGGCTTCCCCTAAATAGAACATTCTAGAACGGGCCACACCTTAGAACTTAGAACTCCTTTTCTCCCCAAAATAGGTCAATATTTGTACAGTTAACCGTATAATAGATGTTATTATCGTTATACATACATAAGACGGGGTTTGCCTAATAGTTTATGGTCAGTCAACAACTTTTTTTTTGATCATATGGTTTTTTTTTGGATTAAAAAGTTAACAAAAAAATTCACAAGTCAGACTTTTTTGAGCATAGTGGTGCTATATATAGTTTGGAAGCCCTTTTTAAGGACTACATTTTTCGATTTAGCCTGATTTAAAATGTAGAGTTTGAAAAGAGTTATGAGCATTTCAAAGTCAGGGCTCAGTTTAAGCGCAACCCTTTACATAGCGCAACTCGCTATAAGCTCAACTTATGTAGTTTGAACTTAATCATGCTTTATATCAAATTGAAGCTCTGTTCAAGTTCTACATTTTTCATTTTAGATATTCCAAAAATACTAATTCTGAAAAAAGTTACGTCCCTTTTTCCCTAGCTGTACCTTTCCCGCCTCCCCTTACATCACCTTTCTGGAATAACAAATTTTGAACTGCAAAATTTTTAGGTTTGAACTTTTTAGTACAGTAGTGTTATATGTCATTTTAAAGTTCTTTAAAAGTTCTACATTTACCAATTTGAATCTTTAAAAAATATTGGATTTGACTCGAGTTACAAGGATTCCAATGCTAAGGTTCACCAAAGCCGCAAGCTAAGGTTTACCCAACCCGCTACATAGCGCAACTAGCTATAAGCTTAATTTATCAAATTCAAACCTAGTCATGTTTTATATTATTTTGAAGCTCTTTTCAAGCCTTACAATATCCCCTTCAGATTTTTTAAAAATTCCAATTATAGAAAAAGTTACGCCATTTTCCCCTAGCTGTCACAATTTGTACCTTCCCCGCCTCATCTTTCTGGAATAACAAATTTTGAACTGCAAAATTTTTAGGTTTGAATTTTTTAGTACAGTAGTGTTATATATCATTTTAAAGCCTTTTTCAAGTTCTACATTTACCAATTTAAATCTTTAAAAAATATTGGATTTGACTCGAGTTACAAGGATTCCAATGCTAAGGTTCACCAAAGCCGCAAGCTGAGGTTTACCCAACCCGCTACATAGCGCAACTAGCTATAAGCTTAATTTATCAAATTCAAACCTAGTCATGTTTTATATTATTTTGAAGCTTTTTTCAAGCCTTACAATATCCCCTTCAGATTTTTTGAAAATTCCAATTATAGAAAAAGTTACGCCATTTTCCCCTAGCTGTCACAATTTGTACCTTCCCCGCCTCATCTTTCTGGAATAACAAATTTTGAACTGCAAAATTTTTAGGTTCGAACTTTTTTAGCATAGTAGTGTTATATATCATTTTAAAGCCTTTTTCAAGTTCTACATTTACCAATTTAAATCTTTAAAAAATATTGGATTTGACTCGAGTTACAAGGATTCCAATGCTAAGGTTCACCAAAGCCGCAAGCTGAGGTTTACCCAACCCGCTACATAGCGCAACTAGCTATAAGCTTAATTTATCAAATTCAAACCTAGTCATGTTTTATATTATTTTGAAGCTCTTTTCAAGCCTTACAATATCCCCTTCAGATTTTTTGAAAATTCCAATTATAGAAAAAGTTACGCCATTTTCCCCTAGCTGTCACAATTTGTACCTTCCCCGCCTCATCTTTCTGGAATAACAAATTTTGAACTGCAAAATTTTTAGGTTTGAATTTTTTAGTACAGTAGTGTTATATATCATTTTAAAGCCCTTTTTAAGTTCTACATTTACCAATTTAAATTTAAAAAAAAAGTTGAATTTGAAGTAAGTTAAAAGTTTTCCAATTTTAGGTCAATGAGACGCTTTATGATTACAACTCGTTACGCGGTACTAGCTCAACTTATCCAACTAAACGTTATCATATTTTATATCATTTTGAAGCTCTTTTCAAGTTCTACATTTTCCATTTTAGATTTTTCATATTCCTCAATTCTAAAAAAAGTTACGCCCCTTTCTCCCTAGCTGTCACAATCTGTACCTCTCCCCCGGTTCCCCTTCCTCCTGAGTGTGCTCAAATGAGTCTCGGATGTCGCCTTTCCCGATCGGCCACCTGTCACTTTCTTTTTCTCTAACACCCTCTTCATTTTTTACACTCTCTCATCACTTTTTTCATTATGTCTACGTCTCTTGGCTCTCGTGGGGAGCCACTTTCCTCCCGGGACTCGTTTATTTCCATGTGCAATTTTCTTCTTGAACGTTCTTGAGCCATGTGTCGAGTTTTAGAACGATTTTTTGAATTTTTTATTGTGAAAAATCAGTTTTCCAGGGTTTGATAACCCAGATTTCGTGATTTTTGAGCTAGAAAGTTCCAATTTTCAACTATTTTTTGCTTATTTCCTGCCCATTCATCTTTTCTATGCATCATTAATATTCTAATCCTTCCAGAATAATCCATTCCGAATTCTAAAAAGGATGGATTAGCATTATCCCTTGTCCAAAAATATTTATATACCAAAAAATAGGAAAACAAGCCAAAAAATAGCTCTGAAAATGAGTCAGAATAGGCTTTCCAGGAATTTTTGAATCTTAAAACTACCGTAACCTTTGGAATTATTGTCCTGAGTTTTCGAAACCGATGAATTTGAGTTTAAGACGTTCTGAGCTTCAAAATGAGCATAAACACGACATATTTCGGATAAGTTTCGTTTTTGAGCTAGGAGAACCATGCGCCTTTAAACTCCGAATTTACAAATCTTACTGTAATTCTCCTCGTTTCTGCCCAAACTTGAAAATTTTTACAGTTTTGAATTTAGCAAGTTTAGAGCTTCAGAATGAGCCTAAACAAGGTGTATTTCAGCCAATTTTAATTTTTGACCCTCTATGCGCCTTTAAACTTATCTTCGAAACTACCGTAACTTGGCTCATTTTTGCCAGAAACTGAAAATAGTTTAATTTTTGAATTTGTCTTGTTTTGTGCTTTAAAATGATACCCCGCACGCCCTGTTTTGATTAGTTTTCAGAATTTGAGGGCCCCATGCGCCTTTAAACTACTGTAGATTTTCAATTTTCTCAAAGTGGGCGGAGCCTAGACGTGTGGGGTATCATTTTGAAGCGCATGATGAGTAGAATTCAAAAATTCATGTTTTCAGGGTCTAGGGGCAAAAGCGAGGGCTAAAAATTGAATTTTTCTGGAAATTTGAAAAAAATTTTTTTTTGAAAATTTGAAAAAAAACGTTTTCGGTTTTTTTCAGGATTTTTTTTCTAAAAGATTTTTATAAAATGTTGAGCTTTCTGAAAATTTCAAAATATTTTTAGTTTCATAAAAGGTCCAAAACGCACCCCTTGAGGGGGGGGGGGGGGTGTCTGAGTCATCATCATTGAAAGTATTCCAAGGTCCTTTAAACTGATTTCGAAACATTTTTCTAGTCTTTTTCTCTAACTGTCTAAGTCTCTTCACTCTCTCTCCCTCTCTCTCATCAGTTAAGTGTGATGTTTACCAGTTCGACTTATGTGTGTCCTCATCTTCCACCTCAACCCATCCGTCTCCCCGTGATGTCATTTCTTCTCACATTACCCCTTTCCGGAACATTCCTTAAATTTTTCTTGGTTAAAACTATCTAAACGCTATTTTTTAAATTTGAATTTTTGAAAAAAAAAACTTTCAAAAAAAAAACAATTTTTTTTGATTCCAAAACTTTTCTTTCTACCGTAACTTTGTAAACTCTGGAGTTTTTGTCTTAATTTTTGCATATTCTTCATTATCACAATGAGAGCTTTTGAACGATACCCCACACACCCCGATTCCTTTCATTTTGATTTTTGGCAATTAAAGGCGCACACCCCAAAATCGAAATAGCCAATTTAATCGATTTATAGCATGATTATACTCATTTTGAAGCACTAAACATACTGAACGCAAAACTATCAAAATTGTAAGTTTCCGGTGAAAATGAGCCGAGTTACGGTAGTTTCAAAAATTGGTTTAAAGGCGCATGGGGTAGGGAACAAAAAATGAGAATTGGAGGAAATATGTCGTGATTGGGCTCACTGTAAAGTTCTAAAAATTCTAAATTCAGAACTGCAAGAATTTCTACATTTGAGTCAATACGAAGCAAGTTACAGTAAAAACGTAAATGACGAGTTTAAAGGCGCATGGGGTAGAGAGCTCAAAAATGAATACTGGTAAAACTATGTCGTGTTTAGGCTCATTTTGAAGCTCTAAACCTGCTAAATTCAAAACTATCAAAACTATCAATATCAGACTAACATGAGAAAAGTTACTGTAGCTAAAAGAGAAATTTCTGAAAACTCGGGTTTTCCCAAGGGGCGAAATTTATTCTAATGTGGTTTTTTTTCTGCCTGGCTTAATTTGACACTTAACACCTGTCAGAAGGTCATCTGTCTTCTGAAGTGGAGTGTCTTCAGAAGACACCTGCTGTCATCACATCATCATTCATCCCCAGCCAACCAACCCCTCTAATTATATACACTGTCGCATTTTTTGGTCCTTAATAGCCTTTAGGGGGTAAAATTCGTCAAATTTATGTTGAAAATCAAATTAAACACTTAAAATTATGTCTAGAACCAGTTTTGGCTGGAAATTTTACTTAAAAACGAGAAACAAAAACTAAAAAAAAAAGAAAAAAAGTTGTTTTTCAATTTTCGTCATTTTTTTCAAGTTTTTAGATCAGAATTTTATGAAAAAAACGATTTTACAAATAGTTTTGCTCAAATTCGCCTACTAAATCCCCAATTCTCACCTTTCTATCAAAAATAGGTACTTCATTGACACAAATATTTGATTTCCATGGATTTTTTTTGTAATTTGAGAAGATTTTCAATTTTTTTTTCTCTGCGTCTCTCACTCTCGCTTTCTTTTATTTTTTGTATGTTTGCACTTTGCTTTTTCTCACTTCCTAGGTTTTTTTTTGAAATTTTAGTGTCCGAAAAGCCTTTTTCCCCTTGCTCCTTGGAATTTCACTCAAAAACTACAGTAACTTTTTGAATTTCCACTTTTGCTACTCAATTTTTGCATATTCTTCAACAGCGCATTGTGGGCTTTCAAATGATACCTCATAAGCCACGATTCTTTGAATTTTGATTTTTGACCCTTAAAGGCGCATACCCCAAAATCGAAAATTTCATTTTTATGGATTCATGGCATGATTATACTCATTTTAAAGCGCTAAACATGCTGAGTTCAAAAATTTAAAAATTTTTGATTTCTGACAAAAATGAGCCAAGTTACGGTAGTTAGAAAACTTGGTTCAAAGGCGCATGGGTGGGTCAAAAATCAAAATTGTTCAAAATATGTCGTGTTTAGGCTCATTTTGATGCTAGGAACAATCTGAGTTCAAAAATCCTAAAATTTCCAAGTTCATGCTAAAACGAAGAAAGTTACTGTAAGATACGTAAATCAGGAGTTTAAAGGCGCATGGTGCTCCTGGCTCAAAAATCGAAGTTGTCCAAAATATGTCGTGTTTAGGCTCATTTTGAAGCTCTTGAGCTGTGAAGTCTGAAAAATTAAATTTTATGTAATTTCCAGCAAAATTCAATAATATTGGGATCCTATAAACAATTTTTTGAATTAAATATATCCAAAATTTCAAAACCCCATAACTTTTTGAATTTTTGTCCGATTTTTATGATTTTTGTCCTAAAATGATTCTTATAACCTGGAAATTTATTCAAGCTACATAATTACTAGCAAAATTGACTCAAAACCTGCTGAAACCGACGTCAAAAGTGTGTCAAATTTTTTTTCCAAAAAAATATTCCAAAAATTTCAAAACCTTCCAACTTCCTTCATTTTTCACCTATTGTCTAGATACTTGGCTTGAAATGACCCCTGATTCCTAAAATTTCAGAAATCATTTTCTCCTGTCGTTTCTCGTTTTAAAAATAATCATTTCGAGTGGCGTTTCCACACCCACTAATCCTCTCCCCTCTCTCCATTCCTTTTTTCCCTCTTAAGAACATTTTAAACCCGCTTTTTGCCTCTTTTTCACCGATTTTTCTGAGATTATTTTGTTTTAAGAGAAGTGGTGATATGAAAAGTGGAGTTTTTCCTTTAAAAGAGGTTTAACACCTCCGACTTTTTAAGTGCCTAGGGGTAAGTGCCAGCTTATCACCCCCTCTCCATTTTCGGAGAGAAAATTCTAGGAAAATTTTTTTTATTTTGCGTTTTATTTTATTTCCAAAAAATTTCCTACATTTTCCATTTTAGATCATCAAAATTGACCCAAAACTCGCTGAGTTATGCTCAAATTTTGAAAAAAGTCGAAAATTTAATTTTTTTAAATGATTTTCTGGAATTTTCCTCTTTTTTTCTGATTCAAGCTTCTAAAAACTTCGAAATCTAAACTCTACTCATTGTACGCTTCAAAATGATACCCCACACGCCTAGACACCGCCCACTTTGAGAAAATTGCAAATCTACAGTAGTTTAAAGGCGCATGGGGTACTCGAATGTTGAAAATTAGCGAAAACCTGGTGTGTGGGGTATCATTTTGAAGCTCTAATCGTCATAAATTCAAAAATTGAAAAATTTCAAGTTTCCGGCAAAAACGAAGAGAGTTACAGTAAGATTTGTAAATTAGGAGTTTAAAGGCGCATGGTGCTCCTAGCTCAAAATTGGAATTTGTACAAAACATGTCGTGTGGGATATCAATTTGAAGCTCAAAACGTTTTGAACTCAAAATTTTAAGTTTCAAGAGTCTTGGCCAGAAATTTAAAGGAGTACGGTAGTTTTTAATTTTTTTGGTTGAAAAAAATTCAAAATGTTGTAGCTGGGCTAGTTTTCAAGCGATTTTGATGGATTTTTGACTCAATTTGCTAGAAACTTCCAGAAAATTCTTCTGGCCCCTTCTCTCTCTTCTATCCGTCAGTTGTCCTTCAATCTAACACCTTTTGCCCCCCGATGACTCTCTCTCTTATCACACATTAAATTGTCACTTATATCTTTTTTTCTCTGCGTCTCTCTTCCTTTTACTCTCTCTTCTTATATCAAACACATTGAGAAAGAGCACTTATACACAGCGCATAGGTTATCAAACTCCTACAATTTGATTTTATAAGAAAAATTTGAATTTAAGTTTGAACAGAAAAGTTGAAACTTGATGTTTTTGAAATTTTCTTTTCATTTTGAAGTTTCGTATCTAAAGACTATTTTTGAATTCGGCTGCTTTCGAGCTTCAAAATGAGCCCAAACACGACATATTTCGTGCAGGTTTCGCTTTTGAGCCAGTTGCACCATGCGCCTTTAAACCCCTTATTTACATTTCTTACTGTAACTTGTTTCGTTTTTGCCGGAAATGGGAAATTATTTGATTATTGCATTAAGCATGTTTAGTGCTTCGAAATGAGCCCAAACACGACCCACTTTGCTCAATTTTGATTTTTCGAGTTTAAAGGCGCATGGACCCCCGAAAAATCAAAATCGAGCAAAATGGGCCGTGTTTATACTCATTTGGAAGCTCTTAACATGCTAAATTTAACTGTTTAATTCCGAGAAAGTTTGTAAAAGAAATCAGCCAGTTATGATTCAATTTTAGTTTTAAAAAACACAAGAAAAGTGATTACTCATCATAATTTTTCGATATAATTTTTTTTTGTCATTTTTTTGTAATTTTCTATTTTTCCTATTATTGCTCATCTGTAAATGACACATCCTTCTCTTTCCGTTTTTCTTGAAAACCTTTTTTTTCTAATTTTTCTATTTTTTCAGATTCTTCATCTCCTGGACCACCGGTTTTTTTTCCAGTTGGGACCTTATCGCAAGTTTTTCAAAGTTTTTAAATTTTTTTTGTTAAATTATTGAAAATTCCACACATTTTGATACTAAAATCATCGAAATTAAAGTTTTTAAAAAATGCGAAAATTTCAAAAAAAAATTTTTTTTTCGAAAATTTCGAATTTTTTGAAATTTCATAACTTTCATAGATTTCATTCGATTTTTATGGTTTTACTATCAAGATGTAGCTGAAAATCTAAATTTTTTGAATTTCTAGCAAAAAAAAATAATTCGACCAGCGGCCGGCCGTCTGGCCTAGCGGTCGACAGCGGTCCCTTTGAAATTAGGTACTGTAAACACTTCAAATAAAGTGCAACTTTGAGCCTATATATCTCAGTTCCTGTGAAAGATATAAAAAATGGTTAACTAATAAAATATTGGTGATAATATGATAAACATTTTGTTAGTTGACTACTTTTTGATATCTCTTACAGTAACCGAGATAGATTGGCTCAACAAATTAGGTGGTTTGAGTGGCTGTCTATAAGAGTTTTAAGGGTATTTTTCCCCTGATTTCGACTATTTTGATGCCAAAAAATCCTGATTTTTTGTTATCAGTTCCTTATCAGTTCTTAATCATAGTAGATCATATCCCATCATCCTTCTGCCTCAACCACCTCATTATCCTTATCCCCCTGTCTGTCATTCATCCATTGTTCGCCCCCCGATATGTGTTCCCACATATCTATCACCCATTAGTGTAATTACACCCCCTGTAACCCTCGTTTTTTCCTCACGAATACACACAATGATTCTGACGCATTCTGACCTCTTTTCAACAGTACCCCATTCAAGTTCTAGCCATGCGCCTTTAAACTCTTTATTTACATTTCCTACTGTAACTTTCTTTTGGTCGGAAGTTGAATATTTTTCAATTTGTGAACTCAGCTTGCTTAGAGCTTCAAAATGAGTATAAACACGGCCCACTTTGCTGCATTTCAGTTTTTCGAGTTTAAAGGCGCATGGACCCTCGAAAAATCAAAATCAAGCAAAATAGGTCGTGTTTATACTCATTTTGAAGCTCTTAAAATTCTAAATTCAAAAAACAAGGTATTTTGAAATTCGAAACATCGAGAAAGAAATTACACTGATAAGAATAGAGATTAGGGTATCAGCTGATATGGTGGTGATACTAGGGTCATCAAAACAAATAACTATTTTCAGATATTATTTTTTGACTGACAGTTTTTCGTAAAATCAATAATCACAAGAAATTGGTTTCGAAAAAATATCAAAAAAGTGGCGCCGAGTTTCTTATCAGTTATCACCCTTACAGATTTTTAGACATTTCGCACGTTTTTTAATGATTTTAGGAAGCGGGCGGTTTTTATTATGAGGACGGGAAGACTCAGTTTTTTTGAAATTTTTCGAAATTTTGTGATTTTTGGGCTGATACTAATCAAGTTACTGTAGTATTTCCTTTTTTGAATTTGAATGCGCCTTTAAAGTACTGTAACTCTCTTATTTTTGATTCAAAATTTTCTGAAACTTGTAGAAACGTTTTTGGCTTGTTTAGAGCTTCAAAATGAGTATAAACATGACCTATTTTGCGTGATTTTGATTTTTCGAAGGGTCCATGCGCCTTTAAACTCGAAAATTCAAAGTTTGTCTAACCTAGCCATGATTATACTCATTTTGAAGCTCTAAACATGCTGAGTTCAAATATTTGAAAATTTTCAAGTTCTGGCAAAAACGAAGAAAGTTACAGTACGATTTGTATCTGGCTCAAAATGACTTTTTTCAATATAGGGCTTGTTTAGGCTCATTTTGAAGCTCTAAACAAGCTGAATCTGAAAATTTGGGTGAAATATTTCCTTAAGGTTACTGTATTCCACTCATGCATGCTTTCTGATTCTTAGAATCTTCCAGAAACTCCTCGAATTTTCCATTTCGGCATATATCAAAGAACCTCTAGAATAGACAAAGATAAGTGTGTGTGGACCGGGGGGTCCTCCACTTTAGATTTGTCGGATTTGTGCATTGTCACCATAAGAGAGACTACTCGATAAGTTTTCCCCCCATCTGAATGGTCCTTTTGTGTCTGCCACTTGAGAATAGAGTCCCCCATGTGTGTACACAGGGACCCCCGAAAAGTGGGCGGAGCTTAATTAGGAGATTCGAGGGACACACATAATTTGATTGAGATTTGTGAGTCATCTGCTGGTGTATTTTGAGACACGGAAATCTAGGAAATTGGGCTTCGAGCTAAGCGGTCCGTGTTTTTGGTATCTAAAACTACCGTAACCTTTCTAATGTTCGTCCACATTACTTGAAAATTTATTTATTGAATTTTAGAGGTTGGGAGCTTCAAAATGAGTATAATCATGACTAGGTTTGCTTAACTTTGATTTTCCGAGGGTCCATGCGCCTTCAAACTCCTTGTAACGTTATCTACTGTAACTTACTTCATTTTAGCTGGAATTCGAAAATTTGAATAAATTTGAATTCAGCTTGTCAAGAGCTTGAAAATGAGTATAAACACGACCTATTTAGCTTGATTTCGATTTTCGACTTTTGTCGACTTTAAAGGCGCATGGACACCTCGAAAAACCAAAATCACCAGAATCCAGTCGTGTTTAGGCTCATTTTGAAGCTCTCAACAAGCTGAGTTTAAAACGCTAAACATTTTCAAGTTCCTGCTAGAATTAAAATAGTTACAGTAGGTTTAGGGTTTAAAGCAATGCTTTTTTGGTACCTAAAACTACTAAAACTACCGTAACCCTTCTAATTTTTGTCTTAATTTTTTGAAACTTGATTTTTCAAATTTTAGAAGTTGAGCGCTTTCAAATGAGTATAATCATGACTAGGTCTCGTTGATTTTGATTTTTGCCCCTGGACCATGCGCCTTTAAAGTCAAAAAATGAAATTTTCGGAAATAGGTCGTGATTATACTCATATTGAAGCTCTCAACAAGCCAATATGATTCCCATAGTTTTCATCTAATTTGAGCAAAAACTAAAAAAGTTACAGTAGTTTAAAGGCGCATGACCCCGCTTTGGGTCCATTAAGTTTGGTGGAAAATCAAAATCAACTTAACCTAGTCGTGTTTAGGCTCATTTTGAAGCCCTAAGCGTCGTAAATTCAAATTTCTAGTTTTCAAAACCTAATTTTGGGTTTCTAGGCCAACAACTTCAATTGAAATCGAGTCAAGTGGGGAGGGGGCACTTTGGGGGTGTCTTTGGGGTGGGTCCATTTGTTTGTCCTAGAAATTCTAAGAATCTCGAGGAAGAGGGGGAAGAGTGAGGGACGCTTAATTAAATTAATGAATTCTTTTGGGACGAGCACTCTCTCTTCTCCCACGTTTCCTCTTTTTTCTGGTTTTGGAGCATTTCGGAGCCAAAAAATTTTTTTTTTGGTTGAGTTTCTTGGGGTCCATTCGGTCCATAGAGGGGTCTGTAAAGAACTATACTATTTTGAAATTCCAAAAAATCGCAAAAATTGGGGTTTTCAGCGTTTTTCCTGTTTTTGTGTGATTTGTCGTATAATGGGGTGCATTTAGGGATTTCACACTCAAAATTGTCAAATTTTAATATTATTTTTGAGCTTAGCATCATTTTTTACCCATAGAACTCAGTCTTCAGCAATTTTGAGCGAAGTGTCGTAAAATGTGGTGTATGGTACGCCATATTCTTTTTTGAATTTTTACCTCGCCTACAGTAATCCCATTTGCTTGGAAAACTAGTGCCTCGGGGTAAAAAAATGCGAATAATCCAAAAATACTCTTGAAAATACAAAAATTTGAGTTCTAACACTTCAAAATCGGTGTTTGCGGACCACACACCAGATTTTACGACACTTTTCCGAAAATGGCTGAAAACTGGGGCCCAGGGGTGAAAAACATCGCTAAGTCCGAAAATCGGATTTTCAATTGGTGTTTGCGTACCCAGACAACAGATTTTACGACACTTTTTGAAAATTGCGTACCATACACCAGAATTGACGACACATGCCTGAAGATTGATGAAAATCGCTGAAAACAGGATCCTAGGGGTAAAAAACAACGCTAGACTTAGATTTAATGTTAGTTTCTTAGATTTCAAATGTTTTGAGACTCAAAACTGCAAAAAAGTTTGAAAAAAAAATTTAAAAAAAAAAAAAAATTTTTTTTCAAAAATTTTTGTTTCAAATTTCAATCCCCTCTTTTCACTCTCGAATGAACCCTTTTTCGAAAAATCTCGTTTCGTTTCTCACATTTTTGATGAATGAATTGAGACATTCGGAGGCAAAAAAGGGGGCGTGTCCAAGGTCGGCGCCCGCTCTTTTCGCCTTTGAAGACGTCCGAAAAACGGGGGGCAGTTTTTTGATGGATTGATGAACACTTTTCTCCTTTTTCTCCTATTTTTTGCCCCTGAATACCCCTTACTACTTTTTTTCGCTTGGTTTCTAAAATTTTGCCTTTTTCCTAAAAAAATTTTTTTGAAAAAAAAATTCCGAGTTTTTTGTGATTTTTCTTGCAATTTTCTCTTTTTTAACATCTATTTTTTATGATCTGACATCAAAAATGAGTTTTCCGCATTTTTTTACCTCTGGACCCCTATTTCCTGCTTTATTACACAAAATGTCGTCAAATTTGGTGTGTGGTACGCAATTTTCGAAAAGTGTCGTAAAATCTGATGTTTGGGTACGCAAACACTAATTGAAAACGCAATTTTTGAGATCAGCGATATTTTTTAGCCCTAGTACGTCGTTTTCAGAAAATTTCAGTTCAGTGTCGTAAAATATGGTGTTTGGTACGCAAACACCAAATTTTTAGGCGTTCTTTAAGCGTTTTAATTTATTTTTGCATTTTAACGCATTTTAATGGTTTTCTGCTCATCAGCTTGTTTTCCAATTTTTCCCACTTGAATTGACTTTCCGAATCTCGAAAATACCAATTTTGAGGCGAGTTATACCCATTTGAAGGTTGGTGGCCTAGAAACCCAAGTTTTGAGAAAACTAGGCCATGAATATTTTCGAATGATCAGGTAAGACATACTGACACTAATGCACTTTTTAGATCTCGAAAATGTTGATTTTTAGCCGAGTTATAGCCAAATCAAGTTTTGGCTCCTGGTGGCCTAGGTTTGGTTTTCTAGTCCACCAACTTTGAAAAGCCATAACTCGCTTCAAATTCGATATTTTTGAAATCTAAAACTTGCATTTTGTCTACCAAGGCAAGCCAAACAGAATGATATATAGCATGACCTAGTTTTCCAAAAATTTGGTTTTCTAGGCCATCAACCTTAAAATGAGTCTAACTTGTGTTAAAAATGAGATTTTTGCAAAGTTTTTTTTTGAGAAATTGCAAACCTTTGGACCCGGAAAAATGGACATGAAAAGGTCAATTTTCAGAGTGACGTTTTTTTTTTTGGAAAAACGAGGAAGCAGAAAAAATTGCGGAAAAAAGGGATCGATTTCAAATAAAACGGAAGTTGTCACTCTTTTCCCCTTTTTTGCTCTTTTTTCCGAAAAAAAGATACATTTTTGGGAATGAAATTTTATAAAATTGAGTTATGGGACATCTTTTTTGGGACACTTTTGGAGGATCCAGAAGAAATATTTTTTCGAAAAATTTTAAGCTCTAAAAATCTGAAAATTGAGAAATCTGATAATCTAGGCCCTGTTTTATATCACTGTGTTGAGCATTTTTTGGCAATTTTATAGCATTTTTTAGATTTTCAAAATATCGATTTTGAAGCGATTTATGGCCATCTAAAGTTGGTGGCCTAGAAAACCAAATTTTCGGAAAACTAGGCCATGTTGCATATCATTTTGTTCGGCTTGTTCTGTCAATTCTATATCAATTTTTAAATTTTTAAAATACTAATTTTGAAGCAAGTTATGGCTGTTTAAAGTTGGTGGCCTAGAAAACCCAACCTAGGCCATGGTGGGCTAAACTTGACTTGGCTATAACTCGGCTCAAAATCAATATTTTTGATATCTGAAAATTGGATTAACATCAACGTGTCTTGCCTGATCTTTTAAAAATGTTCATGGCCTAGATTTCTCAAAATTTGGATTTCTAGGCCACCAATCTTCAAATGGCCATATCTCGCTTAAAAATCGGTATTTTTAGGTTTTGAAAATTGGGTTCAAAGTAGGGAAAGCTGGCCAAAAGTATAAAATAAAAACCTCAACACAAAATTTATAATTCAGCTTCTAAAAAGGCGTTTTTTGGAAACCAAATTTTGGATACAGCCAGTTTAATCCTTATCCTGTCCTTTTTGTGTCTTCTATATTTTCGGCGGGGAGGGCTTTTTGCCGCCACCACAACCAACCAAAACCACAAACAAGGTGTCATCTATCCGTTTTCTCTCCCCCTTTTTTTTCCATTTTCGGGGGGTCATCCATGTTTGCTCACTTTGTCTCCCCTTGTACAGGCTTCATCTCCCTCTATGTACATTTTTCCCTTTCTCTTTCTCTCTCTCTCTACCTGAACATACAGAGAAATCCAAATACAACACAACACTCTCACTGTCCCTTTTCCCCCATTTTTCAATAGGGTGTTTTCTAGTGGGCAGCTTAGAACTCACTTGAGCGAATTATCAGTTTTTGGTTTCTCGCCCGTTGTGGCCTAGAAATCCAAAAATCTAGGTGATATTTTATTTTGCTTTGTACTATCTTGAAAATTGTTTTCCGGCAATTTCAAGGCATTTTTCAGATTTCAAAAATCTCAATTTTCAGCCGAGTTACACCAATTTGTAGGTTGGTGGCCTAGAAAACCAAACTTTTGGAAAACTAGGCCATCATTTATCTCAAAAATAATGATTTTAAATTGTTCCATTTGTTTTTCTTAGTAACCCACATTTTTTGAATTTGAAAAATCTCGAATTTGAGCCAAGTTACGCCAATTTGAACCTCCTGGCCTAGTTTCGGAATTCCTAGGCCACCAAGGGAAAAATGCTGTAACAACCCGAATTCTGAGAAATTTATGATTGTTGTATATGATTTTGTTAAGCGTATTTTAACAATTCTAATGCAGTTTTTAGATTTCAAAAATACCGATTTCAAGCCGAATTACACCAATTTGAAACTTGGTGGCCTAGAAACCCAAAATTTCGAAAACCTAGGCCATGTTGTATATCATTTTATCAGGCTTGTTCTAACAATTCTATTGCAATTTTCGGACGCGGAAAATATCAATTTTGAAGCGAGTTATAGCTGTTCAAAGTTGGTGGCCTAGAAAACCAAACCTAGGCCATCAGACTCCAAAATTGGATTTGACCATAACTCGGCTCAAAATCAATATTTTTGAAATCTGAAAACTGTGTTATGACCGGTGTGTCTTACCTGTTTTCTTAAAAATATTGATGACCTAGATTTCTCAAAGTTTGGGTTTCTAGGCCACCAACCTCAAAATGGGCATAACTGGGCTGAAAATCGATATTTTTCAGTTTTCAAAAATGCATTAAAATTGGAAAAAGCTCTAAATTTTTTTTCAAAAAAGTTTTAAAATTTCTACACGTCTTCTGGGGTCTTCGGGACCCCAGAATGGTGCATAAGACCCCGCAACACGCAGTAACTGAATAAATTTCTGGGGTTCATTTTCTCGTCGCCTTCTCCTTCTCTCCCCCATTTCCTGTGTCTTGTATCCCTTTAAACGGAGCTTGCAGAGCTCATTTTTCTGCCTTTTCCCCCGCGCTTTTTCGTCTAACTCTCTCTTTTTCTCTGCGTCTCTCGCTCTCTCTCCCCGTTTTTCGCCTAAAATCTAAAATTCTAGCCGTGTCATGCTAGAATTCAGCTTATTAGTCATCATCTATTTTTTCGTTTTTTTTCTGGAACCTTCTAGAATATTCTAGAAGATTCTGAGAAGTTTTTCGGATTTTTTTTCAAAAAATTATTTTTTCAGAAACCCACCCCTCAATGGAACAATAATGCGATAGAAGGACACTACTATACACTACAAACTGCAAACTACAAAAACTACAAAATTTAACTATGAGCAATACAAACTCATTTAGACACTGCTCTGTCTTTATTCAACTTGTCACATTGGCCCTTTTTGTTTTATTAGGCTCCGCCCACTTGACGGAACCCTCTGAAGAGTTTGAAGATGACGTCACAACTACAGTATCCTCAATTGCAAGTCCTATGAGAAGAACGTATACGAATGAATGGGCGATTAGGATAGCTGGAGGGAAGGCAGAAGATGCGGATCGGTTGGCCAAGAAGTACGGGTACACCAACTTGGGTCCGGTGAGTTTTTAAAAAAGCTAGAAATTTGAAATATTTTAAGCCAAAAACCATAAAAATCCGTTGAAAATAAGCTCAGATACGGTCAAAAAGACGCAAAACGGTAAAAGTACCGTAACCCGAATAATTTTCATTCAAATTGAACGAAACTTAGATTTTTGAGTTTTTCAAGCTTAGAGCTTCAAAATGAGCCTAAACACGATATATTTCTATCAATTTTCATTTTTGAGCCAGTAACACCATGCTCCTTTATACCTCCTCATGTACATATCTTACTGTAACTTTGTTCGCTTATGCCGGATTTCGAAAATTTTCAGATTTTTGAATTTAGCTTGTTTAGGGCTTCAAAATGAGTATAAACACGATATGTTTTGGAAAATCTTGATTTTTCGATTTTAAAGGCGCATGGACCCTGGAAAAATCAAAAATTGAGCAAAATGGGTCGTGTTTATACTAATTTTGAAGCTCTAATCAATTTGAGTTCAAAATTCAGAAAATTTCCGAGTTCCAGCAAAAACGAACAAAGTTACAGTAACATTTGTGATTTGACGGTTTAAAGGCGCATGGACCCTGGAAAAATCAAAATTTTGCAAACCTAGCCACAATTATACTCATTCCAAAGCTCTTCACACGCTGAGTCCAAAAATATCGAAATTTTTAAAATCTGGCGGAAACTAAGTCAGTTACAGTAGAAAATGCAAAAATGGAGGTTTAAAGGCGCATGGACCCTCGGAAAATAAAAATTTCCCAAACCTAGTCATGATTATACTCATTTCGAAGCTCTCAAACTCTCAAATTCAAATTTTCAGATTATTCCGGGTGACGAGTTCTATTTATTCCGTGACGATCGAAAGAAGTCTCGATCTGCAAGAAAAACGAGATCCCTATCAGCCAATCAGCTACAACACGAGGAAGAAGTGGTTTGGATGGAGCAGCAAGTGGCAAAACGGAGAGTGAAACGTGGATATCGACGAATTCGAAGGCATACAGATGATAATGAGATTATTGAAGAGGATGAGGGACGGCAAGTCAGCAAGTCAAGGAATCGCAAACATCCCGATCCTAATGACCCATTGTGGACCGATATGTGGTATTTGGTTAGTTATTATTTTTATTTTGAACTGATAGTCTGTAAATACTACTCATACTAAATTCATAACATTTTTCAAAACTCAAAAATGTCGATTTTAAGACGAGTTATGCCTATTTGAAGTTGGTGGCCTAGGAAACCAAAGTTTCGGGAAAACTAGGACATTTTATAAATCATCGTGTTTAGTTAACTTTGGTGGATATGAAACAGTTTTTCGTTTTCAAAAATATCAATTTTGAGCAAAGTTACAAACGCGGCCGAGTTTTGGATTCCTAGGCCATCATCTTCAAATGGCCATAATTCGGCTCGAAATTGAGATTTTTGAGTTTTGAAACGTGCATTTTGATCAGCCAAAGGTGCCAAACATTTTCATATACAACATGACCTAGTTTTTCGAAATTTTGGGTTTCTAGGCCATCAATCTGCAGATGGGCATAACTCGCCTAAAAATTGATATTTTTGAGTTCTGAAAAATGCATTAAAACTAGAAAACACTGCTGAACAAATTTAAGCCGGATTTCTTTACATAACGGAACACTTTTCGAAATTCCAAGACCTCTATTTTATCTCGAGTTACATCCATTTAAAGTTGATGGCCTAGAAAACCAAAGTTTTGGGAAAACTAGGCCATGTTATATATCTTCTTGTTTAGCTAACTTTGGTGGATATGAAACAATTTTTAGTTTTCAAAAATCTCAATTTTGAGCAAAGTTACAAACGCGGCCGGGTTTTGGTTTCCTAGGCCACCATCTTCAAATGACCATAACTCGCCTCAAATTCAACATTTTCAAAATCAAAAAATTGCATTGTACTCAACTAAAGAAGTTTGTCATTTTGATATAAACCATGGCCTAGATTTCTCAAAACTTGGATTTCTAAGCCATCAACCTTCAAATAGATATAACTTATCGGAAAATTGAGGTTTTTGAGTTTTTGAAAAATGCATTGCAACAAAAAAAATCTGTATTTTTCAGAACCGCGGCCAAAATGACATGGACTTCACCGCTCGGATGGATCACAATGTAAAAGAGGCGTGGGACCTTGGGTACACCGGAAAAGGAGTTGTGGTGACAATCCTGGATGATGGCCTAGAAAGAACACATCCAGATATCTCCCCAAATTATGATGAAAGAGCATCCTATGATGTGAATGACCGGGATAATGATCCAATGCCCAGATATGAGTTTTCGGATGAAAATCGGCATGGAACAAGATGTGCTGGAGAGGTGGCCGCGATTTTCAACAATAGTTTGTGTATTGTTGGAATCGCTTATAACGCGAACATTGGCGGAATTCGAATGTTGGATGGAGACGTGACAGATGCGGTTGAAGCGGCTTCTGTTGGACATAATGCCGATTATATTGATATTTATAGGTAAGTAATTTTTCTAGATTTGCATTATATTGTTAATTTCAAAACTTTTTTCAAAACTTAAAGACGTCCATCTTGAGCCAAGTTACGGCCATTTCAGGTTGGTGGCCTAGAAACCCAAGAGTGAAAATTCTAGGCCACATGTTTCATCATTTGATCAGACTTGCTTTGTTAGTTCCAAAACATTTTTCAGCACTCAAAAATATTTATTTTAAGCCAAGTTACGGCCATTTGAAGTTGGTGGCCTAGAAACCCAAAATACGGCCGCGTTCGTAACTTTGCTCAATATTGGAATTTTTGAAATCTGAAAATTACATTGTGTTTAACTGAACAAGCCTAGCAATTTGATATAGTGCATGGCCTAGTTTTGCCAAAACTTGGTTTTCTAGGCCACCAACTTCGAATGGCCATAACTTGACCTAGAATTGAGATTTTTGAAATCTGATAACTAGACTTGGCTGCCCAAACTTCCAATTTTTGTTTGTCATTTTACATTTCAAATTTTTCAAAAATATGAATTTTGAGCCGAGCTACAGCGATTTTAGCATGGTGGCCTAGAAAACCCAAAAGAGGAAAAAAACTAGGCCACATTTTATTTCGTTCGATCAGGCTTGTTTTGCTAGTTCCAAAACATCTCTGAAAACCTAAAAATACCTATTTCAAGCCGAGTTAGAGCCACTTGAAGTTGGTGGCCTAGAAAACCAAAACTCGGCCGCGTTTGTAACATTGCTCAAAATTGATATTTTTGAGTTCTGAAAATTGCATAACACTTGACTAAAGAAGCCTGGCAATTTGATATATTGCATGGCCTAGTTTTCTTTGGATTCCTAGGACAGATTTGGTTTTCTAGGCCACCATGCTAAAATTGCTGTAACTCGGCTCGAAAAAGAAATGTTTGAGTTCTCAAACTTGTCTTAAAATTTGCAGAGCTTCATCTTCTTACTATTAAAAATTTCATCTGAAAATTTGTAAACTTTCAGCGCCTCCTGGGGACCCGATGACGATGGTCGTACTGTAGATGGCCCTGCCAAACTAACAAGATCCGCATTTGAAAAAGGGATCACAATGGGACGGAAAGGAAAGGGCTCGATTTTCGTATGGGCATCAGGAAACGGTGGAAAAGATGCGGATTCGTGTAATTGTGATGGTTATACAAACTCAATTTACACTTTATCGATTTCCTCGGCCACCGAGAACGGCAACATTCCATGGTATTCAGAAGCGTGTAGTTCGACACTAGCAACGACGTATTCAAGTGGAGCAACTGGAGAGAAAATGATCGTAACCACAGATTTACATCATGCATGTACCAATATGCACACTGGAACAAGTGCAAGTGCTCCGCTAGCCGCTGGAATCGTCGCTTTGGCTCTAGAAGCCAATCCAAATCTAACATGGAGGGACCTTCAACATATTGTAATCCGAACTGCAAAGCCCATTAATCTCCGAGCTGGTGATTGGACCACAAATGGGGTTGGACGAAATGTGTCGCACTCTTTTGGGTACGGTTTGATGGATGCGGGAGCGATGGTGAAGCTGGCAAAGGTTTGGAAACGAGTCGATGAACAGCACAGGTGTAGACAGTTCTACCCAAGCAGGTATAAGTGAGTTCTTCTATCCTTTTTGGGGGGGGGGGAGGGATGTTTTAACAAAAACGTTTTTCCCAAGTTTCAAGCTCTTTGCTACTTTTTTCAAACTTTAAAAATATGAATTTTAGGCCAAGTTATGGCCATTTGAAGTTGATGGCCTAGAAATCCGAATATTTCCCATTTTAGTGGCCTAGAAATGTAAGATCTTAGGAAATCTAAATCACGTTTTTCATCAAAAATTAGGCTCATTTTCTTACCTTGAATGCATTTTTCAAACTTGAAAAATATAGATTTTGGGCCAAGTTATGGTCATTTTAAGTTTGGTGGCCTAGAAATCCAAATTCTTTGAAATCTAGACCATGTTGTATACCAAAATGTTTGGCATCATTAGCTGATTAAAATCCATTTTTCAGAACTCAAAAATCTCAATTTTGAGCAAAGTTACAAACGCGGCCGAGTTTTGGTTTCCTAGGCCACCAACTTCAAATGACCATAACTCGCTTCAACATTGGTATTTTTGAAGTCTGAAAAATGCATTCGCTTACTCCAAACAAATCAAACATTTTGATATAACACACGGCCTAGTTTCCTGAAATTTTGGATTTCTAGGCCACCAACTTCAAATTGCCATAACTCGGCTCAGAAATGAGATTTCTGACAAAATGTTTCAAAAAAAATTTTCAAATTTTAGGAACATTCCAAACGGAAATCGTCTTCAACTTCAACTTTACTCCGATGGATGCTATGGAGCTGCAGAAGAGAATAAAGTGTCGTATGTGGAGCATGTTCAAGCAATAGTAACGTTGAAAGCACCAAAACGGGGCGATCTTCAAATTTATTTGACTTCTCCGTCAGGTTTGTGGCTTTTTGAGATTACTGTAGCTTTTTTGAAAAATCAAAAATGTTGATTTTAACGCAAGATATGACCTCATTTTTGATTGGTGGCCTAGAAATCCAAATTTATGGAAAACTAGGTCATGTTGTATATCATTTTGTCAGAACTGTTTTATAGGGTCTAAGCCAGTTTTTGGATTCCAAAAATATTGATTTTGAGCAAAGTTGCGAACGCGGCCGAGTTTTGGTTTTCTAGGCCAGCTATTTCAAATTGCTGTAACTTCGCTCAAAATCAAGATTTTTAAAATCTAAAAATTGCATTGTGCTCAACTAAACATGCCTGTCATTTTGATATATACCATGACCTAGTTTTCTTCGGATTCCTAGGCCACCAATATAAAATAGCCATAACTCGCGTTAAAATCGACATTTTTAAGTTCTGAAAACTGATATAGATTCACCAAAAAAGTAATACTGTAGTAATACAAACATTTATAGGTACCAAATCCACACTGCTCACGAAACGAGCCCGTGACACTTCAAGAAGCGGTTTCACAGACTGGGCATTTATGACAACTCATAATTGGGGAGAACAGGCAGCTGGATTATGGATTCTGGAAATTGATAACGATGGATGGGATGGTGAGTTATACAAAAGTTCAATATTTTCTGAAAAATCTCAATTCTGAGCCGAATTATGGCAATTTGAAGTTGGTGGCCTAGAAAACCAAATTTTGGGAAAACTAGGCCAACACATGTATCTAAATGACAAGCTTCTCTAGCTAAACCCCTTGCAATTTTCGGATTCAAAAAATCTCAATTCTGAGCAAAGTTACAAACGCGGCCGAGTTTTGGTTTCCTAGGCCAGCAACTTCAAATCGTCATAACTTGGCCCAGAACTGAGATTTTTGAAATCTAAAAACAGCATAATAATCAGCAAAACAAGCCAAACATTTTCATATATCACGTGGCATAGTTTTTGCAAAATTTGGATTTCTAGGCCACCACCCAAAAATGAGCATAACTCGCTTCAAAATCGAGATTTTCCAACAATTTTTTTTGGATTTTGCTGGCCGAGTTTTTGGTTATTTAGGCCACTAAAAATAAAAATTCTAATTCTAAAATTTGTTTTCCAGATGCCGAGTTGGTAAAATGGGAATTGGTGTTATACGGTACCGATCGGGAAACCGGCGACTTCGGAGGCCTCCACACATCGCCATTAGCCGTTAGAAGTGTTCAAATGGAAGCCACGTCATCTGGATTCAGAATACAATTCTTGAATTTATTGATTTTCCTGATTTTTAGATTTATTTTATAATTCTTTTTTAATTCCAAAAATCCCCCTCAAAATCAAAAGATCTCATATCTTTTTTTTTCTCACTAGCAAAAAAATAGGTCCCAAAATTTTGTTTTTTCTCTCCGTCTCTCTTTTTTTCACACTCTCTCGTCTCCTCGATTACGGTACAATTTCGGTTTCTGTACATTCCGCTTTTTTCAAAATTTTCGATTTTTTAATTTTTTAATTTTTCTTCGAATTTTCACATCGAACGTGAATCCCTTTTTTCGCTACCCCATTGACATTTTTTGGTGCTAAAAACTAATTTTTCTAGAAATTTCTCAAAAAAATAAAATTTTTCTTATTTCCCTCTCTGATCCCATCCCATCCGAGACACGTGGAACATTTTTTGGAACACTCAAAAATGATCAAAATTTTGTTCGAATTGATGTGCAGGTATATAAGGGTTTTTTAGTTTTTCGTAGTCTGTAGTTTTTTGAATTGACATTTTGGTTTTTGAATTTTTGAAATATCTCAATTTTGAGCCGAGTTACGGCCATTTGAAGTTCGTGGCCTAGAAACCCAATTTCGGTGGCCTAGAAAGTTAAAAACTAGGTAATGTTATATATCATTTTGTCAGGATTGTTTTATAGTATCTTAGCCAATTTTTCGATTTCAAAAATATCAACTGTGAGCCAAGTTACGGCTATTTGAATTTGGTGGCCTAGAAAACCAAAACTAGGCCACTGACCACAAATGGTTATAACTCGGCTCAAATTCATCATTTTTGAAATCTAAAAATTGATTTGTGCTTGGCTAAACAAACCTGACAATTTGATATACAACATGGCCTAGTTTTCTCAAAATTTGGTTTTCTAGGCCACCACTTTTAAACGGTCATAACTTGGCCTATAAAAGAGATTTTTGAAATCTGAAAATTGGTTTGAACTGCTGAAATTTCCGATTTTTGCTTGACAGTTTATTTTTTGAATTTCGCAAAAAGGTCAATTTTGAGCCAAGTGACGTCAATTTTAAGATGGTGGCCTAGAAATCCGAATTTTCCAAAAACTAGGACATGTTGTATATAATCTTGTCAGTCGTGTTGTATAGTGTCTATGCCAATTTTTAGATTTTGAAAACATCGATTTTGAGCCAAGTTACGGTCATTTGAAGTTGGTGGCCTAGAAACCCAAAACTAGGCCACTGGTCACAAATGGCCATAACTTGCCTCAAATTCAACTTTTTTAGAATCTAAAAATTGATTTTTGCTTGGCTGAAGAAACTTGACATTTTGATGTATAACATGACCTAGTTTTCTGAAAATTTGGATTTCCAGGCCACCAATTTCAAATAGCTATAACTTGGGCTAGAATTCAAATTTTCGAAATCTGAAAACTGGATTCTACTCGACCAATCCTCTAGTTTATATGTTACAGTAGTATTCAAAATGGCACATTGCTCATCGTCTTCTTCTACCCATTGATCATCATGCCGATTCTATTCATGATTTGTGTGAAGAAAAAAGTGAAAAAATCCTCCAAAAAGCCATCGTCACCAGAATCTCAAGCATCGAACGTACAACAACAACCACTATCACTAGTTTCCCCATCTGGAGTTCCACCCCCTGGGGTTACTGTAGTTCCGGTGAATGTGAATAAAGTACAATGGAAGGGGCGACAGAAGCCGATGGTTGTGTTTGATGATGAGCAATCGAGAAGTGTAAGTGACAGTAGTTTCTGGGTTACTGTAGTTTTTCCATAATTTTTTTCACATTCTGGTTTTTGCACTTTCCGAAAATACCAATTTTGAGCCTAGTTATGGCTATTTGAAGGTGGTGGCCTAGAAATCCAAATTTGGCCTAGGAATCCAGAGAAAACTAGGCCATGTTGCATGTCAAATTGTCAGGCTTATTTAGCCAAGTACAATGCCAATTTTTGAATTCAAAAATATAGATTTTTAGCAAAGTTACAAACGCGGCCGAGGTTTGGTTTCCTAGGCCACCACCTTCAAATGACTGTCACTTAGCTCAAAATCGATATTTTTGAAATCTGAAAATTGACATATAAAGTGCAAAGCAAGGCTAACAAAATGATATACAACACGGCCTAGTTTTTTCAGAATTTTGGATTTCTAGGCCACCAACTTTAAATGGCTGTAACTTGGCTCAAAATTGGCTTTTTTGCAAAATTCAAAAAGCAAAAAATCAGGCAAAAACTGGAAATGTGGACAGCTGAACCCAATTTTCAGATTTCAAAAATCTCAAGTCTAGGTCAAGTTATGGCAATTTGAAGTTGGTGGCCTAGAAAACCAAATTTTTGAAAAACTAGGTCATGGTGTATATTAAATTGTCAGGCTTGATTAGTCAACCACAATGCACTTTTTAGATTCAAATTATCTCAATTTTGAGAAAAGTTATAGACGCGGCCGAATTTTGGTTTCCTAGGCCACCAACTTCAAATGGCTGTAACTTGGCTCAAAATTGGTATTTTTGAAAACTAAAACTTGCTTTACATTTGTCAGAACAAGCCAAACAAAATGATATACAACATGGCCTAGTTTTTCGAAATTTTGGATTTCTAGGCCACCATACGGAAATCGCTGTAACTTGTCTCAAAATTGTGATTTTTAGAGTCTAAAAATAGTTTTGAACTCAGCAAAATTTGGCAAACATTTTCATGGCCTAACTTTAGAAAATAATTTTTCTAGGCCACCAAAAAAGTCAATAATTCTTCCAGAACGCAAAAACGCCCAAAGCCAAAAGTGTGGATGAGCAATCGGAAAAGATTCGACGAAGTTCCCAGAAGACCGTAACCCAGACAGCTTCGGGTTCTCAAAAATTCGATTCCTCAACGTCGTTGCATGAAAAGGATACTGTAGCGCAGGCTCCGGATACTGTACCACAAGCCCCGCCCCCTACAGTAACCCCAAAGAATGCTCTAGAACCGCCGAAAGATGAGAATAGTGTTGAAGATCAACGAAGTGAGGAAACTGAAAATAATGATTAATATCGATTTTCTGTATTGATTTATTGATTTTTTATTGATTAAATAAAGAATTTTTATATCTCGAAATGTCAGGTTTCAGGGGGGCAAAAGGGGCGGAGTCAGCAAAAAAGGGGGCGGAGTCAGAAAGAGTGAACAGAAGAAAGGAATGAAAAGTGGGCGGAGCCGAAAAGTGGGCGGAGCTTAAAATCATGATCAGTTTGACGTGGAGAATGATGCGGTGTTGCCTGAAAATTGAAATTTTAAGATTCCCAAAAAAAAACTTTTTTGACCTACCAAAATAAATAAAAATCAATAAAGCAAACAAAATTTGGGTTACTGTAGTTGCAAAATAATAAATTAGCTGGGTTACTGTAGACACACTGTGGGTTAAACTGAAAATTAAAATTCAAAAATCAGAAAAAAATTGAAAAAAAACCTTACCATTTCGATTTTGGCTCTGTTGCTCGAATTCCATGAAGTCCTGCAAAAGTACAGTAATCCCAGAAATCTACAGTAATCCAAAAATAACCACTTACAATCAAGAAAGTGGCCCCGAGAAGAACACCCTTGAGTTTGACATCCAGATCGCCGGGAACTGAAAAAATTGATTTTTTGAGAAAAAAGTGGGCGTGGCCTTAAAGTGGGCGGAGCTTACAGTTGACTGCAAATGTGTCGGCGTCGGTGAACGCCTCGCGGAAGCAGCCACCCCATTTTTTGGTGATCGCACCGACTACAGTACCATTGTTCGCCGTTTTGATCTGCAAAAATTTTGGTCCATTTTAAATTGCTGGCCTAGGAATCCAAATTCAAAAAAAAACTAGGTCATGTTGTATATTATTTTGTCAGATTTGTTTAGTCAAACACAGTGCAATTTTTGGATTCAAAAAATATTCATTTTGAGCCAAGTTACGGTCGTGGCCGAGTTTCTTGGGGTTGGTGGCCTAGAAATTTAAACTTTTTGAAAACTAGGCCTTGATGCAGATCAAATTGTTTGGCATGTTTTGAGGAACTCAAAACGTTTTTCAAAATACAAAAATATTGATTCTGAGCAAAGTTATGGACGCGGCCGGGTTTTGGATTCCTAGGCCACCAACTTCAAATGCCCATATCTTGGCTCAAATTCAATATTTTTGAAATCTAAAAATTGCATTGTGCTCGACTAAAGAAGCCTGACATTTTGATATATACCATGACCTGGTTTTCTCCAAATTACTAGGCCATATTTGGGTTTCTAGGCCACCAACTTCAAACAGCCGTACTTTGCGTTAGAATAGACATTTTTGAGTTTTGAAAACTGATATAGATCTGTTGAAAGATGCACTTTCAGATTATATCAAAATTAAATTTTCTACCGTACCCCCTTCAACTGTACTTACCGGAAACTCCTTATCCTGACATCCACACAGCATGCAGCAGCATGGTCCGTCGATTTGGAACACAACATTGCCGTCGGCGTCCAACACGTCGTAATTTGACGACATGAAGCCACAACGCTGACGAATGACTCCAAGAACTCCCATTGAAGGCGTCTCGACGATACATTCCTGTTGACAACAGCCGACACACGCGAAACAGCCATAGCAACCGCCACCACAGCATTTGAACTCGCGTTTGATGGTCAGCACCTCCTGAAAATTGATTAATTTTTAACAAATTGAGAAAAGCGGAAAATCAGCTATGTTTTGGTACTAAAACCATCGAAATCGGTAGAAAGTTACAAAAGTTATTAGGATTTGAAAAAATTTTATTTTCAAAAACAAATTTTTTTTGGATTTTTTTTTTAAATTTCATAACTCGACTAGTTTTTATCGGATTTTGATGATTTTAGTTTCAAAATGTGTCTGAAAATCTGAATTTTCAGAATATCAAATTGTTTTGTAATTGGTCGAATATGAAAAAAGTTATGAGGATTTGGAAAAATTTAATTTTCGGAAAAAATTTTTATTTGGAATTTTTTGAAAATTTTATAACTCGATTAGTCTTTGTTGGATTTTCATGGTTTTAGTATCAAAATGTGTCCGAAAATCTGAATTTTTGGAAAATAACAAAATGTTTACAAAAAACAGCGGCCCTTTGCCTCAAAATGGGTCCTAGAGACCATATGTCATTTTCAGGCCTAACTCAGTCAATTTTGGTCCGTTTTTGATGGGCAAAAAAAATTCTTGGACCAAAATTTTGGGATTTTACTAACCCGTTTAAAATTGTCGACCACATGCATGACGAATCCACGATTTGGTCCACAACACTGTCGCTCACAGCATCCCGACTCCTCGAATGCATAGTAGCACTGCTCTCCGTTGGCATTTTTCAGCACATACTTGTTTTTGGTCTCCCAATCCGTCACAATTTCAATCAATTCCTTGATTTGATGGACCATTACAGTATCCAGATAGGTCAAATACTCCAAACCAGTTGGCACACCTTGAATTGCCGGTGGAAGTGGCATCCAGACGGAGCCGGGAGCCGGTTGAACAAATGCACCTGGCTGGGTAGTGATTGTTGGTTGCATTTGGAATTGTTGTCCCGGATTTTGTTGTTGGGGATTGTATCCCGGTTGTTGATTGATTACTGGATGTTGCATGACTGAAAAATGTTTAGAAATTGCTGGAAATTTGAGTGGAAACGAGCGAAAATTGACGGAAATTGAAGAAGTATTCAGAAAATTGCATTTCTTTAGAAAACGGCTTATATCTTCACAGCGGATTTTTCAATTTATTCAAATTTTTAATTATCCGACTGCTGAGATTCTATGCTTTCAAATCATATCCCATATGCCCTATTCAGCGCAGTTGGTACTGTAGTTTAAATGCGCATAAAGTAGGAGCCCTAAAGCAGACAAAGTATTAGCTCAATACGGGCCATAACTTCCAGAATTTTCGAAATTTAGGGTTTAAATTATTAAATTCGTGTTCAGGACGCTTTAAGCTTCAAAGTGAGCCCAAACACGACATGCTTTGCTCAATGTTAATTTTCCGATGGTCCATGCGCCTTTAAAGTCGAAAATTCAAAATTGTGCAAATGGTGTCATGTTTAGTCTCATTTCGAAGCTAAAAGCAAGGCAAATTCAAAAATCTAAAAATTTTTGAGTTCCGGCGAAAAAGAAGAAAGTTACAGTAAGATATGAAAATGAGGAGTTTAAAGGCGCATGGGGGTAGTGGGTCAAAAATGAACATTCTCCAAAATATGTCGTGTTTATACTCATTTTGAAGCTCATGACAAAGGAAATTCAAAAATCTAGCTTTTATCAATTTTGGATCAAAATTACAGTAATTAGGGACCACAGAAAATTAGCCAATTTTCAAATTGTCCCGATTACGGTCATGTTTGGGCTTATTTTGAAGCTCTCAAACAGTAAAATTGGAATTTCGTAATAAAAAAAAATCTAAAACCAATTTAAGATAGAAAAAAATACGAAATAGATTTCGAAATTTCGTTTTACTTCGCAGATTTCTGGTCTAATTTCAAAAGTGATATCAAATCAACCTTCTCAAATTGGCTAAAGGTCGATTTTTTCTAGAAAATAGAAGAAAATGATAGGCTTTTATATTCACATGACCGGTTAGGGCCGGCTACACACCCAAAGACGAAAATACGAAAAAAAAATTTTTCAGCGCTAATCAGAAATTTTTCAGCTGTCTATGGGGGTAGATGGTTGCCATGGAAATTGTTAAAAGACATGAGAAACGGAAAAAAGAAAAAAAAAGAGGGGAAGAAAAGAGAATATAGTGGTCAGAAACCCCTCGAATGATTCATCAGGAGACAAAAAAATATCTAAATTGAAAAAAGGGAGAGTGCAGACACAGACATCAACATAGACACGTAATCAACAACAATAACCTTTATAGGTCTGACGGCCTAGGAACCCAACTGGTGGCCTAGAAAATATTATCATTGAAATTGTCTCGTTTAGAGCTTCAAAATGAGTCTAAACATGACCATAATTGGACAACTTTGAAATTTCGTCAATTTTTTATGGTCCATAACTTTTTGAGTTTTGCTCTAAAACCACTGAAACATGAGTTTTTGAAATCGACTTGTCATGAGCTTCAAAATAAGTATAAACACGACTATTTTTGGATGATTTTGATTTTTGCCCCTTGGTCCATGCGCCTTTAAAGTCGAAAAATTGAATTTGCTAGAAATGGGTCGTGTGGGGTATCATTTGAAAGCTTGAAATCTCACAAATCTAGCTGTATCAAATTTAAAGAAATTCAACAAAGTATTGATGAGTTATGAGACCATTTTCAATTTTTCAGCTGTTTCGTTTTTTCTTGTATGGTCCATAACTTTTGTATCTTTACTCAGAAATTTGTGTAATTTATATGTTTGAATTTGCCGCGTTATTAGCTTTAAAATGAGTATAAACACGACTATGTTTGGATGATTTTGATTTTTGCCATGGACCATGCGCCTTTAAAGTCAAAAATCGAATTTCTCGGAAACATGTCATGCTTATACTCATTTTGAAGCTGACAACAAGCGAAATTCAAAAATATAGTTTTCATCGAGTTTGGAGCAAAACGAAAAAAGTTAGGGACCATCCAATACTTGACCAAATTTCAAAATTGCCCAACATGAGTCATGTTTATACTCATTTTGAAGCTCTAAACATGAAAAATTCAAAAAACTTAAAATTTTTCAGTTTAGACCAAAATCTGAAAAGTTACTGTAGCTTCAAATTTTTTTTTAAATCAGGAATCAAGCTAGAAATGGGCTTATAAGATTTCTGATCATATTCTGCCAAAGCAAAGATTAATTAAATTTTCTTTTTTTTTTTCTAGTGACGTCATCAAAATATTCCAGAAATCAGAAAATCAGAAAAAAAACAAGTTTTGCTTTATTTTTTGACCTCAAAAATGAAAAATAGCACTGAAAACATTTTTTGGTCTTGTTTTGAACTATATGATTTTAAAAAATGGTCAAAGTATATGTCTAGGGATTAAAAATTCACAATTTTTCAAAATTTTGAACATTCGGACATCTGGAAAAACCGATTTACAGACAGAAAAGTACTAAAAAGTGAGAAAATGACAGCAAAAATGGGGGTGGGGGCAAAATGAGAAACATTCTTTCGGTGGCGAAATGGCAGAAAACGAGAGACAACAGAATAAGAGAGAGAGTGTAATTTAGAGAGACGCAGAGAAACAGAAAAGGGACATGAGGAAGAAGGGTGAGGGATACTAGAGACATTCTCTAAACAAAATAAAGGGGGAGGGGGAGAAGAGGTTAATCTTGTTTAGACTATCCTAACTTTGCTGAAAATTAGAATTCCAACTTGAAATTAAAATATTTACATTTAAAATGTTGAGAGCTTCAAAATGAGCCGAAACATGACTATAATTGGAGAACTTTGAAATTTTGCCGATTTTCCTGGGTCCCTAACTTGGCCCATTTTGCTCTAAAATCGATGAAGTGTATATTTTTGACTTCGTCTTGTCATGAGCTTCAAAATGAGTATAAACACTACATACTTCTGAAAACTTCAATTTTTGACTTTAAAGGCGCATGGGGGTATTTAGGTCAAAAATCAAAATCTTCCGAATATAGCGGTGTTTATACTCACTTTGAAGCTAATAACGCGGCAAATTCAAAAATTTAAGTTTCATCGGGTTTGAAGCACAAATTAAAAAGTTAGGGACCATAGAAAATAAGCTAAAATTCAAAAATTTCCAAAATTGTTCAATTCTAGCCATGTTTATACTCATTTTGAAGCTCTAAACATGAGAAATTGAAAAAAATGTTAATCTAAAAATAAGAAAGAGCATTGAACACTTTAGGATCCTTAAAAAAAAGGTAGACTTGTTCCATTGGAGTTTGCTCACATCAGCTCTCGGCATTGCAAAGATCAAATTTTCCCTCTTTTTAAAAATTTTTGAGTAAATAAACTTTACTTTTTTAGCTCAAATACCAACTAACATCACTTGTTTTAGCTAGCAATTATTTCTGAAAAAAAAGAAATTTCGCGCTAAAAATTGCCAATTTTGGAACATTTTGAAAATTTGCCAATTTTGTATGGTCCAAAACTTTTTAAGTTTTTTGTCAATCTATATGAAACACAAATTTTTGAACTCATCTCGTCTTTAGCTTCAAAATGAGTATAAACATGACTATATTCGGATGATTTTGATTTTTGCCCCCTGGTCCATGCGCCTTTAAAGTCAAAAAATGAAGTTGTCAGAAATAGGTCATGTTTATACTCATTTTAAAGCTGATAACAAGACAAATTCAAAACTATAAGTTTTATGAATTTTGAAGCAAAATTACAAAAGTTAGAAATCATACAAAGTTTGCCAAATTCTTTCGAACTGTTTTGTATGGTCCCTAACTTTCCCAACTTTGCTCCAAATTTGATGAAAGTTTAATTTTCAAATTTGGCTTGTTATGAGCTTCAATATGAGTATAAACACGGTATGTTCCTGAAAAATCGATTTTTTGACTTTAAAGGCGCATGGGGGTAGGTCAAAAATCAAAACCTTCCAAATACTGTCATGTTTATACTCATTTTAAAGCTGATAACAAGCCAAATTCAAAAATCAAAATTTCATCAATTTTGGAGCAAAACTGCCAAAGTTATGGACCATACAAAATTGGCAAATTTTCAAAGTTGTCCAATTATAGTCATATTTAGGCTCATTTTGAAGCTCTAAACGAGTGAAATTCGATGAAATTATTTTCTAGGCCACCAGTTTGATTTCTAGGTCAGCAAACCGTAAAAAAACAAGATCTCTAGGCCAGACAGATAGGTATGCGGAACCAAAAATTGAAAATTTCGCAAAAAATAGAAAGAAGATAGACAAAATAAGTGAAAGTGTACCCAACAATTTAATTGACTGTTTGTTTCTGTTTTTCTGTCTATCTCTTTCTCTCTGCGTCTCTAATATTTCTACAGTACTCTCTCTATCTCTCGTCTTGTTTGGAAAAAATTTAAAAAAAATTAAAAAAAAATTTTTTTTGATCGAAAATAATTTCCCAGCTAAAACAAGTGATGTTAGTTGATATTTGAAGAAGAGAAAGTAAAGTTTATTTACTCGGAAATTTTTGAACAAAAAAAGAAAATGTTGATCTTACTTTAAAAATGACGAGAGCTCGGGGCAACCTCCAATGGAACACTCTCTTGGATCCTCTCTTGGATCCTCAAAATTTCAAGAAGTTCCTCAATTTTTGAAAAAAATCACCAACATTTTTGAATTCCTCATGTTAAGAGCTTCAAAATGAGTATAAACACGACTATATTCGGATGATTTTGAAATTTTGTCATTTTTGTATGGTCCCTAACTTTTTGATTTTTGCTTAAAATTCAATGAGAATTTGATTTTTGTATTCGCCTTGTTATCAGCTTTAAAATGAGCATAAACATGACCTACTTCTGAAAAAGTCGATTTTTGACTTTAAAGGCGCATGGGTCCAAGGGGCAAAAACCCAAAAAATCAAAATCATCCGAAAATAGTCGTGTTTATATTCATATTGAAGCTCATAACAAAACAAATTTAAAAATCTAGGTTTCATAGACTTTGAAGTACAATTTCGAAAGTTATGGGCCATACAAAAAAAACGGGAAATGGCTGAAAAATTGTAAATGGTCTAATATCTCAACAATACTCCGTTCAATTTTTTAAATTTTGATACTATTCGATTTGTAAGATTCTCAGCTTTCAAATAATACCCCACACGACCAATTTCTAACAAATTCAAATTTTTGACTTTAAAGGCGCAGGGGACCAGGGTCAAAAATCAAAATCATCCGAAAATAGTCGTGTTTATACTCATTTTGAAGCTTAGATCAAGTAAAATTCAGAAATTTAAGTTTCATAATATTGGGAACAAAACTGAGAAAGTTATGGACCATACAAAATTGACAAAATTTCAAAGTTGTCCAATTATGGTCATGTTTATACTCATTTTGAAGCTCTAAACTATGGAAATTCAATGATAATATTTTCTAGGCTATCAGTTAGGACTTCTAGTCAACTAGAACGGAATTTCTAGTTTTGCAAAAATGAAAAAAAAATAAATATTTTTCAGCTGCCAAAAAATTGAAATTTGGCCGAAATTTTTGTAGAATAAACTTCAGTTTGCTCAGCTGCCAAAAAACTGAGCAATGTCTGAAAAAAAGAAGAAAAAAAGGCTAAAGGTTACTTTTTTTTCAAAAAAAAAAAAGGGAAAAATGGCTAAAATGAATAATTTATTTGAAAAATGTCTAAACTAGACAAAAATTTGAAAAAAGCCAAAATTTAGAAGTTTCGCAATAATTTGTAGTTTGGTCCCAGGAATTCCAGAAAAATCGAAATTTGAAATTTCCAGAAAAATCCCAAAAAAATGTGTAAAATCTGAAAATTTCTGAAAACTGAAAATTTGAAAAATTGGAATTTTCAAAAATTCTGAAAAAATCCAATTTTTTTTAATTTTAAAATATTTATTTAAGAAAAAATAAAGAGAAAAAGAAAGAAAAGTTAATGAAATAATTGGGGATAATTGGCGATAATTGGGATTACTGTAGTTGTAGTTTTGAAAGATTAATGGGGTACGGTAGGTACAAAAAAAAAGGCAAAAATGGTTGGACCAAAAGGGACAAAAAATTGAGTTTTTGGAAAAAAATACAAGTAATAGACAAATAAAATTAAAAATCGTTAAACGATAAAAAATTGAAATAATTGGGGGTAGGAGAAGGGACACAATTTAAAGGGGGGTCCTAAATTTTCCAATTTTTCTCGAAAATTCATAAAACTTGAATTTTTGAATTTCCCAAGTTCAGAGCTTCAAAATGAGTATAAACACGATTAAATTTGATGAAATTTGAAATTCTGTCAATTTTCCATGGTCCCTAACTTTTTCAATTTTGCTCCAAATTTCATGGAACTTAGACTTTCGCATTCCCCTTGGCATTAGCTTCAAAATGAGTATAAACATGACCTATTTCTGAAAAATCGATTTTTTGACCTTAATGGCGCATGGGGCCAAAATTGAAATCATCCGAATATAGTCGTGTTTATACTCATTTTGAAGCTAAAAACGAAGTGAGTTTGAAAATTTGAGTTTTATCGATTTTAGAGCAAAATTGAAGAAATTACGACATTTTGAAATTTTGCCAAAAATTTTGTATGGTCCCTAACTTCCCGAATTTCGCCCTGATTTTCATGAAACTTAGATTTTCGTATTCCCCTCGTCTTTAGCTTCAAAATGAGTATAAACACGATTATATTTTGAAAAATCGATTTTTTGACCTTAAAGGCGCATGGTCCATGGGGGCAAAAATCAAAATCATCCGAATATAGTCGTGTTTATACTCATTTTGAAGCTCATGACAAGGGGAACTCAAAAATCGATATATCATCGATTTTAGATGAAACCTGAAGGAGTTGGGACCAATTCAAAAATTGGGGAATTTCAAAATGCTCCAAATTTGGTCATTTGTGGCCTCATTTTGAAGCTCTAAACGCGGGAAATTCAAATTTTTGGATTAAAAATGACAAAAAGGAAAACAGAGCAATTTCTAGGTGCTCAAAAGAGCCGAATGAATAACTTTCAACTGTTGAATTTTGGACAAATGTTTACTGCTTCCAGAATCTTCCAATTTCTCCAAAACCCTCCGAATTACAGTAATCCTTGCGTGCGGATCCTCCTCAAACGGATGATCGTTTCGATTCTGACGCCATTTCGTCTCCAGATTCTCCTTTTCCAGAATCAGAAGACGTCGGAATTCAGATGCCACGTCATCTGAATTTTCAGCTAGAAGAAGACGTCGTGTCATCTGGAGCCAATCGGGGTGGAGGGATTTTACAGTACCCAGCAATTGTTGGGTTACTGTATGGATATTGTAGGCGGTGCCGTCGGACGAGGTGGCGCTACAGTAGGGCACCGGCGGGCGGCGGGAATTTGAATTTTTCGGCGCCAAATTCAAATTTTCCAACTGAAAATCCACTTTTTTCGCCTGAGAAGCTGTCGTCGGGCGCGCAGCTCTTCCTTCCTGGGGTACTGTAGGGTTACTGTAGCCACGTGGCGTGGATTTCTGTGGGGGTCCGTGGATTTGAGTCGAGATTGCTTGACCAGAGAAGTGGCGTTGGGTACTGTAAAAGAGAAATAAGGATGAGCAATGGGTGGAAATAGGCCTGAAATAGGCCTAAATATGCTTGAAATATGCCCAAACAAGCCTAGTCTAGGCCTAAACCAGGCCTAAAATGGGCCTAAACAAGCCTAAAGTAGGCCTGCGACAGGCCTAAAATAGCCTAAAAGCGGTCTAGAAATGGTCCGAAAATGATTTTTTTTCGAGGATTACTGTTAAGAATGAGCAATCAGAAAATTTAGTGAAATTTGGGCCGCTTCAAGCCCGATTTTGGACGATTTTTAGCAATTTTTTTTTCGAGGATTACTGTAGCTGGGTTGCTCAGGATGAGCAATAGCCACCTAGGGTCGTTTCAGCCAGTTTTAGACCAATTTTGGGCCACTTTGGACCAATTTAGGCCTTTTTGAACTCAATGTAGGTCTATTTTTCACTATTTCAGGCCTATTTCGAACTAATTTTGGCCTTTTTGGACCTATTTCGACCAAATTTAGACCTATGTTAGGCCTGTTTTAGACCTATTTTAGGCCTATTTTCAACCTAACGTAGGCCTATTTTCGACCTATTTTAGGCCTTTTTATAACCTAATTTAGGCCTATTTTCGACCTATTTTAGGCCTTTTTATAACCTAATTTAGGCCTATTTTCCACCTATTTTAGGCTTATTTTTAGGCCATTTTAGGCCTATTTTTGACCTTTTTCAGGCCTATTTCCACCTATTTTCGCCCTAGTTTAGGCCCTTTTCGACCATGTTAGGCCTATTTTCGACCTATTTGAGGCCTATTTCTGACGTACTTTAGGCTTATGTTCTACCATTTTAGGCCTATTTCGACTAAATTTAGACCTATGTTAGGCCTGTTCGAGACCAATTCTAGGCCTATTTCAACCATTTTAGGCCATTCTAGACCATTTTAAGCCTATTGTCAACCTAATTTAGGCCTATTTTTGACCATTTTCGACCTATTTTAGCCCATTTTAGGCCCTTTTTCGACCTAAGTTAGGCCTTTTTGGACTTAATTTAGACCTTTTTCCACCTAATTTAAGCCTATTTCAACCATTTTCAACCATTTTAGGTCTATTTTCCACCTATTATAGGCCTTTTTTCTACCTAATTTAGGCCTATTGTCGACCTATTTTAGGCCTTTTTGGACCATTTTAGGCCAATTTTCACCAAGTTTAGGCTTATTTCCGACCATTTTAGGCCTATTTTCGACCTAATTTAAGCCTATTTTCCACCTAATTTAGGCCTTTTTGGACCTAACTTAGGCCTATTTCAGGCCTATTTCCGACCATTTTAAGCTTATTTCCCCACCTTTTCTTATCTTTTCTCACTCCTTTCCCACTAATTTCATCAATATCCATGAGTGGGAGTGGGAATATGGTCCGTGTTGATTTGGGAATTCGAAATTGGGCCAACGATGGGATCGGATGCGTTTTATTCTGTTGTTCGAGCTCGCGGAGCTTCTGTGGGCTCATTTGAATCGTTGAAATCGAGTGGCGGAGGGCTCCGGGGGCTGAAATTAAGGATGAGCAATGGGTCAAAAATAGGCAAAAATCTCACCGAATCCATCAAATACCGTATTCCGGGGTACTGTAGTTGGCAATGATGATGACGTCATTATATTGTTCAGTGAAGCCGATCGATTCGCGTTTCGCGCTTTTTCGATCGGAGCAAAGTGGGCGGAGTCTGGAAATGTTGAAATTTTTAGTAAAATTAGTCAACATGATCCAAAATAGTCTAAAATTGGTCTAAAATAGCCCGAAATAGTCCAAATTTGGTTCAGAATGGTCCAAATATGGTCCAAAATCGACCAAAACCCCCTAAAATTGTCTAATTAAGGGTTAATTAGGGGGTAATTAACGGTTCGGATTAGTGTAAACGAGGGTCTCTAATCCCTCCTTGAGGGAGAGGGGGTACCGTAATCCTACAGTAATCCCCTTTTTTGAAAATCTACAGTAATCCAAAATTGATTTTAGGTCATTTTAAGACGATTTTCAGCAATTTTTGGGACATTTTCAGCCGATTTTTAACGATTTTCAGCCGAATTTTCAGCAAAATTGAACATCTACAGTAACCCAAATCAAATTTCTGGCATTTTTAGGTCATTTCTCAGCCAAAATTTCAGCAAAATTCCAAATCTACAGTAATCCAAATCGATTTTCAGCCATTTTCAGCCAAATCTACCCACCAAAATTACTCAAAATCGGCGTCTCCTTTTTCGATAAGGATTGCTCAGCATAGTATCCATGAAACGCGGATTCTACAATATCTGGACCATTATCAGTCAGTGTCACATCGTTATCATCATCGTCGACGTCTTCTGAATTCAGATTCTTCGATTTTTGACTTTTTTGACGTCGTTGGTCATAGAGATCGTAGAGTTGAGTGTCCGAGAGGTGTACTGTAAGAAAATTGGGGTTACTGTAGTGAAATTAGGATGAGCAATTGGGACTTTTCGATAAAGCCGGGAAAGGGTTACTGTAGTAGTCAAATAATGCTGAGCAATCTCTAATTTGAGCTAATTCAGACCGATTTTTGGTCCATTTCAAGGATTACTGTAGTTTAGGATGAGAAATCTATAATTTAGTGCTATTTGAGCTATTTTAAGCCGCTTTTTGTCTTATTTGAGGATTACTGTAGCTGGATTGTTAAGGATGAGCAATCACTCGATTTTGGTGGTTTTTAGCCAGTTTTGGACCAATTTTTATGAATTTTCAGTCAAAAATCGCTTAATATGCTCTAGAATTGCCCAAAAAGCACTGATTGCTCATTTTTAATGTGTGCAACTACAGTAACCTGTGTACTATCAATTTAGGGCTTTTTTGGACCATTTTTTTTTTGGGGCTGTTTTGGACCATTTTAGACCAAATTTGGACTATTTTAGACCAATTTTAGGCTATTTCAGGGTCATTTTAGACATATTTTCAAGAAGTTTGGGGCATTTTGGACCATTTTAGCCTATTTCAGATCAATTTCAGACTAATTAAGATTAATTTTCAGCCATTCCAGACTAATTTTGGACTATTTCAGGCCTCTTTCCCCCTATTTCCCCTATTTTTCTCTAATTCTCTCCACTCTCTTCTCCCTATCTATTCTCCCCCTTCACCCTCTTCTCCTTCTTCTTCCAATTTAATAGACCTCCACGCATCTTGTCCGCACGGCCGAACGGTTTAAACGGGCGGTCTCCAGCTGCCGGCTGTTTGGTTCGTGGTCCCCCTTCTTCTTCATCTTAAGAATTCCGAAGAGCCTTCAGAAGAAGAAGAAGAGTCTTCTCAAACCGTCTAATGATGTCTAGCGATTACTACAACCTGATCTTATTTGAAAAAGAGTAGAGAAATCTCTCTTCCATGTGAACTTGAATAAAAATAGCTGAAGATGGTTTGAAAATGAATGGGCGGAGCCGATTTTGGTCCGAATTGATTCAAATTTGGACAAAATTTGGTTTTTAATAGTCCAAAATTGGACTTTTAATGGTCTAAAATGATCCCAATTAGTCTAAAATTGGCTTTAAATGAACAGAATCTATTGATTGCTGATCCTTAACAACCCAAATACAGTAATCCTTGGAAATGGTAAAAAATCGTCTAGAATGGACCAAAAATTGTTCTGTAAAATGGAATATCGATTTTGCAGCGAAAAATGGCTTAAAATTAAATAATACTGTCCGAAATCAACCTAAAAATAGCGGGAGTAGTCAAAATTTGGCTGAAAATAGTGCTACAATCTTTAAAAGTACTCATGATTGCTTTAAATATGATCGAAAACAGAAATAGATCTAAATTGCTCATTCAAATATTGCTCAACATTGACAGTTCAGTATTACAGTAGTCGAAACACTAAATATGAGCAATCAATGCTTTTAGGGTTATTTAAGACCATTTTAAGCCGATTTTGAGCTATTTTTAACTGGAAATCTATAAAAATTGGTCCGAAATAGTCTAAAGAAGGTTATTTTTAGGTTTAGATTATTTTGAACAAACTTTGAGCTATTTCAAGCTATTTCAGATGCATTTTTGGCCGAAAATTGACCGTTAACGGATTACTGTAAATAGAACACTGAAATTGTGAGCAATCTATGCTTTTGGGGCTATTCCCGGCCATTTTAAACCATTTTTGACCATATTTGACAGATTTAAGCCTAACAGACTACTGTAGACCGTATTTCATCGATTTTAAGCCAAAAAAGCATACCTCTTGTCGTGTTGGTCGCCGTATTGACTTTTTGACTTCTAGAACATCCCGACGTCTTCTTTTTGGAGGGCTTCTGAATCGAATCCATCAATTCAGAAGATCCATTCGCCAGACGATGTTGTTCGATTGCTCCGGATTCAAATGCAAGGGATGGTTGACTGGATGGCCTGAAAATGAGATTTATAGGCCTTTGTAGGCTATTTTTAGGCATTTTTTGGCTATTCCAGGCCCTTTTTAGGCCATTTTCAGGCAATTTTAGGTCATTTTAGGCATTTCTAGGCCATTTTCAGGCCCTTCTTGGTCATTTTAAGGCCCTACTAGGTCATTTTTAGGCTTTTCTAGACCATTTTTAGGCTTTTCGAGGTCATTTTTAGGCTTTTCTAGGTCATTTTTAGGGTTTTCCAGGCCAATTTTAGGATTTCTAGACCACCTATGACGTCAAAATGTTAAAAATCTGTTTTGGGGAGCTAGAAACCAGAAAAGGCTGTAATTTTCAGAAAAAAAGCACCTGCCAGTTGGGAAGAATGATTCATTCGATTATGGAAATCTGAGTAGTATATGGGTTACTGTAGTTTTCGAAAATCTCTTTCTCTAGGTCATTTTCAGGCTTTTCTAGGTCATTTTTAGGCCTTTGCTAGGTCATTTTTAGGCATTTCTGGGTCATTTTTAGGCCCTACTAGGTCATTTTAGGCCCTACTAGGTCATTTTTAGGCCCTAATAGGTCATTGTTAGGCTTTTTAGGTCCATGTTGGCCCAATTTTAGGTCAATTTTGGTCATTTGTAGGCTCTTCTAGGCCATTTTAGGCCCTTCTAGTTCATTTTCAGCCCATAAAACTATAGATTGCTCATCGTTAGTGTGTCTAACTACAGTAATCCGTGGCTATCCATTTGGGGGTTTTTAGAGCTGTTTTAGACCATTTGAGACCACTTTTCAGCGATTTTAGGTCGATTTTGGTTCTTTTTAGCCATTTTTAGGGTCAAAATTTTATTTTTTTTGACTCATTTTCGGTCATTTTTGGACCATTTTCAGCCAATTTTCAGTACTCACGGTCTGGTATCATCGTTATCTGTGTCAGTGGTACCGATACACCAATCACTATCCTCCCAAGCTTCTCTAGATTTTTCAGAAATTTTTCTCTGCTTTCTCTGCGTCTCCTCTCTCTGATCGACGAGCTTTTTGGCGCGAGTTACCTGGAAAATAGGTCATTTTAGGCCGTTTTAGGCCATTTTTAGGCTATTTTTAGGCCATTTTTCTCGAATTTTCCATCAAAAATGAGTTTTACCTGCACAAAAAGCGACTTTTGTGATTGTCCTGACGAGGTACTGCACACAGAGGACGCTCGATCGCTAGTCACACTGGAATCGGACAGTTTTCGCTGAAAATTTGATTTTTATGACTTTTAGGCTGAAAAATAGCGGGAAATTTGAATTTTTCAGTTAAAAATTCGTATTTTTAGTGTTTTTAAGCTAAAATTTGAATTTTTTGAAAAATTTTCAAAAATATTTTTTTTTTTGAATTTTCAAATTTCTAGCACCTCTACCTGACTTTTAGCCATCATCTCATTGAAACTATTGCGCATTTCTTGCAAATCCACAGTTTCATTGTATTTTTTATGCGAAAATTGCGAAAAATTGGAATTTTCAGACAAATTTAACGATTTCTGGGCTGGATTCGCCTTTATCGGGCTGATTTTCTTCTTTTTCGGGGTTTTTCGAGTGTTTAGAGTGCTCAAATCCAGTTTTTGAGGGAAAATCATCGAGGTTTCCTGCAAAAAATTGCTTAAAAATCGGGTTTTTCGGCGAAAAATCGATACATCTGGCATAAAAGTCGGGTAATCGCGATGCGAACTGTTGGAATCGATGCCCTCGTCGTTTTCAAAGTACATTTTGCTGAAAATTCCGTCTTTTTTATGCTTAAAATGTGCTTTTTCATGCTTTTTGTGCAAAAAAATCCATAAAAATCCGCTCGAAAATTGAAAAACCGCGCTTTTCGCGGCTCTTGGCAACGTGCCAAGCCGCGCGCGCTGCGAGACCCAACGGCTTGCTAATCCCATGCGCCTTTAGTTTGTCGATTAATTTCTGCGCATTTTCTATTGATTTTCGTCGATTTTTCGCAGGAAAAAGAGGATTCTAGGGGAAAAATAGCTGGAAATAGTGAAATTTTGAGGTGGAGAAGCTGAAAAATGGGTTTTAACCTTGTTTTTTGCTCGAAAATAGCATAAAAAGATTTTAAACAAAAAATTGAATTTTTCAGAGCCAAATGCACAATTAAAGGGACACTTTCCGGGGTGAAAAATCATCAAATTAAAGAAAAAAGAGGCGAAAAAAATGTTCAAATGGGATCCGTGCGGTTTGGTGTGCGTAGCCATGATTTATGCGCTAATGGCGTATGCAGACTATGTGATTCTTATATGGATGTTGCTGCCCACTTTTGGACATTCGTATGTTAAAAATTTGAAAAAATCAATGTTTTTTACCCCAAAATAGTGAAATTTAGCAAAATTTCAAAAAAAATTTTTTTTCAAAATTTAATTTTTGAACACTTTCTAGCCTTAAAAATAGCATTTTTAGCTGATTTTTAAGCTCAAAAACCCGAAATTTCCAGAATATGGACCGTAATCCACGGGGTGGTGTTCAATTCGCTGCTCATCACAACAATTATTGCTCATACGAGAGCAATGACCGCGGATCCGGGTGTGGTGCCGATTTCACAGTCAAAGTGAGTCAAAAAATTGAAAAATCTTTGAAAACTGCTGAAAACGCGCAAAAACTCGGGAAAAATTGATAAAAATGGAAGAAAAGTCATTTAGATCAATTTTGGACCATTTTAGACCAAATTTAGACCATTTTTGACCAATTTGGGACTAATTTAGACTAATTTTAGACCATTTTAGACGAATTTTAGACCAAATTTAGGCCATTTTAGACCAATTTCAGCCAAATTTTCACTATTTTCAGCCAATTTCCACCTAAAATTCATATTTTCAGAGCTGAAAAGCCGTTAAACCACCACGCGGACTATTCATCAGACGATGAGGATGAATCAGATGAAGAAGCGGCCTTTCGGAGAGATCATTCATTCAGTCGACCGTCTGCAACTGAATGGACCATGTGTACCCGTTGTGACTCTCTAAGACCACCCAGAGCACATCATTGTCGAGTTTGTAAGCGGTGTATACGGAAAATGGATCATCATTGTGGGTTTTTTGAGCTAAAAATGCGAAAATCTGGGTGAAAATTGGTGAAAAACGAGCTAAAATTCATAAAAATCGGTTCAAAATTGTCAAAAATCGCTGAAAAAAATGGCTGAAAATGACCTAAAATAGCCAAAAATAGGGCAAAATTCATTTTTTGACGAATTTTTGAAAATCAAAATGAGGGCTTTTGGAGCTGGAAATTGCTCAAAAATCGACCGAAAAAGAGCTGAAATTCATGAAAATCGGTTGGAAATGAGCTGAAATTCGTTAAAATGGTCAAAATTCGACTGAAAAATCGCTGAAAAATAGTAAAAAATCGGCCAAAAATAGCCTAAAACAGTCGAAAATTGGCTGGAAATAAGCTAAAATTGATTAATAATCCGCTGAAAATTGAGAAAATGACAGATTTCTATGCTAAAAATTCAAAAAAATCAGTCATTTTTGAGCTGAAAATCGCTGAAAATCTTGGAATTTGGCTGAAAAAATGACTGAAAATTGCTGGAAATCGGTGAATTTTGAGCTAAAATTCACGAAAATCGGCTAAAAATAAGCTAAAATTGATAAAAACCACCAAAATTCGTCAAAATTAGCTAAAAAAGCTGAAAATCCCTTGAATTTCAGCTTTTTCAGTCTAATTTTCGCGATTTTCAGCCCTTTTTTGCTGAAATTAACGCAAAAAATCATTCTAATTTTGCAGGTCCATGGGTGAACAATTGTGTGGGTGAGCTGAATCAAAAATGGTTTCTTCAGTTCATTTTCTATGTTGGCGTCTCCAGTTTATACTCGTTATTGTAAGTTTTTGAGCTAAAAATCGCGATTTTCAGCTTAAAATTTGCTGAAAATCGCATTTTTGAGCCTAAAATCAACCTAAGATCGGGGATTTTGAGCTTAAATTATTCATTTTACAGTATTCTGTGTCTATGCTGGGTGTACCATGACGCTTACGGGTCGACGGGTCTCAAAGGACCACTTGGAGAGAATATTTATCATGCTAAAGTGTGAGTCTTTTTTTTCCCGAATTTCGGCTTAAAATGAGCTGAAAATGGCTGAAAATCGTCTTAATTTCACCGAAAAAGAGCCAAAAATCATGAAAAATGGCAGAAAATGGTCCTAAAAAGCGCCGAAAAGCTAAAAATGACTCAAAAATGTCTGGAATTAGACTGAAAGTGGCTTAGAAATGCCAATTTTGGTTCGAAAAAATCAGAAAATCAGCTGCCTAATTGGCCCAAAATTGTCTGAAAATTATGAAAAATGGCTTAAAAGTGCCTGAATTTGGCTGAAAATCAGTATATAGTATACTGTATACTTTTGTTCCAGAATTCACTCAGTCATGCTGGCCATGGAAAGTGCACTATTTGGATTGTTCGTGTTGGCTGTCTCGTGTGATCAGGTACGGTATTTTGAGGTTTTCGGAGTGAAAATGAGCAATTTAAGCGATTTTTAGGCTGAAAATCGAATATTTCAGCATTTTCTGACCAAAAATGCGATTTTGTTCTAAAAATGAGCAATTTCAGCGAATTTTGGGTCTCAAAATCGGAATTTCAGCGATTTTTAATCCAAAATTAGCGATTCCAGCCAAAAGTCCCTCTATTTTCAGCTCGGCGCTATATTCACTGACGAAACTGCTATAGAGGCGTGTCAACGACGCGGAAGGAACTATTTGGCGTCGTCCAGAAGGCCCAGGAATAGTAAAGTGGTCATGATGAAGCAGGTTTGCGGTCCAGGTAAGGGTTTTTGAAGGTTTTAAGCTAAATTTTTGGGTTTTTCGGGGGTTGTTACCCCTGGAAACCCTAAAAATCAGCTTTTTAGCCCAGAAATTGGATTTCCAGAATTTTTCAAATAATTTTAATTTTCAAAAAATTCGAAATTCCCGCTCAAAAAACGCCTTTTTTGAATTTTTAAACCAAAATTTTGGATTTTTCAGTGTTTTTCAACCCCTAGGAAGCTCTGAAAATTGGATTTTTACAAGATTTTTAGCCTAAAAACTGAATTTCCTGAATTTTTCGAAAAATTTGAATTTCCCGCCAAGCCATGAAATTCAAATTTTTTCATTCCGAAAATTCAAAATTCCCGATGAAAAAGGCCCTTTATGGAGGTTTTTGAGTGAAAATTTTGGCTTTTTCAATGTTTTTTACCCAAAAATTTCAGATTTTCAGCCTAAAAGTGAATTTTTAGAATTTTCAAAAAATTCAAATTTCCCGCCAAACCATCAAAATTCAAAAATTCAAAATTTCCAGGTCCCAAAATCCTGTGGCTGGTGCCCTGTGTGACCCCACAGAAAGCGCAACCCCGCTACCTTCGAAACCACGACCAGCTGGCTCATTTCGATGTTTAGGAGGCTCCGCCCACTTATTAAGCTCCGCCCACTTTCAGGAAGCTCCGCCCACTTTTGCCTATTTCCAATCAAAATCATATAATTTATTCATGTTTTTTTTTGTATTTTTTCTCCCGATTTTTTGCCTACTTCTGTATAGTTTTATCCTGTTCATTTTCCCTTCCAGTTCCTCTTTTTTGAAAATTCTGAAAATTCCAGATTTTCAGAATTTCAGAAAAAAAATTTTTCTGAAATTCATTTTTTTTCGCTGAAAATTACCTCTCAAAATGTGATATATCAATCTACAACAACAGAAAAAATCAACGTCGATGGTGCCTAATAAAGTTTTTGTGTCAAAAAAATCGATTTTTAAAGGCGCATGGACCCCAAAAAGTGAAAAATCAAAAAATTTCAAAGTATGCCTTGTGGGTACTCATTTTGAAGCGCTAAACATCCTGAGTACAAAATTAGCGAAACTTTCCAATTTGGACCAAAATTTGAAATTTTATGGGTCATTTTCTGATTTTTTGAAAAATCCGAAAATTTGAAATCTACCGCATCTCGGTTAATTTTTGCTCAAACTCCATGAGATATAGTTTAAAAGATTTGGCTCATCAAGAGCTTCAAAATGAGTATAATCATGACCATATTTGGAATTTTCAAGGCGCATGGACCCAAAAAAAAATTGAAATCCTGCCTTGTGGGTACTCATTTTGAAGCTATGAACTTGCTGAATTCGAAAATAGCAAAATTTTTGAATTTGGACAAAATTTGAAAAAGTTACGGTAGTTTTAACACATGTTTTGGAATCTCTTTAGTTTTTAGAAGTTTTCACTAGCTTGGAAAACTCAAAGTTATATAAATTGTATATGAATTTGAAGCGCCTTTTAAGACCTACAATTTGCAATTACAATTTTTGAAATTGGTCGATTTTCAAGAAAGTTACAGAACTTTCAGTTTCAGGCGCCCTCCCCTCCACAACGCACGCTGTCTTCTCTGCGTCTCCCCTCCCCCTCTCTCTCGCCCGCGCCGCCACTTCTTATACACACTCGCCCTCTCTCCCTGTCGCCGCCCGGTTAGCTCAGTCGGTAGAGCACCAGACTCTTAATCTGGTTGTCGCGGGTTCGAGCCCCGCATTGGGCTTATGTTTTTTATATTTTTTGCTGATTTTTTAGTGTGTTTTAAAGGTTTTAACTAAAAAATTAGTGATTTTTGAGCCCTTGCTTGAGCATATTTAGGCTCATTTTAAACCTCTAAATGTGCCAGACTCGAAAATAAACTACTAATTCAATCTGTCCGAGATTGTAGCTCATAGAGCTTAAAGAAAAAAGTTCAAAAAATAAATTTTCTTGAACAGACCATAAAACTACATTTTTCGTCTATGTCTGGTACGAGCGGGTGTGTCACTATCCTAACAAAAAATTTCAGTATATAAATTTAGAAAATTCCAGAAAAAATATTTCTTCTGCTTTTTTCAATATTTTTCACTTAAAATGAGCAATTTACCAGCCACATCTATCCTGGTAACCCATTTTTCTTTAATTCTGTAAATCTGTTTGTCCAGATGTCCACCAACAAAATCCATCCGTCTACAAACCCCCCAATGGCAGTTTCTGAATCCGAGGATCCGGAAAATTCCACATTTTTCGATGAATGCAGTTCGATAACAGCTATTTTATTGGTTTTTATTGGTTTAGCTAGTTTGATTATTTATTATCTCTTTTTTTCTAATAAGAAACAATAAAAATGAGCCAAAACTCGAAAATGTACATAAAAACTACCGTAACTTTTTCAATTTTCGTTCAAACTCGCATTTTCAAGGGAATTTGAGTTAGTCACATTCAGAGCTTTCAAATGAGCAGCCACAAGGGGGAACTCCAAAAATTTTCACTTTTCGACGGTCCATGCGCCTTTAAAGTTGAAAAATCGAAATTTTCTAAATATGGGCTTGTTTATGCTCATTTTGAAGCTGGAATCAAAATACGTGCAACAAACTAATTTTCATCGGGCTTGGACAAAAATTAACCGAGATACGATCATTTTGGTTTTCAGAGTTTTTTGTTCAAAATCTGAAAATCGCTCATAACTTTTTCAATTTTTGTACAAACTCAAAATTTCCAGCGAATTTGAGTTAGGCACATTTAGATCGTAAAAATGAGTACTAACAAGGCACATTTCTATAATTTTCCAATTTTCGGGGGTCCATGCGCCTTTAAAATCGAAAATTCAAGTTTCTCCAAATATAGTCATGTTTATACTCATTTTGAAGCTGTTGATCAGTCAAATCCAATAAATTTGGTTTCACCAAGTTTAGACAAAATTTAGTCGAGATACTGTAACTGTAATTTTTAATTTTTTAATCCCAAGAATTTTTCCTCAAAAATTCACCCAAAAAGTTGTTTTTCTACATTTTCCTATCTCAAAAACTACAAAAAATGTTTTCTTTTCACATAGATAATCTTCTTCTTCTTACGTCAATGGGTGTCAGAAGTCAAAAAAAGCAGGGCGGAGCCAAGAAGAGGATTCTGGACCAAAATTAATTTTATTCTGGAATATCCTACTCAAAAAGAAGATGACAAATTCCAAGAAATCCAAGAAAGGCAGAAAAGTTAAAGTGAGTTTTTTTGAATTTTTGAAATTTTTTAAAATTCTAAATTTCAGGTTTGGACGAGCAAAGTGTATCCAGTGTATCCGGGACAACCACTACCAGATATTCCAATGGGACCAACGTCTTCTTCTGGATGGAATTCGTTATCAAAATGTGATAAAACTATTATCATTACGGCGATATTTCTCAGCTTAATTGCATTTTCCATCGTTGCTTTTATCTATGTTTCTCATGCTGATAACAACAGAAATCAATAAATTTGTGAATTTTGAGTATTGAAAATGGATTTGGCTTGTCGAGAGCTTAAAAATGAGTACCCACAAGGCATAATTCCATGAATTTATAATTTTCGAGGGTCCATGCGCCTTTAAACCTAAAAATTCAAAGTGTTCCAAATATGGTCATGTTTATACTCATTTTGTAGCTAAGATCAAGATACATTCAAAAATATAAATTTCATCGAGCTCAGACCAAAATTGACCAAGATACTGTAGTTTTCTATTTTGATCCCAAAATTAGGATCATATTTATACTCATTTTAAAGGGCTAGTTTCGAAAATTCTGAAAATTTTTATTTTTCCAATCATATTGATTGTTCTCTGGTCTCCTATTTCATCATTTGAATGGTGAGTCAATGCAAAAAAAAGAGAGGGGCCGAATGTCTGCGTCTCTCCAGCATCCTTTAGTCTCTCGATGTATGTTTTCTATTCATATTCCATCGTCCCAACCATTTCATTATTGATTCCAACTGGCGCAATGTACGTGCCTCATCATTTTTCTAGCTCCTTTTATATTTTTTCTGAAAATCTATATATTTTTCTAAGTATTCTATGTGCTTCAAGCGATGACAAGGTAAGCAATATACGAAAAATTCTCATCCTAGGCATGGGCACTAATTGAGGACAATGACATAAACTGAAATTTTTTTAAAATTATGAAAAATGTTCAAAGTTCGAAATTTTCATGCCAAAATTTTCGACGGTCCGGCCCGCGGGCCGGGCCGGGCCGACCCGTGATTTGGCAACTATGGTTTATTTCGCAGCCAGTCAGTAAATAATTAATACCAGCCTGTTTGCCGCGCCTCCGGCGTTTCAAGCAGCTGACTGGTGCGCCTCCGGCGCGAAACTAAGGAACGTCTCCAGATGGCTTCAAAATCAAATTTTCGAAAAACGGAAAAATGGGGCATAACCTCATTGCTATTCCGGATTATCTGTGAATTTTTGAGAATTTTTAGTCTACTGGTGACTTTGCTAGGGCAAGCGACACGGAATAAACGGATTAATAGTGATGATTTCAGAACGCCACCTCTTCCGGCTCGATCCACATGTGAGCCTTCCACGTCTTCAGCCGAACCTCGCCAAACTGACCGACAATCAATGAGTTCAACGTCTCAACAATTCCCTAAGAACCTAGAGTTTGAATTTGGGATATTTTTCAAGAAGCTCCGGAGCTACCAAAGATTCTTAGAAATTGTCATTGAGGTAACACCTAACACATTTTCAAAACGTTTTAGTTAAATCCCAAAGTTTCAGAACTTGCCAAAATTTTTGGAGGAGGAGCTACCCAAGAAAGCAAGAAAGAATTTGAAGATTGAGCAGTTAATCCAGGCTTTGGAGGGAGTGAGAAATGTTTTTGAGATGTTTGATTCCCACAAAACCAAGGAAGTTTGCCAGTTAGTCATCAGAGTTGGTTCATTTGTCAAGACATGCCTCCACGCGATGGCTATTGCCGAACATTTGGCCCGGGATGTCGAAAAAAGCAAGGATGAGAACGATCCTTTGAAAGCAGCGTTTCTGAAGGTTAGTAGAAGTTACATGGTCTTTTCGGAACCTTCAAACTTGTCAGTCTCTGAAAAGTGAGAAAATACAATTTATTTCAGTTCGAGTGTCAATATTTTATGACACCGAATGGCGATACCTCAAATATTAGAAATTAGAAATTTAGAAATTAATTTCAGTTCAAACATCCTATCGAAATTGTACACAATGCGGCAGGATCTAGAGCGATGCGGACCAATTTTGGGAAAAGTTACGGAAACGATTCATGAAGAAAAAATTGGCTCAAGATGCAGTTCAAAACGAAAAGTTCCAAGTGAGTAATTTTTCTTTGCAAATCTCGTTTTAGCATTGTACTAAACCAAGATTCTGCAAGTTTAAAAAAATTCATTGATGTCAAAAATTTTTGAAACTCCTTTTCTGGATTTTCCGGAATTTGCAATGTTTCCAATTTAAAAATTTAGGAATTACGAAATTCCAGAACGTTCCGATTTTAACTTTTTTGGAATTTCGTAATTTGGGAAATTTGGAAGACCAACTCGCAGATCAAATTAAGTAGCGAAAAATTGAAAAACAGATTCCGGAAACGCAAAAAAATTTAAACATTTATTTTTTAAAAACTTCCGAGTTTCCGGAAATTTCAATATTGGAATATTCCGGAATACTGAATTTCAGAAATTTGAAAATCTGAGTTTTCGAAATTTCGAAAAATTCCAAAAAAATTCCGAATATCTCTGTAGATTGGTATTACCTTAAATTTATCCATTCCAGGGAAAACTCAACGTCTATAAAAATGCCAGATATGTCATCAAAGAAGGACCGGTGAGGAAACAAAGCCGAAATAAGAGACAAGCTCGACATTTGGTCCTCTTCTCGGACTTGTTTTGCGTATGCAGACTCCAATCTCCAATCCAATCTAATTCTCAGTTTAATTTCATTTTCCATCGTTGCTTTTATCTATGTTTCTCATGCTGATAACAACAAAAATCAATAAATCTGTCAATTTTGAGTACTGTAAATGGATTTGGCTTGTTGAGAGCTTTGAAATGAGTACCCGCAAGGCATAATTTCAAAGAATTTGAGTTTTTCGGGGGTCCATGCGCCTTTAATGTCACAAAATTGAAATCTGCAAATATGGTCATGATTATACTCATTTTGCAGCCAAAAACAAAATACGTTCAAAAACCCAATTTCATGGGATTTGGATCAAAATTGACAGAATTACTGTAGTTCTAATTTTTTGATCCCGAAAATTTAAACTCATTCTGAAAGGCTAATTTTGAAAATTCTGGAAAATTTCGTTTTTCAAATCATATTGATTGTTCTCTGGTCTCCTATTTCATGATTTTCGAATTTCCAATTGTCATAACATTGGTGTCCTGATGAGTCATGAGGCCAAATGTCTGCGTCTCCACAGTACTCCATTATCTCTCGTTTTTTGTTTTCTATTCATATTCCACCGTCCCAACCATTTCATTATTGTTTCCAACTGGCGCAATGTACGTGCCTCATCATTTTTTAGCTCTCTTTATTATTTTTCTGAAATTCTATATATTTTCCTAAATATTCTATGTATTTCGGGCAATGACAAGGTAAGCAATATCCGAAAAATGAGAAAAATAGTCATAGGGACACATTGCTCATCAAATAGCTCCCATGGACACTAATTGGGGATAATAAAAAGTACCATAATTTCTTCAATTTTTGTTCAAGCTCAACTTTTTCCACGAATTTGGGTCAAGTACATTGAGAGCTTTAAAATGAGTACCCACAAGACATAAATCCAGAAATTTCGGATTTTCGGGGGACCATGCGCCTTTAAAGTTGAAATTTCAACATTTTCCAAATATGGCCATGTTTATACTCATTTTGAAGCTGAAATAAAAATACATTCAATAAACTAGTTTTCCATTAGGTTGGACCAAAATTAACCGAGATACGGTCATGTCCCTTATTTGTATTTTGTTAGAATCAGAAAATCACCCATAACTTTTTCAATTGTTGTTCAAACTCAAATTTCAAATAATTTTTGAGTTTGGGGCGTTGAGAGCTTCAAAATGAGTACCCACAAGGTACACTTTCAAAAAATTTAACTTTTTCGTGGGTCCATGCGCCTTTAAACCTGAAAAATCGAAGTTGTCCAAATATGGTCTTGTTTATACTCATTTTAAAGCTAAGAACAAGACAAAGCTAACAAACCCCGTTTCATTAAGTTTGGACCATCATTGATCGAGATACGGTCATTTTAATTTTTGATCCTAAAATTTTGCTAATTCTCAAAAACCAGAAACCTATAAAAAAGTTTGTTTTTTAAAAGTATAATTTGAATTTAATAAGTTCAGAGCTTCAAAATAAGTACCCACAAGACAGGATTCCAAAAATTTTGAAATTTTGGGGGGTCCATGCGCCTTTAAAGTTGAAAATTCAAAAATGTCCAAATATGGTCATGATTATACTCATTTTGAAGCTGAAACCAAAATACGTTCAGAACATTAACTTTCATAGCAATTTACAGTAAACATCACAATAGAAATTTAGAAAAGCATTAATTTTGCAGTTAAGGAACCCTTCTTCACTCTTCAAGAAGCCACAAAATGCCGGACTGAAGAAGAAAAACTTTGAAGAGAGGGAAACGGACAAGATTGCTGCCGATTATGTTTATATCAAGTAGGTTTATTTATTTTTGAAGTATTCTATGAACTAGCACCAGTGTGCCTTATCGATAAAAATTTCCCGATTTTGTCGACAAATTTACCTGACAAATTATCGATAAATTTGTCGATGAAAAACGATAAAAATTTGTCTATAAGTTTTCGACAAATTATCGGTAAACTTGTCAGAAGTTTTTTATCGACAAATCTATCGACAAATTTGTCGAAGGGGGCATTTGTCGACAAATTATCGATATTAACGTTGTCTGAGAAAAAAAAGGTTAGAGAGTATTCTTTGCAGTCTGAATACGGTAGCAAACGCGAATCGACGAGCCTAAATAGCACACATTAAGTGGAGACGCAGACATAATATGTCTGCGTCTCCACCGTTTTTTTCTCAGACAACAATAATAAAAATTGTTATTCTATTATAGGTGATCTGACTTGTTGGCCTAATTTTTCCAACATGAATTTACTAGTCCACCAACTTTTTTTAGGCTTAAAAATGATAAGATATTCATCTGTTATGTTTTCTAGGTCATTTTGAGGTGGTGGCCTAGAAAATTCATGTTGTGAAAATTGGGCCACCAAGCCAGATGGCCTATAAAGTTTGCCTGGTTAAGTTCTGCCATCATTCTAGACGTCCTAGGAAAATTCCGGCGGTTGATAGCAATTTTTGTCGACAATTTGTCGATAAATTTGTTGATAAATTGTCGACAAACATCATTTTTATCGACAGCCGAGTTCTAGGCTCCTGAAAATGGTCACAACCCACTTAAAAACACGTTTCTGTATACCTTATTGACTGGTACTGTAGTTAGGATTTGTGTCGCCTGTTTTAGTTATTAGAAAAAATAGATTGAGTACATAGCCGTAACAATGAAATTTCTAGAGTTCAAATGGAAGAGAAAAACTGCGTTTCGTCTACATCCGGAAATCCGACCACAGTCTGAGGGTTTTCCGATCGAAGTATGACAGTGCAATGATTGGCGCCACTTGTAATGGAATGGTTCAAGGTCAAAGGAAAAACGGATGGGTGGCACTTTCAATTGAGGAGAAAATATAAATTAAGAACTATTGAAATTCGAATTGAAGATGCTGATATTGCCTTATTTCTTGTAAACTTTACATTTATCCATAATAAAATAATTCAAATTTCATTCTCAGAATGCAGTTAGCTTGCGGATCAAGTTCACATTTATTGAAATTTACTACTTCAGAAAAAATATATATTTCGAAAAATATAAAAAAGCCTTCTCCTCTAGAGCCAAGAGTCAAATTCATTATTTCCGATGATTCCTGTGAAATGAAGTTTTTTTGTTTTCTGGAATAATGCGGATTTTCGGGGTATATGCGCCTTTAAAGTTGGAAATTCAACATTTTTCATTTTTTAGTATTGGAAATTGATTTGGCTTGTTGAGAGCTTCAAAATGAGTACCTACAAGGCAGGATTCCAAGAAATTTGAATTTTCGAGGGTTCATGCGCCTTTAAACTCGAAAGTTCGAAATTGTTCTAATATGGTCTTGTTTATACTCATTTTGAAGCTAAGACCAAAATAAGCGCAAAAATATAAATTTCATTGAGCTCAGACCAAAATTTACCTTGATACTGTAGTTTTCATTTTTGATCCTGAAAATAGGATCTTGTTTATACTCATTTTGAAAGGCTAATCCTGAAAATTCTGAAAATTTTCATTTTTTGAATTACATTGATTGTTCTCTGGTCTCTTATTCCAACATCTGCAAATTCTCATATGTCATAACATTTGGTGCACTGGAGACACTGCAAAAAAAGAGAGAGGGGACAAATGTCTGCGTCTCTACAGTACCCCATTATCTCTCGTTTTATGTTATGTATTCATATTCCACCGTCCCAACCATTTTATTATTGTTTCCAAATGGCGCAATGTGAGTGCCTCGTCATTTTTCTAGCTCCTTTTATATTTTTTCTGAAAATCATTATATTTTTTCTAAATATGATATTACTGGAGATAAGACATGGTAAGAAAATAACCAAAAACTACTGTAACTTTTTTTTCAATTTTTGTTCAAATTTGAATATTTATGAAATTTTGAGCTTGCCGCGTTTAGAGCTTCAAAATGAGTACCCACAAGGCACAATTTCAAAAAGTTACAATTTTCGAATGGCCCATGCGCCTTTAAAGTTGAAAATTCGAAATTCTCCGAATACGGTCATATTTATACTCATTTTGAAGCTAATGACAAGACAAATCCAATAAATTAAGTTAAATCAAGTTCAGACTAAAACTTGTCGAGATATGGTCAGAAGTTAAAAATTCAAAAATTGGCATTTTCTCAGAATGGATTTCTGCAATTTCATCACTAGCTCACCGACGTCACGTGAGTATTTCTTCCTATTACTGTTTCTAGCTTTTCGATTCCAGAACGTCAGGAAGCGTCACTTCAGTGGAACCAGCCAAAAATGAGTGAGGTACGGTCATTTTAATTCAAAGCCTCGTTTTTAAATCTGAAAATCGCCCATAACTTGTTAAATTTTTATTCGACCTTATATTTTGTGAAATTAGGATTTAAAACGTTTAAAGCTTTAAAATAAGTACACACAAGGCACGATTTCAAAATTTTTCATTTTTCACGGGTCCATGCGCCTTTAAAGTTGAAAATTCGAAATTCTCCAAATATGGTCATGTTTATACTCATTTTGAAGCTGATAACAAGGCAAAACCAAAAAATCTAGTTTCATTGAGTTTGGGCCATAATTAGTCGAGATACGGTCGTTTTAATTTTCAGTGATTTTTTTTCAAAATAAGAAAAGCATTCTTAACTTTTTCAATTTTGTGCCAAAGTCAAATATTTTAACAAATCTGTAATCAGTATGTTAAACGCTTCAAAATGAGTACCCACAAGGCACAATTTCAAAGATTTTCAATTTTCGAATGGTCCATGCGCCTTTAAAGTGGAAAATTCGAAATTCTCCGAATATGGTCATGTTTATACTCATTTTGAAGCTAATAACAAGACAAAGTCAACAGAAATGACTTCATCAAATTTAGGTCAGGGATCCATGCGCCTTTAAAGTTGAACATTCTAGAATTGACACTTTTTTCAGAATGAGCTCAACGAAATCGCTGATGAAGCTCTGAAAGTCGTTTGCCAGTATTTGTCGGTTTTGGATATGTAAGTGACTACAGTAGTTATCCTACAAAATGTTGTTTTACAGGAAAGCTTCACGGATCACCGTCTCAAGAAATATGTCGACAAGAACCTTGTTAAGTGGAGAGGTACTTCTAGAATCTCGAAGGCATCAAAACTGCGTCCCAATGGTCAAAGGATCGTATTGACTTCTCTTCTGTGACTGTCTCCAGAGGAGTTGGACCACAAAACCGTGCAACCAGGTGTCAACTACTCGGTTTATCTGACTGTCGATGAAACAAATACCTGAGATTTGTGATGTTTTCGGATTCTGAGGTAGCTCAATTAGATTTACGAAAAGTCGCTCATAATTATTTTTTAGGAGCCAAAAAAGGTCACTGGAACAAATAAAAGAAAACCAACACAGAATGGAGATGGAGAAACAAAAATTGGAAGAGGTAAATGATTTTGAAAGATGTCTATTAGCATGAAAATGTTGATTTAAGGTACCACAGTCATCGTCGACAAACAGAAGACCATTTGAATACAAAAGTCCGGATGTTTGACATGCATGCAGAAGCCAGCGACAATCATAGAAAGCTTCAAGTCGCCTGGAACTCCACGAATCGTCTCAAGCCAATATTCTGATACAATTGATTCAACCTGGAATTCTTACTTCCCTTGTTATTCGATTTATGACTTTCCATTTCTTCTTTCACCTATAATTTTCTATAAACAACGTTTGCTAATAATTAAACTTTATATAAATAAAGACATTTTATTAAAAAAGAGACAAAAAAGGAAATTTGAAGTCAACTTGCAAACTAGCACGATATGAGAAGGTTGACTTAAAAATTTTTAAACTACCGTATCTCTGTCAATTTGAGTCTGAATTTCATTAAACAACGTTTTCTGAGTGTAATTTGATTTCCGCTTTGAAATGAGTATAAACAAGACCATATTTGGAGAATTTAAAATTTTCAACTTTAAAGGCGCATGGACCATCCGAAAAATGAAAATTTTTGGAATTATGGCTTGTGGGTACTCATGTTAAAGCTCTAAATGTGTCAAATGCAGAAATAACAAAAATTCCAAGTTTAAACAAAAATTGAGAAAGCTACGCCTGTTTTTCAGATTATAAAATAATGTTGAACATTAAAATAACCGTATCTCTGTCAATTTTGGTCCAAACCCAATAAAATTAAATTTTTTAAATGTATTTTGTTATCAGCTTCAAAATGAGTATAATCATGACCAGATTTGGAAATTTTCCAAATTTCGAAATTAAAGGCGCATGGACCATGAAAAATCAAATTCCTTGGAGTCCTGCCATGTTTATACTCATTTCAAAGCTCTCAACAAGCCAAATCTATTCCCAATACTTAAAATTCCTAGATTTATTGATTTCTGTTGTTATCAGCATGAGAAACATAGATAAAAGTAACGATGGAAAATGCAATTAAACTGAGAATTATCGCTGTAATGATAACAGTTTTATCACATTTTTATAACGAATTCCATTCTGAAGAAGACGTTGGTCCCATTGGTATATCAACATATAAATTGGATAATTAAACCATTTATTAAAGATAAACAAGATAAAAGAAAGATTAAATATAATGCGGAAAGAGTGTGCCATAGGTCGACACTAAGTCCTTTACACGGCATAGGGGGTACAATTCAAATAGGGGAAGGCGGCCTGGTCGGTAAAATAAAAGGTAAATGCATGGTCGGTGAAATAAAAGGTAAATGGGGAAAAGCAATAATTATGAAATAAGGCGTGAGAGTGGGGGAGCGGCTGGGAAACTAAATATTCAAATTCTACCGTATACCCGAAGCAATCTTATTGGTGGCGAATCCTGCGCATTTGCAGAGAGAGAGAGCGGTCCTAAGTGCAATTGAAGTCTTTGGCGTCTTTTCTCATGGAGCAATGGAGTTCTCCAGTAAATCCTTTTGCTGACTCCTGAAAATTCAATGTTGTTGAGAGTATTTTTAGAAATTTCTTTGGGATTAAAAAACCTGAAAAAAATTGTTTCTGAAATTTTTAAGATTAAGAATTAAAACTACTGTATCTCGACCAATCATAGTCCAAACTTCATAAAACCTAGTTTATTGAATTTGGCTTGTTATTAGCTTTAAAATGAGTATAAACATGGCCATATTTGCCAAACTTCGAATTTTCAACTTTAAAGGCGCATGGACCCCCGAAAATGTGAAAATATTGGAATTGTGTCTTGTGGGTACTCATTTTGAAGCTTTAAATGTATTAATTCTAAATTCAGCAAAAAATCTGACTTTGAACAGAAATTCAAAAAGTTACGGTAGTTTTAATTTCCCCTAATTAGTACCTCTAATCTTGAGAATATGATGGGAGCTATTTTGATGAGCAATGGGTCCCTATGACTATTTTTCTTATTTTTTGTATATTGCTTACCTTGTCTTGTCTACAGTAATAGAATATTTTTAAAAAATATATAGAATTTCAGAAAAATAATAAAAGGAGCTAGAAAAATGATGAGGCACTCACATTGCGCCAGTTGGAATCGGTGATGGAATGGTTGGGACGGTGGAATATGAATAGAAAACATAAAAACGAGAGACTACAGGGTACTGTAAAGACGCAGACATTTGCCCTCTCGCTGTTTTTGGTGTTGACTCACCAGGACACCAATGTTTATGATGTTTGTGAATTCAAATGATGAAATAGGAGACCAGGAATCGTTTCAATATGATTTGAAAATTTGAAAATTTCAGAATTCTCAAGACAAGCTCTTCAAAATGAGTATAAACAGGATCCTATTTTTGGGATCAAAAAATGAAAACTACCGTATTCTTGTCAATTTTGATTCAAATCCCATGAAATTTAGTCTGTTCAATTTATTTTGATTTCAGCTTCAAAATGAGTATAACCATGACCATATTAGAACAATTTCCAACTTTCGAGTTTAAAGGCGCATGGACCAACGAAATTTCAAAATTTTGAATATACGTCTTGTGTGTACTCATTTTAAAGCTCTAAAATAGCTGTATTAAAAAAAAGCAAGAAAATTCAAATTTGTACCATATTTGAAAAAGTTATCGATGATTTTCAGATTCAGAAAAAATACTGCTGAAAAATAAAATGACCGTATCTAGATAAATTTTGGTCCAAGTCAAATGAAGTTTAGTCTGTTCAATTCATTTTGATTTCAGCTTCAAAATGAGTATAAACATGCCCGTATTTGGAAAATGTCGAACTTTCAACTTTAAATGCGCATGGACCCCCCGAAAATCCTAAATTGTTGGAATTACGTCTTATGGGTACTCATTATTCCAGAAAACAGGAAAACCTCCTTTCACAGGAATCATCGGAAATAATGAATTTGAGTCTCTTGGACCACGGGATTCGTATCAGGCTCTAGAGGAGAAGGCTTTTTTTATTTTTCGAAATATACATTATTTTTTTCCGAAGCAGTAAACTTCAAAAAATGTGAACTTGATCCGCAAGCTAACTACATACATTCTGAGAATAATAATTTGAGTTAGTTTATTATCGATAAATATCAATTTTTAAAATATGTGCTAATTTAAGATAAAAATTTAGGTCAAAATTCGTCTTCTTCAGTCCGGCAGTTTGTGGCTTCTTGAAGAGTGAAGAAGGGTTCCTCAACTGCAAAATTAATGCTTTTCTTAATTTCCGTTATTTCTTTATTCACCTTTTTTCCAGCTTTGACCCGAAGCTTCCCTTTGGTGACATACGCGAGTGGCGCGCTTCCAACGCAACGACTGCAAATGGCCTGGAAATGGGAAACATCTCGGGTTGGAAAGAAATTTCCTAACAACTCACAATGCCACTATTCTTACAGCTCTTTCTCTTAGGTCACATCCGCTACTGGCACTCGAATCGGCTTCAACCACTTCAAGTCCATGGGCTGCTCAAGATTCTTGCGTCCGATTCGTTTGCTGGCCTGTTCCTGAGCTTTTTGAATTGCCTTTTGATCTCCAGAACTTTTCCATCTCCAGGAGTATTGAGACTGATTTGGATTTCACTAATGTCCAGAATATAGCATTTCTTGACATTGAACTTCTTCCAGAAAGATTGGATTGGAGATTTCTGAATTTCAGTATTTCGAAATATTCCAATATTGAAATTTCCGGAAACTCGGAAGTTTTTAAAATATAAATTATTATATATCTCGTTAGTGATCGCTTCTAAATTTTGAATACAAACTTGACCATACTATTTGTCAAATTTTGAATTTTGAACTTTAAAGACGGAATCTTTAAATTGTTCCATGTGGGTACTCATTTTGAAGCTCTAAATGTACTGAACCCAAATTGGTTGAAAATGATGAGTTTGAACAAAAACTGAAAAAGTTATGCTACTTTTTATTATCCCCAATTAGTGCCCAGGCCTATGCATATGCTGGGAGCTATTTTGATGAGCAATGGGTCCCTATGATTGTTTTTTTTTTATTTTCCGTTAGTTTCTTACCTTGTCATCGCCCGAAGCACATGGAATATTTAGAAAAATATATAGAATTTCAGAAAAATAATAAAGAGAGCTAAAAAATGATGAGGCACTCACATTGCGCCAGTTGGAAACAATAATGAAATGGTTGGGACGGTGGAATATGAATAGAAAACATAAAAACGAGAGATAATGGGGTATTGGAGAGACGCAGACATTCGTCTTCATGACTCACCAAGACACCAAACGTTATGATATGAAAAATGAAAATTTTCAGAAATTTCAAAACTAGCCCTTTAAATGAGTATAAACATGATCATATTTTTCGAGATCCAAAAATTCAGACTACCGTATCTCGGTCAATTTTGATCAAAATCCCATGAAATTAGACTTTTTGAACGTATTTTGATTTTAGCTTCAAAATGAGTATAATCATGACCATATTCGGACAACTTTGATTTTTCAGGTTTAAAGGCGCATGGACCCTCGAAAATTCAAACTCCTTGAAATCCTGCCTTGTGGGTACTCATTTTGAAGCTCTCAACAAGCCAAATCTATTTCCAATACAAAAAATTAATCGATTTATTGATTTCTGTTGTTATCAGCATGAGAAACATAGATAAAAGCAACAATGGAAAATGCAATTAAACTGAGAATGATAGCCATAATGATAATAGTTTTATCACATTTCGATAACGAATTCCATCCAGAAGAAGACGTTGGTCCCATTGGAATATCTGGTAGTGGGCGACCTGGATACACTGGGTACACTTTGCTAGTCCAAATCTGAAAATTTTGAATTTTCAAATTTTCGAAAAATCGAAAAAAACTCACTTTAACTTTTCGTCCTTTCTTCGACTTCTTGGAATTTGGCATTTTTCAATAAGGAGAATAATTCAGAATAAAAAACATTTGGTCCAGAATTCTTCTCTTGGCTCCGCCCCCTTTTTTTGACTTCTGACACCCATTGACGTAAGAAGAAGATTATCTAGATGGAAAAAATACATTTTTTGTAGTTTTTGAGATTGGAAAATGTTGAAAACAACAACTTTTCGGATGGATTTCTAACAATATTTGAAAAATGGAAATTTTTGGCTTAAAAAAAATTAAAAGTACAGTATCTCGACTAATTTTAGTCTGAACTTCATGAAAACAATTTTGTTGGATTTTTCTTGTCATTAGCTTCAAAATGAGTATAAACACGACCATATTAGAAGAAACTTGAATTTTCGATTTTAAAGGCGCATGGACCCCCAAAAACGGAACCATTTTGGAATTGCTCCTTGTGGGTACTCATTTTGGAGCTCTAAACGTCCCAAACTCAAATTTTACAAAATATAGAAGTTTGTGAAGAAATTCAAAAAGTTACGGATCATTTTCTGATTTCAAAAAAAAAACACCGGAATTTAAAATGACCCTATCTCAGTCAATTTTAGTCCAAACCTCATGAAGTTAAGTTTTTTGAACGTATTTTGTTTTCTGCTTCAAAATGAGTATAATCATGACTATATTTGTCAAACTTCGATTTTTCAACTTTAAAGGCGCATGGACCCCCGAAAAATCGAAATTCTTGGAATTATGCCTTGTGGGTACTCATTTCAAAGCTCTAAACGTGCTGAAGTTAAATTTGTTGAAAATTTTTTGATTAATAAACATTTATTTTCAGAATTTTCAGAATTTCCAGATCAAATTAAATTTCCAGACCACAAAAACCACAATTGCAATCAATAATCCAAGCGCGCCGCAGGCGCGCCAGATGAGTTTTTTGAATTTTGAAGTCTTCTTTTTTTGCGGAGCTGGATTCTCAATTTTCGAAGCCACGCGAATTTTCTGATGACGTCTGTCGAATTTCGGGGGTCCAGAAGTTGTGGGCGGAGCCTAAACTATTTTTTTGGATTACTGTATTTTTTAAGCTCCTACCGTAGCCACCGTTTGGTCCACAGGAGCTTGAGATGAGGGGGCCACAGATTTCTGAAATTTCTGGGTTACTGTAGTTCTTTGGCTACTGTACTACTCACTTTATATTCGCGATACATTTGGAGGAGAAATATATAGAAAGAATCTAAGGCTGAGCAATATACGAAAAATGAGAAAAAAATAGGCATAAACACCTCAAATTTTATCCCTAGGGACCCGTTGCTCATCGAAATAATACACATCATATTCTTAGGATTTGTTATTGTTAGAGGTACTAATTGGGGGAAAATGGGATAAGAAAAAGTACCGTAACTTTTTTAATTTTTGTGTAAACTCAAATTTTTCAACAAATCTGAATTTAGTACGTTTCGAGCTTTAAAATGAGTACCCACAAGGCACAATTCCATGAAATTTGAATTTTTGGGGGTCCATGCGCCTTTAAAGTCACAAAATGTGAATTCTGCAAATATGGTCATGATTATACTCATTTTAAAGCTAATGACAAGGCAAATTTGATAAATCAAGTTTTATTGAGTTTGGACCATAATTAGTCGAGATACGGTCATTTTAATTTTCAGTGATTTTTTTCAAAATCAGAAAATGACTCATAACTTTTTGAATTTTGGTTCGAATTCAAATTTATTGGCAAATTTGAAATCAATACGTTTAGAGCTTTGAAATGAGTACCCACAAGACACAATTCCAATATTTTCACATTTTCGGGGGTCCATGCGCCTTTAAAGCCGAAAATTCGACGTTTTCCAAATATGGTCATGATTATACTCATTTTGAAGCCACTGACAAGAAAAATTCAAAAAATCAAGTTTCATTGAGTTTGGACTAAAATTAGTTGAGATACGATCATTTTAACGTTCAGTGATTTTTTTCAAAAATCAGAAAATGACCGATAACTTTCTCAATTTTTGTGTAAACTCAAATCTTTTAACAAATTCGAATTCAGTACGTGTAGCGCTTCAAAATGAGTACCCACAAGACGTAATTCCAAGGATTTTGATTTTTCGGGTGGACCATGCGCCTTTAAGGCCGAAAATTCGAAGTTTCCTAAATATGGTCGTGTTTATACTCATTTTGAAGCTAATAACATGCCGAATTCAGAAAATCAAGTTTTATTGAGTTTGGACTATAATTAGCCGAGATACTGTCATTATAATTTTTGATCCCACCAAAGATTTCAAAAAAAAAAATTTTTCAAAAATTTTTTTTTTCAGATTTTTCGATCCCCAATTCTTCTGGAAACTTCTGAAAATACCCCTAACAACGCAACCAAATCTATGGTAACCCAAGTGGAATAAAAAGTGGGCGGAGCTTAACGGCCTTATGATTTCTTTTTTTTCCCACATGTGATAATTAGAGAGTATAGGAAATTGAGAGAGTGCAGAGTTTTTGATACTAGCTGAAAAATATAAAGTTTCGCACGCTTTTTGAGCAGAAACAACTTTTTTGGAGCCTAAAAATTTTTTCTAGCAGAAAATTTTTTTTCGAAAAATTTGAAAACTGAAAAAAGATAAAGTACCGTACCCATTTTCTATATTTTCGAAAACTACCGTAATCCTGAAATTTCCAGATTTCCCAAAAAAAGTCCTAAAAATCCCAAAAAATGCATATTTTCCGTTCTAATCGTCTTGGTCCAGAGACCACTCAGCCACCACCAACACTTACAGTAAGTTAATTACTTCATCAATTAATCATTGACTAATATTTTCATATTTGTCAGTTTTAGAGCTTCACAATGAGTATAAACATGACTATCTTTGGAAGAATTTTAAAATTTTGAAATTTTCGGGATCAAAAGTCAAAATGACCGTATCTCGGTCAATTTTGGTCCAAGCCATTTGGAAATGTGAAATTTGAACGTATTTTGGTTTCAGCTTTAAAATGAGTATAAACATGACACTATTTACCAAAATTCGAATTTTCGACTTTAAAGGCGCATGGACCCCCGAAAAAATCTAAATTTTTGGAATCCTGCCTTGTGGGTACTCATTTTGAAGCTCTAAATGTACTAAACTCAAATTCGTTTGAAAATTTGAGTTTGGATGAAAGTTGAAAAAGTTATGGGTGATTTTCTGATTTTGGAAAAACGCTGAAAATCAAAATGACCGTAACTCGGTCAATTTTGGTCCAAGTCATCTGAAAATTTAAAATTTGAACGTTGTTTATTTTCAGTTTTAAAATGAGTGTAAACATGGCTATATTTGGAAAACTTCGAAATTTCAACTTTAAAGGCGCATGGACCCCCGAAAAAATAAAAATTTTTGGAATCCTACCTTGTGGGTACTCATTTTGAAGCTCTGAATGCCCTGAACTCAAATTCCTTAAGAAATTTGAGTTTGAACCAAAATTGAAAAAGTTATGGGTGATTTTCTGATTTTGGAATAACGCTGAAAATCAAAATTACCGTATCTCGGTAAATTTTGGTCCAAGCTATCTGGAAATGTGAAATTCGAACGTAATTTGGTTTCAGCTTCAAAATGAGTATAAACATGACAATATTTGTCAAGTTTCGAAATTTCGAGTTTAAAGGCGCAGGACCCCCGAAAAAATAAAACTTTTTGGAAGCCTACCTTGTGAGTACTCATTTTGAAGCTCAAAACGCCCCAAACTCAAATTCGTTAAAATATCAGAGTTTGAACAAAAATTGAAAAAGTTACAGTAGTTTTTATTTTTCCTAGTTTACCAAAAATGGGCCGAAAATCCCCATTTTCAGCCAAATTTCCGCATTTTTTTCAGATAGAACTCCGTCAAATTCCTGTCTACATCTACTCATCACCTCAACCGACCCCTCCGACGTCTTCAAGGAATCAGAATACTCCACATTCTGAAAACACACGTCCATATCGTATTTGGGATTACGATATGAACATTTTTTGTTTCATAGTTTTTATCATAATAATCTTCATTCTTATTTCGACAATTATTGTGCTTGTGCATATTGTTAAAAATGGAACAAATAGTTCATATCATAGTTATGGATAAATAAAGTTCATTTTGTAATATTTTTTTTTCAAATTTTTGACAATATATAAATTGATAAAATGATAACAATCATCTTTTAAAAATTAAGTAGAAGCTAGGAACAAAAATCTATCATAAACCAGTTCAATGACTGCTTTCTCTCCATTGACGTTCTTGATCAACCTACCGTATCGAACCTTTGCACTGATAACTCCGTGACTACTGTAAGAAAATAAATAAAACATTGTTTTTCGAGTTTCCCTTCTTATGTGCTTCAAAATGAGTATAAACATGGCTATGTTCGGATGAATTCCATTTTTGACCTAGACCCATGCGCCTTTAAAGTCAAAAAATGAAGTTGTCCAAAATAGGTCGTGTTTATACTCATTTTGAAGCCCTTGACAAGGCAAACTCAAAACTTTCAAAATTTTCGAAGCTGAACCAAATTCAAACCACCGAAAATACGGTGGTTTGAATTATCAAGGCTGTCTTGGGGTTCGAAGGTTTCGCTACCGTATCTCAACTAGTATTCGTTAGAATTGGGAAATTTATATATTTTTGAGTTTTTCTTGCTATGAGCTTTAAAATGAGTATAAACAGGGGTATTTTTGAATAAGTTTCATTTTTGACCTTTTTTGACCTACCCCTATGCGCCTTTAAGGTCAAAAATTGAAGTTTTCAGAAATAGGTCGTGTTTATACTCATTTTGAAGCTCATGACAAGGCAAACTCAAAAATATAAGTTTCGTGTGGTTTAGAGCAGAAATACAAAAGTTATGGTCCATCGAAAATTTGACAACATTTCAAAGTTATCCAAATATGGTCATGTTTAGGCTCATTTTGAAGCTCTGAATGAGTGAAATTTGATAAAAATAGTTAAACTCACATCTCCCAATTTCTTGTCCCCATAATTGGTAGTTCCATCCCCAGAACCGGTTCATCCCCAATGAAATTATCACTGTATATAGAAACAGCGAACGCAGTCCTATTTTGAATTTCTCCAGCCTTCCATTTTTCAAGGAACTCGTTAAGATCTTTAATTTTCAGTGAAGAATTAGTAATTTGAACTTTCAAGCAGCTTCTGACAGCTGAGAACAGTTGATCGAGCCCAAACCAGAAAGAATATTCAATGCTGAGTAGGTTTGGGAATTTGATAGGTTTATAATTAAAATTTGGGCTAAATTGAAAGTCAGTATGAAAACGCAAGTAGTTGGAAACTATCAAATTGTTCAAAATATGATTTAATTGCTCCTCTTCAACTTTTTCAACAGAAAAATACATGAGTCCAATTTCGCATTTTCGTTGGATCAAGATTTCAGAGATCGAGGCGAACAGTTTGAAGTTCTTATCACTGGAGTAGAAATTTTGAATTTGGGAAATCCCGAAAACGTTTAAAATCTTCTCCAAAAGCTCTGGAAAATCTTTATCCGGATTCTCGCTTGGTAGATAGCGAACCGAATCTTTGAATCGTGATTTCTTGAATGTGAATCCAACAGACTTGAAATCCGGTCCACAAATTTGGATTTCCTTCGATCTTACAGTAATTTCCAGCATAAATTCCTTCATGTTTTTCAGTCGGGCAACACTTAAAGCTCGTTTTGAGCATTCAGAAAGATCGAATCTGAAAATTAGCATTTTAATTAACATTTACTCGTTAAGAGCTTCAAAATGAGCCTAAACATGGCCAGTGCCAATTTTGAAGGGTTCTTAGTTTCTTCAATTTTACTTCAAAATTCATGAAACTTACATTTTTGGATTTTCCTTGTCATGAACTTCAAAATGAGTATAAACACGAACATATTTGGATGATTTCGATATTTGACCATTTTCAACCTACCCCCATGCTCCTTTAAGGTAAAAATCGAAGTTTTCAGAGACTTTGGATGAGTTCCATTTTTGACCTCCCCCTATGCGCCTTTAAAGTCAAAAATTCGAGATTCTCAGAAATAGGCCATGTTTATACTCATTTCAAAGCTCATAACCAGCTAAAATCGAAACTTTCAAAATTTTTGAAGCTGAACAAAAATTGACGAAAATACGGTAGTTTTAATTATCAAGCCCGATTTGGGGTTCGAAGGTCTCGCTACCGTATCTCAACTAGTTTTTGTCAGGATCTGGAAATTTTTATATTTTTGAATTTAGCTCGTTATGAGCTTCAAAATGAGTATAAACATGGGTATATTTGAAAAATCTTCATTTTTGACCTACCCCCATGCGCCTTTAAGGTCAAAAATCGAAGTTTTCAGAAATAGGTCGTGTTTATACTCATTTTAAAGCTTATGACAAGACAAACTCAAATTTTTAGGTTTCTTTGATTTTTAGGCAAAATTTACATAGTTAGGACAGTTTTAAGTTTCAAATTCAAGAGGTTTTCCAATGAAAATGGTCGAAAAATGTTCTAAAAGCTGTTGAAAGACGTCGAAAGATTACTGTATTCGAGTGATAAGAGGAATACTTACATCTCAAATGGATTCAAATTTTCCATGATTTCTTTTTGTACTAATCTTGGGAAGCGGAGTAGAGCAAAGGGCATTCCGGGAGCCAAATGGGAATGAAGAAAATACAGTGCGAAGAAGAAAGTCAATACAATCGGACAGAAGACATTCAAAGTGGCGGTCGCAAGTCGGCAGGTCGTGCTGAGACCCAAGGGGACTCCTGGGAAACTGGAGGGCAGGTAATAGGCAGGTCTAGACCAATTAAGGGGTCGCTTCCCCTGAAAATAGTAATGACAAATATCTCGGTCAATAATATCCTAAACCCAATGAAAAAAATGTTTGAACGTATTTCGATTTCAGCTTCATGGACCCCCGGAAAATTCCATTTTTGGAGGCTCTCAACAAGTCCTGGAACTTTTAAAATAGCAGAAAAAACAGGTTATATAATTTATTGCAAAAAAAAAATAATTCGATAATCTCAATGTTTCAAAATTCGAAAAAAGTCAAAATTCATTCAAATTGTACAAATCGGTGCCAACTTTGTTCTCTTCTCTGATTGCTCATTTTCGACGATTTTTCGTTTTCTCGAGTTCTCCAGATTACTGTAGTTTTGCTGTTGGAACCATCCATCCAATTTGATTTCCAGAATTGTGGCACGCTTTTCAGGGTCGTCGGAGAGAATCTTCCGAAGGAATGCTGAAAATTGGACTTCAATTTATTTTTGAGTGTAACTTTTCTCAAAATTGATCTTTTTTGATAATTGGAATTGCAAAATGTAGATCTTAAAAATTTCTACAAATTGATATAAAATTTGACTATATTTTATCTGCCCAAAAGAAGGCAGAAGGCGCTAACCTAGTTGCCTCCGAAACGCCGCTAACCTGCCTGTCTGTTTAGCGCGCCCGGTACGCATGGACCATAATTCAAAAATATTGTGTTATATATCAAAATGTAGAACTTTTTAAGATCTACAGTATGCAATTTAGATTTCTGAAAAATATTAATTGTGAAAAAAGTTATAGCTAAAACAAAACAAAGAACACCAAAAAATCTCAAAAAATGTTATGCATACTATTTTATTCGGTTTGTATCTCGCTTCAAACTCAATATTCTTTAAAAATTCAAATTGAAAAGTGTAGCTCTTGAAATTTTCTACATTTCTCAATACGAAAAATTACTGTTTGAATTATGGTCCAAGTGCTGCGAGTGCGCTAAACTGACAGCTTCTTTGGGCGCCCGCTAGCCTCCAAATGACCTGCCGGCTTCGCGCCTCTGCAGGCAGTACATGACACATAATTCAAATAATATTGCATTGTATATTAAAATGTAGAACTTTTTAAGATCTACAGTATGCAATTTAGATTTTTGAAAAATATAAAATTTGAAAAAAGTTATAGCCATAAGAAAACAATATACCTAGAAAAGGTTGTAACTTTCTTCTAAATCTGTATTTTTCAAAAATTCAAATTTCCTACTGTAGCTAATCAGAAAATCACTCACCCATAACCTGCTCCTCTGCATTTTTCCATCCCATATCCCCAATTCCATCCAACCATTTCTTATAATTCTCATCGGTTACTGTAGCCTCTTCCCATGGATAACACCCATTTAACATCTCCACAAAAACCACTCCACTCGAAAAAATATCAGATTTTGGTCCGTCGATTAGAGCGCATTCTCTACATTCCGGTGATCGATATAAGGCGCTTCCAGAGGGTTCCACAAGAGATGAGATGCCATTTTCATCCTTGAATCGAACTGATAAGCCGAAATCACTGATTTTCAGGGTGTCTGAAAAATTTATAATAGATTTTTGGAGTTTCTTGCGTCGAGAGCTTCAAAATGAGTATAAACATGACCTATTTTGCTCGATTTCAATTTTTCGATGGTCCATGCGCCTTTAAACTCGGAAATTTCAAAATGGGCGGAGCCTAGTCGTGTTTATACTCATTTTGAAGCTAAAAACGCAGGAAATTCAAAAATCAATATTTCCTAAAACCTGCTCAAAAACTCAATGAGATATGGTAGTTTTTAATTTGTTAAGAGAATGGACCAAAAACTGAAAATGACCATATCTTTTTTCAACTTTCACCAAGAACTTGGAATTTGATATGAATGTGAATTCAGCTTGTTAAATGCTTTAAAATGAGTATAATCATGACCATATTCTGAAAACTTTGAATTTCCGACTTTAAAGGCGCATGGACCCTCGGAAAATTGAAATCCAGCAAAAAAGGGCTTGTTTATACTCATTTTAAAGCTTAAAACGCGGGAAATTTGAATTTCTTAGTTTCAAAGTTCAAAGCATGAAAATTAATCAGTTATGACACATTTTAATTTTTTTGAAAAAATTGAAATTATTATAATTTGTCCTATCTGGTTTATTTTCAGAATTACAACTGTAAAACATAATTTTTGTCTTTCTCTCGTTGAAAGCTTTAAAATGAGTATAATCATGACTGGGTTTGGCAAAATTTTGAGTTTTCGACTTTAAAGGCGCATGGACCCTCGGAAAATTGAAATCGAGCAAAATAGGTCATGTTTATACACATTTTGAAGCGAAAAACGCGGGAAATTTGAATTTTTAGTTTTCAAAACTCAAAACCTGAAAATCAATCAGTTATGATACATTTTCATTTTTATTGAAAATTTGGAAATTTTTACAATTTGTCCTATCTGGTTCAATTTTCTGTTTTTCTTCTGTCAAGAGCTTCAAAATGAGTATAAACATGACCATATTCGGAAAACTTTGAATTTCCGGCTTTAAAGGCGCATGGACCCTGGGAAAATCGAAATCGAGCGAAATAGGGCTTGTTTATACTCATTTTGAAGCTAAAAACGCGGGAAATTTGAATTTTTAGTTTTCAAAACTCAAAACCTGAAAATCAATCAGTTATGATACATTTTCATTTTTATTGAAAATTTGGAAATTTTTACAATTTGTCCTATCTGGTTCAATTTTCTGTTTTTCTTCTGTCAAGAGCTTCAAAATGAGTATAAACATGACCATATTCGGAAAACTTTGAATTTCCGGCTTTAAAGGCGCATGGACCCTGGGAAAATCGAAATCGAGCGAAATAGGGCTTGTTTATACTCATTTTGAAGCTAAAAACGCGGGAAATTCAAATTTTTAGTTCTCAAAATTCAAAACCTGGAAGTTATTCAGTTATGACACATTTTCATTTTTATTGAAAAATTTGTAAATTTTATATTTTGTCCTATCTGGTCCATTTTCAGAATTATCACCGTGAAATATGATTTTCTGTCTTTCTTTCGTTGAGGGCTTCAAAATGAGTATAAACATGACCATATTCGGAAAACTTTGAGTTTTCGACTTTAAAGGCGCATGGACCCTCGAAAAATTGAAGCTGGTCGAAATAAGTCATGTTTAGGCTCATTTTAAAGCTAAAAACACGGAAAGTTCGAATTTCTTAGTTTCAGAAATCTCTGACTTCATCAATAGAGCACATTGCTCATCTTTCTCAAGAACCAAATTTTAAATTGTTTGGAAATTTCTAGTTTTTTCTTATTATCAAAAAAGTTCTAAAACTCACCATCTCCAGTCAACATCAAATTCTCGGGTCGAATATCCAAATGAGCAATGCCCATCCCATGAATATGTTCCAATCCAAAAATCAATTGCCGATAAAATTTCAGCGCCAATTTCTCCGAAAATCCGTTTTCCAAATTCTCCTGAATCCTCTCGAATAAGTTTCCAGAATCCACATATTCCATGAAAAATCGACATATTCCATCCTCGTCGTCATTGCTCATTTCATACATTTTCAGAATATTTGCGTGGGCGGAGCTTGAAACCAAAAAATGATTCTCAAATTCTTCAAATGGATCATTTTCCTCGCTTTCTTCCGGAAATAACTCTTTCATCGCGTATTTTTTGGATTTCTGGGTTAAAATTAGGGAGACAGAGGCGAAATTTCCAATTCCAAGGGGTTGGAGGATACTGTAGTTTTGGAATTCTCCAGAATCCTTGGATTTTGAAGATTTAGAAGCTTCTGAAGGTCCTGGAAAGTCGGAATCCTCGGATTTTGGAGCTGCAGATTCTGGAGATTCAGAAGACGTCATATTTGGAACAGAATAATTAGAGAATATGTGATTTTTGGGCACTAATATCATTGATTTTATGACCCAAAAAAGGAGATTATTGATTTTTCCCACCTGTTTTGTTTTCATTGTTTATGATGTGAAGAGACAGACTAGACCCCCCTGGGAAAGATGAGCAATTCGCGCTATTGATGACGTCAGAGACTTTCGAAAATTAGAAATTTGAATCCCCCGCGTTTTTAGCTTTAAAATGAGTATAAGCATGCCCTATTTCGATCAACTTTGATTTTTCGATGGTCCATGCGCCTTTAAAGTCGAAAATTCAAAAATTTCCGATTATGGTCATGTTTATACTCATTTCAAAGCTCTCGACAAGAGAAAAACAAAAAATTATGTTTTACAGTGATAATTCTAAAAATAAATCAGACAGTACAACATATAAACATTTCAAAATTTTCAATAAAAATGAAAATGTGTCATAACTGATTAATTTTCATGTTTTGATTTCTGAAACTAAGAAATTCAAATTTTCCGCATTTTTAGCTTCAAAATGAGTATAAACAAGCCCTATTTCGCTTGATTTCAATTTCCGAGGGTCCATGCGCCTTTAAAGTCGAAATTTCAAAATGTACCAAAATAGGTCGTGTTCAGGCTCGTTTTGAAGGATTTAACAAGCTGAATTCACAAATATTCAATTCCAGGTTCTCGATAGAAGCTAAATAAAGATACGGTCATTTTCAGTTTTTGGTTCATTCGCTTAATAAATTAAAAACTACCATATCTCATTGAGTTTTTGAGCAAGTCTTATGAAAATTAGATTTTTGAATTTCTCGCGTTTTTAGCCTCAAAATGAGTATAAACACGCCTAGGCTCCGCCCATTCCGAGTTTAAAGGCGCAGGGACCATCGAAAAATCGAAATCTAGCTAAATAGGTCATGTTTATACTCATTTTGAAGCTCTAAACGTGCTTAATTCAAATTTACAACAGGTTTTCCAAAAAATTCTTTGCTAAAAAAGTTAGAAACGATTTTTTTTTGCATTTTCGAAGATTCAGAAATTCCATAATTTAGAAACTGTGGTTTTCGTTCTGGAAATTTTAAAATTTCTGATTTTTAGGTTTTTTAAGTATGAAATTTTAGGTTCTCCAAAAGTTTTTGCTTCGGGACCCAAAACTTTTGCTATCATACCGTTAAACCTGTAATAAAATAGCACCCGTCTCCCCTCTAACCTATAACTTTGAGCTCAATTAACTTGATTACTGTAAGAGATATCAAAAAGTGGTCAACTAATAAAAATTTTATCACAACATCAGCAATATTTTATCTGTCGACACATTTTCTATATCTCTTACAGTAACCGAGATAAATGGGCTCAAAGTTAGATGGTTCATTTAACAGAGCTATGAAAGAATCTCTAACTTTGAGCTCAATTATCTCGATTACTGTAAAAGATATCAAAAAGTGATCAACTAATAAAATTTTTATCATATTATCACAAACATTTTATTAGTTGACACTTTTTGATATCTATTACAGTAACCGAGATAATTAGGTTCAAAGAACGGTCTTTTAAAAGGAGTTTCACAGATTTAGAAGAAAAAATTTAAGTGTTATTTAAACGTGACGCAATATTTTTTTTTCAAAAAATATAAATTCTCGAAAAAAAAAAACCAAAAAATGCGACGTAAAAAAAATCCACGACCCTTATCTAACCCATTGACCTCAGGAAAATCACTATAAAGGGAAAGGAAAGTGAGAGGAAGAAACTTCTTTGGGCTCCAGGGAGGGGACCCAGGGGAGGGGGCTCCGGCTGGAGCCAGGAGCCGGGAGCCTGGGCCAGGGGGAGCTGGAGGTGGAATCGGAGGATCGGAGATGGTGGAAGTGGAATCGGAGGATCGGAGATGGTGGAGGTGGAATCGGAGGATCGGAGATGGTGGAGGTGGAATCGGAGGATCGGAGATGGTGGAGGTGGAATCGGAGGATCGGAGATGGTGGAGGTGGAATCGGAGGATCGGAGATGGTGGAGGTGGAATCAAAGGATCGGAGATGGTGGAGGTGGAATCGGAGGATCGGAGATGGTGGAGGTGGAATCGGAGGATCGGAGATGGTGGAGGTGGAATCGGAGGATCGGAGATGGTGGAGGTGGAATCGGAGGATCGGAGATGGTGGAGGTGGAATCGGAGGATCGGAGATGGTGGAGGTGGAATCGGAGGATTGGAGATGGTGGACGTGGAATCGGAGGATCGGAGATGGTGGAGGTGGAATCGGAGGATCGGAGATGGAGGAGGTGGAATCGGAGGATCGGAGATGGTGGAGGTGGAATCGGAGGATTGGAGATGGTGGAAGTGGAATCAGAGGATCGGAGATGGTGGATCTCGGTTACTGTAAGAGAAGGTTAAGATGTCTGGCACGGTTCAAGCAGAGCGGATGATGCAGACTATTTATACAGAGGATGCGTTCTGCATAATTCAGACTGAAAATAAGAAAACTTTGAAGATTCTGACAAGAAGGAACACAATTTATTGAGCTGTGAAAGCATCTCTAATTTTGAGCTCAATTATCTCGGTTACTGTGAGAGATATCAAAAAGTGGTCAACCAATAAAATGTTTATCATAATATCAGTAATATTTTATCAGTTGACACATTTTTGATATCTCTTACAGTAACCGAGATATGTGGGCTCGAAGTTGACAGTGGCTAGGGCCCCTCCATTGCATGTTACACGGTAGGTGTCCTCCCACAATTTTGATATTTTTATCAATTTTTTTTCTGGAAACTTCTCAAAAAAAATCTTATCAAGTCTAATCACACCTTTCACGGCTCACAGCTCATTTGAGAAATCCCACGAAGTGGAAGAAAAAGTGGGCGGAGCTTCATGGACTTATGATTTTCCATTTTCCCACGCTAGAGAGAAATAGTGTGGGAAATTGAGAGACATACAGAAAGTGTGTGTGATTATGTCATATCTTTCAGAGTTATCACATTCTTAGAAAAATTTTTTGGTGAGAAAAAAATTTAAAAAAAAATTTTTTCAGCAGATCCAAAACTGCTGAAACTTCAAAAAAATGTATAATTTTTTGCGAGAACATCTTCTGGAGCCGGCTCCGGAGGAGCCACCACCACCACCACCGGTGAGTTGTGAAATTCAACAAAAATTTTTGGGATTATTTTGGATTACAGCAATAATTTAAGTTAATTGCCCCCTAACTTCTTAATTAGTTTACCTATCTTGAAAATTTTTACAAATTTGAATTCCTCGCGTTCAGAGCTTCAAAATGAGTATAATCATGACTAGATTAGGCAAAGTTTGAATTTTCCGGTTTAAAGGCGCATGGACCATCGAAAAATCGAAATCGAACTAAATAGGTCATGTTTATACTCATTTTGAAGCTGAAAACGCGTTAAATTTGAATTTTTCACTGAAATTTCAAAATATTAACTTTTCAAGCATATTTCAGTGATTTTAAAGCCATTTTAGTTAATTTTCAGCCAATTTTTAATATTTTTTTCAGCAAGACACTCTAACCTTCCGCTTCTTAACGATTGATTACATCCCACCGACGCCGATCACTTATGAGGAATACTTTGAACTTCTTGAATTTGAAAATGCAAATTCTGGAATCAGAATGCGTCGATTTCCACTTCCCGAACATTTTCGATTCATGGATTGGTTTAATGAATTTTTCATCCTTTTTTGGGTCATTTTTCTGGCTATTTTTATCATTTTTGTACTTCCCCATGTTTGAATTTCTCGATTTTTAAAATGTTTTATTCAATAAATATTTTTCTTGGAAATTTTACACAAAAAAAACTTTTAAAATGGCTATTTTTCGGTCAAAAACATGAATTTTTACTAAAAATGTGTATTTCAACCGATTAAACGATTTTTATTAACGAAAAAATCGGAAAAATCACCGAAAAATCAATAAAAACTCGCTGAAATTCGAAAATGCGAATTTTGGTGACATGCAAACGCGCTCCACCGAACAAAATGAGTTTTCGCCGTTTTTTCGAAACTTTTCTTGTAGAAAATAGGTTTTTTAAGCTTAAACACACATTTTAAGTGGTAAAAACTGAAAATTCGGACAAAATTTGCAAAAGTTCCGATTTTTTGGATTTTTTACCGAAAAATCGAATTTATCCCGCACTTTTGCTGGTGGAGTTTCTGGATTACTGTACTTTCATCGTTTAGGTACTTGATAGGAATTTCTAGAACGTTTTTTTTTCTAAAAATCCTAATCTCTGATTGCTCAGTGATGTCCCATGAAACCCTCATCACAAAAAACTTCTGAAAATAGCTGAAAATAGATAAAAACTACTGTAACCTTTTCAATTTTTGTTGAAACTCAAATTATTTGATTAATTTGCATTCATTACTATTTGAGCTTCAAAATGAGTACCCACAAGGCACATTTCGAAAAATTTTCATTTTCGGGGTTCCATGCGCCTTTAAAGTTGAAATTACGAAGTTTTCCAAATATGGTCATGCTTATACTCATTTTGAAGCTGAAACAAAAATAAGTTCAAAAAACATATTTTCATTGGGCTCAGGCTAAAATTGACCGAGATATTGTCATTTATATTTCGAGCGGCTGTATTATCCTAATTGGTCTAGGCTATCTTAGCCTGTCATCTCGTTTCCCAGGATCCCCTTTGGGGTCCCACCACGATCTTGCACGCTACGCGACCGCTGCCTATTGGTCTCTTCTTCTTTCTTAGATGGTATATTGATTATTCCCTTCATTCTCATCTATTTGGCTCCCAAAATGCCCATTGCTCTGTTGCGTTTCCCGAGAATTGTTCAAAAAGAAATCATGGAAAATTTGAATCCGTTTGAGATGTAAGTATTTCTCTTATCACTTAAATACAGTAATCTTTTGACGGCTTCCAACAATTTTTTCGAATCAATGTTTGCCGATTCTCATTGAAAAAAAAACAAAATTGGATAACTTTGCAATTTTGTCAACTTTGCATGGTCCCTAACGTTCTCAGTTTTGCTTCAAATTTCATACAACTTAAATTTTTCAGTTTGTCTTGTCATGAGCTTCTAAATGAGTATAAGCACGACCTATTTCTAATAACTTCAACTTTTGGCTTTAAAGGCGCATGGGTGTAGGTCAAAAATGAAGATTATCGAAATATTAGGTTGGAAGGAAAGTAACTGTCCACTTTTTGATTCGCGAATAACACAAAAACGAGATTAATCCAAGATTGAAAGTATGTACCGTCGTGGTCCACAACATGTTGCCAACATTCAGGTAACTTGTGGATACCATCCCTTCAACAGCCAGCTAGCTGCGAATCACTATATTTCGCATTGCAGTTTTTTATCTCATCTTCAGTGTAAATTATTTTCCCTCCCGACTGCGTTGCATATCTCCGAATAACCAATAATAGAAGTCTCAAATCAGGAGTTTAAGGAAACGCAAAGAAGAACCGTCTAGCTAAAGCGGCCCAGGACTTACTTGACTTTCCGTGAGACATAGGATCTCACTTCATTTAAATAAAGTCAATTCAGTCTTAAGCCACTTTGGATGGATAGCTGTCCACATTTCTTAAACGTCAGACTTGACCCTTTCATTATTGGTTGTTCGGAGATATGCAACGTCATCTGGAGGGAAAATAATTTCACACTGTCGATGAGATAAAAACGGCTTTTTGGGAACACTTTGACTAGCGGTCGGCTGGCTTTTGGAGGGACGGTATCCACAAGTTACCTGAATGTTGTCAGCATGTCGTGGACCACGACGGTGCATACTGTCAATCTTGGATAATTCTTGGTTTTGTGTTATACACGAATTAAAAAATGGACAGTTACTTTCCTTCCAACCTAATATACCCGTGTTTATACTTATTTTGAAGCTTATAACAAGGGAAACTTAAAATATAAGTTTTACAAAACTTAATGCAAAACTGACCAAGTTATGACCCTTGTAAATTTACTATAATCTTTTTCAAAGTACCCTTACTTTGTCAATTTTGCTCCAAATTCCATTATTTTACAATTTTTGAACTAGGCTTGTTATAAGCTTCAAAATGAGTATAAACATGGGTATATTTGAAACTATTTCCGAAAATCTTAAGTGTTGACTTTAAAGGAGCATGGGGGTAGGTCAAAAATGATCAAAAATGAAAGTCATCCAAGTATACCCGTGTTTGTACTCATTTTAAAGCTCATGACAAGCGAAATTCAAAAATATAAGTTTTATTAAATTTGAAGAACAAATGAAGGATTTTAGACACCTTGAAAATTGGCACTGGTCATGTTTAGGCTCATTTTGAAGCTCTTAGCGAGTAAAGTTACTATTTTTTTCAGATTCGATCTGTCAGAATGCTCAAAACGAGCTCTCAATGTTGCCAGGCTAAGAAACATGAAGGAATTCGTGCTAGAAATTGATTCAATTTCAACCCAAATCCGAATTCTTAGAACGGACTTCAAAGAAGCCTTTGGATTCACATTCAACGAATCGAAATCTATGAAATCGATTCGCTACCTTCCAAGCGAGAATCCGGAAGAAGACTTTCTAGATCTTTTGAAGAAGATTCTAAACGTTTTCGGGATTCCCCAAGTCCAAGAATTCTACTCCAGTGATAAGAACTTTAAACAGTTCGCCTCGATTTCTGAAATCTTGATCCAACGAAAATGCGAAATTGGACTCATGTATTTTTCTGTTGATAAGGTTGAAGAGGAACAATTAGAGCATATTTTGAACAATTTGATAGTTTCCGACTGTTTCCGTTTTGATACGGATTTCAGTTTTAGCCCAAAGTTTGAGTATAAACCTATCAAATTCCCAAAAGTGCTTAGCATTGAAAACTCTTCTTGGTTCGGACTCAATCAACTGTTCTCAGCTGTCAAACGCTGTTTCGCAGTTACGATTTCAAATTCTTCACTCACAATTCGAGATCTCAATGAGTTTTTGGCAAAATGGATGGCTGGAGAGATTCAAAACATGACAGCGTTTTCTATCTCCATAACCAGCAATAATTTCACTGGAGACTCGCCGGTTCTCGGGATGAAACCACCGATTAAAGGGAGGTGGAGTAAGCAGCTGTGAGTTTAACAATTCTCATTGAATTCCAGTCGTTAAGAGCTTCAAAATGAGTCTAAACATGGCTATAATTGGAGCATTTTGGCCAACTTTGAAATTTTGTCAACTTTGCATGGTCCCTAACTTTCTCAGTTTTCCTTTAAACTTCAAAGAATTTATATTTTTGAGTTTGTTTTGTCATGAGCTTTGAAATGAGTATAAACACGACCTATTTCTGTTAACTTCAGTTTTTGACCTTAAAGGCGCATAGGGGTAGGTCAAAAGTGGAATTCGTCTAAATATACTCATGTTTATACTCATTTTAAAGCGCATGACAAGTTAAATGCGAAAATCTAAAAATTTCCGGAATCTGACAAATACTTGTTGAGATACGGTAGCAAGACCTTCGAACCCCAAAAAAAGGCCCGAAAATTAAAACTACCGTATTTACGTGAATTTTGGTTCAGCTTCAGAAATTCTAAAAGTTTTGAGTTTGACTTGTTATAAGCTTCAAAATGAGTATAAACATGACTTATTTCTGATAAATTCGATTTTTGGCTTTAAAGGCGCATGGGGGTCAAAAATTATCAAAAATGAAAACTATCTAAATATAGCCGTGTTTATACTCATTTTAAAGCTCATAACAATAGAAACTCAAAAATATAAGTTTCACAACATTTGAATCAAAACTGAAAAAGTTAGGGACCATACAAAAATAGGCGAAATTTCAAAATGCTCCAAACTTGGCCGTGTTTAGGCTCGTTTTGAAGCTCTTGACAAGTGAAACTCGACAAAATAGGTTTTATTGATTTTCTTACAGTAATCACGGATTTGTCTGCGCAAGGGTTCTACACGGACACTTGATCGAGAACATCAATGGGCAGGAAGCATTGATTAAACTGATTCGTGGGGAATTTTCGTTTTTAACTTCGACTTGTATTTCTTGAATAGAATTTTAATAACGTTATCGATTTCCAATCAATTTATCAATTTTTAATGCTAAAAATTTGAAAACCAACTTTAAAAAATAAAATGTATCCATAAATATGATATGAACTGTTTTTTCCATTTTTAATAAGATTTAGAATCACAATGATTAAAGAAATTAAAAGGAAGATTATTATGATAAAACATATAAAACAAAAAATGTGTATATCGTGATCCCAAATACGATACGGACCTGGATTTTCAGAATGTAGAAGATTCTGATTCCTAGAAGACGTCGGAGGAGTCACTTGAGGTGGTGAGTAGATGTTGACAGGAATTGGACGGAGTTCCACCTGAAAAAAGACTGAAATTGGCTGAAAATGAGCATTTCCGGTTGTCAACCTTATTAAAATTACCGTAACTTTTTCAATCATTGTTCAAACTCAAATTTTTTGAGGAATTTGAGTTTGGGGCATTTAGAGCTTCAAAATGAGTACCCACAAGGTGGGATTCCAAAAATTTTGTTTTTTTCGAGGGCCCATGCGCCTTTAAAGTCGAAAAATCGAAATTTTCCAAATATGATCTTGTTTATACTCATTTTGAAGCCGAAACAAAAATACGTTCATATTTTCCAAATTCATAGGGTTTGTATCACAATTGACCGAGATACGGTCATTTTGATTTTCAAAAATTTTCGAAAATCAGAAAATCATCCATAACTTTTTCAATTCCCCTTCAAACTCAGAAATTTCAACGAGTTTGAATTTCCCGCGTTCTGAACTTCAAAATGAGTACCCACAAGGCACAATTCGAAAAGTTTTCAAATTTTCGGGGATCCATGCGCCTTTAAAGTCGAAAAATCAAAGTTTGGCAAATATGGTCATGATTATACTCATTTTGAAGCTCTTGACTAGCAAAATCCAATGAACTAAATTGTGTCAAATTTGAGCGAGAAATAGCCAAGATACGGTCATTTTAACTTTCAGTGACTTTTTTCAAAATCAGAAAAGCACCCATAACTTTTTCAATTTTCGTCCAAACTCAAATTTTTCAACGAATTTGAGTTTGGGGTATTTAGAGCTTCAAAATGAGTCCCACAAGGCATAATTTCAAAAATTTGATTTTTCGGGGGTCCATGCGCCTTTAATGAGGAAAAATCGAAGTTTTCAAAATATGGTCATGCTTATACTCATTTTGAAGCTGAAGCCAAAAAACGTTCAAAAAATTAAATTTCATTGTGCTTAGACTAAAATTAACCGAGATACGGTCATTTTTATTTTTGTGCTTTTCAAAAGCTGAAAATCACGTATAACTTTTTCAATTTCCGTTCAAACTCAAAATTTTGAACGAATTTGAGTTTGGGGCATTTAGAGCTTCAAAATGAGTACCCACAAGGTGGGATTCCAAAAATTTTGTTTTTTTCGAGGGCCCATGCGCCTTTAAAGTCGAAAATTCGAAAATTTCCAAATGTGGTCATGTTTATACTCATTTTGAAGCCGAAACAAAAATACGTTCATATTTTCTAAATTTATGGGGCTTGGACCACAATTGACCGAGATACGGTCATTTTGACTTTCATAAATGTCTTCAATTTTTCAAATTTTCCCCTTTTCAAAATCATTTACAGATATTTTTTGTATTTTGTTGCGAAAATCCAATTTCAAAAAAAATTATTTACCTTTTTATGATAGTTTAATTAAAGCGGAGAAAGACATAAGAGAAAAGGCATAATTATATGATAATCAGGTAATTAATTAATTAATTACAATAATTGAATTAGACAAAAAATGTGGATCATAATTTTTGGATCATAGAAAAAAATGAATTTAAAAAATAGAGGTACCGGTTTTTCGAATCAAATTTAGGGGAAAAAACATTTAAAGGATCACAGAGAATTGAAACAGAGTTACAGTAATCCTCTCCAAAAATCAACACCTACAGTAACCCAAGGTGACGTGATGGGTGGCGCGCACTGTAAGGGGAGATGAATTGGAGGGGGAATTCGGGTATTTCTGAGAATCCGGTGGTGGGAATTTAAAAAATTGAGTTGGAATTTTTAAAAAAATTAAAAAAGAAGAGAAATTATTTATTTCGAAGAAGAAGATGGGCATCCTGGTTGATGGTGTTGTGGAGTGTATCTGCAAAAAATTGAAAATTGAAAATTTCGAAAATTTTTTTTAAAATTCTTTAACGTCTTCTGAATTCTGAAAACGTCATTTTCTGAAATTTTCACGTCGTTAACTCTCTTTCTCATGCGATTTCCGTCATTTTGATACCCATATTGCCCTATTTGGGTAGGATTCTGAATTTTGAAGTCTTCTGGATTCAGAATTCTGACTTCACATTCAAAATTTTTCAAACTAGGTCGATATGGGTATCAAAACGTCAGAAATCACATGAAAAACAATTCTAACGAAGTGAAATCTTCAGAAAATTGCGTTTTCAGAATTTAGAAAAGGTTCAGAATTTTGACGTCTTCTGAATTCTGAAAACGTCATTTTCTAGAATTTTCACGTCGTTAACTCTCTTTTCCGTGCGATTTCCGTCATTTCGATACCCATATTGCCATAGTTTGAAGAATTTTGATTTTGATGTGAATTCAGAATACAGAAGACGTCAAAGTTGAAAATTCTCTAAACTATGTCGATATGGGTATCAAAACGTCGGAAATCGCACTGAAAAGAAGGTTAACGACGTGAAAACTTCAGAAAATTGCGTTTTCGTTGGATTTAGAAGAGGTTAAGAATTTCGACGCCTTCTGGATTCTGAAAACGTCATTTTCTGGAAATTTCACATCGTCAACCATCTTTTCCGTGCGATTTCCGTCATTTTGATACCCATGTCGACCTATTTTGACAATTTTCGAATTCAGAATCCAGAAGACGTCAAAATTCAGAATCTCATCAAACTAGGTCGATATGGGTATCAAAACGTCAGAAATCGCGTGGAAAAGAGAGTTAACGTCGTGAAATTTTTAGAAAATTCGGGAAATTTCCAAAAAACCGAAAAACGGTCCCTACCTCTGTCCCTTTCTTCCTCTCAACGACGGGATTCTCGTCTGTCCAGCTGGTCTATCTCCAGCATCCGACGACGCTCTGGATTCTGGTCTAGAAGGCGTTGATGGTCCATCGAGGAGAGATCCTTTGGAATTGGATACACTTCCAACACGAGACAGTCGTCCAGCAGACATATCAGATGGTGCACGTGGGATTCGTGATGGTCGTTGGTCCGGGGAGCTTGTTACCGTATACCTGAAAAATTTTAAAGTACAAAAATGTGCAATTTTTCGATACAGCGAGCTCCAGAATCACCTAGAAGTCTGTAGAACCTTCTAGAATCCATTAGAATCCTCTAGAGCCTCCTAGAATCCTTCAGAATCCTTTAGAATCCCTCAGAATAGTTTTCCAATTCTTAAAGTTGTCCTGAATCAGCCTAGGCCACAGTCAGGAGTTCCCAGCTACAGTAATCCCATGCTCCTGGGAACTCTTTGAAATTCTGGAAATTTTCACGACGTTAACTCTCTTTTCCATGCGATTCCCGACGTTTTGATATCCATATCGACCTAGTTTGATGATATTCAGAATTCTGACGTCATCTGGATTCTGAATTCTGCTAAAATTCAAAATTCATCAAAATAGGGCAATATGAGTATCAAAACGTCGGAAATCACATGAAAAAGAGAGTTGACGACGTGAAAACTTCAGGAAATCGCGTTTTGAGAATTCAGAAGACGTCAAAATTCTGAACCTCTTCTGAATCCAACGAAAACGAAATTTTCTGAAATTTTCACTTCGTTTAAACATTGTTTTTCTTGCGATTCCTGATGTTTTGATACACATATTGCTATAGTTCGAAAGATTTTGAACTCGAAGTGAATTCAGAATTCAGAAGACGTCAAAATTCCGAATCTCACCAAACTAGGGCAATATGGGTATCAAAACGTCAGAAATCGCATGGAAAAGAAAGTTAACGAAGTGAAAATTTCCAGAATTTACAATAGTTCCAATGATCATTGGAATACTGTATCTGGGGAACTCCTGGTTGTAGCCTAGGCTAATTTAGGACGACTTTAAGAATTCGAAAGAGTATTCCAGATGATTCAAGATGTTTCTAGAGGATCGTCAAGGATTCTGGAGGCATCTAGTGGATTCTAGAGGCTTCTAGGAGACTTCTAGACTAATCTAATTTGAGAGAGTACTGTAACTCACCCAGCAGTTCCACCCAATCCTCCACTCATCGGAACACTTCGATCCGTCTTCTCTCGAATCTTCATAATTGGTCCTGGGGTTCCACTCGTCGGTGGCATCTCCTTCGCATGTCTGTTCTTCGTGAATGCTCTCATAGAATCCAATGCATTGATTGGTCGTGCTTCTGGGAACATATTGATGTTGAGACGTCCCTTCGCTCGACATGGATCGTGTTTGTGGAGGAATTCATCCAGGGATTCCCATCCTCCGCCCACTCGAACCATCACAGTCGATCGCAGAATTCGCACCATTCGTTTGATATGTGTGTCACCGAACTGCAAGGAAATACTGTATACTGTATTAGGGTTTTCTATTCCACCCCCCCCCCCAAACTATCTCCCTAGAGGTCCCTTCTATTAGAGGCCCCACCCCCTATTAGAAGGGCTTCTATTGGTCGCACTGGCGGCGTGATTTTCTAGGCCACCATGGTAAAAGTGCCTAGAAAAGACCTAACTTGCCCCTGGAGTGGTTTCTGAGCCTTTTCAACGTGGTGGCCTAACTTTCTCAAATGGGGTTTTCTAGGCCACCAACTTCTTCGGCTTAGCAATGACCAGATATTCATTTGGAATGATTTGAGGCTATTTCAAAGTGGTGGCCTAACTTTGGAAAGTTGAGTTTTCTAGGCCACCATGGTTCTTAGCCTAGAAATGGCGTAACCTGCCCCTGGTGTGATTTCTAGGCCATTTCAACTGGGTGGCCTAGAAAACTCATCCTGCAAAAGTTAGGCCACCATGCTAAAATGGCCTAGAAGCCTCTCCAGGTGACTATCTGCCCATTTCTAGGTCATTTTATCGTGGTGGCCTAGAAAACTCAACTTGCAAAAATTAGGCCAGCACTTGAAAATTACCTAGAAAACACGCCAAGTGTATATCTGACCATTTCTGGGCCATTCTAACGTGGTGGCCGAACTTTTACAAGTTGGTTTTTCTAGGCCACCAACTTTTTTCGGCTTTGGGCCTAACCTGCTTCTGGAGTGATTTCTATGCCCTTTCACCATGGTGGCCTAGAAAACTCCCCTTTGCAAAAGTTCGGCCACCTATGTTAAAATGACCCAAATTGACTAATTTTGACTCAAATTTTCAGCTTTTTTGGCTCAAAATTTCTAAAAAACGACTCACTCGATAATGATTCTCGGAGATCTTCTCAATTTGATACGGTTGACAGCAGCTGCACGTCTTCTTCTGTCGCTCGATTTCGTGTGTAATCTTTTCGGTGTCCGTCTGGGGTTTCGCGTTGCGCTGCAAAAATTACAGTATACTATAGATTTGGCTGGAAATTTTCAGATTTTCTGATTTTTCCGCTCAAAAAAGCTCAAAATTGACAATTTTAAGCTACAAAATACCTATTTCAGGCCCAAAAATGACGATTTCAAGCTCAAAAATCTTAGTTTTAAGCCCAAAAATAAGGATTTTAAGGTCACAAACCACAATTTTCATCCATTTCCACTCCAAAAATGAGATTTTCAGCCATTTTTCAGCTCAAAAACCCCAATTTTCAGCCATTTTCAGCAACTTACATTAGCCGAATCGAATCTCAACGCATTGATAAACTCCTTGGCGTTGATCATACCATCGCCTTTGTCGAATCGATCGGCAACCTTCTCCATTTCCAAACGAGACGTTGGGAATTCTGAAAATTATACTTTTAAGATGAGCAATCCTAGCAATTTTCTAGAAAATTCCAGACATTTTTTGACTCAAAATTAACACTTTTCAGGCTGAAAAAACTCAGAAAAAAAGGGGAATAGAAGTCATATAGATCACTCAAAAAAGGAGTTCACAACGGAGGAGCACATTTGCATATCTAGATAGATTTGAAAAAACGGAAAAAGAAGGAAATAGAAGAGAACATTCCAGAAAAGAGGAGAAGAAGAAGAAAAGAGTCACAAAATCCATTCAAAAACTGAAACTTCCAGATTTTTTTCAGACATTCCAGATTCCATAACTTCCATAAACTCACTAGAATAGACGATTGTCGAGTTCGGGATTACATCTAAAAGCAACTTTTGGAGAGGGGGGAAATGGAGGAAAAATGGGAGAAGAGGGACCCAAGAAAAAGTACCGTAACCCAAAAAATATCATTTTTGTTGTGTCCAGATGTCCGGAATTCCTGAAAAAGGTAGAAGAGGGACCCAAAAAAGTACTGTCACCCAAAAATTCTGGAAATTTCCAATTTTTAGGATATCGGGAAATCCAGAATACAGAGAAGAAGAGGTACCGTAACCCAAAAAATAGTTTTTTCTGTGTGTCCAAGTGTCGGGATGTCCTAAAAAAAGTAGAAGAGGGACCCGTACCGTAACCCAGAATTTCTGAATTTTCTGGATTTCGAGAATCCAGAATACAGAGAAGAAGAGGTACCGTAACCCAAGAATATTATTTTCCTTTGTTTCCAGTTATCCGGATGTCCACATCATCTAAAATTGAGAGGAAGAGAAGGGAGCCCGAAAAACTACCGTAACCCGAAATTTTCAGAATAAACAGTAGAAGAAGAGGGGATACCGTAACCCAAAAAAGATATTTTTCTGTTTGTTCAGGTGTCCGATTGTCCAATTCATCTAAAATTGGGAGGAGGAGAAGGGAGCTACCGTAACCCAAATTTTACCATAACCCAATGGTCGAAAAAATAGAGGTAGAAGAGGGGGACCCGAAAAACTACAGTAACCCAAATTTTTGAAAGTCTCTGAAATCCAGAATAAGAAGTACTGTAACCCGAAATTTCCAAATTTTCTGTGTGTCCAGATGTCCGGATGTCCTAAAAGAGGTAGAAGAGGGACCCAAAAACAACTACCGTAACCCAATATTAGTGATTTGTCCTGCTTTCGTCCAAAGTTCTGTGCTTTTTCAGATACCGTAACCCAAAAAATGTGCATTTTTCGGTGTTTCCAGATGTCCGGATGTCCACAAAAAGAGATAGAGGAGAGGGGCCCTCAGAAAGTACAGTAACCCGAGAAAGGTCAAGAATCATAACTATAAGCCCTAAAAGTCATATTTTCCAGCTCTAAAATCACATTTTTCAGCTATTTTCGACTACCGTAACCCAATTTTTTTCATTTTCCAGAGTTGTGTCTGTTCGTCCGGATGTCCTAAATATCATATTCCAGCGTTTTTAAGCTCGATTTCGACGGGAATTTCAGTTATTTTCAGCCAAAACAACCATTTTTAGGTTATTTGAGATCATCAGCTCATCCGAGCTCAAATTTAACGGGGATTTCCAGTCATTTTCAGCAGAAAACTTCGTTTTTCGTCAGCACAAGCTTCTCAGCTCATCTGGGCTCAATTTCAACCAAATTTTCAGCAATTTTCAGCCCAAAAAGCACTCACTAGATCCAATGATACCATCAATGAACACTTGTCTCGGCACATTTCCAGTATGGAGTCGATCGATTCGTCGGAACAGATCCGAGACTCTGGCCTTCGCATGATCATTCCATTCGACATACCGCTCCTTCCAGTCCTCCCATTTCCATCCTTCCAGTCGTTTCATCTCTTCCAGAAGTGCTTTTTGAGTATCCAATGATGATTGTAGTCCCATTGCATCCAACCAAAGCTTCTTCCATTCGATGGAGAGCATTTCGGCTGCTGGATTTCTGGCTCCACCCTTTTTGGAGGCTTTGCACGCGGCGTCCACTTCTGGTTGTTGCTCGCGAAGCTCAAAATCGAGCTCGGCGAATTCACGAAGGTTCTGTTCCATTGTGTCGAGGTCCTGGAACAATTTAGAACTCATTTTCAGGTTTAACTTTCAGAAAATTGCGCTTTCAGGATTCTGAATTTTGACGTCTTCTGAATCTTCATAATGCCATTTTCTGTAAATTTTCCCGTCGTTAACTCTCATTTCCATGCGATTTCCGTCATTTTGATACCCATATCGACCTAGTTTTGAAGGACGTTGAATATGAAGTGAATTCAGAATCCAGAAGACGTCAAAATTCAAAATTCTTCAAACTAGTTCGATATGGACATCAAAACGCCGGAAATCGCATGGAAAACGAAGGTAACGAAGTGAAATTTTCAGAAAATTGCGTTTTCAGGATTCAGGATTTTGACGTCTTCTGAATTCTAAAAACGTCATTTTCTGAATTTTTCCCGTTGTCAACTCTCTTTTCCATGCGATTTCCGACATTTTGATACCCACATTGCCCTAGTTTGGTGAGATTCAGAATCTTGACGTCTTCTGGATTCAGAATTCTGTCCAAATTCAAAATGCGTAAAACTATGGCAGTATGGTTGTCAAAATGACGGAAATCGCATGAAAAATAAAGTTAACGAAGTGAAAACTTCAGGAAATTGTGTTTTCAGGATTCAGGATTTTGACGTCTTCTGAATTCTCTAAACGTCATTTTCTAGAATTTTCATGTCGTTAACTTTCTTCTCCGTGCGATTTCCGTCATTTTGATACCCATATCGACCTAGTTTGAAGGATTTCGAATATGAAGTGAATTCAGAATCTAGAAGAAGTCAAAATTAACAACTCTCCAAACAAGGTCGATATGGATATCAAAACGTCGGAAATCGCATGAAAAACAAAGCTAAAGAAGTGAAAACTTTAGAAAATTGAGTTTTCGTTGGATTTAGAAGATGATCAGAATTTTGACGTCTTCTGAATCTTCAGAACGCCATTTTCTGAAAATTTTACTTCGTTAACATTGTTTCTCATGCGATTTCCATCATTTTGATACCCATATTGCCATCGTTTAGTGAGATAAGGAATTCAGAATCCAGAAGACGTCAAAATTCAAAAGTCTCCAAACTATGGCAATATGGGTATCAAAACGTCGGAAATCGCACGTGAAAGAGAGTTGACGATGTGAAATCTTCCAAAAATTCCAAAAAATACCGCTTACCTGCGCTGGCGGCTTCTCAATCATCCTATTCAACTCCTCCCTCTTCTTCGCCGCGAATTCCGCCAACTTCTGAATCTGCTCGGCGTGCTCCTTGGCCTTCTGCTCCTCCTCCAGAAGTGCGAATTCCTTCTCATCAACTTTCTCCTTGACCTCCTTCCATCTCGCCTCGACGACTCTCATCCAGTTCCGGAGTACGGGTTCTGCCGATGGTTGACACTTCTCCAGAATCGACTCTCCTTTCGCTAGACATGATTTGTATCGTTCCTCTGCGTCGTCCATCTCTTGCTTCACTTTTTCCACGTCTTCCAGTCCGGCACTCTTCAGCTTCTGCTCTTCGACTGCTAGCCAGTCCAGGAGCGAGTGAGTTTTGGCGTCAAAGTCTTCTGCTGCTTGTTCGGCTTCCTGGAAATAGATAAATCAATAATTTTGGACTACTGTAGGCTTGAGGCTGATTCAAAGCCATTCTGGACCTAATTCTGGATCGATGAGAATCATTTCCAGCAAATTTCAGATATTCCAGATTGCTCAGACTTCCTGTATAGGATTACTGTAGTCCTATCCAAAATAGGATTACAGCAGGCCGATCCAGAACAGGATTACTGTAAGCCCATCCAGAATAAGATTACCGTGGACCCATCCTGGATAGGATTACTGTAGCCCCATTCTGGATAGGATTACTATAGACCTATCCAAAATAGGATTATTTTAGGTTTACTTTGACAGACCTATCTAGACTATCCATGAGTACTGTAGCCTTATCCAAAATAGGATTACTGTAGACCCATCCTAGATAGGATTACTGTAGACCTATTCTGGAGGCAAGATTACTGTAGGCCTATCCTAGATATCATTACTGTAGCCTCATCGTGGACAAGACTACTGTACGCCTATCCAGAATAGGATCACTGTAGGCCTATTCTGGACAAGATTACTGTAGACCTATCCTAATTATCACTACTGTAGGCCTATCCTAGATAGGACTATTGTAGGTCTATCCAGAATAGGATTACTGTAGACCTATTCTGGACAAGATTACTGTGGACCTATCCAGAATAGGATTACTGTAGACCTATCCAGAATAGGACTACTGTAGACTTATCCTAGATAAGATCACTGTGAGCTTATCCAGGCTCGAATTACTGTAGGTTTATTCTGACAATCCTATCCTGGATATAGGCTATCCATGAGTACAGTAGTCTTATCAGGGTTACTGTAGACCTATACCTATTCTGTTAAGCCTACCCTAGATATAGGCTATCCATCTGAAACCATTTCTCACCTTAATACTATCCCCTCTGGCCCTGGCTGCCTCCTCCACCTTCTGCCACTTCTCCACCAATCTCTCCTTAGCCTGAGCAATCGAATCACTCTCATCCACTCCGGAAGCCAACAGAGCATCCGCCTTCTTCACAACCGTCTTCACCCCATTCTCCTTGGTCTTCCTCTCAACACCTCTTCTGGCCTCCTCATCCACCAGTGACCGTACTCCATCAATATCTCCATACACTGGCTGCGTCTCGATTCTCTCGTATCTCTCGAGCTCTTCATCAACCCACGACTCCAAATCATTCATAGACTCCTCGAAGACACCTCCTTCGAGCACCGCTTGCTCAGCTTCTCTCAGTCGGTCTCTTAGCTTCTTGATCATCTCGTTCCATCGTTTCGACATCTTCTCATTGCTCATCATTATCTGTTTGTATTCGGATCGTATCGCTCGTTCGGCCAATCCGATTCCTCGTTTTCGTGTCACATCGAACAGCGTCTGTTTTGCAGTCACGTCACGTTGGGCTTCCTGGAAACAACTTCAGATGAATTATTGCGTTCTTTATACTACAGTAATCCCAGGAAATCAGAGAGTACAGTAATCTAGCTACAGTAACCCTTAGTCTAGCTACAGTAATCTGTCACCAATCTAGCTGGAGTCGAAACTCTAGAAGCTACAGTAATCCAGGATCGTTATGTAGTAATTTGGAATCAATTCTGGCCTATTACAGTAATCCTAGGAACTCAAAGAGTACAGTAATCCTTTCCCTAGCTATAGCGGTACATGCTACAGTAATCCTTTTTCTAGCTACAGTAATCCCAAACCAATCCGGTTCGTTTTGGTGTTATTTTGAAGATCTTGGATTACTGTAAGTGTAAGTGGTCCTAGATCAATCTGGCTAATCTTGGGATGATTGAAACTACAGTAATCCAAGACCATTATGGCTCATTTTGGGATCAATTCTTGCCTATTTTAATCCGGAAAGTACTACAGTAATCCTAGGAACTCAGAGATTACAGTAATCCTTATTCTACCTTACAGTAACCTTTAGTCTAGCTACAGTAACCACAAAACAGTCAGGCTCGTGTTGGTGTCAATTTGAAGGTCTTGAATTTCTGTACTCGAAAAAGTGATCCCAGACCATCTAGACCCGTTTCAGAACTCTAAAAACTACAGTAACCCAAGCTCACCTTAATCTCCTCCAACTTGGCCTTCAACTTATCCAACGAGCTGGTCATTCCCTGCTCCGGCGCGATTCTCTCCAAAACTTCCTCCACAAACGCCTCCAATTCATGAATTCCATCCTGCCACGTGGCAACTTCATCTCGTGTCGTCGCCAACTGTTTTCCTCGTTCCGCACTTCGACCAGAGATCTTCTCAACACGATGTTTCAGTGATACCAGACGATTCTTGATGGGAATCGCATCCTTCTTCTCACAATAATATTGCATTCGGACGCCCGATGCTTGGTGTTGGGTCATTGAAGTCTTACGATGAGCAACCTCGTCCATCCACGTTTCATGATCGGTTAGTTGCTTTTCAACGAGTTCGGGAAGGCGGGAAATCGGTGGAAGGTCCGTTAGTTTTCGTTCGGCATCTGGAAAAGAAAGGAGGTGTAAGAGGGAGGGTGAGCAATGTGAGAGAGCTACAGTAATCCATAAAATTTTTGTGTGTTAGAAGCTACTTTTTCTACAGTAATCCTCATTCAGCTTTCATAAGGATTACTGTACCTAAAAATCGATTACTGTAGTTTACAGTAATCCTTGTTTTAACTACAGTAAACCATATTTTAGCTTATTTATCCCTTGTTTTAGCTACCATAACCCTTACTCTAGCTACAGTAAACCATGTTTCAGCTATAAACTATGATCAATTTTCCAGCTACAGTAATCCTTACTCTAGCTACAGTAATCTGACCCATTCTGGACTATTTTTGGTCATTTTTCAAATAAGTTACAGTAATCCTTTTTCTAGCTACAGTAATTCATAGTCTAGCTACAGTAACCTGACTTCTGTGGGTTATTTTTATTGAATTTTTCACGGAGCGTCGATACATCTACGGCTACCGTAATCCAAAAATTTCGAAAGTCAAAAAATGAAGAAAGTCACAGTAATCCATATTCCAGCTACAGTAATCTGACTCGTTTTGGGTTCCTAGTTTTCCAGCTACAGTAATCATTTTTCTAGCTTCCTAGACTAAATTTCGTCAATTTCAACTCGAAAACCTACAGTATTCCGTATTCTAGCTACAGTAATCCCTATTTCAACTACAGTGATCCTGCTTTCAATTACAGTAACCCGAACTCCTACAGTAAGTTACAGTAACCTACAATACCTCTAACTAGATAATTTTCCAAGTTTTGGGGCATTTTTGAGTCGAAATTTTCAGATTTTCAGCCTATTTTTTACTGTTTTAAGGCCCTCTCCTCCTATTTTAAGGCTTTCCTCCCACCCCAAAGTCCACTTACCAACAATCCAGCTCTCCATATCATTCAACGCTTGCTCCAACGCAACCGCTTGCTCATAGGCCAACTGTAGCTTCTTCTCCCGATCCACAAGTAGCTCTTTCACCTTATTCCACTTGCTCTTCATGACTCCATGCGTCTTGGCAAGCCACGTGTCGTCTCCTCCCGATTGCTCATCCTTCAGATACCTCTCAGTCGCCGATAGATGCGTCTCCAGTGCCCCAGAATTCATCTCAACATCCGACTTGAGCACTTTGAACTCATCCAGCTGGAATTCCGCAGTTTCAGGCAGTCCTCCAGTTGGCTTAGTGGATTGTAGTGCCGCTTCAGTCTCTTCCAACCATCTCTGCCATCTCTCCACTTCTCCACCAACATTCTCCGCCTCCTTCTTCGACACCTCCATCTCCACAGCCAACGTCGCCAACATCTTCTGAATCTCTGCCCATTTCTCGTTCATCTCTCCTAGTTTTCCAGAAGTTTCCCCATCGAGTGCTCCAGAAGCCTTCACATACTGTTGCGCGGCACCATTTACCGTATCCACACTGTGCTGATGAGCGTGCACATCGTTGGACAGTACCACCAGTTTACACTGAGCAATCTCGATATCTCTTAGGTTGACTGCAGTCTTAGGTGGAGCAATCTCCTTCAGTGTCGCCTTCGTCTTGTCCATCCACGCGGTAAGCTGAGCAATCGCATCCGAGAGTTTGCCCATTTGAAGCATTGAATTCTCCAATTTGTGTTCTCTCTCCGCTAGTGCTGCATTTAATCGGGTCCATCTTCCATTCAGCTCGGCCACCGGTTGTCTTACTGTAGCTGCCAAATGGGGCGGAGCGTCGGCGGCAAGTTGGAGGGCTGTCGTGACGACTTGTTCCTTGGCGACACCTCGTTCGTCAACTTCATCTTTGAATCTGCAAAAATACGGAATTAGTAGTTCTAAATCATGTCTGGGGTCGTCTAGGGTCGTCCAGAATTCATCTCCTAGACGCCTTCCGGATCATTTAGGACTTCCAGAATCCTCTAGAGCCGTCTAGAATTGTCTAGAATCATATAGAATCCTCTACAGTTTTCTAGGATGCTCTGGGGTGCTCCAGGACGCTCAAGAAACCTCTAGGATCGTCTAGAATCGTTTGGAATCCTCTATGAATCTCTAGGATCTTCCTCAAACCTCTTGGAGTCGCCTAGAGTACAGTATCCCTACAGTAACCTAGCAACAAAATCTAGATTATTTCTTAGCTACAGTAATCACAATTCCCACAATTTGCTAGACAATCAAAACATCATCAAGGGGTACAGTAACCCTGGCTCTTCAAAACTACAGTAATCCTAAATCTAGAAAGTTCTTCAAAACTGCAGTATCTTTCAGAATCCTTCAGAGTGCCCTAGAAGCCTCTAGAATCATCCAGAATCTCCTAGACACCTCCAGAATCCTACAGAATCATACGGGATCTCCTGGAATCCTAAATTAGCCTAAAGTACAGTATCCCACCCACTGGCCCAACACACATGGTCCAAGGCTACAGTAACCCAGGGAAGGTTATCTAGCGATAATCATGATTTCTTCCTAGTTACAGTAATCCCAATCTTCAGAATTCAATTTTCTAGACAGCAAGCTTCATCTACTCAGGTACAGTAATCCTAAAACTGAAGGGTTCTAGGAAACTACAGTATCCTCCAGAATCCTCCAAAAGCTTCTAGAATTGTCAAGAATCCATTCTCAATTCCTTGAAGCTGTCCAGAATTAGCCTAGGATACAGTATCTAACCTCCAGCTACAGTAACCTAGAAGCAAAAATAAGATTTCCTCCTCGCTACAGTAATCTCAACTGAATATGCTATCTAGAGATACAGTAATCCTGGAGCTCTCCAAAACTATCTACAGTAACCTCTTTTCCTATCTATACGATTGAAGAGATTCTGGCTACAGTAATCCATACAGTAACCCAAGCTCACCTATGCAACTCATCCAACAACTGTCCAATCTCGTTCATCTGTTTCGCCTGCTCAACCGGCGCCATTTTCACCAGTCGTTGCTCAGCCTTATCCAACCACTTCATCAATGCTTCCAAGTCTCCATGGAATGCCATCGCCTCTTCCATCGCCGCAATCAGATCTCTCTTCTTTTCAGCGAACAGACCAGTGATCGTTGAGAATCCACCTCTGACGTTGGCGACTTGATTTTCAATTACAGCCTTCTCGTCGTCGGGAACATATCCAGCAAGTTGTTGTCCGGCGATGGAGAGGGCTTCGATGCGTGGGCGTGTTCGTTCCATCTCGTTTGCAACCTGGAATGGAAATAGGCATTTGTAGGTCATTCTAGCAGATCTTGGCCATCCTCAGAATACTGTATCCTGGATCTCTAGGATCCTCAGATCTTTGGGATACTTAGATATTTAGATTCTTAGATTTTCAGATCCTTTGATCCTAAGATCTTCAGATCTTCAGATCCTTAGATCCTGAGATCCTTAGATCCTTAGATCTTCAGATCCTTAGATCCTTAGATTCTCATCTAGGTCATTTTTTGGCCACTCTAGACCTCTCAATACCTATTTTCCAGCCAAGTCAACCTCCTTACCTGCGCAATAATCTCCTGTTGATCAGCCAACTGCTCCGGATGCCCAGTCGCCGGCTCCACCAACTCCAAACGATTCCTCAAGTCGTCCACAGCTTTCTGACATGAATCAAGTTCACTCCAGAAGTGTTTAGCCTTCTCTAGGACGTCTTCCAGAACTACACCTCGATCCACAGCCTCCCTCTCAATCTCCTTCCACAACTTCTCCAGACGATTCAGTTTGCTCTCAACGTCTCCAGCAGCCGCGTCGCCTTCAGGAGCCGTGGCGAGAAGCTCCGACGCCGTCTGTTTCAGAGCATCGTAGGCATTCTGTTTGTCTCTCAAACTCTCCACTATCGATCGATTCTCGGCTAGTCTCGATTCCAGAACACTCGGATCCGCTGAGATTCCCTCGTTCTCTTTGAGTCGATCGGCTGCTCCTTGGAGGTTGGCAACCAGTGTCTCGAGTCTCTCTCCGAATCCAATTGTGGCTCCCATCATGCTGTCTATCGCATGTCCTCGTCCTCGAACGCCTTCCTTGACGTCTTCATATCCTTGTACGAGTTCTCCAGCGACGGACTCCAGGAGTGGAGATTGATCTTCGGCGAGGATTTCCTGGAAAAATGGGTATTGCTCATGATTTCTCATGTTTAAATTTGTAGGCTTTTCTTAGGCTTATTTAGGCATATTTTAAGGCTCTTTTAGGCACTATTTTAGGCTATGGTTAGGCTCATTTTTAGGCTATTTTCAAGCCAATTTCAGGCTCATTCTAAGGTCATTATAAGACTCATTTTTAGACTCATTTAAGGCTTACCTTGGCTCATCTAGGCTCATTTTTCGGTTCATTCTAGGGCCATTTTTAGGCTTATTCCTGGGACATTTTTAGGCTATTTTATGCTCTAGTTGGACTAATTTTAGGCTGATTTTTAGGGTCATTTTAAGTTCATTTTTAGGCTCAATTTACAAATTGTTTCAGGATCATTTCCAACCTCAAATTTTGCCGCTTATCTAACTACAGTAATCCCCTACCTGTAAATCCGCCACATCCGCCTTGAATCCCTCAATAATTGGTCGATATCTATCCACCATCTTGGCCAACTCCTCATTATGCGCATGCATCTCCCGAAGTTCCACAGCTGGTGTCGCAGTCGTAACCGGTGGAGACGCTTGTAGTTCCGCGTCCATTTGATCCAACCACTTGTTAAGCTCATCAAACTGTGCAGTCAGTTGCTCCATCAACGCCAGAGCTCTCTCCAGAGTCTCCGTTCTCTCCGCACACAATGCCATCACCTCTTCAACCAGTTCTCTTCCCTCATCTACCGTATCCGATATCTTTCCATTCGCCTCGTTTCCCTCGATTCCCAGTTGCCTTACAACCTTCTTCGCTTCTCCAGCAACATTTCTAAACTGTATCTTATTGGCGTTGGCTTCCTCATTGATGATCTTCTGATGCTTCAGCTGCGACTTCAAACATTCCAAATCCAACGATGGCTGGGCTCCTTCGAGAATTCTCTCTCTTGCGGCACTAAACCACTCAATGAGGTACTGTAGATCGTCCAAAACTGCTCGAGACTGTTTCGACGCCATTTCGATGCGTTCGGCTCGGCGAGCAACTCGATCCGCCACTGAATTGACGAGTTTGTTCATGGCAACAGTGTTGGCAAGCAGTTCGTCAGCTTTGTCCGCAGAGCAGAGGGCCTGGAGCTGTGTGGAGAGTACAGTAAGATCGTCCACACTGGGGCGGATCTTCTGCGAAATGTCGTCTTCGAGCACGAAAATCAACTCGGCTTGCGTGTCCGGATCCTCTTCGTCGATCGTTTGGAGATCACGATCCATGTCTTCGAGAACCTGCAAAAAGTGATTTGGAGAAGTTTAGAAACTGTCAGGATCTTCTAGAATCCTCCAGAATCCTCTAGAATCCCCTAGATTCTATCATATCCCTTCAGAAACCTCTAGAATGCTCCAGAATCTCCTAGAAGCCTTCAGAATCCCACAGAACAACTTGGAATATTCTAGAAACTTCCAGAGTCTTCTAGAACCCTCCAGACGCATCCAGAAGCACCCAGAATATTCTAGATTGCTCTAGAAGCCACTTACAGCCTCTAGAATCCTTCTAGAATCCTCTAGAGTGGTTTGGAATCTACAGAAGTTTCTAGGAACGTCTATAATCCTCCATAATTTTCTAGAACCTTTCAGAAGTCTCCAGAACGTGTTAGAATCTTCCAGAATCTTCTAGATTTTAGCTACAGCAATCCTGGGTGCTCAGAACTACAGTAATCCCCATTCTTACCTGCATAACGGCATCAAAACCCTCGTGGAATCCTTCGGACAACGGAATCGCCTTGGCCAACAACGCAATCTTCTCATCAGCCGACGTCATCAAATCCGCATATCTAAACTTCAGATCGTCCAACCGCTTCTGAGCAATCAACGCCTCTTCCGGTTCTCCTTGAATCGCCAACTGTTTTCCCACTTCGAAGATATTGGCCATCATTTCGTCGCGATCCGCTATGGCAACTGCAATTTCAGCCAGGATGTTGGTCTGTTCGACTAGGTCGTCTGGCTCAATCGGTAGCTCATCCAGCTCTGTCAGTTTGACTTCTGTTTCTCCGACGAATCGAGTCATGTCCTCCTCATCAAGTGTGAAGTCCTGGAATTTGAAATTGTCTTGAAAATCCAACCTCAGGCTCAGGATGAGCCTCAGGCTTAAGCTCAGGCTGAGCCTCAGCCTCAGCCTCAGCCTCAGCCTCAGCCTCAGCCTCAGCCTCAGCCTCAGCCTCAGCCTTAGCCTTAGTCTTAGCCTTAGCCTTAGCCTTAGCCTTAGCCTTAGCCTCAGAAGCTTCAGAAGCCTCAGAAGCCTCCTCGGAAGCCTCGGAAGCCTCAGAAGCCTTCTCAGAAGACTCAGAAGCCTCAGAAGCCTCAGAAGCCTCCTCTGAAGCCTCAGGAGTCTCAGAAACCTCCTGAGAAGCCTCAGAGGCCTCGGGAGCTTCAGAAGCTTCAGAAGCTTCAGAAGCCTCAGAAGCCTCAGAGGCCTCAGAAGCCTCAGAAGCCTCAGAAGCCTCCTCTGAAGCCTCAGAAGCCTCAGAAGCCTCAGAAGCCTAAGAAGCCTCAGAAGCCTCAGGAGCCTCAGAAGCCTCAGAAGCCTCAGAAGCCTCGAAAGCCTCAGCCTCAGAAGCCTCAGAAGCCTCAGAAGCCTCAGCCTCAGAAGCCTCAGAAGCCTCAGCCTCAACCTATTTCTCTCTCTCTCCCACTAACCTGAATCTGTTGCAAGAACGACTCCAACAACGGTCTCATATTGGTTATTCCAGCATCCAACGCTCTGCATCTGGTCTCCAACTGTTGTACCTGTCCACTGATCGTATTCGCATCCTCCACGGAAACCAAAGAAGCCAACATCGGAGAAATCTCCAAAACATCCTTCAAATCATCCGACTTATGCTCTAGCTCGTCTTGAAGCGCTTCTTGCTCCTGCAACATCTCCTCCGCCTTTTCTACCGTAATCGGCACTTTGGCCAAGCCTTGTAGTCGTTTCTCCGCTGATTGAAGCCATTGATCCAGTGGAATAGACACTTCTTGAAGACGTTCTGCAAGATCAACAGCGTCCAGAAGCTTCCTCTGACGATCGACAGCAGAGTTGAGAAGCTCTTTGTAGCGATCTTCGATTTGTTGATTTTTGCTGAGCAATGCCTTTTTGTCTTCTGAATTCGCGTCTCCGGATTCTGAAGCCATCTTCCCAATCATGGTCTTAAATCCATCTACACTGGGTTTCTTATCCTCCACATGCTTCATCAGAACCTCATAAGCATGTAGCTGGGCTTTTGCAACCTTGGCATCTGCCGACGGCTTCTTCTGATTCTCCATCATCTCCTCCGTCTCTTCTAGCCAATTCAACAGAGCTCTATATGCGTCTTCAACCCTTCCCTGCTGCTGAACAGCCGCATCCACCGACATCTCCTTATCCGACACCTTTCCAACGACATCTGAATACGCGTCTCCGACTCGTTTCAACAACGCATCCAGCTCCTTCGTGTCCGCTTCTGGTCCAGCCGTCTTGATCATCAGTTTGCAGTCCGAATTGAATGAATCCATTTTGTCTCCGACTGGCTTCAACGCATCCTTCAACTCCTTCACCTTCTCGGCAATCAGTTTGGGGTCTTGTTGTGTGGATGGTGTAGTCTGAGCAATGGTGTCGTCCGATGAGATTGCTCCGAGGGCTCCGACGATTTCATCAGCATCTTTGTGGAGTTTATCAATGTCGTCTTCTGTCTCGGCGAGTTTCTTCTCTCGTTGAGCCAGACGTTTTCCAGCACGTGCGGCGAGCTGAAAATGGTTTTGTAAAGTCAGGCTTAAGTCAAAAATCAGCTTTAACGCCATCAGAATCCTTCAGAGTGATTCAGAATCTACTAGAATGACTTAGAACCGTCTAGAATCCTCTAGAATCGTCCAGAATCATCTACAATCTCCAGGGATGTTCTAGAAACCTCCAGGATCCTTCAGATCCTTTTGGATTCTTCTAAAAGCGACTAGACGTCTTCAGAATCCTCTAGAATCATTCAGAGGTCTTTAGAATCTTCTAGAACCATCTGCAATCTCCTAGGATGCTTCAGAATCTCCTAGAAGCCTCTGGGATACTCCAGAATCTTCCAGAACTCCTATTTTGGAAGATGTGGCTGTCAAAAATGGGTGCTAGGCCATGTGTAGCCTGCCTTAGGCTTATCAGGACCCCTAAAGCCCCAAATATTCTCTTCAAATCGGCTCAAAACCAGCTAAAACTATTAAAAAGCTGTCTAGTACACTACTAGGGTACTGTACCCTTCAAATCCCTTCGACTAATCTAATCATCTAACTACCGTAATCCCAAACCAATCTAGTTCGTTTTGGTGTCATATTGAAGCTCTCGGGTTACTGTAATAAGCTAGCGATGAGCAATCCTTCTATATCATTCTAAAACTGGCGTCATTTCGAAGCTCTAGAAACTATAGTAATCCAGGACCAATCTAGTTCGTTTTGGTCTAATTTTGAAGCTCATGGATTACAGTATCCTAGCGATGAGCAATCTTCCTATATCATGGCATATCTTTGGCTCTTTTCAAAGTTCTAGAAACTACAGTAATCCAGGGTCATCCTGGTCCATTTTGGTGTCATTTCAAAGGTATAGAAACTACAGTAATCCCCAAACCAATCTGGCTCATTTTGGTGTCATTTTGAAGCTCATGGATTACAGTATCCTATCGATGAGCAATGTTACTATATCACTATGAAACTGGCCTCTAGAAACTACAGTAATCCAGAAAAAAACCTACCTCATAATAAAAAATCGGCAATAAAACCACAGGTACTGTCGTCAGAGCATCGTCTAGTGACGATGGCCGTGCGACGAACGACAGAGGTACAGTAATCTCAGGAATCATTCATTAGAAGCTAGTGATAAGCGCTTCCACTGAGATCCTAAAACTTTTCTAAACTCCTCCTAGTTCCCTCTTGTTTAACACAGCTGATTCCTCCCTTTCTCTATGTCTGCGTCTCTTTGATGGATACACTATTTTTCCTTCACGTATCAGAGAACGCAACTTGTTTTGACACAAAGACCCCCTACACAACACAAAGAAGCAGTAATCAGACAGAGATAAAGGAGGGGAATAAATGTAATCACTTGTCAGATGATACGTTGAAAGTTGCCGATAAATTTTACGATCAAGAGGAAATGTACCCATTTTATAGCCCCGTTTTTTGGCTGTAATTTCAGCTATTTTTACCCGTTTTTTAGCCGTTTTTTGGCTGGATTTTCAGCCATTTTCAGCCAAATTTCAGGTAATTTCAGCCTATATTTCCTATCATTTTTTGAACCACTTCAATATCAAAAATGTCTCTTTTTTTGCTTATCTTTCAAGTGCCCCCTCTCGAAAATTTGAACAATTTCTTGCAAACAGAGCAAAAAAGAGAGGTAACTTGATACATGGGAGGTCTGTGACTTGTCATTTTTTTGAAGCAAAAATTGCAATTTTCTTGGGGATGGACGGTGCCAGGTGTGTCTGCACATTCCGATGGGATAGAGAGAACGTTCAGGATATTCTGGGGAGGTCAAAGAGTCATGAGCAATCTAAACTACAGTAATCCCTAGCCTACAGGTGAGAAACTTTTTAGGCATACTGTAGGCATGAAATTATCTAGCCACTGTAATCCAGATATATTACTTTACAGAAAAAGTACAGCTACAATAAAACCGCCATTTTGAAGCTCTTGGATTACTGTAAACCTAACGATGAGCAATCCATAAGTGATCCTAGACAAATCTAATGTATCTTGGAGCCATTTTGAAAACTTTGGATGAATCTGAATGCTTCGATAAAACCCCAAGAAACTACAGTAACCCGAAATTTCCCATTATGAAGCCAAAGAGAAATTAGAAACAGAACTACAGTAATCCATATTTCTAGTTGCAGAAAAAATGATTAGGTTTACTGTACCTTATAGATGAGCAACAATTCTGAGTTCTCAAGTTGAAGGAACACCATAGACATGAGGTTATCCAACTACAGTAATCCAAATATACAATTTTCAAGAAAAGCCGAAACTACAGTAATCCCAAACCAATCTGCTTCATTTTGGCGTCATTTTGAAGCTTTCGGGTTACTGTAAAAGTCTAGCGATGAGCAATTCCTCTATCCTATACCAATCTGTCTCATCTTGGAGTCACTTTAAAGCTCTACAAACTACAGTAATCCATGACCATCATTGATCATTTCTGGAAAGTTTTAAAGCTCTAGGAACTACAGTAATCCAAGACCATTATCGTGAATTTCTGTATAATTTTCAAGCACTTGGATTACTGTAGAAATTCTAGATCCATCTGGACCCATTGAGGCTCTCAAAACTACAGTAATCCAGGAGCATTATGGAGTAATTTGGGAATCAATTCTGACCTATTTTGAGTCGGAAAGTGCTAGAGCAATTCTACAGAGAGTACAGTAATCCAGGATCATTTCTCACCTTATTCAGCTCATCCGACGCCGCTCGATTCGTCTCAAACTGTGGCTGTGTGACTATTCCCGCACCCAACGCCGCCTCCCATTCAGCACCCAACTCCAAAAGCTTTGTCTGGGCCGAATCCAAGTCTCCATTGAGATTCAGAATCTCTTCCTTCTGCTTCTTCAAATCCTCTCGACTCCGTCCAATTGGATCCAAATCTGCGATTTCAGCAATAAGCGAGTTGATTCTAGTGGACGCCTTCTGAGATTCCGCTTGGATTCTGTCAGCTGCCTCCTTCTTCTCGGCCAGATGTTCTGATTGGTTCTTCAGGATCGCTAGAAGATCATCGATTCCAGATTGGAGGATATCGATTTTTTGGTCTACAGTAGTCGCTTCTTCAGGGGTTCCATCCTTCTTGATCTCATCGGCTACTGTCTTGAGCTCACGGGATTTCAAAGACCAGAAATCTTCGATCTCATTGAGTTCTGAAACTTTTGGGGATTAAGAAAGGGGTCGAGGGGGTACTGTAGAATCTCAAAATTCCAAAATTTTGTCATATTTAGAATATCTGGAGGTCCATTTTTGACCACTGTAGATTACATTTTTTGAATTCCTCGCCTCTGAAAACCCCTAAAAAACTTTTCAAAAAAAATTGCCACCGGTGGGGTTCGAACCCCGGACCTATTTTTCCAACTTTGGCGGAAAATCCCACTAGGCCATCCGTGCAAGTTTTTGGAAAAATCGATAAAAATCAAGTTTTCAGGATGAATTTTAGGTTTTAGAGGGTTCTAGAGGGGTTTTAAGGGTCAAAAATGATCCCGAACCTCTCAAATTGCTAGAAAAACTCACTCGACTGCACCCTCTCTCCATTCATCTGCTCCTTCTCCACAGCCTCCTCAATCTTGGCTTTCTGATTCTTGGTAAACTGCTGAATCTCTCCAACCAGTCTCTCAAACTTCGCCGAGAAGTCGTGTTTCCTCTGCGCCAACGCCGCCGCCGTCCTCGCCTTCTTCGCCATTCCCTTCACGTCGTCAGCCAGCTTCTCGGCACGTCTTCGCAAGCGATTCGCGTCTGGTCCCGGTGCCGATGCCTCGATTCGATCCATCACAGCGTTCAACGAATCCACATCGGCCAGTCTTCTATCCATCGTCTTCTCCACCAACTTCAGAGCGTCCAGCGCTTCAGGATCCTGAATTCGCGCCAATAGCTCCTCCAAACCACTCTGATCTCCTTGGAGTCTCTGCTCGAGTGCTCCTTCTGATTCTCCGAAGAGCTTCACTAGATCTCCAGCCTTGGTAACCAGATCCTTCCTATCTCTAGCTGCTCCCAGAGCCTTGGGCCATTTTGAATTCAACATCTCCACCTTCTTCTTCAATTCCACATCCGGCTTCTTCTTCAACTCTTCTGCAACCTTCGCTCTTATCAGTGACACCTCTCCTTCGTTCTCCAACAACTTCTGGAACACGTCATCTGCCCTTCTGAGCTCTTCATGAAGCTTCTGCGAGTCGGCTGCAATTGGAGCCGCCTGCTCCAACTCATTCTCCGTCTGTGCCACAATTCCAATCAAATCATCCAGTCTCTTCTCCAACTCGACGCCTTCATTCTGTGCATTCAGTGCTGCTCTCTTCACCGACTCAATCTTCCTCTCCAACTCATCAGCCTTCTTCTGAGTGCTCTCCAGTTGCTCCTGAATCTCTGCTCGATTCGTTGAGTCCACTTCCAGATCTTCCGTCGCTTCTAGAATCGTCTTCAGCTTCTCTAGTGCAGCATCGACACCTCCGAAACGGGATTTCAGGGAGTCTAGAGTGGCCAGCTGGTCTCCAATGTCGTTGGGCGACATTCGGGATGCTTTTTCGACGTTTGATTCCAGTTCGGACAGCTCTTTTCTGAAAAAATAGCATTTTTAGGGGTGAGCAATTAGGCTACAGTAATCCTATCAAAATCTAAACTACAGTAATCCCAGCTCTGCCATTTTAGAACGCTAAATATGAGCAATCGAGCTACAGTAATCCAAGTAGTTTGAAGCCCAAGTCAAAAATCCCAGAGACTCGTAGCTGCTCATAATGTCATTTTAACGCTAGGATCAAGCTACAGTAACCCTGCAAACCCTTAGTTAACCTTTCAAGAAGTACTGTATCCTGAAACTAAACCTGACTGAGCAATCTGACTACAGTAATCTCAAAACGTCGAATTTGGTATCATTTTGAAGCACTAAACAAGCCAAGACCAACTACAGTAATCCTGAACCGATTCGGCCTGTTTCAACGTCATTTTGAAGCCCAAAATATCCTTAATTGATTACTGTACCCCTAAACCTAATGCAGAGCAGTCTAGGCTACAGTAACCCAAAAATGTCGAATTTGGTATCATTTGGAAGCTCTAGACGAGCCAGAAACGATCCATTGCTCACCTCAACTCCTTCTGTATATCTCTCAACTCGTTTCCAAGCTTCGCCGCCTCCTCAACTCTTCCAGCCTTCTCGTCTAATCCACTTTCCAGTGAATGCCACTTTCTATTGAGTGCGTCCATCTTGGTCATCAGCTCGTCTACATTAGAATTTTTTGGAGCTGTTGAGATGAGCTCATTGGCCATGGAGTTGACATTTTCCAGTGCCGACTTTTCAGACTCAGTTTCGGCCTGAAAATACATAGATACAGTAATGTACCTGGGGTCGTTCACTAGGCTTTGGACCATTTCCAGCCCTATCCCCCCCCCCGCCACAAATCTCTTACCTTCATCAACTGAATCTGTCCGTTCTGCGACTTGGCAACCGCTTGATCTGTACTCGGCGCTCCGATCGCTTCAACCATCTTCTTCTTGGCACCAATCCACTTCTCAATCTGTGCAGTCTCATCCAACAACTTCTCCGCGTTTCTGGCTCGATCTCTCGCCGAATCGAATCGATCGGCAAGGGAATCCCATTGATCTGCTAGGTTCTTCTCTCTTTGGGACATCTCTTGAGCTTCTTTCTCGATGGAAGCTTCTCGTGCGAGCTCGCGAGCGGATAGACGCGTCTCTTCGACTCGTCGCTGCTCTCCACGTCCCGTCTTGTCCATACGTTCGAGATCCTGGAAAATAGTGATATTCGATGTCATTATGGGGATCCTATTTCTATTATAGGGACCCTGCCATCCCTATTATGGGGACCTCATACTTCCAAAGACCCCATTTTCCGGACCCTAAAGACTATTATTGGGATCTTAAAGGCACCATTATCTGGAGCCCAAAATCCCCATTATCGGAACCCCATCACCATCACTGGGACCCCATACCGTACCTGCAACTGCGCCTTCACTCCCTCCTTCGTCGTTGGCACTGGGAACGTCTCCAACTGCTCCCTCTTCTTCTCCATATACTCCAACACAGCTCGTTCCGAGTCGGCAAAAGCAGTTGCCTTCCCGTCGAGCTTATTGATCCGGTCTCCTCGTGTCTTAAGCTCCGAAGCCTGTCTTTGAAGACGTGCTCCGAGTTCCGCAATCTGTCTTCCTTTTCCATCCTCCATCTTCGCTGCCAACGCCTCCAAATCATCCAGTTTGGCTTGACCCTCTCCCAACATATCCGCCAGTTCCAGTGTCTCCTTTCGCTGCTCGGCGAGCTTCTCCTTATCGATTGATACCTTATCAAGAGCCTTCAACTGATCATCTAGTGCTGATATCCATGCAACTAGTGATCCTTTAGCACCTTCAAAGTCGGCATCTAGAGATTCCAACTCCGCCATCTTCTCTTTCCTCGCCTCGAGGTCTTGGGCACAAGAGTCAACTCTCTTCCGGAGATCCCGAGTCTTCTGAATCACTGGTTCCGTTTGTGTGACATTTGGAATATTGCAGAGGTTCTTGGTTACATCCTCCAAGTGATCTGCTTGCTTGTGGAGCGAATCCACGTCTTCTTGAGCTTCTGGAAGTTTCGCTGAGCGAATCTTGGCTCCAGCTGTATCCAAAGATCTTCTGAGCTTCTCTCCATCGTTATTCACCGTCTGAAGTCCGTTGATAGCGTCGAAGATGTTGTCTCGAAGCCCCTTCAAATCCGATGCACTTCTCTTCAACGTCTTCTTGGCTTCCTGAAGTTCCGCAAGCGATTCTGCGTCTCCCACCTCGTGCGCCTTCTTCTCCAACTCCTCAATCAACGCCAACCGATTCTCAATCTCTCCATTCAACAATTGCTCATCTCGTTTCGCTTCGTGAAGTGCTATCTCAGTGAGGGGGAGTTCTACATTGTTCCTTGTCGTCTCCGACGTCGTCTTGGCCCACGCCTTCAGATTCGCCACTGCCTGTTTGACACCTTCAGCCTCCGCTTTTCGTGAAGCCGCTTCCATGAGATTCTGCTGAAGTCTGTCTAGAATTCCTTGATGACGGTCTCGTCTGGATTCCTCAATTTGCTGGTGACGCTGCCTGACGTCTTCTGCCACATTGGTGCCTTCCAGTGCGTCTAGAAGATTTCTGGACGCTGATTTCGCTTCATCCAGTTTTGACGATCCTCCAGCAGCCATTCGATTCAGTTCTTCGATTCGCTGGATTCTCGAATCATCTGGGATTCTAGAATCCCTCTCAACGTCTTCCAAACTCTTCTGAAGACCTTGCAACCATTCATCCGCCCGTCTCGCCAGCTCCGAATGCTTATCATTGATCGCATTGACATGATTCTGGAACTGAATCAGATCCTGACACTGTCTGAGCAATTGTCTATAGTCGTCCTCCACACGTCTTCTGGTCTCATGAACCTCGTCAACCGAGACTCCAACGTCTTCTGTCGATCCACTGGCTCTAACATTATCATACATCGCCGCGATTTCTTGCTCGATCTTCAGGACGGATGCTCCAATCTGTTTCAGTCGGGATTCCTCTCGAATCACCTCTTCCATCAGAGACTTCGCTTCAAATTGAGCTTCGTCGATTCTGGAGGGGTCTCCGGATCTGTGGCGAATGTCTCCAGCCAATCGGGTACGGTCTGTCATCCAGGATTGCATTGAAGAGGTCAGAGAGGAGAACTCGATTAGGAGAGATGACAAGATGTTGAGTCTGAAAAAATTTGAACTTTATGAGGGGGAAATCAGCTTTTTTCAGGCCTGGATTACTGTAGTTTCAGTGGAAATTCCAAAAATCGTATTTTCAGAGCCAAAAAGATATCAGATTGAGGCTAATTTTGGAGCCTAAAACTACAGTAATCCAGGTCAAGGCTACAGTAACCCAAATTTCCTAATTTTAGAGCCAAAAAACTATCAAATTGAGGCTAATTTTTAAGGCTAAAAATCGTCAATTTTCGGAGCCTAAAACTACAGTAACCTAGGTCAATTCTACAGTAATCCCAAAACTACAGTAATCCAAGCCAGAAAATCGATGAAAACAGTTCAAAATCGTCCAAAAATGACCATTTCTTCTATATTTTCTCTTCCTGTGTATCAAAATATAATCTATGCACGGCAATCTACCCTATCTCTCTATATATGTACCTATATGCATATTCATATGGTATCAGACCCTACAAATCTACACACACGTTCGCAATGATGTTTCTCTGTTTCTCTGCGTCTCTCTATCTCTAATTCTAGTCGAAAAACCGTCAGGAAAAAAGAGAAAAAGAGCGAGAAGTCAAAAGAGGAGAAGGGAAAGGGAAGAATGTGGGAAAATTTGCATACTAGCCGTACTAGTTTCTCATATCGTCGTCATATTTTTATTACCATACCAAGCCATCCCACACCCCTTGGTAAAACCGAGGGCGTGAGAAGTAACAGGAAGGCCAAAAAAGAATCACAAGGGAAAAAAACAGACAGAATATATGGAAGAGTCCATGGGTTACTGTACTGTGTCCTCGGCTAGAACCTCACTATTACTCTCGGCATTAGCTTCAGTCTGTCTCAGCGTCACTATCAGCCTCAGCCTCACCCTCACCCTCAGTATCAATCCCAGTCTCAGACTCTACCTCTACCTCTACCCCAGCCTCAACCACCTTCTCCGATTCAGCCTCAGCCTCAGCCTCAATCTCACTCTCAACCTCCCTCTCTAGGGCAGAAGATTACTGTAGGCCTATATGGATCATAAATCGCCTAGCCTAGTTTTCTAGGGTTTCTAGGGTTTCTAGGGATAATGTACTGGAGGATTACTGAGGTTCTAGGGTTACTGTACTGTGTCCTCAGCCTAAACCTCACTATCATCGTCAGCATTAGCTTCAGTCTTAGTCTCACCCTCACTCTCTGCTTCAGTCTCACTATCAGCCTCATTCTCAACCTCACTATCAGTTTCAGTCTCAGCTTCCACCTCAGCCTGAGCCTTAGCCTTAACCTCAGCCTCAGCATCACTCTCTATCTCAACATCAAGTTCAAGGCCAACCTCACACTCAACTTCAACGAATTCTAGTTTCCAAGGGTTACTGTAGCTCCAATTCTCAACTATTGCGCATTTTCAATCACCTCACCGTGATCCTCAGGATTCTTTACTCTCACTCTCAGCCTCAGCCTCAGCCTCAGCCTCACTCTCAACCTCTCAACCAACCTCAGTCTCAGAGTCTCTACCTCAACCTCACTCTCACCCTCACCCTCCATTTCAACGATTTCTTGCTTTCTAGTGGTTACTGTGGCTCACTCTAACACAGAAGATTACTTTAGGCCAACGTTATGAGTCCAAAATCGCCGGAAGCTGTTTTCTACGGATTACTGTAGCTTCAATTTTCAATATCTCACCTCGTATGAATGCCCTCCACTGTCCTCAAAACCGTATCATATTCATCAGCCAACTGTCGTCTCATCTCTCGAAGTGCCTGATACTGTTCCGGTGTCATCGAATCCGCTTCGTCTCGACATAGCTCATCGATGGCGTCCAGTCGTTCCTTGATACGATCACGCCACGTGTCAAGGGAGTCTTTCATTTTCTGGAATATATGTGGTTTTTGGGGGTCAAAATCTGAAATTTCCAAGTGTTTTCTAGGTAGCTGAGCTCGAAATCCGAAATTTCCAGGGATTCTAGCTCAGCTACTACCGTAGCTACAGTAGCTAATTTCCAGACAAACCTGAACATTCTTGCTGGCCGCATCGACTGATTGAGTGTTGGGATTGAATGTGAGGTGTGTCGTGAAGATTTCCTGTCTGAATCGTGTCAAATCGCCCATCATATTCGCCACTTCGGCTTCACGGAACGAGACCACTTGGGTTACACTTTCCTGAATAGGCGGGAATTTTGATTAGGGGCTCGGAGTGTTGTGGAAGGTTCTAGGAAGTTCTGACTACGGTAATCCTAAGGATACAGTTTGAAATTTCGATGTTAGGCGGGGTATAGAAGTTTCTGGAAGTCCCGTCTCGAAAATTCTGATCTAGTAACAGTAATCCTTCTGTCTAGGCGTTTCTAGAAGTATCTAGTATGGTTCCTGGTTCAAATTGCCTAGAAATCCCAATCATAACTACAGTAATCCTTGGAGGGTCATCCAGAGTTTCCTAGAGGTTCACAATACCTCGATTGCTCATATCTAGTGTAAAACTGGCACTGAAATAATCTGGGATTACTGTAGTTTTGCTGAACTATTGCTCATTCGAAAATTCAAAAATTTCAATTTCGGTTATTGATTTCCAGCCAAATTTCAGTCATTTTCAAACCTTTTTTTCGTCAAAAATGGTCATTTTCAGACTGAAAAAAGGGGGATTTTCAGAAAAATTCTACAGTAATCCTAGAAATCAGCCAAATTTCAGCCAAATTCCAGTCATTTTTGGACATTTTATCTCGAAAAATCACAATTTTCAGACTGAAAAAGGGAAATTTTCAGGAAAATTCTACAGTAATCCTAAAAATCAGCCATTTTCAGCCAAATTTCAACCGTTTTCAGACCTTTTTTTTCTCAAAATATGGTCATTTTCAGACCCAAAAAAAGGGGATTGTCCAAAAAATTCTACAGTAATCTCTATAATCAGTCATTTTCAGTCATTTCAGCTGAATTTTTCTCTCAATTTCTCTCAATTTCAGTCATTTTTATACCTGAAAATCTGAAAAAATGCACCACCAACTCATATCTTTTCATCTGAAAACCTGAAAATCCATTATTAATCTATTTTTTTTTTAATTTTATTGATTGAATACAAAAGAAAATACAGAATCGGGATTTTGGGGTTCAATATTTCGATATATTGGGATAAAAATCACAGAGAAATTGGGCGTTTTTTCGGGGGGTGGTGATAAGGGGGTGATGATATCACTGATAATACACAAAAAAAACTAGATAAAATGGCATAGAAATGGGAAGAAATCCACCATTTTCCAGCAGAAAATTCCAGATGAAAATCCTCAAAAAGATGGAATTTTGGGGGCGCGCGATGAGAATTTCAGCCAGAATCTTCTGGGGGCGGAGCTTCCTCTGATAAGGATGAGCAATGGGGAAAATTGAAGAGAAGCGAGAAAATGGAGTGTATTGATAAGAGGGGGGTGTGGCACTGGGAATTATGAATTTTAAGTGAAAAATTGAAAATTATGAGGAAAACTGAACATTATATATGACAAGGGGAGGGGTTTTAGGGGTCCAAATAGGCCAAAATTGGGCTAGAATGGTCCAAAATAGCCCAAAATAACCCCTAAAACCCTCAAAAAAACATTCTAATCGAAATTTAATGAAAAAAATGGCAGTGGTGGGTTTTTTGAAGAGCAATTATAAAAGAGGTATGGAAGCGTGTGGTTAGCTGTATTTATAGAGGATTACTGTCGTCTGGCCCATGATGGAGCGTCTTCGGTGGCTTCGGTGACATTCGACGTGACTGATGTATAAGGAGCCAATGGATCGGTTTTGGAGTTTCGGAGTTCTGATGGTTGTCCGTGCCAATTGATGGTTCTGGTGTATTCTCGGGTTCCGGACGTTCCAGAAGAAGATTCTGGATGACTTGTAGCAGTGGCCGTGGCAAACACTGGGCTTGACGATCGATGAGTGGAAGTAGTAATGGTCTGAGTGGCGTATCCAATCTCCTCAACTGGAACATTCAACTGCTCCATGAGCCTCTTCGCGGCGTCTCCTCCAACCAGCTTCATGTGCACTGCTCTTGGAATCGAGTACCTCCTTCCGTTGTCTGGATGCACGATCTCTCCGGTTTGCACATCTAGAAGTCCAGTCTCCGCTGCTTCTCTCACTGATACTCTCTCGTTGGTCTTTGGATTCTCAATCACTCTCGCTTCGGTATCGAATTGGGCGGCTTCCAGGCTCGACAAGAAGTCTTGCTGAATCTCGGCCAGCTGGGATGGATCCTCGATGAACTTGCTGGCTCTGTCTCCAATCGACGTTGTGCTCTGACGCATTCTCACCGACAATCCTGGATCTTGGTATTGAGGAGTCAGCTTGGATACTGTAACTGTCTCTCTGAATTTCGGCACCGATTGTCTTTGCTGATTCTGAGCATCTTCATATTCGGTAATCTTGAATTTGTATCCCTCGGCGTCGCGTCGCTTGACACCTTCTGTCACCGCTTGAACGGCTTCTGATGGCGAGGCTATCACTGTGATTCTTCCAGACTTGACGGCGTCGCTGATCTTCACACGGGATGCTCCATCAACAAACTTTCCGTTCGAATCGATTTTATTCTGATGAAGAGCGTCACGAAGAGTCACAAGGTCTCCAGAAGCTTGAAGATGAAGAAGAGAGTCTCCGTCAATGACACCACGATGGACGGCGTCGGCGAAGGTGAGGTGGAGGCTGGATTTCTTATCATAGATTCTTCCAGAATTCTCATCAAAGTCAGAAGACTGAAGGACGTTGAAGAGGTTGCTCTCATCGTTTCCCTCGATGCCTTGAACACTGCCAGTATCGATGAATCCTTCTTGAATCGCCTGAGCAATGCTCATCTGTCTTCCAGTGTCTGGATCAGTGAAGATGTTCTGCTTGGAGTCGATGAGTCCTTTTCCAAGGGCTTCGGCGAAGTTGAGCTTGTCGACTCTTCGGAGCTTCTCTCCAATTTCCAGAGGGATTCTTCCATCTTGAACAGCCTTGGCGATAGGGACAATGGATTGACGGGAGAGTTGAATGGTTCGGTTCTTGGGATCGATGAGTCTCTCACGGACGGCTTCAACCAGGTTCAACTTTCTATTCGATCGATAATCCGTGAAGAATGGCTTGGTGATAGTCTCATAGGTGGATCTATCAATGAGTCCTCTATCAACAGCCTCGTTGAGTGGAACGTCTTCTCCAGTGATCGTATTCTTATAGTTTCCAGTTCCAGCATTGATCAGGCCATCGTTCAGTGCAGATGTCACTGGTACATGGTGTCCTTTCGTTGGATCAAATACTCCATCAGTGGCGATGGCTTGGTAGACTGGCTTGAGGATATCCAACCATGTGATTCTCTCGTTGGATCTTGGATCACGAACCTCACCGGTTCTGGCGTCGATGATTCTCAAATCGATTCCTCTCTTGATATCAATTCGCTCTCCAGTTCCTGGATGGATGATTCCCTTGGGGAGAACTTCGGAGAGGGTGACATCGATGAGTCCACGGTTGGCAGCTTGGGTGAGGTCGATGGCTCCATCCTTTGGATGACGGTAGGTCAACGATCGAATATCAACGATTCCAGCGCGGATGGCATCCTCCAAAGAGAGCTTCTCATCGTGCGAATCTTTGACTCCATTGTTGACAGCGTTCTGGATGTTGGATCGGAATACTTGGTAGGTTCTGGTCATCTGCTTTCCCTTCTTGTCAACTTTGGCGATTCCGAGCTTGCGGGCTTCATCCAGAGTCATAACTCGGTTGTTTCTCTTGTCACGGACTCTGTCGATTCCGACGAATTCCGCATGTGGCTCCAACTCGACCGAATGAACTTGAGAGGTGGACTTGACACTGGTCTTGGTCTCAGTCACCACTGGATCTCCATGCATTTGAATCGTAAACTTCATTCCAGACTTTGGATCCGTGTACTCTCCCTTCTCAACACCTCCGGCATCTCTGACGACTTTGACTTGAACTTGCTGTCCTCCTCCAAGATCAACCATCTCGTGACGGCCATCACGGCTTCTCGATCCACCGTTGCTTGGTGCAAAAGGGGTGAGCTGAAGGCGTTGCTCAACGAGGCGTTGTTGATTTCCAGATGTTGGTCTTCCGGCGGATCCAGATGATGTTAGGTGTCCAGTGGTGAGAGCTTGCGAGAAGCTGGTGGAGTCTCCTCCTCCATGGATTAGTCCACTGGCTGGATCAACGATTCTTCTTTCGACAGCTTCTTGATAAGAGTACTGATGTCCGGTGGATGGATCGCGAACTGACACAGAGCTCTGATCAACGTAGTTTCGATTGATGGCCTCGTGAATCGGCATGGCGCTACCTCCAGATGGTCGGGTGTAGGTGCCAGTGCCAAGGTCGAGTCTTCCAGAGAACAAGCTGGAATCCAGTGTGTCTCCAAAGTTCTTTCCCTTCACAAGCCCCAAATTTCCAGCTTCCAAGAGATTGTGGACTTGTCCAGTTTGAGTGTCCTTGACAGTTCCAGCAGTGTCATCAACAATCCCCTCGTGGATCGCTTCCAAGAGAGACATCTCATTTCCAGATCTCTTATCAACAATGGTAGTGTCGTATGGATCAAAGAGTCCCTTGATGATAGCCTCCTTCAGAGTCATCTTCTTCTGCGTATCCGGATGAGTGAATGTTCCAGCTGATTGATCGTACCATCCAAGAGCCAAAGCCTTTCCAAGGGTGTTATCCGAGAGTGGAAGTCCGGAAGACAACGCCTCCTTCTTGGCAACAGCAGTACGGGTCTGCACCTTGACAGTGGTGTGAACAGCGTCATGGGCGTTCTCTGGAACTCCTCCAGTTGGATACATGTAGTGTTGCTGGGCAGCTTCCGTGTAGCTCATTCGTTTGTTTTGAGCCTTGTCGACAAAGTAGCGGTTCTTCGAGTCAATGATTCCCCACTTCTCCGCCTCTTCGAACGTCATCTCGCGACCAGTGAGTCCGTCACGAACCGAGATGTCTTCTGGAGCCAGCTTTCCGGTGGCTAGGGCTCTTTCAAGAGTCAATTTCTCTCCAGTCATATTGTCCACGAGAAGTCCTTGTTGGCTGTCGAACTCCCACGATTGAGTGGATTCTTCAATGATTGGTTGTCCAACCTGACGGAAGGAGATGATTGGTCCGTTTCCAGGTGGAATTTGAATGATATTCTTGGATTGGTTGTTGTATGGAACCAGAGGCTCCGCATCAATGATGATGATCTTGGATTCAATGGCCTTCTCGATGTTTCTTCCAGCAACTGATCCATCAGATTCCATGACCTTCTTCTCCAAAGCCTCCTTGACTGAGATGGTTCTTCCAGCGTTGGAAACTTGGATAGTGGATGCATCAATGATTCCCAACTCGATTCCCTCGGCAAAGCTGAGCACTCTCTCGACGTTCGGAGCTGAGATCTTTCCATTGGTCAGATCAATCAATCCCTTTCTTTCAGCCTCATAGATATGGTATCCAGTGGATGGCACCTCAATGGCTCCTTTTCCTCCAGTGATCGATCGGTACACAGAGACACCACCTGGTCCTCCGAGAGCAGTTGTCTCGGTAGTTCTGACTCGTTTCACAGTGGTCACCGACTCCTCAATGTTCTTGTCTGGGTAGTACTTTGGAGCGAGCTGTTGTCCAGTCTCCGTCATCGTCTCCGTAGTCTTCTCCTCGATGGTTGGTCCGACTCCCTTGCTACGATCCGGGACGATCCATTCGCTAGCTGGATCGATGAGCCCTTGACTGAGAGCCTCGTCCAACGAGAGGTTGATGTTTCCTTGACGGAATCGTTGAGTTCTCGAATCGATGAGTCCTTGTTTCATGGCCTCAGCGATGGTGACCTTGACCTGGTGCTCTCCGACTTCGAGTCCTCCTTGTCCAGGACGGCTGATTCTCTTCTTCCGGTCGATCTTCTTGGATGGAGTGATCAGGGATGGTGGGACATTGAAGAGTCCAAACACCTTCAGTGCTCCACGAAGGTTGACCAATCCTTGCTCATAAGCCTCCTTGACCGTCAACTCATGCTTGGTGTTCTTGTTGAAGAAGACTCCCTTCTGTGGATCCACGATTCCATTGGAGACAGCACGGATCAAACTGGATTCGAAGGCTCCACGATCGTTCTTGATGCCAATTGGGGTGGTGAGGTACTCGAGGAGAGCCTCATCGACGAGGTTGGCAGCACGGTTGTCAGTAAGGAGGTAGGATTCTTGGGTGAGAAGATTCACAACTCTCTCCGCGTTCGGGACAATGACTCCAGCTTCGACGGCTTCGTTGAACGAGAGACTTTGATTGGATTCGGTGTTGAGAATTCCACGGACATTGAAGATGGTGTGACGGACACGTTTGGTAAGAAGACCCTCTCTGACAGCTTCATCGATTGTGAACTCCTTCTCTTGTTTCTCCAAAACAATCTTTCCAGATGGTTGAAGAAGTCCTCGTTCCAAGGCTTCTGAGACTGAGATGACATCGTTCTCCTCTGGATCCACGATATGACGAACTTCCGCGTCGATGAGTCCAGCGACGATAGCCTCGAGAATAGTGTATCGTTGACCTTGGATTCCTCGATCCACAATGTGTCCAGTAGAATCGATAATCGACTTTCTGGCAGCCTCCTCAAGTGTCAGCGCCTTTCCAATCAATTCATCACGATGAGCTTCCTTGAGAGACATCGTGTGTCTAGTGGCCAGATCCGTATACTTTCCATCCTTGACACCAATGGCATTCCGAACCAAGGCGGCTCCAAGGGACACACGTCGGTTTTCAGAAGTGTTGACGACTTCAACAATATCATTGTTGATCAGCTTGTTCTTCTTGGAAACGGCCTCTCGGAAGTTGAATTTGTCATTCGAGTTGCGATCCTCGAATTCCGCATTGTTGGCGTTGACGAATCCATTCTCGATGGTGTCGGTGAGCGAGATTCCGATGGTTGTGAGGTGTTCTGGGTTTTCAATGGACAGGTATCCATGGTAGATGGCTGCCCAGAGTTGGAGCTCCATATCGGTATGTTTTCCCTTGAAGACTCCAGTCGCTGGGTTGAGCATTCCCTTGTCAAGAGCGTTGGCGAGGGATGTTGGTGGAAGTTTCATGATCTTCTCCTTGATCAACTTCATCACAGTTTCCATATTGGCGATTCTCTTGGACATCAGTTCAGATTGAGATAGAATCTCTCGCGTATGGATGTCACGGAATTGACGGATGTTGGAATCATAGAGTCCAATTTGAATGGCTTCAGCCAGCGTGATAGGTGCTCCAGTCTCCGGATGATGAATTCCCCAACGAGTGTTGAGTACTGTAGGCAGATCCTTCTCGACCAGACCATACTTGGCAGCTTCTTCCAAAGACATGATTGATGCTGATGGGACATCGAAGAACTCTCCAGCGGCGGTGAGATTTCCCTGGCGGATGGCTTCGAAGAATGTGAGCACTTCGCCAGTCTTCTTGTTCAGATTTCCTTCCATCTCGTAGAACTGCGTATTGGTGATCGTTTCCTCGGCGAACGTCTGCATCTCGTCCTCGACTTCACTGATCTTGGCACGATCACCGATCGGATCAACGATTTCCCATTCATCGCCGGTCGAGGTGACAATTGGCTCCAGATTGATGATGGGCTTCTGGATTTTGAGATCGATGTCTGGCTTCTGGAATGAGTAACGTTAAAGGGGGGTCATTCTAGATACCGTATTCCTTCTAATAGAAGCTCACCAATTACTTAGGAACTTCAAGATCAGTTATCTCGGCTCCCACAAGAGCTATCAGAAACTTTTCAATTGATAAAATATTCCTTATCATATCAGCAACATTTTATCAGTTGAAAAATTCTTGATATCTCTCACAGGAATCGAGATAATTGAGCTACTTTTTTGAGGGAATACGGTATTTTTTCGTCCTTTAAAGGCCATGCTATCTAATCACTAAAACCATCACCACTAAGAAAATCCACTAAAAGTTCCCAATGGGTCCAGGAAATGACAAAATTAGCAAAAAATGGTCCATAGATTATATAGGCGGGATGAGCGGGGAGCATCGTAGCTCATCAGAATCCTCAGAAAGCCATTTAGATCATCAGGTACATCTCATTTGGATACTGTAAAGCCTATAAGCTCAAAATCCGGTGTTTTCGCGTACTACAGTAACCCTAGAAACTGTGAAAACTACAAGTTTCTGGCTCAATTTTGACCCTTTTTCGAAAAAAAATTAGGACTACTGTAGTTTCGAAAAGTACGCAAAATGTTCTTCCGTGTTTGCTTCCTTTTTGAAACTACAGTAATCCAGAAAATTTCTAAAAAGAGCCAGAAACTCGTAGTTTTACTATCTAGCTCAAATTGGATTACTGTAGTTTCGAAAGTACGCAAGTTGCGTACTTTCGAAACTACAGTAATCCGAAAATTTTCAAAATTGAGCCGGAAGCTCGTAGTTTTCACAGTTTCTAGCTCAAAATTTCGTGGGAAAAGTTCTAATTTTGGATTACTGTAGTTTTCAAAAAACCAAAATTTCAAATTTTCGGCTTATAGGTACGGTATCCAAGTGTCATGGAGCTGGAGATCTAGCTGCTTAATAGTAAGCCAACTTGGCTTTCAGAGGTTTCTACCGTTTATTCCCTCTAATAGAAGGGCTCCCAACTTTAAGCTCATATATCTCGGTTACTGTAGGAAGTATCAAAAAATTGTCAACTGATAAAATATTCCTTATAATATGAGCAATATTTTATCAGTTAACGAATTTCTGATATCTCCTACAGTAACCGAGATATATGGGAATAAAGTTGACGGTTTGGTTGGGTACTTCTACTAGAGGGAATACGGTAGCTGGAGCGTCGTTTAACGATGATCCGCTTATCCTATTCTGTTTGGCAAGTTGCCAGTGGCAACATTAGAATCTGTGGACCATAGAAAAAGATATATTTTAAAAGGTTTGGGGTTGGATTGGATTGGGTTAGTAATGAATTGAGAATATATCACTGCAAATCATCACACAATTCACTCCAAAATCAAAAAACTCAAAAACTACCGTACCTTTCGTCTCTCCTCCTCCTCCCGACGCCTTCTCTCCTCCTCCTCACGTCTCCTCCGATCCTCCTCATCCTGACGTCGTCTTCTCTCCTCCTCCTCACGTCGCCTCCTCTCTTCCTCCTCGCGACGACGTCGTTCGGCATCTTCAGCCGCACGACGTGCTCGTTCCGCTTCTTCTGCCAACCGACGTGCGCGATCGGCATCGTCTTTGGCACGACGGCGTGCTTCGGCCTCTTCACGCTCACGACGAAGACGTTCGGCGTCTTCGAGAGCCTTCTGGCAGGCCGCGTCGAACGCACGTCGTTTCTCCTCTTCTTCAGCGCGACGACGATCTTCTTCTTCCTGTGAGAAGGGCGGTTCAGATAGATGGTTTGGTTTTTGAAATCAGATGAAGCTCTGGGGGTTTGTTCTAGGGACTACTGTAGACTAGAGACTACTGTAGTTGTGGTGAGACACACAGAGATAGAGGCACACTACACACCAGATGAGATTAGTTTCAGATTTTCAGATGGATGGGAATCCTTATTTTTGGGATAATCGATAATGATGATAATGGGGTCTAGAATTCTAAAAATAGACCAAAAATGACCATTTTCAGCCAAATTTCAACCATTTTCAGCGAAACCTAGACCATTTTCAGTCAAATTTGAGCCAATTTAAGCTGATTTCAGACATTTCCAGGCAAATTTAGACAATTTTAAGCCAAATTTCAGCCAATTTCAGTCAAATTTGAGCCATTTTCAGTCAAATCTGGACCAATTCCAGCCAAATTAGCGCTATTTTAAGCCAAATTTCTACCATTTTCAACCAAATCTGGACCATTTTCAGCCTATTTTAGTCATTTTTGGCTCAAAATTATCAATTTTCCCCTTATCATCATTAAAAATCCCAAAAAATCAGGAAAATCCACTTCTGAAAATCAAAAAAAACCAAATAAAAATTAATTCCAAACCACACACACACTCACACACACAACATAGATATTTAATGGGGGTTACTGTAGACGACATGAAACTATAAACACTATAACAAATAAGGATTAGGGACAGAGAGAGGACTACTGTAGAATGGACAGATATAGAGATAGAGAGAGATAGAGAGACGCAGAGAAATAGAGAAATAGAAAAAATCGAATTCAAAGAACATGTGAGAGGCTGGTTTAAGGAAAAATAGGACAGAAACACACACACTTCAAACAGGCGGAGCATCAGAGAAATTAGGGAAACCGAAAAAAGCTGAGCAATCTTAAAAGAGAGAGGTACAGTAAGAAAATTCAGGTTTGGAAGCAAATTCAAGGGGAAGAGGAAAGCCAATTTCAGCCAAATTTGGATCATTTTGGGGTCAAATTTAAAGATTTTGATGTCGAAAAGCTTCGAAATTGGGTCTAAATTCGAGTTTTTGGGATCAAAAATTCCGAATTTCGGCATTTTTAGAGCGTTTTGGGAACGAAACTTGAGTGTTTGAGGTCAAATTTGACATTTCTGGAGTCCAAAATTGACATTTTTAGCTAAATTCGGACCATTTTCAGCCGAATTGGAGCATTTTGGGGTCAAATTTGACATTTTTGGGATTTAAAATCTTCGAATTTGGGTCCAAAATTCAGGATTTTGGGGTCAACTTTCTGCTTTTTGGGGTCAAATTTGACATTTTTGGGGTTCATTTTAAGATTTTTGGGATCAAAAATGGTCAATTTTCATGATTTTTAGCTCAAAAATATGGTTTTTATAGGAATTTTGATGTCAAATTTGACATGTTCGGGGTCGAAAATCTATGAATTTTGGTCCAAATTATAGCGTTTCGGGATCAAATTTAACATCTTTGGGATCAAAACTTGTCTATTTTTCATGATTTTTTACAATTTTCGGTATCAAAAAGGTTCAAAAAATCTCAATTTTCGAGCCGAAAATCATGATTTTTAGGCTATTTCCCCCAAAAATTTGCTTTCAATTTGCTATTTTGTGTTGTGTGTGTGTGTTGTGTGCGTGTTTGGTGTGATCAAAGCCGTGGGCCACACAGAATTATCGGCTCTTTATGACAAGGGGGGGCCCATGAGAAAAGGGGGGGCCCATGGGAAAAGGGGGGGCCCAAGTCAAAAGGGGGGGCCCATGAGAATAGGGGGGGCCCAAGACAGAAAGGGGGGCCCAAGTGGAGAAATGTAGACAAAGTTGAAAAATACCGATTTCTCAAAGTTTTACGGTAGTTTCCATCAAAATTTCGTGTTTGGAACATTTTTCAAAATTTTTTGAAATTTTCAGTTTATGTCATTTTTTGTACATTTTTGTTTATTTTTTTGTTACTAAGCTTCAAATTAATTCAATATTAGCTGAATAAATTAAAATTACACAGTTACAATGGCAAAAATAGTGTTGTTCATGCAAAAAACTGACCTAAACTGAAAATTTTCATAGTGATGAATTTTTGTGGAAACAACCGCAAAGTAAGAAATTTTCATAGAAACATCCGAAAAAATCGATAAAATTGGTAAATTTTAACTTAGTCCACCTTTTTATCCATGGGGCCCCCCTTCTGTCTTGGGCCCCCCCTATTCTCATGGGCCCCCCCCTTTTCACTTGGGCCCCCCCTTTTCCCATGGGCCCCCCCCTTTTCTCATGGGCCCCCCCTTGTCATAAAGAGCCGAATTATCGATTAATTAACTAATTAGGATTATAATTAATTAATTAGGCAGCAACTGCAATTAAGGAAATAATAACTTATCCACACACACACACATATACAATGATAAGGAAACCTAGGGAAAACAATTAAGACATACATTTTAATTGAAAAATTACAAACAAGGATCAAAAAAAAGGGGGCAACGGGGACCTGAAATTATCGATTTATCGATTTTTGGAAGCAAAAATCGATTATCGATTGATCGATTGCTCATGATTAATTAGATATTCACACTTCTGTGTTAAAGAGATACAACGTTACCTGGGTGACGAATCCTGTGGAGATTCAGGGTGACGACGTTGACGATAGTGAAGACGTTGATTATCGATTTTTATCGATTTATCGATTTTTTGAGAATTGGTGGTGCATTATTTTTCAGATTTTTCAGATATTTTAAGTGCTTTAAAAACTCAAAAAAGCGTGTGTAGGTGTGTACATAGAAAAAACTGAAAATTTTGAGAAAAAAAGCTGAAACTGATAAGAGATTGATTATTGATTGATTGATTAAAGGCTGCAGGGGGGTAGGGAATGGATTACTGTAGGCTGGGCGAATGGGGGTGTGTTAAAAAAACTCAAAAAATTGTTGTTGCTGGGGGTGCTCTGAATTCGATTTTTCGAGTGATAATGATAAGAAATCAATAAAGACTACTACTGTAGAAATTGAGAATGGGATTACTGTAGGACTACAAAAAAGACTACAAAAAAGTACAGTTTTTCTATCACCTTACTACCCATTGATAAAGCGTTGTGAATTGGGGGAAAATGAGCAATTTCGAGGGGTTTTTGGGGGTCAAAAATTATCATTTTCAGCCAGTTTGAGCTGAAAAACACTCATTTTCAGTCAAAAATGAGCATTTTCAGCCAAAATCCTCATTTTAAGCCATTTTCAGCCCCAAAAAGACCCAAAAATCACTCATTTTCTTGTTAATCTACTATCACCAACGGCCTATTTGAACAAGACTAGGGACGGATAAGGGACACCCGAATTGTGGAGGATATGAGAAGTTCAAAAAATTCAAAAAAGACGGGACTAACCTGTTTCTGGCGTTTCCAGTTCTGAATGAGTACTTGCATCAGCTCGCGACGTTCGAGAATCAGAGAGCTGAGTTGAGCGAAACGGCGATTCAGGAGCTGAAATTTGAATTTTTGAGAATTGAGAGCAATTTTGAAATTTTGAAATTCGAAAAAAAAAGGAAAATTTTGAAAATCTGATTTTCAAAATTTTGAGAAACTTGGAATTTCAGAAAATCATAATCGTATTCTGAAAAATCTGGAATTCTGAAGCCCAAAAATGTCCGATATTGCTCATTTTAAACAGGATTACTGTAGTTTCGAGATTACTGTAGAAGCTCAATTTCAACTCAGCGATTCTCCGAAACTTGGAAAAAGTGGAAATTCAAAAAATAGGAATTTCCGGAAATTCAAATTTAGAAAAATCAAAATTTTATAATTTTTTGGTTTCAAAATTCCAAAAAATCCGGAACTCAAATTTTCAACTTTTGCGAATTTCGAAAATTCTGAAATTTCAATATTTCTGAAAATGTCAGAATTTCTAGATTTCCAAAAATCTGGAAATTTCCATTGCTCATTTTGAAAGTTTACGATGGATTACTGTAGCTTTGAAGGAATTTCAAAAATTCAGAAATTCGAAAAAATCTGGAATTCAGAAATAAGAATTTCAGAAATTCGATTATTCCAATAATTCAAAAAATTAGAATTCTGAGATTTCGAAAAATCTGGAAATATCAAAAATTCGGAATTTCAGAAACTCGTATTTTAAGAATTTCAAAACATTGAAAATCAGAAAATTCAGAATTTTTGATTTTTGGACAATTTTGAGCTTAATTGCAGCCAATTTCAGTCAAATTTCGACCATTTTCAGTCAAATTTCAGCCATTTTCAGCCAAATTTTGGACCATTTCAAGCCAAAAAAACGCACCTCCAACTCCTCGGTGACAATCTGTGCTCCATTCTTCGGCTGTGGCTTCGTTCTTCTGAACAATGACCGAACATCGGGTCCATGTATTCCAACGATCGCATCCCCATACTGTCCGAGTTTCGCATCGAACATTTTGGCCTCGCGAATGAACTTTCCTCCCTCCGAATTCACATTCTCGATGGCTTGAGTGTGCTCCTGGAGGTGTGAATACATCTGCGTGAGTGTATCCAATTGATGTTGATATTCTTCTGGTCGGAGCTCATCTGGTTTGCGGAGTCTGTTGATTGTCTCCTCGACGTCATCCAACCACTTGATCTCTGTCTCGTACTCCGATCGATAGACCATTTGAATCTGGAGAGCACGTTCGACGGCTAGAAGGCGTTCGGCGATTTGGGAATTCACATTCTCCCAGCGGACGTTCAGTTTTTGAACTTCGTCTTCGATGGCGTCCACGTCGGGGTGGCTGTAATCGGGTATTTATAGCTTTGTCTTGTCAGGAGGGTTTCGGGTTACGGTAGTTTAAAAATCAGGCTTATTCTAGATGACCTAGAATCCCAAAGAGATCGATTTGTGGACGAATTGTGATTACTGTAGTTCTTGGAAAAGTCTTATTCTAGATGACTGAGGATCCCAAAAACGTAGATGGCCTAGGACTCCAGAGCCTAGAATCCTAAAGCTAGGCCAAGATAAGCTATAGCTAGAACTCCAAAGCGAGCACAACGGTCTCAGGATTACTGTAGTTCGATGGCCTGGAATCCTAACAAATGACCTAGAATTCCAAATCTAGGCCAAAACAGTCTATAGTAGCTTAGTAAAAGCTTCAAAATGAGCACAACTTGGACGGTCTACTTTGAGATTACTGTAGTTTTCTAAAAGACACATGCCAGGTGACCTATAGGTGAAAAAGTGTATTTGGGATTACTGTAGTCAGATGGCCTAGAATCCTTAAAGGTTGGTGGCCTAGAATTTCAAAACTAGTCCCTCATCAAATTTCGTCGGATTTTCTTGGATTTGTTCACCTTGGGATTACTGTAGTTATAGCAAGTACGACTGATGGCCCAGAATCCCAAAGTTAGGCCAAAAAAAGCTCCAAAATGAGCACAAATTGAAACCTGAGATTACTGTAGTTAGAGAGAGCAAGCTGGCCTAGAAATCCCAAAACTAGTCCCTATTCAAATTTTGTCGGATTTTCACGAATTTCAGACCTAAAAGTTCCAAATTTTCATCCAAAATCAAATCTGGTCAGATTTTCACAAATTTCGAATCAAAATTCTCAGATTTTGGGCCCAAAAAGGCATAAAAAGACTAAAAAACTCACTGTCCCTCGTTGATACGAGTACGGGCGACGTGTTGACGGAGCAGAGCGACGTTTCTGTTCAGCTGATCGATGACAGTTTGTTGTTGCTGGAAAAATGATGTTAAGGATGAGCAGTCAGACCTACAGGGGTGAAAATAGCTTAAAAATCATGATTTTAGGGTCAAAATCACTCAAAAATCATGATTTTAAGCTTAAAACCCGCCTAAAAACTCACCCTGAGCACCATATTGATCTCGAGCAACTGCGAGTGGTGTCCACGCAGTTTGTCGAGCGCAGCCGGCAGATCGTCGAATGAGTTCAACGTTATCTCGTGCTGCTTCACGATGTCAGCGACTTCGACCATGCCATTCAGAACCGACTCCAATACCTGCAAATATAAGGGGTTTGGGGTGTTTAGGGGGGGGTTTAGGGGTGAAAAAACGCCGAAAATCGTTTTTCAGAGCCTATTTTAGCTGAAAATGACTCCAAATTCATATTTTCAGATTTTTCCGAGTCGTTTTCAGCCAAAATAAGCCAAAACGGCTCACGAATTTTAGCTCAAAAAACCTGAAAAACAACATATTTCAGGCTAAGAACTAAAAAAAAAATTTTTTTCAAGTTGCCACCGGCGGGATCGAACCCGCGACCTCTAGATCCACTTTTCAGACGTCGTCACCCCAAAAAACTTCAAAAAACAAAAAACAAAAAACAATTGCCACCGGTGGGGTTCGAACCCGCGACCTCTAGATTCAAATTTGTTGAAAATCCCACTAGGCCATGTGAGCAATTTTTGGAAATTGTTCATTTTTGGGCGTTTTTCATGATTTTTGATCAAATTTTCAGTTTTCTCACCTTGATTCGCTCGACATACATCCTCGACAAGTCCCACAAATCATCCCAAAGACCATTCAAACGATCGTGATTGACACGTTGGGTCGGTGTGGGATTCGGCAGTTGACGGAACAGCTCCTTGACATTGGCAACGTCTCCATCCAATGCCTGAAGGGCATCCTCGAATCTCTTATGCTCATGAATCACCCTCTCCAGCTCTTCCGGTGATCGAGAGACAGGCTTTCCGACGGCATCGTTGAGCTTTCTCCACGCCTCCTCGAGTTTTCTGAGCAATTCCGACATCTTCTGATCGTATTGAGACGCCCAATCGGGCTCTGGGGGCTTTTGGGAGGCGTTGAGCAGGTTCCAAAAGTGCTCGTTGGTCTTTCGGAGCTCCTCACGGAGGCGGAGGGCCAGCGGATCGTTGGGATCCAGTTCGGAGAGCAGTTTGTTGGCGTCGTCGTTCAACGCCTTCATGATTGCGTCACGTTGGTCGGGATCGATTGAGTTGAAGGTGTCAAGGTCCCAGCCTCTGCAAAGATGTAAGGTTGGGGGTGTTCAGACTATTTTTAGGCCATTTTAGGCAAATTTTAGGTCATTTAAGGCTGTTTTAGGCTATACTTAGGTCATTTTTAAGCTATTCTAGGCCATTTTAAGATCATTTTTAGACCTTTTCAGGTTATTTTGAGGCCATATAAGGCTTTCTAGTGCCATTTTTAGACATTTTTAACGGCATTTTTATCCCATTTTAGGCCATTCTTAGGATATACCTTTTCAAGGCTAGTTTTCGACCTGAGTTGTTGTCAAAATAGCTTGAAAATGTCTAAAATAGGTCTGGAACGGCCTGAAATAGCCATCAAAGGCTATTTTAGGCTATTCTAGATCATTTTAAGGCTACTTTTGGCCTGAAATAGCCTGAAAAAGGCCTAAAATGAGCCCTTGCAAGACTATTATAGGCCATTTTACACTAGTAGTAGGTCATTTTAGGCCAATTTTAGACCGTTTTGAGCTTATTTTGGGTCATTTTCAGACAATTTTCAGCTATTTCTAGGCTATTTTCAGACTAAAAAAAACTCACTGAATAGTTCTCATTGTGTTCAGAACCATGTTGAATCGAACCATCCGATGCTTCTTCTCCCACAACTTCTTGAGCTTCTCGAATTGTTGAAGTAGGCGATTCAAGAATGCAGTCAGTCTGGCGTCTGGTGGTGGAATCCGGAAGACCACCGATGGTACTTGTCCCTCAACACCCGACAAATCCCTAACAGTCCATTTGATCAAATCCGAGTTGTCCAGAAGAACAACATCATCTCCCGCCTTGATTGTGATGTTCTGATCAGCATAATCACACAGGGCAGTTACAGTAATCGGATGCGGAATTCGTTCTCCTCTCTGCCAAAGTGGCGAAATTGAAGCACATCTCTCAGTGAGTGCCATAAGCACCTGATGGTACTTGTTCAAAATCTCCTTAATCTCATCAAGCTCCCTCAGGAAGCGTTCTCCCTCCTCCAAACTGAAATCCGTCCTGTTGTAGTTGTTCTCAAGACGTGCTGATTGCTCCTCAATCCATGCTTCCGCATCGGCAGCCTCCTCCATAAACGACTTGAGGTTCAGCGCGTCACGAAGGTGCTCTTCAAGGCATTTGGATAGCGCCAGGAGCCAATCCCATTGAGTTTGCATTGTTTTGAGGTAGATCTCGATTACTCTGACGGCGGGATGTCCTTGATTCAGAAGTGCTGCTCCTTGATTGTGCACATCGTTGTATTGCTTCTCACGGAGCTCCATTTCGTGGAGCAGTTGCTTGTAGTAGTTGGTGAGCATTGGAAGGTCCAGCTGTTTGATATCACTCCAGTTGCGGGTGACTTCGATTCGTTCCCGATCTGAAACCCAGATGAGCTCTAGTTGAGCAGCTCGAACAAAAGCTATCAAGGAATCTAGGTCGAGCATTCTTCCAGCACTCAAATCCCTCAGCTGCTGGTATTCCGACTCCAAGACTCTCAACAATTCACAGTATTCGTAGGTGTCTTCAGCGGAGACTTCAGCTTGACGGGCGATGCATTCATCAACGTTCTGTCTGAAGTCCTGGATGTCTCTGTTGTCCATCTTGTGTTGCTCGAAGATGTGCTCCAACGTCTCCAAATCCTCCAGGAACTCCATCGTCGTCAGTTTCTCCATTCTGACTCTCACCCATTCGATACACTCCTCCACCCGACTGAACGACGTCTGTCTCATATTCTCCAGTCTTGCTTGATTCTCCTTGTGCAGTGTATCCGTACGGACTCCCAAACGGACCAGAATCTGATTCGTCAGCCTGTCGAGATAGGCGGTTCTTCGTTGGTGCAGTCCGTAGACTCTTCTGTAGAAGTCGTTGGCTTCTGGATGTTGCATTGTCTTCAGCTCTTCGACCAGTTCGAAAAGCTGAGCAATCGGTGCCTCCAAGGCGTTCAAATCGTCGACAATCTCGGTTACGGTACGCTCGACGGCTGCTGGTGGGGAGGTGTCGACACGAGCCTCGACGTCTTCAATTCTCTTCAGAATCAGGTCCAGCTTCTCGTTGACGATTCCGATGCCACGGTCCAGACGGCTGATGATGTCCGAGGAGTTGCCCTGGAAGATAATTGGGGGTAATTAAGTTGGGTAATTAGCTAATTAATTGGGGTAGAAATCATAGGGTAATTAGGGTCCAAAAACTCGAAAATTTCAAATTTTCTGATGTTTTAATGGATTTTCCGGGGGAAGTTGGAATCGGGAACCTAGAAGTGGGAAAACCGAATTCTTTTGGGATAAATCAAATTGACTAATTATCTATTTAATTGGGAGAAAATCATAGGGTAATTAGGGTCTAAAATAGCTCCAAAATGAGCCCAAAGGGGGTCCATGCGCCTTTAAACTGGCAAAAAAGCAGGAATTAAGGCAGAATGGGTCGTGTTTGAGCTCATTTTGAAGCTCAGAAGCTCTAAATTTGAGATTTTCAGGTCAATTTTCACCATTTTTCAGCATTTTTCGAGTTCAAAATCGCGTTTTTGATCGATTTTTGACATTTTTCGAAATTTAAGTGGCCAAAATCGTCGAATTTGGGCAATTTTTGACAAATTCAGCATTTTCAGACAAGTTTCAGGTGCCAAAAAAAGCCAAAATGAGGCAATTTTAGGCCATTTTTGGGGGTTCCAGAACTCGAATTTTCGGATTTTAAGGCGTTTTTGACCAATTTTGAGCTCTAAATCTTGATTTTCAGGCGATTTTTGGCATTTTTTGGAAACTTTAAAATCCGAAAAAAACGTCATTTTCAGCAATTTCTGGGTTCTAAAACTTGAATTTTCAGATTTTTCATGTCGAATTGCAGCATTTTTGAGCTCTAAATCTTGACTTTTGGAGCATTTTCATCATTTTTAGATCAATTTTTGACGTTTTTGACATTTTCAAAGTGCCAAATAGTGTCAAAATGGACGTTTTTAAGCCATTTTTGAGCTCAAAAACTCAATTTTTCCAGATTTTTAGCATGCAAACAGTGTTAGTTATCACAGAGACAATGATTAGAGAGTTGATACCTCCTGTACACGATGATGTTCCAACAGATCGAATCGTCGATCAATCGAATTCAACAACTCCTGCCACACCTTCTGAAGCTCGGGAGCACTGAGCTCATGGGGAATCGCGAAGAGCTCCGTCGACCTCATCATCTTCTCTAAATGATCGTAGACTAGGCATAGGCGTCGTTTTTGCTCCTCCCGTGGCGGGAGGTCGTCGTCACGGAATCGTTGAAGTTCGTAGATCAGCTCAGATGACGTTCCTTGGAGAAGGCGATCGTCGACGAGCTGGATGGCACGCACCACCCATTCCCGCCATTCATACGCCTCTTCGATGTACTCGTCTTGCACTTTTTGAAGCTAAAATTCGGACATGGAGGACAGACAGACACACAGACAGACATATAAACATTGAAAAACTGATATTTTGGGGTCATTTTTCATGAAAAATCCAATTTTCTAGACCTAATTTAAGCCAAAATTGACATTTTCAGAGTCATTTTTCATGAAAAATCCATATTTCTGACCCAAATTTGACAGTTTTAGTGCCAAACTCACCTTATTAAGCTCTGGAAGGTGTGGAAGAGCATTGTAGAGCGACGAGACGTAGGTGATGATCGACTTCTCGTCTGGATTATTGGTATCGACGTCTTCGGCATCGAGAAGACGTGAGACGCCGAATTCGCGTTCAGCCGCGGCGAACGCGTTGTCGAGACGTTCTCGGTTGGAGACCGATTCGTCGCTGATCTGCAAATGAAGGGGTTTATCAGGATTTCGAGCTATTTGGAACTATTTTTGAGCGATTTCTGAGCAATTTGGAGCATTTTTGGAGCATTTCTGACTGATTTTGAGCCATTTCAGCCATTTAAAAACCATTTTAGAGCATTTTTGGCTCATTTTAATTAATTTTTAGCTCAATTTGCAGCATTTCCAGTCATTTTTGACCAATTCGGAGCATTTCTGGGGCTCAGTCTAGGCTATTTTTGGACCGATTCCAGTGAAAATCGGACTATTTTCAGACTTTTTTGAATCATTTCCGAGCATTTCTGGCTCATTTTGGGTCATTTTAGTCCATTTTTTGAGCAATTTCTGAGCAATTTGGAGTATTTCTAGGCCTTTTTCAGCGATTATCAGACTATTTCAAGCCTATTTCAGACCATTTTAAGCCGATTCCAGCCTATTTTTCAGTCATTTTTAGCATAGTTTTAAAGTCAATTTTAGTCTATTTTCAGCCTATTGTAAGCCTATTTCAGCCTATTTTTCATCAATTTCAGCCTATTTTCAGCCACTTTTCAGTCATTTTCAGCTATTTCAAGCCTAGATTTGCTGCCTAGCTTTCCATTCATTTTTTACAACTTTCGAGCATTTTTGGCTCATTTTCAGCCTATTTTTAGCCTATTTCAGTCTATTTCAATTTCAGCCAAATTCCATCTAGATTTTGGTACCAACACTTTGGGGGTTTCTAGAGTCGATTTGAGCTGATTTTCAACTATTTTCAGGGATTTTCAGCCTATTTTAAGTCATATCCTAGCACTTCCCAAGTCAAAACCCTTCATTTTCGTCCCTATTCGTGTCTCCTAAAGCCAGTTTTTTACCCCAAATTTCTCGATATTTCCACTTATCAGTGATTATCACTTATCACTACCAGGGGCACACCTTCTTCTTCTCCTTCTTAACCCCTATAGAAATTCCCATAACAAACAAAAAAAAGGGAGGCATTTCCAAGGCCTTCTTTCTCCCGAAAAAGGTGTGTCTTTTCTCTATGCTTTCTCTAACCACTCTCTCCGAATCACACACTCTCTAGGGACAGTTTTCTCTAGCTACTCTCTCCAAATCCTATACTCTCTCGTCTTTCTGCCTTTTTTGCAGCAAAAGAAAGACGAATTCTCAGTGATCATCAGAATAGAATCTAAACAGGAAATCAGTGTCTTCTTTCTCTAACCACCCTCCTCTAGATGCCACACTATTTCTCCTATCTCTACTGATAACACTAATCACTCCCTTCTTCCGACGCCTATGAATTCAGAAGACGTTGAAGAAGAAGAAGACAAACAAAAATAATTATTACACTCTCTCTCTCTCTGTCTCAAATCATCATGATTATCGTTATTTCCAAAATGATTGGCAGCGTCGGCGGGCTTCTGAATTCTAGACATCTGGTTTTTCTCTCCTTTTTTGGAGTAGTGATTAGTGGCAATCAAGAGGGGTGATTGGAAGAGAGAGAAAGTTTCTGTACTAATACTACCACACTGATTAAATGATAAATTGATAAATTAGGACGCAAAGAGGACAGGTTGTAGTACTAAAACTGGAATTTTTTGGTCTGAAGTTGGTCTAAATAGGCTGAAAGTAGGCGAAACTAGGCTTAAATAGACCTAAAATAGGCTTAGAAAAGACTAAAAATAGGCCTAAAGGGACACAAAATAGGCTTAAAATAGGCTCAAAATGGGCTTAAAATAGGCTAAAAATGGGCTTGAAGTAGGCTTAAAATGACTAAAAATAGGCTAAAAATAGGCTTAAAGAGACTTAAAATAGGCTTAAAATAGGCTTTAAATAACTTAAAATAGGTTTAAAATAGGCTTAAAATGGTTTAAATGTAGGCTTAAAATAAGCTAAAAATAGGCTCAAAGGGGCCTAAAATAAGCCTAAAATGGGCTTAAAATAGGCTTAAAGGGACATAAAATAGTCTACGAATGGTCTAAAAATGGGCTTAAAATATACTTAAAATGACTTAGAACAGGCTAAAAACAGGTTTAAATTTGGCTTAAAATGACTAAAAAGCATAAAATTTGGTCCAGATTGGTCTAAAATAAGCCGAAATTGACTAAAAACGGCCCAAAAGGACCAGAAATAAGCTAAAAATGACTTTAAATCGACTAGAAATGATCTGGAACGGACCAGAATCGACAATTCCCAGCCAAATCACATTTTTTTCGTGATTTCCAGCCAGGGTTTTAAGCTGAAATAGGCTCCAAAATCCCTTAAAAGTGGTCTAAAATCGCTTTGAAGCCGTCTAAAGCATCGGAAATGGCTCCAAAACGACTTTCATGCCATTTTAAGGTTCATCTAGCCTAATTAGGTCAATTTTTAGGCTATTTGAGGCCATTTTAAGGTCATTTAAAGCCATTTTTCAGTCATTTCTAGCCGATTTTGACTCGTTTTTTTTTGCTCGAAAAATTGCTCATTTTTCGCTCATCCAACCCAAATAAAGACTCACCTTATTCCAATCGATAGCATTCGGCCGATATCGATGGAGAATTGCGTTGAAGGCGAGTCCGTCACGCCATGAGCTCGAGAAGTTGTTCACATTCACACGAGGATAGCCGGCGGTCACCTGGAAACGAGAAATAGAGATACAGTAATCCGGAAGAGCTACAGTAATCTAAAAACTACCATAATCCAAAATTAGTGATCCTAGGCGGGTACAGTAATCATCTCTAAAAATCGAGGTACAGTTAAAAAAACCGCCTTTCAAAGTACAATAATCCTGAATAACAAAGTGATGTGAAAACTACAGTAACCCCTAATGGTATTGCTCATCCTAGGTTCCTACAGTAATCCTAAAAGGTACAACCACAGTAATTCCTAGCGTTACAGTAATTCTAAAATTAGAGGTACAGTCATCTTCTCCACACTACCCTACCCTAAATGGTTTCAGGATTGGATTGCTCATGCTAGTTTCCTACAGTATTCCTAAAATAAGAACCAGTAGTCTATTGCTCATTTCTACAGTAATCCTCAAAGAAGTACAGTATTCCAGGATCTACAAGGAAGTCCTAGAAAGCTATAGTATCTACAGTAATCCTAAAGTACCTTCGGTCCAAACTACAGTAATCTAAAAACTACAGTAATCTCAAAAAGCGATTACTGTAGCATTGCTCATTTCTAGACTCAAAATTTCTCCTATTTTCGATTCTGGCATCCAAAATCCATGATTTCTTCAAAATTCTGCTCAAATTGCTCACCTTTCGCGCCCATTGAAGCAGTGCGTCGCGCGCCGATGTCGCATCGCTTCCATGTAACGCTTCGGAGACCTGAAAAATGATTAAAATTGAAAATTTGGAATAGATAGATATGGCGAAAAATCAACATGTGGGGGGTTTCAGGGGGTTTCAGCAGTGTGTTTAGAGCTGGAAATTCAGATTTTTTGAGGTATTCGTGAGTAAGAATCACTATTTTCCGAGAATTTCGGGTCCAAGTTCAAAATTTCTGGCTCATTTTGAGTCAAATTACACTCAAAAATAGCCTATTTTGGGGTCAAACCCAATAAATTTAGACTTTTTTACCGTCAAAGTTGATGGATTTCGGCACATTTTGCCTAATTTTTCGGCATCTTCCGCCTCCTTTTGGGCCATTTTCACTCAAATATCGCCAATTTTGGGTCAAAAAGGAATATTTTTCGGTGGAAATGAACCTGAAAAGACCGAAAAAACAGCTATAATCGACGGGTTTAGATCATTTAGACTCGAAATCAGTCAACTTTGGCTCATTTTCCGGCATTTTCTGGCTGATTTTGGGTCCATTTTTTTCTCAAAAATCGCTATTTTTTGGGTCAAAAATCCCAATTTTTTGCTCATTTTCCCTAATTTTCCCCTCATTTCCTTCCCTGTAATTCCAAATTTCACCATCCTCCGCTGACTAGCTGGATGATTCATGTGTTTTCTGTATGTACCTAGGCCCTCCCCGGGTTGTGCATACAGAAACCGCCCTGGTAGGCAGCCTGGCAAGAGGGGCAGGTAGTCTCTCTTTTGTATTCCAAACTATGCGGGAAAAAAGAAAGAAAAAGAATGCCAGAAAAATGGATTGTGGAGGCAGAGAAACTAGTCATCAGGACGGTTCTAGAGGAACTAAAAAAAGTGAAAATTAGTGGAAATTTGAGCCAAAAAGGAACAATTTCAGTGTAAAAATAGCATATTTTTGGTCAAAAATAGGCAGTTTCTAGCTTGAAAATTGGAATTTTGGGAGCTAAAAATGGATTTTCAGGTTTTTGGACTCTGAAAATTGGATTGTAGACCTTAAAATTGCCAGTTTTGAGCCATTTTCGAGTCAAAATATGCCCTTTTAGCTCGAAAATTGGATTTTCAGCTCAAAATCTCAACTTTTAGACGTCAAAATCTCTACTTTTGGTGCAAAGTGACCAATTTTTGCCCGAAAAATCGAATTTCGGGGTCTAAAAAGGGACTTTCCAGCTCAAAACCCTATGGTTTTCAGCGGAGAATTCCAATTTTCAGAAGCTCAAATTAGATTTTTCAGCCGAAAAATCCCAATTTTGGGTCTATTTTTGGGTCAAAAACCATCTAGTCGCTCCCTGACCTTGATCCCCTTATTCCCATTCTTCTTCTTCTTTCCTATTTTTTTTTATCATCTCTGATATCAACACTTATCAATATCAAAATCATCTCAATTTTCGTCTTCTTCTTCTCCAAAAAATTCCTTCTTTCCCCAATTTTTTGGCCAATTCTGTATACTTCAAGAAGACGAAGAAGAAAACAAAAAATGGGGGTTGGTTGGGTGTGGTTCTTCTTCTTCTTTTTCTTCTTCTTCTTTTCCTGGTCACATATATAGAAATTCAAGATGGGAAGAAGAAAAAGGAAACCATCACATTATCAATCAAAAAATGGAGAAAATTCTTCTCAAGAGAAATTTGTTACTATCAAAACTAGATTGAACAGGTTTCAGAAGGTTTCAGAAGACGTCAAATTCAGGAGAAATTTAGGATCAAAATGAACCAATTTTCAAGTTCCATGGAGCCTTTTTATGGTCCAAATGAGCAATCTAGGGTCAAAAATGGGTCAAAATCAGCAGTTTTTGAGTTCCGAAATACGACCAAATTTCAAGTTCCAAACTACAGTAGTATGCTTCAAACTGAGCAATTTTGACTCAAATTCGAAGATTTTGGGGTCAAAAAGGCGTCTCCAAAACCTGTAGATAGCTTCTAAATGTGCAATTTTGAGTCTATCTAGGACCAAAATGAACCCAAAAATCCGAATTTCGAGCCTCAAACAACCTACCTTGGAATGAGCCGAAACCAATCTTGGTGGATCTAGGATCAAAATGAACTAGAATCGGCTGAAAATCAGTCAAAACTAGCCTGATTTTGAGGATCATTCAGGACTTAAAATGAACCTAAAAATCCGATTTTGGAGTCATTTTTACCCTATTTTCTCTATCCTCTCTCCTTGAATCCCTAGTCTCTAGTCTCTCTAGTGTCAGAAACCAGGATCTGGCGATTTCTCCTATGTGTTTTTTATTCGTTCTCTATTCTTCTGCATTCAAACCACCGTTCCCGTCCGTTTTCATCCCATTCCCTATAGCATATAGCCAATTCATCGGGACGGCGGGAGGACGGTTCGGCGGACGGACGATACAACACAAAGGTCGAGACTTTTGGAAAATGCGCGAAATGCAATAGATTCACAGGGGGAATTCTCAAGCGTATCCTCCTCTTGCTTTATAGTTTTGCATGCATATACATCGTCGGCGTATTTATGAAACGTTGTCTCGAAACTTCGAGAATCGGATTCTAACGACTACAATTTGGACCATAGGAATCTTCTAGAATCCTAGCAGATTCCTGGACGAAGCCATGGAACTTCAGAATCGGTTGGAAATGTCTAGAGGGATCAATAGACGCTCCATAGAACTCTCTAGCTGTTACTGGATGTAGCTAGTCGCTTATCTATTCTAGCTGATCTAGCTAATCCAGGAGAGCTAGCCTAGCTGATCTAGCTAATCCTAGCTCATCTAGTTGAGCCCTAGCTGATCTTCCCTAGCTGGTCTAGCTCATCTAGCTGAGCCAGGAGAGCTAGCCTAGTCCAGCTCCTCTGGTTAAGTCCTAGCCGATCTTCCCTAGCTGGTCTAGCTCATCTAGCTAATCCAGGAGAGCTAGCCTAGCTGATCTAGCTGGTCCTAGGCGACCTTGCTGATCTAGCTGATCTTTCCTATCTGATCTAGCTCCCTTGCTAAGCCAGTATCGCCAGCCTAGCTCATCTAGCCCATCCAGGAGCCTTCAAAATCTTTCTAGGGCGTGTTGCCAAGGTTATTTTCCTTCTCTCCATAAACCGCCTCCCTTCTTCTCCTTATGACTCTCTACAGTACTACTACTGCTGATGAATTCATTAATCGAAAGATAGATGCATCGAACAGATATCTCTCTCTCGGGGGGTGTGTGTACCGAGAAATAAGAAGAAGACGTCAAGGTTCTAATTGCGGAAGGCGGCGGTGGTGGCCGATGGCCGAAAGTCATAAACAATCTCTCCTGAGAGAAAGAGATAGATAAGGAAGAGGTCAATTGGAAATACGTAGCAAGGAGGGGACGAAATCAACAAGATAGGAAATAAATGAAAGATTTCGAAAAATTCTAGAAATCAGGACTTTCTAGAAACCATCAGAAGGATCTAGTAGAATCTAGAAGTGTCTAGAAGACACTAGAAGCGTCTAGAAGGTTCTAAAAGAATCTAGAAGAGTCTAGGAAGATCTAGAGTGGTCTAGAAAAGTCCAGAAGGATTTAGAATGATCTAGAAGGGTCTAGATAGATCTAGAGTGATCTAGAAGCGCCCAAGATGGTCTATAAGGTCCTAGTCCAGTCTAGAATGATCCTGAGATGTCTAGAACAGCATCAGAAGTAGTTAGAAGTCTGGAGAGAAAAGAATCAGAACATCTGGAAACTTCTAGAAGAGTCTAGAAGTCCACCTAGATCGCTCCAAATCTATCTAGAGCAGTCTAGAAAGCTCCAGAAGACCTCCAAAAGCCTAAGGACGATCTAGCAGGATCTAGAAGATTCTAGAATGGTCCTGGACATTCTAGAACGCTTTAGACGCAGTCAGAATTCGTTGCAATTTAGAGAAACAGAATTAGAAGAGCTGGAATATTCTAGATCGCTTTACATCGATCTAGAAGCATCTAGTACAATCTAGAATGCTCCAAAGATCCAGAATCCTCTAGAACGATCTAGAAGGCTTCAGAATTCTTACTACAGTAGTCCAAAAACTGTACCTCATCCCTCCTCATGGATCTGGATCGTTCTCTCTCGCCACGCGTCTTCTTCACCCGTTGCACCTTCCTCTCAAAGTGCTCTCTCGTCTCGTAGCTCGAGCTCTCCGAGAACCCTCCTTGCTGGTGTGTCTGATACGCATTCTGAAGGTGTCGATTGTCGGCGTGATGCATGATCTGTCCGTTCGCTCCGACAACGTGTCCGTTGCCAGATCCTCCATATCCACCAGCACCACCGTTTCTATACTCCTCATAGTAGCTCGACGAGTTCTGTCCTCCAGATGCTCCACCTCCGATTGCTTGTTGCTGATGAAGTTGTTGTTGACTTCCGGCTCGAGACGACTCGGATTTGCGCTCGGCCTTCTTCGAATAGCTTCGCACCACTTTCAGCATGGTTAGCGTTGTGGCGACGGCGAGTAAAAGTAGTGATGTTGTGGCTAGTGACGATGTCGCATGCCAAACGTACGAATCGCAATGATCGCACGCGTGTGAGCTAGAAGACAATGGATTAGAAGACGTGGATTCAGAAGGAGAAGGTTCCAAAAAACAAAACGATTGCGGTTTCAATGATGAAGTTGAAAAAAGAAATGGAAACTTTCGAATCAACGATGATTCTGCTTCTGCTGACGACGCCTGTGGAAAAGAAGACGCAGAAGTCAAAGGAATCAGTGCGTCTTCTTCTCCCAAAGTGGGCGGAGCCACGGGGCCTCGCCCACCGCCTCCGACACCCTCTCGGCCGAACTGTACTATTTCTCGGTCACTTCCTCCTCCCAACCTTCCGCCAGCGCCTTGTTTAGTTATTGGCATTGGGGTCGGTGGAGGAATGGAACAAGAGATGCCAAGTGTGTAGCACAACATTTCGTGAGCCAAGTGCACCACGAATTCGATTATTGAGAGGAGCATTTTTGGGAAATTTCAAAAATCGGGACCTCCAAAAAGTCCAAAAAGTCCAAAACGTTCCAAATTGATTTCAACGTCTACAGTACTCCAAAAATCGTCCTGGAGCCAAATTTGAGGTTCAAAATGCTCCAAATCGATTCCAAAAGCCTCTGATTGCTCCAAATGTTGCCAAACTAGTTCCAAACTAATTCCAACGTCTACAGTACTCCAAAAACGTCCAGGAGCCAAGTTCGATGCTCAAAATGCTCCAAATCGATTCCAAAGGTTCCAGAGCCAAATTTTCAGCCGAACGTGCTCCAAATCGCTCGGTACGGCTCTTGGGATCTTCTGAAGGCGTCAAAAGTGGGCGGAGTCTTCTCAGAAAGCTCCGAAAGCTTCTTATCTTGCTGCTCCAGACGCTCCAAAACTTGCTCGGGATGCTCCAGAAACCTCAGAACCACTTTCAACAGATTCTAGATGCTCCAGAAGCTCTCCAGGCGCTTCAAACGCTCCAGACGCTCAAAAAGTTCCAAATCTTGTTCAGGGTGCTCCAGAATTTTTGAAATCGCTTTTCTCCAACAGCTCCTGACGCTCCCAGAATCTTCAGAATCGCTTCTTACTGGTTTAGAATGCTCCAGACACTCCAGACGCTCTCCCGACGGTCCAGAAGCCTTCTAATCTTGCTCAGGATGCTCCAAACCCGTCAAAATTGGATTCAACTTCTCTGAAACAGGAAAAAATCTCAGGAAGCTCAAAACTGAATTCCAACCTTTCTTCAAAGCTCCAGAACGTTCTAGACACTTCTAAGACGTTCTAGATCCTTCCAGAAACGTCAGAGATCAGGAAAAGATCCAAAAATCACCGGTTTCAGGCAATATCGTAGTGGAATGGAGTACAATAATTAGTGTATCTCCATTAATATGAATAATACTGTCAAAGAGGTCAAGCACAAACAGTGTATGTGTGTTGGCTTCTGCCTCCTGTGTCCTCTACGGCGCGGTATCTTTCCGTATATGAAGCAGGCAGAGAGAAGTCGATGCAGTGTGTGCATTTTTATTATATGCATATAAATATAACAAATATTTCCTTCTTTTCCTCTCTCGTCCTCTTTTTTGGGGCTATAAAAATCGCTGCATTTTCAGTTTTCCATATTTTCTCAGTTCATTCTTCTTCTTCTTTTTCGAAAAGCCCGCAGAGAGAAATATGTGATTCCTTGCTTTTGCATTGTTTGCGTTTTGGCTTCATCATCTTCGGTTGGGTCGTCTTCCCAAATGTTTCTTTTTCTCAGTGATGATGGAAGAAGGAGAAACTTCGGGAAGAAGAGCAAAAGGGGGTTAACCTTTCGGAAAATGCTTAGAGAGCCGTAGAATCTTAGAATCCAGGAATCCAGGAAACTCCAAGAATCTAAGAATCCTTAAGAGTCTAAGAATCTAAGAATCTAAGAATCTAAGAATCTAAGGATCTAAGAATCTAAGAATCTAGGAATATTAGAATACTTAAAGGAGGCCAGACATCAATAAAAAAGTTTTCCTGATATTTTGCCTAGAGAACCCCCATGAGGGGTTGAACTCATGACAGGCAGCTCAGGGGTACAGCGCCGCTACCGGCTGAGCTACGGGGGCGCAAACGCGGCTGACCACCAATGGCCTACATAAGCGCGGCGCGATGATCTCGCCCCGAGAAAACCCCGTAGACTTTCGTGTCTGGCCTCCTTTAAGAATCTAGAAATTCGAAATCCAGGAATTCTCTAGAACCTAAGAATCTAGGAGTCTGAGAAGCCAAGGATCCAGAAATTCAGAAATATTCGAGAATCTAGGAATCTAAGAATCCTTCAGAATCTGGAAATTCAAAACCGAGATATCCAGGAATTCAGGAATCTGAGAAACTAGGAACTTGAGAATCCAGGAATCCAGAAATTCTTAAGAATCTAGGAATATAGGAATCTGTTAGGATCTATGGATCCATGAATCATCAAGAATCCTCCAGAATCGCATAGAATCTTCCAGGATTCTCCGGAATGCCCCAGAACCGTTAGAATCTTTTAGGACCCTCCAGAATCTCCCAGAATCTTCTAGACCTCTGGATTTCTCCAGAGTCCTCCAGAACCCTTAGGATCCTCTAGGCCTTTCCAGAATGTTCCAGGATCGTCTAGAATCCTCCAGAAACCGTCAGAATCATTAAGGACCCTCCATAATCCTTCGAATTCTCTAGGCGCCTCCAGAATCTCCCAGAATCTTCCAGAATTGTCTAGAATTGTCTAGAATTGTCTAGGACCCTCCAGGATCCTTTAGACTCATATATGACCCACTAGAATCCATGCACCTTTCAAGACCTCCCAATGCTCCTGAATCAACGTATTCCTCTCCGTCTTCTCCTGTTTCCCAACTTTTTCAAAGTTTCACCCCTTAAGGAAAAAAAAAGAATGACATCGTGCTTCGTGCCACACCCATCATCAGAAGCAGGCAGGCAGGCATGCTACCGTTTTTCAATGTTTCCTTCTTCGTTTTTCTCTCTCGAAGGAAGGGCGTGAACCCAACACAACGTCTTCTTCTTCTTCTTTTTCTTCCATGTGATCACCTCCTCTAGGCGTACACACAACAATAGGGCGGGGCACAGGTAGAAAGAGCGAGAGAGAGAGACATCGAAACTTGTCAAATTGATTGATTCATACTAGGAGAGAAGGGGGCGAGTAAACGATTTGAATCATCCTCATCCTCCTCCCACCCAGGGGAATCATCATCATCCCAAATCAATCCGTTGTGTGTCCTCCATGAAAGCAGCGTATGTGGAGGGGTCTTCTGTTGAAAAACGCCGTTGGGGATAGAAAACACACTCTAATTATCTGCAAGCATCCGTGACCTATTCCTCTCGGGGTAGGTAGCTAAAACGGTAATTGTGCGAATCAGAGGGGGACTTTCCCCTAGGGTGGGGGGTACCTGGGAACGTCCAGAACCATTTAGAAAATTCTAGAACCCTCTAGCACAAGCTTGGAATCCGGGGCTAGCTGGGGAAGTTCAGATTTCCATACTGGAACTATCTTGAACCCTCCGGCACAGTCAGGGAGTCTAGACTTGCAGGATGGAAACGTCTAGAAGCATATCGAGCTCCTTTCGAAGCATCTAAATCTCTCCAACACAGTTTTTAATTTAGACTTCCAGATTCAAGTTGTCGAGAAGCTCTAGAACTCTCTTGACGTTCATATCTAGCTCTTCAAGGTTTCACATCGCTCCTGAGCGTCCAAGAGGAGTTGCGAATCTCTAGATTACCAGATTCAACAGGTCTAGAAGTCTTTCTTATCTAGATCTTCCAGATAGGTCTGATCTTTCAGTTTCAGATCATCAAGGGATCCCAGATCATTCCAGAACAGTCCAGGCCAATCCTCTTCTCTTTTCCAAAAAAGGGCAGTTCGCCTCCTACGCCATTTCGACAAATTTATTTTGTTTGGGGTTGAAATGTTCTCTGTCTCTCTCTCTCTCTCTGTCTCAAATTCCTACTCTAGGTGTCTATAATCTCCCTATTTCCTGTGCCGATTCGCCTTTTTTGCAACACAAAATAAGACGATCGTGGCAGTCTTGGAGAAGACATACAGGGCAATTACAGCTGACACATTTTGTTTGGAACACAGAAGACATAGACAGAGAGGGGAAAGAACAGAAGGAGGAAAGCTTCCTGGGCTCATAGCTCTTTTGAAAATCAACTTTTCGAACTTATTCAAATTGCAAAATGTAGCTCTTGGCAAGCTCTACAAATTGATACCAAAATTTTCTGAAAAGCGGGAATTCGAAAATAGTGAAATTTGGCATAATTTCGTGCGCTTTTCCCCTATTTTTAAATTCCCGCTTTTGTGAAGGTACTCCAAGACTAAAACCATCAAAATTTGGTATCGTTTTGTAGAGCTTCTCAGGAGCTACAGTATGCAATTTGAACAGATTCCAAAAATCAAATTTGAGAAGAGTTATGAGCTCAAAATGATGCCAAGTTCGGTGTCATTTTACAGCTCTATTCAAGCTCTATCTTTCGCAACTAGAACCGCGTGAAGCATCTAGAATCCTATAGAATCTTCCAGAATTCTCTAGAGTCATCCAGGATCCGCCAGAATCCACCAGGATATTCAGAATCGCTTCTAACGAATTCAGGATGCTCCAGACACTCTTCAGAAGCTCCACGAAGCTCCAGAAGCTCCAGACGCTCCGAAAGCCTCCAATCTCGCTCAGAATGCTCCAGAAACCTCCGAATCGCTTCTCTCTAATTCAGAATGCTCCAGACACTCTCCAGAAGCTCCAGATGCCAAATTCTATATCATTTTGAAGCGCTCGTCAAGCTCTATCCAATAGACATTGAATCGCTTCAAAAATTCCAAAATTTCAAGGAAAAATCATGAATTTCAGATACCTTTATTTTGATCAACGATCACCATTGTCTCCGGAAACGACTACTACTTCTACCGCCCAACATACACATCAAGTGATTAGAAATCACCTTTTTCTTCTTTTTCTTTTCCTAGTACACAAAACAATCTCTTCTTCTCCTTGTAAACTCAAGAAGACCAAGAAGAAGGCGTCGTTCTTCTTCTTTTCAGAGATTCAGATGAGAGGGGCACACCCAAAAATTCCTCTCCGTTTTTTTTTTCGTTGTTTTTCCGAGGAGTCAAGCTATTTCGACAGTGTTCGAAAAACGATGAAAAATGAGACAGAATTGGCCTAAAAACCACACCCAAAAAAAGTTGAAAAATCATAGAAAAATGTGGCTAGAACGGTCGGGAAAAGAAGAATTCGTCATGTTTTAGGTGTGGCAAGAGGAATTTTGATGGTATAGGGGTCAAAATACCAATTTTCAACTTAAAACCGGGACCAAAATAGGTAAAATATGGCTCCTGGGCCCATTTTTGAGCCGATTTAGGTTCAATTTGGAGCTAGAAAACTCGATTTTTTGCTATTTTCAGAGCTAAAAATCCCAATTTTTGGCTCAAAAATGGGACCACAATGGGTGTAATATGGCTCCTGGGTCCGTTTTTGAGCCTTGTGGGGTCAATTTGGAGCTAAAAATCTCAATTTTTCACTCAAAAAGTCCCCCAAACACTTCAAATTTAGCGTTAAGAACTGAAGAATATCACACGGCACACTGCAAGAAATGAAACTAAAGCTGAGCAATGAGCAGGATGAAGGAAAAGGATAAAAGCAATAAGGGGTACTGTACCTGATTTTTTTAAAAAATCCGTTTTTGTTGGAGAAAAGACCCAAAAATCGTCATTTTGGAGTCAAAAAATCCCAAATTTCCAGAATTTCGAGGCAAAAATTTTCAAAAAACCCATTTTTGAGGTCAAAATAACCCAATTTTTGATAGTTTAGACTGAAAATCCTCGAATTTCAGTCATTTTAGAGCCTTTCCAGGTTCAAAATAATCCATTTTTTGGCGTTTTTCAGTTGGAAATTACCTGTTTTCGATGGTTTTTAGCTTAAAATAACTCATTACTGACCGATTCCAGCTCAAAATCCCCTATTTTCGACGATTTCAGCTCAAAAAACCGCATTTTACGAGCTGAAAACCTCTGAAACCCCCCGATTTTCCACATGTTAATAGCTTGGTAAACAAAAAAAAGGGACCTGTGAGGAGGAGGATTTGTGAATAGAGCCACTCATTTGTTGTTCGTGTTGAGACTCCATCAGAAGACGTTGTCTGATAACTGAGACCTGGAAATTGAGGATAATCGTCCAGATGAGGCCAAGTGTCAGTTTTCCGTTTCCTTCCACAATGTCCTCCGGTCGAATGTTCACCAGTTTGATCTGCAAATTTTTGAATTTCAGATTGTCAGATTGTCAGAATCTCAAAATCTAAGAATATGAACAATTCCTACTTTTCAAATTTTCAGAATCTGAATTTCAGACTATCAGAACTAATTTAGAACCTGTAATAGAATGGCTCTCCACACTGTCAACTTTGAGTCAATTTCTCTGGGTTACTGTAAGAGATATCAAAAAGTGGTCAACTGATAAATTATTGGTGATATTATGATGAGCAATTTATCAGTTGACCACTTTTTGATATCTCCTACAGTAACCGAGATGTATATGGGCTCAACGTTGAAAGTTGAAGGGCCCTTCTATTACCGGTTTTACGGTACGAATTCTAGATTCCCAGAATCTCAGATTTTCAGATTTTTCGAATTTCAGAGTTTCAGAATTCCCGAATTTCAGATTTTCAAGACTACAGTACTTCAAATTTCCAGAATCTCGTATTTCCAGGATCTATGAATCTCGAAATTTCAGAATCTTAGATTTTCAGAACTTCAGATTTTCGAGATTTTCAAAATTTCAGAAAATTCAAATTTTCAAAACTTCCGAATTTCAGATTTTTAGAATTCTTAGATTTTAGGAATTTCAGAATCTCAAATTTCATATTTTCTAAATTCCAAATTTCCGGATTTCCAGATTTTCCAATTTTCAGACGTTTTTCAAACTTTTTGATTCAAAATTGCTGAATTTTTCGTGCATTTTTGCGTCACGGTGCTATTATTAGGTTGTTCCATAAGTTTCTTCCGATTTTGAATTCTCAACTTTGACAATTCATATCTTGTCAGTGGGACTGTTTTTCCTGGTGGATGTTTTTTCGTTAGCTAGAGTATCTCACGGACTTGCCTTACTTACTTTGCCTCGTTCCTACTTCTTGTCGTTCGCGAGCATGGCGCTTGCTTCCGTCCCTCACCATCAACACTTTCAAAATCTCATTTTATTTTTATTCCTTTCTGTTTTTAAAAATCATGATGTTCAGAAGAAATAAAAAGAAATAGATGAAGAACCATCTCTTACTGTCCTTACAATCAAGCATTGGACCAATCGATTCGAAGCCAAAAATTTAGAATCGAAAAACGAAACTAGGCTCAAAAGTTGGATTTGGCCCTATTGAAAAATAATGGGGAAGCCGATCCGTTTCAAACCAGTTGTGAAATGTAATAGGCATTGACCGTTAATCAATCAAGTATTGTGATCGGAATGAAGCCTCTTGGCAACTTCAAGAACTGCGTCGATTCGTACCCAATGCTTTGGAGGACTACGAAATGGATTTCCATGGGGATGTGGGCATGTTTCTCCTATCATTTCTTAGCACGTTCAGTTGGGTGGATAATCTAATTACTGTAAATGATAAGTGGGTGAGCTGCTCTAACAATGTGCGGAAGAGTCAGTCGATTGACAAAGAACAGCTAGCTCTGGGCATCCTGGAACATGAATTTCCCGGGAAAATAGGTATGCTATGTGTTTGATGGTCTGTCAAAGGAATAGAGACAGAGAACGTTTAGGTGAAAGTACCAATATAACAGCCGTCTTGTATAGCTCATTATTAGAAAACTTTTTTCTGGCAGTCGAATCGAAACTAGGAGAAACGGCCAAGGGTATTCCCAGAACGAGAATTCGAAATCGCACATTACTTGAGCGGTCAACCAAGAATTCATGTCGTTTGGCTGAACTATTCTTTTGCACCCGTCGTATTTTACAAACCTTGGCCTTTCGGAAAAATAGTCGTTTGAGGCTCTTAAACATCATCTTGATAAAAAATACTTCAAGTGAAAAGATGAGACCAAAAAGGAGTTGACCCACTTTTTCAATTGCAGCCCTCTTCGTTCTGGGCCGATGGAACCAAGAATTTACCAGAGTGTTACCAGACAACTATCGATGCTCATGGACACTACTTTGATTAATCTAGCCCTCTCCGCTTCGAGAAAAATTTGATCAAAAAATTTCCCAAAATCGGAAGAAACTTATGGAACACCCTAATACAATAATCCCCAAAAATCCAATTTCCCCATTTTCAGTCAATTTTGAGCCGAATTTAGGCCAGAAAAAGGATGAAATAGGTGAAAAATCACCTGAAATTCAATTTTCAGCCAAATCTGGACTATTTTCAGCCGAATTCGGGCCATTTTAAGCCTAAATTTGGACCATTTTCAGTGAGACTTGGACCATTATAAGCCAATTTCGGACTTTTTCAGCGAAATTTAGACCATTTTAAGCCGAAATCGGTCCATTTTCAGTCAAATTTGGACTATTTTAAGCCGACTTTGAAGCGTTTTCATCCAAATTTGGACTATTTTCGCCCCAAAAATCCCCAAAAAACTCACATTCTTCTTTTTCAAAAAGTCCAGACAGTACTGTACATTCTGAATACGGTGGAATCGTGTGAATCCATTCTCCTTCTGAATTCGTTCGCCTGTCAGTGCTTCTAGCAGTGCAATCAGTGCATATCCGTCGCGGAGGTCCACAAACAAATCCTCCACTTTTTGACCCGTCTGAAATCAGTAGAATTGAGGAAAATAGCATTTTTCAGCAGGCCCCGGCACGGAAAGTTTTTTCGCCAAAATATCAGTAGGTCCATACAACATAAGGGTCCCCTTGCCAAAAAATTTTTTTTCGAAAAAATGAATTCACATAAGGGTCCCCCCTTATGTGAAAAAGGCGATAATTCCTAAATATCAGTAGGTCGTTAGCATGTAAGGGTCCTCCCTGTAACAGTATTCAATCAAAAATTCAATTAGGCCGCCCCCAAATATCAGTAGGTCCCCGTAAATAGCAGTAGGTCTTTACTGATAGTGCCAGGGCCTGATTTTTCAGTGAAAAATAGGGATTTTCAGTCAAATTTCAGCCATTTTGAGCTTTAAAATACCAATTTTCAGCCAAATTTCAGCCATTTTAAGCTTCAAAAAAGCGATTTTCAGCTTTTAAACGGCCGAAAATCTGAAATTTCAGCTCCAAATTTGCCAAATTTCAGCCATTTCAAGCTCTAAAATATCGATTTTCAGCTATTAAACAGCTGAAAATCTGTAATTTCAGCCATTTTCAGCTCCAAATATCATCAAAAATGGCAATTTTCAGCCGAAATTCTCTCTTTTTTTTACTTAAAGGAGGCCAGACAGCAAAAATTTCGGGGAAAATTTCAGGGAATGTGCATTCTGACGTCGCGGTGTTCGCACCTAAAACACGGAATCCTACGCGCAAACTTTTCTATTTTTTTATTTCCCGACTTTATTTTTTCAATTTTTAACCATTTTTAACATTAAAAAAGCTATTTTTTGTTGTTTATTATAAAACCCATATAAAAGAGAATTTTTTATGTAAATCTGAAGTTCAACCGATCGATTATTTCGCCAGTGGCCGGTGTTTTCTAAAGACATGCAAAACACTTTTTTTTTCTCCGATAGCCGTATCATCTTTCTTTCTATTTGTGTTTTTTCGTCTCATTATTACTCCGAAAATTAATAAAAATCCAGTATGTTTTATGAGTGGAATTTTCAGCAACGTCTTCTGCTGCGGTCTTCGCCTCGCGACGACGAATTGGGCAGGAATAAATTCTAATTTTATGGTTTTTTTTTTTCAATTTTAGGTTACCTTCTAAAAGTAAATTGTATTTTTTTGCATAATTTATTTGTTTATATAATAAACAGTATTTATTTTTCATTTTCGACTGAGTTTGTTATTTCGGAGCTAGGCTCTGGCCGTATGTTGACAGCCCTTTCGAAATTCGGAGTTCAAACAGTCAAATTCAGAAGAAAGAAACGAAGAAAAAAGCAAAACCACCAGAGGGGGTTGAACCTATGACCTCCTGACTATTAGCCTACAGCGCACACACTTGCGCTACACATGTAAGAGGCGACCGCTTCGTTTTTGTGTATTATGAAGCGACGCCGCAGCGGAAAACGGGGGAAGAAATTAGGGTAACAAAAAAGATCATTTTTTCGTTGGTGAAGTGTTTTTTCAGGTTTTTAAGTGCATAGCTATATATATACTTCAGAGTTACATCTTTTGAGAAAAAATAAAAATTTCGAAATTTTTGATGTCTGGCCTCCTTTAAAATCCTGAAAAATCCCTCAATTTTCAAAATTTTCAAGTTTCCAAGTTTTCCAAAAAATCCCAAAATTCAATATTGACATTTCAGATAACAAGATGTGCTTGGAATTTTTTTTAGTGGAAAAAAACGGAGAAATATGTTAAAAGTACATCTTGGTGATTGATCTTTAGAGAGATTTTCAGCTTTTTCAGTCAAAAATAGCAATTTAAGCCAAATTTTCAGCTTTAAAATTCGATTTTCAGCTCTTTGGAGGCTAAAATCTGGATTTTTTTTTTTGGCTTTTTTCAGTCAAATTTGAACCTTTTTAAGCCAAATTTGGACCATTTTCAGACAAATTTAGACAATTTTCAGCCAAAAAAATCGAATTTTCAGACAAAATCTCATGAAAATCTGGGATTTTTGGATAAATTTTGAGTCGAATTTTTTTTATTTTTTCAGCGATTTTAAGCTGGAAAAATGACAGGAAATCAGTTTTTCCAGATTTTTCGGATCATTTACAGTCAAAATTTTGAATTTTTCGATTTTTTCCTTCGAAAAACTCAAAAACCTACCTTTGATAAGTGCTTATTGACCCATTTCGTGAACGTCTTCTTCTGCACAGTGTCTCGCTCATCTGAAAATTGAAAACATTCAGATTTTTAGCTATTTTCAGTCTTTTTTGGTCCATTTTGCGCTATTTCTGGCATTTTTCTGGTCCATTTTCCCCTGTTTTAGCCATTTTTAGCCCATTTTTCATACCTTTCCCACTCAAAATGCTCATTTTAAGCCGGAAAATTCAAATTTCAAGGTCCCCGAGACCCCGAAAATCCCCAAATTTTGATTAAAAATCGACTTTTTAGGACATGTCCAGCCAAAAATAAAAAAGACTGAATTTCCGCCATACAGATACAGTAACCCACCTCTAATTGAATGGCCCTCATACCGTCATTTTTGAGCCCATAAATCTCGGTTCCTATGAAAGCTATCAAAAAGCTGTCAACTGATAAAACATTCCTCATATTATGATAAAAATTTTATCAGTAGACAACGTCTTCGTATCTCTTACAGTAACCCAGAAAAATCGGTTCAAAGTTGGAAGCTAGGATTACTGTAACTTTATTCATCGCCAAATTAAATGAGATACGGTAGAAGAACTCAAGAACTACAAAATGATACTATTCGGATTACTGTATCTTGTCTATGAGCGAAGTTATGAGCCAAAAACCTGCCTGGCTTGTAACTTTGCTCATAGACCAGCTACAGTAACCCAAATAACCCAAATAGCGAGCGCTATCATATGATCTTCATTTTGTAGTCGTCAGCTCTAGAGGTTACTGTAGCCGATCCCTCGCATTCTCCCATCTTCTAGCTGTCAGTATATTTCCCCAAAAAAAAAACCGAGACGCCAAAAATGTCTCATATTTCCTCTTTCATTCATGTTGCTCATACAAACAAGCACAACAACAATGGAGGCAGAGAATAGTCACCTTGTGTGATTCTGATTGTTTGTTAGGCTAGAGAAGGAGCACATGCGTACGTCGGCGGGTACCTACACAACCATCTGTTTGCTCTCCTAAGCTTTAAGCAACAGAAAAAAGTGCGAAGAAGCATGCGTCTTGTTGGTCAAGCTCGTTTTTTAGACGGAAGAAAACTTCGAAAATCAGAGAAACTGCAAGGCCGGCCGCGGTCTAGACCGTGGGAAAGCAGCCATGGACAGCCGGACAGCCTGCTTATCCCAGAAATACCGTAATCCCAAAGCTGCTTAGCTGTTTCAGGCTCTTCAGGTGACCACTGCACTGCTTATGAAGTACCGTAATCCGAAAGCTGCTTCCTTAAAATAGGACAGTAGGACGAGATAAGCCATTCTTCCGGGGATACTCTGACTGGCTAATGAGCTGCTGGACCCTTCTAGAAGTACCGTAATCCTGACTCCCTGAATAGGACAGACTCAGCCAGATTCTTTAAAGACTTCAAGAGCCAGGAGTGACGATTCTAGAACCATTCTAGGACATAATAATCGCTGGGCAGCTTGCTTGTCCCAAAAGTACCGTAACCCCCAAAGCTGTAGGCTCACTGGATCATGGGCTACTGTGGACAATTTCAGAAGTACTGTAATCCTGCTGAACAGGGTTCCAGTCAGAATCTTCTAGACTTCAAAAACCATGGATTAAGCTTCTAGAAAGTCAACAATTTTTGACCGAATTTCAGCCAAAAAAAAAAGAGCCTGAAAAGGTAAGTTCCGAATCCCGATTTCGAATTTCTACGATCCTAACCCCTCTTTCCATTGTCAAGTGAGTGTCTGTCCGTTCGTTTTCTATGTGGTCAGTCTGACTGACCATATCATATTAAGGACAGAGAATTAATCTACTTGACAGTTTCTCGAGAGGGGGTTGGATCATACGGACGTCAAGTTGGTTCGTGCCTGTTTTAGATTGTGAAACCGATAATACTTAGGAATCAAGAACCTTGGATTCAAGCTTTGGGTCATTCAAGGTCAAGAGGTAGAAGTTACCGGAAGTCTTAAAGCCCAGGTATCCAAAAAATGGCTCAAAACCTGCAAAGCCCACGAGTTCAACTATTTAAGAGGATTCAAAGTTGAGCTACACGGTTGCCGCTATCGCTGAGCTAGCGATCGCCAGCTATCTGAGCTACACACTCACCAGCTTTTGTTCTCTGACCACCCAAAAGCCCTCATTTCCTGGCTCGAGGCTTCAAAGCTGAGCTCTATTAATTGCCACCTTCGCTGAGCTTCCGCTGAGCTTCTTGAGCGATCGCTAACTTCCTGAGCAAATCGTCCAAAAGCTTCCGCCAGTTTTTGACCCCAAAAAATCCCTGATTTCCTGGCTAAGTTCCATATAATTATATGGCACTTTTTCTACTCAAAAGTGTCAGAGAGTGAGTGCGAAAAATAATGTTGCTACTAATCCTCTCTTCCTCCAAAAAGGATCGCGACGAACCTTGCAATCATCCCCCTCCAATTCCGATCCTAAAAAGAGGAGGAACAAGACATCCATCATCTTTAATGAAGCGCACATGCCTCGGGCGGCACACTTAAAAAGGTTCAGGAGGAGGAGAATGGGAGGAAAATTGGGTCAGGAGGATCGATTTTGTGAGAATTAATGGAACTTTGTGCCATTAAAAATCGCGAATCCGGAGAGAAGCTCAAAATAGCTCCCGGAGTAGCTAAGCTAGCTAAACCAGCTACAGCAACCCCGAATGGCAAAACTGTATGCTTCAAGCGGAGACGATTGTTGGCCTTTGGATAGGTGAAAATGAGTGCAGTAATCCCAAGCCTATAGATTCCAGAATTGCCTTTTTTGTCCTGATCCTTTTTAGGCTATTTCCATGTCATTTTCAGTCATTCTAGCTCAATTTAAACCAATTCTAGCTCAATTTCAGCCTCTCTAGCTAGATTTCCAGCGATTTTCAGCCGATTCGACCCCTGAAACCTAACCGAAATCCCTATATACCACCTCCCAATCGAAATCTAGCCATTCTCTCGATGTCTGCGTCTCTGTCCCTTCATCTCTACCCAACCATATATGATCTATTTGTCTGTTTTGGTCACATATTTCTTTCTTTCTTTCTATATATTGATATTTGTCAACTTTTTCTATATGTGTCTGTCTCTAGCTATGCTGACCCCTCCCCGGGTGTCTCCTATCCTTTAGCATACATTAAAATGTATAGAAATCGAGAGGAGAATAGAGAAACGGAGATAGATTGAAATCGCCGTTTTGTAACGGTTTTTTCAATAAAAAAACCACAGGAAAAAGATCTACAGTAACCCAAAAACTGCAAAAATTCGAAATCCGGGGTGAAATTGGGTAAAAAATACAGATTTTTGAGCCATTTTTGAGCTAGAATATTATGCTTGTCTGAGAAAAAAAAGGTTAGAGAGTATTCTTTGCAGTCTAAATACGGTAGCGGTCTCGAAGCGGAGAGCCTAAATAGCACACTAAAGTGGAGACGCAGACACTTTTTTGTCTGCGTCTAAACCTTTTTTTTCTCAGACAAGCATAATAACAGAGCTCGAGTTCAGCTTGGCACAGTGCCAAAATTCCCGAGAAACGACAAACGGAGAAACAACAGTAAGCTAAATACTGTAAAATCCTCAATTTAGCTCAAAAAAGCACCAAAAAAGGGCTAAACAGCTACAGTAACCCAGGAAAAAGCTACAGTAACCCAAATAAAAAGCTACAGTAACCCAAACACAGTAGAAACTCAGAATCTAGAGAGAGTTTTTGAGCCAGAAAAAAGCTGATTTTTAGGTCATTTCGTCCTCGGAATGGCTCAATTCCTGGATTGCTCATCTCTGCCTACAGTAATCCCATAACCAAGACCCTTGGGGGCCAATTTCCCTCAAAAAACCTCCAGAAATCCCGTTTAGACCCCCTAAACCCTCCAAAAACCTCCAAAACGCGAGAAAAGATTCAAATCGATCTCCCGAAATCTGATTTCCTCCGCTTTTTTTCTGGTATAAAGACCTTGAAATTTCGTTTCTGGCCGTTTATTTTGACACAGAATGATGAATTGCTGATTGGAAGAGGGACAAAACAGTGAAAAAATGGGAAAAGTGACAAATTAGGCGATCAGAGAGGATTCAGTGGACCGGGAGATAAGAAGATAAGCCGGACAGCAAAGTGGAAGATAAGGACTTGGCACGGTGCCAAAAATCTCAAAATCTACCAAAAATCTCTCACAACCTCAGGAAACTCTAGAAAATTCCAGAAAATCAACAACAACTACAGTAATCCCTTCAACCCCTAAAAATTGCATAAAATCACGCATTTTCAGCTGTTTATAGCCCCTAAAAAGCAATTCCAGCCAATTCTAGACCCTAAAACCTCGATTTTGAAGAATTTCGGACCATTTTTCAGCAAATTTCGAGTTGACAACTTCATTTTTAAACCATTTCCACACAAAATAGCTCTAATTTTTCACTAATTTTGGGTCATTTGGAGTCGAAAAATTTGACTTTTCAGGCTCTTTCACCTCAGAAATAGCTCATTTTCAGCATATTTTCAGTAGTTTTGGGTCATTTAGAAGCCATAAAATTTCATTTTTGATGATTTTTTAGTCATTTTGGGTACTTTTTCGCCCATTTTCGATGATTTTTTGGTCATTTTTCACAGATTTTGAGCCATTTTGAAGCCAAAAATGTCAGTTGTGGACTATTTTTACTGATTTTTGGTCATTCAATCCTAGAATAGCTCATTTTGGACCATTTTGGATCATTTTTGGACGAAACTTAGTCTATTTTTGATGATTTCTATCCCATTTTTCACGGAATTTGGGCCATTTTGAAGCCAAAATAGCTATTTTAGGATCATTATTTCATTATTTTGGGTCATTTTGAAGCCAAAAATCTCATTTTTGGACGAATTTCACCGATTTTTCAACCACTTTCATCCCAAAAAAGCGCATTTTCTTACCATTATGTTTTCCACGATTCAACTCATAATGATCTAGAACCTCTTTCTCGAATGCGTCCGACGGGTCCTGTTGATTACTACGGTACCTCTCTCCAACCATTTCTTCTCATTCCATATATTTTTAATTTCCAAGTGTCTTTTTTGATAGTGATGGATATTGATATCACTAAAAATGATAAGGGATTTAGTGAGAGAAAGAGAGAGTATAGACAACGAGGAGGGATTAGAGAAAAAGAGAAAAAATCTGTAAAAATAGCGAAAAATCTAAAATTTCAAGGCAAAAAATCGGCAAAAAAGCCCAAAATTAGGGGTTTTCTGGGCTAAAAAGCTTCGAAAATCCCAAATTTCAGGTCAAAATACCATGAAAATTTCCAATTTTCGACACTATTTAACACAGAAAATTTGGTTTTTAAGGGTTTTTTCTAGTCTAAAATTGTCAAAAATCCTATTTTCCAGGTCAAAATTCCATGAGAATCTTAATTTTTTACACTATTTATAGACGAAAAATTGGGGTTTTTGGGTTTTTTCTAGTCTAAAAACTCGAAAAATCGTCGAAAAAGCTTCAAATTTTGTGAAAAAAATTAGGCCAAAAATCCCAAAAATTCGAAATTTCCAGGTAAAATTCCTTGAAATTTCTATTTTTGACACCAAAATCTGGCCTAAAATCTCCCAAATTTGAAAATTTTGGGACATTTTTTTCGGAATTTCTGCAGAAAAGGGACAAAATGGGACATACAAACAGATGTTCCCGGTGCCAGGCCATAGAGATAAAGAGGGAGAGAGACGCAGAGAAAGAAAAAAGAGGGCGCGAATTTTGAAATTTGCCGAATTTTCAGAATTTTTGAGGTTGAAAAATCGAATTTCCGGGGTTGAAAAACGCGGGAAATTCAAAAAATTCAGATTTTCAGTCATTTTTTGAGCTCAAAAAGCGCAAAAATCCCATTCTTAGCTTCTAAAAATAGCAAAAAAAAGGCGGGAAAATCAGATTTTGAGCCTAAAAATCCGACTTTTTCACTCAAAAAATCACATTTTCAGCCTTCAGAGGCTCTAAAAAATCGGTGGGACCAACAATTTTAGGCCTAAAAAACGCAATTTCTGGCTGAAAAATCCAGAATTTGCATTTTTCAAAGCTAAAATCGTCATTTTCAGCTATTTTTTCAGCTATTTTCTGGCTCAAAAATTGGCGGGAAATTCAAAAAAAGTAGTTTTTTCAACAATTCTGCTGACCCTATCCCTTTTCATCTCAATTTCAAAATTAACGCAACAAACAGAGAAAAAAGAGGGGAAAAGAGAAAAAGAGGAAAAGAGTGACCCGATCTCTCTTTTTACATTTGAACGGCTGTGTGTGGTATAGGGAGAGAGTGAGGGAGAGAGACGCAGAGAAACCAGACACACGATCTCAAAGGTGCGCGGAGGGGGAAGCCGGAAGAAGAGGTTGCAATGTTTGAGAGTAGGGGGAATTTTTTGATTTCAACATTTTTTTGAAATTTTGCAAAAATTTGAATTTTCAGGAAAAAAATTTTCTAGAAAAAATTTTTAAAAATTCAGATTTTCAGAATTATTTTTTTCTTGCTAATTTTAAGGTTTTTTTGGTCAATAAATCCGAATTTTTTTCAGTATTATTCTCAAATTTCAGCTCAAAAACGCTAGAAATTCAAATTTTTGAATTTTTCAAAAATTCTGAAAATTCAAAAAATCTTAAATTTCAGATTTTTTTGGCTGAAAAGTCGAAATTCCAAGATTTTTCCTTTAAAAAAAACTCGGAAAAGTTCAAAAATACTGAGTATTTCAGCCTAAAAATTTCAAAAATTCGGATTTTCAGAAAACGTTTTTTTTTTCGATTTTTAAGTTTTTAATACCTAAAATTTGAATTTTTTCGGTGCAAATTCTGAATTTCAGCTTAAAAAACGCTAGAAATTTGAGTTTTTCGGCCTAAAAATCTCAAAAAATCAGATTTTCAGAAAAAAATTATTTTTTCGAAAAAAAAATAATTTTTACATGTTTTCAAAGCAAACAAATAACATCAGTTTCATCATCCCTTAGCCTCCCCTTCTCTCTCTCTCCCCCAGCTTTTTTATGAGTCAGAAAAATATAAATTTCTTTTTCTCTCGAATTTCTCTCTTTTTTCATGTAAATTTCGTAATTTTCTGGGTCAAAATTTTGAAATTTCGATTTTCAGCTTCGAAAATCGCAAAAATTCTCAAAATTTCGGTCGGAAACCCCGAAAAAACGGAGAAAATCGATGAAAAATGAAGAAAATCCACCAAAAAAATCCAAAAAAACAATGTGTGCGATTTGTCGTCGCGGTGTTTGCACACTTTTGCAATTTGCTACAGTACGAAAAATAGGAATTTCAGCCAATTTCAGCCATTTTCAATGGATTTTCAGCGAGAAAAAGCTTAAAATTCGAAAAAATAAAGAGAAAAAAAAGCAAAAACATTTATTATTGGGGGTCTCTTGTGTGTCAGGTGTCTCATTAAACTAGAGGACTCATCCGACGGGTGGTCAGCCAGAAAGTTTAAAAAATTGCACAATTTTTATGAGTCATTCTTGAAATTTATGGTTTTAAAAAAGTTTTCTTGAAAAATCAGCAAAAAAAGCACTCAAAACCACCCGGAAATTCGAATTCTGTGCATTTTTGCGTCGGCGTGCTACAGTAATCCTTAAAAGTTTGATTTCAGTGTATTCAGCTGATTTTTGACCGATTTCAAGCGAGTAGGTGAAAAATCGTGAGAAATTCGATTTTCAGCAAGAAGATTCTAGAAAAATCGAGCGAATCGCAATAAATTCGAAATTTGTGCATTTTTGCGTCAGGGTGTTGGATTTGAGTACTTTTTCAGAGTTTTCAGGTTTTCAGAGGCTTCAAAAACAAATTCAGACCTGGAAATCCAAAAAGTCTACAAAAAATACCGGGAATTCAAATTCGGTGCAGTTTTGCGTCGGCGTGCTACAGTAATCCTTAAAACTTTAATTTCAGCCATTTCAGCTGATTCTGGATCGATTTAAAGCCGGAAAAAGGCTAGAATAGGTGAAAAATCACGAGAAATTCGATTTTCAGCAAGAAAATTCTAGAAAATTTCAGAAATTCGAGAAATTTTTTGAAAGTTTGGATTCTGTGCACTTTTGCGTCAGTGTGTTGGGTTTCAGCTTTTTTTCAGAGTTTCGAGGTTTACAGACGCTTCAAAAACAAATTTAGGCTTGAAATTCCAAAAAAAGCGCTCAAAACCACCCGAAAATTCAAATTCTGTGCATTTTTACGTCAGGGTGCTACAGTATGCCTTAAAGTCTGATTTCAGCCATTTCAGCTAATTCTAGACCAATTTGAAGCGAGAAAAAGGCTAGAATAGGTGAAAAATCACGAGAAATTCGATTTTCAACAAGAAAATTTTTAGAAAAATCAGGGAAATAGCAAGAAAAAGCTAACAAAAATACATAATCATGCGAAATGGTGCGACGAATCGCATAAATTTCTATGTACAGAGTATAAACAAGGGGAATTTGAGGAGGGAGAGATTTGATTTTCCGAAGGTCAAGCTGTCTCTTCCGTTCGGTTTTTCGCTGGAGAGAGAGTGAGAGACGCAGAGAAAGAGAGGAGGCGATAATCCGTTTATACGGAAAACTCTCTTCCCCGGCAACAATGACGAATCGTAAATTGATTTGATCAATTTACGGGGAAGAGAGATTTGGCGGGAAATTTGAATAATTTTTGAATTTTAATTTGAAATTTCGGGTCGGAAATAATTAATTATTTATGCGAAAATTTGAACTTTTCTCATTAGAGCGCATTTTCTAGAAAATTTTATTTTTTTTTAGTTTGAAATTTTTTAATAATTCTCATTAGAGCGCATTTTCATCAAAAATCGTGAAGTTTCAAGCAAAATTTCGAAAAATTCTCATCAGAGCGCGGTTTCAATGGAAAATTCGAAAAATTTAGAATTACGATAAAATCGAAAAATTCTAAAAATCTGAAATTTTTTTAAAAATTCGAAAAATGCCTGAAAAGTTTAAAAAATTCAAAATTTCAAAATTTTCTCATTAGAGCGTATTTTCAGCGAAAAGTCTGAAAAACTCTAAAAATTTTAATTTTTAGAAATCGCAAAAATCGCAAAAATTCGAAAAATCCAAAAAAAACTTTCTCAAAAATTCAAAATTTCGAAATTTTCTCATTAGAGCGCATTTTCCCAAAAACTTCAAAATACTGAAAAATGCTCAAAAAATGTTTGCAAAGAGGAGACAATTTTTTTGTTTCAAGGGGTAGGGTAAAAAATGTGTGGGGTAGGTTGGAAAAATCCAGAAGTTTCTTCTTCCCGAAACTTTTTCCCCTCTGTTTTCTCTGCGTCTCTCAAATTGCCATACTCTCTCACTTTTTGTATGGAAAACGGATTATTTTTCTTCCGATTTGTGGGCGGGGCGAAAATTTTTGGAAGCAAAAAGAGCGAAAAAAACTAGAAACATGGAAATTTTGAGGGGCTACAGTAATCCCAAAAGAGTACAGTAGCACTATGAAAAGGCTACAGTAATCTAAAAGAAACTACAGTAATCCCGTAAAGAATTACAGTACTACAAAGGCAACTTGTCAAAATTCCACTGTAATGCTCGAAAACTACAGTATTCCAAGAGTTACAGTAATCCCAAAGGAGTACAGTAATCATATAAACAAGCTACAGTAATAAAAAACTACCGTAATCCAGCATTTCAAAAAATTCCAGAAACACACACTATTTCTGAAGAATAAATACAGTAATCCTAGGAAACTACAGTAACCCAGAATTTCAAAAAAGTTACAGTAATATCGAGAAGAATTACAGTAATCCCACAAGATTACAGTAATACAGGAGCAACTTATCAAAATTCCACTGTAATGCTAGAAAACTACAGTATTCCAAGTGCTACAGTAATCCCAAAAGAGTACAGTAACCCTTTGGAAAAGCTACAGTAATCCAAAAATAACTACAGTAATAACAACAGGTTACTGTAATCCAGTAGCCTTCGCCTGAAGGCTACAGTAATCCTAAATAGCTATAGTAACCCAGAACCTTGAAAAATCCCGCAAATATACAGTAATCCATTTCAAAACTACAGTAATCTTCAGTATTCCAGGATCTACAGTAATTTCAAAAAAGTACAATAATCCTGAGAAAGGCTACAGTAATCCAGAAGCTTCTTTTGTCAGAATTCTACAGTAGTTCCAGACAGCTACAATAATCCTGGAAAACCCGGCTCTCTACAGTAACCTTTAAAAACTACGGTATTCCAGAATCTACAGTAATCTTTTATTAAACTACAGTAATCCTAACCGGAACTACTGTACTGCACGTTGGTCCGTTTTTGAGCCGTTTTCAGTCCGTTTCAGCATTTTTAAACCATTTTCAACCCTTTTCACCGTTTTTTACCCATTTTTAGTCAGTTTTACATGCTTTTGAGTATTTTTTGACCATTTTTGTTACTTTTCCATAATTTTTGGACCCATTTTTACCCATTTTCTGACCAAAATCTCCCAAATTTCCCCATTTTTTTTCTCTAAATCTCTCTACTCTTACCAACTATACTGTGCAATGAATACGATGATAATCTCTGATGTGGAGAAATTCCAGTAGACGAATTCTGACTACTGTAGCGTTGAATTGTGTCCTGAGCCACGGAATAACGGGAGTAGCTACCGCTACTCCCATTTCCTATCATTTGGACAGGGATTTCGCGCTAAAATTTTTAACTTTTTTGAAGAAAATAATTTTTCAAAATGTTTGGGATAGAGCGAGAATGCTATAAAATTTTATAAAATCAAAAAAATCCTATTTTGAGCCGAGATACAACAATTTTTAGCGAACAAGGCTCTGATGGCCTAGGTTTTGGTGGCCTAGAAACTTTGAAACTAGGTCAGCAACTTGGAAAACATTTTTTTTGAATTCAGTTAGTTTCACGCTTCAAAATGAGTATAATCATGACTAGGTTCGAAAAATTTGAATTTTCAACTTTAAAGGCGCATGGACCCTCGGAAAAATCAAAATAGAGCAAAATAGGTCGTGTTTATACTCATTTTGAAGCTAATGAGACAGGAAATTCAAACATTCATAACTCAAAGAAGGAAACTGAACATTATCAAAGTTAGGGCGATTTTTCAGTTTTTTGGAAATCCTCGAAAAGTGAAATTGACTCATTTTAGGCTTATTTTTTATTTCCAGCCACTACAAGATAAATTGTTGGATTCGGCTTGTTTCGAGCTTCAAAATGAGTATAATCATGACTATGCTAGGCAAGATTCGACTTTTCGACTTTAAAGGCGCATGGACCTGCGAAAAAATCAAAACTGAGCAAAATAGGTCGTGTTTATACTCATTTCAAAGCTAGTCAAGTGGCAAATTCAAAAATATAACTTTCAAAAAACACAACTGAGCATTATTCAAGTTAGGGCGCTTTTTCAGTTTTTTGGAAAATCCTTGAAAAATGAAATTGGGTCGTATTTTGCTAATTGTTGATTTTCCCTTGTTAAAAGCTATATTTTTGAATTTGCCTTGGTCAGAGCTTCAAAATGAGTATAATCATGACTAGGTTAGGCAAAATTTGAGTTTCCGAGTTTAAAGGCACATGGACCCTCGAAAAATCGAATGTTGAGCAAAATAGGTCGTGTTTATATTCATTTTAAAGCTAGTCAAGTGGCAAAATCAGAAATATAACTTTCAGAAAACAAAACTGGAAACTATTTAAGTTAGGGCGAGTTTACAGTATTTTGGAATATTCTTGAAAAATGGAAATTTGGTCGTATTTCACTATTTTTTGATTTTTTGATTTTCAAAGTGTAATTTTTGAAATTGTGGTGACTTTAGCTTCAAAATGAGTATAATCATGACTGGGTTCGGCAAAATTTGAATTTTCGAGTTTAAAGGCGCATGGACCCTCGGAAAAATCAAAATTGAGCAAAATGGGACGTGTTTGGGCTCATTTTGAAGCTCTAAACGTGATAAATTCAAAAATACAAGTTTCAAGCCAATTCCTTAAAAAATTCAGAATTTGGGACCAAATTTCAAATTTTGCGAAATTTCAAAAAAAAATCAAACTTCTCCAAAACCTGCCGTGTTTGGGCTCATTTTAAATCTCTTAACAAGGGAAACTCAAATATAATATTTTCAAATTAAAATCTGATTGCTCATCCCAAAAACCGCATACCTTATAAACTCTATCTGTGTCCGACTCTCCTTGCAACGGCCTCGCGGTGTGCTCCAATTCTACAGTAGTATGTCGTTGCCCAGTGCTGCTGACCCGTCGTGTCACGTAGTGAAACTGATATGTCGAAGCGGTCCGGGTCGCACTTACAGGTCTACAGTAATCCGAATTTTGGAAAACAATTGAAAAAAAAGTGAAAAAAATCGAGCTATAATAGTTTGAGTCATTTTAGAGCAACTTTCATGCGGTTTGTGCGAATTTTAGCAAACGCGCTCTACTGAACAAAGTCTAATAGAGCGAATTTGCATTCTACATACGTTGTGGGTAGTTCTCGAAACGAAGTCCTGGTCTCGATGCCATTTGAAGATCCTCGACCTCCGAAACGCTCAAAATTCCCAAAATCCGAAGTTTGGGTCCCACCACGAAAACTCTCAGATCTTCTTTGACTTCCAGAATTTTCAATAAAATTCCACGTCGAAGAACGGAATTCCGCATCATCGTCGTCTTCAGAATCGGCGAAGACGTCGTCGAAATTCCGACGACGTGTCGTCATGGTTGTTAGTGGGGGGTACGGTAGTTAGGATTACGGTAGAAGATGTCTAGAAAATTAGATTAAGGTTAATATTGGTATGAGCAGAGGGGTAAAAGTGCAAAAAAAATCAAGAAAAATGAGAAAAAACGAGCTTAAACAGAGGAGGCTGACTTAAGGGACTAGTGGTGGACCACCGTTGGGGGCCTAGGAATTTTAAAATCAGGTCATCAGATGCGGAAAACTACAAATTCAAATTTCTTGTGTTTAGAGCTTCAAAATGAGCCTAAACACGACCTATTTTGGTAAACTTTGATTTTTCGACTTTAAAGGCGCATGGACCCTCGAAAAATCAAAATCGAGCAAAATGGGTCGTGTTTAGGTTCATTTTGAAGCTCTAAACGTAGGAAATTTAAAAAATTAGGTTTGAATCATATAATTTGTAAAATAAGCAAGATAGGACAAGTTCTGAATATTTTTTAAAAAGTTTCAAGAAAACTGAAAATGTGTCAAAACTAATGAATTTTCGAATTTTGAGTTTTTAAAGTTAACAATTTAAATTTCTTGCGTTTAGAGCTTTAAAATGAGCCTAAACACGACCAAGTTGGCTCAATTTCGAATTTTCGAGGGTCCATGCGCCTTTAAACCGGAAAATTCAAAATCGAGAAAAACGGGTCGTGTTTAGGCTCATTTTGAAGCTCCCAACATCACAAATTCATATATCTGACTTTCATATTGCAAAAATTGAAAAAAGGCAAGATAATATGGTTTTACAGTTTTCCGAAAAAAAAGGCATCACGAATTTGACCATATCTGGCTTTCGACTTCGGCGTTTTTTTTGGATTTTTAGAAAAAAAGGCTCAAAATGAAATTTCCAGAAATTCTCAAAAAAAAAAAAGAGAAAATTGAGAGATAGAACTTTTTGGGGGGACCACCTGGGTCTCCAAAATCCTTCTTTTTTGTTTTCTGGAAGTTTCTGGAAGGTCTAGTACTTATTTTAAAAAAGAAGTGACAAAACTTTTTTTGATGATAAACATTTTGAAATGTCAAAAAAAAGAATATTAATCCTTCAAACATAGAAAATTCGATTTCTTAAATATAAAGGCACATGGAACCTCAAAAGTGGAAAACTTCAAATTTTAAGCATTTGAAGTTTTTTTCAATATTCCGCTTATGCTCAATTTTATGGTCTCAAATGTATTGTTTTCGAAATTTAGTTGTTTCCAGCTTCAAAATGAACCCAAACACGACCCATTTTGCTCAATTTTGATTTTTGGACTTTAAAGGCGCATGGACCCGTGGAAAATCAAAATCGTGCTAAATAGGTCGTGTTCGGGCTCATTCAAAAGCTGAAAACGTAACCAATTTGAAAACATAGCTTTTGATAGCCAGAAAGTGAACAATAGGAAAATATGATCAAATTTCACTTCCTGATGGCTTTTCAAAAACTTCGAAATTGTCGTAACTTCATAAATTTTGGATTTCACTATTTGAAAGTCATATTTTTTAATTTGCCGCTTCACTAGCTTCAAAATGAGTATAATCATGACTATGCTAGACAAATTTTGAATTTTCCAGTTTAAAGGCGCATGGACCATCGAAAAATCAAAATCGTGCTAAATAGGTCGTGTTTAGGCTCATTTTGAAGCTCTTAACGCGAGAAATTTGAAAAAATAGGTTTTAGTGCCAGAGAATCGAAAATGTGCGAAATTTGATCCAATTTCATTTTTTTCGGAATATTTTCAGTTGACTGTAAAAAGGTTGTAACTTGATAAATTTTCGAGTTCACTATTTTAAAGTTATATTGTTGAATTTGCCACTTCACTAGCTTTGAAATGAGTATAATCATGTGTAGGTTTTGCAAATTTTGAATTTTCGAGTTTAAAGGCGCATGGACCCTCGAAAAAATCAAAATTCAGCAAAACGGGGCGTGTTTAGGCTCATTTTGAAGCTCAAAGCGGGAGAAATCTGAAAATTAAAGTTTTAAAGCCCAGTTTTGAGTTTCTACATAAAAAAAAGTGAGAACAAGAACTCCGAAAATGGAGGTTCCAACAAAAATCATCAAAAATTGGAAACATTTTGAGAGAATTTCAAAAAAAAAATTTAAAGATAACTTCCAAATTTTCAGAAAAAGTGGCGGAAAATGCCAAATGGGTGTGACTCGTTAAACATAATTTTCACACTCCGGAAAAAAAGCGCAATTCCAAAAATTTTTAGTATGTTTACATACTAAAAATTTGTGTTTGATGCCTTTTTTGGAGGCAAAATGCGCCAGAGGTGATAGTGATAGTGACGACACTCATTTCTTATCAATTCCTTTTTGAATAATACCAATATACACAATCAGCTTGGTGTTTAGAAGTGTACACTTTTTGAATGTGATACTTAAAACTCAGAAAAATGGTCCAGAAAATCAATATTTTGATTTGAACCTTATAGTTTCAGATTCAGCTTGTTCAGAGCTTTAAAATGAGCCCAATCACGACCCATTTTGCTCGATTTTCATTTTTCAAGGGTCCATGCGCCTTTAAAGTCGAAAAATCAAAGTTTACCGAACTAGGTCGTGTTTAGGCTCTTTTTGAAGCAATTAAACGTTAAACTTGAATCAAACAACGAATTTCTAAATTTCCTTTGTAACAAAATGAGCCCAAAAACGACTGGATTTGTGGCAATCTTGGTATTGGTCGATGCACCATTTTTTGTACGAACTACCGTATCTCATTGGGTTTATGAGCAGAGTTGACGAAAATAATGTTTTTGAGTTTTTCATGTTTTCAGCTTCAAAATGAGCCTAAACACGACCGGTTTAGCTGAAATTTTGATTTTTGGATGGTCCTGCGCCTTTAAACATGCGCCTTTAAAGTCGAAAATTCGAATTTTGCCTAACCTAGTCATGATTATACTCATTTTGAAGCTAGTCAAGTGGCTAAATCAGGAATATTAGTTTCAACTAGCACAAATTGAAAAATAATCTAGTTACGACAGTTTTTCAGTTTTTAGGAAAATCCTCAAAAATGAAATTGGATCATATTTCGCTATTCGTTGCTTTTTTTGTTGTTCAAAGTTGTATTTTCGAACTTCTTGCGTTTGGAGCTTTAAAATGAGTGTAATCATGACTATGCTCGGCCAAATTTGAATTTTCGAGTTTAAAGGCGCATGGTCCATCGAAAAATTACGAAAAATCAAAATCAAGGAAAGTGAGTCGTGTTTGAGCTCATTTTAAACCTTCAAACTAGCTAAATTCAAAAATCAAACAATGAAAACTCGAAAATCGAGAATAAATCAAATTTGATCCATTTTCAAATTTCAAGAATGTTTCGAAAACGCTTAAAACAGTCATATTTCGTTTAATTTTCGATATTTCTTCTCGAAAGTTACATTTTCGGATTTTCTAGCTTATCAGCTTCAAAATGAGTATAATCATGACTAGGTTAGACAAAAATCGATTTTTCGAGTTTAAAGGCGCATGGTCCATCGAAAAATTGGGAATTGAGTAAAATAGGTCGTGTTTAGACTCATTTTAAAGCTCAAAACGCGGGAAATTTAAAAATTTAAGTTTCAAAGCCTTATTTTCAAGTTGTAGGCTAAAAAAGGAGTTTCAAGTTTTCAGATTTTTGGATTATGGGTGAAAAAAGAGGTAAAATAGGGGTAAAAAGCTCAGATTTTTGTACAGAAAAAGTTAGAAAAAGGTGGAAAACAGGGAAAAGGAAACAAGAGTGACCAGTGGAAGGGTGGTAATCAGTGTAGTTCTGTGTGTTTTAGTGCTCTAAATAAGGATTAGCAATGTGAAAGGAAGGGTAAATACGTTTAAAGGTACAGTATAACAGTGGTCAGGGTGGGAAAAAGTACAATAAAACGAAAAAATGAGATTTAGAAACCTAAAAAACATAGAAAAAGATAAAAAACTAGTAGTAGGTCGAGATAAGAGCTTGTTTTAGGGTACTACAAGACATTTCTCTTGTTTTCTCTAACACTCTCTTCGTCTTACACACTATTTCTCCCTGTTGTTTGTTCAACGAGCAACAAAAATCATCATATCTCATTTGCACAGCACAGGTCGGATAGGATAAGAGATTTAGAGAAAAAAACCAATTTTTGAGAGATTTTGGTCAGTTTTTGAGCATTTTTGAGCTCAAATTCGGCATTTTTAGACTCTTTTTACTCTGGAAATGTTTTTTGAAAAATCAATTTTTCAAAAAATTTGAATTCCCGCCAAACCCACCGAACCTTCCTTTATTTAGTTTTTGAGGGTTTTAACCCATTTTTTGATGTTAAAATGGTCCATTTTTCCCGTTTTTTGGACCATTTACACTTTTTAGAACCAAAAAAATTCAAAAAATTCAAATTCCCGCCTTCGCGTACCCAGCAATTCTTGAAAATCCGCTTTTTCCTGAAGACTTTGCGTTTTTCGAACCATCGTCACGATGGCTGTGGTAGGTGGTTGGACCCGTCGTTTACTTTGCCATGTTTCCAGCTGTTCGCGTTTTCTGGAAATCATTCTCAGTCATTTTTAGGGGAAAAATAGCTGGAAAATCCATTAAAATGAGTTAAAAATCAAGAAAATTAGTTGGAAATGAGCTGAAATAGGCTTAAAATCATTTAATACCTAAATTTTTGAATTAAGCTAGTTTAGAGCTTTTAAATGAGTATAATCATGGCTATGTTTGGAGAATATCGATTTTTCGAGTTTAAAGGCGCATGGACCATCGAAAAAATCAAAATCGAGCAAAATGGGTCGTGTTTCGGCTCATTTTGAAGCTCTAAACAAGTCGATTCCAAAAATACTGATTTCCAAGTGATTGGTAAGATTTTGGTCCTTTTTTGGCAAATTTTGTTGTTTTTTTTAATTGGGATTTTTAGGATAAAAATTAAGTTTTTAGTTCAAAACTTACGTGGTTTCCTCGAAATCATAGAGTAGCGTTTCCGACTGATACCGATATTCGACTCGTCGTTCCGATGCGTTTACTCTGAAAAATAGGGGGATTTTGGGGAGGAAAATGACTGAAAATAGGCCTAAAAATAGGAAATAACTCACTTATACTGATAGGTAACTTTTCCCGGACCCTCTCTTGTCGGTGTCAGCGTTTTACCAGACTTCGAGTCTCGAACCACACTTTTTCCAGAAACGTCTTGTAGTTGTCTGGTAAGGGAGCCAGTGCTGAAAATCAATATTTACCAAGATCAAGTTTTATATCATTTTGAAGCACTTTTCAAGAGCTACATGTTTCAATTTGCAAAATTGTTCTATCTCGGTTTTGAAAAAAGTTACAATCAAAAAACGCACACAACATGACTAGTCTCCACTTTGGATCCGGGTGTCACTCGTACCATAGCTACCTACTCTAACTTGGGATTTTTGAACCTAGTCTAATTATATATGATTTTGAAGCTCTTTTTAAGAGCTACATTTTCCAAGTTAGCAGGTTTTAAAATTCCACTTTTGAACCGAGTTATGATCCAACAAATGAAGTAACCAAAAAACGGTCAAATCCGTGTGGTTCATTAAGGACTATTTTTTACCAGAAAATTGAAATCTGACCGGATTAAAATTTATATCATATTGAAGCTTCTCTCAAGAGCTTCAAGCTCCAATTTACAAAATTGCTCTATCTCAGTTTTGAACAAAATTAAATATAAAAAACTCACACAACATGACTAGTCTCCACTCTAGAAGGTGCTCTCCCGATGTCACCCGTACCACAGGCACCCACTCTAACTTGGAATTCTCGCACCTAGTTGAGTAATATATAATTTAAAAGCTCTTTTAAGCAGCTTCAATATGTCATTTAAATATTTTTAAAACTCTAATTTTGAAGCGAGTTATGATCCAACCAAGAAAGAGATTACAAAATCTTGGCAAGGTTATTTGAAGTCACTGTTTTGACCCAAAAATAATATGTTAACAAAATTAAATTGTATATCATTTTAAAGCTCTTATTAAGAGCTACAAGTTTCAATTTTCAAAACTATTCTATCTTAATTTTGAACAAAGTTACAATTAAAAAACTCACACAACATGACTAGTCTCTACTTTGGAAGGCGCTCTTCCGGGTGTCACCCGTACCACAGGTACCGTATCCGATGCTCGTATTGTACGATTTTTGACACGTGGCAATGTGAGTGAGACACCAGCCATCGAATTGTTCGGCTGACGGATTTGTCCATTCGCTGCACCTTCGGATCGTACCGAGACCCTTACTGTAGAATCTCGACGGCGTGCCAATGCGGATTCTGGCTCTTTTGATGTACTTCTGGAGGGATTATACACTTCGTGTGTCTCATATTCGTCTAGGAGTCTGAAACAGTTGAATTTTTAGATTTAAGATAAATTTAAAAAATCAAAATATCTGAAATTCTCAAATTTTTCAAAAATTTGAAATTTTTCAAAAAATAACTTTTCTAAACCAATTTTTCTCGAAATTTTCAAAATTTCACATTCCAGCCATTTTTAGGACCATCCTGACCCCCAAAACCTCACCTTTTCCGAACCTTACAGCTCGATGGGGCACAACATTTTGCACCCATACTTTCGTTGATAATTAATTAATTAAATGCTAATTAAACGAGTAATTAGACATAAAAAAGTGGTAGAATCGAGGCTCTAGAACATTCCTCTAGAGATCTCTCAAAAATTGATATAAATGATAAGATATCAATTCGATTTTTCGCAGGGAGGAGAGAGATAGAACCACCCTAGAAACTTGCAAGTTTTTTTTTTGAAAGGTACTTCAGAAAAGAGATAACGAAGACAAATATCACAAAAGACACCGCGACATCTATTTGCTCTTGTCACCAAGAGACAAAGCAAAAAAGAAAAAAAAAGATTCGCAGTCAGCAGGATTCGAACCTACGCGGGCAGAGCCCAATTGATTTCGAGTCAATCTCCTTAACCACTCGGACATGACTGCACGCCGAGGAGGAGGGTGGAAGTGCGTATAAGAAGGAGGGGGAGGCGAAGAGACGCAGAGAGGGGGAGAGGGGGAGAAATTTTTTCAGTGTTAAAATTTTTTATTGAAAAAAAGAAAATTTTCTGGAAAAAAAATGAGTTTAGGCTATAAAAAATGGCAAGAAAAAAGAAAATGACCTCAAAATTCCCAAAAATTTTAGTCTAAAACTAGAAAAACAGAAGAAAAGCCTGAAAATCTGGACAATCATCATGATTTCTATTATTTTGAGGCTTTTAAAGCAAAATTTCGGATAAAATGTCTCAAAAATCATAAAAAACTATATTACATGAGTCACTTTGATTACGAAATTCATCCAATTCCTACAAAAAAAATGCGAAAAAAAATTTTTTTTTTCGAATAATTTTTTTTTCCATTTTTTGGCAATTTTCAATACTTTCCACTGATCCGATCAATTTTTAAGTGCAAAAATTCAAAAATTTGGCTATTTTTCACCCTAGAACCCTCTTCACCCAATAAAAATCCGTTCAAAATGAGTCATAAATGTGTAAACGGGGCTATAAAAAAGTGGGCGTGGCCTAATAAAAAAGTGGGCGTGGCTTAAGAGGATAGGAGAGTCGTAAACAATTTTTATGGGGAGACAGTTTAGATGAGATAAGGAAATTTTCTAATTAAAATAAAGGGATTTGAAAAAAACTTTTTTTCCAAAATTTCAAAATTTTCAAAAAAGTGTTTCATGTTTAGGCTCATTTTGAAGCTAAAAATGAGCCAATTTCCATTTTTTAAACTAAAAATTAGAAATCAGCTGCTTCAGAGCTTCAAAATGAGCCTAACCACGACAAAGTTTGGTTAATTTTGAAATTTCGGGTGCGGCGCGGTCGTGCGTCGCGTTTTCAGGTCAAAACTCAAAATGGACGGATTTGAAGCGTGTTTGGGCTTATTTTGAAGCTAGAAACTTGTAAATTCCAGATTTTTTATGTTTAAAGCTTCAAAATGAGCCAAAAATGCAAGATAGGCGAAAATAATAATTTTTAGTCAAAAATTTATTTAATTCCATGAATCAATGAAGAAGAATCCTTTTTTCTGAGGTCCACTTTTTTCTAAGTGAATCAAAAAGATGTGTTTCTTCTCTTCTTCTTCTCCAGGCGAACTTTACAAAAAAAGTGGACCCTCTCTTTTTCTCTGCGTCTCTCGTTCTCTCATACTCTCTCTATCTCTCTAGGCTCATTGAAGATTTTAGATATATTTCAACACACACACAACCTTTTCCCCGGACAATTTAAATCAGAATCTTAACCTCCTAGCGTTAAAAAAACGCAAAGGGGTCCATGCGCCTTTAAATTTGAAAAACAAACTACCGTATCTCCTTGAGTTTTTGAACAAGGCTCAGGAAATATAAATTTTTAAACTTGTTATGTTTGGAGCTTCAAAATGAGCCTAAACTCCACCAATTTCGGTCAACTTTGAATTTTCGACATTAAAGGCGCATGGACCCTCGAAAATTCGAAAATGAGCAAAATAGGTCATGATTATACTCATTTTGAAGCTAGTGACACGGCAAATTCAAAAATATATGTTAATTAAAACAAAAATGAAAACTAATCCAGTTACGACGGCTTTACAGTTTTTTAGCTAGCCTTTGGACAGTTAAATTGGATCGTATTTTGCTATGTTTCGAATTTTTGGTTTTTAGAGTTATATTTTTGAATTCGCCGTTTTATTAGCTTTAAATTGAGTATTATCATGACTATGTTAGGTTAATTTTGAATTTTCGGGATTAAAGGCGCATGGACCCTTGAAAAATCGAAATTGAGCAAAATGTGTCGTGTTTGGGCTTATTTTGAAGCTCTTGACAAGCTGAATTCATTTTTAAAACCAGTTTCAGCTAAAATTGACTAACACGTCAGCCAACGAAAATTTACGATTTTCAAAAGTTTTCAGTCAAAAATATCCAAATTTAGAGGACCACAAAAGTAGGTCAAAATTTTCAGATTTGTCTGAAAATTTGAGAATATACAAAATGAAAATAGAGCTTCATTTTTGTAGTTGACAACTTTTTTTCGAAAATCCATTCCTGAGCAGATAGGTCCCTTGAAAGCAAATTGACTGAAAAATGTTAAGATCAAAGTAAGTAGAGTCGAGAAAACGGTTATAACTTTTCAATTAGTGATTTTTCAAAAAAGTTGTCAAATACAAAATTAAAACTCTATTTTTATTTGGTCTATTCTGAAAATTTCAAACAAATCCGACAATTTTGACCTATTTTTGTGGACCCTTGAAATTTGTCATTTTTCACCGAAAATGCAAAATTTTCACTTATTTTGAAAAATAGGATATATCTTTCTAGGACTTAATTTTCCAAAAAAGTTGTCAATTACAAAAATGAAGCTCTATTTTTATTTGGTCTATTCTGAAATTTTCAGAAAAATCCGACAATTTTGACCTACTTTTGTGGACCCTTGAATTTTGCAATTTTTTATTGAAAAATTGTAAAAAATCTTTTTTTCAAAATTTATAAATCTGGGTTATAAGCTACTTTTGGGTGATTTTCATGATTTTCAGACTATTTCAGCCTATTTTTCAGCTTTCAAACCACCATTTTCAATGGAAATTGCTCACCTTTGGGGCCGAGTGACTACTGTATAAAAAGTGCGTTGAATTTCCTGTTGAACATCTCTTGTATGCTCATTTCCACGTGCTTTTGACACTGAATACGCTCCAGAAGACGTCAACGACATCACTGCTTGCTGTGGAACCTAAAAATTGGGAATTCTGGGGAAAAACTAAAAACCTAGGGAAATTTGATACTTTTGCAGGGATGGAGTACACAAAAAGACACTAAAAATTAAGGATTTTATGTAGTTTTTGGAGAAATATATGTGTTAAATTCAGATTTTACTCAAAATTTTGATACTGATACAATTTTTTTTCTGAAAAATCAGGCAAAAAAACCATAGTTGCCAAATCACGGCCCGGCCCGGCCCGGCCCGCGGGCCGGCCCGTCGAGAATTTTGGCGGGCCGGGCCGCCTTCTGTGTAGATGCTGATTTTTTTTGAATTTTTTTCGAAAATTTTGAAATTTTTTCAAAAATTTGAACAAAAACTACATATTTTTTGAATACGTTCCACTCTGTTAATTTTGTGCAAAAATGCAATTTTTTTCTTCTTTAATTGAAAAAAATGACCCAATTTTTCATTGGAAATTTTTTTCACTGTGAAAGGCGGGCCGGCCCGGGGTCGGGCCGGGCCGAGAAAATTCCTCTTCCGGCCCGGCCCGGCCCGGCCCGGCCTTTTGCAACTATGAAAAAAACCCTTTATAAATGCTAATTTCAATAATTAGGAAATTAGATGAAAAGAGAAAATCGCTTCTAACTTTTTTAGTTTTTAACATTTTTGAAAAATTGTATTGCATTTGAATTCAGCTTGTTTATGGCTTCAAAATGAGCCTTTTTATTTTGAAGACGCATGGACCAAAAACTTAAAATGACCATAACTATGTTGAAATTCCCCCTAGAATTCTGAATTTAATTTTTTGAGTTTAAAATGAAGAGAGCTTTTAAATGAGTATAAACAAGCCCAGATTCTGGAAATTTCGAAAATTGCACTTTAAAGGCGCATGGACCTCCGGAAACTTTGAAAACGAGCGAACTAGATTGTGTTTAGACTCATTTTGAAGATCTCAATGCGGGAAATTTGAATTTGTTACTTGTTTATTGAAATCAGCTTGTTTAGAGCTTCAAAATGAGTATAAACATGGCCTATTAAGCTCATTTTCGATTTTTCGAGGGTCCATGCGCCTTTAAACTCGAAAATTCAAAGTTAACCAAAATAGGTCGTGTTTGGGCTCATTTTAAAGCTCTGAACGCGCTGACTTCAAATTTTTAGGTTTCTAATATCTTACTGTCTCGTCCATGGGTCCATCAATCAATGTCTCTTTGCCTCGCCACGTGGCGTGTGTCGCCATCGCTCGTCCGTGTGTCGTCCCATTCTGATCCTCGTTTTTCCAGAATTTTACATCGCATGTCGCAAATTTATAGCTGTTTTTCGGCGGGGTTCTTGTAGATCGAACTGAGCTTCGGGCAGAATTTGAGGCCATTTTTTTCAGATAGTCATGAGGCTGAAAAAAAGGTCATGAGGCGTTTATGGGGTACAGTAATCCCGAAGCATATCATTTAAACAACTGTATGAGGAGAAAAGAGGTACAGTGGTCAAAAAAAAGTGGAATTTTAGCAACCGTTGTATAAGAGAAGTACAGTAACCCAAAAAAAAAGGTGAAAATAGGAAATTTAAAGGCGCAGCGAAGCTAGAAATGATGCTCTTTTTGTGGGAAAAAAAAGGAGAGATGACACTATGTTTGTGTATTTATGATGATCATGACTAGAGATTATTTGTTTAGCTACACGGCGGTGGGATTAATACGGTACTCCCTTACATATACAGTGTGAACTTGTCCTGTATATGTAGGTCAAATACTATAGGGGAGGTGGTAGATCAAAAAGGCTTTTTTACTTCTCTGTGCGCCTTTAAAGCATACTTGCAAAATCAGGGCCCGGCCCGTGGCCGGGCCCGGGCCTGGCCGGGCCGGGCCGGGCCGGGCCGAAGATTTCAAGGGCCCGGCCCGGCCCGGGCCCGTGACCCCTCGGCCCGGCCCGGCCCGGCGGGCCCGGGTTCTCCAAGTTTGAAAAAAAATTTGAAATTTCAGAAATTTTTTCAAATTTTTCTGTGAAAAAACCATTTTTTGTGGACACTATAATCTTGAAAAATTTTTTACTCCACAGAAAAATCGTCCATTTTTTTCTGTTAACACCAAAAAAAATTTTGAAAAGACAGGAAATTTTTTTTCCGAAAACCCGGGCCGAGACGGGCCGGGCCGGGCCTGGCCGGGCCGGGCCCGGGCCCTGGCCGGGCCGGGCCGGGCCCTGAAAATTGTGAAAAAAGCCCGGCCCGGCCCGGCCCGGCCCGGCCCGTTGCAAGTATGCTTTAAAGCTACACGATTAAAAAATAAATAAAAAAAGAAAAAAATGCGTATAAACACAAAAAAAGAACAACATTTCCGAATTTTTTGACTTGCCGACGCGGAGATCAACAACATATAACTTTGAGCTCAAATATCTCGATTCCTATAAAAGATATCAAAAAGTCGTCAACTGATAAAATGTTTGTTATCAAATTTTACACATTTTACTAATTTACCAATTCTACACATCTCTTGTGGGAAGCGAGATAATCGAGCTACACAGTCACTGGTCTTCACTTAAAGGTACTTGAACCTTCCTAACTTTGTCAGTATTTTAGATATAGAAAAAATGTTAAGAGATTTGAATACAGCTAGTTTAGAGCTTTAAAATGAGTATAAACATGCCCTATTTCGGTTAACTTTGACTTTTCGAGTTTAAAGGCGCATGGGCCCCCGAAAAATCGAAATTGAACACCATAGGTCGTGTTTATACTCATTTTGATCCTCCAAACCTTGAGAATGCAAAAAACTATGTTACACAAAAATAACTGTAAAAATAAAAAAGATATGGCTAATTGTGAAAATTTGGAAATTTTTCCAGGAAAAATGAAAATGTGTCATAACTAGTTAATTCACAGGTTTTGAGTTTTGGTATTAATTTATTCAATTTTTGCTTGCTTTTCGCTTTAAAATGAGTATAAACATGGCCTGTTTTGCTCTATTTCATTTTTTCGATGGTCCATGCGCCTTTAAAGTCGAAAATTCAAAGTTAACCAATACAGGTCGCGTTTAGGCTCATTTTGAAGCTCTGAACGTAAAAAAATAAAAAATGTAGGTTTTGAAAAAATAGCTTGAAAGTTCAATGAGGTACGGTAGTTTTCATGGACCCCGGAAATTTGAAAATCGAGCAAAATAGGTCGTGTCTATACTCATTTTGAAGCTCTTGAAATGGGAAACTCGAAAAATATAGATTTTAGAGAGACAGCTTGTTGAAAACTGATAAAAATCGAAATTTTATAAAAAATGACTCCTAAAAACGTTTTTAAACAAGAGAATTCCATGAAACACCTGGAAACATATGTTCTCCTTCTTTTTTTCTCTATTTTACTGCATTCTATCATCTTCTTCTAAAAGTTTCCCGAACTTTTTTCCCACCTACTCTACTCCCTACTATACGCTTGAATTCCTTCTCTTTCTCTGCGCCTCTCTCTCTCTCTCTCTCTCTCTCTCTCTCTCTCTCTATCTCTCTCTCTCTCACTTTTGAACATTATGATGAGTTAAAAGTAATGGAGATAGAGACGCAGAGAAAAAAGAGGGATGAGGTTATTAAAATCGGAACAAAAAGTTGGGGAGGAATTGAAAAAGTGGGTTAGAAAAATTAGAAAATCTTGAAAATGAACTGAAAATTTTGAAATCTAACATTCAAAATTAATAAATCTGAATTTTCCGCGTTGAGAGCTTCAAACTGAGTATAAACATGACCTAGTTTGATTGATTCTGAAAATTCCGGTGGCCCATGCACCTTTAAACTGGATAATTTCAAACTTATTTAACCTAGTCATGATTATACTCATTTTAAAGCTCTTAACATACCCAACTCAAAAATGTTAAGTTCCCGATTCTAGGTGTAGATTTAACAAAGTTATAGTCATTTTCTGAATTTTCAGGGGCCCATGCGCTTTTTAAAAAATACTGTAACTCATTGAACTCTCAATTTACTTTGATAAAACTTAAAATTTTGAATTAGTAAGGTTTTAAGCTTCAAAATGAGCCTAAACACGACCTATTTCGGTCCACTTTGAAATTTCGAGTTTAAAGGCGCATGGACCCTGCAAAAACCGACAAGAATGGGAATCAAGCAAACTAGTGCTCGTTTATATTCAGTTTGAAGCTCTAAACGCAAGAAATTCAAATTTTCAAGAATTTTCAAAATAGGTACACAAATAAGAAAGTTAGAGGCTATTTACCGTTTTTTTGCGAATTCAATTCACTCTTAAGTTTGATTAAGTTTATATCGGTGACTGTAATAGATATCAAAAAGTGGTAAACTAACAAAATGTGGAAAATATCATCACAAAATTTTTATTAGTAAATCACCTTTTGATATCTGTTACAGGAAATGAGATATATGGGTCAAAGTATAGAAAGCATTGTTTTCTGGAAATTTATAAATAACTGAAAACGAGCATAACTTTGTTGAAAGTCCAATTAACATCTTGAACTTGCAATTTTGAAGTTAAAAATGCCGAGAGCTTCAAAATAAGCCCAAACACGACCCATTTTGCTCAATTTCTGATTTTTCAAGGGTCCATGCGCCTTTAAACTCGAAAATTCAAACTTTGCCTAACCTAGTCATGATTATACTCATTTTAAAGCTGAAAACATTTTAAATTCAAATATAACGTTTTTTGAGCTGAAAACCTTCTAATTAATCAGTTATGACACATTTTCATTTTTCATGAAAATGTTAAAAAATTCAAAATATGTCCTATCTCGCTTATTTTCAGTGAAATCTATTTTGAAACATAGTTTTTTGAGTTTCCCGTGTTACTAGCTTTAAAATGAGTATAATTATGACTAGGTTAGGCAAATGTTGAATTTTCGACTTTAAAGGCGCATGGACCCTCGAAAAATTGATTTTCAGCGAAATAGATTTTGTTTAGACTCATTTTAAAGCTAGAAACAAGCTGACTTCAAATTCGCGAGAATTTTCACAATAGCTAGAAAAATAAAAAAAGTTATAAGCTTTAAACTTGGAAATGTGGGTCAAAGTAGTTAATGGAAAGGTTTCATTTTTAAAATAAAATAGAAATTGTTAGAGAATCAGACAAAACTAGTAAATTCAAAGGGAAGGAAAATAACCTTGCAGCTACTCAGTCTGTGTGAAAAAGTTGGAAAATGTGGTCATCTCCATGACCATGACAATTGGTCTCCCCCCTCTCCGATGATGGTTATTACCGGCTTTGTGCGAAAAGAGAGAGAGAGAGAGAGAGAGAGGGGGGGGGGGGGGGGGGGATTTCACTAGAATTATGAAAGGAGACGGTTGTTTAGGCATGACTTTCTACTCTACTCGATGCATATAATTAGTTGAAGGCGTTCGTTCTGAGAATTTGGAATTACTTACAATGTTACAGTTTTAAGGTAGTTATGATTGATGTGTTACGCCCGCTACTACAAAATACGAAACAATAGCTCCTAACTTTTTATTTTCTTAAGTTTGCTTGAAATTTTCTTCAAATTTGAGTTTATCTTGTTTAGAGCTTTAAAATGAGTATAAACACGCCCTCTTTCGCTCATTTTCGGTTTTTCGAGGGTCCATGCGCCTTTAAAGTCGAAAAATCAAAGTTAAGAGAAATAGGTCGCGTTTAGGCTTATTTTGAAGCTCCGAACGTAACAGACTTAGAAATTTATGATTCAGAGCAATGTTACTGAAATCAAGCAAGATAGGACATTTTCTGAATATTTAAAAGCTTTCAAGAAAAATGAAAATGTGCAATAACTAATTAATTTTCAGGATTTGCTTTTTAAAAGCGATACATTTGAATTTTGCACGTTCAGAGCTTTAAAATGAGTATAATCATGACCTGTTTTTCTCGATGTTGACATTTCCGGGGGTCCATGCGCCTTTAAAGTCGAAAAATCAAAGTTGAGAGAAATAGGTCTTGTTTATACTCGTTTTAAAGCTCTAAACGTGACAAATTCAAAAATTCAAGTTTCATGCAACCTGTACAGAAATTCAAAGAGATACGGTATTTTTTAAAGGCGCATGGACTCATTGAACTTTGGAGTAGAGCAAAATGGGTCGTGTTTAGGCTCATTTTGAAGCTAAAAACGCGGGGAATTCAAAACAATAGATGATGAATAAGATGGAACTACTTTAAATTGCACTTTCGAAGTAAATTGAATTAAAATTCTAAAAACCAGGATTTCCGGAAGAAAAGAACATGGAAAAATACAATTTTATTGTGTAATCATTCTCACTTGCCAGCAGATTTTCATTACGTTATGAACAAAAGAGAAAAGATACTGAGAGAGAGAGAGAGAGAGAGAGAGAGAGAGAGAGAGAGAGAGAGAGAGAGAGAGACGCAGAGAAAGAGACAGAAAAGTGCAGTGGACCCACTGGCAGCTGTTGTGTTGAGAAGGGGTTTCAAGGGGCATCACTGAGCAATCAGAGATTAGGATTTTTAGAGGTTCTAGAATATTCCACCGAGTAGCTAAGCTAAAAGTACAGTAATCCAGAAATTGAAGGTTTGGTTTTTTGAATTTTCGAATTTTATATGAACAGAACAGATTTTTTTTAAAATCAGATCACTAAAGATCTTAAAGAGAATGTTAAGTAGTTTCACAGATTCCAAAAGTAAAAATTCAAGTGATTCAGGATTCCAGGGTCCGGATTCCGGATTCCGGGGTCCGGATTCCGGATTCCGGGGTCCGGATTCCGGATTACTGGGTCCAGATTCCGGATTCCAGGCTCCGGATTCCAGGGTCCCGATTGCGGATTCCTGGATGCGGATTCCGGATTCCAGGGTCCGGATTCCTAAATCCGGATTCCTAGGTACGGATTCCAGGGTCCAGATACCGGATTCCAGGCTCCGGATTCCGGATTCCAGGCTCCGGATTCCGGACCCAGGAATCCGAAATTTTTGAATTTTTTGAATTTTCGAGTTTTCGGAATTTTCGAATTTTTGAATTTAAGAATAAAAAGTTCTCGAATTTTCTACTGAAAAAAAATTAAAAATTTTTGGAAAATTCACATTTTAGAATTTTTAAAATTTTGATTTTCCTTTGAAACAGAAATTTAAAAATTCTATAATTCTAAAAATAAAATTGTTTAATTGATTGAAATACACACATTTTAAGTGCTGAAGTTCTTTTTTTTTCCCGAAAAAAAAAGATGGTAGTTTATATCAGCCTGAAACCCAGAAAATCGTTTGAAAACGCCTTTTTTCATTTTCAGCCATTTTCTTACAGGTGGAACTCCGCCAAATTCCGGTCTACATCTACTCATCACCTCAACCAATCCTTCATTTTGTTAAAAATGAAACAAATAGTTCATATTATTTTTATTTATACATTTTATTTATTTAAAGTTTGTTTTCAAGCTTTAAGCATTAAAAATTGATAAATTGATAACATTAATAAAATTCGATTAAAAAAATTAGCTCGAAGTTAAAATCGAAAATCTGCCACGAATCAGTTCAATCACTGCTTCCTGTCCATTGATGTTCTTGATGATCAAGTGTCCATGTAGAACCCTTGCGCAGGCAAATCCGCACGTTCTGGAAAAATATTAATGAAACGCATTTTGTCGAGTTCTCCGTGTCAAGAGCTTCAAAACGAGTACCAACACGGGTATATTTGGATGATTTTCATTTTTGACCTACACCCATGCGCCTTTAAAGTCCAAATTTACCATTTTAAAAATAGTTGCAAATATACCCTTGTTTATACTCGTTTTGAAGCGAATAACAAGTAAAGTTGAGAAACTGAAAAATTATGAATCTTGGAAAAAAATTGACAAAGTTAGGGGACATTGAAAAAATTGTTTCAACTTCTCAAGGGCCATAACTTGATCAGTTTTGCTTCAAATTTCTTGAAACTTATAATTTTGAATTCAGATTGTGATGCCCTTCAAAATGAGTATAAACATGACTATATTTGGAAGATTTTCATTTTTGATCATTTTTGACCATGCGCCTTTAAGCTCAAAAATTGACGTTATCAGAAATAGATCGTGTTTATCCTCATTTTAAAGCTCATGGCAAGACAAATTCAGAACTTTTAGGATTTTCGATTCCAAACCAAAATTGATGAAAATATGGTAGTCTTAATTGTTAAGCCTGTTTTGGGGTTCGAAGGTCTCGCTTCCGTATCTCCACTAGTATTTGTCAGGATTTAGAAATTTTTGCATTTTTGAATTTTTCTTGTTATGAGGTTTGAAATGAGTATAAACACGAACGTATTTGGATGATTTTGATTTTCGCCCATTGGACCATGCGCCTTTAAGGTCAACAATTTAAGTTATCAGAAATGGGTCGTGTTTAGGCTCATTTTGAAGCTCATAACAAGACGAGCTCGAATTTTCAAGAATTGTTTATTTTTAAGCAGAATTCAATCAATAAAAAAGGCCAAAACTCACCTCTGCCATGCGTACCTCCCCCGAATCGGTGGCTCCATCCCGAGAACCGGCGAGTTTTCAAGAAAATTATAGCTGGTTATAGAAATAGAAAACGCTGTCATATTTTGAATGTCTCCAGCCATCCATTTTCCCAAAAACACATTTAGATCTCGAATTGTAAATGAAGAATTCGTAATTTTAACTTCCAAAGAGCCTTTGACAGCTGTGAGCAGTTGATCGAGCCCAAACCAAGAGTTATTAATGCAGAGTAGCTCTGGGAATCTGATAGGTTTATAATCAAAATTTGGGCTAAAACTGAAATCCGTATTCAAAAAGAAAAGGTGGGAAATGTTCAAATTGTTCAAAATATGCTTTAATTGTTCCTCTTCAACGTTTTCAACAGTAAAATACAACGTTCCAATTTCGCATTTTCGTTGCATCAAGATTTCAGAAATCGAGGCGAACAGTTTGAAGCTCTTATCACCGGAAAAGAAATCTCGGACTTGGGAGTATCCATAAACGTCTAGAACCTTCTCCAGAAGCGGCGGCATCGCTTCATCTAGATTAGGAAGATAGCGAGCCAACTTGTTGTATACGATTTTTTCTGTGAATGCGAATGCAAAGGTGTCGAGATTCGTTCCACAGATATCGATTGAATTTCCACGAATTTCTTAAATTTTGTAATTTTACAATGTCTGAACTTGGCTTGTTATGTGCTTTAAAACGAGTATAAACAAGGGTATATTTGGGACTATTTCCAAAAATGACAAATTTGGACATTAAAGGCGCGTGGGGTAGGTCAAAAATGAAAATCTTCCGAATATAGTCCTGTTTATACTTATTTTGAAGCTAAACACGCGCGAAATTCAAAAATATACGTTTCATTAATTTTGAGAAACAACTGAAGAAATTAAGAGCTTTTGAAAATTGGCACTAGTCATGTTTTGGCTCATTTTGAAGGTCTGATGTTAGGCTTTTTCAGATTCGATCTGTCCGAATGCTCAAAACGAGCTTCCAGTGTTGCCAGGCTAAAGAACATGAAGGAATTCAGGCTAGAAATTCGTGGAAATTCAATCGATATCTGTGGAACGAATCTCGACACCTTTGCATTCGCATTCACAGAAAAAATCGTATACAACAAGTTGATTCGCTATGGTCCCAGTGAGAAAATATTAGGTTGGCAAGAAAATAATGCGCGGCGCGTTTGTCGGAAGGTATTTCTCTATCCAGCCAACATTTTTGCTCCCTCTTTTTTTTATTCGAAAGAGCGTTTCTTTGCGCATCGTTTGATATATAATTTGAGTTTGTCATTTTGTATTTTCAATTGGGAATTTCGTTTAGAAAACGTAGTTCCAAAAAATGCTCTGGAGGGTACAAATTTAAGTTGGTCAAAAATGCCGCGCAAGTTGTTCGTTCTTACTTAAAAGTATTCAAAAATGGTTTTCTATAGAAGAATTGATGTCGACGTTGGTTTGAATGTTTTCATAATGACGATGAAAGCTTGGAAGACCGTGAATACACTGTTCGACCAAAAATCATTGACCGTGAACTCCAGAAAGACGCAAACGAATCGGATACTTGTCAAACGACTCGAAGTCTTGCAAAACCGTTTTCTTGTACTAATGGTACCACTGAAAAGCACATGCAGGAATCGGAAAGCCTAACAGTTGTGGAAAGTTTTTCCTACAACAACTCCCTCTGCGCACTTATCATAGTTATCCTTTTTTTCTTGATAATGCTCGTCCACATGTGTCAAAAGTCACTTGGCAGAAAATCGAGGAATAGGGCTGGAAAGTTCCCCCTCATCCGCCAAATAGCCCTGATTCGGCACTTTCAGATTTCGACTGATTCGGATCGATGCGACCCTCATTTGTCGAGAAACACTTCAAAAGCAGCGTTGAGACCGAAAAATGGGTAGTCGCCTACTTTGAGTCACAGCCAGTGGAGTTCTCTCAGAGCGGAACCCATTCTTTGCGCAGATGTTGCCAATAAGTAGTTGATAATTATGGCAAATAGCTTTCGAATGAATATTGTCTACTTCCTTTTTTATAATAAGTTTAATTGATCATAAAAACCCGCATTATTTTCTTGCCAACCTAATAGATGAAGCGATGCCGCCGCTTCTAGAGAAGGTTCTAGACGTTTTTGGATACTCCCAAGTCCGAGATTTCTTCTCCGGTGATAAGAGCTTCAAACTGTTCGCCTCGATTTCTGAAATCTTGATGCAACGAAAATGCGAAATTGGAACGTTGTATTTTACTGTTGAAAACGTTGAAGAGGAACAATTAAAGCATATTTTGAACAATTTGAACATTTCACATCTTTTCTTTTTGGATACGAACTTCCAATTCAGCCCAAATTTTGATTATAAACCTATCAGATTCCCAGAGCTTCTCTGCATTGCTAATTCTTGGTTTGGGCTCGATCAACTGCTCACAGCAGTCAAAGGCTGTTTGGAAGTTAAAATTACGAATTCTTCATTTACAATTCAAGATCTAAATGTGTTTTTGGGAAAATGGATGGCTGGAGACATTCGAAACATGACAGCGTTTTCCATTTGTATCAGCAGCGATAATTTTCTTGGAAACTCGCCGGTTCTCGGGATGGAGACGTGAGTTTTGGCCTTTTTTTATTGATTGAATTCTGCCTAAAAATACACAATTCTTGAAAATTTAAGCTCGTCTTGTTATAAGCTTCAAAATGAGCCTAAACACGACCCATTTCTGATAACTTCCATTTTTGACTTTAAAGGCGCATGGGGGTAGGTCAAAAATGATTAAAAATGAAAATCATCTGAATATAGCCGTGCTTATACTCATTTCGAAGCTCATGACAAGCAAAATTGAAATATATCAAAATTACCAAAATCTGACAACTACTAGTTGGGATACGGTAGCGAGACCTTCGAACCCCAAAACAGGCTTAACAATTAAAACTACCGTATTTTCATCAATTGTGGTTCTACTTCAAAAATTCGGCAAATTTTGAACTTAGCTTGTTAAGAGCTTCAAAATGAGCATAAACACGACCTATTTCTGAAAACTTCAATTTTTGACCTTAAAGGCGCATGGGGTAGGTCAAAAATAAAAATCATCTGAATATAGCCGTGTTTATACTTATTTCAAACCTCATAACAAAAAAAATTCAAAAATGCAAAAATTTCTAAATCCTGACAAATACTAGTGGAGATACGGAAGCGAGACCTTCGAACCCCAAAACAGGCTTAACAATTAAGACTACCATATTTTCATCAATTTTGGTTTGGAATCGAAAATCCTAAAAGTTCTGAATTTGTCTTGCCATGAGCTTTAAAATGAGGATAAACACGATCTATTTCTGATAACGTCAATTTTTGAGCTTAAAGGCGCATGGTCAAAAATGATCAAAAATGAAAATCTTCCAAATATAGTCATGTTTATACTCATTTTGAAGGGCATCACAAGCTGAATTCAAAATTATAAGTTTCAAGAAATTTGAAGCAAAACTGATCAAGTTATGGCCCTTGAGAAGTTGAAACAATTTTTTCAATGTCCCCTAACTTTGTCAATTTTTTTCCAAGATTCATAATTTTTCAGTTTCTCAACTTGACTTGTTATTCGCTTCAAAACGAGTGTAAACAAGGGTATATTTGCAACTATTTTTAAAAATGGTAAATTTGGACTTTAAAGGCGCATGGGTGTAGGTCAAAAATGAAAATCATCCAAATATACCCGTGTTTATACTCATTTTGTAGTTTTTGACACGGAGAACTCGAAAAAATGCGTTTCATTAATATTTTTCCAGAATGCGCGGATTTGTCTGCGCAAGGGTTCTACATGGACACTTGATCATCAAGAACATCAATGGACAGGAAGCAGTTATTGAACTGATTCGTGGCGGATTTTTGTTTTTAATTTTGAGTTGATTTTTTGAATCGAATTTCAATAACGTTATCAATTTTACCACTTCTAAGCAATTTATTTTCAATCAATTTATCAATTTTTAATGCTTAAAGCTTGAAAACAAACTTTAAATAAATACAATTTATAAATGTAAAAATGCAATTTATGGTTAAAAATTTCTAAAAATTCATGTCAAAAATTAAAATTTTTCGAAAAAAAAATCAGAAAAAATTTTTATACCGAAAATTTTCAATTTTTTCTGAACTGGAAAAAAAATAAATTTTAGCTAAATTTTTTTTTTCATTTTAAAAATTCAGAATGTCGTCCGTATGCTCACTCGCCTCCGTTCGATTTTTGTCGGATTTTTTTTTCTGAAAAAATAAATTCTGAAAAAATTTTTTGGCCTAAATTTTCGATTTTTCAGCCTATTTCTTCGCTGAAAATGATATGAATTTGGTCCAAATATTTTGAAATTTCAGGCTAAATTCACATTTTGTCGAGTTTTTTCTGAAAAAATTGTAATTAATATTTTTTTCGAAAAAATATTTGCACTGAAAACGCGGTTTTCAACGAAATTTTCACATTTTTCGACAAGTGTTTCAAGTTTTCGTCCATAGAAATTGTTTGCCAGGCAAAAACACACATTTTAAGTACAAAAGCAGTTAGTTCCGACAAAAAATGAAGGAGGAGATAGATTTTAAAGCATTTTTCGAAGAACAAAAATTTCTCGATTTTTTCGATTTTTTAAGAATTTCTTTTGTTAAAATATTGTAAAGAAACTATTTTCAAGTGTTTCGAGATATCATCCTCTTAAAATCTCTCCCGTTTCGAAAAGATATTGCGATTTTTCGAAAAATGCTTTAAAATCTATCTCCTCCTTCATTTTTTGTCTCAACTAACTGCTTTTGTACTTAAAATGTGTGTTTTAGCCTGTTTAACAATTTCTATGGACGAAAACTTGAAAAAATTGTTGAAAAATGAGAAAATTTCGCTGAAAACCGCGTTTTCAGTTAAAGCGCGCTCCGCTGAGAAAAACGCCCAGGACCCCCGTTCGGGGGGCCCCACCACGATCTGCCGTCTTGCACGCGACGCGACTGCTGCGCATTAGTGTCTTCTCCCTGTGTCACATAGTTCATCGATTCTTGCCTCTTTAATATTCTGTATTTTCTTCATTCTCATAAGTATTTGGCTCCCAAAATGCCCGTTGCTCTAATGCGTTTGCCGAGAATTGTTCAAAAGGAAATCATGGAGAATTTGGATCCATTTGATATGCAAGTACCAGCAAGCTGGTGCACCTTCGGCGCGAATAAATCAAATTTTATACTGGTTTATGGCTCCGCTCCTCAATTATTCTTTAGGGTCACGTAAGACACCTAGGATATGGAACATAAATGATGCGATATGCACAAAATATGTACGCGTATAGCCTTTAAGGTCAAAATTTGAAGTTATCAGAAATAGGTCATGTTTATACTCATTTTGAAGCTTATAACAAGGCTAACTCAAATTTTTAAGTTTTTTTTTTGCGAAATGTAGACAGTTAGGACAGTTTTAGAGGTGCGCCTATTTTTCATGAGTAGTTTCTGTAGGGGTTTTTCAATGAAAATCGGGCAAAGATTACTGTATTCAAGTGATAAGAGAAATCTTCCTTATATATAAAACGCTAGAGGCGTCTGTCCGTCCCGGTGTCACTCTGTCGACTTTTTAAAGAAAAATTAATATAAATTTACGTGACCCTAAAGAATAATCGAGGATCGGAGCCACAAACCAGTATAAATGGGATCTTGAAATCGAAGATGGTCGATTTTGGACAAATTTAGTTGTCATGTACTCCCCACACATGGCGAAACCTCATTTTTCGGCACATTTTGGCCTAAAACTGGTCTTATGCCCAGGATATGCAAACTCACCTATCAAATGTCTATTGTCATTTTTTACGCCGATTCTGAATCTGATATTATCTTTTTTACAGTAACGTTAGAATTTTTCACGACGATGGATTTTCACTCATTTTTTCAAAATCGAAACAAAAATCAAAATTTTCAGCTGGAAGGAAGCGAGTTAGAATTTTTGTTTCAATACAAAAACAAAACTCAAAATAGCAAGAATAAACTATTCCAAGTTGAATCTGGTCATAATCTCCATGGGGAAATTTTTTCATTTTTTGACCATATGTAGTTGGTCACCGTTTGGACCGTACTGGGTGGAGTCCGAACCAAATGTACATTTTTTTTTATTTTAAAAGCGCCCCAAGTTCATGATAAATAATACCAATGCATAATAACCAGTTTGAATTTTTCTGTACATCACTATTTTCGGTTCTGTCAGAGAATGTGTCTTAAAATCTGATGAAGAATGTTTTTCTCTACAATTCGTAGGTATTCCCATGTTTTTTTCATTCGGTTTGAGCTGAGATATCGTCATCTGAATAAAAAAAATTCTTAAAATTAACACTGAATATACAAGCGCACGTTGGCGCGATCACGGACCGGGGCACTGTGTGACATACAATATATATTCATATTTCAATTCGATTTTTCCCAAGAGCACATTGCTCGTTTGACCTCGCTATGTGTATTTCTCAAAGATATTCTGCATCTTGTCTTGGTCTTCTATGATTCTAGAAACCAGCTGGTTCACACGACTTCTTTGTGTCTACAGTCAACATCTATTGACTTTTCGTTACTAATCCCCCCCCCCTTCATTCGATTTTTCCGATACTCTGACTGCCGCGTTGTGATGAATGGTCCATTCTTTTGTCCACTTATAACCATCATTTCTGTCTCATTCTCGCTTTATATCCCAAAAATCTCCCAATAGATTGAATGCTAATATGTTGAAATTTACAGACGTTGGAAAATGTCATCGGGCATCTCGGACGCTGACAAGAACCTATCCTATGACTGTTTGAAATGTGTAATTCAAAGGCTCGAGGTGAATTTCAGGTGAGTGAGTTTTAGATTAATTCAGTAATTCAGGTCATCGAGAAATTTCCAGATTCCAACTTGCCCAACGTCTTCCAGAAATTAGTCTCGCCGAAAAAGCTGTTCCACTTTACATCTCCGCCCTTTCCATTTATGAAAGTAGCTTCCAATTGAACGACACTATTTACCAATTCGGGGTTATTCGGCAAGCTCGCGAAGGTCCCAATCCCGAAACAATCGAAATGCAAAATCTAGAAGGCGGATGTCCGCAAGACATCGATCGGTTCGGATTCAGGAAGCGTTCTCTTCCAGATCAGACACCTCAGGATGTTTTCGATCTTGAATGTAGAGAGGCGAGATTGATGATCACTCGTAGGCAACTAATTGCTCTGGAAAGAGAGAGAATGGAGCTTGAAAATGTGCCTGAAAATCTAGAAGAGGAGGATTTGGTGGACCCCCATCAGCTCGACATTAGAATAAGGAACCAGGGACCAAACAGTCGAGACGAACGACTCGAAGGACTGAACGAATCCATTCGATACCTAAAATTGGGGTTGGAGATTGAAGAATTAGATGTGCAATGTTATCAATGTGAACGAGATAACCGTCCGTCACCATTTGATATGTTCATTCAGGTAACTATATCATACTTGCAACGTGCCGGGCCGGGCTTTTTAAGATTTTCAGGGCCCGGCCCGGCCCGGGTTTTCTCAAAACATTTTGACCAAAAATTCGGGGGGTACAACGATTCGGGGGTACAAGGGGGTACAAAATGCCTGGGTTAATTGAATTTTTCAAACCGTCGAGTTGAAATTTTATATTTAAACGAAGCTGCGAACCATTTAGAGACAAAATTTCAATTCAGAAGTACAAAAAAAAAATACAACTTGATAAAAATGGAGTCAAAAGAAAAATGGACGATTTTTCTGTGAAGTAAAAAAATTTTCAAGAAAAAAATGTCCATAAAAATAGTTTTTTTTTTCACATAAAAAAATTGAAAAAACTTTTGAAATTTCAAAATTTTTTCCAAATTCGGAAAACCCGGACTCGCCGGTCCGGGCCGGGCCGAGGGTCACGAGTCTGGCCCTGATTTTGCAAGTATGAACTACATTAACTTTATGCGCTAAACAGAAATTGCTTTCAAAGTGATAGGGTCTATGATGACGGTGGTTTTTCACACTCTAAAACTAATAGTTTTCTTATAGAGCCGGAGAGCTCACCATTCTTCTAAACTTCCATATTTCCAGCTCACGAAGACGTCTCCAGATGGAACTGACTACATCGAACGTTTCAATTACGATAAGAGTTTGAAGGAGGCACGAAAGTATCTAATCTGCAAACTATTTGGGAATCGTCGATTGGTAACGAAAATCAAATTGCTCAGATTCTGGGGACTTCCACATGACGAAATAGTTAGTAGTCGTCCAGAAGGTATCAAGTTTGATGTTCAAGAGTTTACAACATCTGGAAATCTGTCAGAAGTGTTACCACGTGTCGAAACAATTCTAGAGCATCCAAACCGCCCGTTCACTAGTCTCTCATTGAATGAGTGGAAATTAGAAGATGCTCAGAATCCAAAAGTTCGAAGTGCAGAAGTTTTAGTGTTGAACAACAACAACATTCGTTTTGCTGATTGTGTTGCACTGTGCCGTGAAGTGCCGAATAAAAAAATCAAGATCAATACTGACCTATACATTCATTCAGAACAGTTTGGACTGCTTGTAGAGAACTTGATAGACACAAAGGGGACACTCGGTACATATCATGAAATCACCAGAATAAGGGAGGAGGATGAAGCAAGAGACGCACTAAGATTTATTGCTGAGCGTTTCGAAAACGCTGTTGTTGGGGAGAGGTAAGACTATTGTTCTTTAATATACCGTAAAACCTGTAATATAAGGGCCCCCTAATTTTCAACTTTGAGCCTATTTATCTCGGTTCCTGATAAAGATATCAAAAATGTGTCAACTGATAATTTGTTCATCATAATATCAGCAACATTTTATCAGTTGACACATTTTTGTTATCTTTTACAGTAACCGAGATATATCCGCTCAAAGTTGACAGTGTTGGGGGCCCTTCTATTACAGGTTTTACGGTAACTTTTCTACGCGGACGCTGAAATTCAAAAACAACATGCACTGATTTCATCTGTTTTACAGACTCGTCACCATTCCACTGCCTTCTGAACTTCAACTCGTTGTTTCTTATGAACCATATCAATTCAATTCAAGGATTCTTATGTATACCATCAAAATGGAAGTTGTTCAAAGTCAGAACAATTTAAAATGACTCCAATATTTTCAATATCTCGTTTTATCGTAAATTGCATTTTGGTATAATTCAGATATAGCCTCCAATATCATGACATCCATCCCTGCCTGCTTTTTCCAATTAAAGACCTAAAATAAAATAATCATTTCTCAGATTTTTTTTTGCATTTATTAAATGAACATATTTTTGTATTATAATAAGTTCAACCAGTCGCTTTACGCCCCTCCGTTTACTGTACCCGTAGTCTCATAAAGAGGCTATAAAGAGGTCAGCGATGCTTTACTGTGGTGGAACCAAGGAACGTCTTCAGAAGAATTCGAAATCGAAAAGTTCGGGCCTAAACTTTAGAAAAATTCCGATTCGACTGTCCAGGTTTCAGCTGAATCGGGTAACTTTGAATGGTTGGACAGGCACGCGACATACATCTTTACAGACGGAATTTGGTGAATGTGATTAGTAATGATAATCGTAGCTGATAACAAAATAATTCTGATGAATTGAATTTCATTAGGCTCAGACCAAAATTTATCGAGATACGGTCATTTTGAAGTTGGATCCCAAAAAATTTCGAAATGTTTCAAATTCTTCCCAATATGATCTTGTTTATACTCATTTTGAAGCTAAAATCGTAAAACATTCAAAAATATACATTTCATTGAGTTAAAGCAAAAAATGACTGAGATATTGTCGTTTATACTCTGAGAAGCGGCCGTACCATCCTAATCTTAACCTGCCATCTTGTTTCCCAGGACCCCCCGGTCCCACCACGATCTGCCGTCTTGCACGTGACGCAACCGCTGCGCATTAGTGTCTTCTCCCTGTGTCACATAGTTCATCGATTCTTGCCTCTTTTATATTCTGTATTTTCTTCATTCTCATAAGTATTTGGCTCCCAAAATGCCCGTTGCTCTAATGCGTTTGCCGAGAATTGTTCAAAAGGAAATCAAGGAAAATTTGGATCCATTTGAGATGTAAGTATTTTTTTAATCACTTAAATACAGTAATCTTTTGCCGATTTTCATTGAAAACCATCTACAGAAACTTCTCATGAAAAATAGGCGCACCTCTAAAACTGTCCTAACTGTCTACATTTCGCAATAAAATGAGCAATCTCTTTGAAATTTGAGTTAGCCGTGTCGTGAGCTTCAAAATGAGTATAAACACGACCTATTTCTGATAACTTCAATTTTTGACCTTAAAGGCGCATGGGGAAAGGTCAAAAATCAAAACCTTCCCAATATAGTAGTGTTTATACTCATTTTGTAGTTTTTGACACGGAGAACTCGAAAAAATGCGTTTCATTAATATTTTTTCCAGAACGTGCGGAATTGTCTGCGCAAGGGTTCTAAATGGACACTTGATCATCAAGAACATCAATGGACAGAAAGCAGTGATTGAACTGATTCGTGGCAGATTTTCGATTTTAACTTCGAGCTAATTTTTTGAATCGAATTTTATTAATGTTATCAATTTATCAATTGAATTCCGAAAAACTACAGTAATTCTTACTTTTCAAAACTAGCCTTCCATCTACCGTAACCTTTTCGATTACTGTACTTTTTCATTTTTTTTTCTAGAACAGATTCTGATCATAAAACTATGTACTTTGCTTTCTTGTTGAAATAAATATGTCCAAAAATGAATATTCAATGTTTCCAACGCACCGTATCAATTATACAGTACCGGAAATCATATGCCTATTTATTGATTTTTTCTGAATATTTTCTATTTTCTCTATTCTAGAACATTCTACTTTTTCAAATTTGTGAGTGGTCAAATACATGAAAATGAGCATAGTTCGCTTCAAAATCAGAGTTTCCAGGCCAACTAAACTGGAAATGATAGAGGAACTAAAAAGCTACAAAATAATACCAGTTGGATTACTGTAGCTCATCTACGAAAGGTACCGTATACACTTTTCGGACCAGAATCGGCTGGTCGGTGCGAAGGATCAAGGACATCCTCGAAGATGAAGAGCTGGTCATATTTCTCTCTCTCTCTCTCTCTCTCTCTCTCTCTCTCTCTCTCTCTCTCTCTCTCTCTCTCTCTCTCTCTCTCTCTCTCTCTCAATAAAGCTATCTAACAACGGTTTCGTACAGCCAGGAAACCAGAGCTTATTAATTATTCCCTAATTAACTTTTGTATCAAAAAATTATAACTTGTGTTAAAAATTCGAGTGTCTTTTTTTTCTTTTGGATTTTAATCTGAAAAAATTGAGTTACATATTTAAAATTATAATTAATTACCTTTATGATATTTTAATTAAAGCGGAGAAAGACATAAGAGAAAAGGCATAATCATATGATAATAACAGTAATTAATTAATTAACTACAATAATTAAATTAGACAAAAAATTTGGATCATAAGAAAAAATTAATGAGAGATAACTGGGGGAAATTTTTGGATCATAGAAAAAATGAATTAAAAACAGAGAGTATCGGTTTTTCGAATCGAATAGAAGGGAAAATTTTAAAGGATCACAGAGATTTTTTTTAAAAGCAGGTACAGTAACTCCGCTCCAAAAAAATCAACACCTACAGTAACCCAAGATGACGGGATGGGCGGCGCGCACTGTAAGCGGAGACAAATTGAATTTGGGGAATTTCTGAGAATCCGATGGTGGGAATTTGAAAATTTTGGGTTGAAGAAAAAATAATTAAAAAATAAGAGAAATTAAAAAAATTATTTCGAAGAAGAAGAAGAAGACGGACATCCGGGTTGATGGTGTTTCGACGTCTTCTGAATTCTGAAAACGTCATTTTTTGCGATTTTCACATCGTCAACTCTATTTTCTATGCAATTTCCGTTATTTTGATACCCATATTGTCATAGTTAGAAGCATTTTGAATTTGAAGTAAATTCAGAATCCAGAAGACGTTGAAATTCCGAATCTCACCAAACTAGGCCGATATGGGTATCAAAACGTCGGAAATCGCATGGAGAAGAGAGTTAACGACGTGAAAATTTCTCATTCTCAAAAAATTCTAAGAAATTTCAAAAATTCAAATTTTTAGAAATGCCAGCCTACCTCTGTCCCTTTCTTCCTCTCAACGACGGGATTCTTGTCTGTCCAGCTGGTCTATCTCCAGCATCCGACGACGCCCGGGATTCTGGTCTCGAAGGCGTCGATGGTCTATCTAGAAGGGATCCTTTCGAGTTAGATACACTTCCGACACGAGACAGTCATCCGGCAGACATATCAGACGGGGCACGTGGGATTCGCGATGGTCGTTGATCCGGGGAGCTTGTTACCGTATACCTGGAAAAATTCTAATTTTGAAAAATAGAGACTGCTTACTTACAAGGGAGGTGTTTTCAGACACCGCTTGGGAATTTTCTGAAACTTTGGATATTGGTACTTTCAGACATGCTGATTACAGTGCTGTTTTTAGTTTTTGCCCCTTGCCCTTCACAAAAAAGTTATGGGCTTTTTAAGTGATTTCAGTACTAATTTCTCACTTTTGGAGTGAATTTTTGAAAGGTTTAATGAGAGATTTTAGGCATATTTTGAGTGTGAATCGTAATTTTAGAAGTTTCTCTACAATCTGACAAAGTTTCCTTCATTTTTCGAAAAAAAAATTTTTTGAAAAAAGTTGCCATGGGGTACCCCCTTTGGTAATTTTTACAATTTTTCGAAAAAATTTTAAATGTGGTAAAATGAATTCTAAACACATAGAAATGATAAAATAAGTATTTTCACAAGATTTGGTAGCCTCATTCCATTTCGAAATTCCAACATAGTGTATTCTTCGGAAACTTCAATGGATCGTAGTCCTTCGAAAACCACCCAGTAGCACTCAAATCTTGTGAAAACATAGATTTGCATACATCCTAACCAATTTATCACTGTTCCGCTGCTAATATGATCTAATCAGGGGATTCGAGCATATATTTCGACTGGATAATGCTTTCCAGCAATGCTTCAAAAAGTTTTCAGAAATCATTTCTTGGCTATTTTCTGAAACAAGTCAAAAACTGATTTTCTCTCTCAAAATAAATGAAAATATGATTGAAAATTTTTTTTTCAAAGATAATACCACATTTTGAGACTTCGGGAATGTTCAGAAAAAAAAACAAAAAAAACTTCGAGGCAGAGGGATCGAACCTAACCCTAGTCACTTTACTATCCTTCCCTCTTCGCCACAACACCACACTTCGCTGTTCCTCTCTGCTTTCAAAAATTGTATAAGAAAGGGGGGAAATCACGCGTGAAAAAAGGTGTTTTCAGGGGCATAATTTCAGACGCATTTTTTCAGCTTCTAGGTACCGAGGGGCACGAAAAAAAATTATCTCGTTATTCGTCATGTCCGAAAGTATATGTGTACCAATTTTCAAGAAATTCTCAACCACTGTCTGAAAACACCTCCCTTGTTAGGGCTGCTGGATTACTGTAGCTCTTTTTTGGAGCTTCAAAATGAGTCGAGATTGCTCTAGGCTCCCTTCAGGATCAGAATTATATAGGTACAGTATTCCCGGTGATATTAAAAAGAACCAGATTGGTTCGGGATTACTGTACTAAGGGTTACTGTATTGTCGGAATTATAAAACTGCGACCTACGGTGTATGCAGACTCAGTGCAAAACACTCAATTTTTGTACTGAGTCTGCATACACCGAAGTCGCAGTTTTTTAATTCTGACAATAGCTAGAATAAGGATTACTGTATCTAGGCGCCTAGAATAGCTTCGAATCAGGCTGATGGATAGCCCAGATCCAGGATAGGCCTAGCAGAATTGGTCTACAGTAATCCTATGCTGGGTAGACGTACAGTAATCCAAAGCTATCTGAACTTACACAGGCCTACCAGATTCCTATCATAGCTGAACCTGAGAAATCTAGAATATCTGAAATTGGCTGAACAGTAGTCCAAAATAATAAATTTAAAAAATAGGAATTTTCGGAAAATTTCACGTCGTCAACTCTCTTTTCCATGCGATTCCCGACGTTTTGATACCCATATCGACCTATTTTGATGAGATTCTGAATTTTGACGTCTTCTGGATTCTGAATTTTGTTAAGATTCAAAATCCGTCAAACTATGGCAATATGGGTATCAAAATGACGGGAATCGAATGGAAAAGAGAGTTAAAATTTCTGGAATATGCGTTTTCAGAATTCAGAAGACGTAAAAATTCTGAACCTCTTCTAAATCCAACGAAGACGCAATTTTTTTTCAATTCTTTTATTTCCAGGAAGCCGAACAAGCAGCGGAAGACTTTGACGCTAAAACTCACTCGCTTCTGGATTGGTTGGCAGTTGAAGAGCAGAAGCTGAAGAGTGCCGGACTAGAAGACGTGGAAAAAGTGAAGCAGGAGATGGACGACGCCGAAGAACGATACAAATCGTGTCTGGCGAAAGGAGAGTCGATTCTGGAGAAGTGTCAACCGTCGGCAGAACCCGTACTCCGGAATTGGATGAGAGTCGTCGAGGCGAGATGGAAGGAGGTCAAGGAGAAGGTTGATGAGAAGGAGTTTGCACTGTTGGAAGAGGAGCAGAAGGCCAAGGAGCACGCCGAACAGATTCAGAAGTTGGCGGAATTCGCGGCCAAGAAGAGGGAGGAGTTGAACAAGATGATTGAGAAGCCGCCAGCGCAGGTATGTGGAATTTCTCGAAAATTTCACGTCGTTAACTCTCTTCTGCATGCGATTTCCGACGTTTTGATACCCATATCGGCCTAGTTTGGTGAGATTCTGAGTTTTGACGTCTTCTGGATTCTGAATTCCGAATCTCACGGAACTAGGTCAATATGGGTATCAAAATGACGGAAATCACATAGAAAACAAAGTTAACGATGTGAAAATTTCAGAAAGATACGTTTTCAGAATTCAGAAGACGTCAAAATTCTGAACTTCTTCTAAATCATGAAAACGCATCTTTCTAAAATGTTCACGTCGTCAACTCTCTTTCCCATGCGATATCCGACGTTTTGATACCCATATCGAGCTAGTTCGGTGAGATTCTGAATTTCGACGTCTTCTGAATTCTGAATTCCGAATCTCACTGAACTAGGTCGATATGGGTATCAAAATGACGGAAATTGCATGGAAAAGAGAGTTGACGAAGTGAAAATTGCAGAAAATCGCGTTTTCAGGATTTAGAAGACGTCAAAAAACTTGACATCTTCTAAATCCAACGAAAACGCAATTTTCTGCAATTTTCACTTCGTCAACTCTCTTTCCCATGCGATTTCCGTCATTTTGATACCCATATCAACCTAGTTCAGTAAGATTCAGAATTCAGAATTCAGAAGACGTCAGAATTCTGAATCTCACTGAACTAGGTCGATATGGGTATCAAAATGACGGAAATCGCACGGGAAAGAGTGTTGACGACGTGAAACTTACAGAAAATGACGTTTTCAAAAAACAGAAGCCGTGGAAGATTTTTCTGAAAACATAATTTTCTAAAAACTTTCTGAAAATGAGCTCTAAATTGTTCCAGGACCTCGACACGATGGAACAGAATCTCCGTGAGTTCGCCGAGCTCGATTTCGAGCTCCGCGAGCAACAGCCAGAAGTGGACGCCGCGTGCAAAGCCTCCAAAAAGGGTGGAGCCAGGAATCCAGCAGCCGAAATGCTCTCCATCGAATGGAAGAAGCTTTGGTTGGATGCAATGGGTCTACAATCATCATTGGATACTCAAAAAGCCCTTCTGGAAGAGATGAAACGACTGGAAGGATGGAAATGGGAGGACTGGAAGGAGAGATATGTCGAATGGAATGATCATGCCAAGGCCAGAGTCTCGGATCTGTTCCGACGAATCGATCGACTCCACACTGGAAATGTGCCAAGACAAGTGTTCATCGATGGTATTATTGGATCTAGTGAGTGGTTTTTTGGGCTGAAAATGGGCGGAAATTTGGTTGTAATTGAGCCCAGATGTGCTGAGATGCTTAAATTGGGTTTTAGCTCTGAAACTGGCTGAAAATCCGGTCAAAATGGAGCCCAGATGAGCTGAAATAAGTTTAAATGAGCATAACTGAGCCCCAGGGCTGAAAATAGCTGGAAATACGGTCGAAATTGAGCTGAAATAGGCTGAAAATGATAGAATATGATATTTGGGACATCCGGACAAACAGACATCTCTGGAAATTTGAAAAAAATATTGGGTTACGGTATCGAGAAATTGGGTTTTTTGAGCTGAAAAATGGGATTTTTTGAGCTAGAAGTTCGAATTTTTGACTTTTGGGTTACAGTACCCCCTCTCCCTCTTATTCTTCATATTCTGGAAAATTTGTAAATTTGTGAAAAAAAATTTGTAAATTTGTGAATTAGATGAATTGGACATTCGGACATTTGGACACCCGGAAAATGAGCAAATTTCGGGTTACGGTACTTCTTTGGGTCCCTTTTCTACCCTTTTTTGGATGGATTGGACATCCGGACATTTGGACACACAGAGAAATGAACAATTTGGGTTACGGTACTTTTTCTCGGGTCCCCCTTCTTCCCTTTCTTCTTTAGATGCATTACGGTAGACAACAGGACATTTGGACACACAGAGAAATGAGCAATTTAGGTTACTGTACTTGTTTTTGGGTCCTCCTTCTATCTCTTTTAGAACATCCGGACACCTGGAAACACCGAAAAATCTAATTTTTGGGTTACGGTACTTTTTTGGAGGTCCCGCTTCTATCTCCTCTTTTTAGATGGATTACTGTGGAAATCCGGACATTTGGACACACAGAAAAATCTCATTTTTCGGGTTACGGTATCCAATCTGCTTCTGGATTTCAGAAAATTCCAGAAATTTTGGGTTACGGTACTTTCTCCGGGTCCTTCTTTGGGACATCCGGACATCCAGACACACAGAAAAATCACATTTTTTGAGCTACGGTATCCCCTCCACTTCTACTGTTTATTCTGGAAATTTTGGGTTACGGTACTTGTTTTTGGTCCTTCTTCTCCAATGTTTCTCCCCATTTCTCCCCTCTCCAAAACCCATTTTTAGATGTAATCCCGAACTCAACAATCGTCTATTCTAGTGAGTTTATGGAAGTTATGGCATCTGGAATGTCTGAAAAAATCTGGAAATTTCAGTTTTTGAATGGATTTTGTGGCTCTTTTCTTCTTCTCCTCTTTTTCTGGAATGTTCTATTCTCTTCTCTTCTTTTCCGTTGTTTTCAAATCTATCTGGGTATGCAAATGTGCTCCTCCGTTGTGAATCCTTTTCATTTTGAGTGATCTTCTATCCCCCTATTTTCTGAGTTTTTTTTCTAGAATTTGAAGCCTGAAAATTGTTAATTTATAGTCAAAAATTCTTGGAATTTTCCAGGAAATCGCTAGGATTGCTCAGCTTAAAAAGTACAATTTCCAGAATTCCCAACGTCTCGTTTGGAAATGGAGAAGGTTGCCGATCGATTCGACAAGGGAGATGGTATGATTAACGCCAAGGAGTTCATCAATGCGTTGAGATTCGATTCGGCTAATGTGAGTTGCTGAAAATGGCTGAAAATTGGGTTTTTGGGCTGAAAATCGTCAATTTTGACTAAAAAATGGCTGAAAATCGATGGTTTTGAGCTGAAAAAATGCGGAAAATCGTCATTTTGAGCTCAGAATTGAGATTGATTTTTGAGCCGAAAATTGAGATTTTTAAGCTGAAAAACGTCAATTTTGAGCTAAATATTCGGATTTGGGGCTAAAAATCGTCATTTTTAGGCTTAATATCCATATTTTTTAGACTTAAAATTGTGATTTTTCAGCCTGAAAATCGCCATTTTCACGCCTAAATATGTCAATTTTGAACCAAAATTTGAGAATTTTCGAGCTGAAAATTCACAAAAATTCTGAAAATTTCCCGCCAAATTTTCCAGTCTGAAAATCTGTAATGATCGATTTTTTTCAGCGCAACGCGAAACCCCAAACGGACACCGAGAAGATCACCCACGAGATTGAGCGACAGAAGAAGACGTGCAGCTGCTGTCAACCGTATCAAATTGAGAAGATCTCCGAGAATCATTATCGGGTCAGTTTTTTTTGGAAATTTGAAGAAATTTGGGATAAAAATCTGAAAAATCTGGAATTTTTGAGCCAAAATGGGCCAATTTGGGCCATTTTAGCATGGTGGCCTAACTTTTTCAAGATGAGGTTTTCTAGGCCATCATGTTGAAATGGGCTATAAACACCATCCGGACCATTTCTAGGCCAAGAAAAGTTGGTGGCCTAGAAAAACCCAACTTGCAAAAGTTAGGCCACCACGTGAAAATGGCCTAGAAATGACCTAACATTTACCTGGTCTGATTTCTAGGTCATTTACCATGGTGGCCTAACTTTTGCAGTTTGAGGTTTCTAGGCCACCAAGTTAACATGACCTTGAAAACATACCAGGTGCATATTGGACCGTTTCTAGGCAATTTTAGCACGGTGGCCTAGAAAGTTCCGCTAGCAAAAGTTAGGCCACCTAGCCAAAATGGCCTAGAAACGATCCAATATGCACCTGGTGCGTTTTCTAGGTCATTTTCACGTGGTGGCCTAGAAAACGCAACTTGCGAAAGTTAGGCCACGACTTTTTCTCAAATTAGACGAGCAAAAATTAGCGATTTTACGCGGTTTATGTAGACAATAGATTACGGTAGATTTCTTACTGAATTAAGGTATAAACGATTTATTGACCAGAATACAGTATGAAATTCTTTGCAGTTCGGTGCCCCTCTAATAGAAGGGCCCTCTAGAGGTACCTTGGGGGAGTCGAGTGACCTATTACAGTATTCAATATTTAATTAATTCTTCTTGCAGTTCGGAGACACCCATATCAAACGAATGGTCCGAATCCTCCGATCGACTGTGATGGTTCGCGTGGGTGGTGGATGGGAATCGCTGGATGAATTCCTGCATAAACACGATCCATGTCGAGCGAAGGGACGTCTCAACATCAATATGTTCCCAGAAGCACGACCAATCAATGCATTGGATTCGATGAGGGCATTCACGAAGAATCGACATGCGAAGGAGATGCCACCGACGAGTGGAACCCCGGGACCAATTATGAAGATTCGAGAGAAGACGGATCGAAGTGTTCCGATGAGTGGAGGATTGGGTGGAACTGCTGGGTAGGTGTAGGATGAGCAATTACAGTATACCCTCGAAGTAGATTAGTCTAGAAGGCTCCTAGGGCCTCCTAGAGCCTCCTAGACTTCAGAATCATTTAGAATCGTCTAGAATCTTTTAGAATCCACTAGATGCCTCCAGAATCCTTGACGATCCTCTAGAAGGCTCTAGAATCATACAGAATACTCCTTCGAATTCTTAAAATCGTCCTAAATTAGCCTAGGCCTACAGTCAAGAGTTTCTAGCTACAGTAATCCAACGATTCTTGGAATTCTTCGAATTTTTGGAAAGTTTCACATCGTTAACTCTCTTTTTCATGCGATTTCCGACGTTTTGATACCCATATCCACCTACTTCAGTGAGATTCTGAATCTTGACGTCTTCTGAATCCTGAATTCACTTCAAACTCAAAATCCTTCAAACTAGGGCAATATGGGTATCAAAAGGTCAGGCATCGCATGGAGAACAAAGTTAACGATGAGAAAATTTCAGAAAATTGCGCTTTCAGGATTTAGAAGAGGTTCAGGAGTTCGACGTCTTCTCAAATCTGAACACTTTCTGAAGTTTTATGTCGCTAACTCTCTTTTCCATGCGATTTCCGTCATTTTGATACCCATATTGCCATAATTTGAAGGATTTGAAATTCAGAATCCAGAAGACGTCAGAATTCAGAATCTCACCAGACTAGGTCGAAAACGTCGGGAATCGCAAGGAAAAGAGAGTTGACGACGTGAAAATTTTCAAAATATCAAAAAAATCCAAAGATTCATGGGATTACTGTAGCGGAATTCCTGACTGTAGTCTGGGCTAATTTAGGATGACTTTAAGAATTTTAAGGAGTATTCTGGCTGATTCTAGAGGCTTCTGGAAGTCCTTCAAGGACTCTGAAGGCGTATAGTAGATTCTGAAGGATTCTAGAAGGCCCTAGAGGCTTCTAGATTATTCTGACACTTTCTGGAGCTCTCTGTATCGAAAAATTGCACATTTTTGTACTTCAAAATTTTTCTAGGTATACTGTAACAAACTCCCCGGACCAACGACCATCACGAATCCCACGTGCACCATCTGATATGTCTGCCGGACGACTGTCTCGTGTTGGAAGTGTCTCCAACTCAAAAGGATCACTTCTAGATGGACCATCAACGCCTTCTAGGCCAGAATCGCGGGCGTCGTCGGATGCTGGAGATAGACCAGCCGGACAGACGAGAATCCCGTCGTTGAGAGGAAGAAAGGGACAGAGGTAGGGGCAGTTTTTGGATTTTTTTTTTAAATTTAGAGTTTTGGAAATTTTCACGTCGTTAACTCTCTTTTCCATGCGATTTCCGACGCTTTGATACCCATATCGACCTGGTTTGATGAGATTCGGAATTTTGACGTCTTCTGGATTCTGAATTCACTTCAAATTCAAAGTTCCTCAAACTATGGCAAATGGTATCAAAATGACGGAAATCGCAAGGAAAGGAAGGTTCACGACGTGAAATATTTTAGAAAATTGCGTTTTCAGAGTTCAGAAGACGTCAAGTATTTTTGTCGTTTTTCTAAATTCTAAATCCTGAAAACGCAATTTTCTGAACTTTTCACGACGTTGTTCTCTTTTCCATGAGATTCCCGACGTTTTGATACCCATATTGCCGTGGTTTGAAGAATTTTGAATTCAGAATCCAGAAGACGTCAAAATTCTGAATCTCTCCAAACTAGGCTGATATGGGTATCAAAATGACGGAAATCGCACGAGAAAATGGGTTGACAACGTGAAAATTTCTGAAAATGAGATTTTCAAGATTCAGAAGACGTCGAAATTTGGAAAATCTTCTGAATTCTGAAAACGAAAATTTCTGAAAATTTTATATCGTCAACTTTGTTTTCCGTGCGATTTCCGTCATTTTGATACCCATATTTCCCTACTTCGACAAATTTGGAATTCAGAATCCAGAAGACGTCAGGTTTCTGAATCTCACTGAACTAGGTCGATATGGGTATCAAAATGACGGAAATCGCACGGAAAAGAGAGTTAACGACGTGAAAATTTCAGAAAATTGCGTTTTCAGAATTCAGAAGACGTCAAAAAATTTTTTGAAATTTTTTTTGCAAATTTCAATTTTTCAGATACACTCCACAACACCATCAACCCGGATGTCCGTCTTCTTCTTCGAAATAATTTCTCTAATTTTTAATTTTTTTCTCTTTTTATACCAACCTAAATTTTCAAATTCCCACCACCGGATTCTCAGAATTTCTATTCAAATTCCCCCTTTCAATTCATCTCCGCTTACAGTGCGCGCCGCCCATCCCGTCATCTTGGGTTACTGTAGGTGTTGATTTTGTTGAGTCGGGATGGATTACTGTAATTCTTTTTTTTTAATTCTCTGTGATCCTTTAATTTGTTTCCCCCAAACTTTCTAAAAAATTCGATTCTAAAAACCGGTACTCTCTGAATTCATTTTTTTCTCTATGATCCAAATTTTTTGTCTAATTTAATTATTGTAATTAATTAATTAATTACTGTTATCACATGATTATGCCTTTTCTCTTATGTCTTTCTCCGCTTTAATTAAACTATCATAAAGGTATTTTCAAAAAATTTCAAAAATCAATTTTTTCCAAATTTCCGAAAAATTCTCACCAGAGCGAACTTGCTCATTTTTCAGACACAAAGCTTAAAAATCAATAAAACAATCAATTTTAATTCAAAAAAAGGAGAAGAAAACCAAAACTTTTACAATTGAAAGAGATAGGAAAAATTGAGATTTTTGGGGAGAAATGAGGGGAAAATATAAGAATTCAAATAAATAAAAAATTGAGATAATCCTGTTGAAATTCACATCAATCACTTTTTGATACGCTCATCGGCGAATGCGTCCTCCGGGTGTCCTTCCATGCTGAAAATAGGGTGATTTTAGGTCAAAATGGTAAAAAACAGGCTTAAAATGGCCTGGAAAAGGGTGAAGTGACTGACAATTCGCTGAAAATCGGTTAAAATGGTAAAAAATCATCAAAAATCGGAAAAAATAGACCTGGACCAACTTTCAGCACATTTTAGACCCATTTTAAACTATTGAAATCGAACAAATCAGGGTTGAACCGATTTTCAGGCAACATATTTCAAGCTATTTTTGAGCCTAAATCTGGCTAAAAATCTAGAATTGGCTGCATAGACTACAAACTACACCCCACTTCCTCAAATTTCGAAAAAAAAACTCACAAATCCTGCAAGAACAATCGCTGCGAGACCTGCGTGCCCTGCAGCTTCGCCATATCATCATGAGTGAGTTGGAAGTCGAAAATGTCGTGATTCTCCTGAATGCGTGCCTCGTTCGTCGACTTTGGAATCATGGTGAGTCCCCGTTGAAGAGTGTGTCGAAGGAGAATCTGAGCTGGCGTCTTTCCGTGTTTCGCCGCCAAATCCTTCACTGATTGATCCTCCATATCCTGTGGTGCTGGCGCCCATTCGAGTTTTCTGAAAATGGGTTTTTTTTGGGGCGGTTTTAAGGGATTTCTCTCAATTTTAAGCCTGAAAATCCACTGAAAACCAAACTTTTTCCAGCAAAATAGATCAAAAATGTGCAAAAAATCCCTTTTCAGGGCCAATCTATACAATTTAAAGCCAATTTTTAGTGATTTTCAGGCTCCAAAACCCATTTTTCAGGTATTTTCAGTGCATTTCTGGCCTGAAAAATCAATTTTTGGTGGATTTTTACCTATAAAATTAAGGAAAATTGATTAAAAATAAGAGATTTTCGGGTGAAAATCTGCAAAAAAAACCCCTTTTCCAATGCTTTTAAGGGCCAAATTTCACAATTTCGAACCAATTTTCAGTGATTTTCAGCCTTATCAATGCTTTCTGGGACATTTTTCAGTGCTTCTCAAAGATTTCAAGCTGATTTTTAGTGATTTTCAGGCTCCAAAACCCATTTTCAGCCACTAACCCTCCATTCGGGAGCTGAAAATCGACACGTCCCGGGCTTCCGAGTGTTGCGTACGAGGTGACGATGATATTGTGCTTCTTGCAGAATGCCACGTGGTCGTTTTGAGGGAAATACAGATGAAGTTCCACTTGGGACACATGCACAGGTGTCAGATTCAGGTCGAGGGCTTTCTGGAAACGGAAATTGGTTTTTTTGAATTTAGGAGTTTGGGGGTAATTTATAGCTAATTGTTAGGTAATTAGGCTCATTTTAGGTCATTTTTAGGCAAAATTTGGGTTGATTAGCCACAATTAAAGTCATTTTTATGCAACATTTGGAGTGATTAGGTTCATTTTTGGTCATTTTTAGCTAATTTTGAGTTGATCTGGGCTCATTTTAGGTTATTTAAAGCTGAATTAGGGGGTTATTAGGCTCGTTTCAGGTCATTTTAAAGCAAAAAATAGGGTAGTTAGGCTGATTTTAGGTCATTTTGAGCTAAATTTTGGGGTAATTAGGGTCATATTAGGTCAATTTAAGACAAAATTTGGGGTAATTAGGCTCGTTTTAGGTAATTTTTAGACAAAATTTGGGGTGATTAGGCTCATTTGAGGTCATTTTTCGGCAATTTTTAGCATCTTTTCCGCCGATTGCACCCATAACTTCTTCAATTGCTCCTCAAATTTTATAGAACTCTCATTTTTTTTTCCTCTTCTCTAGGTTCAAAACGAGCATGTTTCCCAAATTTTGACCTTAAAGGCGCATGGTCCAGAGTTATTGCCGGTGTTTTGGCTCATTTTGAAGCTCCCAACAAGCCAAACTCAAAAATCGATATTTCATCATTTTTGGACCCCTCGAAACTTCAACATTGCTTAATTATGGTCATGTTTAGGCTCATTTTGGAGCTCTAAACGAGTAAAATGCGATTTTGGAACCATTTTCCATCAATTTTTAACAATTTTTAGACGTTTTCCCCGCACCTTAATCTGTTTCTCATTCCAATTCGAGACTCCAACGGCCTTCGCGAGTCCCTTCTTATGAATCGCATCGAATTGTTTCCAAATCTCCTCCACAGACACTGCAATCTTCTCCGTCATATCGTCGTTGAACGCCGTTGGCATGTGAGCCAGATACAAATCCACGTAGTCCGTTTTCAGACGTTTCAGCGACTCTTCCAGTGCTGGCTCCAGCTTTCCGGGTGCTAGTTCGTTGGTCCACGCCTGGAAAAGTGGATTTCATATTTCTAGCTCAAAAACCGCAAATTTCGGCTCCTAAAACAACATTTTTGGCTCAAAATTCCACTTTTCAGCTCCTAAAATGCACGTTTTCGCTTTGAAAATTCCATCTTTCTAGCTCAAAATCCAATTTTTTTAAACTCTAAAAAAATGCGATTTATCATCTCAAAACTCCAGTTTTAGCGTACAAAATCAAGCGTTTCAGACTACAAACTCAATTTCTCAAGAGAAAAATCGATTTTTAGCTCTAAAAATCAATATGAACCTTAGTGGTGATGAAAAGCTCCTCTCTCTTGACCACGCCCTCTTTGATCAGCTCCTGAATCGCCGTCCCAATCGCCTCCTCATTCTGATAGCACGTCGCCGTGTCGATCAATCGATAACCGGCCTTGATTGCGGCCTTCACTGCCGCACCGACGACGTCTGGAGCTGATTGCCACGTGCCAAGACCAAGAGTTGGAATTGGGGTTCCGGTGGAGAGAGTGAGCGAGTGTGGAGTGCCAGACATCATCTGGAAAGTGGGAAAATGCGGGAAAATCGATGAAAATTGAGAAAAAATCGACTGGAAACAAAGAGAAAAAGTTGAAAAATTCGAATTTTTCGGACGATTTTTAGCAGGAAACCGATAAAAATTATACGAAAATTGGCCAGAAAACCGTCTGAAACAGTCTAAAATCGAGAAAAAACTATGAATTTCGGCCTAAAAACTTGGAAACTCGTGAAATTTAGGCTGGAAAATGCGAAAAATAAGATGTGTGCACTTGCGCGTAAGATTCGGTGCAAAGTGTTCAAACACCGCAATAGTAAGAAATAGGGCGGGAAAGTTTAATTTTTGAACTTTGTAAACTGAATTTGGACAATTATCACCGGAAATCGATGAAAACTGCATGAAAAATACTTCAAAAAATGGACACAAATGATTAACAATCAATAAAAGTTATAAATTTTGACCCAAAAACTTGAAAATCGAGGAAAAAAATTTCAGGCGATTTTGATCTATAATGACTAGAAATCGATGAAAAATTGTCAGGAAACCATGAAAATCGATGAATTTGCAAAAAATTTGGACCTAAAAATCGGAAAATCGATGAAAAATCCATTTTAGGCCAATGGGGACGATTTTGGCCGGAAATCGATGAAAATCACATGAAAAACCATCAGAAAATTAGTCCAAATCATTTAAAATCGATGAAATCTAAAAATTTTCACCCAAAAACTCGAAAAATCGATGAAAAATAGGCTAGAAATTCGAAAAATCGGCCTAAAAATAGTTTGGCGCCCAAAACAGTTCAAATCGACGCACAGGCGGACGCATTTAGGAGCGTGTTTTGAAATTGGCGCGAAACTCAAATTTTAAAACTTTGAAACAGGATTTCATGAATTTTAACGATAAAACACCTAAAAATTAGTGAAAAATAGCGATTTTAAATGAATTTTATTAGGATTCATGTAAAAAATAGCATAAAATTCAACAAAAACAACAGGAAAAATCGATAAAAGATGAGGAAAATGATCAAATTTAGGTTTCGACTACAGTACATTTGATTGTTGAGCTCCTAGAAACTTGAATTAAAATCGATTTCGATGGATCCGGCATTCGAAGTTCTTGTTCGAGTTCTCCATGGACTCGTCTGCAAAATATCGATTTTTTCAAAAAAATTCGGATTTTCCGGAAAAATCAAATTTTCAGCCCAAACTCACGACCAAATTTTTTTGAATTTTCCAAAAAATTTATCGACATTAACATAGCCATTGAATTGAATGAATAGGTGGCTTCCAATGGGTGGATTTGAAGTAATCCATCCTTTTATCAAAATATAACACTCTGAATTTCCTCCATTCACATTCAAAACTCGTAGATGATTCTCGTAGCGTGTCTGAAAACTGAAAAATTCCGGAAGAAATCGATTAAAATTGGCGATTTTTAGCCTAAAAATGCGTATTTTTTCGAAATTTCCTTGTGTCCGCAATTGCGCGTAGGATCCGGTGCAAAGTGTGCAAACACCACGGACATAGGAAAATGCGCGGGAAACTTCAATTTTTGAATTTTAAACTGATTTTCCAACTTTTTCGCCAACTTACCGACACCAATTTTTCCAAAATGTCGTGTGATGTCTCCAACAGCTTACATTCGAAAATTCTAGTGAAATCTAGCGATTTTTTGAGCAATCTAACGGCTAAATTTGAGAATCCCCTGGAAAACAGCTCGCGGGTTCGAATTGGCGGACATTTTCCGGAAAACTCTAGAAAAATCGAGTCCACTTCGTTTGGTGGTTGATAGAGAATACAATTATCGAAAGTGCATATTTCGAAAATTGAGAAAAGTGTGAAAAATTGGGAATTTCTCGGAGAATTTGCCCATGAAATTTTCAGAATCGATTCGCCATTTTTATAGAGATTCAAGAAGTTTTGTGAGCCAAAAATGAGCATTTCGTCGACGTGGAATTGAAGAAAATCGACAAGATTCCTCTCGTTATGGGCGGTTTGGCGAAGGCGGAGTCTGCAAATTCGCTCTATTGAACTTTTTCCGAAATTTTAATAAAACCTGTCTTTTAAATCCAAAAATTTGATGCATCTGAGCTTTAATTTCTCCGATAAACAATTCCAATTTTTTTCAGGGATTTCTTCCAATTTTTCCGGAATTTTTTCCATTTTCAGCAATTGAATTTCGTTTTGCAATTTTTGAATTATCTCGTCTTTCTCTTTCTCAATTTCCTCGTTTCTTAATTGCTCTTCTATCAAAATTTCCATCAAATTTGAAGGTTTTGAGTCCTGAAAATCCGAATTTTTCAATAAATTTTTGAAAAATCAATTTTACCTCGATTTCTGGAAAAATTTCGCGAATTTCCAGGCGGAGATCATCAATTCTGGCCAATAATTTCAGAAAATCGATATTTTCACTCATTTTTAGTGCTGAAAATCAAGAAATTAAGCGAAATTTGGGCTGAAAAATGCGAAAAATAGAATGTGTGCAGTTGCGCGTAGAGTCTGGTGCAAAGTGTGCAAACACCACAAGAGTAAGAAAAAAGCCGGGAAACTTCAATTTTTGAATTTTGCAAGCTGAAATCGATAAAATCTGTAAATTTGAGCAGGTAAACTGGAAAATTCGACGAAATTGCTGAAAACTGGGCTAAAAAAGACTTCGACGCACAGGTGGACGCATTTGGGAGCGTGTTTTGAAAGAGGCGCGAAGCTTGAATTTTCAAATTTCGACTCATAATTTTATGGATTTTATTGATAAAAGGCTAAAAAATTATAGTGAAAAAAGGATTTTATTAGGATTCAAGATAAAAAACAGCATAAAAATTACAAAAGTGTGTCAAAAAGATTTAAAAAAATCGACAAAATGATCAAATTCCGGCTCCAACTACAGTACACTTGATTGTTGAGGAGCTTTTTGTAATTTGAATGAAAATCCATTTCGATGGGTCCGCCATACGGAATTCTCGCTCGAATTCTCCATAGATTCGTCTGGAAAATATCGATTTTTGATCAATTTTCAGCCATTTTCCTAAACTTACGCCAACATTTTTCTGAATTTCTTGAAAAATTTGTCTACATTGAAATCGCCATTAAATTGAACCAATAATTCGCTCCTGATCGCCGGATTTTGAGAAATCCATCCTTTAATCAAGATATTACACTCGGCATGACCTCCATTTAGGTTCAAAACTCGTAGTTGTGGGACGAGGAGGGCCTGAAAATTCCAGAAAAATCGATAAAATCAAGAAATTTCGGCGGAAAATGATATTTTCAGACATTTTTAGTGCTGAAAATCGAGAAATTCGCCGAAAATTAGGCTAGAAAATCCAAAAAATAGACTATGTGCACTTGCGCGTAGGATCCGGTGCAAAGTGTGCAAACACCACGAACGTCGGAAAAAGGGCGGGAAACTTTAATTTTTGAATTTCGAGCATAATTAGGCTTATTTTTAGTGTTTTTCTCGGTGAAAATTGCAAAAAAATCAATTTTTCACCGATTTTCAATCACTAACCGCAGTCATCTTTTGCAAAATGTCCACTGATGTCTCCTGAAGCTCACACTCGTAAATTTTCGTGAATTCTCGGCATTTTTTGGCCAATCCAGCGGTAATGCTCGAGAATCCACTGGAGAACAACTCGCGGGTTCGAATTGGCGGGCATTTCTGGGAAAAAGTTTGAAAAATCGAGTCAAATTCGTTTGGAGCCTGATAAATGACACAATTATCGAATGAGCATGTTTTGAAAATTGAGAAAAGTGTGAAAAGTTGAGAAATTTTCCAATTTTTTGGGAAATTTGAATTTTTCCATGAAATTTTCAGAATCGATTCGCCATTTTTATAGAGATTCAAGAAGTTTTTTGAGCCAAAAATGAGCATTTCGTCGACGTGGAATTGAAGAAAATCGACAAGACTCCTCTCTTTATGGGCGGTTTGACGGAGGCGGAGTCTGGAAATTCGCTCAATTGATAATTTTTTGAAATTTCTTATAAAACCTGTCTTTTAAATCTAAAAATTTGATGCATCTGAGCTTTAATTTTTCCGAAAAACAATTCCAATTTTTTTCAGGGATTTTTTCCAATTTTTTCGGTAATTTTCCCATTTTCAGCCACTGAATATCATTTTGCAGCTTTTGAATCATCTCCTCGTTTTTTAATTGCTCTTCTATCAGAATTTCCATAAAATTCGAAGACTTTGAGTCCTGAAAATTCGAAATTTTCGAAAAAATTGAAAATTTTTATTTTTACCACTTTTTCCTCGATTTCTGGAAAAATTTCGCGAATTTCCAGACGGAGATCATCAATTCTGGCCAATAATTTCAATAAATCGATATTTTCTGACATTTTTAGTGCTGAAAATCGAAAAATTCGGCGAAATTTAGGCTAGAAAATGCAAGAAAATAGGATGTGTGTACTTGCGCGTACGATCTAGTGCAAAGTGTGCAAACACCACGAGTGTCGGAAAAAAGCCGGGAAACTTCAATTTTTGAATTTTAACCGGAGAATCGATGAAAATCACATTAAAAATGACCAAAAAACTGATCCAAAATTTAAAAAATCCATAAAAATTTTATAATTTTGCATGAAAACTCAAAGAAAACACTGAAAATTGAGCTACACAATGCTTTGAAGATTCAAAAATTAAAGTTTCCCGCTTCTTTCCTTACGATTTCAGTGTTTACACCGTTTACACCGAATGATACGCGCAAGTGCAGACACACAATTTTTCGCATTTTTCAGCCCGAATTTGGCCGAATTTCTCGATTTTCAGCACGAAAAATGACTGAAAATGTCGATTTATTGAAATTATTGACCAGAATTGATGATCTCCGCCTGGAAATTCGCGAAATTTTCCCAGAAATCGAGGTGAAATTGATTTTTCAAAATTTTTTTGAAAAATTCGAATTTTCAGGAGTCAAAGGTTCCAAATTTAATGGAAATTTTGATAGAGGAGCAAATAAGAAACGAGGAAATGATTCAAAAGTTGCGAAACGAAATTCGATTGCTGAAAATGGAAAAAATTCCGGAAAAATTGGAAAAAATTCCTGAAAAAAATTGGAATTGTTTATCAGAAAAATTAAAGCTCAGATGCATCAAATTTTTAGATTTAAAAGACAGGTTTCATCAGAAATTTCGAAAAATTATCAATAGAGCGAATTTGCAGACTCCGGCTCCGCCAAACCGCCCATAACGAGAGGAATCTTGTTGATTTTCTTCAATTCCACGTCGACGAAATGCTCATTTTCGGCTCACAAAACTTCTTGAATCTCTATAAAAACGGCGAATCGATTCTGAAAATTTCATGGGCAAATTCTCCGAGAAATTCCCAATTTTTCACACTTTTCTCAATTTTCAAATTATGCACATTCGATAATTGTGTCATTTATCAAGCTCCAAACGAATTGGAATCGATTTTTAAGAAAATTTCTGAAAATTGTCCACTAATTCGAACCCGCGAGCTGTTTTCCAGTGGATTCTCAAATTTAACCTGGAGATTGCTCAAAAATTCGCTAGATTTTACTAGAATTATTGAATGTGAGCATCTGGAGACATCCCACAGCGTTTTGCAAAAATTGGTATTGGTAAGTTGGCGGAGAATTGGCGAAAAATCAGTTTAAAATTCAAAAATTGAAGTTTCCCGGCTATTTTTCGACATCCGTGGTGTTTGCACACTTTGCACCGGATCCCACGCGCAATTGCGGACACCAGTCCATACACTAAAATTTCGAAAAAATAAGCATTTTTCAGCCAAAAATCGCCGATTTTTATCGATTTTTTTCCCGGAATTTTGATTTTCTTTTGTTTTCAGACACACTACGAGAATCATCTACGAATTCTGAATCTAAATGGAGGAGATACAGAGTGTAATATTTTGCTCAAAGGATGGATTGTGCATAATCCACCGATCGGAAGCGAATTTCTTGTTCAATTCAATGGATCTTTCAATGTCGGCTGGTTTTTCAAGAAGTATAATAAAAATTTGGCGTAAGTTTGAAAATCTGGAAAAAATAATTATCTTGAAATTTTCCAGACGAATCCATGGAGAACTTGAACGAGAATTTCGAATGACGGACCCATCGAAATGGATTTTAATTCAAATTTCTAGGAGCGCAACAATCAAGTGTACTGTAGTTGGAGCCAAAAATTGATCATTTTCCTCATCATTTATCGATTTTTCTTGTTATTTTTCTGACAGTTTGTTAATTTTTGTGCTGTTTTAATGAATAGAATTCTTTGAAAAATCTCTTTTTCACCAGTGTTTTTGCAGGTTTTGAGTCCTGAAAATTCGAAAAATCGATAAAATTTTTTGAAAAATCATTAATTTTTCTTTGATTTCTGGGAAAATTTCGCTAACTTTTTCGAAATTCAAGCTGGAAAATGAGAAAAATAGAATGTGTGCACTTGCGCGTAAGGTTCGGTGCAAAGTGTGCAAACACCGGAATAGTAGAGAAAAAGCCGGGAAACTTCAATTTTTAAAATTTGAGCCTTATTTTATCGATTTTTTGATCCTTTTTTTGTGCAAAAATTGACAAAAATAATGACTTTTTTTGTGGAAAAATGGCTGAAAAACAAAAAATCTGAAAAATCAATTTTTCCGTTTTTTGCTCGAATTCTGTTTTTTTTTTCGAATTTCCTGACGATTTTTACCAATTTATAGCAAATTTTCTGTTTAAAATTTTGAAAAATCGATATTTTCACTCATTTTTAGTGCGAGTTTTAGCTGAAAAATGCTTATTTTTTCGAAATTTTAGTGATGGACTGGTGTCCGCAATTGCGCGTAGGGTCCGGTGAAAAATGTGCAAACACCGCGGTTGTCGAAAAATAGCCGGGAAACTTCAATTTTTGAATTTTGAGCCTAAATTTTATCGACTTTCGGCTTATTTTTAGTCATTTTTCCGTTAAAAAAATCGATTTTTTTTCCAGAATGAGTCTTCTTCATCAATATGTCCAGAAAGCAGTCACTAAAAAATTCGAAAATGATGAATTTACGGATTCAGAATCAGAATCCGGCGCAGAAGAAGACGTGATTACAGATTCAGAAGACGTCGCGTTTGATGAGGAGCCAGCGAAAACGGAAAGAAGAAAAGAGGCGGCGCGAATTCAAAAAATTCGGGAAAAAAGGCGGAATTTAAGGGAAAAATCTGAGGATTTTCTGGAAAAATTAGTTTCCAAAGAGATAGAAATTTCGGATTTTTTGGAGAATTTGGGAAAAGAGGAAAATCAATATTCAGCCGTTGAATTGATGGGAAAACTCGCTGAAATTACTGTAAAACAGCTGAAAATCCAATGTCGTCGCGTCGAATTCCTGAGCGAAGAGCTGGAGCTGGAGAGCAAAAAATCGATATCGATTACTCGAAGAATTCAGGAAAGTCAGGAGAAAAATGAAGTTTTAACCCGAAAAATCGGTAAATTTCAAGAAAAATTGAAAGATGCTCGAGGATTTTTGAATGAGCAAAAGGCAACGTGCCAGAGGAATTATGGGTGCTCACCGGCGAAAATTCGACGACTTAGGGTTTGAAATAATTTCTCAATGCAGCGAATTTGCATTTTTTTTTCAGGATTTTTCGACTTCCCGCCCATCGACCAGCCAGCTACCGTACTACATTCCAGACCCGAACGATGGAAAATTCAAGTCCACAGGAGGATATGACCTAGATATGGAGGATTCTGATTGATTTTTTTTAGATTTTAGATTTTAAAAAATAATACGTTTTATCTTTTTTTTGCTCAAAAATGCCATATTTCTGTCTTTTTTTCTGTTTTTTTTTTCGATTTTCAATAAATTTTTGCTCTTAAAATCGAGTTTTTTACTCTGAAGATGGCAAAAATCGGTGTTTTCTTGTGATTTTTACGGTGAAATTTTGAAAAATTGAGTTTCCCGCCTAAAATCGAGTTTTCAGTGTTTGCGTACAAGCACGTACTTTCAGTGCCCAACACTTTACGCGCAAGTTTTCAAATTGAGTTTTACCGTTTTTTCGAGCTTTTCCTGCTAAAAATTGAGCGTTTTTAGCTAAAAATGGACAGAAAAATTGATTTTTCGGATTGAAATAAGCAATTTTAACTGAAAAAAACGGAAAATCCATATGGAGGAGATGAGAAAAAGAGCCGACGGAGAAGAAGACAAAAATGGGAAATTCTGTGGATCCTAAATAATTTTTTTCTGATTTTAATAAATTTATGTACATTTTTTGGTCGAAAAATAGCTTTGAAAAATGCAATTTTCCCGTTTTTACCTTGAAATTTTGAATTTTCGAATTTCCCTCCAAAAATTGAGCCTTCAGTGTTTGCGTACACAGGCACGTACTTCAATACCCAAGACTTTACGCGCAAACTTTTAGAATTATTTTTTTCAGCTAAATTTCACGATTTTTCAGCTTAAAAATGAGCAAATCTAACCGGAAAAAGCACAAAATTCAAGAAGAAAAAGAAGGAGAAGAGCCGATGAAGAAAAAATCGAAAAATGAAAATTCAGAAGATGATCCAGAAGACGTGACGGATTCTGATTATGATGAGGAAGAAGGTTTGGCGCCAAATTCAAAATTTTAAAAAAATTTAAAATTCCAGAAGAATCCGAACTGCTCGCGCTGGAAGAGATGATGCGAAAGATGACAGTGCTAGAGGAGGAGAATCGAGAGATCAAGGAGAGAGTGGAGACGGTAGAGAAAGAGAACGAGGAGTTGAAGGAGAAGATTCGAGAAATGGAGAAGAAAAATGCGGAAAATTGATTCTAATTGCTCTGTAAATATCATGTTAAATAAATTTTTGGGTTTTTTTCCATTTTTTTTTCAGCGAAAATTTGAATTTTCTAGAATTTTCGTCAATTTTCCTGCAAAAATCATCGATTTTATGCGAAAATTTGCTATTTTCGACCTTGAAATCGAATTTCTAGGCCAGAAAATCCATTTTTCAGACCTCCCGCACTTTGCGCGTCAGGTCTGGTGCAGGGACTACGGTAGGCGGAAAAGTCGAATTTTCGAGTTTTTTCGTTATTTTTTTGGCATTTTCTTGATAAAAACTGAAGTTTTCGGTGGTTTCCCTGCTAAAAATTTTTATTTTCTTTCAAATTTCATCAAAAACCCAGAAATTTCCGTTTTTCAGACCACCCATACTTTGCGCGTCAGGTCTGTTGTATGAACTTGTACGCAAACACCGAACCTGGAATTTTCGAAAATTTCGCGTTGTTCTTCGTCATTTTTCGCCTATATTTCTGGAATTTCAACCAAAATTTTGCATTTTCAGTCGATTTTTTTGGATTTTCTGGTTATTTCATGGATTTTTCGCCTATTGTTCTGTATTCTCAGCCGATTTTTCTGAAAAAAAAACGTTTTCAAAATTTTCAGAATGACCACCATCAAACAGGAAATAAATGAAGAGCCGGATGGAGCAGAGGGTCCAGAGAGAAAAAGAGCCAGGAGAGCAGAAGATCAAGGTAAAAGACCGAAAAATCGATATTTTTTCAATTTTCTTGGCCTAAAAATCGATAATTTTCCCAAATTTTGGGCCCAAAAATCGATAATTTTCCCTATTTTTAGGCTCAAAAATTCAAATTTCCAGGCTCGTCCAGCGATCAGGACGCTCAAACTCAACTTTACAATCTGCGCATTGAGAACGAAACTCTGAAATCGAGAATCCAACAGCTGGAAGAGGCTCTCCGGAATCGGCCAGCAATCGATATTTCGAATAAAGTGGAGGAGATGGATCATTGGATCAAAAAGTTGGAGAAAATCCATGACGAAGATATCGATTTGTTGAAAAAGTCGATGAGCGATTTGGCTGAAAATTTAAAGCAGGAATTCGCCGGAAAAATCGATATTTTCAGCCAAAAATTCGATGGAAAAATCGATACTTTGAGCCAGAAAATCGATAATTCCAGCCAAAAAATCGATAAAATGGAGAAATCTCAACAAAAAAAGACTGATAAATTGGCTCAAAAAGTCGAGGACAACGAGGAGGATCTTCAAAAATTAAGCCGGAAAATCTCAAAAATCGATAAATCGATTAAAGTGGAGAACGAGAAGTCCGTGAAGCACATGGAGGAGAAATTCGAGAAATTCCAGAAGCGAATTTTCGAAAAAATCGATAAATCAGCTGAAAAAGAGGAGGATAATGGTCAGAGAAAGGTGAATTTTCGACAAAAAATCGATTTTTTGTTTCTATTTTTAAGCCTAAAAATCGATATTTTCTCTAATTTTAGGCTTAATTTTCCAATTTATCGATTTTTTAGCTGCGCCGAGGACGTTCCCGCTGCCCACCAAAGTAAATCGTCCTAAATTATCGTCTTCTCAAAAATCATCATGTTTCCATTTTATCTGTCAATCCTGTTTTAGCCCTAGAGAATAAACTTGTTTTTGTTGTAGATTTATTGATTTTTATGCGATTTTTGAGGTTTTTATGTCTAATTCTAGAAAATTCCAGTTTTTGGCTGTCCCATTTCAATGAATTTTATAATTTCTCTTTTTTTTGTTGATTTTGTTGTTCTTCTACCTTTTATTCGGGGAATTTCGCTGAAAAAAATGAAAAAAAAATATCCATTAAATTCAAAAATTCAGAGTTCCCGCCGACTGCGGTGTTTGCGTACCAAGGGAACACTAGACCTCACGCGCAAACTGACAACTTGAAAAATTGATCAAATTTCGATGAATTTATGGTTTCTGAGATAAAAAATGTCCAGGAATTGCTGAAAATTTCAAATAAGAGCGAAAAATAACTTTTTTTCGGGTCTCGCCACGATTTCGCTTGAAAAATCCTGAAAATCAAATTTTGAATTTTCTCCAAAATTTATCTCCCTTTTTTTGTTGATTTTGTTGATTCTATTGTTGTTTTTTTTTACCCTGTTGAACATATAAAACTTGAAAAAAAAAGCTCAAAAATTTTCTAGAGTCCGCAACTTGCTCGTAAGATTCGGTGTTCGGTGGTCTGCGTACTTTACACCACACCTGACGCGCAAACTTCTGGAAGCTTCCGCTGGGCCTATTTTCCCGTTTTTTCGTGTTTTTAGGTCAAAAAACTTGAAAAAACTTGAATTTTCAGCAAAAAAAATGCAAGAAATATCCATAAATATCGATAAATTATGCGAGGAATTTCAACGATTATCGATTGGTCCGAATTGGTGTGATATGCCGGCGGAGATCAAATTCGAGTGTATTAAACGGTTGAAATTGAAAGAAAGGTATAGGAAACAAGCTGGGAATGCTCAAAAAGCTGAAAATTCGAAGAAAAATTGGTTTTTTTTTCAGAAAAAAACTTATTTTCTATAATTTTTTAAAAAAATAATTTTTCGGTAATTTTTCGATGAAAAATTCAATTTTCAGTCATATTTATCAAGTTTTCCTGCTGAAAATTCGAAGAAAATTCATTTTTCAGCAAAAATGAATTTTCAAAAAAAAAATTCAAATTTTCAAATTTTTTCAGACTTCTTCTACGCTCCACCGCACGCGCCGAACGTCGTCTAGTCGATGATGCCCCAAAACTCGCGATTCCACATTTTTCCTGCTCCATCGGCCAAGCTCAATCGCAAATTTCTTACGTCTCCGGAAATTCAGAAATCGAAGAGAAATTCCATTTTCCATACTCGCAAAATCAGCCAATTCCGCTTCTAAAACGTCTTCTGAAGTTGGGAAAATTCCAGAATTTTCACATTTCTTCTGATTCGCAAATCTGGGTGACACGTGGATTTCCGAAGAATTTCCAGTTGGAAATCGAAAAAATCAGAATTGAGCAGTGCTGTTTGGCGGATTTGATCTATTGGATGAGCAATTTGAGTCCGGAATCGATTCGAGAAATTCGATTGGACGGGGGTTTTAACGACGATGGTGCACTTGAAATTGAGGATATTCTCCACATTTCCAATGTAGGACCTGGAAAAAATAGCTGAAAAATCGATAAATTTGAAGAGAATCATCGAAAAAACGAGAAAAATCGGTGGAAAACGGGCCTAAATAGTCTAGAAATAGCCAAAATTCACTAGTGCCCTAACTTTTGCATTTTCTAGGCCACCGATCGTTTTTCGATGGTTTTGATGGTTTTTAAGCAGTTTAGAGTGGAAAATGTGTTGAAATAGCTGAAAAAATAAGCGAAAATCAGGAAAAAATGACCGGTGGCCGAACTTTTTCAATTTCTAGGCCACCGGTAATTTTTCGCTGTTTTCCCAGTTTTTTTATTTTCAAGCCTGAAAAATCACGAAAAATACCTTAAAATAAGGTTCTAGGCCTAGAAAATCAAAAAATAGACGAAAAAACCATCAAAAATCAGCTAAAATGACCAAAATTCACTGGTGGCCTAACTTTTGCATTTTCTAGGCCACCGGTCATTTTTCGCTGTTTTTGATGAATTTCAAGCAATTTTGAAGTGGAAAAATGCAGTAAAACTGCTGAAAAGTAGCTAAAAATGCCCAAAATTCACTGGTGGCCTAACTTTTGCATTTTCTAGGTCACCAATCTATTTTTCTTCAAATTTCAAGCTTTTTCCAGGTGACAAACTGCAAATTCTTGCAAATCTCCAACTACTACGACACGGATAGCATCAAAGCAATCGCTCAGGTAAGTGCGCTCTAATGAGAAAAAAGGCGCGAAGTTCAAAAATTCAAATTTCAGATCTGGATTAAGAACGATGCGAAAATCGGATTAATTTTTCAAGTGCAAGCCAGGGATTACGGAACGATTTCCGCGTTTGTACGGCAGTTTGCAGAACGAATTGTGTAAGAAAATCCCAAAAAATTGAAAAAAAACATGGTGGCCTAGGATTTGCAAAAGTTAGGCCACCGATTATTTTCGATGAATTCGGGCAGTTTTCAGCTTTTTCAATGCATTTTTTAACTCTTAAATTGCTGGAAACCATGGAAAATGTCTCAAAAACCCAAGAAAAGCAAAAAATGACCGGTGGCCTAGGATTTGCAAAAGTTCGGCCATTGTCTGTTTTGACCTATTTTCACTGATTTTTCAGCTATTTTAACACACTTTCCCACTCTAAATTGCTAGAAATCAAAGTAATCTAAAAAACAGCGAAAAATAACTGGTGGCCTAGGATTTTCAAAAGTTAGGCCACCGGTCATTTTTGCTGTATTCAGCCCGTTTTCAATCGATTTTTCTCGTTTCTTCAATCAAATGTATCGATTTTTGCAGATTGAGATCCCAAAAAATGATGATAATGCGCACTGACAACCCGGAAAAGCGTATTTTAATGGAGATGGGACATGAGGAAACGATTCGTCCGACATCTTTTTTTGCTCGAGAAGAGATGAAATATACTGAATTCATTCGGATTACGGTAATCGGATCGGAGATGCCAATTATTGCTGAGAAATGGGAGAATACGGTAGAATGGATGAAGGATTTGGACCCGAATTTCGAATTTCCCGCCGAGGATCCGCGAAGCAATGAGAGATATTTTTAACCCGCCTTTTCTTGTGTATTCTGCACATTTTTTGTAGTTTTTGAAGCTAAAAATCCCCAGAAATTCCAGTTTTAACCCCCATATGTTGTTTTCTTGTGTGTGTTTTTCTAGACTTTTTATGCATTTTTTCCACTTTTTTCTATGTTAAATCCCATATTTTTTACACTTTTTACCCACTGTTCTCTTGTTTTTAACCCAATTTTTGGTTAAAATTCTTGATTTTTCGTCACAAAATTTCACCGAAATCGATAAAATTCCGGTTTTTTAATAAAAATTTTGATACGAAAAATCGATTTTTGTTGCCTTTTTTGGATAATTTTCAAATTTTGGACTTTTTCCAAGCTTTTTAAAAGAATTTTCCTGAAAAAACCATGAAAAATAGCAAAAATTCAACATTTCAATTCAAAAATTAAGAGTTCCCGCCGATGGTGGTGTTTGCGTACGCCGAGGTACCAGAGAAACACTAGACTTTACGCGCAAACGAACAAAGCAAAATTTCGGATTTTTGGCGTAAAAAAGGCAGTTAGAAGCTGAATTTCAGCGGATTTTGACTCTAAAAAGTGTTTTTTTATTAGTTTTCAATAGAAAAGAGGGTTAATTAACATTAAAAAACAATGGAAAAATTCAACAACAACAAAAAAAAAACGAAATATTACAGTACTACTTAAAGGAGCATAAACTTATTTTAAACAAAAATTAACAAAAATTTGGGATAGAATTTTACAGAAAAAATGGTTTAATATGGTCCATAATATCGATTGAATTGTTGGAATTGGCCCATTTGTGGTCCCATTTGCCATTGCTGATGTTGGTACATCATCATCATTGGTGGTGGAGGTCCCATTTGCATCATTTGCGGTGGCTGTGGTCCCATTTGCTGGTTATATCCCCCTTGTTCCCCTGAAAATAGCTATTTTTGAGCAAAAATTTTTTTGCGCGTCAGTTATGGTGTTTTGTCCGCAATTATTGAAAATTGGCGCGAAAAGAGGTTTTTACCTCGAAAAATGTGTTTTTAGAGCGAATTTCGACAATCAAAGCAAAAAAAAGAATTTACATGGATTTCCAGGCGGATTTGGACCTCTGAAATGAGAATTCCTTGGCTCCCGTTCGGCCAATTCTAACGATTCCAATTTTGGAATTTTGGATTCCCAGATTTTCTCCATTCTATCGATTTTCTCCTGACAATTTTTCAAGATTTTCGAGTTTTCCCGGCTCAAGTTATCGATTTTTTCCTGATAGAATTTTTCGATGTTCTCCATTTTTTCTGCGAATTCCTGCTTCAACTTCTTGTGGCCTTCTTCAGATTTTTCAGTGATTTTTTGTTCCAGGATTGCAGGCAAATCGTTTATCGATTTTTTCAGAGAGTTGATGTCTTCTGTTTTATCGATTTTCTCTAACTTTTCTGCGAATTTCTTTTCCAAGTTTCCAATGGAGTCGTTTATTGATTTTTTCAAAAAATCAATATCCTCATCATGAAGCTTCTCCAATTTCTTCATCCAGTATCCCATTTCCTCTACCATATTTCTGGAATTTTCGCATTTTTTCCAAATTTCGGAAATTACAGAAGAATCTGGAATTTTGAAGCAATTTCAGACATTAAATATCGATTTTTAGGACTACAAACCCTGGAAATTGTCAAAATTCGCCGATTTTTTTCTTCTTTTTCTCACTGGCTCATCATCACTGAAGACTTCTTCCTTTGGCTCTTTTTCTCCGAATTTTATCGATTTTTCGAAGGATTTTTGAACGGATATCGACGAGTCGCTCATTCTGAAACTAAAATTTTGAACTTTTTTCAGGCTTTTCTCAAGAAAAATCGCTCGAAATTCAAGAAAAATACCGGAAATTCAACTTCCCAATTCAAAAATTCATTGTTCCCGCCGATGGTGGTGTTTGCGTACGTCGAGGTACCAGGGAAACACTAGACTTTACGCGCAAACCGACAACGAATTTTTTTTAGTTTTTTCGTGTTTTTAGGTGAAAAAACTTGGAAAAACTTGAATTTTCAGCACAAAAAATGGAAGAAATATCCAAAAATATCGATAAATTATGTGAAGAATTCCAACGATTATCGATTGGTCCGAACTGGTGTGATATGCCGGCAGAGATCAAATTCGAGTGTATTAAACGGTTAAAATTGAAAGAAAGGTAGAGAATAGAGGCTGGGAGTGCTGAAAAAGCTGCAAATTCGAAAAAAATTCAGTTTTTTCAGCGAAAAATTCAATTTTTGAAAAAAAAAGAAATTTTCAAAAAACGAATTTTTTGGTAATTTTTCGATGAAAACTTCCTTTTTTTAAAACCGATTTTCCTGCTTAGAATCTTGAAAAATCAGTTTTTTTCAGAAAAAAAATTAAATTTGAAAAAAAAAATTTTTTTCAAAAAAATTCAAATTTCTTCCAGATTGCTTCTACGCTCCACCGCACGCGCCGAACGTCGTCTAGTGGATAGCTCAAAAAAATTGAAAATTCCATATTTTTCCTATTTTCATGGCCAGAAGGAATCCCAAATTTCCTACGGTGAAAATTCAGAAATCGAAGAGAAATTCCATTTTCCACACTCGCAAAATCAGCCAATTCCAGTGCTAAAAAGGCTTTTAAGCCTCGCGAAATTCCAGAATTTTCGAATTTCCTCTCATCCGGAATTCTGGGTGACACGTGGATTTGAAACCCCCAAAAATGGGTGGGAAATCGAAAAAATCAGAATTGAGCAGTGCTGTTTGGAGGATTTGCACTATTGGATGAGCAATTTGAACCCAAAATCGATTCGAGAAATCAGATTGGATGGGGATTTGAACTATGATAAGCTTCAAATTGATGATATTCTCGATATTTCGAATGTAAGACCTGGAAAATAGCTAAAAATTGGGGTTCTAGGCCTCAAAATTTTGAAAAAAGCAGCTAAAAATGACCAAAATCGATAAATTTGAAGAAAATCGTCGAAAAAACGAGAAAAATCGGTTGAAAACGAGCCAAATTCATCAAAAATCACCGGTGGCCTAACTTTTGCATTTTCTAGGCCATGGGTGAAAAAATGTGTTTTTGACCGTTTTTTGCTATTTTAGGCTTAAAAAATCAACAAAAAAGCCTAAAACTGAGATTTTAGCATCGAAAATCGAAAAATATGCGAAAAATGCCCAAAATTCACTGGTGGCCTAACTTTTGCATTTTCTAGGCCACCAATCTATTTTCCTTCAAATTTCATGCCTTTTTTTCAGGTGACAAACTGCAAGTTCTTGCAAATCTCCAACTATTATCACACGGAAAGCATAAAGGGAATTGCGCAGGTAAGTGCGCTCTACTGATAAAAAAAGGCGGGAAATTTGAAAATTCAAAATTTCAGACCTGGATTGATAACGATGCGAAAATAGGATCGATTTTTCAAGTGCAGGCAATGGAATATGGAACGATTTCCGAGTTTTTAGTGCAATTCTCCGATCGAATTGTGTAAGAAAATTCCAAAAATTGGCGAAAAATGACCGGTGGCCTAGAAAATGCAAAAGTTCGGCCACCAGTAAATTTTGGCAATTTTGAGCTGCTTTTTCAGCAATTTTATTGCATTTTTCAAGTTTAAATCGCTTAAAATCATCAAAAATACTATAAAATTGAAAAAAAAAACCGAAAAAATAGTGAAAAGTAGCCGGTGGCCTAGGATTTGCAAAAGTTAGGCCACCAGTTAATTTTGCAGTTTTCACCTGTTTTAGCTGTTTTAGTGCATTTTCAACTCTGAATTAGCTTAGAATCATAAAATCGTTCAAAAAAGTCTAAAATAACTGATGGCCTAGAAAATAGAAAATTAGGCCACCATTCAATTTTTGCAATTTTCAGTAATTTTTTAGCATTTTTGTAGCATTTTTCAAGTGTAAATCGCCTAAAATCATCAAAAATATCATAAAACTGCGAAGAATGATCGGTGGCCTAGAATTTGCAAAAGTTAGGCCGTCGCCTTTTTTGCTGGATTTGGCCCGTTTTCAGTTTTTTTTGCATTTTTCAGCTCTGAATCGCTCAAAACCATTAAAAATATCATAAAACTGAAAAAAATTCGGAAAAACAACGAAAAATGAGCGGTGGCCTAGAAAATGCGAAAATTAGGCCACCGGCAAATTTTGGCAATTTTGAGTTGCTTTTTAAGCTTTTTAGAGCGTTTTTCAAATCTAAATCGCTTGAAATCCATCAAAAACAGCGAAAAATGACTGGTGGCCTAGAAAATGCAAAAGTTAGGCCACCAGCGAATTTTGGTCATTTCTAGCTGCTTTTTGAGGGTTTTTTGACAGATTTTTTGATTTTCGATGCTAAAATCTCAGTTTTAGGCTATTTTTGTTGATTTTTTAGGCCCAAAAATCCAAAAGCGGTCAAAAACACATTTTTTCACCCATGGCCTAGAAAATGCAAAAGTTAGGCCACCAATGGAATTTTGACTATTTTTCAGGGTTTCTCGGTAGTTTTATTGTATTTTTCAACTCTAAATTGCTTGAAAACGATCAAGAACAGCGAAAAACGACCGGTGGCCTAGAATTTGCAAAAGTTAGGCCACCGAGTTTTTCGATGATTTTGGCTCTATTTTTCTCGTTTTTTCAATCAAATCTATCGATTTTTGCAGATGGGCATCTCCAAAAATGATGAGAATCCGCACGGATAACCGAAAAAAGCATATTCTTCTGGATTTGGGTCATTCGGAAACGATTCAAGACCAAATTGGATTCATTCGAATCACTCAATTCATTCGAATTCAAGTAATCGGTGCGAAATGGCCAGTTGGACCCGAAAAATGGGAAAATTCGCTGAAATGGATGAGAGATTTGGATCCGAAATTTGAATTTCCCGCCGAAGAGCAAATTGTGGATTTTTGAAATTTTTTAAACACTTTTCTTGTGTATTTTTATGAATTTTCGGCTGAAAAATGCAGAAAATTCCATTTTTAACCCCCATCTATATGTTTTCTTGTGTGTTTAGATACATTTATTATGCACCACTTTTTCTATGATGAATTCCATTTTTTCGGCAATATTGACCTAAATTTTAATTTTTTAAGAAGAAAAACAAAAAATTTGAGATGAAAATTCAAATTTTTCCAAGTGTTTTCACCTAAAAAACGAAGAAGAACTTTGCGCGTCAGGTTTGGTGTAAAGTACGCAAACACCAAACCTGACGAGCAAATGCGGAACTTGAAAAATTGTTAGAATTTTTCAATTTTTATTGTCAACAAGATGAAAAACAATTTCTGCTGAAAAAAACCAAGAAAATAAGCGAAAACCGGACTTTTAAATTCAAAAATTCAGTGTTCCCGCCGATGGTGGTGTTTGCGTACGCCGAGGTACCAGGGAAACACTAGACTTTACGCGCAAACTACCAAAACAAAATTTTAGGTTCCTGGGGTGAAAAAAGCGAGTTATAAGCTAAATTTCAGCGGATTTCGGCCTAAAATTAGAGAATATGATATTTTATAATTATTAAGTCGAAAAAGCAAGCTGTTTCCAGTGAAAATCAATAAAAAATCGAGTTTATTTTTTCAACAAAAAAAACCAGAACAGACAACAATGGTTCAAGAAAAACGGGGATTTTCAGGGGGTATTAGGTGAGAATTTGCATAAAAATTGGGTAAAAAATTGGTGAGAAATTGGATAATTGATGGAGAATCGGTGGAAAATCTAGGGAATTAGGTGAAACGTGGTTTGAGTCCGTTATTGATTCTGTCGCGATTCTCCGCACGTCTTCTTATCTGAAAAATTGAAACCTATGCATTCGCGCCCTAACGAGAACAATTTACCTCTCTATATGGGCTCTGATCGTTGTATTCACAGACGATGGGATGGTGCAAATGAATATAGTTGAGACAAATAACAGAATCTGGAGAAATCACACAATTCGAGCAGACAACAAGAGCTCTGGGACAGAAATGAGGGTTTTCTGGCTCCAGACACTTAATACAACGATTTTCTGCATTTAATTGACTTTTTCTTTTTGTATAATCATCGAAAACCCGGCAATCGATTGATTTGTGGCCTTCAGATTTGCAGAAAATGCATTTGAACAGAAATTCGAGCTCAGATTTCGTTGGTGGAATTTTTGCATCATCCGACATAATTATCGATTTTTCTCTGTACAGAGTATCACCGGCTTTGTAAGAAATCGATAATTTTCCAGAAATTTCCATGTCTTTTCGGAAACTTTCAAATTCCTCGGCTTTTTTCTCATGAGCAGACTGCATATCTCTGATTTTAGACTCATAGGTTTTCTCCATTTTATCGATTTTTTCCAGACAATCATTCTGGATTTTCGAGTTTTCTTCATAGAAATTAAAGAGGGTTTGCTGATGAATTTTCTCAATTTTATTGACTTTTTCAGCGAGTTTCTGCTCAAAGTTTCCAGCCAAATCGCCAGCGATTTTATCGATTTTTTTCTGAATTTGCTCATCGAATTCTTGCTTTAACTTTTTGCGATCTTTCTTCGCTTTCTTTGCGAATTCCTGTTTCAGATTTCCAATTTTTCCGTTTATCGATTTTTGTGGAAAGTCGATTTTATCGATTTTTCCGGCGAATTCCTGCTTTTGTCCCAATTTCGCAGCTAAATCGTTTATCGATTTTTTCAAAAAATCAATATCCTCATCATGAAGCTTCTCCAGTTTCTTCATCCAAAGTCCCATTTCCTCTACCATATTTTTGGAATTTTCGCATTTTTTCCAAATTTCGGAAATTATAGAAGAATCTGGAATTTTGAAGCAATTTTAGACATTAAGTATCGATTTTTTAGAACTACAAACCCTGGAAATGTTCAGAATTCGCCATGTTCTTGCTTCTTTTCCTTGCTGGCTCATCATCACTGAACACTTCTTCCTTCGGCTCTTTTTCTCCGAAATTCATTGATTTTTCGAAGGATTCTTGAACGGATTTTGACGAGTCGCTCATTCTGAAACAAAAAATGAACTTTTTTTAGGTTTTATCCCGATTCCGAATTTTTTTAATGCGAAAATTTTTTAAAGATTAATCAGAAAAAACCCCAAAAACTAGCTGAAAAAATGGCTAAGCAATGTTTTTTCTTTTCTAAAATCGCGGCGAGACCCGCGAATTCTACAGTAACCCGAACAACTATAGCTCAATTCTGAGAATTCGAATTTGTTGGAATCTAAATATTTTTTTTTTCGTAATTTTGGCTTAAATTTTCAATTAGCATACTTCACATATTCATTTCTATGTCGAACTCCGCAGAAATTCAGTTTCTAATTGCTTTTTCACACCAAAAATCTGAAAATTTTCTTTGTTAGTTTGCGCGTAAAGTTTGGTGTTTCCCTGGTACCTCGGCGTACGCAAACACCACCATCGGCGGAAAACTCTAATTTTTGAATTCAATTTTCGCTTTCAAAAATTTCAATTTTCGCTTCAGTGAAAATTCTTTGGAAAAGCATGAAAAATGTTCAATTTTAAATGCAGAATGAGTATTTCGCCAAAATCTGTTCGAAAATCTTTAGAAAAAAAAACGAAATTTTAGGTTTCGAGAGCCGAAAAAGGAAAAGCCTTCCAATGAAAGATCAACTTTATTTCTTCAACAGGATAACAAAAACAGACAACAATGATGGAGAAAAAAAACAAATAATTCGAGGGGTATCATGTAAAAATTTAGAAAAAAAATAGTGGTTAAGGAAGTGGTGAGGAATTTGATAATTGATGGAGAATCGGCGGAAAATCCAGGGAATTAGGGAAAACGAGGCTTGAGTCCGCTCTTAATTCTGTGTTGGTCTCTTGCCTGTCTTCTCGCCTGAAAAATTAGATTTTCAAAAAAAAAAAATTAAAGCTAGGCAATTGCGTCTAACGAACACAATTTACCTCTCGAAGTGGGCTCTGATCATTGAATGGACAGACAATTGGATGATGCAAGTGCGCTGAACGAAGAAGAACAGGCTTTCGAGGAATGACACAATTTGAGCAGGCAACAAGAGATCTTGGACAAATGTGACTCGAGTTTCCCGTGAATTCTGGCTTCAAACAGCGAAGGCAGCGTTTTTCCATATACAATTTAGATACTCGCTGAGTGTAGCCAGCAATGACTCGACAATCGATAGATTTATGGTCTTCAGATTTGCAGAAAATGCATTTGAACAGGAATTCGAGCTCAGATTTTGTTGGTGGAATTTTTGCGTTATCAGACATCACAATAGATGGTTTTCCATATAAAGTATCACCAGCCTTATAAGAAATCGATAATTTTCCAGAAATTTCCATCTTTTTTCGGAATTTTTCGAATTCCTCAGCTTTCTTCTCATGGGCAGACTGCAATTCTGCGATTTTAGATTCATAGTTTTTCTCCATTTTATTGATTTTCTCAGCGAATTCCTGCTTCAGCTTTTCGCGGTCTTCCTTCGCTTTTTCTGCGAATTCCTGTCTCAAATTTTCAACCGAATCATTCGTTGATTTTTTCAGAGAGTCGATATCCTCATCATGAAGCTTTTCCAGTTTCTTCACCCACAGTACCACTTCCTCGATCACATTTTTCGAATCTTCCAATTTTTTCGAAATTACGGAAATTTCAGAAGAATCTGGAATTTAGAAGCAATTTTAAACATTAAATATCGATTTTTAGGACTACAAACCCTGGAGATTTCCAGAATTCGTCGAGTTTTTGCTTCTTTTTCTTGCTGGCTCATCATCGCTGAATACCTCTTCTTTCGGCTCTTTTTCTCCGAAATTCGTCGATTTTTTGAAGGATTTCTGAACGGATTTCGACGAGTCACTCATTCTGAAACTAAAATTGTTCATTTTCCATGCTTTTTTGAAGAACTTGTGCTGGAAAAACCAAGAAAATAGGCGAAATCGAACTTTTAAATTCAAAAATTGAGAGTTCCCGCCGATGGTGGTGTTTGCGTACGCCGAGGTAAACACTAGACTCTACGCGCAAACTAACAAAGCGAAATTCAAGGATTTTGGTGTGAAAAAAGCTAAATTTCAGCGAATTACGACATAATAATCAAAATATGAAGTATTTTGAAACTAATATTATCCAGAAAACATAGAAAACAAGCTTGTTTCCGAGAAAATTCGAAATTCTCAACAATGAGCAATGTTTTTGGGTTACTGTAAAATTCGCTGGTCTCACCACGATTTCAGAAAGCAAAACATTGCTCACTGACTTTTCTAGCTAGTTTTTGAAAATTTCCCATTTAATTTTCATTTTTTTAAGCATTTTCAGAAAGTTTGAATGAATTGGAAAAAAAACAAAACGAAAATTGAAAATTCGTTTCAGAATGAGCGACTCGTCGAAATCCGTTCAAAAATCCTTCGAGAAAGCGATCGGATTCGGAGAAAAAGAGCCGAAAGAAGAAGTTTTCAGTGATGATGAGCCTGCAAGGAAAAGAAGCAAAACCTCAGCGGATTCTGAAAATCTCCAGGGTTTGTACTTCTAAAATTAGATATTCAGTGTCTAAAACGCTTGAAAATTCCAGATTCTTCTGTAATTTCCGAAATTTCGAAAAAATTGGAAGATTCTAAAAATGTGACAGAGGAAGTGGTAATGTGGGTGAAGAAACTGGAGAAGCTTCATGATGAGGATATTGATTCTCTGAAAAAATCGATAACCGATTCGATTGGAAATTTGAAGCAGGAAATCGCAAAAAAGTTGGAGAAAATCGATAAAACGGATGATATCGACTCTTTGAAAAAATCGATAAACGATTTGGCTGGAAATTTGAGACAGGAATTCGCTGAAAAAGCAGAGGAAGACCGCGAAAAATTGAAGCGGGTTTTCGATGAGAAAATCGAGGAAATCAAGAAGATCCATCAGGAAAAAATCGATAATTCCGATCAAAAAATCAATAAAATCGAGAAATTCCATCAGGAAGAATTCAATAAAATGAAGAAATACTACAAATCTGAAATTATGAAACTGCAAACCGCCCATGAAAAGAAAGCTGAAGAATTCGAAAATTTCCGCAAACAAGTAGATATTTCTGGAAAATTATCGGTTTCTCACAATCCCGGCGCTACTCTGCACGGAAAGAAGTCTATCATTATGTCGGATGATGCCAAAATCCCGCCAACAAAATCTGAGCTTGAATTTCTGTTCAAATGCATTTTCTGCAAATCTGACGATCACGAATCGATCGATTGCCGTGTCGTTGCTGGCTACTTTCAGAGAAATTGTAAATTGTTTAAGGAAAACCGTTGTATTCGCTGTTTGGAGCCACAAATCACGGGAAAATCGACTCATATGTGTCCCAGAGCTCTTGTTGTCTGCTCAAATTGTTCTTGGTTTCCAAAAACTGGTTGTTTCTACAATTCAGAATTGCATCATCCCATCGTTTGTCAGTATAATGATCTGAGTCCATGTCGAGAGGTAAACTGTGCTCGTTAGGGCGCAATTGCCTAGCTGGAATCTTTTCCTTAAATATTTTATTTTTCAGGCGAGAAGACATGCGGAGAATCGAGACAGAATCAATAGCGGACTCCAGCCACGCTTCACCTGATTCCCTGGATTTTCCGGATCGTTCATCCACTTCCTCACCAATTTTTAAACCGCTGTTTTTATCTAAATCCTCATGTAACACCCCCTGAAAACTCCCATTTTTTGAACTATTGTTGTCTGTTTTTGTTATTTTCTGGTTGTTGAACAAATAAAGTTGATTTTTTTATCGATTTTCACTGAAATTTTTTTCGTTTTTCGACTCTCAAATTAAAGAATATTTTTTCAAGTCAAAATCCGCTAGAATTATGCTTCTAATTGCTTTTTTACCCTCAGAAATCTGAAATTTCGCTTTGTTAGTTTGCGCGTAAAGCCTAGTGTTTCTCTGGTACCTTGGCGTACGCAAACACCATCGTCGGCGGGAACCCTAAATTTTTGAATTAAATGCTCGATTTTCGCTTTTTTTTTCGTTTTTTCCAGCGAAAATTCTTGTTTAAACCATAGACTTTTATTTACAACAAAAAAGGTAATTTTTAATGGGTATCATGTGAGAATTTAGATAAAAATTGGGTTAAAAACTGGTGAGAAATTGAATAATTGATGGAGAATCGGCGGAAAATCCAGGGAATTAGGTGAAGCGTGGCTGTCTTCTTGCCTGAAAATTGGCATGTTTGAGGAATTTTGTTTAAAAATATGCATTCGCGCTCTACCGAACCTTAGTCGCCGCTGCACGCATACGCTCCTCTTCCCATGGGCAAGTTTGAGGGGTACTGTGATCCACACACTTCAGAGGAACGTCAGATTGAATCCAGTCGGCGTCAAATGGCAAAGTGACTTCTTGACCTCTAGCTATCGCCTTCGTGGCAACAATGAAGATACCCAACGTCGCCTGACTTCCTAGCACATGCTTCAGAACACAATTCGGCTGACACGATCTTCTTGCGGCGTTTGTCGTCTCAACACAAATGAATTCCTGCTTTCTACCCATAATATTCTCTCCAGCAATTCCTCTCATCAGCCCGTCGTACATGAAGATTCCATTTCCGCCGCCTGGCGATCTCTGGACTTCTGAAGCCATCGACACTCTTCCGTTGACCTCCAGAATCAATTCACGAGGCGCCACGTCTCCGGTCGTCACCAACTTGTCTGCCAACGCCTTCGCCTTCTGATGACGTCGTGTGTCCTTGAGAAGTATATCGGCTCCAACGGTTTGAGGCATCGAATTGAGCAATTCAGAGGACAACTTGGAGTACTCGTTGAGCTGAGTCACTGGACGATTGAAGGCCTAAAAAATAACTAAAAAGCTCGGCCACGGGGGGTTCTACCAGAAAACTGAAATTTTTGAACAAGTGGTGGCCTAGAATACTCCAAAAAAGTTAGGCCATTGGTATTTTTTGGATTATTTTCCGTCATTTTGAACCCTGGAAACACCAGATTACCTGAGCAGCTTCTTCAGATTCCTTCATCACCTCTTGCAACTTCTTCAACTCCTCCTCCTCCAGACGACGTCGTTCCTTCTCTTCAGCACGACGCTTCTCTTCGGCAGCTCGTCGTTTATTTTTAGAATTCGCCGAGTTTTTGCTTCTTTTCCTCGCTGGCTCGTTATCACTGAAAACTTCCGTTTTCGGCTCTTTTTCTCCGAATTTTACACTTTTTTCGAAGGATTTTTGAACGGATTTCGACGAGTCGCTCATTTTGAAACAAAATTTGATTGTTTTCCAAGCTTTATTCAAGAATTTTCGCTGAAAAACCCAAGAAAATCGGCGAAATCGAAGTTTAATATTCAAAAATTGAGAGTTCCCGCCGATGGTGGTGTTTGCGTACGCCGAGGTACCAGAGAAACACTAGACTTTACGCGCAAAACGACAATGCAAAATTTCGGGTTTTTGTGCGAAAAAAAGCCGGTTAGAAGCTGAATTTCAGCGGATTTTGACTTGAAGAAGTATTCTCCAATTCGAGAGGCGACAAACGATAAACTCTTTTGAGTGAAAATCAATAAAAAATCGATTTTATTTTTTCAACAACATCAAAATAACAAAAACAGACAACAACGGTTAGAAATTGAATGAAGAATGTGTGAGAAATTGAATAATTGATGGAGAATCGGCGGAAAATCCAGGGAGTCAGGTGAAGCGTGGCTTGAGTCCGCTTTTAATTCTATCTCGATTGCTTGCCTGTCTTCTCGCCTGAAAAATGATTTTCAAAAAAAAATAATAAAGCTAGGCAATTGCGCCCTAACGAACACAATTTACCTCTCGATATGGACTCAGATCATTATACTGACAAACGATGGGATGATGCAAATGAATATAGTTGAGACAAATAACAGAATGTGGATAAATAACGCAATTTGAGCAGGCGACAAGAGCTCTGGGACAATTGTGACTCGATTTTTCGGGGTTTTCTGGGGTTTCCGGCTCCAAACACTTAATACAACGATTTTGTGCTCTCAGACAGTCTTTTCTGCCCAAATGGTCAGCAACGACACGGCAATCAATCGATTTATGGTTTTCAGATTTGCAGAAAATGCATTTGAACAGAAATTCGACCTCCGATTTTGTTAGTGGGATTCTGGCAACATCCGACATAATAATGAACTGTTTTCCGTATAAAGTGTCACCGGCATTGTGAGAAATCGATAATTTTCCAGAAATTTCCATTTCTTTTCGGAATTTTTCAAATTCCTCGGCTTTTTTCTCATGGGCGGTTTGCAATTCGGAAATTTTCGATTCATAGTTTTTCTTCAGTTTATAGACTTCTTCCTGATGAAGTTTTTTGATTTTATTGATTTTTTCAGCGAATTCCTGCTTCAAATTTTCAGCCATTTCTGTGAATTGAAGTGTCATTTTTTCAGGAACTTCTTCTGCTTTTTTCAGATCGGCTTTTTGCGATTTCGAATTTTCATCGATTTTTTCCTGATAGACTTTTTCCATTTTCTCTAATTTTTCTGCGAATTCCTGCTTCAAATTGCTAGCCAAATCGTTTATCGATTTTTTCAAAGAATCGATATCTTCATCATGAAGCTTCTCCAGTTTCTTCATCCACAATCCCATTTCCTCCACCATATTTTTGGAATTTTCGCATTTTTTCCAAATTTCGGAAATTACAGTAGAATCTGGAATTTTGATGCAATTTTAGACATTAAATATCGATTTTTTAGGACTACAAACCATGGAAAAATTCAGAATACGCCGAGTTTCTGCTTCTTTTTCTTGCCGGCTCATCATCACTGAATACTTCTTCTTTTGGCTCTTTTTCTCCGAATTTTACACCTCTTTCGAAGGACTTTTGAACGGATTTCGACGAGTCGCTCATTCTGGAACAAAATTTGGACTTGTTTCAAGCTTTATTAAAGAATTTTCGCTGAAAAAACCAGGAAAAATCGCAAAAATCTAACTTCCCAATTCAAAAATTGAGTATTCCCGCCGATGGTGGTGTTTGCGTACGCCAAGGTACCAGGGAAACACTAGACTGTACGCGCAAACCGACAACACAAATTGTTGGATTTTTAGTGCAAAAAAAGCCTGTTAAAAACTAAATTTTAGTGAATTTTGACTCTAAAAAGTATTCTCCAATTCTAGAGTCGTAAAACCAAGCAGTTTTCAGTAAAAATCAATAAAATATCAAGTTTATTTGTTCAACAACAACAAAATAACGAAAACAGACAACAATGGGCTGAAAAATCGGGGTTTTCAGCGGGTATCATGTAAAAATTTAGATAAAAAATAGTGGTTAAGGAAGTGTTGAGGAATTGAATAAATGATGAAGAATTGGTGGAAAATCCAGGGAATCAGGTGAAGCGTGGCTTGAGTCCGCTCTTAATTCTGTCTCGATTGTGTGCCTGTCTTCTCACCTGAAAAATGATTAATTCCGAAAGAATTTTCTCAAGCAATGCATTCGCGCTCTACTACGCAGGACTTACTTCACGATCTGGGGTCTGCTCGTTATACATGCAGACGATGGGATGATGCAAATCAGCAGATGACCAAACCATATTAGGAGCAGCAGAACAATTCGAACAAGCGACGAAAGCTCTTGGACAAAAATGTGTCGATTTTTCCGTGTTTTCTGGCTCCAAACATCGATTACAGCGCTGTTCTTCCCTCAATTTGTGTTCTCTTTTTGAACAATTATCGAAAACCCGGCAATCGATTGATTTGTGATCTTCAGATTTGCAGAAGATACATTTGAACAGAAATTCAAGCTCAGATTTTGTTGGTGGGATTCTTGCATTATCCGACATCACAATAGACTGTTTTCCGTACACGGTATCACCGGCATTGTAAGAAATCGATAATTTTCCAGAAATTTCCATTTGTTTGCGGAATTTTTCAAATTCCTTAGCTTTTTTCTCATGGGCGGTTCGCAAATCTGCGATTTTAGACTCATAGGTTTTCTCCATTTTATCGATTTTTTCCTGACAGTCTTTCTGGATTTTCGAGTTTTCCTGATAAAAATTAAAGAGGCTTTCCTGGTGAATTTTTTCGATTTTAGTGATTTTTTCAGCGAATTCCTTCTTGAAATTTGCAACCAAATCGTTTGTCGATGTGCTCGAAGAGTCAACATCTTCCAGTTTACAGACTTTTTCAGCCTTAATTTTTTCGATTTTTTCATGGAATTCCTTCTTCAATTTTTCGCGGTCTTCCTCTGACTTTTTAGCAAATTCATGCTTCAAATTTGCAATCGATTCGTTCATCGATTTTTTCAAAATATCAAGATTCGCCATTTTATCGAATTTTTCCTGATGGATCTTCTTGGTTTCCTCGATTTGTTCATCAAAATTATGCTTCAACTTTTTGCGATCTTCCTCTGACTTTCCGGCTAAATCGCTTATCGATTTTTTCAGAGAATCAATATCCTCATCATGAAGCTTTTCTAGTTTCTTCATCCACAATCCCATTTCCTCGATCACATTTTTAGAATCTTCCAATTCTCTCTTCAGTTCGGAAATTTCAGAAGAATCTGGAATTTTTAGGGCGTTTTTAGACATTAAATATCGATTTTTAGGACTACAAACCTTGAAAATTTTCAGAATTCCCCATGTTCTTGCTTCTTTTTCTTGCTGGCTCATCATCACTGAAAACTTCTTCTTTCGGCTCTTTTTCTCCGAATTTCATCGATGTTTCGAAGGATTTTTGAACGGATTTCGACGAATCGCTCATTCTGAAACAAAAGTTAGACTTTTTTTCAAGCTTTATTCAAGAATTTTCGCTGAAAACCCCAAGAAAATAGCGAAAATCAGACTTTGAAATTCAAAAATTCCTAGTTCCCGCCGATGGTGGTGTTTGCGTACGCCAAGGTACCAGGGAAACACTAGACTTTACGCGCAAACTAACAAAGCGAAATTTCAGGGTTTTCGTGTGAAAAAAGCTAAATTTCAGCGAATGTCGACAGAAAGAGGAAAATTTGGAGTATTTTGAATCAAAATGTACGCGGGAATTATGAAAAACAAGCCTTTTCCCAAGAAAATTCGAAATTCTCAACAATGAGCAATGTTTTCGGGTTACTGTAGGCGTCGATGGTCTCGTCTCGAAAAACATTGCTCATTCGTCTTTTTTCATTAATTTTTCGCACTTTTTCTTCAATTTTCTGACATTAAAAAGCGAAATTTTCGAAATTTTCAAAAAAATCTTCCAGAATGAGCAACAGCACTCCAAAATCCGAAATTTATACATTTTCTCCGATTCGAGAGCCGAAAAACGAAGAAATCGATAATGATGAGCAATCTCCAGAATACGTGACGATTGACGATGAAGAGGGGGAAGAGACGCAGAGTAGAGACCACGTGGCACAAAGAAAAAGCTCGAAGAGCATGGGAAATTCGGGTTAGAGAGGGGAAATAGAACTGAAATTGGAAAAAAATCTATGGAAAAATGAGAATATTGGCTGAAAATTGCCAAAAATCGAAAAAAAAATTTGGAAAATTTTTTTTTTCAAATTTTCGAGAAAATTCGATTTTAACCCAAAAAATCGATAATTTATCGATTTTTGCAGCGACCGCTCCAACGCTGGCAGACTACCATGCTCTCGAAAAAAAAGTGCTAGAGATAACGGGAAAGCTAGAGACGCAGACAGAAGCAATCGATAAATTAACGAAAGAGACGCAGAGAAGCCGAGCGATCGTCGAAGCGATCGCTAGAAATTTCGATAAATCGATTAAGGATAGTGCTGGAACGATTAGTGAATGCAAGAAAATTATTAAAGGTTTTTTTTGGAAAATTTCAGTCAAAAAAGTCTGAAACTGAAAAATCGATTTTTTTCTGAAAAATTCAAAAAAATTTTTTTTTTCGAAAATTCCTAAACTCAGAAAATGAGCAAAAATTCGATTTTCAGAATTTCAGCTAAAAATCGATGAATTTTTATCGATTTTTTTCCGAAAAATCGATAAAATATCGATTTTTCAGAACACAATGACTCAGAAGCTCGAAAAGAGTCGGAAATGATGAAATCCCTCATGGAAATGTGCAAAAATCGAGGAGCATTGGGCGTGGCCAGTGAGCCATCGGCTCCTCCGCCGATTGCTCAGCCTTCGCCGATCGCTGAGCTTCCACCGCCACCGCCACCGCCGCCGGTCCCACCATTGGCGCCACTCCCATCACGCCAGCCGATGGTAAGCAGCGAAGAAATCGATATTTAACTTTCGAAAATTTCGGCGGAAAATCGATAAAACATCGTTAGACCCCGAAAATCGATAAATCGATATTTTCCAAACTTTAAGATTTTCGAATTCGCCAGGTTTCGGCGATTCTAAAACACCTAATTTTGTGACAGAAAATCCTCTAGAAAAGTGGAAAAATCGATTTTTAGGTTTTCAGCCGAAAATCGATAATTTTGAAAAATTCTGAAAAATCAATTTTTATCAATTTTTGGAAATTTTTTCAGATTCGGAGAGTTGCGAAATGCTAAATTTGGTCGATTTGACTGATTTTGACCGATTTCTTGCAAATTTCAACTAGAAAATCGATAATTTTGAAAAATCGATATTTTTTTAAAAAGTCGATTTTTCGAATTTCGCCAAATTTTGGCGATTCTAATACGCCAAATATATATCGTTTTATCACCTGAAACCGTCTGAAAACGCGATTTTCAAATATTCAGCGAGAAAGTCGATAATTTTGAAAAATCTCTGAAAATCAATTTTTATCGATTTTCGGCTATTTTTACAGATTCGGAGACTTGAAAAATGCCAAATTTAGCCAATTTGACAGATTTTGACCGATTTATTGCGAATTTCAGCCGAAAATCGATAATTTCCGCAAATTATCGATTTATCGATTTTTCAGCCCTACTGCGTCTTCTGCGAGACGCCGGGTCATAAATCGAGAATGTGCCGATCGTTCGCGACTTCTGCCCGACGTCAAGCACAAATTCAAGTTCTGGAGTTATGCCCGAAGTGTCTGAAACCCGAGGAACATCCAGATTCCGATGGAAAATGTGAAAACGAAGGAAGAATGTGTGCATTTTGTGCAAATTCTGAGCATCATCCGATTTTATGCGAAAAATACAAATCGCCGACGCAACCACATTCGAGAGGAAGGTCCAGAGCACCGAATTCGCGACATCGTGACGACGAGGTAATCGATAAATCGATAATTTTCGAATTTTTGGGTTTGCCAGGTTCCGGCGATTCGAATGCACCTAATTTTGTCGGTCAAACCCGACTGGAAAGGCGATTTTCAGAATTTCGGCCAAAAATCGATAATTTTGAAAATTTCCCATTTTATCGATTTTTAAATCGATACTTTTTGAAGTTGGGTCATAAACTGGAAAAAGAAAAAAAATAGGCCATGACCGGTCATGACCTGGAAAAAAGTAGGTCATGACCTAGAAACAATTAGGTCATGACCTAGAAAAAGTAGGTCATGACCTGGAAAAAAGTAGGTCATGACCTAGAAAAAAGTAGGTCATGACCCAGAAAAAACTAGGTCATGACCTAGAAAAAAGTAGGTCATGACCTAGAAAAAAGTAGGTCATGACCTAGAAAAAAGTAGGTCATGACCCAGAAAAAACTAGGTCATGACCTAGAAAAAAGTAGGTCATGACCTAGAAAAAAGTAGATCATGACCAAGAAAAAATTAGGGCATGACCGGGAAAAAAGTAGGTCATGACCTAGTTTCAGAAATTACAGAATTTCAGCCAAAAATCGATAATTTCGAAAATTCCTATTTTATCGATTTTTCGGTTTTCTCATCTCAAACAAGTTTTAGCTAACCGATTTTAATGATTTTTAGCTCATTCGAAGCGCTGAAATCTGAAAAATGTGGTAGATCAAAAACGAAAAATATCGATTTTTTCCCCGAATTTTCAGCGATGCATCTTCTGTGGGCTGAAAAATCACAACTCGGCCGACTGTGAGAGATATCCGACTAGCGAAGTGCGCCAAAAACGAATTCAATTAGAAAAAAGATGCCCGAAATGTCTGAAAACGGCAAAGGACCCGAAAAATCATCAAAATTGCCCGGAATCCGGAATTTCTTGTGATTTTTGCTCTACCGATGAGCTCAAGATCTATCATCATGAGGTTTTGTGCAAGAAAAATGAGTTTGTGATGGTAAGAAAAAAAATCGATAAATCAATAATTTATCGAAACATCGATTTTTTGCAGTCCAAACGACATCGATTGGCCGCCGCTGCCCAGCGACATCACCCGTACAGTACTACAGCATCCTCCTCTTCGAGCAAGTGAAGAAAATCGATAAAATCGATAATTTCCAATTTTACTTGTTATCGACTTAATAAATTCATTTTTATCGATTTTTTGTTCTAAAAACTACAGTAATTCCTCTATAAACCTATTTTCAATCGATTTTCAGCGTTTTTTCCCTCAAAAGTTTCAGAAAAAATGCAAAAAATCGATGAAATTCGTCAAGTTTTGCGTCGAGTCTCCGAAAATCGCGATCCCCAAAACTACAGTAATCCACAGCCTGCATATCTAATTTGGAATTCGAGAACTATCAATGGAGCGAGTTTGGACCCATCGACGGCTTCGCGAATTCTCGGAAATCCGAATTTTAAGATTTCTGGAAATTCGGAAAATGCGATTTTGGAAAATTCTGGAAATCTTCCGGAAAATATTATTTCGGAAAATTCGAAAAAGCCAGAAAATACGGAAAAAGTTAGTTAAAAATCAATATTTTTCTGAAAATTTGGAAATTAATTTTTATCGATTTTTGGAAAAATTTCCAATTTTTCGAAGAAAAACATCGATTTTTAGAAATTCAAAATTTTTTGCGATTCTTTAAAACCTATTTTTGTCGTAGAAAAATTGGCGGAATAACGATTTTCGGAATTTCAGTCGAAAAATCAATAAATTATCGACTTTTCGAAAATTTCGCAAAATCGACTTGTATCATTTCTAGGTCAAGTTTAGCTATTTTTTAGCCTATTTTGACCTATTTTGACATCTTCGACGCCCATTTTATCGATTTTTTCAGTGCGTCTTCTGCGCCGGCTCGGACCACATATCGATCGATTGTTTGATCTACTGGAATTCAAACGTCCGCCGAAAGCGAATCAGCTCTCAGAAGCGTTGTCTCGCATGTCTCCAATGCAAATCTGCTCCATCGCACACCACGTGTCCCCGCCAAAATGTCGAGTGTAGTTTGTGCTCTTCCGCCAGCCGCAAATACTTCCATCACTCGTTTTTGTGCAATTTCTATTCGATAGAGAAGCCGACGGAAGCCATGGTTAGCAGATTCGAATTTCTCGGAGTCGAAAACCCCAAAAATCGAAAATTTTCAAAAATTTTTGATTTTTAGCTTTTTCAGCCAAAAATCGATTATTCTGCAATTATCGATTTTTTTTCAAAATTTCCGTTTTCAGAAAGCCAAACGTGTCATCGAAATCGCTCTGGGACCCGAATAATCACAGGAAAATCGATAATTGATCCATTGTTTGAAATTGACCTATGTTTTGTCAATAAATTTTTAATGTTTTATTGAATCGCTATGTAGATCAAAACCTTCACAAATTCACACCAAGAAAAACGCTCAAAATCCAAATATTCAAGTACAAAAAAATCAATAAAAATGGGTAGATCAAAAAGTACAAAATCGGGAGGACAATCAAAAAAAGTGAAATGCTAAAGCTAATTTTCTTCCAGAAATTCCACTTCCGTTGCGATTTTTCCGATTCGTTGCCGGCGTAGAAATCAATAATCTGAAAAAATCGATTTTTGGGAAATTAGCGGGAGTTTTGGCGATCAGAATCCTTCCAAACAGATTTCTAGAACAATTTTCAGATCAAACCTTATTTTTCTCGAAAAAAAAAACAACAAAATATCGATTTTCCGGAAAAATCGATAAATCAGAAAAATCGCTCTAAAAATTGTTCTAGAAAGTTTTGAGCGATAAAATTAGGTGCATTCGAATTGCCGAAAACAGGCAAATATTTTGATACTAAAAATCTAAAATTCGAAAAATATCGATTTTTCCGGAAATCGATTTTTTTTCCGCAAAAACTCGCCTCCGGCATCGCGCTTGGATATGGATCGTAATCCAATTCTCTTTGAGCTCTGGCAATACTGAACGTGGTAGTGATGAGCAATAAATCCGCTTCCAATACACTAATAAATGGGTCAAATTTGAAATAATCGGCGATAATTTCAGCCCAAAATGCGGCTTTTCTGAATAAGAATCCTGGGATAACAATCATATCATCAGGAAATCCAAGAGCACGATTCAATGGAGCCCAGAATGAGAATGTACCGCATTGTTCACGATCCATTATGTGATAGGCCTGCAAAAATCGATAAATTGATAATTTTTGAAATTTCCGGGTTTGCCAATTTTCGGTGATTCTGGTTTACTTGACTTTGTCACTCAACTTCGTCTTGAAGAGCGATTTTCTGATTTTAATCCGGAAAATCGATAATTTTGAAAATTTCCATTCTATCGATTTTCATGTTCAATGGCTTTCTTGTCCGGAAAATCGATATTTTTTGAAAATGTCGACTTTTCGAAATTCCAAAATCACCGTTTTTATCGCATAAAATGCGCTAAAAGGCGATTTTCAGAATTTCAGCCGAAAATCGATAATTTTGAAATTTTATCGATTTTCTGCATTTTTCATGTTGAACGACTTCTTGTCAACCGATTTTGATAAATTTAGGTTTATTTGAACGGCCAAGTCCTCAGAAATTCGGTAGATCAAAAATCGAACCTGTCCATGTTCGGAATCACTGTGCCGAAGGGCCAATTCCGCTTTAATTAGGCCTTGTACACAATTATCGACCGATGATAATTGGGTCATAGCCTCAACACCTCCAGTTTTTGCCATTGCGATCCACCAGCCAGATTTTATGAAGTCCTGAAAGTTTTGATCTACCAAAAATTTTTTTTTGAATTCCCGCCTTACCAGCGCCCTCTCGGTGACTCTTTTCTCTCCAACACCATAAATTCCATTGAATCGGAGCACTGTAGTTTTGAATGTTCCATTGGAAGCTTCTCGAACGATTCGCTCGCCGTGGCACTTTGATTCGCAGTAGTAGTTGTACCACTGGAAATCGATAAATCGATAATTGATTTTGGGGTAAAAATCGCTGTAAAAATTGTTCTAGAATGTTTTAAACAATGAAAATAGGTGCATTCGAATTGCCGAAACTTGGCAAAGAGTTTTATACCAAAAAGTCAATAATTTTGTGAAATATCGACTTATCGATTTTTAGCTCAAAACTCAAAAAGAGCATTTCAACCTAACTTTTTGCTCCGACTTCAACTGGAGCCTCAAATCTATGATTTTTTTTCCCGAAATTTTGATCTCTCACATCTTGCGGGTACGGTATATCCGATTCTTTCGCGTCGATCAGCGGCTTTCCGGTGAAAATCACACCGACAGAAGATGTATAAATGAATCGTTTCACATTTTTCGATTTACAAGTATTGATCAAATGCATAGTCCCAGTCGAGTTGACCTCCATGCATGTTGACCGGTCCCGCTTAAAAAAAATCGATAATTGATTGAAAAATTCGAAATTCCGGTTTCCCAGCCAAGATTACCGCATGTTGTCCGGTCATTCCAACCGCTGCTAAATGGAATACTGTATCAACATCGTCCAGTAGAGCGCGAATAATAAAGTTGTCGGCGAAGGAGCCCTGAATTATCGATTTTTAGGTCAAAACTAAAAATTGCTGTAAAATGTTTTCTAGCTAATGGTTTTGAACGAAAATTACTGCATCTTAATCGCCGAAACATAGCGAATCTTCTGGAAACCAAAAATTCCAGAAAGTATGAAAATATTGATTTATCGATTTTTAGGTCGAAACTTGAAAATCGCTCTAAGATACTTTCTAAATTATGTTTTTAAACGAAAAATAGTGCAATTTGATCGCCAGAAGACAGCGAATCTTCTAAAAACCAAAAGTTCAGAAAAGTCTTCACAAATTATCGATTTATCGATTTTTACCTTAACAAATGCGCAATAGTGTTTAAGCATATCCCTTGGCGGCTCAACCAAATCCAATAAAATCAATTGAATTCGATCGGGAATTCGTTTTTCGATCTCTTCATCGGTTTTTTGGGCAAATTCAATTTCAGACAAATTTTCAGCCAAATTTTGTGAAAATTTCAGCTCATTTTCCATTTCCAGCCGAATTTCGCCACGTGTCATTTCTACCAATTTTTCGACTAAATGATAAGCCAAATGACCGGCTCCGCCGGTGATAAGGACTCGCCAAGTTCCAGATTTCAGAGGTGGAAGATCTGGAAAACATTTTTGTCTGAAATTTTTTTCTGAAAAATTTGAAAAAAAAATTTCAAAAAACTCACCTGTCTTCTCCAAAACCTGAATTTCTTCGGATTTTTTCAGCTTCATCGTCTTCCTTCTCAATTTTTTGAAACTTTTTTGAAAACTATTTTGAAATTTCGATTTGAAACTTTTTTGGAATTTTTTCGAAAATGTTCGAATCATGTTTTGTAGCTCTGGAAATACTGAAAATTTGAAAAATCTGAAAACTATAAAAATTCAGAAATTCAAAAATTCAGAAAATCAGAAATTCAGAAATACAGAAATTCGGAAATTCAGAAATTCAGAAATTCAGAAATTCAGAAATTCATAAATTCAGAAATTCAAAAATTCAGAAAATCAGAAATTCAGAAATACAGAAATCCGGAAATTCAGAAATTCAGAAATACAGAAATTCGGAAATTTAGAAATTCAGAAATTCAGAAATTCAGAAATTCAAAATTTTAAAAAATCTGAAAAAAATTCTGAAAGCTTGAAAAATTGTTCCTTTTATACTGTATTCTGTATATATTTTTTGTTTTCATGTTTTTATTTCTTTTTCTCAAAAAATAATTTTTTTTTTGTGAAAGAAAAATTATACAGTAAACAAACAATTAGGGTGTCTGGGGGTCCCCCCAGACCCCTATTTTTTCTTTTTTGTTTTTTAAAAATTGTTTTTGTACAATAAGATTCCGAAAATTCTGAAATTCAGAAAACTGGGGAAAATAGAAAAATATTTTTTTTTTGCAAAAAAATAGAAAATTCGGAAAATTTTTGTCTGAAAGTTTTTGAACATTTTGGATCTGGAATTTTGGAGTTTTCTCACTATCAGATAAAACTTGGAATTTCAATTTGTAAAAAAATCAAAAAAATATTTTTAATCATTTTTTGTAAATTTCCAAATTTTCGAAAAAAAAATGTTCAGATTTTCGAAAATTCCAAAGTTTGAAAAATTTTCAAAAGTTCATCTGAAATTTCCCGATGTCTGTATTTTGGAGAAAAAAAATTTCATCGAAACTGTCTTTAATCCAATTGGGAAATCATGAAATTTGGAAACATTCGTGTGAGAAAAGACTGCAAAAATTCTACAAATTAAAAAAAAGTTATCAAAATTCTCCGCAAAAAAAGTATTTTTTGGATAAAATTGTTGTGAGAAAATTCTGATAATTGGATTCAATTTTTTATATGAAGATTTTCGATTTTTCAGAATAAGGTTTTTTGATTTCCCTCCTTTAAATGCTGCTCCAAGAATTGCTCCACGTCATCTGAAAATCTGAAATTTCAACAAAAAAAAATTTCTTCCAAATTTTTTTTCTGGTTTTTTATTGTTTTAGAACTTCCAACTTCTACATTTTTATATATTTCCATGAGCCCATGGACCCCATTGACCTCATTGACCCTTTCGAAAAAAGTGTCTTCCAATTTTTCACATTTTTCTAAAACACAAAACAGAACACCGACTTTTCCATTTTAATTATTTTTTCTTTAATTTCCGGTAAGTAGTAGAATTTCCTGTAGATAATTAGATTTCGTTGGAATTTGGTCTCTTAGAAAACTAAAAAATCTATTTTTTTTCAATAGTTGTTTTTCTTATAAAACAATTTTGCGAAATGTTGTGTAAGTTTTCTCTAAAAATTCTCTAAAAACCAAAAAAGTTAATTCTAATTAAAAATAAATTGTATATTTGAGTTTTAATCGTTGAGAGCTTCAAAATGAGTATAAACATGACCCACTAGGGTCCATGCGCCTTTAAATTTGGATTACTGTAGTTTTCTGGAACCTATGCTTGTTTATACTCATTTTGAAGCTCTCAATGAGCCAAATTCGAATTTAAACTCAAAATTTGGAAAAATTCCAGTCATCCAAATTCTTCACATAATCCAATATTTTGGATTTTTCTCGGCTCAACTCACAAATTCATTTTTGATCTACTTGATAATTAAAAAAGCGCGGGCACTTTTTGGTGCCTATCGATACGTAATGGGCACTTTTGCACTATTTTCTTTGATCTACGCATGGATTGAAATTGCTACTCAACCTGTGATGCACATTTATGGACCCATTTTTGTGGTTTATATGGATAGTCCAATGAAATATGAGAAATGGATTGGAAATGATGTTACTTGTGAGTTTTGGACTTAAATTGATGGGAAAATTGGAATCAGCACAAAATTTTACTCTAGAAACAAATCCAGAAAAAATAGGCCATGACCTACTTTTTTCTAGGTCATGACCTACTTTTTTCTAGGTCATGACCTACTTTTTTCTAGGTCATGACCTACTTTTTTCTAGGTCATGACCTACTTTTTTCTAGGTCATGACCTACTTTTTTCTAGGTCATGACCTACTTTTTTCTAGGTCATGACCTACTTTTTTCTAGGTCATGACCTACTTTTTTCTAGGTCATGACCTACTTTTTTCTAGGTCATGACCTACTTTTTTCTAGGTCATGACCTACTTTTTTCTAGGTCATGACCTACTTTTTCCTAGGTCATGACCTACTTTTTCCTAGGTCATGACCTACTTTTTCCTAGGTCATGACCTACTTTTTCCTAGGTCATGACCTAATTTTTTTCTAGGTCATGACCTAGTTTTTTCTAGGTCATGACCTAATTTTTTTCTAGGTCATGACCTAATTTTTTTCTAGGTCATGACCTAGTTTTTTCTAGGTCATGACCTAGGCTTTTCTAGGTCATGACCTAGTTTTTTCTAGGTCATGACCTACTTTTTTCTAGGTCATGACCTGCTTTTTTCTAGGTCATGACCCACTTTTTTCTAGGTCATGACCTAGTTTTTGCTAGGTCATGACCTAGTTTTTGCTAGGTCATGAAATAATGAACCCCATGGACCCCTGGACCACATGGACCCCATGAACCCATGGACCGATGGACCGATGGACCCACGGACCCATGGATCCCATGGATCCCATGGGCCCCATGGATCCCTTGGATCACAGGGACCCCATGGATCCCATGGATCCCATGGATCTCATGGATCACAGGGACCCCATGGACCCCATGGACCCTATGGATCCCATGGATCCCATGGAAACCATGGACCCCCATGGAGGACCCCTCCCCTCTCTCTGAAGCCCAGAGAAAAGGGAGAACTGATTCTTTCTTTCATTTTCCCTCTTCCTTTATAGTGATCTTCCCCCGAGGTCAATGGGGTCATACCTTTTTTTTTCATCCTCCACAAATATATTTTTTTCAATCACGTTCAACTAACCCTAACTTTTTTTTTGGAAAATTTGAAATCTGAGGGACTATTTCAAACTTTGAGCTTAATTATCTCGGTTACTGTAACAAATATCAAAAAGTGGTCAACTGATAAAATACTGCTGATATTATGATAAACATTTTATCAGTTGACCACTTTTTGATATCTTTTATAGGAATCGAGATATTTGAGATCAAAGTGCATATTTGAGCTCAAAGTGCAATACTTATTTTCTGGATTTTGTATTTTTGAATTTTGGGGTTCATGAGTCTTTGGGGTCTATGGGGTCCTAGTGGTCCATGGGTCTATGGGGTCTATAGGGTCTATGGGTTTATGGTGTTCATGGGGCCCTAGGGAACATGGGTCCATGGGATCCTTGGGATTCATGTTATTCATGGGGTTCATGGGGTCCATGGGTTCCATAGGTTCCATGAGCTCTTGGGATCCATAGTTTCAATGGGTCCATGGGTTCCGTGGAGCCCTTGGGTTCATGGGTTCATGGGGTTCATGGGGACCATGAAAATAAAAATAAACTAATTGAGGTCTCTACTGTGGCTCATTTGCTCTGGTGATTTCCCTGCTAGCTGCGCAGTTTTTCTACAGATTCCTTGTTTTTTGTCGGTAAGTTTTTAATTTTTGGATTTTCTAGGCCATGGCCGAGAATTTAGATTTCTAGGCCACTATTTTTAGGCCGGACCAAATTAAATTCTTCGATGGACCAAAACTGATTCGATTATTTATTCCATCTATCGTATATTTCATTTTTTGGTTTTTATTTGTAAAATTCGGAATGTGGAATACTGTAGAAAAACAGGAATTTCTGAAAAACGAACTGCAAAATTTTTATGGCGAGGATTCCGAAAAAGTGGCATTCATTGCACCAATGTACTGGCGAATTGGGGGAAATGGAGAGAGAATTTGGAATTTTTGGGATGTTTTCACTTCTGTTGGCTGTATTGGCATTATTGTGAGTTTTCTAGGCCATGGGATGCGAAAATTCGGTCATGGGGTCCATGGGGTTCGTGGGTTTAATGGGGTTCATGGGGTTCATGGGGTCCTTGGAGTCCATGGGGTCCATGGGGTTTATGAGGTCCATGGGGTCCATGGGGTCCATGGGGTTCATGGGTTCATGGGTTCATGGGTCCATGGGGTACATGAGGTTCTTGGGTCCATAGGGTCCTCGGGTTCTATTCGGTTCATAGAGTTCATGGGGTCCTTGGATCCATGGGGGCGAATTTCCCAATTCCCGAGTTTCCGAATTTCCGAAATTTTTGAAAATCAATAAGAATTCCAAACCTACAGTAACCCAAAAACTCCAAATTTCAGATTTTTTGTTTTTCAACGATTCTATTTTGCGCGTCGAAAATCTATCTTCAACTCAAGTCCGCAAACACCGTGTTATCAGTTAAAACATTTGATCTACATCGGCAATTATTCATTACATTGGTTTTTCAAGTAAGTGCGCTCTATTGAGAATTTTCGAAAAATCGATATTTCGCATTTTTGGGTCATTTTTTGCCGTTTTTTCGAATTTTTGGCTTATTTTCAGCCGATTTTCAGACTTTACTACCATTTATCATGATGTACTGCCCAGTTGGCCTATTAATCACAATTCCATTTTTTGAAATTTCCGTTGGCCGGGCTGCTAACTTCGTTGGAGCGAGTTTGGCTGTCTATCCATCGCTGGAACCGCTTATCGCACTTTTTTGTATCAAAGAGTTTCGGATTACTGTATTTTGTAAGAATTTTCGAGTTTTTTTTTTGGGTGAACATCTTTATTTAGGTTTCTCCTCGAAAACTGAAAATAATTCACCTGGAAATGGTATCACTATGTTCACAAGGACTCTAGTACAACCGTAGCTGGATTACTGTACTTTTTTCCAAATAAAATTTTTATTGTGTTTCAACAAATGTATCATTACAAAAAAATAGGTTTTTGTGGGAAAAGGGTGGGACTTATATTTTGAAAAAAGTGGGAGGAGTTTGAGAAAAAGGGGGGGGGGCTTAAAAGTTACAAAAAAATGGGAAAATGAGTTTTATCTTTTTTATGAATGTTTTAATTTTTAGGATTTTCTTTCATTTGAGGAATCTGGAAAAAAAGAACATTTTGAACAAATCAAAAATTGCAAAGAAAAAATTATTTTTCAATTTTTGAGTTTTTAGAAATGTTCGGCATATTTCAAAACCTATTCTCACAAATTTTCAGCTTTCTACGACTTCTAGGAGCTGAGATACGTCACTTTGAAGTTTCATAGCGCTAGAGAGTGTGCTAAGAGGAGAGAGCGCAGACACTCTCGTCGTCTGCGCCCTCCACACTCTCTCGCCTGTCTAATCTTTGAAGCTCTGTATCTCAGCTCCTAGGAGACGTAGAAAGCTGAAAATTTGAGGGAATATGTTTTGAAACATGGTGTCGTGGGACGTCTCCGTCCCACGAGTCTTATAATATCAATTCAGAGCTGTCAGGCTTCTTCCTAGCTCTCTTTCCAGAATTCCCTTTCCACCTCGTCCGTCTGGCTCCCGGGTTCCCGACAATCTCTTCCAAGACGCCTTTCTACACCACTGCCTCCAGGATTTGAATCTCCCGCCGTTTCTTCTCCAAAAGTGCGATAGAGCAAACCTGCACACCGCCAATATAATTATGAATTTCCTCTAATTTTCTTATCTTTCTAACGTTTATCAGTTGTTTTTATGTTTCCTAATCATCCTTTTTCCTTTAAATGTCTTCCATAATTATTGTTAATCACCCTCCGTCTATCTTTATGTTGTTTCTCTCACTCCCCAGCCCGTTATCTCTCTCTACCTTTTAGGCCCTTCTCGATTTAGTTATAATTCACTTTCTCTCTTAACTATTTCTCTCTCTAGTAATCTCTAGTATCTCCCTATCACTTTAACAATCTTTCTCTAATCCTTTCATTGTAGTTTTCATCAACTTTCTCTAATAAATCCCCTCTCGCCTAATTACTCTCCTTTCTCTCAGTCACAAGTCTTGTCAGAGATTCTGTGGTCTTCCATCAATTGACATTAAAACTACATCAAGCAAAGGTTAATAAATTCTTCATAAATCTAAACATTTCTATCTCTTTCTTCTCTCTATTCAGGTGCACATTTATCATCGTTCACACAGTTCGCTCTCATCGTTGCTCCATCCATTCCCAATAGAAAGATGAGCTTGATCTTCCCGCTGGAGATTAAGTTCACTTCATGGTGCATCGACCCAATGTGTTATAGTCAAAACTATAAAAATCATCAAATTCTACCACTGAACCCACTTCCCAACGAGACGGAACGTCTTTTCACCTTTCCTTTCACTTTACGTTGCGCGCTCGCCTCCCCTCTCTCTACCCGCTCTCTCATCCCGCCACACTCTCTCTTCACCCGCTTATGTTTCGTTTCGTTCGCTTTCTCCTACCTTTCTTTCTTTCAAATCGTTTCTTCAATATTTTTCGAAGAAGGATGTGTCGTACACGACGTCGCAGACAGCTCGAAGAGTATCTTATCAACCGAAATACATACATGTATTACAGAATGAGTCAAACGGAACACACCGATTGTCGTCAACGTCGGCTCGAAGACCCCCAGCAATTCCAACAATGAAAAAGGATAAAATCAACGAGGTAATAAAATTCGTCGGACAAAGTAAATATCTGAACACCAAATTTCAGAACAGAAGGCTCACCGCAACGGAAGTGAGAAGCCAAAGAAGCACGTCGTCCTCTCCACGAACGGAGTCGGCGGCGCCGGCGCCAATTTATTGAAAAATATCCGCTTCGCCAGAAAAAAAATCACCCAAGTTTGAGTTACAATATGGCTATGGCAAATCGTCAAAACCGCAGAGATAAGCTTCCGCCAGAGGTTAATCGAATCCTCTACATCAAAAATCTGCCATACAAAATCACAACGAAAGAAATGTACGAGATTTCGGAAAGTTCGGAGCTGTTCGACAGATTCGAGTCGGAAGCGCATCACAACGACCCGTAACAGTTTTCGAGAAGCAAGCCGAGAGAACAGAAGCGTCGCAGAAGGTAATAAACTTGAAAAATTGAGTGAATTATCGGATGAATTTACAGTTAGCAGCCAGTTGCCGCAAGAGCACTCGAATCCAACGTTCAAAAGAAGATGAAGAACCCTCAAAGTATGTCAAGGTACATAGTTCAATCCGAAAAATCAATAAAATACGATATTAATTCAGAATCACGAGCAAATGTAGTCCACGTCACGCAACCATCCGCAAAGACTTCCGTCACTCGCACATGGAGATGGCGCGCTTCGGAAAGAACACCCTCCGCGTCCGCAAGTGATACGGAGCTCGCCGACATCCGCACGGTTCGCTCCCACGTCCAGAACATGACCAAAGGAGTCACTCTCGGATTCCGCTACAAGATGCGCTCCGTATATGCTCATTTCCTCATCAACGTTACCCTTCAAGACGGAAACAGGACTGTTGAGATCCGTAACTTCTTGGGAGAGAAGATCGTCCGCCGTGTCACACTTCCAGATGGAGTCACCAGCACCATCTCCACCACACTTAAGAAGAGATCATCGCTAAAAGAATGCCATCACTCGTGTTCTGATCCACCAAAGGCTGCGAAGGTATAGCAATCACAAAGCAACTGTTCTAAAAGGATAACTGAGTAAAAGATATTACAGCTCCAAGAGTCATCTCCAAGCACAAGTACAAACCAATCAATCTTCACTACAAGAAGAAGGCGAAAAGTCCGTTAACCTCCCGTTCAATAAACAATATTTAATATGCTTCAATAAGTCGTCGTTAAAATAAAGCTGAAACCCTGAACAATTTCTAGAAAACGATGAATACACGAGAAACATCACACCACACCGCGCGGTCTAAAACATCTAAAAATTAACTCCGTGTCTAGAAGTCAGCTAATATCAATGAGAATCGTGTAAATTCTCGAATATAACTTCGTAGTCTAAATTCAAATCATTTACATCGTCGGCTAACATCTCCGTCCACCGTCGCATAAAAAGATGTTTTCTCTTGTCTCAAACAAGAAGTTTTCAGAAACCAAACAGAGTAGAAGAACGCAACGACTCCCGAACACATCTCTGATTCCTCGACCAATAAATACAGTAGAATACTAGTTTCTCGGGCTCTAATAAAAGACATTGTCACTTCCCTTCTTCTCTCACACATTGTTATTTTTGTCGTCGTCATCAGCAGATGACATGTTAATGCATTAGTTGCCGCTAGGTACTCATTGCTCGAAAAAACAAATTCTCACGCATCACGTATCAGGTCTTCATCTGTCACATCTCATATCTATGTTCAGTGTTTCTACCACAACCAAGATAAAACGACGCCGTTCTTTACAATCATGACTGTTGATAATATGATGACAAGTTTTACATGTGCAACAGTTTGTATACATCGTTTTCTTCATTTCATCACCCTTCAAACTCACTCACTGTTACAATAGTTCATCAAAACCCTGAAGTTCTTACTGTTTCCCCGCAACAACAAGATCTTGTCATAGTTCTTTGAAGTCTTTTCTACCCATCCACAGCAGAAAGCCTTCTTAGACTATCATATATCCAACAAGTAAGCTGCCCTATGGCAGCTCAACCGTAGCTTGAGCAGATATCGAGGAAGTAGAAGGAGCATTAAAGCATATGAAGAGACAGCAGCGCGAGAGTGGACGCATGATCGCGCATAACAACTGACGCTGTCTAGTAATAAGCTGTTCTTGTGCACGAAGAACATAATACTCTGGAAGCTTAAAACGCAGCAGTGCAACCTCGATGTCTAATCTAGCAAATAGTATATATCCTCGAACGCGCTGCGTTTTAGGATATCGGCGTCGCCTGATCAGCGTCAGCCTCAACCTTGTAGTGATATGGCGCGCTCGACCATTATCACCCCTGTGTCAACTAACTCATTGTTCTAATGAGTAGTTCAAATCTGTATTCCTCGTTAACTAGCTCATCGCTATGAGTAGTTGAAATCTGTATTCCTTGTTAACTAGCTCATCGCTATGAGTAGTTCAAATATGTACCTCTGTGTTAACTGGCGCACTCGTCCATTTTCACATCCCTGTGTTAACTAGCTCATTGTTCTAATGAGTAGTTCAAATATGTACCAACCCTCACCAATACCCAAGAATGAATTAAAGCAACAGTGACGAATCAAAACCCAAACTACCTCTGACAACAACAACTCTCTCACAACAAGTACAAAAAGAGCGGAACGCTCTTTACCTCGCAAAATATTTGAAGAATCTCATCTACAAATAGAACGTCGATTCACGAAGTGAGACAGAATACTGAAATGAAACATGTTTAGGCAATCTATGCTCAGGTAGACATCTCCCGAAGACAGTACACCGATCAGCAACAACTTCAAATTCAATAACAGGAGAATCATCAGGAAAATCATCAACAACATATAATCGTATACAGACTATTGAATTATCGTGTAAGGTGATTCTATAGAATTTGCTAAACATGCGCCTAGATCTGCGAAGCAGTTCCTTCACTAGCCAATGAACTCTCCGAAAAAGAATTCGCAAGAATTGGAGATCCGAAAAGAAGAGCGGAACGCTCATTTTGAAAGATTCATCATTACGTTTGAAAGGAGTCCACACACCATCTATTGAAGCAACTCAAATAGCGAGCTCCACAAACCATTTCCATAACAACATAGAATCGAAGATTCTGAATGATCAATAATATCAAATGAATATAAAACCCCGGTAACTCATCCAAACCAATAACAATGAACAGAAGAATCACAGTTTAGGTGTTCAGAACATGACACATTACAGTACTCGAAGAGAGAAATTTTTGCCTACACACAAAACATAACAAGAAACAAAAGATATATACGCATATGTAATGATATGAAATTCATAATCAGATCACTGCAACAGTGACTATCAATACAATTAAATTTATCTCTAAACAAAATTTTTATAATAAAGCTAACCACCATAGTTGTGACAACAACTGGGACGATGCTAGTTGTACTCTCTTTCACGACAGTATTGAGAAACATCGAAGCGAACGGAAGCTCCGTCGAACAACAGTAGTATGACTTATGCGAACAAGAATATTCAATCGCCTCTGCGATACAGCGATAACAGGGAAGGATAGTTCAAAGTGTCCATCTACGAAATCAGAAGAAAATCCTAGCAGATCAACACCAATCACAACAATATCGGAAAAACACATGATAAAGCGAACAAGAGTAGTAATAAGTCTCCACAGAGTCTTCCTCATAACCTCGTAAGGAGAACACGAGTAGTACCAGAGTATCTTTAACGGTGAAACCGTAGCCAGAATCAAATGAAAACGCACAAAATATACTGTAGGATACTGTAACTAGTAGAAAAGCTAAGCAGGAAACCAAAGATTACACCGAGATCAATATATACAAGAAACTAGAATAGCCCTCATCGAACACGCTACCAAAGAAGAACATCTTAATCAGTATCATCAGATATCTGCTAGTAATCAATAATCGATTTTCTCTAAAACTTTAAACAATGAATAATATCAGAAACCAAATGCATAACCGAGTGAACACTACCTGAAAGAGAGTCAAGACTCTACAAGAAAACAGAGCGCAAACATGGGCTCACCTTATGCTCTAAGCATCATGAGAGTAGTATGCAGATTTCCAAAGATATCTTCTTGAACGAACTGGGCGGAGAACAAGAACACTCCTGAACTGAAGCCAGACCATCATTAAGTAGTCTACAAAGACACCCGAAGCACTTGAAGAAAGTTACAAGGAAGAACCATGATCCAAGCGAAAACGATTAGTACAACTGCATAAATCCAGATAGGAGCCTTTACAGGATACGGTAAACTGCGCAGATGCAGACAGAAACTTCACAGGATACTGCAAACGTTCCAGGCATCATCATGATCATGAAGTGAACAAAATCAACAATAATTCCTGAATCTAAACTATCAGCAAAAAGCACACGAAGTGTTGCTTATCCTCTGTTAACTACTTAATATGTTACAGTAATCCTAATGTCATGCTCCACAGTAAGGAGTACATTTCTTCATGGTAATTCGTCAGCCACATCTAGCATAGTAATAAAGCAACACTGTGCGAAAGGCATTAACAATTTCCCAATCATCAATGAGTAATGATAACATAACCAAATTCGTTAAACGAACAGTTACAACGTTGAAAATGCCACATCCAATCAAACTGATGAAAAATTGAAATATCTCGGTATAGATACAGTTAGATATGGGCGAAGCCTATCTATAGGGTTCTTGACAAAGATACCTATCCGCATTCTCTAAAAGAGAGTTATATTTCCATCAGAAAACCACGATCTCCATTCATGAGACAAGTCACCAACTTTCGATTGACTCATCTAGACATAGATGAACACGATCAAGTAAAAACATAAATACATATATGCCTTATTCAGCAATTCCATCAAATTACAAACATCGGAGTTGAGAACATCAATCAGATTGAAAACAACAAAAAGAGTCTCGAAGAATTCGAGTACAAATGATTCTCGAAAAATACATGTCCAAACGATTCACAACGAACTCGAGAAGAACCGATTCTCGAAGAATTCGAGTCCAAACAATTCTCGAATTCGAATCTAATAAATACTTGATGAATCCGAGCATAAAAAGGTTCTCAGTAAAATTGAAATATCAAGAGTCTCGAAGAATTCGAGTATAAGTGATTCTCGAAGGATTAGAGTCCAAACGATTCTTAAAGAATCCGAATCGAAACGATTCTCGGAGAATTCGAGTCCAAACGATTCTTTAAGAACTCGAGTGCAAACCATTCTCGAGAAATTCGGGATTCTCGAAGAAGTTGAGTTGAAATGAGTATCGATGAATTCGAGCCAGAAGAATCTCAAAGAATTTGAACATAAAAGATTCTCAAGAAACTCATGATTCTCGAGAAATTCAAGACAAAACGATTCTCGATGAAATCGAGTGCAATAGATCTCGGCGAGTTCGAGTCGAAAAGTTCTCGAAGAACTCGGGTCTAATCTAGTCAATCTAGTCATTTCTATATGTGGAGGATTACAACCTGCCATAGAATGGAAATCAAATCAGATAGAGTGAGACCAAGAAATCGACAGTTAGTCTACTACCTCAGTTTTTCTGAAAGACAGCAGAAAAGCCAGAATCGACGAAGTCATTCGAAAGACATCTCGCTGACCATTTAGGTTCTGGAATCATGGAACTGAATTCCCAGAATACGAACGACAGAAATTTGAAGACTCTTCTGATCATCAGAAAAACAGTCCACGAGTGGACGAATGTCTCCAGCAAAATGGGAAGATAGAAATTCAAACAGCTCCATTAGAGAATAGCAAATAGTCAAAAAGAGCTACGATTGCAAAACGAGAAACGTCTTCAGACAGTTCCAAAAGGAATCGCAAAGCGATAGAAACTCCCAGACAGCTCTCAATAAAATACATTGACGGTCAGAAATCGCAACTGCTATTAAGCAGTCTACAAGCATCCAAACGGCATCCAGAAGATCCATTCAGCATCCAGAAGATATTGATTCACATCGATTAGTACATTCTATTGGGTGCTCACCAAAATCAAAAGAAGGAATGGATTCACAACAGAGTCAATACCGTGAACGAAGTCACAAAAGACCTATCCAACCAAGGAGTTACAATCCATTCCATCAAGTGAGCACGGAAGAAAACCCAGCGGATAGCGCAGCACGAGTAAAGACCGCCAATGAATTGCAAACCTGCAGAGACAATCCATCAGCGAGCCATCGGCGGCTCTACAGTACCCATTAACATGGAAACGCTCAATACAACCAAGAGCTCCCCAACCATTCAGAATTGCTCATACCAATCACTAGTACCGTACCACTACACGAACGAATTGTCTTAAATGCTGAAACTCTGAAGGATATTCTTTCTTGGTTTGAATGCACCTCGCTTCTGGGCAACCGAGAGAATCTTGAACTGCAAAACTCGAAAAAGAGCAGAAACGCTCTAAAAGAGGACAAAAAGATGTCAAAGATAAAATCCTAAAGTTCAACCAAATTTGATCCTACCCAGCTAGGATAACTACAGTTACACTGGCTTGAATGTGCTTTGTTACCAAAACAAACAAGCTAATCTTGGATGCCAGAACGTCAAAGAGAACTGAACAGAGAATCAAGAGAAAACCAATGAAGCACATGGTAACCGCTCTACACTCCCCAGAATCACTTGATTACACAAGAGATTTGTCAAAACTCTCTTAAAACGTCATCAGAATGCGGCTCAATACCAACAAGATAAGAATCATGGCAAGAGTAAAATGGAAACATCCTCAGCAAGTTTCAAGCAACCAGAACTATGAGAATGCTGAACGATTCATAAAAACAAGACAATGAAATTGAACAATAAGTCCAATCCATGACGACGTAATATTCGGGAACTCAATAAGATTCAAAAGCAAAAAGAAACTAGCCCGACTGTAGGTTCCAAAAAGAGCAGTTCTAGGAAACCAATCAAGAATCGGTACTGTGGTCTGAGAAAAACCAGGAAGACCAAGTTAATATGCGCTCTTCAGAGACAACGGCAAAACTGACAGTAATAAGAGACTAGACCAACACTCGAGAAGAGTTCCCATTAGAGTTTGTCCACTCCAGGAGTCTAAACCATTCCAGCACTGCCATAAACAAGGAGGTTCAAAAACAAGAAAGCCATCCGTACAAAGTCCAACGTCAGACGTAACAAGAAGTTCAGAGCAAACTTACAAGTTGTTATCTTGAGACAAAGACGGACATCAGTATAGGGTCGAAGAACAGAATGACCCCATTGAACCTGACAAGAATCCATTATGGAGATGAGAAGATCTACAAGACTACACGCTTTTGGAATCCAGATAACAATTCCAGAAAAATGCCTCCACGAAAGTACAAGCTACATGGCGAAGTACATAGTCGAAAAAGACGGCACAATATGACACCAGTCATAACAAGACGACAGGACAAGTTAATCAGTCTGTGATCTTAGTGCAGGATCAGGAAAAGAGTATATGGTCGAAGATCATAACGTCCCATAGCAACCGACACAGCCGTCCATGTTGATCTGGAGGATCAGTCAAACACTCAAGGTTCAATCAAACTCTGAAGGATCTGAGGGATCAGTCTAACCACAAAGAAGCAGTCAAACATTCCCTCTTGATATTGATAGGGACTAGTCAGGTCTCTATAAAATACATCAACAACCAACAAACTGCAAAAACAAAACCCAGAAAGAACCATAACCACAACAAGTCGAAAAACCGGCACTGCCCACTCAGCGCAAGCAGCCGTCTCGACATGCTCAAGAAAAAGTGGCGAACTATCATGAGTCTTCCGGATCAGACGAGGAGTAAGAGAGATCCATCTTCTCCCCTCCCCCGGGAGTGTCGTGGGACGTCTCCGTCCCACGAGTCTTATAATATCAATTCAGAGCTGTCAGGCTTCTTCCTAGCTCTCTTTCCAGAATTCCCTTTCCACCTCGTCCGTCTGGCTCCCGGGTTCCCGACAATCTCTTCCAAGACGCCTTTCTACACCACTGCCTCCAGGATTTGAATCTCCCGCCGTTTCTTCTCCAAAAGTGCGATAGAGCAAACCTGCACACCGCCAATATAATTATGAATTTCCTCTAATTTTCTTATCTTTCTAACGTTTATCAGTTGTTTTTATGTTTCCTAATCATCCTTTTTCCTTTAAATGTCTTCCATAATTATTGTTAATCACCCTCCGTCTATCTTTATGTTGTTTCTCTCACTCCCCAGCCCGTTATCTCTCTCTACCTTTTAGGCCCTTCTCGATTTAGTTATAATTCACTTTCTCTCTTAACTATTTCTCTCTCTAGTAATCTCTAGTATCTCCCTATCACTTTAACAATCTTTCTCTAATCCTTTCATTGTAGTTTTCATCAACTTTCTCTAATAAATCCCCTCTCGCCTAATTACTCTCCTTTCTCTCAGTCACAAGTCTTGTCAGAGATTCTGTGGTCTTCCATCAATTGACATTAAAACTACATCAAGCAAAGGTTAATAAATTCTTCATAAATCTAAACATTTCTATCTCTTTCTTCTCTCTATTCAGGTGCACATTTATCATCGTTCACACAGTTCGCTCTCATCGTTGCTCCATCCATTCCCAATAGAAAGATGAGCTTGATCTTCCCGCTGGAGATTAAGTTCACTTCACATGGCAAACATTATGAAATAACAAGTTTTGAAAAATACTAATTTTTTAAAAAACATTTTTTCTGATTTTTTGAATTTAAAAATATATTTTTTTTTGCCATATTTCAATGAGTACTCTCACAAATTTTCAGTTTCCTACGCCTCCTAGGAGCTGAGATACGTCACTTTGAAGTTTCCTAGCGCTAGAGAGTGCGCGAAAGAAGGAGTGCGCAGACACTCTCGTCGTCTGCGTCCTCCACGCTCTCTCGCTGGTCTACACTTCAAAACTCTGTATCTCAGCTTCTAGGATGTCCAGAAAGCTGAACATTTTAGGGAATAGGTTTTGAAATATGCCAAATAATTCTATGATTTAATTTTCTAAAATGAGAAATTTCAATTTTCACTAACTTATTCCTTCAATTTCATCTCCTCCTCTTCTATGACCAATTTTGTATAAACTGGTGGATTGTCGACAAATCGAACGTTTCCCAAGAATTCATTCGGCCGAATGAGTCCCGCATCTCTTGCCGCTTTCGTCACCATTTCGAACCTCTCCGCACGCCTTTTTGTCCATTTTCTGGGTTTCGGGGGAACATAATCGTATCCGCTCTCCATGGCTTCCTGACATATGTCCTCATCAATCGGAAATGAACTGAAGAAGCCTGTCTCGTAGGTTAGAAGACGTGGGTAGATTCCGATGCCAGCAACAAAGCGACGACCGTCCGGGAGATTGTAGTGGGTGATCTAGAAATATCGGATTTTCAAAAAGTTGTAGTCTTAGAATGTTTGCCATATTTCAATTCGTACAGTCACAAATTTTCATATCTCTACGTCTCCCAGGAGCTGAGATACAGAGCTTTGAAGTTTAGACAGGCGAGAGAGGGTGGAGGGCGCAGACGACGAGAGTGTCTGTGCCCTCCTCCTTTCGCACACTCTCTAGCGCAGTCACTCTTTGAAGCGCTGTATCTCAGCTCCTAGAAGACGTATATAGCTGAAAATTCATACGAATACTATTTCAAATATGGAAAAAAAAATTATTTTGAAAAATTCAAAAAATTCGAAAAAATGTTTCTTTGTGTAAATCTGGTAATCTTGAATTCTTACAAATTTTTATTTAAAAATGTTTGGCATATTTCAAAACATATTCTCTCAAATTTTCAGCTCTCTACGTCTCCTAATTGTAAGAGCTGAGATACGGCGATTTGAAGTTTCGACAATCGAGAGATCGTGGAGGGCGCAGACGACGAGAGTGTCTGCGCCCTCCCCTTTTCGCACACTCTTTAGCGCTACGAAACTTCAAAGGGCTGTATCTCCGCTGCAAGAAGACATAGGAAACTGCAAATTTGTCAGCACAGTTTTCGAAACATGCAGAATATTTCTAAAAATTCAAATTCTTGAAAAAATCTCACAATAGCTCGCTCAGTAGCAAATTGGTAGGTCAAATAACTCCCGACCAGTCTCCCCTCTTTTGGAAGGAATTCTTGAAGTTGTTTTCCACATTTAAATCCATCTCTTGGCACCATTACAGAAACAATATTCTCAGAAAATTTGACTGAATGTTCTGGAAAATTCTCTCGAAGAAAGTGCTCACAGAAGTCTAAATCCTTCTGAACACAGTACTGAATTTGGTCCGGACCATGAAAAAATGAGCATTCCGGATGTTGGACATAAGCAATCTGTCCAATTTTGTAGGACATTGGAAAGCGTGGGAAACGCTTGAAACGGCAAGAGCGAAGAACTTTGTAGGCGATTTTGCAGAGCTGAAATATTTGGGAATTGGAAACTAAATGGGAAATTGAATTTGGCGCGTTGAGAGCTTCAAAATAAGTGTAAACATGGCTAGGTTTCATAAACTTTGAATTTTGAGTTTAAAGGCGCATGGACCCTCAAAAAATACGAAATTCATGGAATCTAGTCTTGTTTATACTTATTTTGCAGCTCTCAATAAGCTGTTTTCAAAAAGGTGAATTTATTATTTAATTGTTACTAAAATTAACCAAAATATTCTTAAAAACAAAATTTCTTAAATTTTTTTTTGGTTTTATGGTGTTTTTCCACTTTCTGGTACTGCTTCGATTTTGGAGAGTACGAAATTTCAAATAAGCGTCTTTTGCCCTTCGAAATGAGCCCAAACAAGACCCATTTTGCTCGGTTCTGATTTTTCGAGGGTCCATGTGCCGCCTTTAAACTCGAAAAATCAAAGTTCAGCTAGATAGGTCGTGTGTGGGCTCATTTTAAAGCTCTTAACGTGCCGAATTCAAAAATAACGACACTTTTAGAATAAGGTGAGTAACAAAAAAGTTAGAGTCAATTTTCCGTACCAAAATTGTAGCCACAATGAACACAACACAATAACCAAATGATCCGAAGCGAATGATGTCCATTTCGTATTTGAATTCGTCCAGAGGGGATGGTTTTTCAGTATCATATCGTGATAGATCCATTTTTCCAGCTTAATTGGTCTAATTAACCCTGAAAATTGCGGGAAAATTTGAAAATAACAATTTTCAGCAAGAAAAAGCAAAAAAATTAGAAAAAAGGGGGAAACGGAGAGCATGACTGAAAGCTCTCTTCAAGAAATGAGAGCAAGATACTCTCTTGTCGAGGATACGCAGACATTTGGAGTATAAGGAAAAAGGGGCGGGGCCTAATTGCTCCGGCTGCGGTGTATATAATTAAGTGTGTATAAGGAGAAGAAATGAGATTTCTTATGTGGTGTTTAGAATGAGTGGGTTGAAATTATACTTAGAATTGAAAACAAGAAAGGTCTGCAAATTATAGACTGAAAAATGTTTTTCTAGGAATTTTCAATAAAAATGTTTTTTGTTGAAAATTTTTCCAAAATGGTACATTTTCTAAAAACGCATATTTTGCATAGTGTACCCACAAAATTTCAGCTTTCTAGCTCTATTTTCAGCTTAGTTACAGCGCTTGGAGTTCCGAGCGAGACAGTGTGAGGAATAGGGAGGGCGCAGACAGCTAGAGGTGTCTGTCTGTCTGCGCCCTCTCACTCTCTCGCCTTCCAAACTTCAACCTGCTGTATCTCAGCTCCCAGAGCAGCTAGAAACTTGGTTTTTTTACTGAAGTGTGAAGAAAAGGTTCTTTTTTTAATTGGGAAATTTTTTGTTTTGGGAAAAACTGAAATTTTGATTTTTGGACAATTTTTTCAAGAAATCCTGCAAAATAGCTCTTTAGGGAAAAATTCAATGACTTTATTGAAAACGTTTTAAAATTTTCAAATAAAATTTCTCTTGAAATTTTTTGAAAAGTTCTCTTATTGTACCATTTTCTGAAAAAAAAAGAGGGAGGGCGTTGACAGCTAGTGTGTCTGTGACCTCTCCCCACCCACACTCTCTCGCCTCCCAAACTTCAAATCGAGGTAACTCGGCTCCCAGAGCAGCTAGAAACTTCGTTTTTCCACAGAAATGTATTAAAGAGTTGCTATTTTTATTATCAAAAAAACAACTTTAAAAAAGGTGAAATCTAAGAAAATTTATTCAAAAACTTTTTCTGACAGTAAGAACTTTCAAAATTAAACAAATACATTCGATTATGAATATATTGATCGCCACCGAAGATTCCAAATCTTCTCTCCTCGATTAATTTTTTCACAAATTCCATGAATTTCCGTTTTCTCTCCGGATAATCGTCGTTTTTGTGCATCTGAAAGTACAGTAATCTTGCTGATTTTTTGGCGGGAAATTTGAAAAATTTTACCTCTATATTAATTTGACAAATATCGATTGAATCCTGATCGAATCGTCCATTTTTGTAGAAAATTTCAAAAAATCCATCGCCGAATTCAGCTCCTTCGGCGTCGAACCACAAATTATCGATTTTCTGAAAAATCGATAAATATTCGAAATTTGAAATTTTGACCTACCGTAACATTGAGCAAATTCTTGAAAAAGTACACAATATCTACATGTACAATGCTCTTTGGAGCATATCCGCCATCTGAAAATTTCAGAAATTTTTCAAAAAACTTTATTTTGGATTACTGTACCTTCTACCATAACCATTGCCTTGGAGATTCCAGAATTCGAACCGATTGCCAATGGAAAATATGTTCCAATTTGGGAATATAAATTATCATTTATCATTGATACTGGATCAGCACCATAGAATGTCACATTGTTTCCCAATTTTCGCATTTTCTGGAAAAAATTTGGAAATTTTGAATATTTGGTTCTTAAAACTTTGAAAGCTGAAAGTTCTTTGATTTTTCATTCAGATTCAGGTTTGGCTTGTTGAGAGCTTCAAAATGAGTATGAACACGACTAGGTTTCATAAACTTTGATTTTTGACTTTAAAGGCGCATGGACCTTGGGAAAAGCGAAATTTATGGAACCTAGTCTTGTTTATACTCATTTTGAAGCTCTAGATGTGTCAACTTTAAAACTTTAAGGTTCAGTCCATTTGGACCAAATTTAACCAAGTTAGGTCCTTAGGCAAGTTTAGGCCAAATTTAGGCCAAAATCAAATTTCATGAAACCTAGTCTTGTTTATACTCGTTTTGAAGCTCAAAAAACGGCGAGTTCAAAATTTTCCGTTTTAAAAGACTTGGACCAAAACCAGCCGTGCTAGATCCTTTGGCAAGCTCAGGCCAATTTTTGCCCAAAAATCAAATTTTATGAAACCTAGTCTTGTTTGTACTCATTTTGAAACTCTTGACGCGCGAAATTCAACATTTTTAATTTCAGCCCATTTGGGTGAAAATTGACCGTGTTAGGACATCGGGCAAGTTTAGGCCATTTTTTGGCCAAAACTCAAATTTCAATAAACCTAGGCTTGTTTATATTCAATTTGAAGCTCTGAACGTGGGAAATACAATTTTCTAATTTTCAGCAAATTTGGATTGAAACCAACCGAGTTAGGTCATTAGGCAAATTTAGGCCAAATTTAGGCCAAAAATCAAATTTTATGAAACCTAGTCTTGTTTATACTCATTTTAAAGCTCTGAACGTGAGGAATCTAATTGTCTTGTTTTCAGCAAGTTTGGACAAAAACTGACCGAGTTAGGCCATTAGGCAAGTTTAGGCCAAAAATAAAATTTCATGAAACCTAGTCTTGTTTATACTCATTTTGAATCTTTAAACACGCTGAGTTCAAAAATTTATGTTTCAAATGGTTTGTACCAAAATTCGCCGAGTTATGTCCCAAACCAGTTTTCGACCAAAAATCAAAATTTCAGAAATTCGAAAAATTTGAAAATTTTCAAAAATTAAAAAGATTCTTACCCTTCTAAATTGTCGCTCAGCTTGAATATCTCTTCCGATTCCGATGGAAAACAAGTTGTGTGGTCCGAAATTGTACTGAAAATCTACAGTAATCCCAAAAGTCTACAGTAACCCAAAAAAATTTAAACTCACAATTTTCGGAAAAATGACATGTTTCATTTCATCGGAATTTTTCAGTGTTATCAGTCCAATCTGAGCAACATTTGCTCTTAAATCACATCTTTTCGATGCGAACATGAAATCATTCCAGAACTGCAAAAAGTACAGTAATCCACAAATTTTTTTTTCATATTTTAAATCATTTTTAACAGTTTGCCTGCTATAGCAAAACTACAGTAATCCAAAAAATCCAGATAATTTTCTAAAAAATGGGATTACTGTACCTACCTTCTCGGCGTCCTGTATCCACAATAATTGCTCTGAAATGCAATTATGCCATTTTTGAAAAATTTCATTTGTGTCAAATCGCTTAAATACGGATTTCATATCAATTTCATCTTGTTCTGCTTCCACCCAATCTTTGTAGTCTTCCTGAAAAAGAACGGGTTACTGTAGTTTTCGAAAAAATTTTAATTTGAAGGCAAATAGGCCGTGTTTGGGCTCATTTTGAAGCTGGAAATGAGCAAAATTCAAAAATTCAAGTTTTGAACTGCTCAGAATTTAGAAAGTCAAAAAAAATCGAAAAATTCTGAATTTTCGAAAAAAAATTTCTGAAATTTTTTTTTTCAATTTTTTTTCGCATTTTTTCTATAGAATTTTTTTTCAAAACCTCAATTTTCAGTTTTACCTTGTTTTCAGCTTCAAAATGAGCCCAAACACGGCCCATTTTACTCTATTTCCAAGATTCTGGTGGTCCATGTGCCTTTAAATTTTGAGATTACTGTAGTTTTGCAAATTGAAGAAAATGGGTCATGTTTATACTCATTTTGAAGCTGGAAATAAGCTGAATTCGAATTTCTTAGCTTTGAATTGCTGGGAAAGTTGAAAATCCCAAAAAAATCGAAAAATGAAAAAATTTCTGAAATTTTTTTTTTCAAAATTCTCAGAATTTTTGTTCAGATTTTTTTTCCAAAACCTATATTTTCACTTTCTACTCATTTTCAGCTTCAAAATGAGCCCAAACACGACCCATTTTGCTCAATTTTCAAATTTCAGGTGGACCAAGCGCCTTTAAATTTTGGTGTACTGTAGTTTTGCAAATTGAAGAAAATGGGTCATGTTTATACTTATTTTAAAGCTGAAAAAAATCTAAACTCAAAATGTTTAGTTTCGAATAACTCGGAATTATGAAAAAGTCAAAAAATTGGATTACTGTACTTACCGATCCCAAAAACCTGTATAAATTGAACAGGGTTACTGTAGTTAGGCATCCCAATAGAATTTTTGATCCACGACGCATTCTTCAGAGAATTTGGAGTTTCTGACTTGGCAAATTAGCTTCTTCCGATTTTTTTGAAAGTGGGCGGAGCTTAAAATTTTTGTACCGTAGTCTGATCGGGCAGGTGCGGAAAACGGCAAAACAAATTCTGGATTCGATTTCAATCAGCCGTTTCATTTTGTTTTGCTTTCTGACGACAAAGTGGGCGGAGCCTGAAAATTTGGAAAATTCTAGAAGTTTCGAGGATTACTGTAGATACAAATATACGGTTTAGGTATGGAGTGGTTTTGGGATTTGGAAACTTGGAATTTTCAAATTCTCCAGTAATCTTTTTCTAATTTTTAATTTTTCAGAGTTCCTGGAGTTTTGGATTTTTTCTGAAAATTTTGTATTTTTTTTGGAATTTTTGAAATTCGAAAAAAAAAATCAGAAAATTTTCTAAACTACAATAATCCTCTCTGAATCTACAGTAATCTAAAAATTTGGAAATCTTGAATTTCAGAACACAAAAATCTGAAAGTTCTGCATTTTTGCAACATCTGAAGTTTCAGAAATTCGAAAAAGGTAATCCCGGATTACCTAAAACTTCCAAAAAAAAAAAAAAAAATTTTCCAAAATCAACAGTATTCTTTGGATTCTAGAATCTACAGTAATCTTTTCTAAAATATGCAGAAATCCTATTTTGTCCGAAAACTACAGTAATCCTAAATTTCAAAAAAACATACAGCAAAATTCTGAACTTTCGAAATTTTCGTTCCCAAAATCTACAATAATCCTAGATTTTTGAAAACCTACAGTAATCCTCCATTTTGAAATGGATTCCATAAAGCAACAGTAAAATTGGAATTTTAAGATCTACAGTAATCCTGGGATTCTAAAAGTTGTAAAATTGATATTTTTAAAAATATAAAAATTATAAAACTTCCGAATTTCAGGAAATCCAGAATTTTCCTTATGTTGCAATTTCTGAAATTTTGGGAATTCGAAAAAAAACATTCTGAAATCTACAGTATTCCTGAATCTCTAAAAACTACAGTAATCTAGAAATTCTGAAATTCTGGATTCCAGCGTTAAAACATCTGAAAGTTTCGCAATTTTGGAGTTTCTGGAATTTCTGAAAATCGAAAAAAAAAAATCAGAACTTACTATTAAACAAAATCTACAGTATTCCTCAATTTTTTCTACAGTAGTTATTTTTGAAAATACGGTAATCCCAAAATTCCATCTTCTACAGTGATCCTGGATTCTTGAAATCTACAGTAATCCTGAATTATATAACATCTGGAAAATAAAATTTCGGAAAATCTAAGAAAACTTCCGAAATTTTAAAAATTCATAAGTTTAGAAAAAGTCGAACTGAGTTTCCGGAATCTGCCAGTAATCTACAATTACTGAAGGTTACAGTAAACTATTAAAGATCTACAGTAATCCCAACGAAATCTCAAAATCTAAAAAACCAGAAAACTGGAAATTTGAGAGAAAAAAATTCAAAGACCAATCTCAAAATTCTGAGAAATCGGAAAAACGAGAAAACGGTCCAAAAATTCAAAAATCTTATTTTCGAATCTCCGATCAAAATCTCCAAATATCAAACGACGTACAACAAGCCATTCGACGTCTTCTGATTCCTCCGAAAAAAATGGGCGGAGCCTAAATATTAGGAAATTTTTTCCCGAAAATTTCGAATTTCCAGACAAAATGAGAAATTATCGATTTTTCATTGTGGTTACTGTAGTTTTTCTGTTTGTATATTTACTGGTTTTTGGGAATCATCAAGGTTGGTTTTTTTTTTGAAAATTTGGATTTTCAACTTTTCAGAAAAATTAAAAATTTTAAAACTTAAAATTTTCAAATTTTTGAAGTTCAGGATTGCATTTGAGAAATCCAGGATTACTGTCGTTTTTCTTCCGAATTTCAGAAAATACCGTATTTTCAAAAATCCGGATTTTTCAGATTTATTAAACTTCTAGCATTTTTAATTTTTCTGAATTTTTACAGTTTTTTTGGATTTTGGAAGATTTAAAAGGAATACTGTAGATTAAGGAATGATTACTGTAGACTTAGAAAGTATTACTGTGGATTTAATGAAACCGGGGTTACTGTAGATTTTGAAATTCCAAAATTTCGGAATTTTTTGATAATTAAGAAATTCTAAGTTTTGGAAATGGATTACTGTAGATTTAGAAAATCCTGGATTACTGTAATTTTTCAGAAAACTCAAGAATTTTGCTTTTTCAAACATATAAATAATGTACTATTGGATTACTGTAGATATTGGGAATCCAGGGTTACTGTAGATTTCCACGAATTTTTAGAAATTTCTAGAATTGAAAAATGAGGAATTTTCAGATTTTCGGAATTTTTAGAGTCAGATTACTGCAATTTTGAAAATCTTGGATTACAGTAGGTATTGGAAATTCAGGATTACTGTAGATCTCTATTTCAGAAATCTGAAAAATCAGAAATTGCTAGAAACCCTTAATATTTAAGATTCTTTGGAATTTTCTGAAATTCCAAAAGTTTCGAAAACTTTGAAAAACTTCGAAAATACTCCCAAAAACATTTTTCCAGGGTTCTACCGTACCTCCCCGCTTCCGATTATCTACAGTAACCAGTGTAGTATTGCGGATTGGAATCGTGTCGAGACCCATTCCGTAAGCTCTTCCGTATGGAGTTCAATGTCCAGAAGACTATGGATGGCATTGGACTTGTCCAGAGAGGTAAATTTCTTTTTTTTTCAAATTAAAATTTTTGCCATATTTCACAATGCATCTACACAAGATTTCAGCCTTCTAGCCCCAGTTTCAGCTGAGATACAGGTCTCTGAAGTGAGTGGCGCATAGAGAGTGTGGGGAAGGAGGAGGGCGCAGGCGACGAGAGTGTCTGCGCCCTCCCTCCTCCGCATGCTCTCTCGCCACACACTTTAAATGACTGTAACTCAGCTTAAAATAGAGATAGAAAGGTGGAATTTCGTAGAGATACATTTTAAAATATGGCAAAAATTTTAGAATAGAAAAGTTGGAAAAAATTTCCAAAAATTTCAAAAAAAAATTTCCAGAACAGTCAAAACTACACTCAATTATCACTAATCGGTGCCTATGTATATCCCAAGTACATTTCAATCACAATAAATTCCCAATCAATGGTCAAACAGTCGGTATACTGTAGATATTACGATTGTCAAAGGAATGAACTTTTGGGATCGCACTGGAAAAGTACAGTATTCCCAGAATCTGTAGTTCATTGTCCTAGAAGGATAGGGGCGGAGTTTGTGTCGATTTCAAAGGAGATGGATGATCCAGCACCAACTCCAATGAGACTCAAGTTTCGGATTTTTGAGAGTAAGTGTTATTTTTTTTGTGTTGAAAAATTGGAAAAAAAAATTGAATTTTTTAAAACAAAAATTTTCGCCGTATTTCAAAATGTATGTCCCTTTAATTTCAGATTCCTATCTCTATTTTCAGCCGAGTTACAGCGTTTTGGACAGCGCACGGAATATTGTGGGGAGCGAGGAGGGCGCAGACAGCTAGAGGTGTCTGACTGTCTGCGCCCTCCTCTCCTCCCGCAGTGTCTCGCCTTCAAAACTTAAAATCGATATATCTCGGCTCCCAGAGCAGCTAGAAACGTGATTGTTTCACAGAAATTTGTGGAAAAATGTCTAATTTTGTTATTTGAAACATTTCTTTAAGAGTTTCCAGAAATTTTTTAAAAACTTTTTCAGAATTTTGAAAATTACACATTTTCTGAAAATGCGTGCTTCATTTGGTGTACTCACAAAATTTCAGTCTCCTACCTCTTTTTTCAGCCGAGCTACAGAACTTTGAATAGCGCACGAAATTATGTGGGGAGCGAGGAGGGCACAGACAGCTAGAGGTGTCTGACTGTCTGCGCCCTCTCACTCTCTCGCCTCCCATAACTTCAAATTGATGTATCTCGGCTCCCAGAGCAGCTAGAAACTTGGTTTTTTCACAGAAATGAAGGAAAAAGTTTCTAATTTTGATTTTTGAGAAAATCAAGAAAATTTTTCGAAATATATATTTTTTTTCGATTTCTATAAAATTTTCGAAAAACTTTAAAAACTTTTACATTTTTCTGAAAATTCGTGCTTCATTTGGTGTACTCACAAAATTTTAGTTCTCTAGCACTATTTTCAGCAGAGTTACTGCTTATTGAATAATGCTCAAAATAGTGTGGGAAGTGAAGAGGGCGCCGACAGTTAAATGTGTCTTACTGTCTGCGCCCTCTCACTCTCTCGCCTCCAAAACATCAAATCGTTGTATCTCGGCTCACAGAGCAGCTAGAAAGCTGGTTTTTTCGCAGAAATGTTAAGAAAAATTTCATTTTTATTTTACTCAAAAAATTCAAAAAAATTTTTTTTTTTCGGAAGGAAATTCTTTGAAAATGGACTCCGAAATTCAATTTTTTTTTCTAGAAAATTCTTGAAATTAAGAAAATTGAATGGGAAACGTTCAAAGAGATCAGTCTCAATAATAAAACCGGAATATTCTGGAACTATCAAATTCAATAATCTTCAAAAATGAGATTTCTCAAAATTTCAAAGGGAGAAAATAAAGAAGACCAAGAACGAAAAAAAACCGGAATCTCTTTTAAAAATCCAAATTTTGGGAAGCGAAATCTCATGATTCGAAATTGCAAAGGTGCAGTTCTCTTCGTTTTGATCCCGATCTCCGAAGGAAAAAGGGGGATAGATCGAACTAAAAACACGGTCATTGATTCCTGGAAACTTGAGGGGTTTTGGGGGAATTCGAAATTACAGAAGTTTCGAAAAAAAATCTTCTGAAAATATGGACATTTCTTTACATTCTGAGAAAAAAAATAGTTTCTAGCTGCTCTGAGAGCCCAGATACATCAATTTGAAGTTTAGGAGGGGAGACATTGTGGGAGAGGAGGAGAGCGCAGGCAATCAGATACCTCTAGCTGTCTGCGCTCTCCCCTTCCCCCTTGCTCTCTCGCCGCACACTTCAAATAGCTGTAACTCGGCTGAAAATAGAGATAGAACGCTGGAAATTTTCAAGTTACGTACTTTAAAATCTGGCAAAAAAAAATAGTTCCAGATTTTCTGAAAAAAAATCCTCAAATTACTGACTAGTATTATATAAAAGATCACTTTTTTTGTGTCTAAAGTAAGCACTATTTCTGTATCTTTCTGAAAAATCTCCGCCGTCGTGTTTCTTCGTATTTTTGTACGATACCATCTTTTTTCGTCTCTATCTTGCCCGAAAAAATGAGACTTTGAATTTTCGAATCGTACGCTCAGAAATCCACCAAAACGTAGATAACAAACGGGTTCTGGAATTACGAAAATAAGTAGTGTCTAGAACTTTTGATCTTTGTAATAAAATAAAGTGAGGTTTTCAGAAGAATTTTGTTATTAAAACTTTTGTCACATTTCAAAGTATATTCCCTCGAAATTTCAGCTTTCTAGCACTATTTTCCGCCGAGTTACAGCCATTTAAAGTTTGCGGAGAGAGCAGAGGGAAGGGAGAGGGCGCAGACAGTTAGAGTGTCTGCGCCCTCCTCTCCTCCCACAGTGTCTCGCCTTCAAAACTTCAAATTGCTGTATCTCTGCTCCCAGAGCAGTTAGAACCTTGATTTTTTCACAGAAATATAGGAAAAATTTCATTTTTTTGTAATTTAGCTCAAAATAGTGCTAGAAAACTGAAATTTTGAGAAAATGGATGTTTGATATATAGAGAACGTTTATCTAGTTCAGACCCTTTTTCTTTGTCTCTGTGCAGCCTGTTTCTTAGTTTATCTAATTCCGAAATCTGTGAAATTCAACGGAAGAAATGTTGAATCTCCGAATCCAGGGTACATAGAGATTTCTATCTACAGTAATCCAAAATAAGAGAAACACACATAGTTTGATTGGATGACCCGGTTTTTTGTGTTTCATACGAAAAGACTGAATCTGATTTGAATTTTCCGGGAAGTTGATGGGGAACAAGTCTCACAGGAAAAAAACTGTGTTTTGGGGATTACTGTAACATATTTCAAATTGTAACCTCTTCTGGAAATCGAGATGCCAAATAAGACACTCTTTCCTATATTTCTGTTAAAAAACCAAATTTCTAGCTGCTCTGGGAGCCGAGATACATTAATTTGAAGTTCTGGAGGCGAGACACTGTGGGAGGGGAGGAGGGCGCAGGCAGCTAGACACCTCTAGCTGTCTGCGCCCTCCTCATTCCCACGCTCTCTCGCTGCAAACTTCAATTGGCTGTAACTTGGCTGAAAATAGTGCTAGAAAGTTGAAACTTTGAGAGTACACCAAGTAAAACATGTTTCTCTTGAAAATTAAAAACATTTAAGAAATATTCTAAAAATACAGATTTCAAAATGTTACAGAAGTTTTGACATATAAATTTTGCCGGATAAAAACTGTGTAGTCTATTCCAATTTTTTGGTCGGAGATGCAAGAAACGGAGACCTTATCTCCGAAATCTTGTTCCGTGAGAATGTGTTGTCTTCCCATTCTTTAGTCTTCAGATTAGAATCTAAATTATATGCACGTAGAATGAGTGCGAAATAATACCGAAACATGAGGGACAAAGGGAACCGAAAATTTTTAAATGTTCAATTTTTTGCATTCATGATTTTTGTCATATTTCAAAATGTATCTCTACAAAATTTCAGTTTTCTAGCACTACTTTGAACTGAGTTACAAGCTTTTGAAGTGTGCGGCAAGAGAGCGGGGGGAAGGGAGAGGACGCAGACAGTTAGAGTGTCTGCGCCCTCCTCCCCTCCCACAGTCTCTCGCCTCCAAAACTTCAAATTGATGTATCTCGGGTCCCAGGGCAGCTAGAAATTTGGTTGTTTTACAGAAATGAAAAGAAAAACTATATTTTCAGAATTGAAAGTTCTGGAAAGTTTAGTTTCTCATTTTGAATCTAAAAATTAGGAAGTACATATATTATGTTCCTAACGTCACTTTTCACAGTCTACTTCTTATCTGGAAAGAAATCTGTGCCTCGGAATGTTGCAAAAATGTCCTAGGTACATACAGATTCCTATCTGTCTCTCCGTTTCGATGTTTCAACCAAAAAAAAAACTCAAATTGATAAAAATCACAAAAATGACCAAAACAGAAGCATATATCTCAAAAAATCTTTTGTCGGGAGGCACTGTTCAGGATGCAGACGCAGAGGGTGCGAAATAGTACCAAAACAAAGAAGACTGAGGGACCCAAAAAGTTGAATTTTTCCGTTTTTCGTTTTTTGTGTATTTCGTCATATTTCAAAATGTATTCCTACAAAATTTCAGCTTTCTAGCACTACTTTGAGCTGAATTACAAGCTTTTGAAGTTTGCGGCGAGAGAGCGGAGGGCGCCGACAGCTAGAGTTGTCTGATTGTCTGCGCCCTCCTTCCCTCCCACAGTGTCTCGCCTCTAAAACTTCAAATCGATGTATCTCGGCTCCCAGAGCAGCTAGAAACTTAATTTTTTCACAGAAATGTGAAGAAAAAGCTATATTTTTAGATTTCCTTTTATTATTTGTTTTATTTTTTACTTTTGATTCCAACACAAAAGAATTTTGTTGCCCTGAGTACATACAGATGTCTATCTGACCCAAGTTTCGATTTTTTAACCATTAAAAAAACTCAAATTGATTGGAATCACACATTCCCGCCACAAAACGTTTTGAGATATACATGCTTCTGTTTTGGTCATTTTTGTGATTCCTATCAATTTGAGTTTTTATGGTTGAAACCTCGAAACGGAAGACAGATAGAAATCTGTATGTACTGAGGACACTTAAAACAAGGAAGTCAAATTTTTTGTGACATTCCAAGGGCAGAGATTTCTTTTCCAGATTAGAAGTAGACTGTGAAAAATGAAGTCCTATGGAGGAAAAAGTACCAAAAACATACTTTTGGCTTTGTAATTTGAAAATATAACATTCCCTTTAAATTTCTGTGAAACAACCGAACTTCTAGCTGCTCTGGGAGCCGAGATACATCAATCTGAAGTTTTGGAGGAGAGAGACTGTGGGAGGCAAGGAGAGCGCAGACAATCAGACACTCTGCTGCCTGCGCCCTCTCCCTTCCCCCTGCTCTCTCGCCTCACACTTCAAATGGCTGTAACTCGGCTGAAAATAGTGCTAGAAAACTGAAATTTTGAGAAAATCGATTTTGAAATGTGACAAAATTTATGTTTCAAGATTTTCTGAAAATATTTTCCTTTGAAAGTAAATAATGCTATATGAAAGATCACCATTCCGGGTCTAGACTCAAGACACAATTTTTGTATCTTTCGCAAAAATCTCCGCCGTCGTGTTTCTTCGGATTTTCCCAGATACCATCTTTTTTTCCGTGTCTATCTTGTCCGAGAAAATGAGACTTTGAATTTTCGAATTTTCCGCTTAGAAATCCACCAAAACTTAGATAACAAACGGGACCTCAGACCCAACAAAACAGACTACGAAAATAATTTGTGTCTAGAACTTCTGATCTTTGTAATCAAAAAATTGTTATTCAAAGAATTTTGATACTAAAAGTTTTTGCACATTTCGAAATCTATATCCTCAAAATTTCAGCTTTCTAGCACCACTTTGAGCTGAGTTACAGCTATTTGAAGTGTGAAGCAAAACAGTAGAGGGAAGGGAGAGAGCGCAGACTGTTAGAGGTGTCTGACTGTCTGCGCCCTCCTTCCCTCCCACAGTGTCTCGCCTCCCAAACTTCAAAGCGATGTATCTCGGCTCTCAGAGCAGCTAGAAACTTGGTTTTTTCACGGAAATGTAAAAGAAACTTGATATTTTAGGAATTTTTGTCGAAACTTCTGGAATTCCAAAATCTCCCGAGAAACCCTCAAGATTCCAGAACCGTCACTGTTTTTAGTTCGATCTATCTCCCTTTTTTCGGCGGAGATCAGGATCAAAACGGAGAGAACTGCACCTTTGCAATTTCGAATCATGAGATTTCAATTCCCAAAATTTGGATTTTTAAAAGAGATTCCGGTTTTTTTGTCCTTGGTCTCTTTGAAAATTTCCTTTGAATTTGAAAATCTCATTTTTGAATTGAAGATTATTGAATTTGATAGTTCCAGAAGATTCCGGTTTCATTTTTGAGACTGATCTCATTGATTTTTTCCTTTTTTTGACGCGTTTTTATAATAACTTCTTCGGAAAAAAAACAAGCCAATTTTGGAGCTTGATTTTGAAGATTTTGCTATGAAATCGCTGGAAAAAAAGATTGTCATTTTTTGGAAAACAAAACTGGAACTTTTTTTACATTTCTGTGAAAATACCAAGTTTCTAGCTGCTCTGTGAGCCGAGATACATCAATTTGAAGTTTTCAGAGGAGAGACTGTGGGAGGGGAGGAGGGCGCAGGCAGTCAGACACCTCTAACTGTCGGCGCCCTCCTCGCTCCCCACGCTGTCTCGCACAAAGTTTAAAGCGTTGTAACTCGGCTCAAAGTAGTGCTAGAAAACTGAAGTTTTGTGAATACACCAAATAAAAGATGGGTTTTCAGAAAATGTTGGATTTTTCAAAAATTTCAAAAAAAAAAAAAAATATATTTTTTGAAATTTTCTGTCATCTCTTCAAAAATCGAAAACTAGACACTTTTCCAAACATTTCTGTGAAAAAAGCGAGTTTCTAGCTGCTCTGGGAGCCGAGATACATCAATTTGAAGTTTTGTGGCGAGACACTGTGGGAGAGGAGGAGGGCGCAGACAGTCAGACACCTCTAACTGTCGGCGCCCTCCTCGCTCCCCACACTGCCTCGCACAAAGTTTAAAGCGCTATAACTCGGCTCAAAGTAGTGCTAGAAAACTGAAATTTTGTGGCGACAATAAACAAAATATGCATTTTCAGAAAATGTAAAAAAAAATTTCGAAAAAAAATGTTTTTTTTGGAAAATTTTCGAATTTTTAAGAACCCATCCATAATTTCACCATATGTGTGGCCGCATTTTATGGTCAAGAGCCCAAATGGATTCAAATCGCCGAATTTATAGAGCATCATAAAATGGAAGGAGCCACATTTTTTTATTTCCATATCGGAAATATTTCGGATTATGATCGCCGCATTTTGGATGAGTATGAGAAGTGAGCAATTTTCAGAAAAAAAATCAATAATTTAAAATTTTCAAAAATGTGGTTACAGTAGTGGAGACATCGAAGTGAAAGTGCTACAAGAGAAATACGAGCGACCGTTCTATGCATGGCAGCTGATTGAAATTCAGGTCAGGGTTACTGTAGGTTTCGGAATTTCGAAAAATAAATTGCAAATTTGAGATGGTGGCGTTCAGAGCTTCAAAAAGAGCCTAAACATGACTAGGTTCTGGAAATTTTTGAAAATTTCGAATATCTACAGTAACCCCAAAGAACTAAAATTGTCAGAATCGCTAAAAGTAGGTCATGATTATACTCATTTTGAAGCACAAAATAAGACAAACCCAGAAAATTAAGTTTTTAATGATTTGAGCCAAATTTAACTAAAAAATGAGACCCGAAAGATTTTTTAAAATTTTCAACTTTCACTTTTATGCAAAAAATGATCAGGGTTACTGTAGTTTCCGAAATGTTGGGAAATAAATTTGAAATCTGAGTTTGGGGCGTTTAGAGCTTTAAAATGAGTATAAACATGACATATTTCTATCGATTCTGAAAATTTTGAAAATTTTGGGATTACTGTAGATTTTCGAAATTTCAAAATTTTTAGAACCTAGTCGTGTTTAGGCTCATTTTGAAGCTCTGAACAAGTCAAGTTCAAAATTATAAGTTTTAAGAAAATTGAGCAAGATTTACAAAAAATTAGACCGAAAAATGAGTTTTAAAAAAATTGAAAGTTAAAAAAAATGGTCAGGGTTACTGTATTTTTGAAAAATTTCAAATAAAAACTTTTAATTTGAATCAAGCATGGTAAGAGCTTCACAATGAGTGTAAACACAACCTACTTTCTCGAACTTCGAAAATTTCAGATTTTTTGGGATTACTGTAGATTTTCGAAAAATTCAGATTTTACAAAACCTAGTCATGATTATACTCATTTCGAGGCTCTTGGCTTGCCAAATTCAAATTTTTAAATTTCATAGCCGAATTCCCCGAGACTGAAAAGTTAGGCCACATTTTACATTTTTTCAAGTAATCCATTTTTCCAGGCCCCATAACATTGCTCATTTTCCACCAATTTCTGTAAATTTAGGCTCAAAAAATTCCAAATTTTTCCAGGACTGTCACATGCGCTCCAAGTATCATTCCAAGTGGACTGCATTCATAGATATCGACGAACGAATTCACACAACTAGAAAAGACAAAAAATTCATAGATATTCTGAATGAATTGGATTCAACGAATACAGCAGAAGTCAAATTACCCCATTTAAAAGTGATAAAAAATGGAGAAACTCCGAAATTGTTCGAAAATTCGGATCAAGTTAAAAAAGAGATTTTCACAAGGAAATACACAAAAACCGCCGAACCCGCTTGGTTCGCTTCGAAAGCAGTGATACGACCGGATAGAGTAAGTGGGGCCTAACTTTTTAATTTTGGGGAATTCGGCCAGGAAAGTTAAAAATTTGAATTTGGGAAGTTGAGAGCTTTGAAATGAGTATAATCATGACTAGGTTTCCGGAAATTATATTTTTGGGTTTAAAGGCGCATGGACCCTCGAAAAATCGAATTTCACGGAACATCACCTTGTTTATACTCATTTTAAAGCTCTGAACGCGCCAACTTTAAAAATTTGTGTTTCAAACTATAACTTTGAGAATTCAGAAAGATACAGTACTTTTTCCGGTTTTCAGTTGAAAACTACAGGTGATACGGCCGGATCGAGTAAATGGGACCTAACTTTTGAGATTTGGGGATCTAGGCCATGAAAATTAGAGATTTAAATTTGGGAAGTTAAGAGCTTCAAAATGAGCCTAAACACGACTAGATTCTGAGAATTTTTAATTTTTCGAAAATCTACAGTAATCCTAAAAATCTGAAAATTTTCGAATTCCATAAAAGTAGGTCATGCTTATACTCATTTTGAAGCTCTCGGCGCCCCAAAGTTGAATTTCATGTTTTCTCCCCGAAATTTCTAAAACTACAGTATCCCTGACCGAATCAAAAACTTTCGAAAAATAAAAAAATCCAAAAATTCAAAAATCGCTCATAAATTTCTAGGTTTTAGACGAACTTTGTTAGTTTTGGATTTTCTGTATTCTGCTTGTTCAGAGCTTCAAAATGAGCCTAGACACTACAAGATTCTGTAAATTTCGAATTTTTGGATTTTTTGGGATTACTATAGATTTTCGGAAAAATGCAAATTTTCAGAACCTAATCGTGTTTAGGCTCATTTTAAAGCTCTAAACGCCCCAAATTCAAATTTCGAGTTTATTTCTCTGAATTTCCAAAACTACAGTAATCCCCTTGCAGATTGGAATAATGTCGATTCATGAGGCAATCGCCTTGGAACCCGGATCCAAAAGTATGCAATTGGATGCAAGTACAGTAGTTTTTAGGTAATTTTTTTAGCTAAATTTTGCGATTTGTCGATTTTTTCAGACATTACAAGGACACACTACACCGGGTATCTGGAAATGATTGGGCTCAAAATGAAACAATATCTGAAAATCCGATAGATTCGAAATATACAGATTTATTGGCTGAAAAAGTGGTTCAAAGAGTGGAAAATGTCTATAAAAAAATTCCAGCCAATTGCTCAACAATTCCAGTTTATATGACGTCATCTAGATATTTCCCGGACCCCTGTGATAAAATGTTATTGACTTGGTAGATAATAAATTATTGATTTTTGAATGATTTGAACTACATGTTTGAATTTGGCGCATTTAGAGCTTTGAAATGAGCCTAAACACGACTAGGTTTCATTGATTTTGAAAATTTCGACTTTTTTTTGGGATTACTGTAGATTTTCGAAATTTTCAAATTTCGCAGAACATAGTCATGTTTAGGCTCATTTTGGAGCTCTAAACGTCCCAAGTTCAAATTTCTAGTTTTCATGGCCGAATTCCACGCATCTGAAAAGTTAGGCCACAATTACTCGATCCGGTCGTAAGCTTTCAATCGGACTAATGGTCAGGGTTACTGTAGTTTTTGAAAATTCTTGACATAAACTTTAAAATTGAGCTTAGCGCGTTAAAGGCTCCAAAATGATCCTAAACACGACTAGATTCTAATAATTTTGAATTTTTCGAAAATCTACAGTAATCCCAAAAAAACCCGAAATTTTAACACTTTATAAAAGTGGGTCATGTTTATACTCATTTTGAAGCTCTTGTCGTTCCAAATTCAAATTTCAAACTTACTTCTGAGAATTTCAAACACTACAGTAACCGTGACCATTTGTTCGAATTTAAATGTAACTTTGAAAAACATATTTTTTTATTGGAATGCATAATTTTTTTTAATTCGAAAAAAAGGAAAAAATCTGTCCTACTGTACCAAAAGCACAACTAGTTCCTAGTTGCCACTCATCTGACACCCTAGCCCTTTTCCAGGAAATTCCAGCCAGAATTCTTCCAGAAATTCTAGAAAAATCGATAATCACTTTTTTGGTCTTTCCACCAGAAGAAACCGTACAAAAAATGCTGGAAAACGACAGTGCGGATCAGAATCAACCATTTGTGTTTAAATCCACAATTGGGGTAGGTACAGTAACCCTTTCAGCAGACAATCGGAAAAAAAACTACCGTATTTTTCTGGATTTTGAAAATTTTAATTTGAAACTAAAAATTTTGGATTTGGCGCGTTTAGAGCTTTAAAATAAGCTTAAACACGACTAGGTTTCATTGATTTTGAAAATTTCGATTTTTGGGATTACTGTAGATTTTCGAAAAATTCAAAATTCTCAGAACCTAGTCATGTTTATACTCATTTTGAAGCTCCAAACAAGCTAAATTTGGAAAATTTAGAAATAGCAAATTTCGGATCGATTCTAGAAATTTATGATCGATTTTCAAAATTTTGGGCTTTTGCGAAAAATTTTGATATTGTCAAAATTTCGTATGTTCCCAATATTTCTGTTTGAAACTGAAAATTTCAGATTTGCCGCGTTTAGAGCTTTAAAATGAGCATAAACATGACCTACTTCTGTGAACATCAAATTTTCGGATTTTTTGGGATTACTGTAGACTTTGGAGAAATTCAAAACTTTCAGAACCTAGGCTTGTTCATACTCATTTTGAAGCTGAAAACAAGACAAATCCGAATATATCAAAATCAAAAAGATCAGATAATCTTTTGACCCAAAATTTCCCTCCTTTTCCAGACTTTCCTCCAATCCGTCGCCTACTTTTTCATGACCATTTCTTTGGGTCTTGCATTTTTGGGACCCCAAGATAATCGATTTTTGATTATTTTCCTGGCCAGTGCCTTGTTGATTCATACGATTTTGGCGGCGAATTCCAGACTTCTCGCATCGATTTTTGCATTTGTGACGGTAATTAAGATAATTAGCTTAATTACCCAATTAAAAATAATTGTAGTTTGGAATGGTTTTGTTCGAATTTTTCGTCTTTTTCTACTCGATGTTCACCACTGAGGTTTTTAATGCAATGACAATGGGTAGGTCTGGAAAAATCTGGAAATTCAAACATTGAAAAAAAATCAATAAATCAATTTTCAGGTAGTTTCCTAATCTCCCTCTCCTGCGTTCTTTTCATCTTCACTTTTGTCACAGCAACCCAAATTTTCTGTTCGGCTGCTCTTCTGAAACTCAGTTTGTAAGAGAAAATCCTGAAAAATCCATTTTTAAAAAATCAATATTTTCAGATCTCCAGTCCCTCAGAAGAAGCCAAGAAAGTCTGTGAAACAGGAATCTGAAAAATCTACAGTAACCCAGTGCACCCATACTCCTCCAACTTGTTCCTCTTTTAGTTCAGATGAAACTGTCTAGTTTCAATATTATTGAATAAAATTATTTGTGTCTGTTTTTTTTTCCAAAAATTCAAAAAATTTGAATTCCCGCCTTGCCAAATCCATATAAAAAGCGAAAAAAAAAAGGAAAAAAAAGCATAAGCCCAATGCGGGGCTCGAACCCGCGACAACCAGATTAAGAGTCTGGTGCTCTACCGACTGAGCTAACCGGGCGGCGACAGCTGGAGAAGGCGATGGCGTATAAGAAGCGGCGGTGCGGGCGAGAGAGAGAGAGGGGAAGAGGAGACGCAGAGTGCATGACATAAGAAATAATATTCGCGTGACATTGACCTGATCTCAACCCTCTCCTGTTCCACATCTAAGCTCCGCCCCTTTTTCTGCCACCGCCCATCAACGAATCAGAATCGGTTGGATTAGTTAGAAGGATTATTCTAGAAGTTCTAAATATCTTCTGAACGAATACAAATCTAAGTAAAATTCGTATTTTATGTCGCGTAAGTTTCTTTCGTTTGTCAGAATTTTCTGGAATTCCAAATTTTCAGAGATTTGGTTCTTCGTTCTGCTCGCCTTATGGGCTCCCTATGTCCCGGCTCACCCCATCCAAAACTCGACAGGTACAATGAATTTTTTAGAAATTTCTAGAAAATATTTTTTCAGATTTTCCCCGTTCGCACAATGACGCAGACATCTGGAATCGATTACGACGGAATTCAGGAGGTAAGGAATTCTAGAATTTTTTTGGGGAAATTCTTGATTTACCGTAAACACTCTAATAGAACGCCACCTCTAATAGAACGAACCATCCACTTAGAGCCTATATATCTCACTTCTGATAATAACTTTACAAACCAATTTTCCAGATGCCCATCTCCAAACCGATGTCGCCAAACTCCAGAAAATCGCTCGAATCACCAATGCCATCTACCTCCAACAATCCCTCATCTCTGGATCCATCCCTCCCGACGTCCTGATCTTGGAACTCCTCCATTTCGGATCCATCAGACCATCCGACATCTCTTCTCTCGATCTTCAGAAAATCCAAGTTGCTCTCGATTCCGTGAAGGATCTTCCTTCTAAAATCCAAATCCAAGATGGCCGTAACAAGTTCACTGAAGGTTTGATGGAATCACTGGAGAATATTGTGAAGGAAGCCGAAGGATTGGGAGACATCAATGACTGGAAAGTGGAGGATTTGGAGAAGGAGATTCAGGATTTGGCCAAGAACGGAATGACGCCAACGGTGGTTCAGAACTTGTATAGCGCTACAGACGACTGCAGAACATACATCAAAAATTCCAAAGTTAGAGATTTGATTCCGCTGCTGACCACGATCAAGTCCGCTTCCCAAGACCTCGCCTCTATCAAGTCATACCGAACTTCTACCAAGTACACCAGTGTCTCGGAAATGCTGGAACCACTTATCCACGCTGAAAACACCATCAATGGGTACTCCAAAAACAGTGCTGTGGCGAAGATCACAAAAGCCCAAGTCGATCAATACCTGACCTACTTGGACTCGGTCCAAACGCATCTGGCATCAATGAAAGATGTTCAAGGATCCCTCGATGTCATTCGAAACCTTCTGACTGCTCGTCAGACCACCACCAACCACCGCACGGTCCAACACACCTTTGGTCTTCCTGGAGGATCTTCTGATGTTTCAAGGATCAGTCAGGATCTTGGTGATGATTGGATTCGGCGAGTGGTCAACACATCCAGTCTCACATCGGCCCTAAACAAGTTGACGTCATTGGGTGGGACCTTCAAGCAAGTTGAAGATGTTCTGGATTCCAGTCAGGTGAAGGATCAGATGGATCAGTTTTTGGAGTTGTTCAAGAAGATCAGTGAATTGATTTCGAGATCTGGTCAGCTCAAGGACAAGATCAAAGTCACTTACGGCTGTCAAACACCCAAATCTAACATATCTGCCACCCAAAGTGTCCAAGAAGTGGCTGAAAAGTTAAGGAACATTGACAAGATGTTTGATGATCAGAGAACACTGACGGACACTTTGAAGCAATACCTCAGTGAGCATCCAGAGATCGTATCAATGTGTGAAGAGGTTATTGTGATCTGCAAGGAGGCTGAGACGTCCCAGAACATCAATGATGTGGTCACAAAGTTCAAGAATTATAAGAACCTGACCGCCCTCACTAATATCGTCGATGAGATTTTTGAACTGTCCCGAGCTGTTGTCATTGTCCAGGATTTGACGAAAAAGAAGAGTTCTTTATCGACGATCCAAGAAGAAGCGGAAGAGGCAAAGAAGAAGCTTCCGGAAGTGATCACATACCACAAGGAGCTAATCAAATTCACAGACTACTTCAAATGTCTTCAGAGTGATGATATGAGAGTAGTGCTGAGTACTGTAGCGCTTGTGAAGGTAGGTCAAGAGACTAAAATTATATTTTTAAATTTTCCTTTTTTCAGAACATCCGTACACCCGATCCGAACCTTCCGAAAATCATGGATTCTGGCTTCTCTGGGATCAAAAACATTGTTGACACGAAGAAGCATCTGAAGGCTTTGGAAAAGTCGATTCTGGACCAAAAGGGATTCAAAAGCGACGAGACGGATGCATTGGGTCTTCTGAAGGATGCATCCAAGCACTCCAAGACTCTGGGATCTGCTGTCAAAGGAATCACCAACATGAGGATCATTCTGGAGAAGAAGGATCAATTGGATCGTTTGCAGAAGGCCAAGAATACCATTGAGAAGCATCAGAGGACTCTGAAGAATCCCAAAGATCGGGAAAACGTCAAGTCACTTCTCCAGACGATTGATGGAATCCAGAAGTCACTTCTCTCCTTGGACACTTTCAAAGGATCAGTGAAACCCAACCCATCCACAACTCTCTCGGATCATTCTGACGTCTTCCAAAAGGCTAAGCTAGTTTCCGGATTTTTTGGAAACTTCCAGAATATCAGGAATACAGTAGAGAAGCTGAAGGAAATGTTGACGGATGCTGATGAGAAGAAGACGCTGGAGGACGTCGGAGACGTTCTGAAGATGTTGGATTCGATGGAAATGAGCTTTGCCAAGTTTCACAAGTCCTTTGATGATTCAAAATCAACTCTGGAGGCTCTGACAACCTTCTTCCTGCTTTTTGCTTCTCGGATGGCTGCGGTGCTGGCTGCAAAGACCAAAAAGGAAGAGGAGGAGGCGAAGAAGATGTGAGTTTGAATTTTAAAACTTTTTAAGCCTTATAATGTTCAATTTTCAGAAACTATCTTCTCTATGGTTCTTTTCTCCTTCTTGGTATCCTCTTCATCGGTTGTGTTCTTGGCTTGGTGTTTGGTGGAAGACGGATCTACCGTACTTACCGTTACAGAATCAATAAGATCCTTGAAAAGTGCCTCGGACGATGGTGGAAACGATTCAGACCGTGGAAAAAATCCGATTACTCATCGTTGATTCTGAAACAAGTCGCACTGAAGTCAAGAAATCATGTTCTGTTGAACAAGAAGAATTGGACTGCGGATATGTATAATCCGGAATCCAAACATTTGGGTCTTCTTCTCAGCGACAAGTTCGAAGTCGACAATGCCAAAACGTGGAGTGCCGGAAAGAAGATGAAACTGATGCCAGCCAACAATTCCGAGTCTTTGTGAGTTTTTTTTTTAACATTTTCGAAAAAATCGAAAAAAAAGTTTTTCTGAAAATTTGAGTCATATATACCATCCAATGTAAAATTCAAAAATAAATATAGTTTCTGTAGACAAAAAATTCTGAAAATTAGATTGAAAAAAGTTAAGGACCATTTTTTGCAAATTTCAGTCAATTTTTTTGTGTTTTAAGGTCATAACTCATTTTGGGCTTATTTTCAGAGTTTTCAGTCCACAGAAACTGCGTTTATTTTTGAATTTTACATCGAATGGTTCATAATAACAATATTTTTGAGAAAATATTTTTTTTGAAAAGTTGAAGAAGGAGAAAAGTTTTATAGTGGTGGTGTCCCACTTCTGCAGAAGACGAGAGTCAAACTCCGAGGATACGGTAAACGATTCGAGTCAGACTACTATCACGCGAACTATCTCACTCTTCCGAATCGAAGAAAACTGATTCTCGGACAGACGCCCTTGCATGGAGCACATGGATTGAAAAACAAATCGGATACGGCTGAAAAGTTCTGGTGGATGGTTTATCAGGAGAAAAGTCAACAAGTTTTCATGTTTAATCCACTGGCATACGATAGTAATGGTAAGAATTTAAGAATTTTGATGCATTTTTCGGATTTGAAAAATACACATTTTGAGCAGAGATACAGCTATTTTAAGTGAAATTTTCGTAAGCCTCAGTAAAAGTTTTTCGTAAGCCTCAGTAAAAGTTTTTCTAAGCCTCAGTAAAAGTTTTTCTAAGCCTCAGTAAAAGTTTTCCTAAGCCTCAGTAAAAGTTTTTCTAAGCCTCAGTAAAAGTTTTTCTAAGCCTCAGTAAAAGTTTTTCTAAGCCTCAGTAAAAGTTTTTCGTAAGCCTCAGTAAAAGTTTTTCTAAGCCTCAGTAAAAGTTTTTCTAAGCCTCAGTAAAAGTTTTTCTAAGCCTCAGTAAAAGTTTTCCTAAGCCTCAGTAAAAGTTTTTCTAAGCCTCAGTAAAAGTTTTTCTAAGCCTCAGTAAAAGTTTTTCTAAGCCTCAGTAAAAGTTTTTCGTAAGCCTCAGTAAAAGTTTTTCTAAGCCTCAGTAAAAGTTTTTCTAAGCCTCAGTAAAAGTTTTTCGTAAGCCTCAGTAAAAGTTTTTCTAAGCCTCAGTAAAAGTTTTCCTAAGCCTCAGTAAAAGTTTTTCTAAGCCTCAGTAAAAGTTTTTCTAAGCCTCAGTAAAAGTTTTTCTAAGCCTCAGTAAAAGTTTTTCGTAAGCCTCAGTAAAAGTTTTTCTAAGCCTCAGTAAAAGTTTTTCTAAGCCTCAGTAAAAGTTTTTCTAAGCCTCAGTAAAAGTTTTTTTAAGCCTCAGTAAAATGTTTCCTTAGCCTCAGTAAAATTTTTCCTAAGCCTCAGTAAAAATTTTCCTAAGCCTCAGTGAAATCTTGTTAGGAACGTAACTTTGTTCAAAATGGTCTATTTTTGCTCAAATTTTTTGCAATTTTCATGAAATTTTCCGAATTTTCAGGCGTCGTCGTCTACGATGCATACTATCCGGAAAAGAAGGACGAGACGAAAACATTCGGAGACATTACAGTGAAGTGTGTGGAAGAAACAAAAAAGTTGTTCAAACTCATCGACAGACGATTACTGGAGCTGACTGTCGGGTGAGCCAAATTTATTGATTTATTGATTTTTTTTTGAATTTCAGAAATTCGAAACCAGTCATCATCAAGCACTACCAATTGGCGTTTTGGAATCCTGGTCGACTTACCGAAAATCCGCCATTATTTGTCAAGTTGATGGGATTGATCCTGGACCCAAACCAAAAGACCACACCCATTCTTCACTGTGCTGATGGTATTAGTGAGTCAGGAACGATTGGATGTGAGTTTTTGAATTCAGAGAATTTCGTAGAAAATGCAAGAAAATTGAGCAAAAACGAACTATTTTGAGCGATTTTAAGCTGAAAAATTACTTTGACAAGTTTTTACTGAAGCTAACTTTCCTAAGCCGCAGGATCCTTATGTATAGGTTTTCAAGTACGCTGCATCCAAATATCTCATTTTTGGAATCTAAAAATCGCTGAAAAATGCTCATTTTCCAGTCATCGCCTACAGTATCACACAAGTGTTGGTTTTCAAGAAGTTTGACATGTTTGAAGCTCTGGCCGGAACTCGGAAGTGTCGTGCAGAGGCTGTTCTGAACAAGTACAATTTTGCATTCTCTCTGAACATTGTCATCGAGTATTTTATCGTTGTTAGTTTTTATTTATTCTAAAAAATGTAAAACACACTTTACCGCATGAAAAAAATCTCTTTTAAGCTGTGAATCTTTGAAAATTTCAAAGACGTTTATCTCAAAAACTAATAGAGCTTTTATAAATTTGAAAAATGGAAATTGTTTAAAATTTTATGCTGAGCAAGTTTGCAGTTGACAACTTTTTCATAGCTAGTTTAGTATTTGAGATATGCATCTCTCGGCCAAATTTAAATGCGCATAACTCGCTTCAGTGCAATGCTAATTAGGTGAAAAATATATAGTTTTGTAGATAAATTTCAGAGCTTTTTCATGATACGTTGTTGTTAAATTAGAAAGTTATGGTTCAAATTGAAGAAATTGGAATAAACTGTTTTTGAATTTTTCAGAAGAGTGACAGGAAGTTGGCCGACTACATTTACATAATTTCCGGCTACGGCATGCTAATGAAACGAGAAGAAGGACAAAAGAAGAAGGAAGAAGACGAAAAACGGACCGGCGATGAAGTTGTTATAGTGGAGCAAGCGAAAAAACAGAAAAAACCGAAATTTATTTTCATCTGGAGAGACCCCGATTATGGGAGTTATGAAGAAGTGGAGGATGAAGACGCGCACACGAAGAAGGATGACGATGGCTGGGAAGATGAATCAGAATTCGTGGTGGATCCTAACATGTTTCCTGATGCTTTTATGTACGATCCGGACACTAAAACAGAGACCAGATTGTTCCCCGAAAGAGTCAACAAAAATGACCCCAACATTGTCCCAAACAAGAATATTCCTGTCACAGTGGCTCCGGTGGCCAAGGAAAAAGAGAAGACTGTTGAGAATAAGGACCAGACTGTGGAAGCAACACAAGCTGATGAAGATGACCTGAAAACTGGGATCCAAGGAGAGACTGTTGCCGTTCTCAAGGAATAATCAGACAACTTCTTTTTGGAATATGAATAAATGGTTTTTTAGAACTTTGATTTTTTGCTGTTATTCAAAAATTCGGCTCCGTGTCACTTCGAAACCGCGACGTTTCGAAACCGGTCATTTCGAAACTACGTGATACTTCGAAACCAGTCATTTCGAAACCGGTCGTTTCAAAGCCAGTCGTTTCGAAACTGCGAAATTTGCACGGTTTCGAAATGACTGATTTCGAAGTGTCGCGGTTTCGAAGTGACGCGGAGCCAAAAATTCAGAAATTCAGAAATCCGGAAATTCAGAAATCCGGAAATTCAGAAATTCAGAAATTCAGAAATCCGGAAATTCAGAAATCCGGAAATTCAGAAATTCAGAAATTCAGAAATTCAGAAATTCAGAAATTCAGAAATTCAGAAATTCAGAAATTCAGAAATTCAGAAATTCAGAAATTCAGAAATTCAGAAATTCAGAAATTCAGAAATTCAGAAATTCAGAAATTCAGAAATTCAGAAATTCAGAAATTCAGAAATTCAGAAATTCAGAAATGCGGAAATTCAGAAATTCAGAAATTCAGAAATTCAGAAATTCAGAAATTCAGAAATTCAGAAATTCAGAAATTCAGAAATTCAGAAATTCAGAAATTCAGAAATTCAGAAATTCAGAAATGCGGAAATTCAGAAATTCAGAAATTCAGAAATTCAGAAATTCAGAAATTCAGAAATTCAGAAATTCAGAAATTCAGAAATTCAGAAATTCAGAAATTCAGAAATTCAGAAATTCAGAAATCCGGAAATTCAGAAATTCAGAAATTCAGAAATCCAGAAATTCAGAAATTCAGAAATTCAGAAATTCAGAAATTCAGAAATTCAGAAATTCAGAAATTCAGAAATTCAGAAATTCAGAAATTCAGAAATTCAGAAATTCAGAAATTCAGAAATTCAGAAATTCAGAAATTCAGAAATTCAGAAATTCAGAAATTCAGAAATTCAGAAATTCAGAAATTCAGAAATGCGGAAATTCAGAAATGCGGAAATTCAGAAATTCAGAAATTCAGAAATTCAGAAATTCAGAAATTCAGAAATTCAGAAATTCAGAAATTCAGAAATTCAGAAATTCAGAAATTCAGAAATTCAGAAATTCAGAAATTCAGAAACTAAGAAATTCAGAAATTCGAAAATTCAGAAATTCAGAAATTCAGAAAATCAGAAATTCAGAAATTCAGAAATTCAGAAATTCAGAAATTCAAAAATTCAGAAATTCAGAAATTCAGAAATTCAAAAATTCAAAAATTCAGAAATTCAGAAATTCAGAAATTCAGAAATTCAGAAATTCAGAAATTCAGAAATTCGAAAATTCAGAAATCCGGAAATTCAGAAATTCAGAAATTCAGAAATCCAGAAATTCAGAAATTCAGAAATTCAGAAATTCAGAAATTCAGAAATTCAGAAATTCAGAAATTCAGAAATTCAGAAATTCAGAAATTCAGAAATTCAGAAATTCAGAAATTCAGAAATTCAGAAATTCAGAAATTCAGAAATTCAGAAATTCAGAAATTCAGAAATTCAGAAATTCAGAAATTCAGAAATTCAGAAATTCAGAAATTCAGAAATTCAGAAATTCAGAAATTCAGAAATTCAGAAATTCAGAAATTCAGAAATTCAGAAATTCAGAAATTCAGAAATTCAGAAATTCAGAAATTCAGAAATTCAGAAATTCAGAAATTCAGAAATTCAGAAATTCAGAAATTCAGAAATTCAGAAATTCAGAAATTCAGAAATTCAGAAATTCAGAAATTCAGAAATTCAGAAATTCAGAAATTCAGAAATTCAGAAATTCAGAAATTCAGAAATTCAGAAATTCAGAAATTCAGAAATTCAGAAATTCAGAAATTCAGAAATTCAGAAATTCAGAAATCCGGAAATTCAGAAATTCAGAAATTCAGAAATTCAGAAATTCAGAAATCCGGAAATTCAGAAATTCAGAAATTCAGAAATTCAGAAATTCAGAAATTCAGAAATTCAGAAATTCAGAAATTCAGAAATTCAGAAATTCAGAAATTCAGAAATTCAGAAATTCAGAAATTCAGAAATTCAGAAATTCAGAAATTCAGAAATTCAGAAATTCAGAAATTCAGAAATTCAGAAATTCAGAAATTCAGAAATTCAGAAATTCAGAAATTCAGAAATTCAGAAATTCAGAAATTCAGAAATTCAGAAATTCAGAAATTCAGAAATTCAGAAATTCAGAAATTCAGAAATTCAGAAATTCAGAAATTCAGAAATTCAGAAATTCAGAAATTCAGAAATTCAGAAATTCAGAAATTCAGAAATTCAGAAATTCAGAAATTCAGAAATTCAGAAATCCGGAAATTCAGAAATTCAGAAATTCAGAAATTCAGAAATTCAGAAATCCGGAAATTCAGAAATTCAGAAATTCAGAAATTCAGAAATTCAGAAATTCAGAAATTCAGAAATTCAGAAATTCAGAAATTCAGAAATTCAGAAATTCAGAAATTCAGAAATTCAGAAATTCAGAAATTCAGAAATTCAGAAATTCAGAAATTCAGAAATTCAGAAATTCAGAAATTCAGAAATTCAGAAATTCAGAAACTAAGAAATTCAGAAATTCGAAAATTCAGAAATTCAGAAATTCAGAAAATCAGAAATTCAGAAATTCAGAAATTCAGAAATTCAGAAATTCAAAAATTCAGAAATTCAGAAATTCAGAAATTCAGAAATTCGAAAATTCAGAAATTCAGAAATTCAGAAATTCGAAAATTCAGAAATTCAGAAATTCAGAAATTCGAAAATTCAGAAATTCAGAAATTCAGAAATTCAGAAATGCAGAAATTCAGAAATTCAGAAATTCAGAAAATTAGAAATTCAGAAATTCAGAAATTCAGAAATTCAGAAATTCAGAAATTCAGAAATTCGAAAATTCAGAAATTCAGAAATTCAGAAATTCGAAAATTCAGAAATTCAGAAATTCAGAAATTCAGAAATTCAGAAATTCAGAAATTCAAAAATTCAGAAATTCAGAAATTCAGAAATTCAGAAATTCAGAAATTCGAAAATTCAGAAATTCAGAAATTCAGAAATTCGAAAATTCAGAAATTCAGAAATTCAGAAATTCAGAAATGCAGAAATTCAGAAATTCAGAAATTCAGAAAATTAGAAATTCAGAAATTCAGAAATTCAGAAATTCAGAAATTCAGAAATTCAGAAATTCAGAAATTCAGAAATTCAGAAATTCAGAAATTCAGAAATTCAGAAATTCAGAAATTCAGAAATTCAGAAATTCAGAAATTCAGAAATTCAGAAATTCAGAAATTCAGAAATTCAGAAATTCAGAAATTCAGAAATTCAGAAATTCAGAAATTCAGAAATTCAGAAATTCAGAAATTCAGAAATTCAGAAATTCAGAAATTCAGAAACTCAGAAATTTAGTAAAAAAAAAAAAGAAATCAAGAGTGTATTCATTCATTCAAACAACTCAAAATTCGAGTAAAAAACAGTTCAAGGTGCCTCCATGGTCTTCGTGAGTTCATTGGCAGTGACTTGTGTCTCGCTGGCCTGTGTAGCCAAAGTCTTCAGCGATTTCTTTGACTCATGATGACTCTTCTCGCGAGCTGTCTTCTCCTGATCCATTTGTTCCTTACATTTCGTGATAAAAAGAACGAGATAAGCTCTATTGAGATCTTCCTCAATCACCGGATTTTCTCTGTTTTCCTTTCTCTGTCTCTTCAATGCCAGTTGCTGATCCCTCTTCTCCTGCTCACTATCCCATGCTTTTTTCTTCCGGAAGAATTCTTCTCTTCCTGACGCAATGCTTACTTCTTCCGGTTCATCTGCCTTCTTTGTCACTGCTTTCTTCTCTTCACACTTTTTGGATTCCGGTGGGGGAGCAATCATATCCTTCCAGCCAGCTATCAGGTAGTCATACTTGGCTCGGAGCTTCGGATCAGTGATATCGTCTGGATTCTGAAAATCAATCAATAAATCAATAATTTGATTATTTTCCCTCACATTCACATAGTATTCTGCCATCACGTAGGAACAAAGACCATAGGAGCGTGGATTCTGGATGACGTCGTTTCGGGAGGCACGGGTTTTGAGAAGGCACCTGTTCATATCTACTTTTTTGTAGACCTCCAAATAGTTGATACAGTAGGCAATGTCTGGAAAATGTTACTCGCAATTTGCAGAATTAAAAAATTCCAATTTTTAGCAAATATATAGGGTTTTAAAGTTTTAAAGTCTCAAGTTTTCTAAGCCTCAGTAAACTTTACTGAGGCTTAGAAAAACTTTTACTGAGGCTTAGAAAAAATTTTACTGAGGCTTAGAAAAATTTTTTACTGGGGCTTAGAAAAAAAACTACTGAGGCTTAGGAAAATTTTACTGAGGCTCAGAAAAATAATTTTACTGAGGCTTAGGAAAATTTTCGTAAAACCGCTCAAAATGGTCCATTTTCGGTCATTTTTTTGCATTGTTATGAATTTTTCTGTGTTTTTTAAATAAAAAAACCTACAAGCAACTGTGCCGCTCTCGTTTAAGCCATCTCCACAATGAATGATCGGTCGATTGTTTCTGGGCAAAGAGAGAATCTTCTTGACCACAACGGCAACGTCCTTCTGAATATGGGGAACTGTTCCTGGGGTCCATGGCATCCAGTGATGGTTGACAGTGAAGCTGATGGATTTACTGAAATTAAAAAAAAATTTTTTTTTTGAAAAATCTCAACAAAGTTTGTTTACCCAATTTTAACTAAAAGTTTTCGAGAATACAGAGCCTTCCGTGGCACTTCTTCCTTTTTTCCAGGCATTCCATCTTCCAGACACTCGATCACAATATCCCCAAATTTTCTCTTTTCACCTTTCACAGCAGGGAAGTAGGCTTCATATGGCACGATTCCTAGAAAAAATTCTAGTTTCAAAACAAGCTCATAAATGGCTTCAAAACGAGTATAAACAAGGCTAGGTTTCGTGAAGTTCGATTTTTTCGAAGGTCCATGCGCCTTTAATCTAAAAATTCAAAATATACGAAAACTAGTCTTGTTTATGCTTATTTTAAAGCTCATAGCAAGCCAAACATGAGGCCAAACATAAAAATCAAGAGTTTTGAGTTTTAGAAGTTTTAGGGCTCAAACTGATTTTGCGAAATTTAGGCATAATTGATTTAAGCTACAACTCGGCCAATTTCAGTCTAAATGTGTTGAAAATACATTTGGAGAGTTTGCTTTGATCTGAGCTTCAAAATAAGTATAATCATGACTAGGTTCTACGGAAGTTGAAATTCTAGGTTTAAAGGCGCATGGTCCATCGAAAAACCGGATTTATATCAAAACAGGTCGTATTTATACTCATTGGAAAGCTTATCAATTGGCAAGTTCGAAAATAGATATTTTGATAAATTTGGACAAAAATTGAAAAACTTATAATAGGATTTAGAATTTTAAATTTCAAAAATGACTTAGGTTTCTCATTTCCCGGTTATAAAAGCTTACTTAAGCGAAAATTCAAATTTTTTATGGTAGATTTTCAACCCCAAAAAGCAGAAAACTAACCTCGCTTATCGTAGAACATTGCGCTGACCATGAAAATGTCCTTGCTCTTCTCCTGCCACACCATCATCCAAAACTTCTCAACAGTCGACTCTTTTTCATGAAGTTTACAGAAAGCGCCATTCAATGGAGACTGTCCAACAATCAAAACTCGACGGTCCGGAAGTCGTACATAGTTCGCGTGATAGTAATCCGTCTTGAATCGTTTTCCACGAATCCGGACCCTCGTCTTTGCAACCAGTGGCTCATTTCCTCTACAATAATTTCAAAAATAATTTTATTGGGATTACTGTAACTCACAAGCTCTCCTTAGAATTCTCCTGGAACAACAACTTGGGATCCATGTTGTTTTCAGTGTTGAAATATTGAAAACTGGCCATGAAGAACTTTTTGAATGCCTTGAATTCTGGAGTGTAGTCTTCGGGATCCCAATTCTTCTTGTTGGCATTGGAATAATCCTCAATTTCCGTGTGATAGTAGTTGATAACGATTTCTCGATAATCGTATTTTCCAAAGATCCAGAGCGAGTTGAAGATGTATCGGTATGGTCCACGGAGCAGGAAGACAGCAAGGGTGATCAAAGCAACAATGATAAGGATTCCGATTATTGCCAAAATGATGGTGAAGCTGAAAAATTGAATTTCAAAAATTTTAAATATTCAAAAAACTCACAAGCTCAAATCTTCTGACTTTTGAGATCCAGCCGACCCCACCAATTCCTTGAAGAAGGAGTCTAGAACTTCCAGAGTTTCCTTGGATCCATCGAATGGTTTTTGGAATTTCGCAAAATCCATTTCCAATGAATCCAAGTCTTCCAGAATCTTCCCCACGTCTTCTAGCGTCTTCTTCTCGTTAGGATCCTTCATCATTCCTATCACCTTGGCTACCGTAGTCCTGACCTTCTGGAAGTTTCCAGAAACTCCGGAAACTGATTTGGCCTTCTGGAAGATATCGGAATGGTCCAAGAGAGTCGTGGATGGTTTCACGGATCCTTTGAAAGTGTTCAGGGACCGAAGCATCTTCTGAATTCCATCACTCATCTTTAGAAATGAATCTAGATTTGCCACGTCTTCGGGACCCAGTGACTTCTTATTCTTCTGCTTCTCAATGACCTTCTTGACCTTCTGAAGACGTTCCAAGTCTTGCTTCTTTTCCAGAACATTCTTCATTCCAGAAACTCCTTGAACAGCCAATCCAATGGTCATTGAGTGTTTAGATGAATCCTTGAGAAGGGCCAATTGATCGGTTTCCGGACTTTTGAATCCCTTCTGAGCCAGAATCGATGTTTCCAAAGTCTTCAGATCCGTCTTGGTGTCAGCGATTTTCTTAATAGCCGTCAAACCAGAATCCATGGAAGCCGTGAGAGTTGGGTTGGGAGAACGAATGGTCTGAAAATTGGAAATTGAAGAATCTAAGAATATTGGAATCTAGGAATCTAGAAATCTAAGAATCCAGAAAAGTTGGAACAAAGCAAGTTAAAGAAAATTTTTGACCTACCTTCACGAGAGCCACTATTTTCAGAACTGCGGTCAATTCATCCTTCTGGAGACATTTGAAGAAATCGGAATTCGCCTTCTGGTAGTCGTGGTACATGGTCAGTTCCGTCCAGTTGAGAGCTTTCACAGCGTCTGCTTCGTCTTGGATTTTGGGAGGCATGGAAAGTTCTCCAATTTTTCCAATATGCTTGGTGAGATCTTTCAGATTTTTGTAGTCCTTGAACTTGGTGACAACCTCGTTGATATTTGGAGACGTCTCTGCTTCTTTACAGATCTCGATCACCTCATCACACATTGATGCAAGATCCTTATGGTCGTTCAGATATTTGATGACATCCTGTACTTGTTTTGGGATCTCTGACACCATCCGATCGATTTCTGCCAAGTGCGCAGCTATTTGGTCCACGATCAGATCTGACTGTCCTGATACACTTGGCTGTTGGCAACCATATGTCAATTGTAATCCTGTCTTTATCTGATCGGAACCCGAAATCACATGATCCAACTGATCCAAGAAGAAGACCACTGGATCCAGTTGATCTTTCATTTCACTAGAATCCAAGACTCCATCTATCTTCTTGAAAGAACCAGTCAGTCCGATCAACTTATCCAACGACTTTCGCCAACTCGGTGAATCGATCACTTCACGGAACCACGGATTCGATAAATCTTCATGGATCTTTGACAGGTCAGAAGATCCTCCAGGGAGGCCAAATGTGTGCTTGAATGTTCGATGGTTGGTGGACATTTTACGAGCAGCCAGAAGATTCCGAATGACGTCAAATGGTATACTCTTCAGTGGGGTCAGATGTGTTTGAATGGAATCAAAGTAGACGAGATAAGTGTCCACATCCGATTTGGTGGCATGCATACTTTGCCCGACAGCAACGGAAACCTTCTTGGCCTGAACGATCGGATCCAACATGTCCGAGGCACTGGTGTACTTGGTGGATGACCAGTAGGATTTGATGGAGGAAAGATCGTTGGCAGCGGATTTAATCGTGGTCAGGGGTGCAATCAAGCGTTGGAAATCGGATTTGGCGTTTGCCAGCTGTGAATCATCGGATAAAGCACCATGGAGATATTTCCAAGACGAGCAAGAATCTGACAATTTCGTGACTACATTAGGCGTCATCCCATTCTTCGCCAACTCATCAATCTCCGTCTTCACATCTGCTCCATTCCACGTCGTGATGTCACCCAATCCTTTGACACTCTTCACGACAGTCTCCAAATGCAAAATCGCGTTCTCGGCATTTTCTACATTCATGTTCACTTTCATTTCTGTTGGAAAATTCTTGACTGAATCCAGAGCAACTTGAATTTTCTTGAGATCCAGGGAAGAGATGTCTGACGGTTTGACAGGTCCAAAATGGAGGAGTTCCGAGATCAGGACGTCGGGAGGGATGGATCCAGAGATGAGGGATTGTTGGAGGTAGATGGCGTTGGTGATTCGAGCAAGGATTTCAAGTTTGGTGACACTGGATTTGAGATGTTCATCTGAAAATAGGAATAGGTTGATTTGTGAACTTTCAAGAATCATGGGAGTGTTTTCGATTTTTCCTTTGTGTATTTTCAAATTCCGGAACTTTTTTTTTCGAAAATCTTGAAATTTTGAAATGTTGAAATGTTGAAATTTTGAATTTTTGACATTTCGAAAATTAGAACTTATTTTTGAATTTTTGAATTTTTGAATTTTTGAATTTTTGAATTTTTGAATTTTTGAATTTTTGAATTTTTGAATTTTTGAATTTTTGAATTTTTGAATTTTTGAATTTTTGTATTTTTGAATTTTTGAATTTTTGAATTTTTGAATTTTTGAACTTTTGAATTTTTGAATTTTTGAATTTTTGAATTTTTGAATTTTTGAATTTTTGAATTTTTGAATTTTTGTATTTTTGAATTTTTGAATTTTTGAATTTTTGAATTTTTGAACTTTTGAATTTTTGAATTTTTGAATTTTTGAATTTTTGAATTTTTGAATTTTTGAAATCTTGAATTTTTGAAATCTTGAATTTTTGAATTTTTGAATTTTCAAATTTTCAAATTTTGAATTTTTGAGTTTTGGCATTTCTGAAACTTTGAAGTTTTGAATTTCTGAATTTTTGAAATTTTTGAATTTCTGAATTTCTAAATCTTTAAATTTCTAACTTTTGAATATTTGAAGTTCTGAAAAAAAGAAGACCAGAATCCTCATAATTCCTAGAAATTTTCCAAATACGGTAAACACACATAGTCACAAAACCCGTCAACAGAACGCCACCCAACCCGTCAATTTTGAGCTTAATTATCTCGGTCGCTGTAAGAGAAATGAACAAGTGGTCAATTGACAAAATGTGTCTGATATTATGATAAACATTTTGTTTGTTAACTTATTTTTAATATCTCTTACAGGAAATGAGATATTTGAGCTCAAAGTTGATCGCCGCGCCGCTAACTGTGCTGCAATCGCGTAGTGGTGCCGCCAGCGGCCATAAACTTTGAGCTCAATTATCTCGGTTACTGTAAGAGATATGAATAAATAGTCAACTGAGTAAATATTGCTGATATTATGATAAACATTTTGTTAGGTGATTACTTTTTTATATATCTTACAGGAAATGAGATAATTCAGCTCAAAGATGACAGTATTTGTGGCGTTGTATTAGAGTGTTTACGGTAGAGGTAACATATAAGCTTTAAAAGTTTGGTGGCCTAGAAACCCAATAACAAGTGGACTATAATTTTTAAAAGTCAGGCCGTATATAACGGTCCTTCATTATGATTTTGGGGGAAATAAGCTGTAGATTATTGCAACAGAGATATGACCCGTTTATTTTGACTACCTGGCGCCGCGGGAAAACTTGTATATCCTGCCTACTGATAAAGATACAAAAGAGAGATTAACTAGTAAAATATAGGAAATTTAATTTATCACATTTTATTAGTTGACACCTTGTTTGTATCTTTATGAGGAACCGAGATACGGAGAATAGAAAGATTGCTGGGAAATCAGTTATGACTGTTTGGTGACCCACGAAAAAAACAACATTTTCTATGAATTAACAGAATTCCTTACCTCCTGAATCTCGTTTGAATCGATTCCAGATGTCAGAGGCATTGAGTAGATACGGTAGTGTGGGACGTAGCGGATCAGTCGAGTTTTGAATGGGGTGACCCTCTATTAGAGGGACATGATGTGCCAGGAAGGCGACGAGGACGATGAAATGGAGCACTGCAATTCGAGAATACTCAGAGTTCCAGAAATTTCTAAAAACTCACACTTCATGGCTGAGACGATGTTTGTATTACTTCTAAAGTTTCAATTTTGGTAACTTTAGAAGGTTGGGAAGTTATTGAGAACTTCTAGACTGATCCTCTTTTCAACTAATCGTGTCTGATGGGCGGTGGCAGGAAAAGGGGCGGAGCTTAGAGGTGGAACATCGAGAAGGTTGAGATCAGGTCAATGTCACGTGAATATTCTTTTTTCCCGTCAAGCACTCCGCAGCTCCGGGCCCACTTTCTTATACACCCTCACCCTTTCTCCCTGCTGCTGCCCGGTTAGCTCAGTCGGTAGAGCACCAGACTCTTAATCTGGTTGTCGCGGGTTCGAGCCCCGCATTGGGCTTATGCTTTTTTTTCTTTTTTGCTGGCTTTGTGGGTGGGCGGGAACTCAAACATTTTAAATATTCAGGGAGAATAGAAGAATACCGGCAGGATTTGGAGAACTTTCTAACAGTCAACTTCAAGCCAGTGTATCTCGATTTCCATAAGATATATCAAAAATCTGTCAACTGATAAATTATTTATCAGAATATCAGCAGTATTTTATCAGTTGACACCTTTTTCATATCTGTGATAGGATCCAAGATAATTGAACTTTAAATTCTTGACCTTCAAAAAGTCCAAAAATCTAACAGAAGGTTTCTAAGGATTTTGAGAAATTTCAATTTTGAATTTAGAATTTATATTAGGATCAAAATGATCTTGGCAATAATCGGAATAAATTTCTGGTTTCGAAATGACTGAAAATTCCCTTACGGAAATTTTTAACTTTTTGGCTTGAAGTGTTCCAAAAATTACATTTATTGGCTTGAAATGACTGAAAATAGCTCCTAAAATCGAGGTGTTTAGCTTAAAATGATCCAAAAATCGCAAAGTTTTAAGATTTGGTTTGTTTCACCCTTTCCAAAAGTTTCGAAGTGTTTGGAAGCTTGATAGCCGAGCTCCAGAATTCTGAAAATGGCAAAAAATTAGGTGAAAATACCCTTTTTTAACCGGTACTGTATCTCAGTTCCTGAAAAAGTTATCAAAAAGTTGGCTATTGATAAAATGTTGGTGATATCAAAATAATAATTTTATTAGTTGACTACTTTTTAATATCTTTTACAGGAAATGAGATAATTCAGCTCAAAGTTGAGCGCCGAGCCGCTAGCTGTGCTGCAACGGCAAAGTAGTGCCGGCAGCGGCTTTCAACTTTGAACTCAATTATCTCGTTTCCTATAAGAGTTATCAAAAAGTTGTCAACGAATGAAATCTTGGTGATATTATGATAATTATTTTGTTAGTTGACTACTTTTTAATATCTCTTACAGTAACCGAGATAAATAAGCCCAAAGTTGAGAGTTAGGGCTGGCGTTCTATTAGAGTTTTATCAGTCGACTATTTTTTGATATTTTTTACAGAAAATTAGATATATGGGCTCAAAGTGGACGGTCTGGGTGGCGTTTTATCAGAGTGTTTATGTTCCTCTCCCTCTCCTCCATTTATCTGTAGTTTCCTTCTTCCAGGGACCTTCCCAACAGTCCTCTTCTGCCTAATCTCTTACTCTAGCCTCCTCCTTGCCATCTGCCCTCCTCTCGTTTTCCTCATTATTACATATGTGTAACACCCTCCGTTGTTGGGTCACCACTATGCATCCCTCTCTTCTCCCCTCCAAGGGACAGGAGACGCAGACACAACGAGTCCACCAAAATTCGCATGTATTGATTCTATGTGCCAATTTTCCCCCTTTTTATCCGTTTTCTAGAATTTCCTTTCTTTTGCATGGGGTTTTCATTTTATCCTTCTCATTTATCCTTTTTAACCCTATATTTTTACCCTCAGAATGTTCAATATTATTGTTTAGCGGTTGAAAAAAGCAAACGCGCTCTATAGAACAAACCCTTTTTGAAAAGTTGGCATAGTCGCTCTCATATCAATTTTCAATTTTAAATAAATTGTTTTTAACTAATTAACTTTTCAACTAATTAACCAAAATATTCTAATAATTTTCGCTTTTTCTATAATTCAAAAAATTTCAGATCCCGCCGGAAAGTTAAAAAATCCGGAAACTAAAAATGAATTCTGAACCCAGCACTTCTTCCGAAGGTAAGTATTTATTTCAAATTTGAAAAAAAAATTGAGTGAAAAAATCCAGATTTTTCAAAAATAATTACCATAAACATTCTAATAGAACGCCACTCAAATCGTCAAATTTGAGCCCATGTATATCTCATTTTCTGTTAGAGATATCAAAAAGTGTTCAACTTATCAAATGTTGCTGATATCATGGTAAACGTTTTATCAGTTGACACTTTTTTGATATCTTTTACAGGAACCGAGATATATAAGCTCAGAGTAGACGGTCCGAATTATGGTCCAAATTTCACCGAAAACTCAGTTTCCAACGGTTTTCGAACATTTTAACCTCAATTTTTGAATTTCCCGCCCCTGAAAACCCTGAAAACAATTTTCAAAAACAAATTGCCACCGGTGGGACTCGAACCTGGGGCCCCTATATTACTGCTGAAAATCCCACTAGGCCATCTGAGCAATTTTTTGAAAAATTCTGGAAAATGGTTTTTGAGGTCAAATTTTGGATTTTGAAGGGTTTTGAATGTGTTTTTGAGTGCAAAAATCATGATTTTCAAGGTTTTAGGGACTAAAATTGTCCAAAACTTCCAAAAATATATTTTCGAACAAACTTAACCTCTTACTTTGAAATTTTCGGGACATCTATGATTCAAAAATGCCAAAAAACTCAATTTGTGGGATCAAAAACACTTCCGAAACCCGCCAAAAACCCCATATTCCCAACGGAATAGTCGATTTTTCGATTTATTCGAAAAAGTGCTCAGATGGCCTAGTGGGATTTTTAGCAAAAAGTTTTGATCTAGAGGTCCCAGGTTCGACCCCCACTGGTGGCAATTATTTTTTAAAATTTTTTTTTGGGGTTTTCAGAGGCGGGAAATTCAAAAAATATAGGTTAAAATGTTCTTTTTTTGAGAAATTTCGGACAAAAAATTAGGAATTTCAGAAATTTCCAAGTTTTAAGATTGAAAACCTCAAAAATCATGATTTTTGCACTCAAAAACACCATTTGGACCTTTAAAAATTCATAAAATTCACCCCAAAAACAGCTTTATCCAAATTTTTCAAAAAATTGCTCAGATGGCCTAGTGGGATTTTCCGCCGAAAATTCCAATCTAGAGGTCCCAGGTTCGAGCCCCACCGGCGGCGAATTCCTTTTTGAAGATGTTTTTATGGTTTTCAGGGGCGGGAAATTCAAAAATAGAGGGATGAATGTTCGAAAAAATTTTTTTCCGGAAGTTTTGGAACTCAATTTTTTGAATTTTATCAAAAACTCAATTTTTCAGAGCCGGATGAATACAAAAAGATTTCTGCATTGTCTCAACCAGAACTAACATTGATGGGGGATCTAGAAGACGTGGATGTGTCGCCGGATCTTTTCGAGAAAGCCAAAAATGCATGCATAGAGAGGATCGGAGCAATTTTGGAATTTTCAAAAGGCGGACCACTGGGAGGCGATGGAAGTTCTGGAATTCATGTGTTGGATGAGGAGCAATTCCGTCAAATTGAAGAATGGCAGAACGACAACTTCTCGGTAGAAGCTTCAGAAGGTCCAGATAAGTCAAGCATCGTGGAGCCTCTAGAAGCTTCTGGTCCATCGGAGGCGTCAGAAGACAACATTGGAAGATTGGATTCAGCAGGGTCTTCAGAAGGTAAAGAAGAGAGGCAGACAGAGCCGGAGGTGTTTCCAGGAAGTCAAGGATCAGATGCAATCTTTCCAGGACCAGAAAATCAAGAACCAGCGCTTCCGATTCCAGCCAAACGACGTCCAGGAAGACCAAGAAAGGAGCAGAATTTGGACTTCATAGAACCTATGGACCTGGAAATTCCAGCTACACTGGTCACCGATGGCACTCACAACTCTAAAAAGTTTCAAGCTAAGCCAGCAGAAGCTTCAGAAGCTCCAGCTGAGCCAACTGCAGCTAAACAATCTCCAAAACCTGCATACGGAGCAGAAAAGAGAGTGGAAAAGAATATAGAGGATCAAGATGACACATCAGGTCCTTCTGATAAGCTCGTGGAACAAGGAAACAGTCAACAAGGAGAGAAAGTAGATCGGAAGGACGAAAAGAAGATGGACCAAGGATCGTCTCAAAGGAAGCAGAAGAAGAAGGTAAGGATTCACCAGCTTAGGTTGATAAGATTCTCTTTAATTTACAGACTGAGACTGACAAGTTGAGAGCAATGGATTTTGGACCAAAGGCTGGAGGGAGTCTTCAAGATATTGAAGATAGATCGTCTAGAGAAAAGCAATGGACCAAGAAAGTCCTACTGGAACAAGGAAAACAGCTAGAAGAATCAATGGATCATCCAAAGCTGCTCCGGGTAGCCAGGAAATCCAAGGATCTGAAACCATCAGTGTCTTCCACAGCCTCCGATGCTCCAAAATTCAAGGAGTCCAAGGATCTGGAGCCTGCTGTGCCTTCTAGGGCTTCTAATTTTCTGGTTAAGGATCTTCCAGAAGGATCAGAAGTTTCAGATCAGCTAGTCAATCTGGATGGACCGGTATCGATGGATCTAGATTTGGATGCTCCGAATTCAACTTTCGAGGCTTCCATGGCTTCCGATTCTCCAGTAGAGGAGCCATTAGTCAGTGTGGATCCTCCAAATTCGAATTCCATAACTTCCAGTTCTCCAGTAATGGATCTTCTAGAAAGATCAGAAAGTTCCAATCCTCTAGTCGATCTGGATGGATCTCAGTTGGTTTCAAATGTTCCAAACTCTACATCAACAGTCCCGGAAGATCCAGAACCACTAGCCAAGCCAGCTATGGCAAAAGACGATCCATCTGAGTTGCCGATCCGAGTAGCTACCCAAAAAACCAAGAGAAACGTGCTTCTAGATATTCCGAATCCTTCAAAAAGGGCCAAAGTTCTAGTTCCAAGCATCGTGGAGTCTTCAGATGCTCCTGGTCCATTGAAGGCTTCAGAAGTCAACATTGGAAATTTGGATTCAGCAGAAAAAGCTCCTCCGGAGTCTTTGGATGACGGATCAGATCTTCAAAAGACGCAGACAGAGTCGGAGGCGGTTCCAGGATATCAAGGATCGAAAACGGTTTCAGTAGATCAAGTAGTTCAAATGCCAACAATTCAGCGCCCAGAAAATCAAGGATCAGAGGCTCCGGTTCCCGCCAAACGACGTCCAGGAAGGCCAAGAAAGGAGAAGAATCAGAATTTAGAGGATAAAGAGCCGGAAGCCAGAGAGCCAGAAATCCCAGCTACACCGACCACCAACGACATCGACAACTCTAAACATGCTTCAGCTAAACAGGCAGAAGCTCCAGAACCTCCAGCCGAGCCAGCTCCAAAACCAGCCTACGGACCGAGTACCAAAATCAAAGAAATTCCAGAATGGATCAGGAAGTACCAGGTGCATGAAGAGGATCTTCCGAGACATGGAAAGCCTTGGCTCTTTTCACTGGACCATTATCGACCGGGTGGTCCTAAGTAAGTCTTTAGCTAGAAATATAGGATTTTTGAGCTAGAAATCGATAACTTTCATTATTTCAGGGCGCCAGATCCGCGACTCAAACTCAGGGAACAAGATATCAAAAAAATCAGAAGGAAATGTGGATACGATAAGCTTCCAGTGAAGGAAAAGAGATTGGAAAAGGAAATAGAAGGTCAAGCTGGCACATCAGGACCTTCAGATAAGCTAGTAGAACAAGGAAACAGTCAAAGGAAGATGGACCAAGGATCTGAGGATCAAGGATCAGAGATTTCCGCCAAAGGACATCCAGGAAGGCCAAGAAAGGAGAAGAATCTGAATTTGGAGGATGAAGAACCCTTGGACCTGGAAATTCCAACTAATGGCACTCACAACTCTCAAAAGTTTCAAGCTAAGCCAGCAGAAGCTTCAGAAGCTCCAGCCGAGCCAACTCCAGCTAAACCATCTCCAAAACCATCATACGGAGCAGAAAAGAGAGTGGAAAAGAATATAGAGGATCAAGCTGGCACATCGGGATGTTCTCAAAGGAAGCAGAAGAAGAAGGTAAGGATTCGCCAGCTTAGGTTGATAATATTTTCTTTGATTTTACAGAATGAGGCTGACAAGTTGAAAGCAATGGATTTTGGACCAAAGGCTGGAGGAAGTCTTCAAGATATTGAAGATAGATCGTCTAGAGAAAAGCAATGGACCAAGAAAGTCCTACTGGAACAAGGAAAAAAGCTAGAAGAGTCAATGGATCATCCAAAGCTCTCGATGTCCAACCGAGTGGCCAGGAAATCCAAGGATCTGAAACCATCAGTGTCTTTCACAGCCTCCGATGCTCCAGAGCCAGCTGTGCCTTCCGGAGGGTCTAATTCTCTAGTGAAGGATCTTCCAGAAGGAGGTTCAGATCAGTTAGTCGATTCGGATGGACCGGTATCGATGGATCTAGATCTGGATGCTCTGAATTCAACTTTCGAGGCTTCCATGGCTTCCGATTCTCCAGTAGATGAGCCGCTAGTCAATATGGATGCTCCTAATACAATTTCCATGGCTTCCAGTTCTCCAGTGCCGGATCTTCCAGACGATTCAGATTTCCTAGTTGAGCTGAACGAATCCCAGACAATTTCAGAAGTTACAGACTCAACATCAGCAGCTCAGAAAGATCCAGAACCATCAGTCAAGCCAGCTATGCCAAAAGACGATCCATCCGATGTTCCTATTCGAGTAGCTACCCCAAAAACCAAGAGAAACGTGCTTCTAGATATTCCGAATCCTCCAAAAAGGGCAAAAGTTCTAGTTCCAAGCATCGTGGAGTCTTCAGATGCTTCTGGTGTACCGGAGGCTTCAGAAGTCAAGATTGGAAATTTGGATTCCGGAGAAAAAGCTCATCCGGAGTCTTCAGAAGGCAGACCAGAACCACAGACAGGTCCGGAGGAGGTTCCAGGAAGTCAAGGATCAAACACAATCTTTCCAGGACCGGAAAATCAAGGATCAGTGCTTCCAATTCCCGCCAAACGACGTCCAGGAAGGCCAAGAAAGGAGCAGAATCTGAATTTGGAGGATAAAGAACCTGAAACCAGAGATCCGGATTTCATAGACCCCGTGGACCTGGAAACTCTACCTACATGGAACGGTATGGACAACTCTTTTCCGGATTTTGACGAGCTGGATGCAATTCCACGCACCGTGAAGCCTTCAGATGTCAACATTCGGCGTTCAGCAGGTTCAAAAAGTTCAACAAAGACAGCTCCTTGTCCATCGGAGGCTTCAGAAGGCAGATCAGAGGTACAGAGAGGTCCGAAGTCAGTGCAAGGATCAAAAACGATGCTAGTAGATCAACGATCAATGGATCAAAGATCAGTGAACCCAGTGGCTGCCAAACGACGTCCAGGAAGACCAAGAAAGGAGCAGAATCTGAATAAAGAGCCTGAGCCGGACTTCAGAGTACCCGTGGACATGCCAGCTACACTGATCACCAAACTAACGTCTCCCAAGCCAAGAGAAGTGCCAAAAACCAGGGTCACCAGGATCACCAGGCTTCTGAGTCTCCCGCCTCGAATCGACACACCGGACCAATTGGATTTGGATCAGGCTTCTTCTAGCAATGGGCCACAGGTAACTTTTTTTTAATTTTCAAATTTAAAATATTTTCAAAAGCCTAAAAATTTTATATCATTTTGAAGACCTTTTCAATAGCTACATTTTGAGACAAAAATCAAATTTCTAGGAAACCCATGAGACGAGATACAGCCAAGTTTCTGAAGAGAGACGCAGACAGTTAGAGTGCTCTCGTTGTCTGCGTCTCTTCAAAGGAATGTAATTCGGCTCCCAGAAAAGCTAGAAACTTGAAAACTAGACAGATTTTGGAGATTTCCAAGTTTTTTTCATCTAGGAGCAGAGATAACAACTCAAACTTTCTGAAGAGACGCAGACAGTTAGAGTGCGCTCGTTGTCTGCGTCTCTCCGCTATCCAAAATTAATCAGACTCGTAGACACCCTTCCAAGTGTTCAAACTTGCTGAAATTTCGTATTTAGATATTTTAAAATTCGCTAATTCCAAATCTAAAATTAGATTTTTTGTAGCTATCATAGGAGCTGAGTTATAGTCCTGCAAAGTTTAGAAGCGAGAATTGTGCAGCTTGGAGCAATTATCGATATTTCATACCCTTCCAAGTGTCCGAACTAGCTGAAATTTTGGCTTATCTAGATATTTTAAAACTCGCTGATTCCAAATCTGTAAATAAAATTTTTCTAGCTATCATAGGAGCTGAGTTACAGTCGATATTTTCAGAGACACGTCCCGTCGACTTCTCAACAAGGACCAAGTCGAGGTGTTACTTCAAAACCTCAAACCAAGTGGAGGAGAAACGCAATTATCAGAAAGGTTAAAACGGTGAGAAAAAATTCTAGAAGAATCTGAAACATTCTAGAAGGGTTTAGAGGATTCTAGAAGCATTTGAAGGTACCTGGAAGACTTTGAAACAGTTTAGAAGCGTCTGAAAGATTCTAGAAGCATCTGGAAGGTGCTAGGAGCGCCTAGAAGACTCTAGAAGCTTCTAGAAGTACCTGAATGAAACAGGAGTTCTTTAGAAGAGCTTATAAGCCTCTAAAAGCGTCTAGAAATCTTTCAAAAAATCTTGAATTTCAGAGCCGTCGGAAGAAGGCTTCAGAAGTCGTTGAAGATTCCGAAAGCGACGACGATAACGAAGCAGAGAAGCCAGTGTGCAAGTGGAATAATTGTGGAACAATCTTCTCGAAAAACAAGGTTAGATATTTTTAAATTTTCAGATTTCTTTCTAGAATCCCTTATTTTTCCAGAAATTCTACAAGCATGTCAAGAACCACGTACATAACTCGACGGATAAGATCACTCGAAGGAATGTTGACGGTAGCTCGACGGAACTCTATAAGTGCCAATGGGCGGGATGCACCCGGACGGAGCCATTCCATTCCTATAAGAAGATGGTGCATCATATGAGAGAGCACACCAATGAGAAGCCTAATCGTGGGGTACGGAAAGCGTAATTTTGAATTATATTTTATAGTTTTGTAGAGCTTGAAAAGAGCTATAGAAAATAAATGGATTGGTGTCTATTTTATTCTTTGTCTGTCTGGTAGGGGTTTAAAAAGGAATGATGGTTCGTAGGCAGCTACTGTATTTTGAACGCCTGCTATTTTAAACCCCAAAAACTGCACTATATTGAATTTTATATAATTTTGTAGAGCTTAAAAAGAGCTACGAAATGATATAAAATCTATAACAATTTAGTCGGGCATAATTAGATTTTAAGGCGTTATAAACGCAATAGGGTTCCAGAATCATTCAGAAGAGCTTATAAAACTCTAAAAGCGTCTAGAAGACTCTAAAAAAATCTAATATTCTAGGGCCGACCTCGAGGCTCATTCAAGACGGACAGTCATCGAAAGAAGGCTCCAGAAGCCGTTGAAGATTCTGAAAGCGACGACGATGCCGAAGAAGAGAAGCCAGAGTGCGAGTGGGATTCTTGTGGAAAAGTGTTCACGAAAAATGAGGTTCGATTATTAGAATTTCAGATTCCTCTAGAATTTCCAACTTTTTTTCAGAGATTCTACGAGCATGTCAAAAAGCATGTACGGAAAGATGAGCTCAGGAATCCGACGGGATTCTATAAGTGTCGTTGGGCGGGATGTCACCGGACGGAGCCATTTGATGAATATTATAAGTTGAGGTATCATATGAGAAGGCATACTGGTGAGAAGCCGTTCAAGTGTGAGGTAAGTAAAACTATTTTGAGTTTTATACAGGTGTGTAGAGCTTAAAAAGAGCTACAAAACGATATAAAAATTGGGGCAATTTCAGTGGAACATTTTCGAATTTTGAGGTGTTCAAAAACGCAGTCTCTACAAACTTTGATCCTATATATCTCGGTTACTGTAAGAGATATCAAAAAGTGATCAACTGATAAAATATTGTTCATATAATGATTAACATTTTATCAGTAAACCACTTTTTGATATATCTTATTGGTAATGAGATATACGGGCTCAAAGTTTAGTTCCTTGAGGGTTCCCGTCCTTCAAAGTTGAAGTTAGTCCTCAGAGCTACTGTACTTCAAATGCCTCCTATTTTAAACTCTACCAACTAAAATATGTTGATTTTTATATCATTTCGTAGAACTCAAAAAAACCTACAAGATGATATAACAATGTATGTATTTGCATCACTATAGTTTAAAATAGAGGCCGTTCAAAACACAGTAGCTTTTGCTCCTGCTACTTAGAGCCACCATTGTCTTTTTAAACGCCTCTAAACCCAAAAAATATTCTCTAAAATTGTCCCAAATTGTATATCATTTTGTAGCTCTTTTCAAGCTCTATAAGATGATATATGTTTATTACCCTAAGAATGTCCAATTTTCCAGACATGCGGAAGTCGTTTCGTCCGACAAGAGGGGCTCAAAAATCACATGCGAACACACACCGGCGAGAAACCCTATAAGTGTAAACTTTGCGAAACAACTTTCACCACTAGTTCGGATCGTCATTCTCATAGCAAAGGGGTACATGGAAATGTGGTAAGGGTTTTTTTTGTATTTCGGGAAGGTCGGATAATTTAGGCCAATTAAAATCATCATATTTGCTCTGAAAGAGGCCTACAAACTTTAATCTTAATTATCTCGGTTCCTATAAGAGATATCTAAAAGTAGTCAACTGATAAAAAATTGGTGGTATTATAATAAATAATTTATCAGTTGATCACTTTTTGTTATCTCTTACAGTAACCGAGATAAATAGGACCAAAGTTAAGTGCCGCGCCGCTAGCGGTGCTGCGACTGTGTAGTGGTGCCGGCAGCGGCTATTAACTTTGAGCTCAATTATCTCGGTTCCTATGAGAGATATCAAAATTTTGTAAACTGATAAAATGTTGGTAATATTATGATAAACATATTATTAGTTGGCCCCTTTTTGATATCTCTTATAGAAATCGAGATAATTGCGCTCAAAGTAGAGCGCCGCGCCGCTGGCTGTGTCGGCAGCGGCGTGGTGGCGCCGGCACCGGCTATCAACTTTAAGCTCAATTATTTCGGTTCCTATAAAAGATATCAACAATTTGCAAACTGATAAAATGTTAGTGATATCATGATAAGTAATTTATCAGTTGATCACTTTTTGATATCTCTAATGTGAATCGAGATAATTGAGCTCAAAATGCACCATCATTTTGCACAGTCTTGTATTTCAGCCGATTTTGGTCATTTTGGGCCAATTAAGACCGATTTTTCTCAATTTTCAGCAATTTCAAAGTTATTTTTTTCAGAGAGACTTCATCTGCCGAGTCCCGGGATGCAAAAATGCTTATACGGACCCGTCGTCTCTGAGGAAGCACGTCTTCAAGAAGCATCCCGAAAAGGAGGAGGAGTTTCGTCAATTTCAGCGAAAAAATAATAAATGATGGTTAATTGGGTTAACTTATTGCGGGTTTTTTTGTATCTTTCAATTTTTTAAAAATTCAAATAAATTTATTTTTCAATTCAATATTTTGTAGTTTTTGTAGTCTTTGTAGTTTGTAGCCATAAGCTATGAGAGATGGCTTGCAGCTTGAAAGTTCATAACTTTCTAAACTTTCGCTCAAACTGAAATTAACCATTATTTTTGTATAAACCTGGTCAGGAGCTTCAAAATGAGCCCAAACTAGATTAGGCTCCGCCCACTTTGAACTTTGCCTTCGGCACGCGACGCGCCGGGAGTGGGCGGCGCCTAGCCTTGTTTATACTCATTTCGAAGCTTAGAACAAGCTAAATCCAAATTTTCGTAAATTTTCTGAACAAAAAAGACACTAAAATTGAATGAAAACGAGCAATTTTAGATTTTCGAGAAAAAAATCTCGCTTGGGTCCCTAAAACGTTAAAAACTCAAAATTTTTAATTTATCAATTCAGATTCATTTTGACTCGTTAAGAGCTTCAAAATGAGTATAAACAAGGCTAGGTTTCGTGAAGTTTGATTTTTGAGTTTAAAGGCGCATGGACCCTCCAGAAATCGAAATCCATGAAACCTAGCCTTGTTTATACTCATTTTGAAGCGTAGAACGCGCTGAATCCAAATTTTTGTGTTGTTCAGAGTTTGGGACAGGATTAGAAAAGTTAGAGGGCTATTTTTTTGTCTGATTCTCTTTGGGGTTTGGAGTATTTTTTTGCCGAAAAAAAACTTTCAGTACAATCGATTTATTGAATTTTAAAAAAGGGAGAAGAGTTTCCACAATTAAAATTTCCACTTGTGATCACTGCTTTCGCTTCAGTGTTCTCTTGTTTCAGCAACCAGGAGGAGGTACCGTAACCCTTCCGCCTGAAAGACAATCCATCTTGACTGCCTCTTGAACAGGTGCTGCATTCATCTCAATCAGTCTTGCTCCAAAATCTTCATTTGATCCAGCCAGGACGAATCATATCAGATAGATGATCCAATTTTCCAGCTTTTCAGAATTTCGATGTTGAAGACATTGATGACATGCCAAGCTGAGACCCATTTGGAAGACAATATCCGGGTTTTCCGTTTTCCAAACTTTCAGAGAAGGGCGTCTTGAAATCGAAATTATCCTTGAAATCTTCATTTTCTGCTTTTTTGAGAGTCATCAACGTTCGAACGATTGCTTCATTATTTGGAGCACAATTGATATCACATATTTCCATTGGATAGTCAAGTTGAGCCAGATGATCAATAGAAAGGTGCCCGGACGTCAGAAATCCATAGAGAAGAATGCCGAACATTCAGATATCTTTTTGAGCTAGAAAAAAACTTATTGCTCGGATGTATAACCTTCTTCGAAAAACTTACTTCTAGTCGTTTTCAAGTCTTCCTCTGAAGTTCCACCCTTCAATGGACAGGATCTTGTATGCGCTGGTTCCCTTGTTTGACGTTTGGGGACGAAATTAAAGATTTCAGAAGAATATATAGAATGTTCTAGAAAGTAGAACTAGAATAGGAATGGTAGAATTTCCAGGAAAATCAATAGAAATAGATTTCCGACGTCCATACAGAAAGACGTCTGGAAAAATATGGAGAGGGGGATAGAATGAATACTAATGCTAGCTACCTGAGGGTATTTATAGGGTGGGGGCGGAGCCTAATCCAAGTGGCCAGGTGACAGGTGGTGACAGGTGGGACATTATGGGGTAATAAAAACTTCAAAGAGGGGTACTTAAGAGGTGACATTTCCCTTAATTACCATTATAATGATAGTAGTTTTGTGATTACTGTAGTTTTTCCCAGGAAAAATGCCCATCCATTTTCAAGAAAGTCATTGGGAATACATAGTACATATAAACATATTTATTTTGAACGATAAGATAGATGAAAATGTGGGATTGAGGATTAAAATTGGGTGATTTAAAACAAAATCGAAGACGAAGGATCGGATAATTTTAGGATCCTATAAACCACAGCGTGTCGAGGTCCAAAGGGGCAGTTTGCCAGTGTGGTACCATTGCATTGAGCCATACATAGATTGATACGGGCACAGTAAATCTATAAGAAAAGAGGAACAGATTTTTGGAAATTTGGGGGGGGGTTTACAAATTGCGCCCTAAACAACTCGCATCGATTTTTCCTCAAAAAACCCAAACATTCAAAATTTACTTACCTTTATTCGATGAAATATTCTCCGAGAAGTTTAGTTTATAGGTTCCAAAGAATATTTATAAATAGAATTTTATAAAAATCATTAAAGGCACATACACACTGCGCCATGAGGTAGACTAAGAATGAAAGAGAATATCTTCTTTATATTCAGCAACAGGCTCCGCCCCTTTTTCGGAGACTTCCAAACTTGCAAAGAATTAAAAATTGAAAAGAAGAGAACACACAGTGGGGGTCCATTAAACACCATCTTCTTTTGAATAAGATTTAGTAGTCGGGAGGGCAGATTAGACTAACTTGGGAACTATCTCAGCATGATTCCAAGTTACGATTCATGACCTAACTTTTTAATTTTAAGCCAATTTATCTCGGTTCCTGTCAAAGATATAAAAAATAGGTCAACTGATAAAATGTTTATCATAAAATCTTTAACGTTTTATTAGTTGATAACTTTTCGTTATCTTTCATAAGAACCGAGATAATTGAGCTTAAAGTTAATAGTCGCGCCGCTGCCTCCACCGCGGTCGCAGCACAGCTAGCGGCGCGGCGCTCTAGTTTGAGCTCAATTATCTCGCTTCGCACAAAATATATCAAAAAGTAGTCAACTGATTAATTGTTTATCATAAAATCATAAACATTTTATCAGTTGATAACTTTTCGATATCTCTTGTAGGAACCAAGATAATTAAGCTCAAAGTTAGCAGTGTGCGGTCCCTTCTATTACAGGTTTCACGGTATATCATTAGAAAGCCCTAGATTTGTAGTTAAATAAACCGTTACTCTAGAAGTAACATATCCATTTTGTACTTTTTTTTATGACAGTGATACTATGATTACTGTAGTTTTTCCCAGGAGAAATGCACGTTTTCACAAAAAACTGTCAATTCCAGCAGGTGTGGTAAAATACTTTTACTCACTTGTGATAATCTCAAACTTGAGTAATTAAATCATTTATGTATCATAAAGAGTTAACAAATTATACAAGTTATTTTTTTTAGACTTTTAGAGAGCGTTAGATGGCTTGAGAGATCATTCAAGGGTGTAAAGTACAGTGAAAACGGGGGTGTTAGGACTGAGCAATAATAGAAGAGAGATAGAATATGGAGGAGAGGATTTTACATAAACTATGTATATAAAAAAGAATACGAAATTTACAATAGATCACATGCCAAGCTGAAACCCATTTGGAAGACAATATCCGGATTTTCCGTTTTCCAAACTTTCAGAGAAGGGCGTCTTGAAATCGAAACTATCCTTGAAATCCTCATTTTTTTTTCTTTTTGATAGTCATCGACGTTCGAACGATTGCTCCATCATTTGGAGCACTATTGACATCAAATATTTCCATTGGATAGCCAAGTTGAGCCAGATGATCCAGAGAAATCCATACTGATGGTCATGTTGACAAATAGAGAAGTTGCTCAAATTCCGACTCCTTGAACTCTAAGATGATTGGCAATTCGGGAACATGGTGACTTGTACTTGAATACGTCAATTTCAAATTAGGTGAGCTCGATGTGTCCGTGGAAAACTCGCTGAAGCTGAATCTGAAAATCAAAGCTCACCTGAAAAATTTTGCAAAGCGATAACTCACAAATCGTAGCACTCCATATGAAAATTTCGGATTTCAGAAGAGTATATAGCATGTTCTAGTAAGTAGAACTAGAATAAAAATGGTAGAATTTCCAGAAAAATCAAAGGGAATAGATTTCCGACGTCCATACAGAAAGACGTCTGGAAAAATATAGAGAGGGGATAGAATGAATACTAGTGTTAGGTACCTGGGGTATTTATAGACTCCCCCAGGGGTAAGGAGAAAGGGGCGGAGCCTAATCCAATTAGCCAGGTGCCAGGTGGTGGTAGACAGGTGTGACTTTATGGGGTAATTGGGGTAATAAAATGATTGGAGAGTGTACTTAAAAGGTGACATTGACCGTTACTACCATTTAAATGACTGATTACTGTAGTTTTTCCCAGGAGAAATGATCATTTTTACGAGGGTCATTGGAGGTCCTGTGACAGATAGTGTGTCTGGACAGGTGCCAATTAATCGAAGGACTTCAAGAGCGCCGAAATTACCTCTCTAATGGAATTACCTCTCTAATTACCCGTTGATGTCACACCTGTCGGTGCACGCACGCAATCTGGAACATGACTACTCCACCTCTGTTTTCCAATTTTGCAAAATGACAAACAAAGTGATAAAATTCTTCCATCCCATGACCAACTGATAAGAAATTCCCGTATTAAAGGGTTGACATGATAATGTAACCTTCATTATTGCACTATTCTACTTTCCTAAAAACTATTGACTCTACTATTCACCGAAAATCAAAAATTAAATTAAGATTCATTTTCAGAAGCACCCACCAAACCAAAAAATTATATAAAAATTCATTGCAGATTGATACTGATCAAATTTTTTTTCTTAAAAAAAATTTCAGACGACACCTCCTGCAATCCTACAGTCCTTCCGCAAAGCGTTCTATTTGCCTATTCGAATGATTTATCGCCACAAACAGTTTCGGATGCATTTTTAGCACTTGAGACTCTAAGAAATAATTGGTGTGTAGAGCTCTCCTGGTTTGGAAGTGTTCGATTTGATGTTACCGGAAATATGAATATCGTTTTTAGCAGGGGTGTCGAGTGAGTTTTCCAAAATTTTCGAGAAAAATTATCTAAATTCAGACTTTCATTTCAGAGATGCCAACTCAACCATTTTGAACAACTTACCAAATCCTAACCAAGGATTTCAGAATTCCAGCATTGGTAGTAATGTATTCGATGTTATTGAGGTAATAACGCAAAACCTGTATTAGAAGGGCCCCCTTTCAAAATGTTAAATTTGAAACACAAATTTCATGTACGTTTTCAATCAATATTCCCGAAATTCCCGAAAATTTGTTAAGACACTCTTCTTTGCTAACAACCTTGAATAGATTTGGTGAAATTGAAAGATTTCTCAATGAAGTTTGTACGAGACTATCGCTAAATTTTTGATAAAAAATTAGGTGCTTTGGAAAAATAGAGAGGGCCCGCCTATCTAATGAGGGTTTTAACATCATATTTCATCCAGTCCAAACCATTGCTATCATTAATCCTTTTCCAGAAATTCTTCTCCAACACGGAAGCACCAGTTTGTGGATCCACCATCGTTATTCTACTGAAACGATATCCCAATGAAGTAGATATTTCCCGATTAGCCTCTTTAATCCGTTATCATCATGCTATTCTTCATGTCATAACATCGACAACTCCATCAGGAGGATCCCAACCAAAAACAATGTATTCTGTGGCATCCAAGACCAACGGGATGGGAGCAATCGATATTGATGATAATTTTAGAGTTGTGAGTCTTTTTCAGACCACCACATTGACACATGTATAAGTATTGAACAGTATATGTGCACAAAATGTTTAAAAGTTAACCTGGTTGTTGGGATTTTACTATCTGAAAAGCATCGAACATGAGCCCAGAAATGGAAACTAACAACAGAAAATTCCGTTTTCTAGGTCATCCAGGATTTACCACTCTCTGACTTTGTCTATCCGGTTTATGGGCAAATACTCATCTGCTTTGAAATTATCTGCTATTTACTCGTCTGCTATTTTAGCTCATCTGCTATAGCTGGATCATCTGCTATATTGGCTCGTCTGCTATAGATCATCTGCTTTGGGGTTCCTCATCTTTACCTTTTTCACTGAATTTTTTTCAGAGTATGCTTTTTTGCTTTTAATTATAGGCTTAGGCTAAAGTTTCGGGAAAAAATAACACTCTAGCCTAAGCCTATAGTACATTAGATGATTTTCCTTATAGCAGACAAGACAATTATAGCAGATGATCTATAGCAGACGAGCCAATATAGCAGATGATCCAGCTATAGCAGATGAGCTAAAATAGCAGACGAGTAAATAACAGATAATATCATAGCAGATGAGTATTTGCCCGGTTTATGCCACAACCATTCAAGTATCTGGAAGTGGGATGACAACTCTTCCTGACTTTTATTCTTTCCGAAACTATTTTCAATGGATTGCAATCACTTATCAGGATCATGGTAATTCAAACAGTCTTAAAACACACTATTTTATTTTCAGTTCCTGACGGCGTATTCCAAAATCTCACTTTGCGTTGGACCAGCCCTCAAAATTATGGAAACTGCTCAGTTGATTCGAGTGATGTTCATTATGTAGTTTTTAAAACAAAGTTCATTCAAATTTCTATGTTTTTTACAGGCTAGCGGAACCTACATAGCTCTAACGGGGGATTTTCATCAATTCAATTACAGTATGAGTCTGGATTACAATTATTCGGGTCAGGATGTGCAGAATCTCCAGATTAGAATCTACGCTGATGAGTAAGTTATTTTGTGAAATATTTTGTCTTTCGAAAACAAATAATTTCAGCCCACTCAACAACTGGCTTCCATATAGTGATTGATACTGCCTGGATCGATTGGTCTTGTTTGATTTTTTTTGAGTAAATGAATAAATATATGAGCATTCAAGTATGGTTAGCAAACTTTTTTCCAGCCAAAACGTAGAATCTTACTATTACAGCTGTTCAAGATAGTCAAAATGAGCCAAAAAATTTTATTTCCAGAAAAATTATAAGCTTTGAAATTCTCTGTAATTCTTATAACATATTTTCATCTGTCACATCATTCTTGCTTCCATATTGACATAAAACACTAGATAGGATTTTTATTACCTCCAATGACCCTCTTGAAAATGGACATTTCTCCTGGGAAATTACAGTAATCCCACGATTGCTGTCATAAAAATGGTACTAGAGGGACATGTCACATTTTGAGTGCCACTCAAGTACTCCTTCAAAACTTTTTATTACACTAATTATCCCCATAATGTCACACCTGTCTCCCTGACACCACCTGGCACAGATCCACCTGCTTTTGACTCCGCCCCCTCTCTCTTACCCCTGAAGGGGGAGGGGGGCCTATAAATACCCCTCGTTGCCCAGCATTAGTATTCATTCTATCCCCCTCTCCATATTTTTCCAGACGTCTTTCTGTATGGACGTCGGAAATCTATTCCTATTGATTTTTTCTGAAAATTCCCTACTTCTATCTTGTTCTCTAGAATATTCTATTCTGCTTCAACTTCTACTTATTTTCCCTAATTTTGAAACAATCAGGTGAGTAGCAACAAAACGTAGGCAGTTTTTTTTTTCGAAAATTTCTTTTCCTGGAAATAGCTGAAACACTAGGATCTTTCAAAAAATTCTGTGAATCCAAATTTTTTAATGTAGGTTTGTTTTACGACTATTTTTCCAAGCCTCTCTCGGAGGGCCCTTCTATTAGAGGGGTCCTTCTAATACAGGTTTTACGGTAAACTGAAAAATATAGATTCTTGTATATCTTATTGACCGGTATCGTATTTTCAGAATAAGGAACTTCGAAGGATACTGTCGGATTGGAGAGTATGATGGCACAATTCTGGGATTCGTGGTTCTTCTTCGGCGAGGAGTTGGCAAAGAAGGAGATCAATGATGGTTAGTTGGAATAAGTTTTGCATTTGATAAATTAGTTTGCCACCAGCTAGATACATAGATATATATGAAAACTTTCAGAGAACACGAGAATCGCTGCCGTGATCGTCAAGAATCTGAAGGATCGAGTCCGAACAGTCGAGGGAGATTTCTACACTGGAAAAAGGAAAAAGGGAAGATTTTGAATACAATGATTCAAGCATTCAACTTGGTAATTCCCATATTTTATTTAATATTGTACCAAAATTTATATTTTTTTCAGAATGAAAGTCTCCTTGCGATTGAGGACGTCACCACCGCTCCAGAACCTCAAAAGCCAGTGAATAAGGAATTCGACGAGGATGAGATGTATCATACAGATGGCAGTGAATTCGAGGATGAAATCCCAGATTAGCTGTACAAATTTGAATTTTATAATTAAAAATAGATAATAAAATTTTGAAAGAATGGATTCTTCTTTTTCCTTTGTGGTTCCGGGATCTTATTTCAGTGGCTCTAACCTCTGATAGTTGAATCATCAGAATTTGATAAGGGAACTGACCAATTGTGATCGGTAGCAGGAGTGCAATGCCTATCAGTTGGTTCCGGGAGATAGTCATTATATGGAAGCTTCCAGATTAGGATTTTCCAACCGTCTTTGCTCTAACAGAAGCCCACTCGTTTGATCTCAATTATCTCGATTTCTAGAAGAGATACCAAAAAGTAGTCAACTGATAAAATGTTGGTGATATCATGATAAACATTTTTTTAGTCAGCAAAATTTTTGTATCTTTAATAGAAACTGAGATAATTGAGTTCAAAGTTAAGCGCCTCGCCGCTAGCTGTATTGCGACCGCCTGCCGGCAGCGGCACGACGCTCAACTTTGAGCTTAATTATCTCAGTTCGTAGAAAAGATATCAAAAAGTAATTAACTGATAAAATGTTGGTGATATTATGATAAACACTTTGTCAGTTGACACATTTTCGAAAGCTTTCATAGGAACCGAGATAATTGAGTTCAAAGTTAATAGCCGCGCCGCTGTCGGCAGGCGGTCGGAGCACAGCTAGCGGCGCTTAACTTCGAGCTCAAATATCTCAGTTTGTTAAAATTATATCAAAAATTGATCAATTGATAAAATGTTTATCATAATATCAGCAACATTTTATCATTTTATAAAATCTGAATATCTTCAATAGGAACCAAGATAATTGAGTTCAAAGTACATGAGCTTCTTTTAGGCTTCTTTTATTTTGGAGACAGACTCAACGACCAAGAATGGTGGTTAAATAGATACTCTTATCAGTAGGCTTTGGAGGGTTTAGTCAGAATTTCATACATCTACATTCCATTATCTAATATCATTCTTATAATAAATAAATGAAGTTGCGTCTGTTTCTCTGTGGATTTGTCCGCACATTTTTGAAAAGCTTGAAAATCAAATATATTTTGACGTGACCTTTTAAAAAGAAAGAGGAGCGAAGCGACGATAAAGAAAAAACTAGATCAAATCGCGCCGAAGGCGCACCAGCCAGCTGTTTGAAGCGCCGGAGGCGCGGCAAACAGGCTGGTGCAAAATAAAAAAGAATAAGAAACATTTTTAAATACAAATTTTTATTGTGTTCCTGTTCAGGCAAGAAATATTGAAACATCCATTTTTGTAGAGATGGAAATTGTGTTGTCTTCCAAGATTGGTCGTCTGAAAATCTGGAGGAATTATATGGAAGACAATTTACCAACTTACGTGTCAAGCCAAGTGAGCAAAACATGCCAGAATGTTGTCCAATGTGAGCTCATGTGCCTGAGATTCTCTTGTTCATCTTGTCCAACTGCTGGAGCAACTCCTTCCGAAGATTTGGACAAGTGAGAACCTTGTATACCAGGCATGCACCAAATGCGGAAGGGTTAGGAAAGCATTGATGAGAGTGAATTGAGAGTTCATGCTCTTTATTACCAAGTTTCTAAGTTCCAGCTAAAGAATATAATAGAAGAATTGGAATAGTAGAGTTTCAGAAAAAATCAAACAGATAGTCATTTTGTTGGTAAGAAGGGTTCTAAATCCAGTTTTAAACATATGGACCAATTTTCAGCTTTTCAACATTTCAAAATTAAGATTTCGAGATTTTAATGGACAAAGAATATATCAGCGCTTACCATTTTTGTTTTAGCTTAGCAGAAATAGGAACGTAGCATCGAATGGGACAAAATATTCAGAAAAAATCAAGTAGGAATAAATTTCTGACGTCCATACAGAAGGTCGTCTGGAAAAGTATTAGTGGGAGCGACAATAAGAATAAATGAAATGGCATTATCAGTTGATAATCTGTCTTTATACTATTCTGATAAGAAAAGGAGTTTAAAACTGTGGGTGTGCACATAGTACCGTTTTTTGCCACGCGGTGGTGCAAAGCGATCTCTATGTTATACAGTCGTAAACTGATAGCGGGCAGATAAGAGGAACAAAGTACGCAAAATGAAATAGAAAGGAACTCGCTTCAAAATCAATTTGAGTGAAAATTAACATTTTATTCTGATTCCGCTCATCAAGAGCTTCAAAACGAGTATTAACACGACTACGTTCCGTTCTCTCCGAAATTGCTTGTTCAAAGGCGCATGGACCCCGAGGATAATCCAAAAATTCTGAAATAGGTCATGATTATACTCATTTTGGAGCTCTTGATAATTTACGCTAGAAAAACACATTTTAAACAAAATATGATAAAGAATGATAAAATTACGACTATTTCAGATGTTTTACTGTTTAAATTAGTTTTTTTTAAATCATTACTCGCTGAAAAATCAATTTTATTGAAAATGACTATGATATTCTGATTCAGCTCATTAAAAGCTTTAAAATGAGTATAAACACCACTAGGTTTCGCTTTCTTTGAAATTCTCCATTTAAAGGCGCATGGACCCTGACAAGGGAAGTCTTTTCAGACACCGGTTGAGAATCTGCTCAAACTTTTGTCATTGGTACTTTTCGACACGCTGATTACAGAACTGAAGTTAGTTTTTCCCCCTCGGCCCTTAGAAAAAAGTTATGGGCTGTTTAAGTGATTTCAGTGCTAATTTCTCACTTTTGGAGTGACTTTTTGAAAGGGTTAATAACAGTTCTTCGGAGTTTTCTGTATGTTAATCGTACTTTTGAATGTTGCTCTACAATCTGAAAAAGTTTCTTCATTTTTCAAAAAAAAAATTTTTTTGGAAAAAATGTCGCATGAGGTACCCCCTTTGGCAATTTTTACAATTTTTCGACAATTTTCAAAATAGGCTAAAATGAGTTCTAAACGTAAAGAAACGATAAAATGAGTCTTTTCGTAAGATTCGGTAGGCTGAATACCTCTAGAAGTCACAAATAAGGGATTTCTTTAGAAACTTCAATGGATCGTTGACTTCGAAAATTGACTAGAAGTACTCAAATAGTAATGAATTGAATAGTACCTAATTAATATCGCTTTTTTCCAATGCAGAAACAAGACAATCTAGCGAAATCGGAGTAACAATTCGACTAGCAAAGACTTGAAAGTTGGACTTCCAGAAATGTTTCAGAAGATCTACCAGTATTTTTGGAATTTTATCAAAAATGATGATATTTTCCAAAAAAAATGACAATCTGGATAAAAAAAATTTCGAAAAATTGTTTTCTTCAACTTTTCGAGACTTCCAGAGCTTCAGAAAAGAAAAACAAAAAATAAATCAGGAGGGGGGATCGAACCTGATCCTTGTCAGACACGTCCGTCCCTTCTCACCACTACACCACTGCTGGCTGCTCTCTCCTCTTTCCTGAATAAATATAAGAAAGGGGGAAAGGCGCGGCGCTCAAAGTCGTTTGAAAGCACGTTAAAATTTCAGACGCAAATTTTCAGCTTCTGGGGGCCGAGGGGGAAAAACTGTCTTCAGTTCTGTGATCAGCGTGTCAAAAAGTACCAATGACAAAAGTTTGAGCAAATTCCCAACCGGTGTCTGAAAAGACTTCCCTTGTGAGGAAAATTAAAAATTTCAAAAGTAGGTCATGATTATACTCATTTTAAAGCTCTTGATGAAATACGTACAAAAAATATGATGTTTGAGTCTAAAATTCGAAAAATGAAATTTTCTATTTATTTGAATAATTCGAATTTTATAACTTTTGGGACTTTGTAAAAACTAGACTAATAACTTTATTTGAAATAACTCATTTATTATTTTAAAAACATATGAAATGATATTAAAATAAGTTTTGAATTTAAGAAGAAAAACCGCTCTTTGCTTCTGGCACCATTTGCTCGTCCATGTAGAGACAGAAGTTGTGCCACCATTTTGCACAGTTTACGCATTGGACCTATAAACAAAGTGGTTATAATTTTTTAGAATTTTTTAACAAACCATAGCTAATGCAGTGAGGATGGAAGTTCTGACACCAGTTTCTTGGATTGTTTCCTTTTCTAGCCTGGAAATTAATAATGGAAACGAAACAATGATTATTAGTAAAGTAGATAATTCACTCACCAGTTTTTGAGCTTCAGCTCGTACTCTTTTTCTTTTTCATGGCAGGGAAAATAAGTGAAAATTGAAGCAGAATTGCATATTCTAGAGAACAATATAGAAATAGAACATTTAGAAAAATCAAAGCGAATAAATTTCCGACGTCCATACAGAAAGACGTCTGGAAAAATATAGGGGAGTATTTACATGAGAAGGGGATAGAATGAATAGGAATTCTAGGCACCTGGGGGTATTTATAGGGGGACACCAAGGGGCGGAGCCTAATTCAAATGACCGGGTGCTAGGTGGTGTGAGGGAGACAGGTGTGACATTATGGTGAAGGACTTCTTAAGCGCACCGAAATTGCCTGACTCATTTTTGTTATTACCCTTTGATGTCACATATGTCCTGGCACGCCATCCGGCAAAGGTGCCATTATGGGGGTGATAAGGGTAATAAAAAGTTTTGAAAGAGTACTTGAGCGGTACTTCAAAAGCAAAATTTCCCCCTTTTATTACCATTGCATGTACAGGCGAAGGACTTCTTAAGCGCACCGAAAATTACCTGACTCATTTTTTTCAAATTACTGCTAATTGCTACACCTGTCCGGGCATACCATCTGGCCCATGACATCTGCCATTTTTTCTGTATGTTCATGTCCTTGGAAAGTTGCTCCAACTAAATTAGTGGCTCAGATTCGTCCAAAATCCAGGAAACATCACTTTTGGTGGAATCCTAAATGTGATAGTCCATTTAATGCAAATTTCATAAACTGTTTATTGTTAAAAAAATAATTTTAATGACATGAATACTTGAGAAGTTCCTGGAAGTTTGACCAATTAATCCAATCGGTTTCTAGATGGTCAGTCCCAATGGCTTTGGCGGTTTCGATAGCTTCTTCGAGAAGTTCGTACGATTCAACAGAGAAAGAAGTCTGGCTCAGCATAGGGATCCAAAGCGAACCAAGAGATTCTGTGATTTCCATAAGTTCGTCATCGTTGTCAATTTGGATCGATGGAGAAGGACGAGATGATTGTTCTTCTTTTTCTCAGACAACCTCGCCGGATGGAATGGATTTCGGCTACAGTAGTCCTTGGGATATATTTTAGGCCGTTTGGGAACAATGACGCTTCAGAATCGGAAATTGTGGAGCAAAATCCCGTGGCGTCCTCTGCATTGATCTTCTTCCATAGCCGCACTGGAAGCTGCATAATCGCAAGTGAAGCAAATCCCTCTGGATGTTTCTCCATGGTCGAAAAACTCGGAAAATGGCTTTCGAATGCCATCAGCTCCTCATACAACTTATTTCGAGCAAATTCCAGGTCCCATACTTGAATTCGAACTCTGTAACAAGTAGGAAAGGTTAGTTACCTAAATTTCAAATATTCAATGAACCCAAGGGCTTGGGTCCCTGGGTCCCTGTGCCCCCAAGACATCAAAATTGGTCAACTATCCAAATATTTATCATAATTTTATAATTCATTTTTCAGTCGGCCACTTTTTAAAGTATCTTTTATAGAGACATAGATACATCGGCTAATAATTAACAGTAAGAAACTCTCTACTTACCGAGGAGACTCAAAAAGACCAGAGCCAGTTGAAACATCGATGAAATATAGAATAGAATCTTCTAGAGATCAGAATAGGAATAGAATTTTCAGAAAAAAATCAACAGGGATAGATTCCCGACGTCCATACAGAAAGACGTCTGGAAAAATATAGGGAAATATTTACATGAGGGAAGGGATAGAATGAATACTAATGCTAGGCACCTGGGGTATTTATAGGCCCCCTCCAGGGCTAAGGAGTAAGGGGCGGAGCCAAATCCAGTTGGCAAGGTGCCAAGTCGTGTCAGGGAGACAGACAATTAGGGGTAATTAGGGTAATAAAAAGTTTTGAAGGAGTACTTGAGAGGTACTTAGTGTCATCTATAATTACATTTAGATGGGTGAGACACTTAATGACAGTAATCTTGTAATTACTGTAGTTTTTCCCAGGAGAAATGACCTATTTTCACGAGGGTCATTAGAGGTAATAAAAAAAAGAAAAATGGGAACCTCGATTTGAAATTTGGCAACGAGCCAAGTTTCCGACGCGTCGCGTGTCAGCGAAGCGGCCAGGAGTTCAAAAGCATATAACTTTCTAGAAAATCGATTGATGTTTTATGAAACAAAAATCCTGCAATTCAGTTTGATGATACATGAATCAATTTCGATTACTACCGTAAAACCTGTAATAGAAGTGCCCCCACATTGTCAAGTTTGAGCTCAATTTTCTTGGCTCCTATGAGAGATATCAAAAATGTGTCAACTGACAAATTGTTTATCATATTATGATTAACAATTTATCAGTTGACAAATTTTCGATATCTTTATCAGGAACCGAGATAAATAGGCTCAAAGTTGAAAGTCGGGGGGCACATCAATTACAGGTTTTACGGTAACTAATTCCTTTCAATCCTAACTTCTCAAATCAGAATTCTGGAACTAAAGAATTCATAAATTTTTGTTGAAAGATCAGAATCCATTACAATTTCTTAATTTAAAAAAATCTGACACCTGAAAATTTTTGCGGGCGGCTTCGTGTCGATTAACGAGGCTCCGGCGGGCGGGCCTTCTTGAAAAAAGAGCACAAAACAACTTTTTCCTTCAAAAAACCTGTAAAAATCTTGAAAATTTAATCGAGGGACCTTCGAAAACAGTTCTCGCCCATTTTCACAAGGAGCAAAATAGAAAAAAAAAGAAAAACATAGGCGGGGAGTCGAACCAAGAACCTTCAGCTTCGTAGCCAACTGTGTGAACCACTAGGCCAATAGCGCATTTGAAGACAAGATTCAAATACAATTATAATATATCGGGCGCGTGGAAAAAAAAATCAAATTTTGGTTTTTTTTTTAATTTTTAAAATATTTGAAGAAAAATTTCACGTTTGGAAAAAAAATCTTTTTTTTTCAAGTGGAAAAATGGAGCGAAGAGATAAGATCTCTGGATTTTTCGCATATAAGGGGAGAGAGAAACAATGAGAATCAGTCAAGTCAGTTCTCTAGCTTCAGTTCGAGCTGGAGCTCTGGGAGCTGGAGCTCTGGGAGCTGGAGCTCTGGGAGCTGGAGCTCTGGGAGCTGGAGCTGATTGAATCGGAGGATCGGAGATGGTGGAGGTGGAATCAGAGGATCGGAGATGGCGGAGGTGGAATCGGAGGATCGGAGATGGTGAAGGTGGAATCGGAGGATCGGAGATGGTGGAGGTAGAATCGGAGGATCGGAGCTGATGAATGTGGAATCGGAGGATCGGAGATGGTGAAGATGGAATCGAAGGATCGGAGATGATGGAGGTGGAATCGGAGGATCGGAGATGGTGGAGGTGGAATCGGAGGATCGGAGATGGTGGAGGTGGAATCGGAGGATCGGAGATTGTGGAGGTGGAATCGGAGGATCGGAGATGGTGGAAGTGGAATCGGAGAATCGGAGGAAATTTATTAATCGAAAGTTTAGAGTTAAAAATTGTAATAAGTCAATATAACGTGTGTAATACCATATAGTAATAGTAATAAAGACATTATAAATTGATAGTGATAATAATAATAATTTTTATTTATTTATTTTATTTTCCGATTATCAGTAGCACGATTGGGTGGCGTTGGAAGAGTGTAAAGTGTCGCTGTGCTGCTGTTGCCATTTTTGTGGAGACTTGCGATGTTTGCAACAACCAGCGTTGGTTTTTTTTGTATCGATGAAGTCCGCCGACATTTATGGTAGATGTTCAAAAGCCATCAAGAGGACATTGACGGGAAGTTCATCGAGGCTTGTGATGAATTGCACTCCGAAGGAGGGCAAGTTTTCTCGGGACTTTTCTCGCGTTGCAGTAATAGCAGTAGTAGCCGGTGTCGGAGTTGAAGTAGTAGAGATGATCTTTTTTGTTTGACCTTGCAACAGTGGTGAATTTTTTAATAAAGTACGAAGTTCTTCTGTCATCTATGCTCTCAGAATGAGAAATGGGAGTTTTTGAGTCGTAGGAGCTTTAGCCTTCTGAAAAAATGGAATTACTTTTTGATAGATATTGACAAAAAACAAATATTACCTGAGTCTGGGTCTCCTTTTGAAAATCTGAGATTTTAGAAGAATATACAGAATGTTCTAGAAAGTAGAACTAGAATATGAATGGTAGCATTTCCAGGAAAATCAATAGGAATAGATTTCCGACGTCCATACAGAAAGACGTCAGGAAAAATATTGAGAGGGGGGATAGAATGAATACTAATGCTAGATCCCTAGGGGTATTTATAGGCCCCCTCCAGGGGTAAGGAGAAAGGGGCGGAGCCTAATCAAGTTGGTCAGGTGGTGCCAGGGAGACAGGTGTGACATTTTGGGGGTGATTAGAGTAATAAAATGTTTTGAAGGAGTACTTGAGTGGTACTTAAATGTGACATTTTGCTTTAGTCCTATTTTTATGGCAGCAATCGTGGGATTACTGTAGTTTTCCAGGAGAAATGACAGGCCCAGGTGGGGTTGTACTATGACCTATCTACTTTATGACATCATGTGCAACTCTGAAGAAAATGATTGTTTTCCCAGGAGGAATATATATTTGACCATTTTTAGATGAAAACACCCTATTTTCTCGGATAGAAGCTCAACCTTTTGATCTAGATTATCTCATTTCCTGGGAAAGATACCAAAAAGTGGTCAACTGACAAAATGCTTATCAAATTATCAGCAATATTTTGTTAGGGGGCCACTTTTTTGGTATCTTTCACAGGAAATGAGATATATAGTCTCAAAGTTGGCGGTTCAGACGGTGTTATTAGAGAGCGGGTACGACTTAAAATTCACAAAATTTTGTGGTGACGCTCTGTAATTGCTGGAATTGAGGTAATATAATGAAATTGAATTGACCAAAGGACCCAAAAAAATCTGTGAGACTCCTTTAAAATATCGCTTTTTTGAACCTAAATGTCTCGTTTTCGGTGAGAGATATCAAAAATTTGTCAACTTATAAAACGTTGCTGATTTCAAGACGAACATTATCGCCTTCTAAATTTTCTGAGAACTATGGGATACAGTAACCCTTGATAGTCTACAGTGATCCTTGGGTTACAGTAACCCTGGTGGTAGTGATCTACAGTAGTCTCATATTCAAAGGCTACAGTACTTTTATCCCAGATGCCCAAGCACTATGGGCTACTAGCCTTCGCTACCGTATTTAGCTTATAGCAGCTCTTCAATTACTTGCCCTTTTACCTTAATTATCTCGGTTCCTATAAGAAATACCAAAAAGTGGTCAACTGATAAAATATTTGTGATATTGTGATAAACATTTTATCAGTTGACAAATTTTTTATATTTCTTAAAGGAACCGAGATAATTGAGCTTAAAGTTTGAAGGGGTTATCTTTGAAGTGTTTACGGTATGTTAATTTCAAAACGTCATAACTCGCTTCAAAATTTATATTTTTGGACAACTCAAGTTGCGAAATAAAGATCTTAAAATGGTCTTTAAACTAATATAAAACAATCTTTGCCCTCTCTAAATATTGTATCCCATTGCTCACCCCTATATATGGCCCCCCAGACACCACCCAGCCCTATTTCTTCCTCTGAACCTTGTCAAATAAATATTCCTCCTGGGAAAACAATTATATTTTTAGAGTTGTAAATTCTTAGTCGTAAAGTAGATAAGATGTCCCACCTGGATCTGTCTTCACCCCCCTGGAATGTCCCTATAAATACCCCCAGGTACCCAGCAGTAGTATTCATTCTATCCCTTCTATTTTTCCAGACGGCCTTCTGTATGGTCGTCGGAAACTTATTCCTATTGATTTTTCTGATTCTACTATTCCTATTCTATCCTTCAACTTCTGGAACTTTCTGCATTCTTCCTGACTTCTAAGTTCATTGGATCATTGACTGCTCACCGATTCCAAATATGATTCCGAGAATAAAAGCTAATCCAGACACTGCAACCAAGGCATAACAATGACACCTACAGACCCTGAAAAAGAGATTCGATGACAAAAATGCACAGAATTGACGGCCCAAACAAAGAGAATTTGGAGAATATGGCGGTACTTCTTCTGAAATGCCCAAACTGTCAGAAGCTCTACATTTACTGCTGCAAACTTTTTGTTAGAAGAAATAGATGAAGTTCTAGAGGACCAGGTAATTTACAATTTCTTTATTCAGAATAAAATTAATTAATTTTCAGGAAAAACAGTTGAGATCGATGAAAGTCACATGTACAAAGCCAAATACAACCAGGCTCTTGAATTGTATCCGACGGTTGGAAAGCATACGGAGGCATTGGAATTGTTTTAATTTTGATTTTCTTGGAATTTTGAATTTTTTTTCGAAATAAAACTTTATGAATTGGAAAATTTTTCATTTTGTACTACATATAATACATTAAACTTCCATGTTGAGATTCCTCTGGAAACTTGCAATGAGCAATTTTTCTTAGAGAGCACTATTACTCTCTGAAAATCTTTTCAATCAGCACTTTCTCAGGAGAGCTCTGCAAAATCTAGCCTTCAAAATTAAGATCGTCAAATATCATCGATTTTCAACAAGTGTCCAACTGCTGGAGCCACAAAGATTGGGAAGTGTGAAGATCTTGTACCAAATGGTTGGAAAAACGGCTAACATTGATGTGTTACAACCCAGGTTTCAATAGCTTGAGAACCTGAGGTATATTTATATAAACGACCATTAAAACCCACGATATATTAATATGTTTATTACTCGGGTCATAGTGACTGTCTTATCAGCGGAATACTGTATAGAAGTGGAGTACACGGTGTATAACAGATGAGACAACAGCTATGTATAAGGTTTCCAATCGTTCCAGCCAAAGAATAGAATAGAAGAATTAGAATCATAATGTCTTCATGTGTCAAGTTGAAGCAGAATATTCAAGAGAACAGAAAAGGTTTAGAATTTCAGAAAAATCAATAGAAATAGATTTCCGACGTCCATACAGAAGGTCGTCTGGAAAAAGTATTGGGGGACCTGGGAGTATTTATAAGGGCACACGGAGGGGGCGGAGCCTAATCCAAGTGGCAGGAGCGAAGAATTGAAATGGCATTATCAGCAAATGAGCTGGCTTATACTGATAAGAAAAAGAGTTTACAACTGTAGGTGTGCACATAATTCAGCTCTCTGCCACGCGGGTTGTAAACCGTCCTCTCCGTTAAACAGTCGTAAACTAATAGATCATTCCTAGATAAGAGAAGAACGAAGCACACAAAATGAACTAGAAAGATAAAGAAAGCAGGAAGATAAGAGCATAAATCGCTTTAAAGTCAATTTAATTGAGAATCAACATTTTATTCTGATTCAGCTCATCAAGAGCTTCAAAATGACTATAAACACGACTAGGTTCCGTACTCTTCCAGATTTTTTATTTAGCATGGCCCCGAGGAAAATCCAAAAATTCAAAAGTAGGTCAAGATTATACTCATTCTGAAGCTCTTAACAAAATACGTGCAATAAACATAATAATTATTTTTTTAATTTTGAAGCGAGTTATGATTCTTTGAATTTAACCATACCGTTAACGCTCCACCCCTAAACTTTAAGCCAATTTATCTCGGTTCCTGTGAAAGATACCAAAAAGTGGGCAACTAATAAAATACTTCCGATATTATGATAAATATGTTGTTAGTTGACCACTTTATGGTATCTTTAACAGGAAATGGGATATTTTTGATCAAAGTTGCGAAATGGTTCGTCGGTTTATGCGGCCCTTGATTTATATATGGGCCACAGTAATCCTGAATAATCTAAAGTGATCCTTGGGTTACGGTAGCTATCGTAGTAGTAATCTACAGTAATCTTAGATTCAGAGGTTACAGTACTCCTTACTCAGGAGTCTGAGAACTATGGGATACAGTAACCCTGGATAATCTACAATGATCCTTGGATTACAGTAATCCCAGATTCAAGGGCTACAGTACTCTTTGTCCAGGTGTCCTAGGCTTATGGGATAAGATGTCCCACCTGGATCTGTCTTCACCCCCCTAGAATTCCCCTATAAATACCCCCAGGTACCCAGCATTAGTATTCATTCTATCCGTTTCCCTTCTATTTTTCCAGACGACCTTCTGTATGGACGTCGGAAATTTATTCTCATTGATTTTCCTGATTCTACTATTCCTATTCTATCCTCCAACTTCTGGAACTTTCTGGATTCTTCCTGACTTTCAATTGGCTCATTGACTGCTCACCGATTCCAAATATGATTCCGAAAATGAAAGCTAATCCAGACACTGCAACCAAGGCATAACAATGCCACCTGCAGACTCTGAAAAAGAGATTCGATGACAAAAATGCACCGAATTGACGGCCCAAACAAAGAATTGGAGAATTGGGCGGCACTTCTTCTGAAATGCCCAAATTGCCAGAAGCTCTACATTGACTGCTGCAAACTAGATGAAATAGAAGAAGATCCAGAATCCCTCTTGGAACCAATGGCGCTTACCAGTAGATGTTGTCCAGAAAAGTGTATTGATGACAAGTAAGTTTTTTATTGATATAATCACAATAGATAATTAACTGTTTTCAGTGAACTAGCTACCTGGATGGATATGTCAAAGCTTTCAAACCGGAATTCCAATTTGGTTGGACATATAACACCAGAAGATACGTATGTGAAGCATGAGAACGAATACCACCACTGTGACAGAACTCATGGTTTTCGTTGGGGAAACGTTACAGTGAAAAACATCATCAATTTCAGATGGCCAACTTTTGAAGAAATCAATCTTGCTCTTCAATACCAACAAGCGGAAATCGACAAGGAACGACTGCGCAATGAGAAATACGGAAACCCTTTCAAGATTCACTCGTGAACCTAAAAAGTAGCGCTGAGATCGATGAAAGTCACATGTATAAAGCCAAATACAATAGAGGACGAATGTTGACAAGGAAATTGGATATTTGGAATGTTTGAACGGCACAGTTAAATTTGATTTTTCTTCTTGTTTTTCTGACTGTTTAATTTTTAAAATAAAACTTCATAAACTTAAAAATAATCAAAATGTTCGTATGTTTGTATTAATACAATAATATCGATTTTCGACAAATCTACCATAAACCATGCCTCCCAACCCTCCAACTTTGAACTTATATATCTCTGTTCCTGTAAAAGATATGAAAAAATAGTAAATTGATAAAATATTGCTGGTAAGATGATACACATTTTATCAGTTGACCACTTTTTGATATCTCTTACAGAATTCGAGATAAATTGACTTAAAGTTTTGGGTCAGAGTGTTAATGGTATGTTAATTTCAAAGCGTCATAACTCGCTTCAAAATGTATATTTTGGACGATTCAGATTGCAAAATAACGATGTAAAATTTTTTAGGCCTAGAAATTTATACCGTATAGCATTTCCCATGTTTACTTTCTTCTTTTGTTATTCGAAAACTCAAATTTTTTGGCGGACATCTGTCGGTAAACTTCAAACAAAACTTTCGCAACATTCGGGGGGGACACACGAGACACGCCGAGACAAGTACCATAAGTTTTCGAATAACAAATGATCAAAATAACAAACATGTCTCTAGCAACATCTGGCCACTCGAATTAGGCCCCGCCCCCTCCCTATAAATATCACCAGATACCTAACACTTGTATTCATTCTATCCCTAAAATATTTTTCCAGACGTCTTTCTGTATGGACGTCGGAAATCTATTCTCTTTGATTTTTCTGGAAATTATTGTTCTATCTATTCTATTTTATTAATTCTTCAAAATTGTTGAATTTCTACGTTGTCGAAGTGAGTTGCACATGCTTTTTAAAAAGTTTGAAAAAAAAATTTTAAATTAAAAAAAAATATTAAAATTCGTATTTAGTAGTATTTACTGGCAAGCTGGTGCGCCTTTGGCGCGTTCTTTCTCAAAATTCCAGAAAATTCAAAATTCCAGAAAAATATAAATTCCAGAAATTTCGAAAATTCCAAAATTCAAAAATTCCAGAAACTTCCAGAAAATTCCAGAAACTTCCAGGAAATTCCAGAAAATTCCAGAAAGTTCCAGAAAATTCCAGAAAATACCAGAAAATTCCAGAAAATTCTAAAATTCTGAAAATTCTGAAAATTCTAGAAAATTCTGAAAATTCTGAAAATTCTGAAAATTCTGAAAATTCCGGAAAATTCCAAAAAATTCGAAAATTCTGAAAATTCCAGAAAATTCCAGAAAATTCCATAAAATTCTAAAATTCTGAAAATTCTGAAAATTCTAGAAAATTCTGAAAATTCTGAAAATTCTGAAAATTCTGAAAATTCCGGAAAATTCCAAAAAATTCGAAAATTCTGAAAATTCCAGAAAATTCCAGAAAATTCCATAAAATTCCAGAAAATTCTAAAATTCTGAAAATTCTAAAAAATTTTAACATCCAGAAAATTCGAAAATTCTAGAAAAATCAAAATTCCAGAAAAATCAAAAAAAAAGAAAAAGACGAGCACGACGAACAACTTTAATGAAAAAGAGGATTTCAAGGTCTACATCGACAAACTTGATCTGCAATACGGTAATAGTTAAGCAACAACAATCGCTGATAAAAAACTTTTTCAGATGACACCGACTAAACACCAAAATATCACCATCTTTTTCATCATCATTATCATATGTTTGTATATTTTAAATTGATTTTGTCTATTTTTGCACTATTTTTTTATAATATGAATCATTTTTTCAATCAATTTTTCCTTTCAGAAACAATACATATAATTATAAACCACTTTTGGAATTTTGAAAAGTCCAGATTCTTTAAAAATCGATCTGAATCGATGGCCGAACTTTTGTGGCCTAGAAAAAAGCCTTTTTTTCAACTTGTTACTCACATTTTGTATAGTACCCACTCAAAATTTCAAGTCTCTAGCTTTATTTTGAGCTGAGTTACACTCATTTAAAGATTTGACCTACGCGACGCGGTCGCGTCGCGTGCGCTCTAAAACTTTGGAGGCGCGTAACTTGGCTTAAAATGGTCCTAGAAAGCTCAAAATTTGTAAGGGGACTAAGTGAAATATGGGCTATCCAGTCAAATGGTATAATCCAGAAAATGTCAATTTCTATTTGTTCATATTTTTCGAAAACATAACACATATTACTTTTTTTCATTTTTTATTCATTTTACAATTAGACATTTGAAAAACATTGGAATTGGTAGCTTCTTTCTCTTCCTTCCTCTCTTCAGGCTGTTTTTGGAATTTTTTCGGGCTTTTGATTTGTCTCAGCTGCTTTGAGAACTTTGACGTTTCTTTTGACTGTCTCTCCCACCAACCATTGATCTTCAGAAATGTCCTTCAATGTAGCTCTCGATTCACACAAATCTTGCAGATATGAGTTCTGTAAAATGAATAAAAAATAAATGTTGAAATCAGATTCTGTTTGTGTCAAGAAATTTGCCCAAGACTTAGCTTGCTGAGAGCTTCAAAATGACTATAAACACGTCAAGGCTCCGCCCACTTTGAAATTTTTAAAGGCGCATGGACTCTCGAATTTTACGAAACCTAGTATTGTTTATACTTATTTTAAAGCTGATAACAAGGTAAGCTCAAAAAATGGGTTGTAAACAATTTTTCCAAAAATTGACCGAGTTATGACCTGAAATCCAAAATTCACAAACCTTGATATCTCCACCATAAAATCATGGGAAATGAACCGAAGTGTCGGATCCAGTGTTGATTCAAATTCTCTTGTTCCGTTCACTTCTACACGGATAGGAAAATCATTGAAACTCGACATCATTTGGTAGCTTCTGGGCATTTTCAACATGAAATAACTCTCCGGATCGTATTTCAGAATTATCACCGGTTGTTTCTCCATTCTTATCTGGACAGACAAAATCGGCAATTGGAGAGAGCCTTGACCAGAGAATGGCCTTTTTTTCTGAAATTAAAACACAAATTAGACCATAAAACTTTTAAAACTCACGGTTCTCAAATTTTCTTTTTAGATTCATGCTCCGCTTGTTAAGAGCTTTAAAATGAATATAAACAAGTTTCGTGAAGTTTTATTTTTGGGTTTAAAGGCGCATGGACCCTCGAAAAATCGAAGTTCAGGGAACCTAGCCGTGTTTATACTCATTTTGAAGCTCTTAACAAGCTGAGCATAAATTTGGATATAAAAACTGAAAAAAATTATCCTGACTCACCTTTCACAAACAAATAAAGAACACATGTAGCGCTCAAGAAGCAGGGTCTTTTTTGAATTCCAAATTTTAGAGCCTTGAAATTTTGAGATCCAAAAAGTTAAGGTCCAAAATTCATGAAGAATAGAATAGAATCAGAAAAATCAATAAGGAATACATTTCCGACGTCCATGCAGAAGGTCGTCTGGAAACATAGAAATGGTGAGTACCTAGCGGTATATATACCCCTGTAGGAGGGGGCGGAGCCTAAAAGGTATAACCAGGTGGGGTGGGCTCTCTTCACCCCACCTGGTTCTAGAGATTATTTTATTACAGTAATCTTGACGACCCCAATAAAGAAAAGGAAGATAATTCTTCCCAGGAGGAATGTCCATATTTTGACAAGGTTCAGGAGGTAGTTGGGTGGGAATACAGCAACGGAGGCAAGCTGTACCTTGAAATTACAAGGAAAATAATTTTTCCGCTAGATTAGAGGACAAGGAGAACTGCATTTTTTAAGTGAGGTTTATTTTGTTCGATTTTTCAAATTTGGCTTGTTTCGAGCTTTAAAATGAGTATAAACAAGTCTAGGCTCCATGAAATTCGATTTTTCAAAGGTCCATGCGCCTTTAAACTCAAAAATCTAAATTTAAGAAACGTAGGCGTATTCAAACTCATTTTGAAGCTGAAAGTGAGGAAAGCTCAAAAAATGGATTGGAAGCAATTTTGGACAAAAATTAGGCGAGTTAGGCGCCTTTAAACTCAAAAATGAAAATTCACAAACCTTTCGAGAATTTTTTATTTTTGGCACATAACTGGTTTAGGCCATAACTTGGATAATTTTAGTTCAATTATTAAATACAATCTTTTTTTGAGTTCGGCGTGTTTTGAGCTTTGAAATGAGTATAAACAAGCTTAGGTTCCATGAAATTCGACTTTTCGAGGGTCCATGCGCCTTTAAACTCCAAAATCAAATTTCATGAAACCTGGTCTTGTTTATACTCATTTTGAAGCTCTTGTAAAGTTTTAAATGGATGTGTTTAGAAAAAAAAACAAGAATTGTGAGTTTTTTAAGTTTTAGAGCCATTAAAAGTACTCACCTAAATTTTAAACCCATTGAATTTAACATCTGGAATCTCTGGAATTTTGGAATTTTCAAAAGTTTCCAATTTTGGCGATTTTCTCCACAACAGAAGGAAAACTGCAAAACCTGGAATCCCATATTTTGAATTCCTAGATGTAATACTTCACTTTTCTATAGTTAAAAATGATTAGAAACTTACACCTATACACCTACGTTTCTTAAATTTTGATTTTGGACTTTAAAGGCACATAGACCCTTGAAAAATCGAATTTCATGGAACCTAGTCTTGTTTATACTCATTTTGAAGTTCAAAATAAGCCGAATTTGAAAAATGGAACAAAAGAAACATCACTTGAAAAATTCAGCTCTCCTTGTCCTCTAATCAAGCGGAAAAAATATTTTCCTTGTAATTTCAAGGTACAGCTTGCCTCACTCAGGTGCTCTATTCCCATCCAATTTCCTCCTGAACCTTGTCAAAATATGGACATTCCTCCTGGGAAAAGTTATCTCCCTTTTCTTTATTAGGGTCGTCAAGATTACTGTAATAAAACGATCTCTAGCACCAGGTGGGGTGAATACAGCACCACCCCACCTGGTTATAGGCTCCGCCCCCTCCCAAGGGGTATATATACCGCTGGGCACCCACTATTTCTATGTTTCCAGACGACCTTCTGCATGGACGTCGGAAATGTATTCCTCATTGATTTTTCTGATTCTATTCTATTATTTTTCAATTCTGGACCCTAACTTTTTGAATCCAAAAAATTTCAAGGCTCTAAAATATGGAATCTGCTTCTTAAGCGCTAGATGCGTTCCTTATTTGTTTGTGAATGGTGAGTCAAGTTATCTTTTCAGTTTTTTTTATCCAAATTCATGCTCAGTTTGTTTAGAGCTTAAAAATGAGTATAAACACGACCTATTCTGAAATTTGTTGATTTTTGGCTAAAAATTGGTTTAGGCCATAACTTGTCCCATTTCGGTCCAATTTCCATTTAGTCTAATTTTTTGAATTTAATTCAACTAAAGCTTCAAAATGAGTATAAACACGCCTAGGTTTTGTAAATTTCGTTTTTTCGAGGGTCCATGCGCCTTTAAACATCCTTTTTAACCCAAAAATTAAAATTCACGAAACCTAGTCTATACTCATTTTTATACTCATTTTGAAGCTCTTAACAAGCTAGGAATGAATCTGAAGTAAAAAATTGAGGATTTCGAGTTTTCAAAGTTTCAGGGTCCAATTTGTATTCTGATTTCAGAAAAAAGGCACATTCTATGATCAAGGCTCTTCAATTACCAATTTTGTATGCCGACGAGTACGACATGCTCTCCAACCGAGCTACGGTCCTGAAAAAGGTTTGGGTGCGTCCCAGAAACTCGATTTTGGGGAACATCGAGGTGCCAGAAATGCGGTAAGCTAATAAGAATAATTTTCCATACATTTTATACATTTTACAGTCTCAAGGATGTCCGAATGGCCAACGGTGCAAGTGTCTCGGCCCACTGGCGAGCCAATCATCCGGGGGCGGTGGTGAGCAGCGACCAATACATGGTTCGGGAGGTGACCAGTGGTGTGATGATCCCTGTGCAGTTTCTGGAAGTAGTGCAGCTCCCGAAGTAAGTCAGATTAAAACTATAATATAATTCTTAATAATTTACAGTGAAATGACACAAATGTTGGAGCAAGCAGCCGGTGAGAGAAGGAGAGCCAACAACCCAACGGTGGTGGTGAACACGGATCAATTCATGGTGGGTTGATTTTTTAGAAGTTGTTCTCTTTAGATTCGTGCTCAGCTTGTTAAGAGCTTCAAAATGAGTATAAACACGAAAAATTTTTCAAAAGTTTGAATTTTTTTAACTTCTAATTTTTTTGAACTTTTACCCGAATCAATTCCTGGTGGGTTGATTTTTTGAACATTTCGCTCTTTAGGATCATGTTCAGCTTGTTTAGAGCTTCAAAATGAGTATAAACACGACTTATTTTGAAATTTTTGATTTTGGTTTCTAAGATTGGTTTAGGCCACAACTTGTCCCATTTCGGTCCAATTTCTATTTAAACAGTTTTTTTTTGAACTCTTCTTATTTTCAGATTCGAAAGGATTAAAAGCAATAGAAACAGAAGCAGAGGATCAGAAATGTTCGTGGGATTAACGCTGCAATTAAAGTGGAGCATGATGGGAACTCTTTAAATTTTTGATATTATTTTTTTTTCGTTTATCATTGCTAAATGAATACTGTTCATTGGAACCTCGCTTTTTTGTTCTCTACATAATATCTTCACTATTAATAATCACCAAGTTCTGTGTCGCCAGCCCTAGCGAAGGCACCAGTAGACCAAATGATTTCAAATTTTCACAGATAATCCAAATTAGCAGCGAAATGATGCCCCAATTTTCCGTTTTTTGAAATTTTGATTTTGAAGCCTTCTGGAGACGTTCCTTGATTTTGCGCCGGAGGCGCGGCAAACAGGCAGGTTCCAGAATAATCAGTTTATTTCCAATGATTGTCGCCTCAATCAAAGGTATTCCGGCCTCCAGCGCAAAATCAAGGAACGTCTCCAGAAGGCTTCGAAATCTAAATTTCGAAAAACGGAAAGTTGGGGCATCATTTCACTGCTAATTTGGATTATCTGTGAAAATTTCAAATCATTTGGTCTACTGGTGCCTTCGCTAGGGCCGGCGACACGCAATTTTTGTTGAAATCTGGACAAAGTTATTTACTCCCTAAAAGTCCTATTTTTTCAATCAGCACTTTTTTGAAGAGCTCTTCAAGATCTACTCAGCTGGCCTAATAAGATCGTCGACCGCACCGCCGACACGCGACGCATCCAAGCTAGGTTTGGTGTCAAATTTCAAAGTTTGACCGTTCTCAAACCTTAGCAGAAACATTAAAAACTTTATTTGTGGTTTTTCAGATATGTTAACGACGAGCTTGGATATCAGAGGTCCAGAAAATTGATCCGTAACTGCCACTGTGACAGATTTGCCGCCAGATTGGACAAACGATTGTGATGACAATGGAGAGTTGGATTTCTTTCTCAAAAACTAATTCTTCAACATTTTCGGCCCAAAACCGCTGGTACCAATTGAAGCCTTTTTTCTCAATAAATATTTTATGACATTTGGATTCGAACTGTACCAAAATCAAATTTATAGCAAGCAAATTAACCGAGTTATGATCGAAGGAAGAATTTTGGAATAACAGGGGTGTGAGAGGGAATCAATCCATCAACTTTGAACTCATATATCTCCATTCCTGTTTAAGATACCAAAAAGAGGTCAACTGACAGATTGTTTATCATAATTTCAGCTACATTTACTAGTTAACGACTTTTTGATACCTCTCATGCAAAAGGAGATACATGGGCTCGAAGTTCACGGGATTTTGCTGGGCTTCTATTAGAGAGATTACGGTAGTCTGAATGACTCTGAAAAGGAAGGTCGGTGGAATCACATGATCCAGAGCTCCCTTCAGATCACTTTGTAGTTTTTGGAAAATTGAAATTTTTGACGAACCAATAGTAGGGAAATCATAAAACAGTCGTCTAGATAGTTACTCATTTATTCGAATATTTCAAGATTTTTCAATTTGTAAGAAAAAAAAGACACAAATTATTTATTTATTCAGCGATCCGCATACGCTTTCTTCACCTCCTAGAGAAGATTCTGATGCCTGGGAATCGGTTTTTCTCCAATATTTAACATCTGGTTCATGTAGTGGATCAACGAAACAGTTATTGAAATCCCGGAGGAATTTTCGGTATGGGTAGTAGCTGGAATCATTATTGGCGAGTTCCCTTCCGGTTTTGACAACTACGACTTCATTGGAGATGAGATCGTTGCACATTCGTATACAGTCAGACTCTCTGAAACATAATACCTAATTGTTAGGTCCAATCGTTATCTTATCACTTACCCTCTCTTCTTGGAATAGCATACCAAATGCAGATTTCTGGTCCCAAATTGATATTGATGGATCCAAGGGAATTGCTCTCAAAATGACCATCGCTTCGTTCAAGCCTGGGATCTTTTCGAAGACGAATTTGAGCAGGGTTACTTCCAGAGTTGGCCAAGTTGGAAACGTCCGACATATTTGGTCAAATACGGAAATCCAAGACAGGATGTTCTAGAATACGATTAGCAGAAAAATCAATAAGAATAGATTTCCGACGTCCATACAGTAAGTCGTCTGGAAAAATAGAAGGGATAGAATGAATAGAAACACTAGGTACCTGGGGGTATTTATAGGGACACACAGAGGGGGCGGAGTCAAAAGCAGGTGGGTCTGTGCCAGGTGGGGTTATACACCCCCTAATGACACTCGTGAAAATTGACATTTCCCCTAGCAAACACTAAAAGGTTACTGTCATAAAAAATGCATTCAACCCTACTAAATGTTATTGTAAATGACAGTGTATTAGAGGAGGAGAATGTCACAATGGTTTTAGTACTCGTAACTCGCTTAGACATCAACTAAAATAAAAATGAGCAATGCATTCTGATCTAGCTAGTCAAGAGTTTCAAAATGAGTATAAACAAGCCTAGGTTCTATGAAATTCAATTTTCCGAAGGTCCATGCGCCTTTAAACTCAAAAATAAATGCTCACGAATCCTATTCATGTTTATACTCATTTTGAAGCTCTTAACAAGTTGAACACAAATCTAGACAGGAAAATGCATATTTTCGAGTTTCCAAGCTTTTAGGGACCAAACAAATTTTTCATCGAATTTTTGTTTCGACCATAACTCCGCCAATTTTAGTCCACACACAGCACCCCGAAAGAGGATTTCGAGAGAAATTTTTTTTGAATTTGTCTATGGGGCGCGCTTGCATTTTCTCTGCGTCTCTCATTTTTTAACACACAACTCGTCGCTCAATTTCGCTTGTATTGAGTATTCGATTTATTTCTGTCGTTTTTCAGCAAAAAAAACGGAGTTTCAGAAACTTTTTTATATCGAAACCTTTTGAAAAGGGTTTAATATGTAGTTTGGTAGCACAAGAAATGATTATTTTAACATTGAAACAGTTATGGAATGTTAGCGACCCTTGGACGGAAAATTGGCCAGAAGTGAACGTCTTATCCCTTCAAAGTAAGTTTCTGGACTAAATTACTGATTATTAGTACTATAAAGTTGTTAAATCTTGAAATAAATAGTTATTAATGAGCATTAATCAAGGAAATTTAGTTCATACATTAAAAATCAACTGCAAAATACAATTTTTAGATAAATTTCTGTAAAAAAAAGCTTCAGGATGAATTATAGATATCGTAGATGATTCAGAACTAATAACATTGCAAAAAATTCGATGAAATTTTCCTATATTTTGTATTTTATCTCTGGCAAACTTCATGGCATATCAATGTGTATAAAAGTGTTGTTTTTTAGTCGGAGTTCATTTTTGTTTGTTTTTCAGCTACTTTTCTATCCTAATATTGAATTTGATGCTAAACTTGTGTTATTTATACAAAAAAAATCGAAAAAACTTCCACTCGAGTGTCTTGATTTTTATAAAAATTGTATTAACTCCTCAGAAAACATCGATATTGTAACAAATTTTGTATTTTTCTATGTAAAAAAACATCCTCTACAAAAGTTAGGTCTGCCCGACACACCAAAATGCTTCCAGTCTCCGTAATCTTTGCTCAAAGTGCAAAAAAAGTCAATTGCAAAAAATTGAGAGGCGAGAGAGTGTGTACAAGAAAGAGACGCAGAGAAAAATGCAAGCGCGCCCGATAGACAAATTCAAGAAAAATTTCCCTCGAAATCCTCTTTCGGGGTGCTGTGCCACATCGAATTGTGACAATTTTTTGAATTTTGCCTTTGTCTAAACTTCAAAATGAGTATAAACAAGACTAGGTTTCATGAAATTCGATTTTCCGAGGGTCCATGCGCCTTTAAACTCAAAAATCAAAGTTTACGAATCCTAGGCATGTTTATACTCATTTTGAAGATCTTGACAAGCTTAGCATGAATCTGAATTGAAAAACTTTTTGAGTTTAAACCCTCAGAAAATGAAAAAAAGAGACAGAAAAAAAACTAAAAATCTAAGTTGTGCCTTTAAACTCAAGAATCAAAATTTACAATTCCTATTCCCGCTTAAAACCAGAAAACCTGAACAACTTCCGCATCTACAAGATTACTATCAAAGAGATAGTATCTACTAACCCACAAAGAGGAAAATGTGACCTCTTAAGTTCCGTCTCTAAAGATTTTATCTTCCCGGTAACCCATATTTCGACAAATCCTTATTACTGACGCCACCCGGCACCGTCCTAGACTTTCCCTTCTTTGGCGTGCCTATAAATACACCCGGTTACCTAGAATTAGAATTCATTCTATCCCTCTCCCCCAAACCGCCAACTTTGAGTTCATTTATCTCGGCTACTGTAAGAGATAACAAAAAGTGCTCAACTAACAAAATATTGGTGATATTGTGATAAACATTTTGTTAGTTGAGCGCTTTTTGATATCTTTCACAGGAACCGAGATATATAGGCTCAAAATTGGCGGTTAGGGACTTCCCAGACGACCTTCTGTATGGACGTCTTGGAAATCTATTCCTTTTGATTTTCCTGAAATTCTACTATTCTAGAACATTCTATTATTCGTGTTTTAAGGTTTTTTATTTTCTCCAATTATCATGCCAACCATCACAGGTTACTTCGATGGGGACGATCAAAGAGTACCAAATGAGACAAGCACTTCTTAAAATTAAGTGAGTTTCATCCATTTTTTTAAAGAAATACAATTATTTTTTCCAAAATTTTAGGTGCGGCAAAAATATTTTGGTATTCGAAAGAGAGACAAACGTTCCACCTCGACAATGCATATGCAATAACATACTTCAAAAGCCAAGGGACGACAGTCGACAACGTAATCCTTGAGACGAGCGAGAAGATGCTATCTGGGATGTTCACATCTGGAGCCGGAAGAGTTGTGATAATTTCTTTGTAGCGTATATACCCCACAAACACAATGTGTCCGAACTCCAGGACATCATTTTCTGTGATGAAACCATTCAAGAATTGTAACCTAGTTCCTATCCCACATACTCACTCCGATTTCCCACATTTCTTCAAATTGTTTTATTCTTACCTCTTTAAATCTTTTCCTTTCCTTCGAATAAAAATGTTTTGCCGATTTTTTTAGAAATTCGAGTCTTTTTAGATTAGAATCTACCAAAAAGCTAAAGGAGACGAAAATTTTGGTTTATTTTCGAAAATATGCGCCTTGGCGGAAGATGACCTAGGTATGATTGCGAAATAGTTTCATAATTATTTTTTCTATTTTAGGATCCCCAGAAGAGCTAGAATTCGTGAACAAGTACTGTGAGATTATAGATGCAATAGATTTGTATCAGTCCATGCCGTTCCAAATTCAGTTTGTGGAGAGCTTCAAAATTTTAGATTTTTCTGGAAGTTTTGAATTTTCTGGAAGTTTCGAATTTTCTGGAATTTTTGAACTGTCTCGAATTTTAGAATTCTTGAATTTTGAAATTGGTCTTTTGCTGCCGCTACGCCGACACGCGACGCATCAGAACTTGAATCAGTGCCAACTTTTACATCATTCTCATACATCATTCTCATTCCCACAATCAAAACCATTTATCACTCTTTATTACCTTCAATGACCCTCGTGAAAATGGGAATTTCTCAAGGGAAAAACCACATTAATCACAAGATTACTGTCATAAAAATGGTACTAGATGGAAATGTCACCTCTTAAGTACTTCTCAAGTACCACTCTCAAAAGTTTTCATTACACTAATCACCCCATAATTTCACACCTGTCTCCCTGACACCACCTGGCACCTGGCTACTTAGATTAGGCTCCGCCCCCTCCCTATAAATATCCCCAGTTACCAAGCACTAGTATTCATTCTATCCCCCTCATGTAAATATCCCCCTAATATTTTTCCAGACGTCTTTCTGTATGGACGTCGGAAATCTATTCCCTTTGATTTTTCTGCTATTCCTATTCTAGAACATTGTGTTCTTCAATCCTCAATTTGAAGCTGAAGGACCAGCCAAAAGACCAGTCTATCAGAGAGAGGAAAAAGTGAAATTGCCAAAAGTAAATTTTGTTTCTTTTTTCTCTAATTCTTACTCTTAATCTTCCATTTTTCAGAAAACTGTACAGAGAGCAACACGCAGAGAAATAATTTGACGGTGAATAGAGCTCAAGGTGCCGAAAAATTGTTTGGAAATCTTTTGGAGGCGAAGAATGAGGGATCGGCCGAATTTCTACTCCAATTGTATTTGATAAAAAGATAAAATCTCAAATAACGATTCAGTATCTCTTGGATCGACTCTCGGATTGCGGGTATCATCGAGCTCGTGTCAAGAATCTTTCCAACTACGACAAGGTAATATTTTCATATGAAATTTTTCAAGCATTGCAATTTTTTAGATCTTTGGAGGAATAAGCTGGGCCACCAAGAATATCGACCCAAATCATAGGGATATTTTAATGGAAAAAATTCCAAGATGAAGAAAACACTTGGAGCCAATCGGTGAGGTCTCCAAATTTGCATTTTATAGTGGCCAATTACATCTCACCCCACCTTCAAACATCATACAATGGCAATATTGCTAATCTCTAACGTTACAGTACCGAATGCGTGGAAGTCGCTCACCGCCTTAAAATTCATAAGGAATATCCACATCCGTTGACAGAAGATGACCTTATCAATCTGAACCTCGTCCCGATTTATGCTCTTTGGCAATGGCTTTACCCGAAAATCGAAGAAGAATCTGTTAAATATCACAGACATAGAGACTACATTAAACATTTCGAAGTCAAATACGAATCTCCCGAGATTGCTGCTCAAACTTTCGAAAAGCTGATGAGACAGAACAATCGGAATTGTGTGGAGAGACTGAACAGCTTTAGTCTGGGTATGCTCCTAGAAGAGAACAAATCGATTGAGGATCTCTTCCAATCTTACTTCGAATATGAATCGACTGGATTACAAATCAAACAAACTCTCGAGCAGATGGACAACCAGGATGCCGGTGAAAAATAAAATCAAATATATATCGATAAAATTGTTGGACTAAACATCCTTGGATGCCTTGACAAGCTATTGTGATTCCATGCCATTGATTTTCCGGAAAGAATCGAACATCTACAGGAATACCGGAATACAAGGCAGACGTTTGATCCAGGAGTTGAAGAAAAGATTGAGAATTAATCGATGAAGACAATATCCACCAAGTGTAAGTTTGTTTTTTTTTTTTGAAATTAAAAGTGATCATCATAACTATAGTTTGGAAGAGTTCCGTGGGAATATTGAAGTCGACGAGAAGTTGAAGAATTTCGCAGAACAAAAAGCGGGGCTTGACTACCCTCCTGACAAAACCACTGTTTTGTATTCCATGACTGTGAGTTTGCTCTTGTACGTGTAAGACGAAGAAAATGAGTTTTTTCAGACATCATTCATGGTTGTATATCCCCGAACAATCCGATGATGCAAGTTGAAAAATGTCTCTCGCCGACAATCTTTGCACAGGATCCGCAGGAAGTGTCGAAAACTACCTGGATGCCAGAAAGTCGCTGAGCTTTGAGAAGGACAAGATGGGACTCAAAAAATGAGCCGGTTTCTCTATCCACTGTGAAATTCATTTTTTACATTGAACTTTCCAATAAATGTTCACTGAAAATAATGTTTTCTGTTTCATACCGTAGTCCTTCAAACTTGGCTCGGTGCCAAATTTCAAATCGTGGCCATGTGGTGCTAGGGGGACAGGTGTGACATTATAAGGTGATTAGTGTAATAGAAACTTTTGAGAGTGGTAATTGAGAGGTACTTAAGATGTGACGTTTCTCTCTAATAACATTTTTTAATGACAGTAATCCTGTGATTACTGTAGTTTTTCCCAGGAGACATTCCCATTTTCACAAGGGTCATTGGAGATAATAAAAACTTTGTATAGGGTGTTTTATTGTGGGAATGAGAATGATGCAAAGTATGGGAACCTCGATTTGAAATTTGGCACCGAGCCAAGTTCTGAAAAATATTATTCCTTCAAACTTTCAGTTTATGAAGAATTCCCAAAATACTTTCCATTGAAAACATACGGACATTTTTTAACTTCATGACACATTTTCGAGGGGATTTCACATTTTCGAGTAGAATCTACAGTAATCCTAGTAGAAAATTATCCAAAAATAGAGAACATTTGAATAAAAAGTTAAAAACGAAGGAAAATCAGATGAAATTGAAAAATATGAGATTTTCGATCAACAAAAAATTTAGACAATTTTTGGTTTTTGGTCCATGAAACTTTTAAATTTGAAATTAAAAAAAACAGTTCTGTTCAGATTTATTTTTGCCTTGTTAAGAGCTTCAAAATGAGTATAAACACGACTAGACTCCGCCCACTTTGAGATTTTCGGTTTAAAGGCGCATGGACCATCGAAAATCGGAATTTCTGGAACCTAGGCTTGTTTATACTCATTTTAAAGCTCTTAACAAGCTGAATTGAAAAATTCAAATCTCATAGAGTTTTATCAATTTTCAAAAAAAAAACTGATCGATTTTTAATATGAAAATTGTTTTAAAAGTTTTTGGATTCTTTGAAAACTTCAGCCCAAACTCAATGTTCACACATTTTTTAAACTTGCCTTTTCCTGAGCTTTAAAATGAGTATAAACAAGACTAGGTTCAAGATTTTTTGATTTTTCGAGGGTCCATGCGCCTTTGAACCCAAAAATCAAAATTCACGAAACATAGTCTTGTTTATACTCATTTTGAAGCACTTAACAAGACAAACCTGAATATGAACAGAAAAAAAGTTGGTTTTTGGGTTTAAAGGCGCATGGACCCTCGAAAAATTGAAATTCAAGTGATGAAGCCCGTTAAGTGGGGGCCGTCATTTAGATTCACTGTAATAGGTTTTTCTGAGGATGAATCTCAATTTCAACATGATTTAGAAAAAATAGGAGATAATTAAGATGAAACACAGTTTTTCTTATCGTTTTTTTTTTCGTCTCAAAACACACCTAGATATCAAATTAATAAAAAAAATGAACATAATATTTTGATTTGGCTAGTGGAGAGCTTCAAAATGAGTATGAACATGTCTAGGTTCCGTATAATTCGAATTTTCCAGGGTCCATGCGCCTTTAAACTCAAAAATCAAAGTTTATGAAACCTAGTCTTGTTTATACTTATTTTGAAGCTCTCAACCAATAAAATCAGATAATAATGTTGATTTTTTATTAAATTATTAGCTAAGCGCGTTCAGAGAAAAAACAGTGTGTATACGGTAGTTTTATCTCAATTACCTTTTATTTTTCCTCCTGAACCTTGTCTAAATATGGACATTTCTCCTGGGAAAAATTATCTTCATTTTCTTTATTGGGGTCATCAAGATTACTGTAATAAAATCATCTCTAGCACCAGGTGGGGTGAAGAGAGCCCACCCCACCTGGTTGTACCCTTTAGGCTCCGCCCCCAAGGGTATATATACCTCTCGGTTCCCACCATTCCTATGTTTCCAGACGACCTTCTGCATGGACGTCCGAAATGTATTCCTCATTGATTTTTCTGATTCTACTCTATCCTATTATATTCTTAAATTTTGGATCCTAACTTTTTGGATCCCAAAAATTTCAAAATATGGAATCTGCTTCTTGAGCGCTAGATGTGTTCTTTATTTGTTTGTAAAAGGTGAGTCAGCTTATTTTTTTAGTTCTTCTCTTCAGATTCATGCTCAGCTTATTAAGAGCTTCAAAATGAGTATAAACAAGACATATTTCGAAATTTTTTGAATTTTGACCTAAAATTGGTATGGGTCATAACTTGGCCAACTTCATTCCAAATTGGATGAAAACCTATTTTTTGAGCTTACTTCGACTTAATCTTCAAAATGAGCATAAACAAGACTAGGTTCCATGAAATTCAAACTTTCGGGGCGTCCATGCGCCTTTAAACATCCCTTTTAGCCTAAAAATCGAAATTCATGGAACCTAATCTTGTTTATACTCATTTTGAAGCTCTAAACAAGCTGAGCATAAATCTGAACAGAAAATTAAAGAATTTCAAGTTTTCAAAGTTTTAAGACCCAATTTGTATTTTGATTTCAGGAAAAAAGGCACATTCTATGGTCAAGGCGCTCTTCAATTACCAATTTTGTTTGTCCAGATAGGAAAAACGCTACATCCAAGAACTTTAAACCTGCAAAATTGGCAAAAATCACCAAAGTCGCTATCGATAAGAAGGAGAATATTGAAGCTCTCGGATGTCACCAATACTGACGATTGTGGTCCATCGAGCCGGTCTGTGAAAACGGAATTCGCTTAGATCATTGTCAGTTTTGCGTCTCCTGCGCTTTCTCTGAACAATCGGAGGGAATACCAACCAAGTTCCACAGGATGTCGACGGAAATGTGAATAATCTCAATGTCGATAATGATACGCCGCCACAGAGAAGGACTTCTCCACCCCGAAGAGCAAACCAGCAACACTTATTGCAGCAATTGACCAATTAATCCGACCGCTGCGGCATGATGTTGTTGAGATGAATGAAGAGGATGGCGTGCGTCAAGTCATGATTGTTCCAGGATTTATATAGCCGGTGCTGGCTGGAAGAAACTCAATTGGGATAACGTCGCAGAACATGAAATTGGTCCATTCTTAACAATGTTCAACAACAAAATGAAGTTCTTCCGAAGAAGAGTAAATATGTATATGTTTAGAAGATTTTACGATGAATAAATATGCTATTTTTGCTACTTTTTCCTTGTTCCTCACCTCAAAACTCATAGAAACGTAAAAAATTGGGTGCCAGACAGCTGAAAACGACTCTAGCATGGTCGTATCCCTATTATCCTTAAAGAAATCGCAATTCGGGCTATGAATGCCCATAACTTGGTCAATTTTTGTCCGATTTTAAATTAGACTAATTTTTTGAGCTTGGCGTGTTAAGGGCTTCAAAATGAGTATAAACATGACTAGTTTCCATCATTTTTGATTTTTCGAGGGTCCATGCGCCTTTAAACTCAAAAATCAAATATCTTGAAACCTAGTCTTGTTTATACTTATTTTGAAGCTAAGATCAAGGTAAGCTCAAAAAACGTATTTTTGCTCAATTTGGACACACATTGGTCGAGTTATGGCCCAAGCCAAAACTCGATCGAAAACTTGTTTGGGCACGAAAACTTTGAAAAGTCAAAATTCTTAACTTTTCTACTCAGATCTTTTCTACTAATAGTGGAGTATAATAAAGCGAAAGATCAACTCGATGGATATATGTCAATTATATGTTGAAAAAATATTTATTTGAATAAATACGATTTTCTTGATACTCTTTTGTTTTCTGTTTATGAATCTTACAGAAATTCCTTTTTCAGACACATTCTGATTCTGATAGATTACTGTAGTTCCGAGTTTTCAAGACATACGAATACGATTTCAACATGAAACATGCTTAGTATAAACAAGCACACAATTGCCTGAAATCGGCCAAAATTTGGTCAATTTTCATCCGATTTGAAATCAGAGCAATTTTTGAGCTTGGCCTGTTAAGAGCTTTAAAATGAGTATAAATAAGCTTAGGTTCCACCAATTTCGATTTTTCGAGGATTAGGGTTGGCAGCGGGGCGCCCCGCTTTGCGCGGGAGCCCCCGAAAGCAGGGCGGGGATCGCCCCCGTCCCGGGCGCGCGGGGCGCGCGGGGCGGGGATCGCCCCTTTTCGCCCCCAAGCCAACTCTATCGAGGGTTCATGCGTCTTTAAACCCAAAAAACCAAACTTCACGAAACCTAGTCTTGTTTATACTCATTTTGAAGCTCTTAACAAGCTAATCATGAATCTGAAAAGGAAAGTAGAGGATTTTGAGTTTTCAAATATTTATTTTGAAAGAAACAAAATTAAAGAAGAGAACGACGAACACAGCTATCATACAGAAAGTTTCGATCTCGTTCCTTTCCATATCGAGAGTTCCTGGGGCTGGAGAAGATCCTTGTAATCCAAGAGAGATAAATCGGTTGCATCGGTGAACTCTCAATTGGACCTTGGACGATGTTTCCAGCGTCAATTCTACAGAGGATCTGGAAGTTAAGGTTGAAAACAAAGAATTCTCAATTTGCCTATTTGGCTTCATGTTTAGCTTGCGGAGAGCTTCAAAATGAGTATAAACAAGCCTAGGTTTCGTGAAATTTGAATTTTGTGTTTAAAGGCGCATGGACCATCGAAAAATCGAATTTCACGGAACCTAGTCTTCTTTATACTCGTTTTGAAGCTTAAAACAAGCTAAGTTCGAAAATGTAGCTTAAATGAAAATTGGACCAAAACAGACCGAGTTATGGCTGAAACAACTTCGTGATCAAAAATTTGTTTGGGTCCTAAAACTTTGAAAACTCAAAATTTTCAGTTTTTCTTTACAGATTTATGTTTAGCTTGCGAAGAGCTTCAAAATGAGTATAAACACGACTAGGTTTCATGAATTTTGGTTTTTGAGTTTAAAGGCGCATGGACCCTCGAAAAATCGAATTTCACGGAATATAGTCATGTTTGTACTCATTTTGAAGCTTAAAACAAGCCAAACTCAAAAATATAGATTAAATTGAAATTGGACAGAAATGGACCGAGTTATGGCTGAAACCACTTCGTGAACAAAAGTTAGTTTTGGTCGTAAAACTTTGAAAACTCAAAAGCCTGTACATTTCTGCTCATATTTATGGTTAGCTTGTCAAGAGCTTCAAAATGAGTATAAACACGACTAGGTTTCATGAACTTTGCTTTTTGAGTTTAAAGGCGCATGGACTCTCGAAAAGTCAAAATTCACGGAACCTAGTCATGTTTATAATCATTTTGAAGCTCTTGACAAGCCAAAGTCAGAAAATTAGTCTTAGTTGAAATTGGACAACAAGTGAGCAAGTTATGACATAAAACTTTTTGATCGGGGTTTTAGCTTGAAACAGCTCAAATTGGTGGCAATTTGCTTGTGGGGTGTTCAGAGGTTAAAATTTTCGAAAAATAGTTTTTTTTTGCAGTTTTCGGACCAAAATATCATAACTTCAACGTTTTAAGACTGAAAACTCTAAAATCATGATTTTCGGGGTTTTCAGTGGCGGGAAATTCAAAAACTGAAGTTTGAACTCACTCATATCTGATCGCATCGTTTTGAGCTAAAGGACTCCTGGAGCAAGTTGACACAGAAAAGAACAAGAATTTTCAGGAAAAATCAAATGGGGAATAGATTTCCGACGTCCACACAGAAAGACGTCTGGAAAAATATCAGAGGGGATATTTGGGGATAGAATGAATACTAATGCTAGGTATCTGGGGGTATTTATAGGCTCCCTCCAGGGGTAAGGGAGAGGGGGCGGAGCCTAATACAAGTGGCCATGCGCCAGCTGGTGTCGGGGAGGCAGGTGTCCCATTATTTTGTAATAACAAACTTCAAAGAGCGGTACTTGAGAGGTACTTCAAAAGTGACATTTCCCTTCGGTACCATTTTCATTTTTTTTAAATGAATCTTATGATTACTGTAGTTTTTCCCAGGCCATTAGGGAGGTAATAAAAAAAGGTCATAGCGGATGTTAAAGGTGGTGTGTACGGTAAAAATTTGGATTCCTATAAAAATTCAAATACAAAAAAATATTTAAAAAATGCCTTCATTGAGAAATATGCAACGAAAAAGCGAAGTGGGACCCAATGCAGTTTGGACCATAACTTGGTCAATATTGATTATATTCGATTGCTAATTAATTTTTTGAGTTTACCTTGACTTGAGCTTCAAAATGAGTATAAACATGACTAGGTTCCATGAAATTCGATTTTTCGAGGGTCCATGCGCCTTTAAACCGTAAATCTCAAAGTGGGCGGAGCCTAGGCGTGCTTATACTCATTTTAATGCTAAAATCACAAAAAACATAAAAAATATAAAACAAAAAAATTTGGACCATAATTGGCCGAGTTATGACTGAAACCAAATTTCGACAAAAAAAATCAAAAAAACTTGCTTGGAGTCTGAAAACTTTTACAACTCAATATTTTTGATTTTTCTGTTCAGATTCATATTCAGCATGCAGAGAGCTTCAAAATGAGTATAAACAAGCCTAGATTCCATAAAATTCGATTTTTCGAGGGTCCATGCGCCTTTAAACCGGAAATTTCAAAGTGGGCGGAGCCTAGTCATGTTTATACTCATTTCGAAGCTCTTGACAAGGTAAACTTGAAAAACGTATTTTATTTGCGTTCGGACAAAAATTGGATGAGTTATGACATAAACCAGTTTTGGACCAAAAATCAAAATTTTTCAAAACATGTCTTGTTTATACTCATTTTAACACATTTTTAAAGTTAAATCCTATTTTGCATGTCTCGAAACCCAAAAACACCAAACTACAATAATTAATACGAATTGTCAATAGAGCGAAATTGCTCATCCCTCTTTTAGTGTCCATTTATCCCCCTACAAATACAGCTGAACAAACAAACAACGGGATTGTGTCAAATTTTATTAAATTCGATATTTTTATACAATTTCTGTCCCCCAGAAATATGCGAAATTTATCTAGAACCAATTTTTGGCTTATTTTTTTATTTTGTAAGTCTAGAAATCGAAAAGTTTGGTTTTCCAGACCATTTTTTCAGGTTCCGGAATCTTCCTTTATTTGATGGTGTCCAGAAATTTGTTCAAATGTGAAAAATCTGAAAATTCGGGAAATTCTGAAAATTCAAAATTTCCAGAGATTCCAGATATTATGCTGAATGGATTCAGAATTCAGGTGAGTATTGTTTTGACTCTAAAAAAACTCAAAATTTTAAAACTCAAAATTCTCGATTTTTCTGTTCAGATTTGGGTTTGACTTGTTAAGAGCTTCAAAATGAGTATAAACATGACTAGGTTCTGTAAATTTCGATTTTCGAGGGACCATGCGCCTTTAAACGAAAATTTTCAAAATTCACGAAACCTAGTCTTGTTTATACTCATTTTGAAGCGCAAACCAAGGCAAACTCAAAAAACGTAATGCGATTCATTTTCGGCTGAAACTGACCAATTTATGACCAACACCAAAAAACCATTGAAATTTTTTTGGGTCCTAAATCTTTGAAAACTTAATTTCCCTAATTTTTCTTATCAGATTCATGTTCCACTTGTTAAGGGCTTTAAAATGAGTATAAACACGTCTAGGCTCCGCCCACTTTGAGATTTTCGGTTTAAAGGCGCATGGACTCTCGAAAAATCGAAATTCACAGAACCTAGTCTTGTGTATACTCATTTTGAAGCTCTAAACAAGCTGAACTCAACAGTTTAAGTTTTATTAATTGTTGTCGTTTTTGAAGAAAAATCAGATCGATTTTAGACATCTGAAAATTTTCAAATTGTCATTTTTGACCGTTTTTGGACCATTTCCGCCGGTTATCAGCTTAACTTCAATTATTTTCAGGATCTAAAAAATGCACCCTTCCCTCCTGAACTCCCTGGACCATTTCCATTGGATTTCCCACCTCCAGACACCCGAAAAACCCTACAAATTCAACTATTCACTGTGAAAAATGGGCGGAGCTTGGGACAAATTCTATTCGAATTAACATCACTTTTTGGCATTGCTCAGCAACTTGGCAGAGTACCAAAAATACAACGGATGGGCGGAGTTTGGGATACTGTAGTTCGAGAAGTGTCACAGTATTTTCCAGTTTTTGGCGCCAAATTTGAAATTAGTGATTTGGAGGTAATTATTGAAAAATTCTGAAATTCTGAAATTCTGAAATTCTGAAATTCTGAAATTCTGAAGTTCTGAAATTCAAAATTTTTCAGATTTTTCAAAATTTTAATTCCAGGAAAGTGCCGCAGTGTCTGTAAATCTGAATATTCGTTTTTGTTGTAAATTTGAGGATCCGCGAAATTTGAATTCTATCGATCAGCAACATTTGCTTCTTAATGGCGTCTATTTTCAGGTAAGTTGTTGGTCCCTACAGTACTCAGAATTGAAAATTTTCAGATTGTTTTGTCAGATTCATGTTTGACTTGTTGAGAGCTTTAAAATGAGTATAAACACGACTAGGCTCCGCCCACTTTGGAATTTCCCGTTTAAAGGCGCATGGACCCTCGAAAAATCGCAATTTAGGGAACCTATGCTTGTTTATACTCATTTTGAAGCTGAAAACAAACCAAACTCAAACATATAGTTTAAATTTGAATTGACAAAGTTACGACCGAAATCGAAATTCACCTAAAAAATTGTCTGGACCGTAAAACTTTAAAAAACTGAAAATTTTGAACTTTTCTGTTCAAATTCATGTTTGGTTTGTTGAGAGCTTCAAAATGAGTATAAACACGCCTAGGCTCCGCCCACTTTGAGATTTTTTGGTTTAAAGGCGCATGGACCCTCGAAAAACCGAGTTTCATGGAACCTAGCCTTGTTTATGCTCATTTTGAAGCTGAAATCAAGCCAAGTTCAAAAATATAAATTTAATTCGATTCGAACAAAAACTGGCCAAGTTATGGCCCCTAAACCACTTTGTGCCAAATTTCGATTTTTCAGAGTTTCAAATATTTCAACGATTATCAATCTGAAATTCGTTTGGCTCTAACTCCACCCCCAGAAAGTGCGATTCGAGCGGAATTGCTCATTCCAGAAGAGTTCAAAAACGACTTTTTGTAATTTTTCAAAAAAAAAATTTCCCGCCAAAATTTGAAAATTTTCAGAATTTGTGTTCACACAAAAAATTCCAAAATTGATGCATCAATACTTTCAAAGCCTTCAGACCCAGTTTTTACACGTGCCGCTACAGACTTCCTGGTGAGAAAATGTATAGGCCCCGCTCCTCTTGTTAAGGCCACGCCCACTTTTTTTACAGATAACGACACTGGAAAACGGGTTACTGTAGCTGTGTTGGGTAATGATCCACTATGGGCGCAGGATGTGTTTCATGGTAGGAAAATTTGCTCTATTGAGAAAATTTGAAAATTAAAAAATTTATAATTTCAGACAAAATTGGCAAATCTAACTATTTCAACAAATTCAACGAGTCAATTTCTCCAGAAAATTCTCCAGATTATACGGTAATTTCAGAAATTTTAAAATTTTGAAACTACTGTGACTTTCTTAGTTTTGGTTCAATTCAGACTAATAGAAATGAATTTGGCTTGTTAAAAGCTTCAAAATAAGTATAAACAAGCCTAGGCTCCGCCCACTCTGAAATTTTCCGTTTAAAGGCGCATGGACCCTCGAAAAATCAAAATTCAGGGAACATAGTCATGTTTATACTCATTTTGAAGCTCTTATTTAGCTTTAGCCAAACTCAAAAAACCAAACCACATTGAATTTAGACCATAATTGACCGAGTTATGGTCAAAACCAAAGCTTGGCTCAAGATTTCTTTGGGTCATTAAACTTGGAAAACTCAAAATTTTTCGTTCTTCCCGTCAGATTTATTATCAGCTTGTTAACAGCTTCAAAATAAGTATAAACACGCCTAGGCTCCGCCCATTTTGAAGTTTTCCGTTTAAAGGCGCATGGTCCATCGAAAAATGGAAATTTCCAGAACCTAGGCTTGTTTATACTCATTTCAAAGCTCAGACCAAGACAAATTCAGAAAAAGGCATCGCAATTCAATTTGGGCTTCTAAAAATTATTTTTCGGCGCTAAATTCAAAGTTTCAAAAACCAACTTCCAGGTGCTCCTCACTTTGGGATTGTCTGAAATTGATGACGTGGCATTTTCCAGAAACTTCTGTGACATTTTCTTATTAACAGCCCCCACCAGCTCCTTTGGCTGGTGGTTGGCGTATTTGGCAAAGGAGAATTCAGAGGTTTACTATCGGTAAGTGCGCTCTACGGGAGTTTTTGGCGGAAATTTGAATTTTTTGATTTTTCAAATTTCGAATTTATAGAAACATTTTTTTCAATTTTCAGAAACCCCAAAGAGGCGCCCGATCAATTTTTCGCGGAAATGAGGCAGACGGATTTTTATCCAAATTCTTGGAATAAATTGAAAAGTTCCTTTCTTTAATTGCTATTTAATTATGTTAATTTGTCCTTTTTGTAAATAAAACTTAATTTTTTGAAATAAACATGTTAAGAGCTTCAAAATGAGAATAAAAAGAATATATATTGGAAAATATTGATTTTTCGCCCAAAACTGGTTCAGGCCATAATTCGGTCAATTTCCGCACAAATGTGATCAGACCAAAATTTTTGAATTTGACTTGTTTTAAGCTTTAAAATGAGTATAAACAAGACTAGGTTCCCTAAATTTCGATTTTCGAGGGGTCCATGCGCCTTTAAACCGAAAATTTCGAAGTGGGCGGAGCCTGGTCGTGTTTATACTCATTTTGAAGCTCTTAACAAGCTGAGTTCAAAAATTAGAATTTTGCCGTTTTTTACTGATTTCAGAGAAAAATCAGATGGGTTTTTCATGTAAACAATGAAAAAAACACAAGGAGTAGAAAAAAAGTGTATTTATTTTCTAAACAAATAGTTGACATATAACTGTCTAATTGTTCTTCCGCCTGATTATACTCTGCTTCTAGTAAAGAGCTCCCCATGTGGCATCTATGGACTGAGTTTGAACTTGTCGATCATTGGGGTCCACGAAATTGCTTCTGGAAAATGAAAGTTTAAAACAATTTTACACACAACAATTATTTCAGGTCATAACTCTGTCAGTTTTTGTTCAAATTTCATTTTGACTGAATTTTTGTGTTTGCCTTGTTAAGAGCTTCAAAATGAGTATAAACACGACTAGACTCCGCCCACTTTGAATATTCCGGTTTAAAGGCGCATGGACCCTCGAAAAATCGAAATTCAAGGAACATACGCTTGTTTATACTCATTTCAAAGCTAATGACAAGGCGAGCTCGAAAAATGGGTTGCAAGTGGTTTTGGGCTGAAATGGACCGAGTTATGACCCCAAATACCGAAAATTCACAAACCTTTATATCTGCAACATAAAAATCAACATCAAAACTTATGGAAAATGAACCGAAGTGTTGGATCCTCTCTCCTGAGTCCATTTCTTGATTAGACATTGTTGATTCGACTTCTCTTGTTCCGTTCACTTCTACACTGACAGGAAGAGCATTCAAACTCGACATTATTCGGTTGTTTCTCGGCATTTCCAATGTGAATTGCAGAAGCATGACCGGTTGTTCCTCCATTCTTATCTGGACAGACAAAATCGGTAATTGAAGAGCCTTGACCAGAGAATGGGCTTTTTTCTGAAATTAAAATGCAAATTGGATCATAAAACTTTGAGAACTCAAAATTCTCAATTTTCCTTTGTAGATTCATGTTCAGCTCGTCAAGAGCTTCAAAATGAGTATAAACACGACTAGGTTTCATGAATTTTGGTTTTTGGGTTTAAAGGCGCATGGACCATCGAAAAATCGAATTTTATGGAACCTAGGCGTGATTATACTCATTTTGAAGCTCTAGACAAGGCGAGCTCAAAAAAGTAGCTTAAATGAAAGTCGAACCAAAATGGGCCAAGTTACGGCCTAAACCAATTCAAGGCCAAAATTCAAATTTCTTCAAAATATGTCTTGTTTATACTCATTTTGAAGCTCCTAACAAGCTGAGCATGAATCTAAAAGAAAAACTAAAAAAAAATAACCTGACTCACCTTAAACAAACAAATAAAGAACACATCTAGCGCTCAAGAAGCAGATTCCATATTTTAGAGACTTGAAAGTTTTGGGATCCAAAAAGTTAGGGTCCAAAATTCAAGAATAGAATAGGATAGAATCAGAAAAATCAATAGGAATACATTCCCGACGTCCATGCAGAAGGTCGTCTGGAAACATAGAAATGGTGGGTACCAAGCGGTATATATACCCCTCGGGGGGAGGGGGCGGAGCCTAAAGGGTACAACCAGGTGGGTTTTAGGAGGATCTAGTGCAGGTGGGCCTTCTTCACCTAGTCACTCATTTAGGGTAATTGAGATGTTTTATGACAGTAATCTTGATGAATCCAATAAAGAAAAATAAGTCAATTTTTCCCAGGAGGAATGTCCATATATTGACATGGTTCAGGAGGAAAAATAAGAGGTAATTGAGATAAAACTACCGTATACACACACACACACACTGTTTTTCTTACGCTTTCTTCTCTTAGCTCACAATTTAACAAAAAATCAACATTATACTCCGATTTGGCTTGTTTTAAGCTTCAAAATGAGTATGAACACGACTAGGTTCCATGAAATTCGATTTTTCGGGGTCCATGCGCCTTTAAACTCAAAAACCGATATTTTTCTGATCATATTCAGGTTTGGCTTGTTAAGAGCTTCAAAATGAGTATAAACAAGCCTAGGTTCCAGAAATTCCGATTTTCGAGGGTCCATGCGCCTTTAAACCGAAAATCTCAAAGTGGACGGAGCCTAGTCGTGTTTATACTCATTTTGAAGCTCTCAACAAGGCAAACAGGAATCTGAACAAAAATTTTTTTAATTTTAAATTTAAAAGTTTTAGGGACCACAAAAGAAAAATTGTCAAATTTTTTTTTTGATCGAAAATCTCAAAATTTTCAGTTTCATCTGATTTTTCTTTGTTTTTAACCTTTTTTTCAAATGTTCTCTATTTTATGAAAGTTCTTTACTAGGATTACTGTAGATTTCTTCTCTGCAATTCGAAACCCATATAATCCCATAACTATCGGTTATAAAATGTACTTTTATGATATACGTATACGTATGTATATTACTAAGTAATCCGAATTGAGAGATATAGAGAGAGAAATAGAGAAAAAAAGAGACATAAAAGGATAAAGGGACAGTAGTACAGGGTAAATATACACTGAAGTATATTTGTGTAGTTCCCTTTTTTTGTTTTATTTCTTGCAATTTTCTTTTCCAGTTTTGATCAAAAATAATTGAAATGTAATTTTTCGTGTTTGGCTGGTTGAGAGCTTCAAAATGAGTATAAACACGACCCATTTTGGAAAATTTTGATTTTTGGCTTAAAATTGGTTTGGACCATAACTCGGCCAATTTTTGTCCAAGTTCATTTTAAGTTAATTTTTTGAGCTTGGCTAGTTAAGAGCTTTAAAATGAGTATAAACAAGCCTGGGTTCCCTGAATTTTGGTTTTTGACCTTAAAGGCGCATGGACCCTCGAAAAATCGAAATTCACGAAACCTAGTCATGTTTATACTCATTTAGGAGCTTTTTACAGGCTAAACATGAATCCGCTCTCAAATTTTTGAAATTTCGACCATACAAAGTTTTAGGGACCAAAAACTATTTTTGAAATTTCAAAGTTTCAGATTTTCCTTCAATTTCACTCATTTTTCAGCGAATTTTTTCGCATTTTTGTAGAATTTCCTAAAGAATTCTTGTTTCCCACAACTAGTTGTATGGGATATATGAACTTGCTCAATGAGCACACAACCTTGACAGTAGTAATGTTTATTTGCCACTTTACGGGGGTTGGGTGGCTAGGGAAAAGTAAATAACCCAAAGACTTTCAACTTTTTCCCTTTTCTTTTATTTATTATTGTTATTATTACTTTTACCCAACCTAAGAGATTACTTCCTCACTGATTTTTTGAATTTTATTGCCGAGCATGTGCGCTCCAATGAGAAATTTAGCTTTTTTGTCTTTTATTGACCATAACTCGGTCAATTTTTGTTCAATTTCATTTTAAGTGAATTTTTTGAGCTTGTCTTGTTTTTAGCTTCAAAATGAGTATAAACAAGCCTAGGTTCCGTAAATTTCGATTTTTCGATGGTCCATGCGCCTTTAAACTCAAAAATCAAAATTTAAGCATTCTAGGCTTGTTTATACTCATTTTGAAGCTCCTAATAAGCCAGATTGATTCCTATTATTTTGTCAAAATTGAACCAAAACTGAGCAAGTTACAGTAGGTTAAAGGTTTCCAGCTACGCGGTGAATGCTTTTGATGACTAAAATCACCGTAACTCGGCCAATTTTTGTTCAATTTCATTTTAAGTTAATTTTTTGAGCTCGTCTTGATTTCAGCTTTAAAATGAGTATAAACAAGACTATGTTCCCTGAATTTTCATTTTTCACCTGGGTCCATGCGCCTTTAAACCCAAAAATCAAAATTCATGGAACCTAGTCGTGTTTATACTCATTTTGAAGCTAAAAACAAGACAAACTCAAATATGGACAAAAAATTTCAAAAATTCAATTTTTCAGGATGCAAATTGAGGAGCAAAATTCGGATGACGGAGTTCCAGAAATTTCTGGAAATGGCTACCCGAAACAAATCATTTGGCGACAGAAAGTGATGCTTTTGGACACCTTTTATGCGTCTCAATGCCGTGGGATTACAAAAATAGTGTGCATTGTGAGTTTTTTTTCTAAATATCTGAAAATTTCAGCAAAAAACGGTTCAAAATAGACTTTTTGGTCCCTAAAACTTTGAAAGCTCAAAATTCTTTAATGTTCTGTTCAGATTCATGTTTGGCTTGTTTAGCGCTTCAAAAAGAGTATAATCACGACTAGGTTTCATAAAATTTGATTTTTGAGTTTAAAGGCGCATGGACCCTCGGAAAAATCGAATTTCACAAAACCTGCGTATCATTATGTGGAGCACTGTATTTTTCCAGACGACCTTCTGTATGGTCGTCGGAAATTTGTTCCTATTGATTTTCCTGATTCTACTATTCCTATTCTATTCTTCAACTTCTGGAGCTTTCTGGATTCTTCCTGACTTTCAAGTTCATTGGCTCATTGACTGCTCACCGATTCCAAATATGATTCCGAAAATGACAGCTAATCCAGACACTGCAACCAAGGCATAACAATGCCACATGCAGACTCTGAAAAAGAGGTTCGATGACAAAAATGCACCGAATTGACTGCTCCAAAAAATAAAGGGGAATATGGCGGTACTTCTTTTGAAATGTCTAAACTGCCAGAAGCGCTACATTGGATCATTGACTGCTGCAAACTTTTTGTTAGAAAAAATAGATGAAGATCCAGAATTCCTCTTGGAACCAATGACGCTTGCCAGAGGATATTGTCCAGAAAAGTGTCCAACTATTGATGACAAGTAAGTTTTTTATTGATATAATCACAATAGATAATTAACTGTTTTCAGTGAACCAGCTACCTGGATAGATATGTCTAGGATTTCAAACCGGAATTCCAATTTGGTTGGACATCTACGAAAGCTGTTTCCAAGGAGTATGCAGTTTGAAATGCTGAAATTCATGAATTTCTGGAAATTGTCATGATCGTCAAAGAGCAAGAACGGATACAGGGGATATCGTTTATATAACACCAGAAGATGTGAAGCATGAGAACGAATACCACCACTGTGACAGAACTCATGGCTTTCGTTGGGGAAACGATACAGTAGAAAACATCTTCACATGGCCAACTTTTGAAGAAAGCAATCTTGCACGTTTTCCACGTCATCAAAGCTCTTCAATACCAACAAGCGGAAATTGACAAGGAACGAATGAGAAATACGGAAACCCTTGTTCTCCCTAGATTCACTCGTGAACCTAAAAGCGCTGAGATCGATGAAAGTCACATGTATACAGCCAAATACAATAGAGGACGAATGTTGACAAGGAAATTGGATATCTGGAATGTTTGAACGACACAAATTTGATTATTTATCTTGATTTTCTGACTGTTTAATTATTTTGAAATAAAACTTTACAAACTTTAATAATTTTCATATTTTGTACTATAATACACTGAACTTTCAAGCTGAGGTTCCTCTGGAAACTTGCGATGAGCAATTTTTCTCAGAGAGCACTATTACTCTCCGAAAATCCTTTCAATCAGCACAATTTTTAAAAGAGATTTTCAAGATCTACATTCCGAACTTAAGCTCATCCAATAATATTGGTTTTCAACAAATCTACCGTAAACAAGGCAACCTAAACCATTAACTTTGTGCTCAATTTTCTCGGTTACTGTGGAAGATATCAAAAAGAAGTCAATGGATAAAATGTTGCTGATAATATGATAAACATTTTGTCAGTTGACAACTTTTTTATATCTTTCACAGGAACCGAGATAATTTAGCTCAAAGTTAAGCGCCGCGCCGCTAGATGTTCTGCTACCGCATAGTGGTGCTGGCAGCGGCTATTAACTTTGAACTCAATTATTTCTGTTCCTATGAGAGATATGAAGACATTGTCAACTGATAAAACATTAGTGATGTTATGATGAACATTTTGTTAGTTGATTACTTTTTGATATCTCTCACAGGATTCGAGATAATTGAACTTAAAGTTAAAAAGTGTATTTCTATTATGTATAGTGTTCACGGTATGTTAATTTCAAAGCGACATAACTCGCTTCAAAATTTATATTTTTGGACAATTCAAATGGCGAAATTAAGATCTTCCTTATTAATAAAACGCTAGAGGCGTCTGTTGGTCCCCCTGTCAGGCTGTCCACTTTTGAAAAACTTGGAAAAATATAGATTTACGTGACCCTTTAAGAATAATTGAGAAACAAAGCGACGAACCATTTTTAAAAAATATATTGAATCGCGCCGAAGGCGCGCCAGCTTTGCTGGTCTTAAAATAATTCTTTCAACCTAGAAATTTCTACCGTATATCACATTTCCCATGTTTGTTTGTTACTTTCATCTTTTGTTATTCAAAAACTTTTTGGTCACCATCTGTCGGTACGCTTCAAACAAAAATTTCGCAAGAGGTGGGAGGGGGACACACGAGACACGCCGAGACAAGCACCATAAGTTGTTGTTGGATGAAAGTAACAAACATGTCTCTGGCAACACATGGCACTTCAATTAGGCTCCGCCCCCTTCCTATAAATATCCCCAGATACCTAACACTTGTATTCATTCTATCCCTAAAATATTTTTCCAGACGTCTTTCTGTATAGACGTCGGAAATTTATTCTCTTTGATTTTTCTGAAAATTATAAACTATCTATTCTATTTTATTAATTCTTCAAAATTGTTGAATTTCTACGTTGTCGAAGTGAGTTGCACATGCTTTTTAAAAAGTTTGAAAAAAAAATTTTAAATTAAAAAAAAATATTAAAATTCGTATTTAGTAGTATTTACTGGCAAGCTGGTGCGCCTTTGGCGCGTTCTTTCTCAAAATTCCAGAAAATTCAAAATTCCAGAAAAATATAAATTCCAGAAATTTCGAAAATTCCAAAATTCAAAAATTCCAGAAACTTCCAGAAAATTCCAGAAACTTCCAGGAAATTCCAGAAAATTCCAGAAAGTTCCAGAAAATTCCAGAAAATACCAGAAAATTCCAGAAAATTCTAAAATTCTGAAAATTCTGAAAATTCTAGAAAATTCTGAAAATTCTGAAAATTCTGAAAATTCTGAAAATTCCGGAAAATTCCAAAAAATTCGAAAATTCTGAAAATTCCAGAAAATTCCAGAAAATTCCATAAAATTCTAAAATTCTGAAAATTCTGAAAATTCTAGAAAATTCTGAAAATTCTGAAAATTCTGAAAATTCTGAAAATTCCGGAAAATTCCAAAAAATTCGAAAATTCTGAAAATTCCAGAAAATTCCAGAAAATTCCATAAAATTCCAGAAAATTCTAAAATTCTGAAAATTCTAAAAAATTTTAACATCCAGAAAATTCGAAAATTCTAGAAAAATCAAAATTCCAGAAAAATCAAAAAAAAAGAAAAAGACGAGCACGACGAACAACTTTAATGAAAAAGAGGATTTCAAGGTCTACATCGACAAACTTGATCTGCAATACGGTAATAGTTAAGCAACAACAATCGCTGATTAAATAATTTTTTCAGATGACACCGACTAAACACCAAAAATATCACCATCTTTTTCATAATCATTATCATCATCATTATCATATGTTTGTATATTTTAAATTAAGTTTTGTTTCTTTCTGCACTATTTTGTTCATACTATGAATAATTTTTTAAATCAATTTTTCCTTTCTGAAACAATAAATATAATTATAAACCACTTTTGAAATTTTGAAAAGTCCAGATTCCTCAAAAATCGATCTGAATCGATGGCCGAACTTTTGTGGCCTAGAAAAAAGCTTTCAACTTGTTACTCTCATTTTTTATAGTACCCCCTCCAAATTTCAAGTCTCTAACTTCATTTTGAGCCGAGTTACACTCATTTAAAGTTTTGACCTACGCGACGCGGTCGCGTCGCGTGCGCTCAAAAATTTTGAAGACGCATAACTTGGCTCAAAATAGCGCTAGAAAGCTGAAATTTTGTGAGGGGATTAAATGAAATATGTGCTACCTAGTCAGATAAGAAAACCAGAAAATTTTCTGGAATCAAAAAACAGGTGACCGTTTATTTTCACAATGTTTTTATTTGATACAGAACGCAGAGTCGATAAATATAATTAAAAACGGAAAAAATTGAAATTCCAATGACACAATTTAATTTCGCCCAAGTTGGACTCTTCTCACTTTTCCAACTTCTGTCGCAATTTTCTCATACTCCTGCCACAAATCTTCCCGTCGAATTTTATATTTCCTACATAAAATGGAAAATGAACTGAAGTGTCGGATCCGTTCTCCTAAAGTCATTTGTTGATTTTCCATTGTGGATTCGAACTCTCTTGTTCCGTTCACTTCTTCACTGACAGAAAGAGCATTCAAACTCGACATCATTTAGTTGTTCCTCCATTCTTATCTGGACAGACAAAATCGGTAATTGAAGGTCCTTGACCAGAGAATGGGCTTTTTTCCTGAAATCAAAATACAAATTGGATCATAAAACTTTGAGAACTCAAAATTCTCAAATTTTATTCATAGATTCGTGCTCAGATTGTTAAGAGCTTCAAAATGAGTAGACAAGACTATGTTTCGTGAATTTTGATTTTCTTAGGTTTAAAGGGATGTTATGTTTAAAGGCGCATGGACCCTCGAAAAATCGAATTTTAGGAAACCTAGGGTTTTTTATACTCAAGTTAAAGCTGAAATTAAGGCAAATTCAGAAAACTAACTTTTCCAAAAATTAAAAAAAAACGGGCCAAGTTATGGTCTAAACCAATTTTAGGCCAAAACTCAAAAATTTTCAAAATATTTCATTGTTATACTCATTTTGAAGCTCTTAACAAGCTGAGCACGAATCTGAATACAAAAAAATAAGAAAGTTAACTTTACTCACCTTTCACAAACAAATAAGGAACACATGTAGCGCTCAAGAAGCAGTGGATTTTTGGAAATATTTAGAGCCTTGAAACTATTGAGATCCAGTTAGGGTCCAAAATTCAAGAAAAGAATAGAATAGAATCAGAAAAATCAATGAGGAATACATTTCCGACGTCCATGCAGAAGGTCGTCTGGAAACATAGAAATGGTGGGTACCAAGCGGTATATATACCCCTTGGGGGGGAGGGGGCGGAGCCTAAAAGGTATAACCAGGTGGGCCTTCTTCACCTGGAGATTGTTTTATGACAGTAATCTTAACGACCCCAATAAAGAAAAGGAAGGTAACTTTTCCCAGGAGGAATGTCCACATTTTGACCAGGTTCAGGAGGTTATTGGGTGGGAACACAGCATCTGAGGCAAGCTGTACCTTGAAATTGAATTTAAAAAAAATTTTCTGCTTGATTAGAGGACAAAGTGAGCTGAAATTCTTCTGAGTGGGGATATTTTGTTTGATTCGCCAAATTTGGCTTGTTTTTAGCTTCAAAATGAGTATAAACAAGACTAGGTTTCATCAATTTCGCTTTTTCAAGGGTCCGTGCGCCTTTAAACTAAAAAATCAAACTTTGAGAAACATAGGCGTATTTAAACTCATTTGAAGCTGAAATTAAAGATACCACAAAGAAAAAAAAGGAAGCAAGTTTGGACAAAAATTAGGCGAGTTAGGCGCCTTTAAGCTCAAAAATAAACTTTTTTGATTCCTAGCACAAAACTGGTTTAGGTTATAACTTGGCTAATTTTAGTCCAATTATTGAAATAGTTTATTTTTTGAGTTCGGCTTGTTTCAAGCTTTAAAATGAGTATAAACAAGACTAGGTTCCATAAAATTCGATTTTTCGAGGGTCCATGCGACTTTAAACCCAAAAAATCAAAATTCATGAAACCTAAGCTTGTTTATACTCATTTTGAAGCTCTCAACAAGCTGAGCATGAATCTGAACAGTAAACCCAAAAAAATGAATTTTGAAAGTTTTAGAGCCATAAAAATTACTCACCTGAATTGAAAACCCATTCAACATAATATCTGGAATCTCGGCAGATTTTGAATTTTCGAAAGTTTCCAATTTTAGCGATTTTCTCCACAACAGCAGATGAAGGAAAACTGCAAAACCTGGAATCCCATATTTTGAATTCCTAGATGTAATACTTCACTTTTCTATAGTTAAAAATGATTAGAAACTTACACCTACGTTTCTTAAATTTTGATTTTTTACTTTAAAGGCGCATAGACCCTTGAAAAATCGAATTTCATGGAACCTATGCTTGTTTATACTCATTGTGAAGCTCAAAATAAGCCGAATTTGAAAAATTGAACAAAAGAAACATCACTTGAAAAATTCAGCTCTCCTTGTCCTCTAATCAAGCGGAAAAAAATATTTTCCTTGTAATTTCAAGGTACAGCATGCCTCAGGTGCTCTATTCCTACACAATTACCTCCTGAACCTTGTCAAAATATGGACATTCCTCCTGGGAAAAATTATCATCTTTTTCTGTATTAGGGTCGTCAAGATTACTGTAATAAAACAATCTCTAGCACCAGGTGGGGTGAAGACAGCCCCACCCCACCTGGTTATAGGCTCCGCCCCCTCCCCCCGAGGGGTATATATACCGCTCGGTACCCGCCATTTCTATGTTTCCAGACGATCTTCTGCATGGACGTCGGAAATGTATTCTTTATTGATTTTTCTGATTATATTCTTTCTAAATTATGGACCCTAACTTTTTGGATCCAAAAAATTTCAAGTCTCTAAAATTTGGAATCTGCTCCTTAAGCGCTAGATGTGGTCTTTATTTGTTTGTAAAAGGTGAGTCAGCTTATTTTTCAAAAGTTTTTCTATCTAGATTCATGCTCAGCTTTTTAAGAGCTTCAAAATGAGTATAAACACGACATATTTTGAAATTTGTTGATTTTTGGCCAAAAACTGGTTTAGGCCACAACTTGTCCCATTTTGGTCCAATTTCTATTTAGTCTAATTTTTTGAATTTATTTCAACTAAAGCTTCAAAATGAGTATAAACACGCCTAGGTTTTGTAAATTTCGTTTTTTCGAGGGTCCATGCGCCTTTAAACAGCCTTTTTAACCCAAAAATCAAAATTCATGAAACCTAAGCTTGTTTATACTCATTTTAAAGCTCTTAACAAGCTAGGCATGAATCTAAAAAGAAAAAATAAGGATTTTGAGTTTTCAAAGTTTTAGGGTCTAATTAGTACTATAATTTCAGAAAAAAGGCACATTCTATGGGCAAGCCTCTCTTCAATTACCAGTTTCGTGTGTCCAGATAAGAATGGAAAAACAGCAGGTAATAACCGACCGAGCTACGGTCCTGAAAAAGGTCTGGGTGCGTCCCAGAAACTCGATTTTGGGGACCATCGAGGTGCCAGAAATACGGTAAGCTAATAAGAATAATTTTCCATACATTTTATACATTTTACAGTCTCAAGGATGTCCGAATGGCCAACGGTGCAAGTGTCCTGGCCCACTGGCGAGCCAATCATCCGGGGGCGGTGGTGAACCCCGACCAATACATGGTTCGGGAGGTGACCAGTGGGGTGACGATCCCTGTGCAGTTTCTGAAAGTGGTGCAGCTCCCGAGGTAAGTCAGATTAAAACTATAATATAATTCTTAATAATTTACAGAGACATGGCTCAGATGTTGGAGCAAGCAGCCGGTGAGAGAAGGCGCCATCGCTAGGGGTAAGCATATTAGGGAAACTTTTTTTTCTGTAACAAGTAATTCATTTCAGAGCTGCACTACCCGCCCCCACCACACCACCGTCACACCACCCCAACGCCCCACGCCACCACAGCTTCAAAAGGATTAAAAGCAATAGAAACAGAAGCAGAGGATCAGAAATATTCGTGGAATTAACGCTGCAATTAAAGTCGAGCATGATGGGAACACTGCTGTTGTCATATTTACTCCTTCCAATCTTTAAATTTTTGATATTATTATTTTCTCGTTTATCATTGCTAAATGAATACTGTTCATTGGAATCTCGCTTTTTTGTTCTCTACATAATATCTTTAATATCAATAATCACCAAATTCTGTGTCGCTGGCCCTAGCGAAGGCACCAGTAGACCAAATGGTTTCAAATTTTCACAGATAATCCAAATTAGCATCGAGATGATGCCCCAACTTTCCGTTTTTCGAAATTTTTAACTTGAAACCTTCTGGAAACGTTCCCTGATTTTGCACCGGAGGCGCGGCAAACAGGCTGGTTCATAGGTTGATTTTGACCATTTTCAAGAGTCTGGAGCTTTTTGAAAGTTTTGAAGGGGTGTAAACCATGTAGAAGTTCAAAACTGTTCATTTACAGAGTTTTGGAAAATTCCTATTTCTGAAATACACATTTCAGCATACTTGCAAAATTCCGGGCCGGCCCCGGGTGTTGCCAAACATGCACCTAAACACATGATTTCGGCAACTCATCGATTCTATGACACTCTCTACACAGCGCCCACGCTGTCTGAGTATCATAGATCGTTTATTCTTCACTCTTTATCCTTTAAAACTATTTAATTAAGTCCATTCTGTTTATTTAAAATATTTAAACTATTCAAACTATGAAAAACCCTAATTCAAATCCCCGCGAATACTGCACACCTATGAGCGTGTTTCGGCGCACCGACGCTCATCTCCATACACTCCGCTCTTTAGGCCAGTTTCGGGATTTGTTTTTTGGGATTCTTTTTCAGTTGCGTTTCGTTTCCTTTTTCTAATTACCTTTTTACTTCCTTTTTTACCGTTTTACTGCCGTGAGCTCGTCTCCTGTCAATGTTCCGACACATTGACAGTCACCGGTATTCCCTAGAGCCCTGCTCCTGGCTTTGTTCCAATACACTGCCAGTATTTTCGGTTCCTTTGAGTAGGCCTCTGTGTCTTTCGTGTCTCCCAAGACAACTGAAGAAGTAATTCCCCTTTGTAATTAGAAATGCCGCTTCCAATCGATTCTCCTTAGAATCTTGGAAGCAGAACGCATTTCAGGTGTAATTTGCTGAATCCACCGTCTTCTCTTTGAAGTCTCCATTCTGCCCGATTGCCGGAAGTTCCAATTCCCTTCGCTTTTAAATTACTGCCTTTTTAATCATCCCTTCCTCAATAAACGGGTCATTGATTTCACTGTGTACTGTTATCTGCTTGCATCGCTTATCCTCTAGAAACACAATACAAGAAAACGTTATACAATTACACTATTTCTCTGAAAGAGTTGGAGTCGCCAACCTCCCTAAACGACCCTTTCAGCATGGTGCATCTCCGGTTCATTTCTCCACCCTAGAAATGATCTGGTTGTTGAAAATTGGATTTTCGAAACATTTCGAAACTTTTCGAAATTATCGATTTTTCGATTTTCGGCTTCAAGAACCCTAAATAGTTGGTATTTCATACGTTTTCATGTGTTTTCTATGATAACCATAGCATACAAACATCGATACTATGCCACTGAACCCCACAATTCCCCAATTATTGCCAAAATATCGATTTTTCGTCCATAGCCTTCGAAACTGTCGATAACATCCGTTTTTCCTGAAAAACACCTAAAATTCCCCTTCCGATAGCGTCCGAAGCCATTTTTCTGATCGTTCATTGTCTCCCATGACAATTCCGAACACAATTTCCCTGAAAATCAATCAGAATTCCCGTTTTTTACACGGGAAATGGTTTCTGTTCACTTTAATCTTTGTCGCAATTACGGTCGACAAACGCAAAGTACGCAGAACCGGCGCGCGGTGTATTGCGGACACGTCGCGGCGAGACCCACGAGACGAATTTGGCCTAAATCTACTCACATTTACTGCCATTTTCTTCCCTTTTTGGCCTAAAATCACCTCATTTTCTGCCAATTTCTCGTTATTTTTCACTTTCGAAGCCTTCTTTTCTTTCTTTTCGCCGATTTATCCATAAATTTTCGAAATTTCAGAACGATCAGCCATGGCTCCTCGAAGAAACACCCGCCGACACACTGCCGCCAACCGCACTGCCCAGCCCAGTGGCTCTCCACCGCCAAAACCGCCAACACCGGGACCATCGGAAAGGAAGAGTGGAGCCAAAGGAAAAGTGAGTATTTTTATTGAAAAAATTTCTCCCCCTTTTCGAAAAAAAAAAAATTCTGCTGTTGTTCGGACGCTTCGCCCGTCTCGAACGCAAAAAATGTCAGGGTTCCCACACCCAGACATCGTGTCTTCAAGAATTATCCGAGCATCGCCCTCGTTGATTTTTCTTGAAATGACCTGCCTGTGCTAACAAGCCCGTTTTTCTTTGAGAAGCGCGATTTAACTGCCTTCTCGGAAGAATTGGCTTCAAGCTCAGAACGAATTCGATGAGCATCGCCCTCAACGGATTCCCGCCAGTAGTGAGCCTGCATCCATATGCGCTTGGATGTCGATTATTTTTTCGGGCTCTAGCAGTCTGAATGTTAGTAATCGACTCCGAGCAGCTCACTACACCCGAGTCGTACCGATTTTGAGCCGAAAGGTCCCTCATCGTCGAGTCCGGCCGGCAGCAGTCAGGAATTATCGATTTTTTCCGCCGGTCACCCGAAAAATCGATAATTTCGACTGTGATTGGCAACACCCCGGTAATTGGCCAATATCTGCACGGTCCGCCGGCAAATAGCACTTTTAAGTCTGATCAGGACGTATGCTCACAGCCTACGAGCTGCGTTCTGAGAAGTTTATGCTAGGTGCCAGCTGTGATAGTACAGATAACACGCCAACTGTGAGGCCGATCACAAAGCTGCAGAGCGGATTAAATAATCAGCAGATAACTGAAGAAATTTAAAGTTCCCAAACTTCATAAAAATTACTCTCCCCTTTTCCGGACTGCCAACACGACCACGGACATCACTGCCCAGATCGTCAAAGTCCGACCCATGGAATCCCACTGAACACTAGATGTACTCGATACATCATTGTGGCTGACATCGAAAAGGCCTTCCGCCAGATCACACAACTGCCAAGAAGTGCAAAAGCGCTGGGCTCAGTCGCCGCAGATACCGACGCGGTGCAACTGCCAGGAGCCCCGGCGTTAGAGTTCACAGACTCAGAAACGAAGGTCAACTGCCGACATACTTCTGAATCCTCTGCCCAGTCTTTTGTCCTCATCCCAGTCATTGGTTTCCACATGTTGTTGATCTCTCCTTGTTGTTCCCTTCCACTGGCCACTGCCAATTGGACACAATAAATCGTTGTCGCAAAGCCCAATTACCATTCCACACTCCCTTCATTATGTTCTTGAGTCCAAAGACTTTGTTAATATCTGTACCCATTTCCATATTGACCTTGTATTCCTTTTTTTGTTTACTCTTGAACATTGAGAAGTAGGATATGTGTAGCTGAGTGCCGGTATTTCTCCGATCAGACGTACGGATTTCCACATCTGTTCACGTCTCATGATCCTCCATATGGAGTTAGAATTCCACTCACGCCTTCCAATCTGTTGTACAGGCCCACTGAACCGTTCACATCCTATTGTGTAACAACAACAGATCACACAAACAGACTGCCAAGGCAACTACTGCCGAAGCAAAGTTTGTTAACCGCCACTGTAGCACTCTGAGAGCCACTCAGTACTTTGGTTAACACAACGCCACTGCTATGACCGAAATACGATCTCAAAGAGTCCAATGGCACATACACCTCAAAGATGCCTACTCACAACACTACCGTGACTGCCGCATCGAGTCGTTAGATCCAACTATGCTTTGCCGATCTAAAGACGCTAAAATATCAGAATTCCTCTGACACCCTTGTTAGACCTGAAGCAACACACTGGCTCAAGTTGAGATAAGGAATCCTTCGCGAAGGAATTTCGGAGAATTCGACGGACTGGTTATTGGAGACACCAATGATACCTACAGTCTTGAAAGAGGACGGTCAATCCTTCAGTAAAGACCGACCGATAACTGCCCATCACTGCAACACATCACAAACCGCCTATCAAGACCATGAGTCTCTAAAGTGGCAGCTAGAGTACCATCGAAGCTGGAGTTGAGTTGTGTCTGGGGGCCACCAGACGTAGTGAACCAATGGGAAGTAGGAAGTCGGAATTCGGTATTCAACGCCCTGCATATACTGACACTATGTGTTGTGGCCATCCATATCAAGTACTGAACTGTAGAGGAGGAGAATCCAGCGACCAAATCGGCGAATGCTCTTGAAGGTCCTGACTGAAGCATAATCTCTCGGGATACATACCATATGTTTCCTCAAAAATCAAAAAAAAAAAAACCTCAGTCCACTCGGAGCGGCCAGCTGACGTCTGATCTGATCAGAAAGTAGCTACCTCTGTAGTCCGGCCAGGTAGTCAGGGACACCGCATTGATGGACTGAACCTGGAATCAGGGCAACGCACTGTTTCCGTTTGATGTCAAACAACACTGCCCCAGGAATTCGCGAGTCCTGGAAGGCCCCCGTCTGTGCCCGCACTTAGGCCATAGACACCAACAAAATCCTGCAACCGCACTTAGGAAGCAGGCATGGACTGAGTTCACAGCCGCACTTAGGAAACCTGGTTCCGCACTTAGGAATCAGGCCGTGAACGGAGTTCATGTAAATCAAGTCCTGCAACCGCACTTAGGAAACAGGCATGGACCTAATCCATCTCTATCCCTTCTCTCTCTCTCACCATCCATCCTTCTCAAACATTTCAGCCATTCCTTTCTTTCAAATCCCTACAAAATTCCTTTTTTTTCAGAGTTAAGGGTTATTGTTTTCTCATCCAACTTCAATTGAAGATGTCTCTCCGTCGTTCAAAATCTCCTCTCCCGAGTTCCAGTACTGCCGCACCCGGAAGTACCTCGGCTAGAAAGAGATCCAACAGCGATTCCCAAATGGGTCTTGCTGCCACTGCCGGCCTTCCGGCCAACCCCACTGCCGGTGCCAACTCTTCGCTCTCCCGTCGAATTGTAGGCCCGACTAAGACCAGCATTCGGAAGATTTGCACCAAAGCCCGTGCAGTCCGAGACGATTCGACCGTCACTCTCCGGCGCCTGACAGACTCCAACACCAAGCCTGAAGTCTTCCGCCGTGAAGTCTCGAAGGCCACGGACTCGTTGCTCCCCAGCTTGCGACTATCCGCTGACGCCCTCCAAGGCATCGCCAAGCTGATCAACGATCGCTTTGATGACTTGGAAATGCGCTCAAGTCCACTCCAGGACAAGTTCCGTGATGAGATCAACGAGATCATCACAGAGGAGCACGTCGGAATGTTGCTAGAGCAAGTCAGAACCGAAATCGAGTACCTCGAGATCTTCCTGAATGACCACAACTATCAGATCCCTGATCAACCACCCACTGATTCGTCTCCGAACGCAGTCGTGTCTGACGGAACTATGGCTAACATCCCGCCAAACGCGGTTGATAACGCCACTGCCAGCCATATCCAACTGCCCAACCAGGATACTAGAATCAGAATTGCCTCCGACACTCCGCCTATCACGGTGAGCGTCAAAGAGGCTCAAAACATCAACAAAGCGCTGATCAACGAGCTTCAACAGCTCCACATTCAAGTGGACCAGGCCAACCAAGCCAAAGCACTTGAAACACACCACAGACTGCAGATGGAAGCGGAGTATAACTCCCAGATCCATAAATTGATGGAAGAACAGCAAATGTTGGAACGAGCCCACGCACCGCGATCAACCACCGCTTCTCAAGAGGCTACAGTTGAACTGCCACGCTCCACCCAAACCGCTTCCCCATACATCAATAGCAGTCTGAACCCTACCCAAAGTTTCTCAAATCACCCAACGGCTACAGAGAACATGATGGCCAACATCATGACTGCCCTGAGCCACCTGACTGCTCGGCAGGAACAATCCAACCAGCAAAACATGCTACGGACTGCCCGTCTAGAGCATCTCGTTGAGAAGCTAACCACCGCCGAAAACGATGATAACCGCTCAGAACCGCTAGACTCGTACGCCGAACGGTTTGAGAACTACAACGCGAATGAAAAGCAAGACTACCCACGTTCTGCTCACCCCGACTCCAAGTCCAGGGGTAGATCTCACCGCCGCTCCCGCTCCAGATCTCATTCGCCAAATACTGACCGTCACAGTTCTACCGATCTGAAGCTCAACCTGGATTTCTCCGTGAAATTCATGGAACCGTTCACTGGCTCCGAAAACTTCGAAGCATTCATCCAATCATTTGAGCACAACGTCCTGAGACACCACAACCTGACGGACAGTACCAAATTCTCCATTCTCCGCAACAAACTTGCAGGAGAAGCGCGTGATTGCGTCAGTCACTCCTACGACTACGCTACTGCCATCGCGGAGACTTTAGAAAATCTGGAATCTGTGTATGGCAAGAGAACCGATAAGCATACTCTGCTTTCCAAACTCCATACACTGCCATTCTCCCAGAACGATCCAGAAAAGATGAAAATCAATCTGATCACCCACAAAGTTCTCCTCAAACAACTGCACCAAAAGGGAATCATGGACACCGACGAACGTGTAACCTTCGCACTCACTGCCAAATTGCCACCACTCATGAGAGATAACCTCCATGAGTACATGTCCGAGGTCGGTGAAAACGTCACCCAAAAGCAGGTCATCGAACGCATTGAAAAGTGCATCGAAGCCCGTCGCTTGTCCAGTACAATCATGAGAAACTTCCAACAAGAAGCACTCAATGAGATCCCGAATACAGTTGCGATGGTCAACCACGTCACCACCACCACGGAGAAATCCAAAAACACGAATGGCCAATCGAATCCGGATAACTCCAACACTCGTGATATGAGCAACTATGCAGACGTTGCCGAGCCAGTATCACCTCTTTTTCGGTCTGCCACGACTTCCTCCAACCGGAAGTAAGGCCAGGTCGGCCGGCACCATGGTTTCTACACCAGTGTCGTCCGCTGACTGGCCAACAGCTCCCAATACCGCCGAAAATAATACTGCCGTGCTAACTGCTGCCCTTCTAGACTTCTTGAAGTCGTACATACTGCCATATCGGGGATCTTTCCAACCCAACTCAACGAGTACTGCCGAATTCCTACTGGAAACGATTGAAATTATTATCACTCCAAATTTTGAACATACTAACGAGCAAATATCTAGTACAGCCATGAACGAAAACATCCATTCAACGTTCGTCCGTCTCACAACAGCCATAAGTCATACCATCCACTGCCTAGTAGACACAGAGATATTGTTGTCACTAATCACGCCTGGAAAAGCTAAGCTGTCTGTACTCAAAGCACTACACGAGACCGTCGCCCAGACCAACGAACTCAGTTCATACACCACTGCCGGTACTCAGATCTCCTCTAAAAATGCTCTAAAAATCCTATCAGTAGGATCCATTAATCTGATCTTTCCTCGAAAACCAAACCGCCACTCTGTCATGGCCCCTCCAGACAGCCAGTGCCTCTGCATGCGTCACAGTTCCGACACGACGACGTCCATTTGCAGTCGATTTGAGCTTGACCGCGAAAAACCCAGACTTGACTTTCTGAAGCAGTTCAACCACACTGTAATTTTTTCAGCAACCACGCTGTTTACTTTATTCAGAAGTCTCGGAAGATTAATCACCACTCTACCACGAGGATGTGACCTACTACCTAAATATATTGATATCATCTCAGAACAACTAAAGGCCGGCTACATCGAGCCAGTGACACAAGAAATGTTGAATCTCGAATGTACCTCCAATCTATCCAGAAATGTGATTGCCGAACTGCGCATTGAAGTGATCAAGATCAGTTTGTCACTGCCCCGGCTGGTCAACACCATGGACCACACACTTTCTGCCTTATGTCTGTTCTTAAAAAATATACAATGGGAATCTGCCCTGATGAAAGAATTCTCGTCCGCCGACTTAGAGATCACCAAGATCAAAGTCGCGAGATACCTCGTCATCAAGGAACACCCAACAGAGGCCCAGAACCTAAAATTCAAAATCCCTTCATACCTCCAGACGTATGAGGACCAAGATGGACTAATACGCGTTCGTAGACAGGTAGAGTCACCAGTACTGCCACAAGAAGCCCACTGCCCTATCTTGATCTACAACGAGCACCGCCTAGCCGACCTTCTCGTCGCAGAAACCCACTGCTTTAACGGTCACCTTCCAGAAAACTACACCCAAGCAGTCATCAGAACCAAATACTGGATCCCACATGATGCTGTAGTAGTAAATCGGGTGATCGTAAAATGCGTTCCCTGCAAGAGAGGCAACGGACTGCCATTCGCGTACCCCTACAGCTCCATACTGCCACACTGCCGTACCACACCGTCAAAACCGCTCTCGAAAGTTGGACTCGATTATATGGTCCCGCTCTTGTATATCAGAGACGACGATACCACGTACGGCACTGTCCACGTCCTCATCTACACATGCCTCACAACCAGAGCAACAATGCTTCGAGTAGTCCCCAACAACACTACCTTGAAATACATTCTCACCATGAAAATTATTTTTCGAGAAGTCGGAGTCTCCACCGACATCTACTCCGATAACGCATTAACCTTCTTGCTCGTAGCCAAGGTCATGAGCCGAGATATCACTGCCATGGAATATAGTCAGACTATCACTGCCTTCCTAGCCAACCAAGACATCACCTACCGCCGGATTACACCCCTCGCCCCATGGCTGGGCGGTATTTACGAACGTGTTGTCGGCCTTGTCAAGCACCAACTTGACAAAGAGACAAGAGTCAGAGTCCTCGACTACCACTCCCTACTGTATCTCGTATCAGGAGCCCAAGCAATGGTGAACAACCGCCCGTTGATTCCCCACTCTCGCAAACCGGGTGACTTGATAGCTCTACGACCCATTGATTTTCTACTGCCAGGTGTAATGTTAGAGATTCCAACGAGTCCATCGCCTACCGGACTTCCCCCAGGAAGTACCGAAGCGAATCTCAGACAACATCTGGAAAAGCTGGAAGAATCATCGGAGCATACGTGGAAAATCTGGAGTGTAGGGTATCTCAATTTCCTACGAGAAGCGATGCACAAAAACCGCCGCTGCTCTCTTCTACTGCCAAAAGTAGGACAATTGATGATCATCTACAAAAATTTATTCAAAAGACATAAGTGGCCCCTAGGCTTGATTGTGGAAGTTCACGAATCTCCAAGAGACGGAGCCATTCGTTCCGATACAGTACTCTGCTGCGGCAAACGGCTAACAAGACCAGTCTGTCATCTCATCCCATTGGAAGTGGAAACACTGTACTGCCAAATGGACTCAATGAGCTCTGACATAGACTCGAGTAACCACCAGCCGCCCACACCTGCCAGCTCGAACCCACTCGAGTCAACCAGATTACCACTGCCTACCCCTGCCACGCTGGACACTTCAACCAAGGTAGCTCCTGAAATGTCTTCACAAAATATCATGCCAAATATTGCCGAGGCACGGCCGGATAGGAGACCAAGGCCTACAGGCTCAAATCCCACTGCCTCCGTGGATGACCACGAAGAGTTCGAAGACTGCCTAGATCATCTGTCTCCAATGACAGTAAGGTTGCTCCCAAGGGATTTCCGTCCTTTTCGATGGGACGCTCCAGAGATGCTCACGAGTCGCCAAGATACTGCCGATACTCGCTCTCTGTCGCCCCCCACCCCCGGGAATGTTGCCAAACATGCACCTAAACACATGATTTCGGCAACTCATCGATTCTATGACACTCTCTACACAGCGCCCACGCTGTCTGAGTATCATAGATCGTTTATTCTTCACTCTTTATCCTTTAAAACTATTTAATTAAGTCCATTCTGTTTATTTAAAATATTTAAACTATTCAAACTATGAAAAACCCTAATTCAAATCCCCGCGAATACTGCACACCTATGAGCGTGTTTCGGCGCACCGACGCTCATCTCCATACACTCCGCTCTTTAGGCCAGTTTCGGGATTTGTTTTTTGGGATTCTTTTTCAGTTGCGTTTCGTTTCCTTTTTCTAATTACCTTTTTACTTCCTTTTTTACCGTTTTACTGCCGTGAGCTCGTCTCCTGTCAATGTTCCGACACATTGACAGTCACCGGTATTCCCTAGAGCCCTGCTCCTGGCTTTGTTCCAATACACTGCCAGTATTTTCGGTTCCTTTGAGTAGGCCTCTGTGTCTTTCGTGTCTCCCAAGACAACTGAAGAAGTAATTCCCCTTTGTAATTAGAAATGCCGCTTCCAATCGATTCTCCTTAGAATCTTGGAAGCAGAACGCATTTCAGGTGTAATTTGCTGAATCCACCGTCTTCTCTTTGAAGTCTCCATTCTGCCCGATTGCCGGAAGTTCCAATTCCCTTCGCTTTTAAATTACTGCCTTTTTAATCATCCCTTCCTCAATAAACGGGTCATTGATTTCACTGTGTACTGTTATCTGCTTGCATCGCTTATCCTCTAGAAACACAATACAAGAAAACGTTATACAATTACACTATTTCTCTGAAAGAGTTGGAGTCGCCAACCTCCCTAAACGACCCTTTCAGCACCGGGTCGCTGGCCGGCCCGTCGAGAATTTTGGCGGGCCGGGCCGGGCCGATGAAGTGCCGACCCGGCCCGGCCCGGCCGGCCCGCTGTTTGCACAGCAGCTGATTTTTTTGAATTTTTTTTCGAAAATTTTATAATTTTTTCAAAATTTTAATCAAAAACTCTATATTTTATAACTACTTTCTACTTTGATAATTTCTAAAATTTATGTAACATTTTTTCTTTTTTAATTCAAAAAAATGTCCCAATTTTTCATTGGAAATTTTTTTCACTGAGAAAAGGCGGCCCGTTGCAAGTATGCATTTCAGTACAAAAGCAGGTTTCTGTCAAAAAATCGGCAAAAAATGAATCTTCCAAAAATTCTGTAAATGTTAGACTTTCAATCTAGATTTTTTGACACTTTTCAGAACTTTAAAAATGATCGGAAACTTGGAAAATTGTCAAAATCAACTGAAAAATTGGTACTGTACATCTTCTGATGTTACCGTAAACACTCTAATAGAACGCCACCCGACTGAGCCCATGTATCTCATTTTCTGTAAGAGATATCAAAAAGTGGTCAACTGACAAAATGTTTATCATATTACCAGAAACATTTTATCAATTAACAAAATTTCTATAACTTTTAAAGAAACCGAGATAAGCTTAAAGGGACAGGTGCCCCCGCCCCCCTAGCCTCTCACCCCTTGGTAGGTCTGTTTATTTGAGCTCAATTATCTCAGCTCCTATAAGAGATATCAAAAATGTGTCAATTGATAAAATGTTTCTCGTAATATGATAAACATTTTATCAGTTGACAACTAATTGATATCTTTTAAAAGAAGTGAGATATATAGGCTCAAAGTGTAGTTATCTAAATTTTTTTGAAACAATTATAAATTATTGGGCGCTGAGGATTCAAAGCTAAACAATGAATCTAGCAGAAACATTGAGAGCTTTATTTGTGATTTTTCAGATATGCTAACGACGAGTTTGGATATCAGAAGTCCAGAAAATTGATCCGTAACTGCCACTTTGACAGATTTGCCGCCAGATTGGACAAACGATTGTGATGACAATGTAGAGTTTTGAAGGTGGATTTTTTCAACATTTTCTGCCCAAAACCGCTTGTACCAATCGTAGCTTCTTTTTTTAAATAAATAATTTATGAAATTTGGATTCGAACTGTACCAAAACCAAGTTTCTAGCAAGCAAATCAACCGAGTTATGATCGAAGGAAGAATTTTGGAATCACAGGGGTGTGAGAGAGAATCAATCCATCAACTTTGAACTCATATATCTCCATTCCTGTTTTAGATATCAAAAAGAGGTCAACTGACAAATTGTTTATCATAATATCAGTAACATTTTATCAGTAGACCACTTTTTGATACCTCTCATAGAAAAGGAGATACATGAGCTCGAAGTTCACGGGATTTTACTGGGCTTCTATTAGAGAGATTACGGTAGTCTGAATGACTCTGAAAAGGAAGGTCGGTGGAATCACATGATCCAGAGCTCCCTTCAGATCACTTTGTAGTTTTTGGAATCTTGAAATTTTTGAAGAATCAATAGTATGGAAATCATAAAACAGTCGTCTAGATAGTTATTAATTTATTCGGAGAATTTTAAAAGTTTTCAATTTCTAAGAAAAAAAAAGACACAAATTATTTATTTATTCAGCGATCCGCATACGCTTTCTTCACCTCCTAGAGAAGATTCTGATGCCGGGGAATCGGTTTTTCTCCAATATTTAACATCTGGTTCATGTAGTGGATCAACGAAACAGTTATTGAAATCCCGGAGGAATTTTCGGTATGGGTAGTAGCTGGAATCATTATTGGCGCGTTCCCTTCCGGTTTTGACAACTACGACTTCATTGGAGATTTGATCGCTGCATTCGTATACAGTCAGACTCTCTGAAACATAATACCTAATTGTTAGGTCCAATCGTTATCTTATCACTTACCCTCTCTTCTTGGAATACCAAACCAAATGCAAGTTCCTGGTCCCAGATTGATGGATCCGAGGGAATCGCTCTCAAAATGACCTGTGCTTCGTTCAAGCCTGGGATCTTCTCGAAGGCGAAATTGAGCAAGGTTCCATCCAGAGTTGGGCAAATTGGAAACGTCCGACATATTTTTTCAAATATAAAAAAATCCAAGGCGAACAGAATGTTCTAGAATAGGAATAGCAGAAAAATCAATAGGAATAGATTTCCGACGTCCATACAGAAAGTCGTCTGGAAAAATAGAAGGGATAGAATGAATAGAAGCACTAGGTACCTGGGGTATTTATAGGGACACACAGAGTAGGCGGAGTCTAATGCAGGTGGGTCTGTGCCAGGTGGGGTCATACACCCCTAATGACACTCGTAAAAATGGACATTTCTCCTGGCAAACACCGAAGGTTACTGTCTAAAAATGGCAATTAACCATTCTACTGAATGTTATTCTAAAGGACACTGTTTAATATGAGGAAAATGTCACAATGGTTTTAGTACTTAGACATCGAATAAAATAAAAATGAGCAATACATTCTGATCTAGCTAGTCAAGAGCTTCAAAATGAGTATAAACAAGCCTAGGTTCTATGAAATTCAATTTTCCGAAGGTCCATGCGCCTTTAAACTCAAAAATCAAAATTTACGGAGCCTAGACGTGTTTATACTCATTTTAAAGCTCTTAACAAGCTGAACACAAATCTAGACAGGAAAATGTAAATTTTCGAGTTTTCAAGCTTTTAGGGACCAAACAAATTTTTCATCGAATTTTTGTTTTGACCATAACTCGGTCAATTTTAGTCCGAATCGAATTGTGACCAATTTTTTTTAAATTTTGTCTTGTCCTAAGATTCAAAACAAGTTCAAACCAGACTAGGTTCCGTAAAAATCGATTTTTCAAGGGTCCATGCGCCTTTAAACTCAAAAATCAATATTTACGGAACCTAGGCATGTTTATACTCATTTTGAAGCTTAAAACAAGCTGAGCATGAATCCGTACAGAAAAATTAGGAATTAGAAAATTTAAATTGCGATTTGGACAATTTTTCAAAGTTTGCCTTGGCCTACGCTTCAAAATGAGCATAAACAAGACTAGGTTACGTGAAATGCGATTTTTCAAGGGTCCATGTGCCTTTAAACTCAAAAATCAACGTTTATATAACTTAGCGTTGTTTACGCTCATTTTGAAGCTCTTGACAAGCTGAGCATGAATCTGAATTGAAAAACTTTGATTTTTGAGTTTAAACCCTCAGAAAATGAAAAAAGAGACAGAAAAAACTGAACATCTAACAAGTTTCAAGGTCCAAAAATGTTTTTCCCAAAATGCGTCTTTAAAACTCAAGAATTTAAGTTCACAATACCTATTCGCGTTTATAGAAACTCCAGAAAACCTGAATCGCTTCCGCAGCCATAAGATTACTATCAAAAAGATGGTATCTACTAATCCAAAAGGAAGAAAAACCCCCTCTTAAGTTCTTACCTCTTAAGTTCCGTCTCTAAAGATTGTATCTTCCCGGTAACCCATATTTTGACAAATCCGCCGCCAGGCACCGTCCTAGACTTCCCCTTCTTTGGCGTGCCTATAAATACGCCCGGTTACCTAGAATTACCTCATTCCACCTTATTCAAATATCCCCGCTCTCCCCCAAACCGCCAACTTTGAGTCTATATATCTCGGCTACTGTAAGAGATACCAAAAAGTGCTCAACTAACAAAATATTGGTGATATAATGATAAAAATTTTGTTAGTTGAGAACTTTTTGATATCTTTCACAGGAACCGAGATATATGGGTTCCAACTTGAGTATTCCCAGACGACCTTCTGTATGGACGTCTTGGAAGTTTATTCCTTTTGATTTTCCTGAAATTCTACTATTCTTTTATTTTTCTCCAATTATGAGGACAACCATCACAGGTTGTGGACCAAATGAAACAAGGAAATGTCGCACTTTTAAAAATTGAGTGAGTATCATCCATTTTTTAAATACAATTACATATTTTTTCCAAAATTTTAGTTGCGCCAAAAATATTTTGGTATTCGAAAGAAAGACAAAGACACAGACCGAGGATGTAATCAACACACAAAAGTTCCACCTCGACAATGCCTACTTATTTCAAAAGTCAAGGAACAACGTAATCCTGGAAACGAGCGAGAAGATGCTACCTGGGATGTTCACATCTGGAGCTGGAAGAATTAAAAATTCGGAAAATTTGATTGTAACGTATATACCCCATAAGCATAATGCGTCCGAACTCCAGGACATCATTTTCTGTGATGAAACCATTCAAGAATTATAACCTATTTCCTATCCCAAATTTTCACTCATATTCCCCCATTTCTTCAAATCTTTTCTCATCCTTCGAATAAAAATGTTTTGCCGCTTTTTTCTTTTGAAATTTGAATCTTTTTAGATTGAAATCCATCACCGAAAAAGGTAAAAAACGAGGTTCCCATCCTTTACATCATTCTAATTCCCACTATCATAACCCGTTATAAACTCTTTATTACCTCCAATGACCCTCGTGAAAATGGGAATTACAGGATTACTGTCATTAAAAATGGTAATAAAAGTAAAATGTCACCTCTTAAGCACCTCTCAAGTACCACTCTCAAAAGTTTTCATTACACTAATCACCCCATAATGTCACACTTGTCTCCCTGACACCACCTGGCACTTGGCCGCTTGGATTAGGCTCCGCCCCCTCCCTATAAATACTCCCAGGTACCTAACATTAGTATTCATTCTATCCCCAAATATCCCCCTATATTTTTCCAGACATCTTTCTGTATGGACGTCGGAAATCTATTCCCTTTGATTTTTCTGCTATTCCTATTCTAGAACATTGTGTTCTTCAATCCTCAATTTGAAGCTGAAGGACCAGCCAAAAGACCAGTCTATCAGAGAGAGGAAAAAGTGAAATTGCCAAAAGTAAATTTTGTTTCTTTTTTCTCTAATTCTTACTCTTAATCTTCTATTTTTCAGAAAACTGTACAGAGAGCAACACGCAGAGAAGTAATTTGACGGTGAATAGAGCTCAAGGTGCCGAAAAATTGTTTGGAAATTTTTTGGAGGCGAAGAATGAGGGATCGGCCGAATTTCTACTCCAATTGTATTTGATAAAAAGATAATATCTCAAATAACGATTCAGTATCTCTTGGATCGACTCTCGGATTGCGGGTATCATCGAGCTCGTGTCAAGAATCTTTCCAACTACGACAAGGTAATATTTTCATATGAAATTTTCCAAGAATTGCAATTTTTTAGATCTTTGGAGGAATAAGCTGGGCCACCAAGAATATCGACCCGAATCATAGGGATATTTTAATGGAAAAAATTCCAAGATGAAGAAAACACTTGGAGCCAATCGGTGAGATCTCCAAATTTGCATTTTATAGTGGAAAATTAGCTATTCTTTATCTTTGACTTGAAGTAGGGGAGGCAGGGGTTTTTTTGAACTACAAGGGTGGGCTAGTTTAGGTTGCGAAATTCTTAAAGGAGCATGTATTCTTTGTAACCAGCCTGTTTGCCGCGCCTCCGGCGCTACAAACAGCTGGAATTAACCTTTTTCTTTTACTGTTCGTCGCTTCGCGACTCACTTTTTTAAAGGTCACGTGAATCTCTATTTTATTTTTAAGCTTTTCAAAATTCGTGGACAAACTGACAGAGAGATAGAGAAACAAAGAGACGCAACTTCATTTATTTAATATAAGAATGATTTTTCTGACAGATTTCAAATATCTTCCTTAGAATTTTTAGACAAAATATACTTTTATACTTTTCCATCTCTCCCCACCTTCAAACATCATACAATGGCACGATTGCTAATTTCTAACGTTACAGGACCGAATGCTTGGAAGTCGCTCACCGCCTCAAAATTCATAAGGAATATCCACATCCATTGACAGAAGATGAGCATATCAATCTGAACCTCGTCCCGATTTATGCTCTTTGGCAATGGCTTTACCCGAAAATCGAAGAAGAATCTGTTAAATATCGCAGACATAGAGACTACATTAACGTGATTCCATGCCATTGATTTTCCGGAAGAATCGAACATCTACACGAATACCGGAATCCAAGGCAGACGTTCGATCCAGGAGTTAAAGAAAAGATTGAGTGGAGGAGAAGCAATCGACGAAGACAATATCCAAAGCAAATGAACGTCTTGGCTTGTCATCTGACGCGGAAAAGTCCCTGATGCTAAACGCTCCGATCTTCACGGATACAATCCACTCTTCTCATGAGAAGAAATTGGACCGTTCCCGCACCATAAACGCATTGATCACCTATTCCCGAACCACATATCCGGACTGACGAACAAGCTACGAATTGGATTACTTGGTCAGCGTGTTTGATGGATTCAAGATCGAAATGCAACTCTACAGTATACATCCCACTAAAATTATTTTATATTGAATCTCAATAAATAATTTATGAAACTTGGTTTATATCGTATTTATTGGAGGTTCCTGGGATCATGATATCTTTGACAAACCAATAAGTAGGGAAATCATAAGAAAAGTCGTCCAGATAGTTCATTTTAATGAATCTTTTGGTCAAAATTCATGGAAATCTGTTAGAAACGTGTTTTATGAGAAAAAAAACTGTGAGAAAAACAGTGTGTATACTGTAGTTGTATCTTAATCATCTCCTATTTTTCCTCCTGAACCTCGTCAAAATATGGACATTCCTCCTGGGAAAAATTATCTTCATTTTCTTTATTGGGGTCATCAAGATTACTGTAATAAAATCATCTCTAGCACCAGGTGGGGTGAAGAGAGCCCACCACACCTGGTTGTACCCTTTAGGCTCCGCCCCCAAGGGTATATATACCGCTCGGTACCCACCAGTTCTATGTTTCCAGACGACCTTCTGCATGGACGTCCGAAATGTATTCCTCATTGATTTTTCTGATTCTACTCTATCCTATTATATTCTTAAATTTTGGATCCTAACTTTTTGGATCCCAAAAATTTCAAAATATGGAATCTGCTTCTTGAGCGCTAGATGTGTTCTTTATTTGTTTGTAAAAGGTGAGTCAGGTCAATTTTTTTTCAGTTTTTCTATCTAGATTCATGCTCAGCTTGTTGAGAGCTTCAAAATGAGTATAAACAAGACATATTTCGAAATTTTTTGAATTTTGACCTAAAATTGGTATGGGTCATAACTCGGCCCATTTTCCTTCAATTATTATCCGAGTTAATTTTTTAAATTTTTCTTGTTTCAAGCTTCAAAATGAGTATAAACACGACTAGGTTCCGTGTATTTCGATTTTTCCGAGGGTCCATGCGCCTTTAAACTCAAAAATCAAAATTTATGAAACCTAAGCTTGTTTATACTCATTTTAAAGCTCTTGACAAGCTAAACATGAATCTAATAAGAAAATGTAAGAATTTCGAGTTTTCAAAGTTTTAGATACCAATTTGTATTTTGATTTCAGAAAAGAAAGGCACATTCTATGGTCACGGCTCTCTTCAACCACCAATTTTGTCTGTCCAGATGATAAGAACGCCACATCCAAGAACGTTAAACCTGCAAAATTAGAAGAAACCACCAAAGTCGCTATCGATAAGAAGGAGAATATTGAAGCTCTCGGATGTCACCAATACCGATGATTGTGGTCCATCAAGCCGGTCTGTGAAAACGGAATTCGCTTAGATCATTGTCAGTTTTGCTTCTCCTGCCCTTTCTCTGAACAAGCTTTCGAAGGGAATACCAACCAAGTTCCACAGGATGTCGACGGAGATGTGAATAATCTCAATGTCAATAATGATACGGCGCCACAGAGAAGGGCTTCTCCACCCCGAAGAGCAAACCAGCAACACTTATTGCAGCAATTGACCAATTAATCCGACCGCTGCGGCATGATGTTGTTGAGATGAATGAAGAGGATGGCGTGCGTCAAGTCATGATTGTTCCAGGATTTATATAGCCGGTGCTGTCTGGAAGAAACTCAATTGGGATAACGTCGCAGAACATGAAATTGGTCCATTCTTAACAATGTTCAACAACAAAGTGAAGTTCTTCCGAAGAAGAGTAAATATGTATATGTTTAGAAGATTTTACGATGAATAAATATGATATTTTTGCTACTTTTTTCTTGTTCCTCACCTCAAAACTCATAGAAACGTAAAAAATTGGGTGCCAGACAGCTGAAAACGACTCTAGCATGGTCGTATCCCTATTATCCTTGAAGAAATCGCAATTCGTGCTTTGAATGCCCATAACTTGGTCAATTTTTGTCCGATTTCAAATTAGACCAATTTTTTGAGCTTGACGTGTTAAGGGCTTCAAAATGAGTATAAACATGACTAGTTTCCATCATTTTCGAGTTTTCGAGGGTCCATGCGCCTTTAAACTCAAAAATCAAATATCTTGAAACCTAGTCTTGTTTATACTTATTTTGAAGCTAAGATCAAGGTAAGCTCAAAAAACGTATTTTTGCTCAATTTGGACACAAATTGGTCGAGTTATGGCTCAAGCCAAAACTCGATCGAAAACTTGTTTGGGCCCGAAAACTTTGAAAAGTCAAAATTCTTAACTTTTCTACTCACAATCAGATTTTTTCTACTAATAGTGGAGTATAATAAAGCGAAAGATCAACTCGACGGATATATGTCAATTATATGTTGAAAAAATATTTATTTGAATAAATACGATTTTCTTGATACTCTTTTGTTTTCTGTTTATGAATCTTACAGAAATTCCTTTTTCAGACACATTCTGATTCTGAAAGATTACTGTAGTTCCGAGTTTTCAAGACATACGAATACGATTTCAACATGAAACATGCTTAGTATAAACAAGCACACAATTGCCTGAAATCGGCCAAAATTTGGTCAATTTTCATCCGATTTGAAATCAGAGCAATTTTTGAGCTTGGCCTGTTAAGAGCTTTAAAATGAGTATAAACAAGCTTGGGTTCCACGAATTTCGATTTTTCGAGGGTTAGGGTTGGCAGCGGGGCGCCCCGCTTTGCGCGGGAGCCCCCGAAAGCAGGGCGGGGATCGCCCCCGTCCCGGGCGCGCGGGGCGGGGATCGCCCCTTTTCGCTCCCAAGCCAACCCTATCGAACTTCACGAAACCTAGTCTTGTTTATACTCATTTTGAAGCTCTTAACAAGCTAATCATGAATCTGAAAAGGAAAGTAGAGGATTTTGAGTTTTCAAATATTTATTTTGAAAGAAACAAAATTAAAGAAGAGAACGACGAACACAGCTATCATACAGAAAGTTTCGATCTTGTTCGTTTCCATATCGAGAGTTCCTGTGGCTGGAGAAGATCCTTGTAATCCAAGAGATATGAACCTGTTGCATCGGTGGGCTCTCACTTGCACCTTGGACGATGTTTCGAGCGTCAATTCCACGGACTATCTGGAAGTTAAGGTTTCGTTGAGAAGAAGGAATTCTTAATTTGTCTATTCAGATTTATGTTTAGCTCTTGGAGAGCTTTAAAATAAGTATAAACAAGGCTAGGTTTGATAAATTTTTATTTTTGAGTTTAAAGGCGCATGGACCCTCGAAAAGTCGAAATTCACGGAACCTAGGCGTGTTTATACTCATTTTGAAGCTTTAATCAAGACAAACTCCACAAATAAGTTCTAATTGAAATTGGACTAAAAGTGACCGAGTTATGGCTGAAACCACTTCGTGATCAAAAATTTGTTCGGGTCCTAAAACTTTGAAAACTCAAAATTTTCAGTTTTTCTATCCAGATTCATGTTTAGCTTGTCAAGAGCGAGCTTCAAAATAAGTATAAACACGACTAGGTTTCATGAATTTTGGTTTTTGAGTTTAAAGGCGCATGGACCCTCGAAAAATCGAAATTTTCGGAACCTAGTCTTGTTTATACTCATTTTGAAGCTCTAAACACGCCAAATGCAGAAAATAAGTTTTAGTTGAAATTGGACAACAAGTGAGCAAGTTATGACATAAAACTTTTTGATCGGATTTTTAGCTAGAAAAAGCGGGATTTTGAGCTTGAAACAGCTCAAAATTGGTGGCAATTCGCGTTTGGGGTATTCAGAGGTTAAAATGTTCGAAAAATAGTTTTTTTTGTAGTTTCCGGACCAAAATAGATCATAACTTCAAAGTTTTAAGGCTGAAAACTCGGCTCTAACTGAGTTTACAGGTCCCATGGGAGTTTAGGGGTCCCATAGGAATTTAGAGGTCCCATGGGATTTTAGAGGTCCCATGAACATGTGGAGGTCTTAGATTTAGTTTGAAGTAGCGCATGTTATTTTTTTTCAGTATGTCATTAATTGTGAATTTTTAAGAAAGTTTGGTTGTTTTAGAAGCCCACCCGCCTCCTCTTCATTTTTTTCACTTAATTTCATGACAAGACGTGATGAAAGTAACTACTGAAAAGCTGACGCACTTCATACAGTCTGCATCATAAAGATAGAATCCATCCTATCAAAATTCTGTTTTGAAAAATCCGCGTCATAAGTTTTTGAGGATAAATCGTACATAACTTTGATCCGGGGTATTCATTTGTGATGAACTTTGTGAGAAATATGTTTGCATTAGTATGCATTGTCTATTGGTTGTTACGCTATTCTGAGCCTGTATTAGTGATTCTGACCTCGCCAAAATTTTAAACGGTCAGTTTTGATAATTTAAGTTTTACTTCAATCACAAATAACGGCTCAGAATATCATGGCTAGCAACAATCAGAGGGGAATGTCCACAAATGCTAACATATTTCCTATTGAATTATGCTGAACAGCTCACACAGGAGCAAGGTTATTTAATATTTGTTTCAAAAATTCTGAAAATGACACAAATTTCTAAAAATAACTTTTCTTGAACTTGAATAGATGAATCAATATTTATGTAAACCACCAAAACAGTCTGTTTTGAGATTAGTTTCCCAGATTCAGGAAAATTCACTTTTCTTCAAAACTAAAAGATTTTTCATTTTCCTGGAAGAATTTAGTTAGGTGGATCTTATCTTTATGACGCGAACACTATGAAGTGCGTCAGTTTTCAGTAGTTACTTTCATCACGTCTTGTCATGAAATTAACTGAAAAAAAATGAAGAGGAGGCAGGTGGGCCCTAAAACAACCAAACTTTCTTAAAAATTCACAATTAATGAAATACTGAAAAAAAAAAACATGCGCTACTTCAAACTGAATCTAAGACCTCCACATGTTCATGGGACCTCTAAAATCCCATGGGACCTCTAAAATCCTATGGGACCTCTAAATTCCTATGGGACCTCTAAACTCCCATGGGACCTGTAAACTCAGTTAGAGCCGAAAACTCTAAAATCATGATTTTTTGTTTTCAGTGGCGGGAAATTCAAAAACTGAAGTTTGAACTCACCATATACTCATATCCGATCGCATCTTTTTGAGCTAAAGGACTCAAGTTGACACAGAATTGAACAAGAATTTTCAGGAAAAATCAATAGAAATAAATTTCCGACGTCCATACAGTAAGACGTCTGAAAAATACTATTTTTGGATAAAATGAATACTAATGGTAGGTATCTGGGGGTATTTATAGGCTCCCTCCGGGAGGGAGGGAGAGGGGGCGGAGCCTAATTCAAGTGGCCATGCGCCAGCTGGTGCCAGGGGAGACAGCTGTGACATTTTTGTAATAAAAACTTCAAAGAGCGTACTTGAGTGGTACTTCAAAAGTGGCATTTCCCTCTGGTACCATTTTTATGGCCGTTTTTATAAATCTTATGGTTACTGTAGTTTTTCCCCCATGAGAAAATACCATTTTCACAAGGGCCGTAAGGGAGGTAATTATAAATTCAAATAGTGTGCTACAAGTGGTGTACGGTGAAAATTTGGATTCCCATGTAGATTTAAAAAAAAATTAAAAAAAAAGGTCTTCATTGAGAAATACGAAAAAGAAAAGTGGGACCCAATGCAGTTTGGAATATAACTTGGTAAATTTTGATCCAAACTCAATCGCATATAAATTTCTAATTTTGGCTGGTTGGGAGCTTCAAAA